>OY740720.1:77532300-79932300 GCA_963513945.1 Hydrotaea diabolus
ATTTCTGCGAACAAGGAGTCAAAACATCGGCCAAAGTTTACCAAGAAAACGTTTTGGAAGCTGTTGTGAAGCCTCTTAACAATTCCCTGTTCCAAAACCAGCCATGATTTTCCAACAAGATTCTGCGCCGCCCATAAGGCTAAAACGTCCCAGGCCTGGCGTCGAACCAATTTGCCAGCGTTCATTTGCTCTATAGAATGGCCCTCAGGCAGTCCAGATTTGAACCCTTTGGATTACAAATTGTTGACGGTTTTAGAGGACAAGGTTTGTCACAAAAGATATCCCAACATTGGATCTCGTAAGACTGCTTCGGTTCGAGCTGTGGCCAACTTCCAATGGACGATGTTCGTGCAGCTATTGACGATTGGCCAGTGCGACTTAAGAGCGTGTGTAAAGGCAAAAGGCGGACATTTCGAATAAGTTGATTCTTTTTGTATACAAATATACATCAATAAATATATTAAAAAATATTTGGTCCAAAAGCATTTAGTACTTTTTTACAGCATAAAACGTGTGTAACAGTATTTATGTCCCTACTAAGTATATTATAAAGCCTGTGAACTCTTTTTAGTGACATTGTATGATACCTTTAGTTTTTTATCGAATATCTTAAAAATGTTACCTGTTATGCTAATTTCGAAATTTGATTTGGGTAATGAACTTGTTTGGAATTTTAAACAATAACGTTTTCCAAATTTATGCTCGTGATCCTTTTCAGATTCCTCGAGGGTTTTTCTTATTTGTAATAGCCTTCTTTCATTATTTTTAAATTAGTGTACAAACCCTTCGACTCACCAGAACTTTTTTTCATTGTTTTGGCTTTAAACTACAGCATGTTCTTTCAATGTTTGTTTTTCCAATCGGTGTTTTTTGTTGGTTTCTCTTTACGTTAACCCACACATATGTACTCGTACACGTCGTACACCAAAAAACGATATTATTAAATTTATGATGTAAAATTAGTGTTATTTATGATCTGCATTGTTGAATTTGGGTTTTATGCAAATTTTCTGCAATTGTTGAATTTTTTTGCCGATTTATGTTTGAACGAATTTAGGCTGCTCAGCTCTCAGGGTATGCAGGGCAAAAAGGTTTATGTGTGCCGAGAAGAGGTTAAGGTTGTCATAAATACAATGAAAATGTGGTTGTTGTATATTCCAATGATGTTCTTGAATTTTAAGATGGTGTGCATGAGGATTTTTTTTTTGGTCAGAATTGCTATGTTATGCGCACTGTGAGCGGGTTACTTGCAATCCATATTAATCCTAATAAGTTTGCTGATTTCCAAAGGTAATATCTTAGATGAAAAAAATGATATCTGAAGTAAAGGACTGCTTAAAATTTAAGACAAACAAAAATACTCTGTTCAGTGTTTAATTTAAAATGTAGGTTATCTTTGCATCATCTGCTTGGATTGAGCCTTGGATATGTTTGAAATCTATCTCCTGCCAATTTAAATTCCAAAGTCTATAAGTATTTCTAAAACATTTTTGCCTTCATACTATAAATAATGAAATAATCATCATTATCACCACAATGGAAAATCTTTTGATACTCAATTAAAGCAAACATGACGATCTTTCTGGAAAATATCGTCATGCTATTTTACTTTTGAGCTATAAGTGCTAACAATCCTTAATATGCATACAGCAAAAACTTCATGTTTGCCTTACAGACATCGCATTGCATTCAACACATTTTAAATGTCAATCAGTACAAATAGTTACTAATCATACCAGAAAACGAATTCAATTTATTACCACAAACACACCTCACAATTAACTTCACAATCTGTACATTATTAGACAGTCAGTATGTCAGGTTAATGAAACATCATGTACCTACGGCTGTGATGCATGCCTGTGATAACTTTATCGCTGTTGAAAGTGCGTTATTATTCATTTCGCACTGTACATATGCCATGTAGTGCCAAGTATTTCACTTAAGCTAGATTAATATTTCTTGTCAGCATTTATCAATGTTGTCTGCTAGGGACTTAGCTATCAATCAGAAAATGCATTAGAACACAGCAGGGCTGAAAATAACAAAAGACTTAAGCAACAAACCTGACATTACACATTCATACCCACATACCGCAAGACGTTTTTGCACACAAGTGTTTTGATTTCATACACTTTCCGTCTGTATTCAGAAATTGACTGATTTCAATACGCAGGTAGTAAATCTCTGAAGTATTTAGCAAATTTATTGTAAAGGGTTTTGTACAGCAAGATTTATTTTTCTGTCTTGCTGCCCAGTTTAAACTAGGCTAACCCTAATGCGATCATTGCTGACTAGATCTCTTGGCATCTTCACTCGAAGTTCATAGCCATTGCTATAATCTTTTAAAAAATAAAAGGAAAATGAAGAAATATAGTTTCTAAAATGTGAAGAATAGAAATGGATGGGTTAATATGCATTGAACATTAGTATAATTAAGCACTGTTCATTGTTCCGTATATGGAATTGACTTCCGGCAAATGTATTTCCCACTAATTGCGACAACCTGCAAACATTTTTTATATATATATTTTTTTTAACTAAAATTTAAAATTGCAGCTGTGAAACATATGTTTTTTGTTGTTATTTATTGAACATAGTTCGACTAATACTTAACACAGTTTTTCCACAGTTTATCCACAGTAGTTTCCCTCGAAATGAAGGACACCAATTTTAAAAAAGTGTGGATTGAAAATAATATGGGAACAGAAAAACTCTCGGAACACAGCACAAGGGCAATCGAGTTAACCTTTAAAACCCTTTCCTGGTATCTTCTTCCATCACCAAATCGACGTACACCTCTTTTCTTTCCAAGTGGTTGACGGCAATCGGCAGATATTGCATCCACGGTTAATTGGAGTAAATCCGGCATAGTTGTTGAAAATGTCTCTTATTGTAGGGGTAAAGATCCTTTAGTTAGGCAGTTCTTTATGTCATTACCTTTAATTAGGGGCAGTCACTGCCTGTTTCCTAAAAACACGTACCTCAAGACCAACCCTTGTTCCACCACATTGCGTCAAGATCAATGGTGGCTTGGGGTTACTAGATTTAATCTGAAGAACTCTCCCCTGAGTCCAAACTACACATTACTCATAAAAGCAAATTTGCTTTTATGCCATAAGACGCATAGCTATTTGTTTACTTACTAACATAGTAAGGCTGGATCTACAACATTTTGTTGGTCCGGGCCTGCTCAATAAATGATTTATGAGCAGGTACTTCGGTCTTGGGCGTGCTTTCTCCAGTTTCTAAGCCCACGAATCTTTGTGTCATTATCTATTTGGTCTCTTTACCGCTGTCTCGGTCTTCCCTATCAGCACTTTCCGTGGTAATTATCGTCTTACGCCTTTTTGGCCGGAGCGTTTGTTTCTATTCGTCCTACATGTCCAAGCTAACGCAAACGTTTTTTTGATGTGCTCAACTACATTAAAGTCGGGGTACATCTCATATAGCTTCTTGTTCATCTGGCGGACAAACTACCCGCCCACGCTGCAGGGGCCCTAGATTTTACGAAGGATTTTCCCTTAAAGACCGCCAATACACTTCTATCCGCTTTTGACAGCAACCATGGTTCGGCGCCATAAAGAAGCACTGATTGAAGAACTGCATTGTAAAGTTTAATTTCATTGCAGTCAAAACAGAACAACGGAAAAGTATGGCTACAGAGGCCTCAACCTCTATTTCACAAGGTTCAAAACCAAATATGGATTCAAATTCTCAGCCTACAGAAGTACGTACAATACCGCGCATAATAATAAAATCATTTCTACCAATCAAGAGTTTTATAAAACTAGAGTTCTCAACTCTACACGCCTAGAGTTCTTTACTCTGTAATTAAAAATATTAAACTAATACATTTGACATACCACTGGGACAAAATTAAGGCAAATACTGCCTAAAAGAGGCAGAGAACCACATAACACAGAAATGCATGTCAGGATGTTCTATGGAATTTTACTTTAAGATTCGTATACTTATTGTTAGGCTTATATGAAGCAGATCCAATAATACCAAATAATGCATTAAAAAATCTTTGTTTTTTGAGAGAGGGCTCTGTTCTTAAGTTGTCTACCGAGCCCAAAATCACATGTATAGGGTGATCTAACTGGAGGTATTTTTGAGAACAAAAAAAATATAAAAATTCAAATCAAGTGTGGAATCTTTATTGGTAATTTGAAAAGACATTTTATGGCATTTATTTTTAGAAAATATTTACATTCAAGTGTTGGCAACTGTATTATGGAAATGAGTGTTGGGTGAGAAATGGGAAGATCCGCTGTTTTCGACCAAAATTTTGTTCAGTGATGAGGCCCATTTCTGGCTTAGCGGCAAAGTCAATAAACAAAATTGCCGCATTAAGCTGAAATGTCTGGCTATGGAGGCCTGAACCTCTATTTTACAAGGTTTAAATAAAATCTAGTTTCAAATTCTCAGTTAATCAACAAGAAGAGGTTCAAGAGGTGCCATTAAACCACGGGTTTGTGCGGTTTATAAGCTGGTGGAATCATCGGTGCATATTTTTTCAAAAATGATGATTGCCGGATCATAACCGTGAATGTTGCTCGCTATCGCGCCAAGATATCGATCTTTATGCTTCCTGAAATTGAAGCCCGTAATCTTGACGATACTTGGTTTTAACAGGACGTTGCCACTTGCCAACAGCTGCTCAAACAATGGATCTATTGAGAGGTCATTTCGAAAAGCAGTTAATTTCACGTTTTGGACAGGTAAGTTGGCCGCCTAGATCGAGTAATATCACACTTTTAGACATTTTTCTTTGGAGTTAGGTAAAGTCCAAAGTCTATGCTGACAAACCGTCCGTTTTCTTGACTTTTACATTTTCTAGGATTTTTTCCATTATGATGTTAGAGAAGTTACACTATAAACTATAAGACCTCTTGTCGTAGTCAATGGTTTGGAGAGATCACTTGACAGTTAAATTGGTGATTTAGTGTCACTTAGTGTTCATCTACAATGGTGCAAAAGTTCTAATCCCATACGCAGCAGACATGGTTTCAAATAATTTATCTCTTATCGATGTGTCGAAAGCATCCTTATATTCGATTCAGAGGTAGTAAGTTCCAATTTGGTACTAGTGTGTCTTTTACAGGATTTGGAGCAGTGTAGAGATTTGGAGGATTGCTAAGTTATTCCGCCTAAAGCCGCAGGGTCAGGTCGGCGCGTTTGGGTTTCAATGGATAGGATATTTATTCCGCGGTAGTTGGTGCAATCGTTTTTGTCTACCTTTTTGTGAATTAGACATAGTACGATAAGGTTTCAATCATCGGACATGCGTTCGGTCCTCCAGATTGTGCAAACTAGCTGATGCATGCACCATATCAGCTCGTTTCCTCCATACTTGTACAGTTCCGCCGGAATTTTGTCGGCTCCTGCGGTTTTGTTGTTCTTGAGCCGGGTTGCTGTTTTGACGTCTTCCTGGTTCGGGGGTAGACATTTAAATCCGACATCTGTGATTGGTAGCGTGTGACTGTCGTCTGCAAGATCTTCAGCCGCGAATAAGCTGGAAAATTGTTCTTTCTAAATCCTTAGCACACTCGACATATCAGTTACCAGATTCCCATTTTCATCTCTATTACTATGCCAGTAGTCTAGTCTATCGCCTTATGTTTGTTTCTTTGAAAATATGTTCTCAATGTTTACACAGTTTATTTATCGAGCATTTATGTGACTACGAGTATCTTTACGTTGCCTTCTTACTTTTATTAAGTATTGTAGGCCATTAAACCTAATTGCCGCAGTTTTGCTAATGAGCAAATCGAACGTATTCACTAGCAATGCTTAATACATTGGCTTTGTTGAAAATTTACAACGAGATGAGCAATTTTTTTTACCAACATTAAATTAATTTACATCAAATAGATTTTTTTAAACGTAGAAAACGCTAACATTTGTTATAACATCAAATTGAAGTATTAATCTTAAAAGGGAAATACATAATCCGCTTATTTAGATTCAGAATCAATATCTGGTTGCAAAGTAATGTCCGTCAGTCCTCCTGCCCATCTATCAACCAAGTAAAGGATGTGTTTTCAGACGTGTGCTTTTCAAGAAGAAATAAAACGCATATAATTTAATTAAGCTTTTTTCTTGAGAAAATGATTTGCCATTATGTTTTGAAAATGATTTGGGGCAAGAGGCCACTGCGGCTGGCTCAAATAAATTCTAGCCGAGACGCCCAATGTTCGACACTTTTTGCAGCATTTGGCATCGTATGTCAGCAATAACGTGCCGAATATTATCTTCCAAGGCGTCAATCGTGTAGGGCTTATCTGCGTAAATAAGCGACTTCACATAACACCACAAAAAATAGTCCAGCGGTGATTAATCGCACGATCTTTGAGGCCACACCACAGGCCCACACCGGGATGCGCTCACACCAGTTTCCTTCAATAAATTGATTGTTTCATTGGCTACATGGCATGTAGGGCCGTCTTGTTGGAAACAAAGATCGTCTACATCAACATCCTCAAATTCAGGTACGAAAAAGTCATTATACGAGTAGCGTTCCCCATTGACTGTAACATTTTGGCCGGCTTCATTTTCGAAGATATGTGGACCAATGATTCCCTCTGCCCATAGAGCACACCAAACAGTAACTTTTTGAGGATGTAACAATGGTTTGTGGATTTGCCACCAAAATTGTCTTATATGGAGTAAAAATCTGAGTAAAAATCGGTGGCAATCTCTTTTTTGGGCCAATTCGCCACGATTTGCAAACGTTGTAGGGGAGTTTCTTATAAAATATCAAACCAAACTAAGCATAAATCTAGCGACAGCTGTCAAAAAGACCAACCACAAAAAGGAGTGGCCCTATTAAAATTGATCCATATCGGTCCAAATTTTGATAACTTACAAAGGTCCTATCCGATGTTTGTACCTGCAGCTTAAGAATCCACATATTTTTTTCGACGCAGACCGAAACTCGCAAATAGCTTTATGGCAAAATTGTATTTGTTTTGAGTGGCTTTTATAGAAAGGTCCCTCCCTGATTTGATTTTCCCTAAGAGTCAAATATTACATCCGCATTTAGCAAAGTGCGTTGATAGAAATGTATATGTCAAGTTTTTATCAAGAGGCACAAACACGTACTCAAAGTGGGACGGTAAAAAAAAGCAAGATTTAACCAGTTGCTTCGACATAAAAAAACAAGTACAGATCTTTCTTAAAGCTTATTCGCGAAATTGCCCGAGAAAATTCCGCAGAAGTAGACAAATAAAGTTCGGTTGAGCCGATTTTTATCAGGGTATTTATCTTTCCATACCAACACACATCTACCATCATCACATATACCAACTACTATCGTCATATCGTTATTAATTGACGTGATATTGCCTTTCAAAGTTCATCGTTGTGTAGGCGCTGCCACGCCCTTTTGTCATATTTTAACACAACATAGAAAATAATATCTATTTAAATTTTATAACTATCAGTCCATTAATTGGGCAATTAAAACATTTGTTTAAAGGGGCGTGGAATCGTCTGGGTGATCTTGTTCAATGCTAATATCATATGTTTTAAATATCATCGTCCTATATCAAACATTTAATACGATATTTACTAAGTTCAGAGTTGTTTGGGCGGTAGCAGGCCCCATTGCAAAATCACATCAAATATAACCTGGCTAAATCGTCTTATGCAAATTAAAGATAATTGGTATAGCTTCTATACACATATTTTCATTCGATTTCATGTTTTTAGCCCTAGAAGCCACATATTATATCCATTATTAATGAAATTTGGAATGAACACATATGTTCATTCTGTTTAATGGTTTTAGCTCAAGGTTTTATGTTTTTAGCATAGTTCATCCGATGTTAATAAGTCTTAATAGAAGTTTTCATTGTGCCAAGCAAGGACTCTGTTAAAATTGTCGAAAATTGGATGCTCCCATGAACATGTTTATACGATTTACCCAATTTCAATAAAATTTTCTCATAAATTAAAATATAACAGTTTTAAAATCAGAGTTAATTATGAGCCCGTCCAAGGTGGCAAAAAAAACAATTTTTAGCTGGCTTTTCTGAAGAGAAGTGCAGGGTATAATACAGTGGCCTCGACTTAAGCTTTTTTGCTAGTAATATGATACAACAGTGTTTTCCGATTGCAGAACCAGCAGCAGTACATATTACACCCGATTCCATCCAAATTTAGCATGAATCGCACTTAGAACATTTTGGTCCATTATTTCTGACCTTTATATATGAGGGCTGCTATATACATTTCTGGCCTTATAATGAAAATGCGAATATTTACCATCAAAAATGGTTTTATTGTTTTCCATAGTATTCTCCAGCATGATTTATACACTTTGTCGAAGCACTTTTTCCACTCCGATTGAGACACATCCAAAACATGGTTTTTAAACGCTCCAATAGCATCTTCTGGCGACGAAAATCGTTGACCACGCATTTTTTCTTGATGTGCGGGAATAAAAAGAAGTCATTGGGTGCCATGTCAGGGCTGTACGGCGGATGATCCATCAATTCGAAGTTTTGGCCGGTCAAAAAGACGATGGTTTGAGCCGATGTGTGAGAGCTCGCATTTTCATGGTGTACAATAATTCGTCTTCTCTTGTTCGTTTTTCGAATTTCTCCGCAGACTTCAGGCAAACAAACTGTGACCGTCCTACGTTGCTTAAGCAGAAGAGCTGCCACATAACCAGTTTTGCCGAAGTAGCAGGCGACCATTTGCTTCGAAGTGCTTCTTCCACGAACAACTTTCGTTATATTTGGCTCGTTTTCAAAGACCCACATGTTCGATTGCCGTTTTGTTTCGGGCTCATACGCATAGATCCATGATTCGCCACCTGTGAAGATCTTATAGACGTTTTTGAAGCACCGCGAGTATTTGTTCACAATTTCGAGAACAAACCTTTTTTACGGTCAGGTGTTCATGCAATATCGAATGTATGCTGGTGGAAAAAATGCCCAAGGACGACAGCAATGTTTTCTGGCACAACGGCTGTTTTTGGACGACCTTCGTCTTCGAGCGAGCGTCGGCCACGATTGAATTCATTAAACCAGTTTTTCACAGTTCTATAAGTATAGGATGGTGCTTCATCGCAACGAAGATTTAAGTTCATCGATGCACTTTTGTCGTGATAATCCACGTCAAAAGTTGTGAAAAATGATCGCACGAAAATGTTCACGAATGAATTCCATTTTTTTGCCAAATTGATTTTTCAAGTCACTTATAACACAAATGATGGTTGTACGTCAAAACGTTCTGAATACATTTATGATAAAAAATGTCAAACTTTCCAATTGAAATGTCAAATGTCGACAGGCAAAACTTAGTGTTTCCTTGGCGCGAAAACTTTTGAACAGCTGAGTGGTGTAGGGTAGACCACGAACATGAGAGGTTAGAGCTGTAGGTTTAGAAATCTGGAATTACTGGTCGCTCTCAAAGTACCATGCAAAATTCGAGCGTAGGTTTAAATAATAAACAAATATGACATCGCCGATCGTAAGCTCAGGGGCATGGCGCGTCACCTGTCTTAAGTCTTTGTCCAGCCAAAGTCTTCAATCACTGGCCACAAAAAACTGATTAATCATACATTTGTACCGCTCATCGTTAACTAAAACGTTTTCCGCAGCAGTTTTAAATATAAATGCGAAAATGAAGCCACCGCAGCAAATCCACAACTGGCTTCTTGGAAATCGCTGGCTAATTTTTTGATATCCATGTGCGGCAGTTTAGCTCGTTATAAGTGCCACCAAATGTGCTTCGTCAGAAAAGGTGTTTTTTTCCACCAAAATTTTGTACATAAGAACGATAACGAACTTTTGCTACAATACCTTAGTCGTTTGGCCAAAAAGCGAATAATGCTTTGTGCAACATTTGCCACAGGTAAGTGCTTTAAATGTTGGTTTATTGCTATGGAATTGTTTGTGAATTAAATTGCTCCATATCGCCTGGATCAGCTACATTCTCAGCAGTGAGCATCTTACGACGTAGGCGACCGTAGGTATTGTCCACTAGCATGTCATTCTCACGAACTTGAATGCCCAAATTTGCGTACATCCGACTTGGAGGAAGGTTACTCCCAATGTTTTGGATACATACATACATTCCTTGGAAATTTGTTTGCGTAATTTACAATTTCTGTCCGATAGAGATATGACTATTTGTCGAAATTTCAAGCGGGAAAGGGCTATCACTGTCAAAATATTTTATGACTCAACTTTTTGGCTTACCCGGTATACCCTTCTACGCAGTACGGTGAGGGTATAAAAAAACACGACCTTCCAAAAGACACGAAACTCCATGTTTTACAGAACCTTATGCGTTTAGCAAACTTTTTTTTCCCAAATCAAAATTTAAAATTGAGTGATTGCTCAGGAGTGTGTTACAAGACCACATTTAAAAATTTCAGTTTGTTGGTCGTAGAGACGTATATTAAGAAAATTATTGTGAACTCATTGTGGTTCGATCTTAAAAAAAGGGTCCTAAACCAAACCTGACAACAGATGTTTCTCTTTTTTATGTCCAACCCCGGCTGTCGAATTCTTTAAAATAGGTAAAACCACATATGTTGGTTACCCGGTTTTTTGCTATCGGGGTTTTGCTGTAAGAGAAAAGAAAATTCATAATATGCACGTATGGAATACATTTTTAGATCCTCACCATACTGTGGCACAGGGGTATTAAGAGTTTGTGACTATATTTGGCCCTATGTTACTTATATGAATAGCATTAAATATAAGGAGTGAGCTATTTAAATTTGAATCGGCTGTAATAATTTTTTGAAAATTCTGGTGTTATTGGAAAGCTTGGACTTTGTCTTTTTATAATGGAACAACATCGTTTTCGCTTCACCTTAATTGCAAAACGGAAAATATATATTTTTTTAAGTTATAATGTATAATTCATTTTAGCAATAATAAGTGATGATTGAAACTTTTTACTTATACTATCCAAATTTGTTCCCCTGACTGAAAACACATTGACATCCAAACAGCGGACTTAAAAATATCTATCCCGTGATATGTAAAAAAAGTTCAATGCTTCACCTTCTCGACTCTTAGATACAAAAGGGTTTTATAATAACTTTATACAATTTCTGAAAATCAAAAATCCAGTATCAAATTGATCAATCCTTATGTTGCAACGCTTCCTTTTCATATATTTCCAAAAATAAACTCATTATTGATTTTTTTCTTTTAACCTTTAAAGCCCACATTATCCACGCGACTCTACCCGCAATTTAATCTATAATCTAGTTAAATCTATACCCGTACTTTTTTTAAATTTAAAATATTCAGTTTTTTGTTTTGTAAATTTCTCAACCCACGTCACTGGGCAGGTCCAAATTTATTTTTTTTCAAAAAATATTTATTTTGTGGTTTGATTCAAATTGTAATCAAGACTAAACTAAGTGTTGCCTGGCGCCATCTAATATTTCCATTGGAAAGTTTGAAATATTTTGTCATAAACGTAATTAGAACGTTTTGACGTGCGACCATCATTCGTGTTGCCTAATCATCTCATCCTTTAGGTCTTGAATTGTTTTTGTCGTCAAATAACACCTGCGATAACACGGAAATTAAATTTCTCGCGCGAAAGAGACATTGTTTCGTTGGCTGTGTGGCAAGTGCCACCACCCAGTTGGAACCACTTATCGTTCAGGTCCATATCCTCAATTTCTGGCCACAAGAAGTCCCTTATAATATCGCGAGTGCGAATACATACCACTTACGGTTACTGCTTGGGCGACTTTATTTTCGAAGACGTTCGGTCCGATGACAGAACGATGGCAGAAAAAACTGGACGAGTATGCAAAGGGTTTTGTAAATTTTCTACAGTACCGGTTTGCTGAAATTTGAGCACACTTTCTCCGATTGTGAACACATTTCGTCGATTATGACGACCAAAAAATCACGAAATGCATTTTGATTTGAGCGCATACTTTCGTAAAATGCGTCAACAATTTAAACGCGCTACTAAATTATGTACCTCTCCATGGTTCAATTTGTCAAACAATAAGACCATAAAATGTTTAATTAAGTTAAGCAAAAAACTTGAAGTTAAGGTGTGACTCTCAAATAACATTGTGCATTATGGACCGCCCTTTATTAAGTATATAACAGCCAGAAAAATAGTGTGATGGATCCATTAAAAAATATACCGATCGATTTAGAAATATTTGCTGACATGGCCGACTGATTGTTTTTCCATCTTTTGTTGTATTCAAAATGTAGGTCGCAAATATGAACCAATCTCAATGAAACTTTGCACATTATTTTGTTTTCGACTAGCAACTGCAATTGAAATTGGGATAAATCATTTCAAGTTCTGGTATATCCCCTATTTAAATGATCCTTCTAGATTCATTTAATTTCAAAAAAAAATTGTTTGTGGCGTTATTGTGTTGAAGATAAAATATATCGGTCCATGCTTTAATGTAGCCTGCATACGAAGTTATGTAGCTCTTTTTCGTAATCCAACCGACTTACGATCGGAAAATATTATAAGTTTCCCATAATAGTTCATGTGTGGCAATATACCGCTCAAAGGATAAAAAGTTGAGTATTAAGCGTGTGTGTACGGTACCATGTGGTCGGTCTCGACAACCTTAGGACATTTTTTACTTTATTAGAACAGGGTGGCTGATGAAAGCCACATTTTTTTCTATTTAATTAAGCTGGTTAGTTTTTTTTTATTTTGCAAATTGATTTTTAGATATAACAAAAATGGGTAACTGGGACACTGAAACAAGAATTTGGATCGTCCGCTGCTATCGCGCACTAGAGTCCGCAGTTTCGTTTCAAAGAGAGTATAGGCGCACGTTTGGCGGCAATCCTCCGATAAAGAGACTAGTTAACAATTTTGCGAGCATGGAACAGTGAACAGAAGACCTTACCATCGAAACCCTTCAGTTCGGACAGAGGAAACAGTCGCTGCTGTAGCTGCTGCCATACAAAGCAGTCCAAGAGTTTCGACAAGAAGCTTATCCGCTCAAATGGGTATAAACAGATAGTCATTGCAGTCAATTATGCACAAACATTTGGACTTATTTCCATATAAAATTCAAATGACTAACAAACTGAACGCAGCAGACTTCTCGATTCGCTCTGCCAGAAAATGCTGTAAATCGTGCAAGAGGACGGAAACATGTTAAACGGCCTTTTCATGTCTGACAAGGCCCACTCGCGATTTAACGGCAACATAAACAAACAAAATTATCGAATATGAAGTGCTTACAACCCACAGATACTCGATGAGAAGAAATTGCATACACTTTGTGTCTCAGTGTGGTGTGCAGTTTCATCACGCTGCATTGTCGGGTCTTACTTCTTTGAAGAAAACGGTCAATACCGTTACGGTTACTGGAGACCGATACTTGAGCATGTTGAGAGAGTTTTTCTATGCAGAATTACGCCGATTGAGAATAACTTTCAACTCTGTGTGGGTTCAGCAAGATGGTGCAACTCCTCACATAGCCCGGTTTTTTATGAAAGAATTACGACGAAATTTTCCCAATATGCTGATATCCAGAAACTCCACATTCTGTTGGCGCCCCAGGTCGCCTGAGCTAACAGCACCCGACTTTTTCTTGTGGGGTTATTGCAAACAGGAACTGTATTAAGCAAAACTAACAAATTTGAATGAAATAAAGCAGTCCAATCGAGCAACAATTGCGGCTATTCCTGTCTCAACTCCCCAAGCAGTAATGAACGCATAAAGAAAGGGGCCTAAGGGTAAAAAAATCAATTTTAATTTTTTTTCTTTTTTTGATGTGGACAACATCTGAGCACCGAATGAGACCGATCCCATGCCACAAAAGTGTTCCCTCCCAGAGATATGCTCGTTTTATGAAAGTGATGGTACACCAAAGATACTCGTATTCAAATCTTTAAAATGGCTCTCCTGAACAAAACTGTTGTTTAGCCTTAGGTCCCTTTCTATTTTGCGCGTCACATATGCATCAACGGGCAGCGGGCATTTAAATTCCATTATTTTTAAAGCTTAATAAAATGTATTGATAAAATTGAATGAGTTGAAAATAAATAAATGAAAAATTAATTACATACACTGAAAAAAAGTTATTTAAGTTTTTAATGTAGCATTATTCATCAGCCCAAACCAAAACAACTTAGACTGTAGAATCCACAACCGAAAATCGGAAGAAATATCCATCACATGAAAAAACTAAATTAATTTGACTAAAATTTTCAAACTATAAAAAAATTTCGAATTTTAAATACATGTGTTTTTACTTTTAATAAAAACGAAAATAAATTTATCATAAATAATAACAGAAAATTTAAACGAAAATATTATATTGTGATGAAGTTTGTTTTGTTTTGTCGTTTTAAGTGCATTTTGCATTGGACTCTTCTTCTGGGTTAGCGATAGAGGCTATTCATGACAAAAATTTGTATGGAACTTCCTTAACGGTTGAAGATAGAGATTGGATTTGTTCTGAGAAACTGTTGGAATTGCAGAAATATTTGGAGTTCGTCTTACATTTAACTCCTCTAGGGCACTTTTGAGGTAGTTAAAGCGATAGGAGCAAAATTTAATAAAAAAAAAAATTTTGTAGGGGAGCCAATTTAGGGGGGTAGTTATGTTTGGAAAAAATATTGGAAGGGAAAAATGAATGGGGGTAGGTCATATATTTTACCTCTCTAGGTGCGACTCCTAGGTAGTTGCGGGGCTTTTTGTGAATATTTTCCGCCATCGCACGACCTTTGACCTCGATGATCTGATACTTGCCCCCATCCCACCTCCCCCATTTTTGTTTCCAAACCCCACCAAATAAGGGGGTGAGTCATACCCAAACTTTACTACTAAGAATCTCCATACAACCCACCCCTACTGTGGATGTTGTTCTGGTTTGTTTCTGTTCATGTTCTACTCTATTTTGGCCAATTTTTTTTTTATTTTCATCGCAATTGATTTTAATGCATTTATGGAGTCCATAAATGATGTCAATCATTTCACATCTGAACAGGAAAAATGTTTTTTAGTTGTATGCAAAAGCATAAAACCGGAATGTTGATTAATACCGCTTTTTTACTTAGTCGTTTTATGTTAAAGTCGTTTATTTAAAAATCGGGTTTGCAAAAAACCGAAATGACGGTTTTCTGAAATCCCAAACAGAGTTTTCCTTCCGATTTGAGAGCTCATTGCCCTGGCCACAAATGCAGTACGTAATTGCTCATTTGACTTACAAAAGGTAAGTCTTGTCTTACTTATCAAGGATTTACTGTAGTTTTTAAAAGCTTCTGTTAACATTCGAATGGTTCACATTCGCATTGTGAACATGAAGCTCAATGTACGCCAAAAGTATGCGCCTAAACATATACCAGGCTATAGGTAGAAAAATGTTGTTAACAAAGCACAAATAAAAACGTTATGTAGTTCAGCCAGGCCGAATCTTTGATTTTCTAAACTGTGGACATACACATTTGTGTATTTGATTCCGAACCCAATCTTAGGAAAATCTCGAAAATAAATGTATCTTTGATTTCGTATTGAAATTGAATTGAATTTGAATACCCACGTACGCTCATGGCCGATGTTCGTTTAAATAATTATTGCCATAGGCCTGACAAACAAGAGGTTGTGGAGCCAGCCTAAGTAACTAAGTAAGAGGGCATATTAATAATTCCTTTGCATTAAATAAATTTTCCAAATTTCCTCGTAGTTATATGAAATGCAACACTGTTCCCATCAATTACCATCTGTTAATAGACTACTGTCTCATTTGTTGTAATATTTAGAATAATATCTCAAACTATGTAAACATTTAAAGAAACGTAAATAAAGATGATGTTAGAAATTCAAAAAATTCAAAAAGGCTACTGTAAAATTTTGAGAGAGTTCCGTCATTTAGTATGTGTCTAACAACTGTTGAAAACATATCGTACAACCTCGTGGATTTTGTTAAAATTGGAAAAAGTAAATTTGGAGTGTTCATTAAACATTTTTTTTTGTGGAAAAAGTCGTTAGTTAAACCAAGGAAAAGCTTGATTTTAGAAAAAATGTTTTTAGAGCCTCAAGTGCGCGTTGGACCACATTGGTTTGGTTTCTGAATAGTATCCAGTGTCATAGATTATTTGATTATCGCTTCAGACACTTTCGATGAAATAATGTTTTATTTCGTTGAATTTGTTTAAGAGTTCTATGACAAAATAACAAAAAACTCTCCAACACCCCCGTTTTTTTCCATTTTTTTACGGGAAACTGCAACACAAAAGTGACAAATGTCAAAACTTATTTAATAGAAAATTGGGCTGGCCTCAGGTCAATATATATTAACATAAACGTTATGTATTCTAGATAAATACTTTGTATACTAGAAATAAGTATTTTATTTAAATAGTCTTTAAAATTAATGTAAAAAAAATATCTAATGGAAAATAAACATGCTAATGCTAACAAAAAACTCAAAATAGAAAAACAAGCAAAATTTACTTACGCCTAACATAACATAAACTCTCAAGCAATATAAAGAAAAAGTAAACCTGAAATCAGCAGTCATTTCAAACGAGTCGTATTATAACCGCAACTTAGCCTAGGATAACCAGAGCCTAGAGACCCCTCCAAGGCACCATCGATTTCAACGGTAAAAAGTGGTTTACTGACTTTTGTTGTTGTCGCACAAGCACAAACGTTCTGGACGGCCAACTGAGGTCAATACACACGAAAATGTCGAAAACATTCACGATGTGGTATTGGCCGATCGAAAAGAAAAAGTGCGTGAGATTGCAATAGGCATTTCATATGACAGTGTGGTTTCCATTTTACATGATCAGATGGGTTTAAGAAAGCTGTCTGCAAAATTGGTGCCGCGTTTGCTCTCAATTGACCATAAACGTAATCGTGTGACAACTTCAAAGGATTGTTTGGAGTTGTTTAACCGCAATTTGAATGAGTTTTTTGTCGCGTTTTGTTACTGTGAATGAAACATGGATCCACTACAACACTTCGAAGAACAAGCAGCAGTCTAAACAATGGGTTTTTCCGGTTGAACCGGTTCCGAAGAAGGCCAAGGTGACTTTACCGGCCAATAAGGTGATGTCAACAATTGTTTAGGATACACGCGTGATAATCCACATTGATTACCTTCAAAAGGGAAAAACAATAAACGGCGAATATTATGCCTACTTATTGAACCGATTTAACGAGGATTTAAAAAAACGACCCCATAAGACCAATAAAAAGTTCTTTATCATCAACATAATGCACGGAAGCATACCTGTGCAGTCTCAATGGCAAAATTGCATGAATTGGGTTACGAATTGGTACTTTACTGTTTTCCATCTCCAAACCTAAAGAAATGGCTTGGTGGAAAGAGATTCGGCTTCAACGATGATTTTATTGATCAAACAAATGCCTATTATATGAACCTCGAAAATCGTATTTTAAAAAGGTATACAAAAATTGGAGTAACGTTGGACTAAGTGTTTTGAGCTAAAAGGAGATTTTGTTGAATTTTTTTTTTTACAAAAAAAAACCGAGTTTTATTCGAAAAGTCACGGAATTATTTATGTGCCTCACTTACTCGTATTGAGAATGTACGGTCCACAGCTCCGACTCCAAATTCATGGCAGATGACTTTGACGTATGTTATCGTCTAAAATTTGTTGAAAATTTTTTGTTACAAAAAAAAGAGTTTTTATTTGAAAAGTCACGGAATTATTTATGTGTTTCACTTACTCGTATTGAGTTTACTGGCCTGTTTTTCGAAAACGTACTGTCCACAGCTCCGACTCCAAATTCATGGCAGATGACATTGACGCATATAAAGAGGTGACCCCATTTGACCTATATCAAATTGATAATATAAATAAAGTAATAAATCATGAGTTACTTTCATTTTTCAAGCTGCTTTCTTTGCGACTGACGAGTATTTTTTTCTTTTTGTTTAGAAAACCTCTGCAAAAAAAAGTTGATCTGTTGGAAATATGGCGAAAAGAAATCAGCGCAAAATCATAATTTGGAAAAATAAAAGAAGCCGCAGACATTTCATCTAAAACAGCTGATACGTATCTTCTAGTTCGTGCAGCAGCAACATCTCATTAAAGGAGACAAAAGAAGTGGTTTTAAGGGAGCACCTGAAATTAAAAAATGAGTTGAATGTCTTGAAAGCCTTAATAATATCAATTGGTGTTGGAAACTCTGTGGAAGTATCTTTTAAATTATTTTTAACACTAATTGATGGAAAAGTTTTAAATATTATAACTGAGACGAAATCAAACCAGACTTTTTCCATTTGTGCTGCTACACCTAAGGACTTTATGAGTACATGCGATTACAAAAGTGAAGTATTTTGTGCAAAAGAAAAAAACTTAAAATTTGGTATTAGCTATATTCATTGTTAGATTCGATTTTTTGAATTTCTATTACATATGGGCTATAAATACAAACTACAAAAGAGGTTGACACGAGGAGAAGATAAGTTGTCTTTCTTAAAAACAAAAGTAGACATTCAATATGATTTGGTAAAAGCTTGGACTTCGCGTGGACATGCCTAAAATAGGAGGCTCCGGACCGACAAATGATAGGAACACCGTTCGTCGAGCTTTTCCGAACACATAATTTTTTTTAAAAAAAATGATTTTGACAAAGATTTTATATTTCGTTTCAAAATCATATTGATTTGTCTATCCTGCGAGTTGTAAATCAAACACATTTTAAATATATTGCGTTAAAATAGCAAAACGTTTTCAGCAGCTATATTCCTGGCTGCCAATGACTTCTACTTATACTAAGTAGGGACATAAATATAGTTACAACATTTAACACACCCATTTCAAAAGTAGAACTGAACAAACCCCGTTAATGTCCTTTGGGTTTTGAAAGCTAACTTCAATAGCGTTAGTGTGTAACGGGATTTTAAAATTGTTTTAACTTTCATCATGGAGTGGTCAGATAATGAGAACCGTATCCCTGTAATAGCGCTTTTCAAGTGTGAAATGAAAAAAAGCGATATTTTCAAAACGCTCCGGCCACTAGGGATTAGCCGCATGTTCGTCTACCGATGCATATCACAGTTTGAGGAGACTGGAGATGTAAAAGACCGCCACCGGTCGGGCCGCCCACGCTCTGTTCGAACACCACATGTCATCAAAGCCGTTAAATTAAGAATTCACAGAATTCCGCTCCGAAAACAGAAAACCATGGCCCAAGAGATGAATATCACGCAAAAGTCCATAAGTCGAATCATTAAAAAAGACTTGGGACTTGGGGCTTTCAAACGACGTACCGGACATTTATTGACTGCAGCTTTAAAAAAATAGGATTGAAAAATGCAAAAGTCTTTTGGTGAAGCACGCTGATAACTTGCACAGAAAAATTTTGTTCACCGATAAAAAAATTTTTACCGTTCAGGAAAAATTTAACAAGCAAAATGATAGAGTGTATGCGCGGTCATCTAAGGAAGCATCAGAACTGATCCCAAGGGTGGAAAAGGGTCATCACCCAGCTTCAGTAAGAATTGGTGGGGTGTATCTTACGATGGATTCGCTGACCTGCTATTCTGCGTACAAGGAGTCAAAACATCGGCCAAAGTTTACCAAGAAACCGTTTTGGAAGCTGTTGTGAAGACTTTGAAAAATTCCCTGTTCCAAAACCAGCCATGGACTTTCCAGCAGGATTCTGCGCCGGTTCATAAGGCTAAAACGTCCCAGGCCTGACTTCGAAACAATTTGCCAGCGTTCATTTCCTCTGTAGAATGGCCCTCAGGCAGTCCAGATTTGAACCCATTGGATTACAAATTGTGGACGGTTTTAGAGGACAAGGTTTGTCACAAAAGATACCCCAACATTGGATCTCCTAAGACTACTTGGGTTCGAGCTGTGGCCAATTTTCCAATGGACGAGGTTCGTGCAGCCATTGTAAATGGCCAGTGCGACTTAAGGCGTGTGTAAGTGCAAAAGGCAGACATTTCGAATAAGTAGATTCTTTTTGGATACAATATACATCAATAAATATATTAAAAATATTTGGTCCAAAAACATTCAGTACTTTTTATTTTACAGCAAAAAACGTGTGTAACAGTATTTATGTCCCTACTAAGTACATTCAAGAGAAATAATAAAAAACACTGCACTTCCCATGGGGTTTTTTGGAGAAAAAGCTGCTGAATTGCGACATAAAATATACAAAGCCGATAGATTACATCACGCTCACAGAAACAACCGCACCAATAACCTTTAAGACGTATTTAATAGGGCTGTCGATACATGAGATCCATTAATTTCCATAACATTTTTAAATAAAGGCTTTCAAAACACTAAACGTTCTACACTTCCTCCTGCAGTCATAAACCTATTATGTTGCAGCGAACCCATAGACGGTTTTCAACTTAACAACCAAGAAGAATAAAAACAGATGATGAACTTTTTGATTAAAATTTACAAAATGATATAGATTTACTATTTGATTTATAAATATTTCAGTACAATTAAAATTAATAAATGAAACAATGTATTGTCTCATTAATGACTGCCAAATTGTTAATTATAAGTTTGGTCGTTAAGAGGGTTAAATTCTACTTTTTATAAAACATTTAGTACTGTATATGAAATTCTTACAGGTTTTGGTTTGAATACCATGATTTTGTAGTCGTTATTAATTTTCCACAGAAAAAGTGGACAATTGACGTATGGTGTATTGGGACCGTTTTTTGGCGCTTAATCTCCGAAGCATACAATAACTGGACCCTTCCACAATCTTTAAAACATACAACTACTGTACAGTAATTCTGTGTTTACCAAAAATTACACAGTACAACATTTTTCAAGTGATTGATTCGGGACTCAATTCTGATACTTATTTGTGAAAGTAGCCCCAAAAAGAAGAACTTCTGCATCATTCGTTTGGTCAAGGTACATCAACTACAATAAGTAATTTAATAATTAATATGAAGTTAGTAAGTATCGTATAGGGGAATTTGTCACGTTTTAGGCTTTTTTGTTTGTCATAACTCGAGAACCACTAGTCCGAATAAGCTAAAACAAATTTAAAAAAATTACAATTCCTTTAATCTTAATTACTTTAATCTTAAAAAACTAAAGTTTTGTTTTTAATTCATAAAAAATACAAAACGGTAAAAAGTGTCAAGTCCTATTACTTTCACGTAAAGTCACATAACCTATGAACAAAGTGAGACATAGATCATGAAAATCGATTAACGCGTTTCGCTTTTATGCACAATTAAGTGAAGGTATGAATTTCAAAAATTTGCTCGAGATATGCACAAAATTCTTTGAGGACTTTTTTATTGATTCTTTATTTTGCATGAAAATAAACATTCCGATTCATATTACAGCTATTCTTATACAGAAAATATGAGATTTTTATATGTTATCTAAACAAAACAAAATTTAGAACATTTTCAATTATTGTCACTATCCATCCTCGTTGAAGTTGACGCTTGTGGTTCTGATGACCTTATTTTCTTCGTAGGTTGTTCATATTCATGTTCTGAGTCTGCATCATCATCCGCGATAGACATAATATTCAAGGGCATGTTTTGTTCAGTGTGTCCACAAATTTCAGTGTCATCTTCATCTTCAAAATGCAATTTTAGAACTCCACCAACAAACCTCCGCAAGCAATACATCCAATTTTTTGCCTTTGAATCGCTTTTCCATTGGCATGGTCACCTGGTGGAACCTCTCTCCTTGTTCGTCCGATTGCTGAGGTAATTGTGCCAAAAAGGTATCAAGGTTGAAATGCATGAAATGTATTTTTAACGTCATGGATGCATTGATTTTTTCAAAATAATGCAGCGTATACCCGGTCCATTGAGAATACCTGTTTGAAATATAAAAAAAACATTTACGAAAAAATTATTGGTAATGCGAATATATCGAAGTGAACAAATTTTGATATGACAATATAAAAATACTGACAACGTACGTATGTTTTCTAATTTTAGCTCCACTGAGTTTTGGAAAGATGGACTTCAAACAGTCATAGGCGTCATCCATATCTTTGACTACCACTTCGACGAATTTCCCAGCTATTCCTAATTTCATGTGGAGCGATGGCAACAAAATATCATCTGGATCCTTTATAAAAGGTTTATTCCGTAATTTTAATTGTTTCTCGAGCTCGGAGTTCTTGCTTTCCAATCTTTACATTGATATTGATTTCCTATGTATAGTGAATACCAAAGACAAAGAAAGCAGAAGTTCTTTTGTAACCGCCCTTTAATACAATGCCTTGTATTATGTTGACAACCTTTAGATCACAACAAATCTTCCATTTGTGTACATTGTAGTTGATTTTCTCCAAAATTTCGTCCAATGTTTCATACGTTTCCTTCATAGTTGTGCTGAATCCCCATGGAATGGACGGTTTTTTGTTCGTTTTGTGCAATAGCACAGCCCTCAAACTTGAAACAGAACCATCAATAAATAAACGCCAGTCGCCAGCGTTATAATCCATTTCCATTTTTTCACTAAACCTGGGATATCTTGGGAGTAGGTAAACTTATTTGCTGCGTCAACGGAATAAAGTTTCTGAAAATCAGCTTGGCGTTGTCGGTATGATGTTGCGCTGATATTTTGCTGTGTCCGTTTTCTGCTTTTCAAAAATGATGTCAACATTTCGGAGTATTGTTGTGATAGTCCCATCTTAGCCACAATGTTATCCATTTCGATTTGTGTTAGCGGTTTTGGTCTATTGTCATATAAAAAATCATCAACGTATTTTCCAAAGAATTTTGTGCATATCTCGAGCAAATTTTTGAAATTCATACCATCACTTAGTTGTGCATAAAAGCAAAACACGTTAATCGATTTTTATGATCTATGTCTTATTTTGTTCATAGGTTATGTGACTTTCGTGAAAGTAATAGGACTTGACACTTTTTACCGTTTTGTATTTTTTATGAATTGAAAAAAAACTTCAATTTTTTAGACAAAAAATATTTTTTTTCTTCATACATTTATTTATAACTGCGAAACTATTGCTTACTCGTATGTAGCGCAACGTGGTTTCCGAGTTATGACAATCAAAAGAGACTTTAACGTGACAAATTCCCCTATACGATACTTACTAACTTTAAATCAATTATAAAATTATTTTTCGGTGTACCTTGACCAAACGAATGATGCAGAAGTTCTTCTTTTTGGGGTTACTTTCACAAAAAATTATCAGAATTGATTCCCGTGTTGTACTGTGTTATGATACGTGGAGAAAACACTGAAAACCTGTCCTTTTTGAGACATTGTTTCTCATTTTCCGCCTCGGACGATTTCGTGTATTAACAGTCTCAAACAGCTTATGACAGACATTATCGTGGAAAATTTCAAATTCCTAGCTTTTTTGTTTCACCTCTATCGGTCTTTTAACAGACACACGGACGGATGGAAACAGCTAGATCGTGTTTAATAGGGTCTTCGAGGTGTTGCAAACGAAATGACAAATTAAGCAATACTCCATCATTCAGTTGATGATATAACTGGTAAAACAATTATAATTCAAACGAAAACGGAAATTATATGCGCACTTTTTAAATGATACACAGAACAAAAGACTTAAGACACAAACTTTTGATAAATTTATTTAAGTTTTTCATATGTTTTTTTT
The DNA here is from genome assembly GCA_963513945.1 of Hydrotaea diabolus. Lineage (NCBI taxonomy): Eukaryota > Metazoa > Arthropoda > Insecta > Diptera > Muscidae > Hydrotaea > Hydrotaea diabolus. Next base: position 77,555,875 of record OY740720.1, read on the forward strand.
TAATTTTTATGGTCAGTATTAAATTAATTCTTCTCAAATACCCAAGTACCCACAAGTACGTATGTATTAAGATCATTCACATACATGGCTTCTTTTATCGCCTACAACTTTTTCTTAACTTAAGCATCGATTTGACATTTGATATTATCACATTTTGGATTGTAAACGAAAATGTGGCGTCTTGCGGCGGATGACTGGTGGCTTGTGGCTACCATACATTAAATGTATCAAATGAAAAACAAAAATAACGTTAATATATTTTCAGTCCATCGCATAAAGTCGCTACAGATGCTTAATTGATGATAAGCTGTTGTTAATGCCCACCCTGCTTGCGGTTGCCAAACTTGCTTGCAACAAGTGGCTGGGCAGCATTTCAAATGAAAATCCTACGGCAAAATGAAGTCCCCAGTAATAAAAATAAAAAAGTAAATGTTAAAAATGAAAATATCAGTCGTTTTCAAAACAACAGAAAACTCTGTGGAGTTAATAGCGTTTGATAGATAGATTTGGAAATGCCGTATTTGAGCTTCTTGACGAATTTTCATTAATCTTCTCCGATTTATTGGCCTGCCTGAGAATTGAACTCTGGCAGACAAATCGTCTGATGGCAGATGATATTGCCATTGTTTTAATGCGCAGATGCATTGTATGATTTTCGCATTAATGTTTTACAACAATTTGTACTTAATGTTTACACCCATCATTTTTCGTTGATGTTATTCTATTTTAAATTTCTCAAAGCACAATTAATCTTTTTTTGCTGTGGTTTCTTCAGATGCACTTTAAGATGTTTTCTAGGTGTGTTTTGCGGTAGTATTGTACCATGCTCGTATTGTTTTATTATTTTATTCTAAGAATTCTATGAGAAATCGGATTGTTTGGGAAAATTTCGAGTTATTTCGGTTAATTAATGCATGCGTTTCGTAAAAGGTTATCACAGTGAATTAATATTAGAACTTTAAATAAATTGTTACGAAAAGTATTTGTAATGTAGGTACAATTGATGTAATTCTAACTTAGGATGGGTCACTTATTTTATGATCAAACGTCTTCATGGAGTTCTCCACTGGAGATCAGGCACACAAATCGAAGCGCTATAGACGTACTTAGGTTATGAAAGGACAACGAAGTGAGTACGGTTTATTTTAACTTCTTAACTGGCGGCTCCTGTACGACTATATTCAGTAGCTACTCGAAACCGACTTACAGGTTCTGGCCAGTAAACAGAAAAGTTATAACGTGTACAGCTTATTGACTTCCGAAGAGTTATATAATTGTTCCTTAATGTGACGTAGAGGGAGGTAAGCATTTACAAGTAAAAAAATCTACAGTCTAACGAACCCGGCTATATGGTGCTTATAACTCCTCTGGTATTCATCACACAATGTCCCGACAGCGGCCATAATCGAGATTTTTTTTACAAATTGTTAATTTTTTTCTGCAGTCCTATAGAAAACACTTTTAATAGAAAATATCTAAAGATTTTCTAAACAATGTATTTTTAAAGCAGCTATGATAGATATCCTTGAGTTAAAACAATGGCTATATCGTAAGATCAAAAGTCATTTTTCGTATCTATATGTTTTGTTCGGTTACTTTATTTCCTTTAATAAGGCTCAAACAGCTTCTATCGGCTCAAACAGCTTCTGTCGGTGGGTCCACAGTTGGGTCTTCTTGTTGGCAACTAAACTTAGCTAAAATATTGGGTATTCATGCTGCTCTTTTCGCTGCTTCCGACAAGGCAATAAACTCAGATTCAGTAGTTGAAAGAGAAACTATGGTTTGCGTTTTACAAGCCTAGCTTACCGCACATCTTTAAGTAAAAATATATAACCGGAGTTGCTCTTCCTGTAGATTCGGCATTTTGCCGAATAATAGTATTTGGGATATCACATTTACAATTTAGTATCAGGAATATTTCAGCTTTTCCCTTTATATATTTAGTCACTCTTTTAAGTTCCGTCCAATCTTCTTGTGGGGGTGGCTTACTTTTCTAGCGAATATCGAAATGCTTGTTGCAATGTTCGGATGAGTATTCACAGCTATAAGTACATAGAGCAATGAGCCTAAAAGACTTTGGTATTCGGTGTTTCTAATCAATGGCTCAGAATCATTTTTCCCGTACGATGGATCTAATGGATATTTAGGACATTTAACACCTGACAAACCAAATTTATGCAATACTTTTTCAATATGAGTCTTCTGGAGAATCTTAAACACAGAGTCGTTTGTTTTACTGACTTTTATACCTAGAAAATTCGATATCGGTCCAAGATTACGAGTATTTATGTCAAAGTGAGTACTTAACATTTTATACACGTTGATAATTTCGCCTTTGTCTTTAGAGGCAACCAACAAGTCATCAACATAAATAAGAATAAATACTTCCTCCTGAGGTCTGTTTGAAGTATCAGTCAAATATAAATTTGTTTCTCTTTCTGTGTAGTTGGTGTCGAGATAGGCAATCTTGGCGTTTTTGTTTTTTTTTTTTTTTTTTTACATGAAACAACATAGCTATTTTTGCCAAAATCTGAGCCGATTTAGATATTGATAATGCTTTGGTGAATGAACGTAGAGTAAAAAGTGATTATAAATGCAAAATAGAATTTTATTATTTGTTAGTAAAGTAACATTTTGGACAAAATGTGTATTTCTTTCTAATACTTCAATTTTGAAGATTTTTATTTTCGATAGCAAAATCGTTTTAAACTTAGTTATTAAGGCTATATTAAGCATAGAATAAATAAATATTAAATTATTTTTCTTATTTTATACAAACTTATGTTTAATAAAATTTGCATTATTAAAAGTGATATTTTAAAACAATTTCCGGTTTCACAGTCTTCTAAAAAATATACGAGGTTTTCAATATATATTTCTGGTCTAGGCAACACTAAATTTTGCCCGGCACCATCATACATTTCCATTCTAAAGTTTGACATTTTTTAGGACAAACGTACTCGTGCTGAGTATTAATAATATAAAAGTTTTTTTTTTTAATTTTTATGGTCCCTACTACTAAACTGAAAACGATATAGATCGGAGTAAATATATATAACTGATCGTCGTTTTAAGACGATCTAGCCATGTCCGCAAATAATCAAAAACCTTCTTTGTTCAGTTGCTTAACAAATTGCAATTCTTTGTGGGCTGTCAACAGTTAAAAGAGGTACTGTTAGGTAAGACGCTCTAAATACTTTCATTGTAGCTGGACCAAACCGAAAATGTATAAAATTGAACCATTTATTTGCGCTTTAGTAGCGTAGGGACGATGGAGATTAAATATTTTTATATTTTTCGGAGTTATTACATGTCCATAATTATTTTTTAGAGCCATACAGGACGTATTTTAGGCCATCAGAGCCAATTGTTATGCAAGAATTGTTATATATATTTCTGGTCTAGGCAACACTAAGTGTTGCCTGGCGCCATCAGACATTTCCATTGGAAAGTTTGATATTTTTTAGCATAACCGTACTCAGAACCTTTTGACGTCCGACCATCATTTGTGTTGTTTACAGTGACTTGAAAAAATCAATTTGGCAAAAAAATGGAATTACCTCGTGAACATTCTTGTGCAATCATTTTTTACAACTTTCGACGTGGATTATCACCACAAGAGTGCATCGATGAACTTAAATCTTTGTATGGCGACAAAGCACCATCCTAAGGCAGTGTGAAAAACTGGTTTTAATGAATTCAACCGTGGCCGACGCTCGCTCAAAGACGAAGGTCGTACAAAAACGGCCGTTGTGCCAGAGAACATTGATGCCGTGCATGAACTGATAATGCAAGATCGCCATGTGACATACCGTGAGATAAGCATCCTTGGGCATTTCTTCCATCAGCGTACATTCGATATTGCATGAACACATGACCGTAAAAAAGGTTTGTTCTCGTTGGTTCCCGCACAATTTGGCAATCACTCAAAAAAAAGGCTCGTGTCGATTGGTGCAAAGAAATTTTGAAAAAATTCAATCGTGGTGCTTCAAAAGACGTTTATAAGATCGTCACAGGTGACGAATCATGAATCTATTGCATATGAGCCCGAAACAAAACAGCAATCGACCGTGTGGGTCTTCGAAGACGAGCCAAATCCAACGAAAGTTGTTCGTGGAAGAAGCACTTCGAAGCAAATGGTCGCCTGTTTCTTCGGCAAAACTGGCCACGTGGCGACTGTTCATCTTGAGCAATGTAGGACGATCAAGTCTGAGTGGTACACCACAATTTTTTGGCTGAAGTCTTCGGAGAAATTCGAAAAACGAACAAGAGACGAATCATTGTGCACCATGACAATGCGAGCTTTCTCAAATCGGCGCAAACCAGCGGCCAAAACGTCGATTTAATGGGTCATCCGCCGCACAGCCCTGACTTGGTACCCAATGACTTCTTTTTACTCCCGCACATCAAGAAAATAATGCGTGGTCAACGATTTTCGTAGTTTAGAGGTATCTCAATCGGAGTGGAAAAGGGCTTCGACAATTGGTTTGAGCACATGCAAAAGTGTATAAATCAAGCTGGAGAATACTTTGAAAGGCAATAAAACCATTTTGGATGATAAATATTCGCATTTTCATTATTAGGCAAGAAATATATAGCAGACCTCGTACGGATCCCCAAGAATGCAAACTTATAGGTATAGGTAGTAGACACCTCGATGGATTGGCTGATCTAGCAGATGATTTTTTTAAACTACTTTTAAACTTTAGTAAATGGTCGAGCTAATTCCGAATTGCTTAAAGCAACTGATTATCCTAGCGAATATCAGTATAACAAATCGGATAATCTGCCTATATGCCATCTCTATCGTACAATCCCAAATTATCTCACCATGACCTGTAATTAAAAAAAAAATATATCATTTGCCAGGTATTTTTTCTCTGTCACACTGTGTAATCTGAAGCTACTTTGCCATTTAAACAGGGTTCAACAATTTGTCTTTAAGGCCTACGACTGAACTTTCCATTTCTATCTGGCGAGCCTAATCTCACCAAGAGCGCACACAATTTCTGACAAAATTAAATGCCCACGTCCTTGGACATGGCTCAAAATAATGCAAACCCTCCTTCTCAAACAAATACGCAGAAAATCATTGGCAATTGAATTTTGAAATTAAATTTATTTTAGATGTTAAGAAATCATAAAAATTCTTGCCATTCATTAGCCTTTGCACATTTGAATCTTGTTAATTGGAATTGTTTAATTTACAACAAATTGATTGTAAATTATTTCTCTAAGTCATGTCGTACCCCTGAACATACATGCGCTTGCTCATACATACGAGAAGGTAAGTAAGAACAAGCAACACATGTACTACTCCATGTACGATCTGATCTGAACAAGTTCGAAAACGTATTCGCACAACCAAAAAATTTGTGCAAATTGTCTGCCGCCGAGATGCTACAAATCAACTCCATTGAAGAGCTCGCCGACTAACAATGTTGCGCATGCGATCTTCGATGTTAAGATGGTGTGGGAGATTAATAATGGATTTATTAATACAGATAATTTCAATGAGATGAAGACGAAGAAGCCGCAGATTTCATGATATGGATGTTGTTTGTGACATTTGCCATATCGAAAAAAAAGAAAAAAATGTGATATTTCCAAGATACTCGCCGATCACATCTACGATGCCGTTCGTCAGACTTTTGGTGTGATTATAATTGAGGATATTTGTATAAAGTCTTTAGTGATCGTTCTTTGTATTTTGGAGATTGTACAAAATTTTGACATTTTTCCAAAATGACTTTGTTTCAAATGTATTTTTTTTAATCTTGCACTAAATTCTTTTCAAAGCGATCCGTGTTCCTCTCTTGGAGTTTTGGAATGTTTGCATGTGTCGGCTTGAAGATTTGATTTCTGTTTTGGAAGATGTTGCATAGTTTTACACTTGACTGCCATTTATTTACATGTTTATTGTTTTGTGATTTTCCTGATGCGAAAATTTATGTTTGGTTTGGAACACAATTCAGCATAGATATGCTACTGAAGCCTCATGAAAACAAAAAAAAAAAACACCAATGAAAAGTTTGGTCAGCATATATGAATTCGATGGTACCCTTTGCGTTAAAATGATCAACTTCAGAGATTTGATCAATTGTAGACGGAACAGTTTTCCCCCACACCAGCTGGGGCAAAAAGTCTAAGGAAGCAAAATAGCAATAATGGTGGTTACCACGAACAAATCTATAAGTATACAACAGGCTTATTCTATCTTTGGTTTCGTTTAGGGGTAATGCATGGGTACTCTCTAAAGCAGACGAAGTGTTGCAGATTGTTTTGTATATGCTGAAGCTACAATCTAAGTTAGTAAAAATAATCAGCTCCACTTAACTTGGTTATTATTCCAATTTATCCTATTTACTTGTAAATGTTCCTTTTCTCCCTTAAATTGTATTTGGCAGTTTTTATTTTCTATCTTTTTATACCTTTTTACACGCCGAAAAAAAACATGGTTACTACATGGTCACGGCAATAACAATATGTTATCCGCAATAAAAGTATGTTCGTCGCAACCATAGCATTGTTAACTGAATTTAGTTTTGACAATAGTATAATTGCTGCAATATTAATATTGTTGAAATGTAACAATAGTATTATTGCCAAATTTAAAAATGAAAGTATGGTTATAACAACAATATAAATATTGTTGGTGCGACAAAAGAATTGTGTTTTGCGTTTTATGTTAACAATAATATGATTACGGCAATCATACTGTATGAAAGTATTTTTTCTTCATTTAAATATGCTTTTAAGAACAAATGTTATTGGTACGGATGCAATAATAGTACTTTTTTCGAAATTAAAATTTTTTAAACAAGCTGCTTTGGCTTTTTTTAACTGAAATATTTTTAACAAAAACGCTTACGTTTATTTAAACTTATTTTTTCTACTGTAAAATAAATCACTCCTATTATTTTGAATTTAATATTTTTTTTAATAATTTTCATAATTCAAATCTATTGTCGACAACTTAAAGAAATTCTAATAAATTATATTGGGGATCAAAGTACAATTGTGTGTGATCATACTATGGTTGTAGGGATCATAACATGGTTGCGTGTGAATCATATTATGGTTGTGAGGATCATACTATGGTTGTATGTGAAACATACAATGGTTGTGAGGATCATACTATGGTTGTGGAGATCATAGTATGGTTGAGTGTGAATCATACTATGGTTGTGGGGATCATAGTATGGTTATGTGCGAATCACATTCTTGTTGTGAGGATCATAGTATGGTTGTACCACAACCATATACCCGACAATAGTATTATCCTCTTGGAATATTATCACCACAACCATACTTTTTTTTCTGCGTGTAGTATGTTTCCATCTGCTGCTGACCCTATTGTGCAGTGGGAGAATGCAAAACACACCTGGCTTTCGCAACTAGCTACGCTCTTAGGCTTTCGGCCTTTAATCAATAAGATGGGTACTATAAGGACACCTTTTGCTGTTACGAGAGTCCAAATTCATAGACGTCGTTCATCAGACAATGTTAATCATACTCGTACTTCAAAATTGTATTTACAAAATGCATAATTTTAGACAGAGATGTCCCGAATTATATATATATACACCCGCTCAGCTACGAAGAACACTAAAATAAAGAATGTGGGATATTTCATAAAGGATGGTCCAACTAAATCGCACTATGTTAATTGTTTATAATACAGGGTGGAGGGCGCAAATTTGCTTTTTTGCACTACAGGCTGTGGCGGCACTGTTGGTCGAAGAGAGTGGAGAGTGTGCATGACTTATAGTGGCTGACGGGAGATTTGTATTCGTCTGCCTTTCAGTTGCCATCACGTGAGGAGAAGTCAATTTGTATTGAAGCGTATTTTTCAAATGCGCACTTGATCATTGCAGTGCAGCGTACTTTTCGTTTACGATTCGCTGTTCCCCCACGCGGACATATTCCTCGACTGCAATCAATTGTAAAGTGGATAACTTCATTGAGAACAGCAGGGAATGTGTCATGTGTACGAAGGGGACCTGAGGAAAGGAATACAACATCACAAAACATCGAGAGAGTTAGAGCAGCAGTACTGCAATCTCCGAAACGTTCTGCTCGTCCGTAACTTTAAACTCCGAACGGTACTTGACTATGATACAGGATTTTTTTCAGCCGGCTCTTGGCAATGCAATTAAAGGATACATGAGAGGTTTACCATGAATTGTTTGAGGCAAATGATTCCTGGGTGGCTTATCTCTTTGTTAGGTGATGTGAACAGGCCCATGCGATTTGTTCCTTTGGGGTTAACTGAAGTAGTAGGTATATATCAACTCCTAGGAAAACCTAATTATGAACTCATTGGAAGACCTAATTAAGAATATTGTGGTGGAAAATGCCAGAATACCAGTTGATATGCTTGTTAGAGTTCATGAAAACTTCAGAAAACGTATGCAGCAGTGTGTGGATAGCGAAGATCGACATTTGCCAGATACACTATTTAAGACCATATAATATAAAAAGTCCCTGACTGTTCAATATATAGGTAATTAAAATATATTTTTCTGAAGCTCATAATTTTTTTTATTTCATTCCCAAATTAGCAAATTCCGCGCTCCACCCTATACAATTTTTTTTTAGAGCATTATCTTAATAGTTTTTATTATAATACAAGGGTTGCTATTTATATTTCGGGTCCGGCAATAAAAACACAATAATTTATCATTGGAAATGGTTGTATTGTTTCTCAAAATAGTCTCCTTTAAGATCAATACACTTTTGCATGCGCACAAACCAATTTTCGAAACACTTTTTCCACTCCGATGGAGACACCTCCAAAACATAATTTTTGTACGCTTCAACAGCTGCTGCGGGCGATGAAAAACGTTGACCACGCATTTTTTTCTTGATGCTAGGGAATAAGAAGAAGTCATTTGGTGCCAAATCAGGGCAGTACGGTGGATGTCCCATCAATTCGACATCTTAAGTGGTCAAATAGTTCATTGTTTCAGCTGATGTGTGAGAGCTCGCATTGTCGTTATACAAACTAATCCGTTTTCTCTTATTATCTTTCCTCATTCGAACACTGTTGGCAAACAGATGGCTGAACACCACTCAGAATTGACCGTCCTACGTTCTACTAAAGGCACTTTGGCAACATGGCCGGTTTTACCGAAAAAACGCAATCACTTGCTTCGATGTACTTCTTCCACAAACAACTTATGTTGGATTTGGCTCGTTTGAAAGACACTTACGGCCGATTGCTGTTTTGTTTCGGGTTCATATGCATAGATCCATGAGTCGTCACCTGTTACAATGTTATACACTGCCTTTGAGCTACCACAGTTATACTTTTTTAACATCTCTTTGCACCAACATATACGAACCTTTTTTTGAGCATTCGTCAAGTTATGAAGGATCCAACGAGAACAAATTTTTTTTAGGGCCAAATGAACATGCAATATCTTATTGGTGCTTGTCATACTATGCCTCAATCTCACCGTATGTCACATGTCGATCTTGCTTTATCAGTTTACGCGCAGCATCGATGGTTTCTGGCAAAGTGACAGAACTTGGACGTCCTTCACGAAATTCATCCTGGAGCGAACGGCGCCCGAGACTGAACTCTTGGTACCAACTATTAACAGTGGTTTTTGATGATGCTTTATCGCCAAAAGTCAAAACAAGTTGATTTAAACACTATTGTCTCGATAACCCACGATGAAAATCGGAAAAAATCATCCATTTTTTAACTGAGATGAGTTTTTCAACACAGTGTAAACTAAACAATTCGCCCTCAAATGACAAAACGTTAAAGTTATGCTAAAAAATGTCAAAGTTTCCAATAGAAATTACAGTTTGCATCTAGGAACAGAAGTATTGTCAGGACCTGAATATAAATAGCGAGACTCGTAGAAGAAGATACGATAATATTGTGTGAAACAAAATATCGGTCAAATTCTCGCCACGGCGGCATACCTTTATCCGATGGTCCATATTTTCAAAGACACTGTCACATTGGTAATGTGTCGAATAATCTTAGCCTTTAGCTCTTCAATCGTTTTTGGCATATTAACGTACACTTTTAAATATCCCCAAAGAAAAAAGTCCAACGGTGTTAAATCAAATAATCATGGCGGCCAATTAACATCGCCACGGCGTAAGATAACATGGCCAAAACATTTCTCGACCGCATATCGTCCAGGTCCATTTCCTCAATTTCTGACCACAAGAAGTCTGTTATGATCTCGCTATAACGAACTCCATGCTTGGCCACGATCATGTGATTTGACACCGTTGTACTTCTTTCTTTGGGGATATATAAAAGGTAAAGTGTACCTCGATAAGCCAAGAATAATTCAAGAATTAAAGGATGCGATAATTCTGTCCATTAACGACAGGGAACCTCAATTTTGTCTCAATGTCATTGAAAATATGGACCATCGATAGAAGTATGGCGAGCATTTGGCCGATATTTTCTTTCACACCTAATTGTCATAGATCCTTCTATCATAAAATAAAATAGATCCTTCTATCATAAAATAATTCTCTGAAAACTTTTGGTTTTATTTACAATTTACATGGCCCGTTGGACCATCCTTTAGCAACCCAGCTCTAAGCTTTTTTTAGAACTCAGTTTAACTTTTCAGTCCTTAAGGCATGTGCGAAAATTTTTCAAGGATCGACCACTAGTAAGTATTACTATTTGGGTACAAATTAAAGATTTTTTTTAGGAATCAAAATCCGAAATTAGTCTTAACATTTTTAACGCCATCATTTGAAACCAATTTAAAAAATCAGCGGAAAGATAACTACCTTGTTTTCAAATGTGGCGCACCAAGCTGTGGTCAGCGTAACCTGCTCCTTTCTTACAATTAAACGTTTGCTTGAATGTAGGGTACCGCATTATTCAACATTTCAAATGACGATGGTGCATCAAACACAAATCTTGTGTGTGTGTAAAGTGAGTCTTCAGATTGGGGCATTCGTTGGTGGGTGTTTTCGTACATTTTTTACGATTGCGTTTTATGCTGTTGTTGTAGATGTTGGTGATATTACTGCTGCTGCTGTTAGTGTTGTTGCTGTAGTTGCTGGTTTCCAGCACTACATCATGAATGGATTTTCCATCTGAGAATCTACTAACATTTATGGCAACTTAATAATTTCTGCAATTTCAAATCATAATTTGCACAACATCTCCTACAAATGGCGGTGGCTGGCTACACGTTTGTCGGGTGTTTCTTTGAATGGTTGACTCTTTGGTCTCGTTGTTGTTTTTGCTGTTCAGTCGGCTGTTGCATTTGTCTTGCAGTTTAAAGGTTGGTTTGGTTTGGCATTTACCTTGGCAACCACTAAATAATACGCTTGCTATTATCATATTTACACATACATGCAAATATTTACATGTATGTATGAGTATGTTTTCATAACGGAGTATATGTTCACTAGGGTGGGTCGCCTGTGTAGTTTCTGGTGTAGTCTAGAATTAAATAGCTCTGAGATGGACTAGGTGACGACGTTACCATCACTGCTATGTGATAATATTAATATCAGAAATGGCACAGCTGTAAGATCTTCAACAGAATTCGTTATGGGTATATGCTGGATCGAACAGTTGGAAACCACATTTGCCAGATCATCCAGTTTCTACTTGTTTCCAGAATCTAATTTGTGCATCCTGATAACTTCTACAGTGGGAAACCTTGCGCACAGCCATAGTGTCTATTATGCAGTGTCCACTAAGGACTCTTATGAGAAAAATCATTGATTGTCTTCCGAATGATAAAAGTTTCCTTCTCATGTTTTGGTCTATTACCGGCCAGATCGACTGGGATATTCTGCTGTTATATAAGTAAATTGAGTCCACCTTAACCTTGTTTCCATGACCAATATTTCGTCGTTGACAAAACGAGTGTGTATGTTTAGGGTTGTTGTCTCGCACACTGCTTCTGAGCCCAGTCTGCATTCATCCGTCATCTCGTTTCCTGTTATATCGCTGTGACCCGTAACCCATGACAGCGTAGTAATGTGCCTTTGGCCTTTGCCATCTCATCACTCTTTTCGTTTTCACTGTCTACACATATCCGTAGGTTCGTCGGAGGTATGTTTAGTTCCAAAATCTTACCTGAGACTATATTGAAAGACCATGTTCTGTATTCGTAGAGATATTCTCAGCTCGACGGATTCTGAGTAAACACCTGGTCCCTTTACTGAGATCGGACCTACTTGAACTATTCGTTAAGCTCGAGACTTCGTCCTCTGATACTACTGAAATTACAATTCTTAATGGTTTACTTTGTATCATCCTCGGTGTCAGATAGACTGACTTTTCGTCAAGCCTTTTCGTTTAATAAGCTGCACTCGGTATCACGTCGTGTCTGAGCGATCGAAATTTCGTCCTCTGATTATACTGGAATTACCGTTTTTAATGGTTTTCTTTGAATCGTTGTAAACTGCAGATAGTGTGCCATCTTAAGTAAGGGTTCCAGCCCCGCCTGTGGTGTAAATCTCAAAGCCTCAGTTATGCCTACACTTGCCAATATTTGGAACTTTGTGAGGCTAGTGAGTTTGGTCTTCCTTTGAACAGCAGTCTGTTATACCAATGCTCCATGTGATAGTAATTAATAGGTATGAACGATCAATTAGTTGCTTTCCCAATACGACGATAACATTTATTATCTTGTGGTATGTCAAACCTAATATCAATTACGATTATAAATATTTGGTTATTACAACCGAAATTCTTGTTTTTTGCGACGGAATTTTATTAGTTCTAACCAATTTTCAACTATTTTTTTGTCTTGGGTATGTTTCAAAAATATTTTATGATTTTCGTAAAGTGTTACCCATTCGAATATACCAATATATACCTACATACCAACATCTCTATAATTGTAACGTATCACATTCACCCATACATTCCTTCAATCGGTTATAAAGACTCGTATGTTGGTTTGCATCTCATTCAGGTGCATCAACTTTGAAACACCACCTTCTATTTTAACTTCAAGATCTTCTTCTTCTTCTTCTTTTCTTGGGCGAAGTGCAGAGGGAAGGAGAATTGATTGGGTCTATTATTTATGATCAAGGTGTGAAGTTGCCAAATACACAAATAATTATTTTAATAGCTGTTTCATTTGTTTATATCTGCCCATTAAATATTTCGAAGGTATGAATATTCATATTTGATATCACTTTCAATTGAGTCGACTCGCATGCTGTGTGTATTTCAATTAGAATTGAGAATTATGCTGACATCATTCATCTGGAGTCCAATGTTGTGAATTTGGAATTTCCAAATGACATGATACACGATGAGTTATACTTTAGTTGTGTTCATTCTAAAAGATTCGATCATCAAAAAGTATTAATAATTGCTACTCAAGGTAAAGGGCGGTTTAAATTATTCAAATTTGCTTCCACCCCATAAGAACAACCCGAATATAAAATCATTTTGCAGGAGATTTGAATTGATTGAAGCAACGGATGGAAAATTACATATCTAGAATTTAATAGCGGTTAGCTGATTGTAGTTTGTTCATAAGCAATATACCAGTCTCGAGGATAGTTTCATTGTAACCGGGTGCTGTGACCCTGTCCAAGGGGGAAGATGTAGCAAATAAAACGCTTCGAATTGGTAACGGCGGGATTAGAATGCTGGCCATCGCTTGGTAATGGCTCCTGTGCGATGGCGCACCATGGCTGAAGCAATTACAGCGAGTGTCGTGAAAAACTCCCGTAAACTGTCTCCTTTTTACTAAAATATATAAATTCTAGGATAACAAAAGTCCACACTATAACCTAGTCCACCTAGTCCAAACTCTAGCCGACTATAAGATATTCTACACCGATCTGTTGTTAGATGATTACATGCCTCAGGTCTCGTACAATGCACTAAATTGGATGTGTCTTCTAGAGCGGCAGGACCTCAAATCGCGTAGTACCTTTGAATGGGGTCTATATGCAAAAATTTGGACCTGCAGAGTTTCGCCAGAGTAAAAAATTGGTAACTCATTAAGTGCCATGCAAAGTTTGAGTACGATCGAGTTTCATTTGAGACTTCTAGAGCAACAGGATCACAAATTGTGAGAGACCATTGTGAAGGGGCTGTTCGAGCTGTATGTAATCAAATCGGGTAAACCGTATGTGTGATATCAAAACATAAACCGATGTGGACCAATTTCAATATGATTCGTTCTTGAAGAATGAATGTAACAACTTTCATCGAAATCGGTTCATATACTCGTAATGAGATCAATCTGTATTCCTATACCAAAGTGTGGTTTAGGATTTAATAAACATAGATGCAGGAATTCAAAGGCAATAGGAATTCAAAGGCAAGATTGTGTTGATTTTATGATTCAGTAAAATTGGGCTATGATAAAAGAGCAAAAAAACGGTTTCTTCCATATGGGTACCACAATGCGATTAAATGACATAGTCCGACCTCATGTGCTTAAAGTGATTTTGTAACAACTTCTAATTCCGATCACGACATACAATGTATGATTAAATTTGTATTGACAAGTCCACATTCTCATACAATCAGGGCTGTTATAGAAACCATGTCGGTTTTGCTAATTGTCGTTTTTGCAAACTAATGTCGGAACAAAAAACAAAAAAAAACATATATTGTTGAGGTGACTGCCCCTGGCCGAAGAGTTTCGGGTCAATTTGGTACATAGAAACGGCAGTTGGTTTCACTTGGTGTCATGAAACCAAGTTGGTTTTGTCCATTTCGAATGTATAAGTAAATAAAACTAATGTTCGAATCAGCTGTTGCTAATAAAACCTATAACATTGGTTTTCATGACACCAAAGCATTTTTTCGTATAGTTTTTTCGTTTTTTGTTATTTATTCGGTCTTTTATCATTATTATGACTTGAGCAGTTTTTTATTCTGGTTCGAGACCTTTATGTTGTTTCTTTTTCAGAATCAACTTAAAAAGAAGAAATTGGTGAAATGTATTTGCTACGGTTGCCAGGCAGACTGTACAGCTGTTTCTAAACCCGCCAAGGTTTTTCTTCAGCAGTCTTTGGCAACGATTACTTCGGCCACAAATCAAATGACTTATACGGGAGACTCATTTTTATTAATGAGAATTACCCTTTGTGTATAGTCTTCGAACTGTGCGTAGAGCAATCTTCAACGCGCAATATCATTTCCACCAATTCCGTTTCGCATGGGTCTTCGTTGAAAACCACAAATGCAAAAGCACAATCAAAGTGTGCATGTTTTTGTGCGTACATATACTCATACATGCGTTGCACATTAGGGCGTACCAATCCTTTTTAATAGTTTTTTCGTTTTTTGTTATTTATTCGGTCTTTTATCATTATTATGACTTGAGCAGTTTTTTATTCTGGTTCGTATCGTTTTAAAGACCAATAGTGACAAATTTGGTTTCTATGACAGCCCTGAATGTTTTCCAAAGTCAATTTTGATAAGGGAAAGGTTACCGATTTTTATCACCTACCGATTTTTACCGCCTATAAAATATAATTGGGGTAACAATATTCGAATTGTATCATACTAATTTTGGGTTAACGATGTGTCACAACAATACTCGCTTAATGATCATCACAACAATAGTATGATTCACACTCAACCATACTATGATCCCTACTACGTACTATGATTTACACTCAACCATACTATAATTCCCGAAACTATTTCCTAGGACTGGTTATGTTGTTATTCAACAATAGATTTTTATTAAGTAAATTATTTAAAAAAAAACATTAAATTCAAAATATAAAATAATTTGTATACGACTGCCATTCAGTTTCCATCATGCATTGGAAACGTAAGGAGAGGTCATTTTGTGTTGAAGTGTATTTTTCAAATTCGCACTCAATCATTGCAGTACAGCGTGCTTTTCGTTTACGATTCGCTGTTTCCCCACGCGTACGTGTTCCTGGGAATATGTCATCTGTACGAAGGGGATCTAAGAGAAGGATTAAAACACAACAAAACATCGAGAGGGTTAGAGCAGCAGTACTGCAATCTCCGAAACGCTCTGCTCGGAAGCAATAACTTGCTCTTGGCATTTCCAGACATTCTCTCGGACTACATTCCCGCTGTACTGCAATACAATAACAATATTGAGGCTGAAATTGGCAGAATACCAGTCGACATGATTGTTAGAGTTCATGAAAACTTCAAATAACGTATGCAGCAGTGTATGGATAGCGATGGTCGACATTTGACAGGTACACTATGTAAAACCATGTAATTTAAAATCCCTTACTGCTCAATATAATTAATATATAAAATAAACTTTTCTAAGGTTCATAATTTTTTATTTCATTCCCCAAAAAGCAAATTTCCGAGCTCCACTCAGTACAAATAGCCGATGGCCAAACAAATAATAATTACAATCATGCGTTATGATTGCCGACATCATAGTAGTGTTAACATAAAACACAAAAGAACAATACTCAGCAACCATATTTATAATGTTGCAACAACAATATTTTCATTTTAAAATTTGGCAATGTGAATATTATTGTTACTTTTCAACTAATTTAAAGGCAGTACTATGGTTGTTAGAACATACTTTTATTGAACATATTATTGTTGTCGTGACCATATAATAACCATATATTTTCTATGCGTGTATTTTATAATTTGTTATACCATACAATTAAACGCTTTTAAATCCATTAAGGGTTTGCTTTGGTTGACGAAATCAATCTGGCTTCTCATGAGTTATGCCTTTAAAATCTACTAATAAAAGTAATTTGTTGACCTCTGTATGTGGGCCGTAAATTATGCCTGTTCTGTATGAGTTCTGTTTTTGCCCCACAAAAATGAGATCGAATTTAAATTCTTTCGATACCAGTTTTTATTTATTTTATGTGCTTAATCCCTGCTGCTGTACTATCTAACGTAAATGTTATCATTTTAGATTAATTGTACCAACTAGCCGATCAACCACTATGCAATTTGTTACTATATTTCAAAAGGTTGTTGAGTAAGCGAGAATGTGCATAACCACTATCGATTTTAAAGCTTGATTTGAGGCGCATCTTGTCACACATGTGAAATTTAATTTAATCGCCCAGTTAGTACGAGGGCTGCTATATATATTACTGGCCTAATAATAAAAATGCGAATATTTATCATCAAAAATGGTTTAATTGTTTTTCAAAGTATTCTCCAGCCTGATTTATACACTTTTGCATGCGGTTAAAATTGACATAGCACTTTTTCCACTGCGATTGGTTTTTTAACATGGTTTTTGAACGCTTCAACAGCATCTGCTGGCGACGAAAATCGTTGGCAACTGATTTTTTTCTTGATGTGCGGGAATAAAATGAAGTCATTGGGTGCCAAGTCAGGGCTGGACGGCGGATGACCCATCAATTCGTCGTTTTGGCCCGTCAAAAAGGCGCTGGTTTGAGCCGGTGTGTGAGAGCTCGCATTGTCCTGGTGCACAATGATTCGTCCTTTCTTGTTCGTTTTTCGAATTTCTCCAAAGACTTCAGACAAACAAATTGTGGTGTACCACTCAGAATTGACTGTCCTACGTTGCTCAAGCGGAACAGTCGCCACATGACGAGTTAATAAACATGCGACCATTTGCTTCGAAGTGCTTCTTCCACGAACAACTTTCGTTGGATTTGGCTCGTCTTCGAAGACCCACACGATCAATTGCTGTTTTGTTTCGGGATCATACGCATAGATCCATGATTCGCCACTTGTGACGATCTTATAAGTCTTAAGAAGCACCGAGATAGTATTTTTTTACAATTTATTTGCACCAATCGACACGAGCCTTTTTTGAGCGATTGTCAAATTATGCAGGATCCAACGAGAACAAACCTTTTTTAAGGCCAGGTGTTCATGCAATATCGAATGCAAAAACCGGCAACGATTGAATTCATTAAACCAGTTTTTCACAGTGCTATAGAATGGTGCTTCATCACCATACAAAGTTTTAAGTTCATCGATGCACTCTTGTCGTAATAATCCACGTCGAAAGTTGTGAAAAACGATCGCACGAAAATGTTCACGAGTTAATTCCATTTTTTGCCAAATTGATTTTTTCAAGTCACTTTAAACAACACAAATGATGGTCGTACGCCAAAACGTTCTAAGTACGTTTATAAAAAATTTCAAACTTTCCAATGGAAATGTCAGATGGCGCCAGACAGCACTTAGTTTTGCCTAGGCCAGAAATATATACAGCAATCCTCGTAAGTGTTTACTATTCATATCAATGTAAGTTTAAGATTCTATTAAAAATTAGATGTAAGAGGTCGCGAACCGGTTAATCCCCGTTCAATGAATATTTTTTTTTTATATAAGCTGTATTTGAATTATTGAATCTGCTCCAAAGGAGCCTAACAATAAGTATACGAATCTTAAGTATAATTCAATAATGAATCCTAGTATCTATTTCTTGTAATGTGGATCTCTGCTTATTGGCAGGAATTTTAATTAATTTGGTCAAAGTAGTATATAACTTTTATGGATCACATGTCTGAGAATTTTAAACCTAGTTTGGCCTAAACCTCGTGATAAAGGGCCAGAGGACCCTTACAGTCATTTACAGAGTGTTCGCGATATTATGTAGAGTGAAGAACTCTAGTTATTTATGTATAACGGATAACTCTAGAATAGCAGAGTGGACGACGTAATTTAGGTTATGTTGGTTTTTCGTGTTGACTGTTTTAAGGATCACGTATGAGAGCATTTACGCCACGTGACGTAGAATAAAGGAGTCTACACAGTCTTTTTTGAGTGTTCGTCCGCGATTGATATTGACTGTCTTAAAGATCACGTATGAGAGCATTTAAGCCACGTGACGTAGAAAAAAGAATTATACACACTCTTTCGGGCGCGTGTGTTCGCGATTACTGTTACGGATAAAGCACAAGTGCAGATTAGAAACTGCACAATAATTGTCTAGCAAGTATGTTATCATGACGTTCGAGCTTCTCTTTGTGCTTTATATTGATTTTTTGAATTGCCTCTTTGACGAGAGGTATTTTCAAGTCTCGGTGGATGTTTTCATTCCTCATATACCAAGGGGCACCGGTAATAAGCCGCAATGTCTTCGATTGGACTCTTTGTATTTTGTCGAGATTGCTCGAGCTTGCTTTGCCCCATAGCTGGGCACCGTATAACCAGATAGGTTTGATTGCACTGTTGATTAGCAGGACCTTATATTCAAGGCTTAGTGTTGAGTTCGCGTTTAGGAGCCAGTGAAGTTGATGGACCTTGAGTTTCAGTTGAGTTTTCTTGGCTTCGATATGACTTCTCCAGGTGAGTCGGCGATCCAGGTGGATTCCAAGGTATGCAACATGATTAGATTGAGAAAAAGGGATATTGTTTAGTTTCAATGTCGGACAAGTGCTAAAATTCAGTGTGAAAGTTACCTGTGTGCATTTAGCCTCATTGACTTTTATTCTACAGTCAGAGAGCCAAGATTCTACTTGTCTGAGATGTACACCTAGATTAATAGATGCAATATCGTGTTTTTTATGTGTGGCCATTATAGCGGTATCATCGACAAAAGTAGAAGTTAGCACGTTTGGGCTGGTAGGGATATCTGCGGTAAACAGAAGGTAAAGGATAGGCCCCATGACGCTTCCCTGGGGAACACCTGCTAGTATTTCGCGGTCATCGGTGACGTGTTGTCCACATTTGACTCTGAATCTGCGGTTTTCTAAGTAAGACTCAAGAATTCGATGCGTATTTGCCGGTAAGTATTTGAAAATTTTGTAGGTCAAGCCAAAGTACCAGACTTTGTCAAATGCTTGAGCAACATCCAGGAATACGGCGCAGCAGTATTCTCCCCGTTCAAATGATTTTTCAATTGCTTGGGTCAGACGGTTTACTTGTTCGATAGTGTTGTGACATTCGCGGAATCCAAACTGATGGTCTGGTATTATGATATTTGACACGAGGAACGGTTTTATTTTCGATAAAAGAACTTTTTCAAATAGTTTGGATAAGCAAGGAAGCAAATGAATATCAATTTAGTATATATAAGTATACTATATTTACAATTGTAGAAACTTTCACGTTTTATTTCTCCCTTCCAAAGAGATTGATAATGTCAACTTACTGAAATGCATGACACTCAAGACATTAATTGCCGACATAAAACCACTTTGTGTGTTTAAGAATTATTAACATCTTAAAAGCCAAATGATTAACGTAAATTACCGGCTTGAGAAATTTTCCAAAAGAACTTGTTTCACAGAAATACTGCTGTAATAAGTGGTTCTAGTCGCGGCCATTCTTCGCACAAAATGCGGACTGTAAATTTTGCATGGCATCTTTCCAGCATCGTTTCGTATTCAGATTTTGTTATTAGTGTCCGCTTGATATTTACTATGACTTAAAATCCATTGAAATCTGCATTGCAGACAAACATATTTTGTTTTTGTTGTTTAAGCGAACGATGGTGGTGGTCTTCGGTGTAATTTCTTTCGTGTTATTTCATCTGATAATAATTTTTCATTACGAATCTATATTTTACACACACACATACAATTTTTAATCGAACTTTAATATTTAAATGTAAGTATGTCCAATTACAATAATATCAATTAACTCCGGGGTATGAAATGCGATTATTTAACTTGATTGGATAAAATGCCAAAATGGATAAACTTTTTACAAAGACAAATTAATAAATACATATGTACTTGGAAATACCCGCTGCTTCTTAAGCGGAAAACTAAACGATAATCAAATCATAATTGCACTGTATTACAATATGTGACAGCGCATAGAGAAAAGGACCTAACGGTAAAAAAATCAATTTTCATTTTTTTTTTTGATGTAGACAACATCTGAGCATCGAATCAGAGCGATCACATGCCCCAAAAGTGTTCCCTCTCAGAGATATGAGCGTTTTATGAAAGTGAATTCGACGATTCTAAGCGCAAATAGAAAGGGACCTAATCTTTAAAATGGCTCTCCTGAACAAAACTGGTTAACCTTAGGCCCCTTTCTATTTTGCGCGTCACATATATACGAGGTACTCGTATTACTGTGTCTTTCTCGATCAGTAGTATTTTATTGAGTGGTTTTTACGTTAAAATATGTACGGGTCATGGAATGAAATGGTTGCTATATAAATTTCTGGCCATTCTCACCATATAGAGCCATCTGACATTTCCATTGGAAAGTTTGACATTATTTGACGTACGACCATCATTTGTGTTGTTAACAGTGACCTGAAAAATTCAATTTGGCAAAAAAATGGAATTAACTCGGAACATTTTCTTGCGATCATTTTTCACAACTTTCGACGTGGACTAGCACGACAAGAGTGCATCGATGAACATAAATCTTTGTATGGCGAAGAAGAACCATCCTATAGCACTGTGAAAAGCTGGTTTAATGAATTCAATCGTGGCCGACGCTCGCTCAGAGACGAATACCATGCAGGTCGTCCAAAAACGGCCGTTGTGCCAGAGAACTTTGAAGCCATGCGTGAACTGATAATGCAAGATCTTCATGTGACATATCGTGAGATAGAGGCATCCTTGGGCATTTCTTACACCAGCCTATATTCGATATTGCATGAACACCTGGCCATAAAAAAGGTTTGTTCTCGTTAAATCCCCCACAATTAGACAATCGCTCAAAAAAGGCTCGTGTCGATTTATGCAAAGAAATTTTGAAAAAAATACGATCGCGGAGCTTCAAAAGACGTTTATAAGGTCGTCACAGGTAACGAATTATGAATCGCTTAAGCAACGCAGGACGGTAAATTCTAAGCGGTACACCACAATTTGTTTGCCTGAAGTCTTAGGATAAATTCGAAAAACGAACAAGAGAAGACGAATCATTGTGCACCATGACAATGCGCTCCCACACATCGGCTCAAACCAGCGCCTTGTTGACCGGCCAAAATGTCGAATTGATGGGCCATCCGCCGTTCAGCCCTGACTTGGCACCCAATGATTTCTTTTTATTCCCGCATATCAAGAAAAGAATGCGTGGTCAACGATTTACGTCGCCAGAAGATGCTGTTGAAGCGATCAAAAACCATGTTTTGGAAGTGTTCCATTCGGAGTGGAAAATTGCTTCGACAATTGGTTTGAGCGCATGCAAAAGTGTATAAATCATGCTGGAGAATACTTTGAAAACAATTAAACCATTTTTGATGCTAAATATTAAGCCGGAAATATATATAAAGCAGCCCTCGTATGCGTGGATAAGCAAGGAGGTCATTAACGCTCTAAAATCTTCAAACACAATTAATCGTATAAAACTAAATTGAATTTTCTATACAATATTAAAACAAAGGAAAAAAAGGATTTAAAAAAAGGTATTTGAATTTCTTGTTATAGCACAATTGGTGTGCCATCCTGTATTTGCGGGAGGTTTTGTCATACGTTGCACTGTTTTTTTTTAGGATTTTTTTTTCTTGTTCACACGTTTACTCGTTTTCGTTAAATTCAGATGGTTCTTAGTTTATAGAAAGTTTATTACGTCCTGTTGATTTAATATTATTAGTCCTCGTTGGTTTATATTTTGCCCGCTTATTTTGATATTGCTATTCTCACTTTTATATATTAAGTTTCGTCCCTTGTGTATCCATTTTTATTCGCGTTTAATTTTGAATACGATCTGGTTGTTTGCTTTCTTTTATAATACTTTTTGATATATAACACTCTAACGCAGTTTTTATTTTTTATCCCTTTTCTATTTTAACGCCATCCTGTTGATTTGATATCCATTATTTTTTTCCATTTCGCTCTTTATGACCATATTTTATCCCCACTGCTATTTGCTGTGCTAATCTGTTAATTTAATACAATTTTTAAGACTTTTTAATATAAGGGCCATTTTGGGACAGTTTTTATTACTTCTTTTCCCCTTATCATATTTTGTTAATTTGTCATGTGCGCCCTATGGGTTAATAGTGTTTGCGCAAAATGCAGCATAGGACTTGGCAGCACTTTGCAAACAGCTTTTGCGCGGTAGGAAAAGGGAAAAGGGGAAAGTAAGAAAAAGAAAAGTTAGAAGGAAAGAAAAAAAAGAATGAAAAAGAAAATTTGGAGGAAAATGGAAACTTCCTTTTTTGAAGTTCTCTTGGATTTTGAACTTGAAAGCAGAAGGTTGGCCTGGCGAAAGTGTGTTTTAAAGTTTTATTAAACATACCACAGTACACAAAAATACAGTGAACAATATAAAAAAAATATCATCACAAATACATAAAGCGACAACATCTGTCAACAAACAAACATTTTTGTTAACAAGACGTTATAAAATAAAAGAACAAAAATAACGAATCTAAAATAAAATTTAACAAGAACTTAAAACTAAAGGTAACACCGCCATATCCGCCACCAACAAAGGCCAATCCAACGGGGGAGCAGCAGAAGTACAGCACCAATCCTGGTAGCTGCAGGTATAATCCGCCAACACACAATATACATACGCGACAGTGTAACCTGGAAAAAAATAAGTGACAAAGAGTAGATTTATCGTTTTTTTGTTAAAAAGGATTTCAAAAAGAAATATCGGTGTAGGAGACGTCGTCAACATACCTTCCAAAGAAAGGGAAGTGCGCGCAAAGTACCGCTAGGGTTGAACTCAAGCCTAGGGAAATCTTTAGTTAGGTAGGGTTTTCCTTTTTGCCCAAAAGTCCACTTCTATTCCTTTTTCAAATCTTTACCTGAAGAAAAAACATATATTTTCATTAATAAACCGGACAGGACGGACGACAAAGTTACGCCATACTTACTTGAACAATACGGCTTACTGCGGACTCCCACCGGTTCAGATTTACATATAGCAACCACATGATCAGCCAATTTTCTGTTTCCAATCTTGATGAAATTTAGCACGAGTTGGTTTTTTGGTCCAAAAAGAACACTATTGAAATTTAAGAAAATCCGTTGAGAATTGCATACAGCTCTAACACACATGTTTTTCCGATTTTATAGTCTTATCTAGATGAAGTTTGCCACAAGGTTGGATAAAATCGGTCCAGATTAGGATATAGCTCCCACAAATATTGTAACTTTTCGGAAGCAAGATTAACTCCTCAGCCATCTATCTACAAGCATCAGCATAAAATACATAAGCCACCCGGAGCAGACTTTATACAGTGGTAAGTGAATATCAGGATCATAAAGGGTGGTCCAACAAAATTGCACGATGTTAATTGTAAATTGTAAAACAAATTTTTTTTAAAGATTTATCTTAATATATTTCATTATGATAGAAGGATCTATGACAGTTATGTGTGAAACAAAATATCGGCCAAATGCTTGCCACGGCTTCGGTGGCATATTTTTATCCGTTGTTCCATATTTTCTAAGACTTTGAGTCATAATTGATGTTCAATGTCGTTAATGTACCGAATTATTTCATCCTTTAGCTATTGATTTGTTTTTGGCTCATTGATTTTCTTTTAAATGACCCCATTGATAATCTGAAAACAGGTTATCGTCGCGGCTAATTAACATCGCCACGACGTGAGAAAACACGGCCATTGAATTGCACGCGCAAAAAAGCCATTGTTCCGCTGGCTGTGTGACAAGTGGCCTCATTCTGTTGGAACCACATATCGTCCAGGTCGATATCCTCGATTTCTGTCTACAAGAAGTCCGCTATCATATCGCTATAGCGAACACCAATCACGGTTACTGATTGGAAGAAGTACAGCTCGATGATGCCGGCAGCTCATAAACCGCACTTAACAGTCAATCTTTGTAGATGCATCAGCTTTCAACAATCACTAGTGGATACCCATTTGTTCAAATGCTACAATTCTGATTATTAAGGAAGCCACAGTGGACACACTTAATTATGCCTACAAAAAAATGCATTTTGATTTGAACGCCAATTTTCGTAAAATGATTAAGAATTTTAAAGCGCTGCTTAGTAGTGTACCTCTCCATGATTGGTTGAATGTGCCAAACTCTGAAACAGAGAAATGTCAAAATGGAAAAAAAACTTGACGTTAAATTGAGACTCGCAATTAACATCTTGCATTATGGTTGGACCAATCTTAACACAACGCGGTTGTACCTTCTTTAAAAATATATGACTTAAATAAGTATGACAGACTGTACGCATCGCGTAGTGTTTCTACGTTAGGACAACATCGATATTCGTACAGCATAAACAACAAATATAGTCAAATTTCTATATTATTCACCCTACAATCGAAAATATACGTTGTACTATGATCCGTCCATATTCGGCTCATATTTGAAAGCAATAAAAATATCATGTACGCCACACTTATGGTTGATTGATGAACACCAAACAATTTTCGTGCCATGAAAACAGTAAACGAAATTATTCTTACTACTGCAATGGAGACCAGAATCAGATCAGTGCACAGCTGCTTGAAGTAACAGATTTTAGAGCAACGTTAAAGGAATAACCAATTACTTTGAAAGGAAAGTAAAAGGCAAATAGCTAGCGCACAACACTAAAAACTTCAATTGGAGGGGATTCAAAAATAAATTAAAATTATAAATTATGACGATAATTGTGCTTTACTTTGAGAGACGTCTTGCCATTTGAAATTAGATCGACACGTAAAATAAAAAGCGAAACACTATAAATCAATATTTGACAACCATATCGAAAGTAACTTCACAAAACATGACTGAAGAAGACACTCAGGCTTTGCACTAGTGTAGTTCGACCTATGCATCGAGTAGTTTGTTGGAATTTCTATGCGGTAAAAAAAGCGAAATGTTTAACATTTTAATATTGCCAAAGATTCAGCACATCGTCTGCTTAGGTATAAGAGAGCCATATCGACTATATCTAATAAAAGCCATGGAAGCAGAATTGGATTTATTAACAACAACAAAAAATGTGGTAGATTTTTGATTCCACTAACCGCATTAGCAATTATACATAAGTTGACAGGATGTCCCATCAATCAAATATTCTACTACCACACGTATAAATTACGAGTATATATTTTTTTGTTCGACATAAAATTCTGAGGCTATCAAGCCATGGCCGTCTGTTCGTCTGCTGAAAGCACGGTTCAGTCCAAACAAAAAGAGCTAGAACCCTCAAGCTTAACAGATATATCTTATCGGCGATGGCGTGGTATTGGGAATAAACAAAATCGTGTAAATTGGAAAGAGGGACTTTAATGTCCTGATCTAATTTTGAATTTGCTGATTTTTTTCTCTATAAGTTTAAAAACAAATATCAGCTTTTTGGAAGCGGTACATGTGGTAGGTGTGTACGTGGGTATCTAGAAACAGTGAAATCTTAACACATATCCTAATAATACCTTTATTCAAATTTGTAACAATTTGGCAGTCAGGACATCCATATAGGCCCAAGGAGCCCAAAAATCGGACTCCTTGTACTATGGACATATTGGTAATAAAAAACAATAAAATTTCGTCACAAATCAGATCATAACATATATTTTAACAATTCGATAAAATTTGGGCCTTGACTAATGGGATTAAGGTCTCTGGGGCGCTTAAAAATATGTCCTTTCGAACATGGACATACGACGAATCTCAATATGACATAATTTTTCCATTTGGTTCCTTTCACCAATGGGCTTGGTCGATGGGTCTTGATGTCCAAAAACCGTTAGCTCTAAGGTTCGGGGACATATGGGTAAGCAATTTTCTAACAAATTTAAATATGCACCTATATTTGAGATTCGGGCTAATTTGAAAATCTGACTGGCACATACGGAAGTAGGGGCCCAAAATTCGGCACCTTGAACTATGTATGGGTATTAAAAAACATTTAAATTTAGTCATGAACCTACATCTCATATAAGTTAAACAACTCCACTAATTTTAATTCCTTTGCCCATGGGTCTAAGATAAAACGGTCTATGCAACACTAAGTGTTGTCTGGCACCATCTGACATTTCCACTGCAAAGTTTGACATTTTTTAGCATAGACGTACTCAGAACGTTTGGACGTACGACCATCATTCGTGTTGTTTAAAGTGACTTGAAAAAATCAACTTGGCAAAAAAATTGAAGTAACTCGTGAACATTTTCGTGCGATCATTTTTCACAACTTTCGACGTGGATTATCACGATATGAGTGCATCGATGAACTTAAATCTTTGTATGGCGATGAAGCACCATCCTTTAGCACTGCGAAAAAATAGTTTAATGAATTCAATCGTGGCCGACGCTCGCTCAAAGGCGAAGGTCGTCTAAAAACGGTCTTTGTGCCAGAGAACATTGATGTCGTGCGTGAACTGATAATGCAAGATAGTCATGTGACATTCCGTGAGATAGAGGCAACCTTGGGCATTTTTTTCACCAGCATACATTCGATATTGCATAACACCTGGCCGTAAAAAAGGTTTGTTCTCGTTGGATCCCGCACAATTCGACAATCGCCCAAAAAAGGCTCGTGTCCATTGGTGCAAAGAAATTTTGAAACAATACGATCGCGGTGCTTCTAAAGACTTGTACAAGATCGTCACAGGTGGCGAATCATGGATCTATGCGTATGAGCCCGAAACATAACAGCGATCGACCGTGTGGGTCTTCGAAAACAAGCCGAATTCAACGAAATTTGTTCGTCCAAGAAGCACTTCGGCAAATGGTCGCCTGTTTCTTCGGCAAAACTGGTCATGTTGCGACTGTTCCGCTTGAGCAACATAGGACGTTTAATTCTGAATGGTACACCACAATTTTTTTTCCTGAAGTCTTCGAAGAAATTCGAAAAACGAACAAGAGAAGACGAATCATTGTGTACCATGACAACGCGAGCTCTCACACTTGGGCTCAAACCAGCGCCTTTTTGACCGGCCAAAACGACGAATTGATGGTTAATCCGCCGTACAGCCCTAACTGGTCACCAAATGACTTCTT
Organism: Hydrotaea diabolus; assembly: GCA_963513945.1. NCBI lineage: Eukaryota > Metazoa > Arthropoda > Insecta > Diptera > Muscidae > Hydrotaea > Hydrotaea diabolus. Next base: position 77,583,652 of record OY740720.1, read on the forward strand.
TTTATTCCCGCAAATCAAGAGAAAAATGCGTGGTCAACGATTTTCGTCGCCAGAAGATGCTGTTGAAGCGTTAAAAACCATGTTTTGGAGGTGTCTCAATCGGAGAGGAAAAGGTGCTTCGGCAATTGGTTTGAGCGCATGCAAAAGTGTATAAAGCTTGCTGGAGAATACTTTAAAAAACAATAAAACCATTTTTGATGATAAATATTCGCATTTTTTTACTAGACCAGAAATATATATAGGCGCCCTCGTACGAGCATGCACTGGTGTTTTTACATCTCCTACAGACCCGGTTTGCTCAAATTTTTGCACGATTTTTTCGATTGTACGCACATTTGAACGATTAAATTGACATTTTAATATGAACGCCCATTTTCATAATAAGCCTGAATAAATTGAACGCGTTGCTCACTTGTGTATCTTTTCATGGTTCAAACTGAATTAGACTGAAATTGAGAAATATCAAATGAAATGCAAAAATGTGCAAATGAAATGTAGTTCACATTCAACATCGGCCCTTCAAATGTGACCACCCTTTAGCTCCACACGTTTTTTGACTTTGTGGAATATGGCATTTTATGTCGTGACGTTTTTGACAAAGTAGGAATTTCTGGCCCTTGTTTTGTCCAAGGTTTTTTTTAATATGTTCAAAGTATATTTTCGAGTATTCTTTTCGACTTCAAGATTATTTATGGCTTAAATGACATAATGGGGCTAAACCACATTATCCGCCTGTCCGTCATACTTCATCAATAAATCAATGAATACATTTTGCCAAACATATTTACTCCACTCTTGGTTTGATTATATTCAGGGTATCCAGGGTTGTCATCAATATCGTAGCAGTCTTTTCATAAAAGAAAATAGCTAATTTACCATGTAAGAGGTTTGTGGGACAAGATAGTTAAAGGATCATCATAGCAAAACGAGAAACCTTCAACTTGTGGTGTTGTTCATTTCTGTCGGAAGTTCTTGTTCACTGAATCTTCTGATTTCTACAAGAGGCAGCTTGTAAGGTCCTTAAGCTTAGGAGACAGAAGTAAACCAAATTTTAAAGGAGTCTTTTTGGAATCAAAAGTTTGAAATCACAAAAGATAACGATTCGTCTTCTAAGCGAGCGTGTTGTTAATATCTCAAAAAATAGACGAACTAACGAACTAACTAACACAAAAACCATCACCACCGACAAGCTTATGGCACCGACTGCGATTACTAAAGGTGAAAAGTTTTTCTGGTAGCGATCGGTGGAGATGGAAAATATCATGTAAAAGCGGTACGTCTATCACACCTACGTTATTAAAGCAGGGTTAAATAGGGGAAACATCAGGGTGGCACCGTCATACAAAAGTGCTTGTGCCAAATTTTTAAAAAAAATACGATACGAATATAAATAGTGTAAATATTTTGGTAATTAAAACATTAACCAAAATACTACACGCAGAAAAAAAGTATGGTAACAATATTCGAAGAGCATCATACTATTGTTGGTTGTATTGTTGGAAGAGCATCATACACGCAGAAAAAAAGTATGGTAACAATATTCGAAGAGCATCATACTATTGTTGGTTGTATGGTTGTGGCACAACAATATTATGATCCTCACAACAATAATATAATTCACACATAACCATACTATGATTCTCACAACCATAGTATGATTCACACTCAACCATACTATGATCTCCACAACCACACTATGATCCTCACAACAATAGTATGATTCACACACAACCATAATATGATCCCCACAACAATATTATGGTCCTCACAACAATATAATTATTTACAAACTACCATACTATGATCACCACAACCATATTATTATTCACACTCAACCATACCATGATCCCCACAACCATATTATTACTCACACTCAACCATACTATGATCCCCACAACCATATTATTATTCACACTCAACCATACTATGATCCCCACAACCATAGTGTGATCCGCACCACCATAGTATGACTTACACACAACCATACTATGATCCCCAACATTTTTTGTAAAGATTGGGTTAAGTTGTTATTCAACAATAGAGATTTTTATTAAGTTTTGTAAAAATACATCAAACTCTTAATAATAGGAGTGATTTATTGAACAGTAAAAAAAAATCATTTATTAAAAATATTTCAGTTATACTAATTTCAGTTATACTATTCCGTTGTTTGTTTAAAAAAATTAATTTACATATAAAAAGTACTATTATTGCGTAAGATTCGTAAAAATAACACTGTCAAATTAAAAAAAATACCATTTTGCCAATATGATTGCCGTAGTCATATTATTGTAAACGTTAAACCCATGAAAACAATACTTTTATCCCACCAACCATATTTACATTGTTGCTACAACCAAGTTTTCTTTTTAAATTTGGCAACAATACTATTGTTATTTTAAACAATATTAATATTGCCGCAATCATACTATTGTCAAAATGAAACTCAAAACACAATACTATGGTTGCGACGACCATACTTTTATTGCAGAAAACATAATATTGTTGCCGTGACCATATAGAACCATTTCTTTTCTCTGCGTGTAGCTAAGGCAACACCAACTACAGAGTGTCGCAGGGTTTAAACATGAGTTGCAGGTTAAAAACATACTTGAGGCGAAAAATAGGAAGCACAAATATAGAGAGCACAATTTTTTAATTTTAATCCAGTTTTGCTCAAATAAAGTACTAGCGGCAAATAACCAACCCTGAAAAAATTAATGTTGGTCCATGCTCTCATATAAGGCTTGTGCACAGTTTCGACCCTGCTATAATTTCGCGTGGGATGTTCAGTACGGCCAATAACAAACTTAATATATGGGTTCATGTAATTAAGGCATCCCACCAAGATTCCCCCTATCAGTTCATGTGTTCTTATAACATGCATACAAATGACCTTACCCATATCAGCCCTGCAACTCTAGAAGTCTAATTTTTAACCCGGTCTTGGTCAGAAAGAGGCGATTGGGCTTCTGTATATTTGAGTAGCGTAGGGTATCACATATTGAGTTAGTTAAATGTTTCTTGCAAAAACGCACTAGGTTCGAAAATATATTGCTTCCAGAATAACGATAGTCACCTAAATTCGTTATAGTTCACCATAATTCTTTAACACTTCGCACCTCATACTTCACATGTTTATAAGTGTGCCTTACATTCATCTAAAGAAGAATACCGAAGTCATGTCAGTTTTGATATTTAAGTAGCGAACAACTCCACCTTGTAATAAACTCAATATGTACAAAGTTCAAGTCTCCTGCAAATGACTTAAATTTTAGCAAATTTACAAACGTCTACTTGGCAACAACAACAAATTGGTTATGTTTTACTTTTGAATCAAATGCTAGTCGAACATGATGATGTCGTCTTCTCGAAATGACTGCAACATTGCAATAGAAATAAAATAAATAGCTGTGTTTTGTGTGCTCCCTAGCGCACTTAATTTTAGTTGCAATTTAAAGGTGTCTTCCTATGTAAAGTGTCAGAGGAGGAGGAGACTCCTAAAAGGCTTGAGGTGTTATATTTTATTGCACTTGCTGTTGCTGTAATATTGCAAATGGTAGTTGGGATGGTGTAAAAAATATGAGAGGAAATTGCTGTCGGTGTGGGCAGACTGCATGGTACCCTAAGGCAATATGTATGAGCGTATTACACTGTGGTATGGTGGTATTTTGACTGTGGGCATTTGTTTGTAACACTAGGTAGGAAGTTTGACAGACATACTAAAAACTATGCTGATTGATTCAGAATCACTTTTTCAATCGGTTTGGCGATGCCACTCTATCAAATCTTGTAACCAATGTGCTGCAAATACGAACAGATTCAAAGAAACTTTAGGCTTTATTTTAGTTCTAGACAAGGACGATCCATATCTGGTCTATGCTGTTTCAAAAACCTCAAACAAATGTATTACGTTATTTCGAACATACGAGAAACCTCGTTGCAAATAGACCGCATCGGTGTATGATTTGATAAAGCTCCATTAAAAAATACTTTCCGATTTGTGATACAACTGCCGTAAGGGTGGCAAATATCATCTCATAATTTTTTTGGAAAGAGTGAATTACTAAGCAAGCTGATTAGATCAGGTTTGTTCTTTTTTGTTGTACTCGTATGGGGAAGAAAAAATAGGTCTGCGAAGTTAAAGCCAAGACATCACCGTCTGGTAGACGTACGTTTTGCCTTTGGTGTGGGACAGCTTATCGGTATCACATATGAGTGCGACTAGGTCTTTAGTCATTTAACGATCTAAATATACGAAACATTGCTACAAGAGTGAGGACACAGACAACTCACTTAAACAATTCCTATCATATTGACAGACAGTGCGATTGGCGTTTTTTCAGTACAGGAACATTATACCCTCCACCATACGTAGGATGGGTGTATATATCGGGTGATTTATCTACAAGTATTTTTTCAAAATAAAAAAATACAAAAATTCAAATCAAGTATGGCATCTTTATTCTTCATTCGGAAGGACATTTTATGGCATTTTTTAATATAATTTTCTTCAAATGTCCATTCTGAGGGTTCAATTTTGGATGACACGTTCGAGCATTTCGACCGGTATGGCGTTATTGACACGCGTAATGTTGGCTTCCAAAACCTGAATCTTAGCTGGTATGTCAGCATAGACTTTGAACTTTACGTAGCCTCCACACAAAAAGTCTAAACGTGTGATATCAAACGATCTAGGCGGCCAACTCTCCGGTCTAAAACGTGAAATTACCTGCTCTTCGAAATTACCTCTTAATAGATACATTGTTTGAGCAGCTGTATGGCAAGTGGCACTGTCGGGTTTCAATTGGAGCAAAAAGTCCGATATCATGGCGCGAGAGCGATCACCATTCACGGTTACGTTACGGCCATCATTTTTTTGGAAAAATATGGACCGATGATTCTACTAGGCCAGAAACTGCACCAAACCGTGGTTTTCTCTGGGTATAATGACACCTCTTGGACCTCTCCTGGTTGCTATTCAGCCCAAGTGTGGCAATTTTGTTTATTGACGTTGCTGTTGAGCCAGAAATGGGCCTCATCACTGAACAAATTTTGGCCGAAGCCAGTTTCTTACCGATCGCTCATTTCCATTGTACAGTAGCAAAATTAGGAGACGTTGTTCCGGTGTAAGTTTTTTTCATGATGAAATGTCAAACAGTACTAAAAACAAATAAAGAATAAAGTTTAATACAATACACGCGTAATCTGTGAAAAACCCCATTTGAAAAAATACCTCCAGATGGATCACCCTATTCCGTTTGTAACACCTCGAAATACTTATCTACAACCATATACACGCAGAAAAAAAGTATGATTGGGGTGACAATATTCGGAGAGGATCATACTATTGTTGGGTATAAAACAATATTATGATCCTCACAACAATAGTATTCACACATAACCATGCTATGATCCCGACAACCATAGTATGATTCACACATTACCATACTATGATCCCCACAACAATAGTATGATTCACACTCAACCATACTGTTATCTCCACAACCTTATTATGATCCTCACAACCATAGTATGTTTCTCATACAACCATAGTATGATCCTCACAACAATAGTATGATTCACACACAACCATACAATGATCCCCACAACCATAGTATGATTTACACTCAATCATACTATGATCCCCAAAATTATTTATTAGGATTGGTTATTGTTGTTATTCAAAAATAGACATTTTTATTAATTATGTTATTTTAAATTGCATTACTAATCGTATTAGTTATAGCCAGATTTAAGGCCATGTTTTTATTAAACATTTCATTTATTCAATATATACTCCAACGGTCAAAAATACCTTTATTCCTCGAACTACCTTTCGATTGTGTTGTATTTATAATGGACAGCAACCATTCACTGTATGGTGTGTATGTGTTTTTTTTTTTGAATATAAAATAAACATACGCAAACACATACATGTATGCTCATAGTCGCAACCATACTGTTTGATTGCCGTAATCAAATTTATTGTTAACGTAAATTTTAAAAAACAATACTGTTGTTGCACCAACCATGTTTATATGGTTGCTACAACCATATTTTTATTTCTAAATTTGGCAATAATACTATTGTTACATTTCAACAATAGCAATAATGTCGCAATCATACTATTGTCAAAATTAAATTCAAAAAACAATATTATGGTTGCGGCGAACATGCTTTTATTGTAGACATATTATTGTTGCGGTGACCATAGTGTAACCATATCTTTTCATGCGGGTAAATTATATATAAGTATACTATTGATCGTCATAAAATTCCAAGGCGATCAAGCCGTCTGTCTGAGGAAAGCACTATTCAGTCCAAACGTAAAGACCTAGAGTCTTATAGACAGCGTTAAGGGACTAAAAGAGCCATGATCAAATTTTTAATTTTTTTGCTATACAATTTTATTAATACACTTTTAAATTAACTCTTTTGTGGTGTTAGGCATAAATTCTGTAGCCCTCCCATTGATGGGCGTGGCCATTGGATCCTGACGAACTAGGGGCTCAAAAACTATTCGGGGCATATGGGCCAATTTGAAGCTCGGACCTGCACGTATGTGCTTTGAACTATAGACATTAAAAACATTTATACCCATATGTCTATGGGTACCCAAACATCAAATTAATTTTACATTGCCTTTAATTTTAAGTCCTCGACTCATTGGTCCAAGGTTCCAAGGGTGCCAAAAAATTGGACCTTTCTAGCATGACCATTTTATATAGAATCTGAATAATGCATTAAGTATACGATTCGGCTGAATTGGAGGCCTTGACCAATGCCATGGTCTATGTGGTCAGGGAGGCCGTGGTAATGCTAGAAGACATATGCTTGAAGAAGTGAAATTTTTCCACAGATCAAAGTATGTACGTAGATAAAGGATTTGGGCCAAGCTTGCCCTCGGAATTGCCCATAGCGATCCTTCAACTATGAACATATGGATATAAAAAAGCAACAACAATTTCGACACAAATCCGAAGACAGACTAAGTATAACATTCGAATATATTTGATGTATTAACCCATAGGTCAATGGTTAATAGGGTGCCGAAAATTTGGTCCCTTCAAATATCGAGATATGGTTACTTAGAGCCAGTGGAATCTATTCACTAATATTAGAACACTATAATTTTATATGATTTGTCTTAATTAATTAATCGAATCGACAGGCTCTCCAGTGGACATAATAAAATTCACGAATCTGAATCAAAAATGTATTTCTGTCAAACATGGATCCACCACCAACAACCGTATTTCCCAATACTTTCAATGTATTTTCAATGGGTTTATTCCCAAATACGATATGTTACTGTTTGCTTGTTACCAATGTTTCTATTTGTTACTTAAGATTAAATGCCATATGATCTCAAATTCTATTTTACATTACTGTTGCATTTCCTGGGCGAAACAGAACATTTTTCAGTATTTATATTTAATTTCCAATCTAAGGTAAACTGTCCGATGTCATTAAGAGACTCCTGCAGATTTTCGTTAACGACATCTCAGCAAATGATATAATATTATCAATTGTTTCTGTTAACTCCATTAGGAAGTTATTAAAGCGAGTGGGTGAGTTATCGTACCCTGTTGTAACCCGTTTTCAATGTTGTAAATATGTTTGCTCGGTGCTCCTTGGTGTGATATTTGAAATTGCCTCTTAAATCACAGAAACCTATGTTCCAATTCCAGTTACTATTTTAAGTAAGTCTAATGTTTTTAGCTCTAGTAGCCACATACTCGTATTACATCCAATCTTAACGACATTTGGCACAAGTAAGTTTTTTGGACTAAAGAAAAATGCTATTAGAATTTAACACAAACTTACCGATTTTTTGACCTTAGCTCCAGAAGCTACACTTTTATTCAATCTTGATGAAATTTGGCTTACTTCATAGCGATCGATCAGTTATCAGCTCAAATAAAATGTGTAATATTGGTCCACGTTTCGAAATAGCCCCTCATCGAAGGTCTTTCCCGAGTTAACATACTGTTGTTCTGAAACACTCGTATTTATTCCGATTTCGAACGCATTTTTTTGATACAGTCTCCATACAAATGATATGGGGGTCCAAAAAACGACTTCTGCATGCACATATGCATATCCAATAACAATAAATGCAATTAAACAGGGATTAAACCGGCTCAAGACCTCTTGCTTCTATATTTAAATAGAAGACAAGTTTTTTACAAAATGGCAAAGTGACATTGATTTTCGTGGCTGCACACTACTCTTATCATGATTTCGGATTTGTGACAACTACGGTGTAAAGTTTAAAAGGGAAGATCGTAATGTACTCGTATTGATAAATTACTAGATTTTGAACACAAACAAATTTACACACATGCCTGAGCGGTAAGGAATATTCCAATTCCAATTCTAAACATGCTTATTATGCGGCACCCATTATGCTCATCGCCTCCTACACACAAAGAAAATGTCAACACTCATTGCTGTCGCTATGTGTGGGCGTAGGGTACCACCGAGAGACACAGTCATTTATGACTGTCAAAGATATTAGGCTGCATTTGAAAAAGGTCACAAGCAAATTGTTGAATCTTAGCTCTCATAATGGTTTTGACATTTGGGCATTTAATTCAATAAAACTAATTTACGTATACAAATTATATAGTTAGAAATACTAAAAAATACTTAAAATACCACAATCATAAATTCGAAACACCTTCCATTTCGCTGTTTAGCTCTAATGTTGCCTTTGTTGTCTTTGTTCCAACGCCGATCGTACGCCAGCATCTAAGGCTGACTCGGCAATTATTCGGGGGATAATGTTACCCTGGGGCTGGATGTCAAAGTAGCGATAGGAGCCCTTAACCACCAACGATTCTTCCTCGGTGCCAGCATTCTTTAGAAAGCCAACTTCTTGGCGTTTAGCACCATCGGCACCCTCGAAGTAGTATGAAAACGAACCGTCCGTGTTCTTCTCTTCACCCTGTGACAAAATTGGCACAGATTTTTGTTTGTCGGCGGTCTGACCGATGCTGGCAGCTGTGGATACGGCCAGAAAAATGGCAAAGATGAACTGCATGAGAGACAAAACAAAATAATGAATTATAAATTATTTATTGAAGAGACACTTTAGATGTCTATGGAAACTTACAAATTTAAACATTTTATAAAGAATTGGTGGTGCAAGTTTAGTATGTTCTGAATTCTGGCTTGTAACTAGTTTGTTGGCGACAGAAAGCCGTTCTTTTATATAAATTTTTTTCTGGGCCAAATATGAATATTTGACTATTGTGAGATCTCCATTAGATAAATATTTGGGTCAGACGGATTTGCATATCAGAGTCTCGTTCTGTGGGGCATTCGGTGAATTTCATTAATGGTCAAAAGTCATTCACCCTAGGTGACAATTTCTACATATTTAATTTTATGATTATGAAAGAATATCGAGCCATAAGCGCTAACCTATCGTAAGTCAAATTTTTGGAAAAAAAATTTTATTGCTGAAAAATAATCGTTAGGACAAGCCTCATCGTTTTGTATTTTTAAAATGACAAAATTGTTAGTAAAACATCAAAAAAAAAGCTTTTGCATTTTATCGTAAATGATTGTTTAAATTTTATTGTGTAGCAATTTTATCGTAAGTCACACATCAAATTGCTGCAGCAATCGCAAATGTGTTCAGATTTTTTTTTTGTTTTTTGATACAGTTATATGAGTAGGTAGAAATCTTAAATTTTTGCATTAAAACATTTGCATTTTTAATAAAGTTGTTTGAAATAAATAATAAAAACCGTCTCCTGTAAAATTTGCATTTTTTCACTTACGATAGGTTAGCGCTTATGGCTCGATATATTTATGGTGTAATAAAAATATGAACTCTAAAACTATGCCATTGTTAATTAAAATATATCAAAGTTTGTCATATTGCCTTCATTATTTCTCAGATTCGTTGGCCTGTCTAAATTATTTAAATTCGTTAATTCCGGTAGATCTAAACTAAAATAGGGTTGTCGATTGCTGACGAATTATAAAATTATAAATGTTTCCAGCAGCCTGTGTTAGATGTTACTTTTTCATACAGCAAGTAGCCTGAGATATTGCAGCGAATATTAGGGTGGTATCTGACATTGACATTTTGAGTGGAATAGTACGGGCGACCGCAAAACTAACTGGCCTGGCACATTTTCTGTTTTACTAGCAACTTTTTTCTTTTGTTTTTTAAAAGCAATCTTTTATAAGTCATCTGTCAAAATTTCCGAAATATTTAAAGATTATTTTCTTTGTTACATTTGATTGAAGTAAACAAGTTTTATAATTTTTGAAAAATGGAAAATAAAGAGTTTCGTGCGGTAATTAAACACTTTTATATGAAAGGTTATACGCCACAATTAATCAAAGATGAATTGGATTCTGTTCATGGTGATAATGCCAATCACCAATTCAAAATGGGTCGTTCAAGTACGGAAGATGAACAACGCTCTGGAAGACCGAAAACTGCTACTACTATTGAAAACATTAGAAAAATATTTAATGAAGTGACTAAAAATAGACGAATAAAGCTCAGAGAACTTGCTGATATTGTTAAAATACACGAAAAACAATTTTGGAGTATTTTACATGATGAACTCCACATGAAAAAGCTATCCGCAATAACGCTGCCGCGTTTGTTGACTTTGCCCCAAAAAATCGTCCGTTGGACCGATTCCGAGTAGCTTTTAGCGATTTATCAGCGTAATCCAATAGAGTTTTTGCGCCGATTCATAACTGTTGATGAAACATGGATCCATTACTACATAACATAATGCAAAGAACAGTCAAAACAATGGATAGATCTTGGTAAAAGTGGTCCCAAGAAGGCGAAAACTGTTAAGTCAGCAGGAAAAGTAATGGCCACAGTATTTTGAGATGCAAGGGGTATAACATTTATTGATTATCTTGAGAAAGGAAAAACTATAAATAGTGAATATTATTGTGCATTATTGGATCGGTTAAGTGAAGAAATCAAGATAAAACGACCGCATTTAGAAAAAAAGTTCTTTTTCATCAAGATAATGCTCCTTCACACACTGCATTTTTAACTTAACAAAAACTGGCCGAATTACGATTTGAAATTGCTCCGCATCCACCATATAGTCCAGATTAAGCTACTTCTGATTAATTCTTGTTTCCAAATTTAAAAAAAATTCTCGGTGGCAAAAAATTTTCGTCCAATAGCGAGGTTATTGCTGAAACTGAGGCATATTTTGAAGGTCTTGAAAAATCTTATTTTTCGGATGGAATTAAAAGACTTGAAAAACGTTTGATGAAGTGTATTGAGTTGGAAGGAGATTATGTTGAAAAATAAATAATAATAATTTCAAAATAAACGGTTCTTTTTATGTTAGGCCAGTTACTTTTGCGGTCGCCCCCTATAACATTGGCCGTGTTCTATTGGCAATTCGCTTAGATGGTCGCTAACGCGATAACTTCACACCATTGTACCAGAAGAGAGAAATGATTTCGTTTACTCGTTTAGATAACAATAGGTGTTTAACGCCGTTTGTTTTAAATAATCGATATTTTTGGAAAGAAAATTATTCAAGAATAACCCTTAGCAAGTTCGGTTATTACGAGCTTATAGTATTTCTTTTATAATTTTTTTTCTACAAATTATAAAATTTTAAAACAATGCATAAACCCAATTAGTTTTTGTATACAAAGAAATTCTCGTAAAATTTGAAATTAACGCCTTAGTAACCACTTACTGGTTTAATAGGCGAGTACCAATAGAACTCGTCTTTTGTTCAAAGGCGTCCGTGGCGATGTTAAGAGGTAACATTTTTCATGATTTCGGAGACTAGGTTAAACTTTATCAATAACAAGACTGGAGTTGTGTCGGCATGGAACTGAGACTTTAGGAAACCCTACAGACAGCAAAGGGGCAAATTAAGTTTAGGAAACCCTACAGACAGCAAAGGGGCAAATTAAGTTTGACCCGAACACTACATAACTTTCATCGTGTATTTTTGTCCTTATAATGCAGTTGCTTCCCCTACCAATCGCCTGCAAAGGCGATTTTTAGTTACGTCCGTGAGAATTTTTTTTTAACTTCCACAAAATATTTCATCTAAAGGTTGTAAAATAACTAAAGCTCATATTGTTGTCCGATCTAAATTAAAGTTGGCAGAAGTACGAGTACCATTAACTTATAGATCAAGCAGCGTTAGCAATGTTGATGATTTCGTCATTATACGATTTTTTACTAAAATTTGACCAAAAGACGGTTGACCCCATTTAAGTGTTAAAAATTACGATTTTTGAAAGCTCTTATAAGTCTGATTATGTGTAATCAAATGCAAGCCATGTATATAGGATGATCCATCTGGAGGTAATTTTTCCAAAATAAAAAAATACTAATATTCAAATCAAGTTTTGAATCTTTTTTATTCATTCGAAGGAAATTTTAGGCCATTTATTTTTTCAATTTAATTTCCTTCAAATGTTGGCCGCAACTACGCCTCAGGGTGTCCATTCTGCAATTTCGGATGACTCATTATAGCATTTCGACCGGTATGGCGTGAATGACACGCGTAATGTTGGCTTTCAAGACCTGAATCATAGAGGGTTCGTCAGCATAGACTCTGGACTTTCCGTAGCTCCAAAGAAAAAAGTCTAAAGGTGTGAAGTCTAGGCGGCCAATTCACCGGTCCAAAATGTGAAATTAGCTGCTCAAGAATACGGGCTTTAATTTCAGGTAGTAAAAAGTCCCATATGAAAGAGCAATTGCGAGCACCATAGAAAGTTAGGTCATCATTTTTGAAAAATATGGACCGATAATTTCACTAGCCCATAAATCGCACTAAACGGTGGTTTTCTCTCGATATAATGGCACCCCTTGAACCTCTTCTGGATCCTCTTCAGCCTAAATGCGCAATTTTGTTTATCGACGTTGCCGTTGCGCCAGAAATGGGCCTCATCACTGAACACAATTTTAGTCGAAAACAGCGGATCTTCTTGTTTTTCGCCGAACGCTTATTTCCATATTACAGTTGCCAACATTTGAAGGAAATTATATTCAAAAAATAATTGACATAACATGTCCTTTCGTACGAAAAATAAAGATTCCACACTTGATTTGAATCTTAGTATTTTTTTATTTTGAAAAAAAATCCTCTACATGGATTACCCTATACATACATACAATTGCAAATGTTTAGCCCGGCAGACATTATGATTCAATTAGTTCGTAGCAAGAAAATGTAAGTGTTCCACGTGTTTTGCAAATACATATTTATTAAGACAAAAATATATATTTAGCAAAAAATTTACATTCCAGGTAAATCAAGAAAACCAAAATAGAAAAAGTATTCTTTTAGTTTCTTTATAAATATGTTTTTTATTGTACGGTTTGCTATATATATTTCTGGCCTAATAATGAAAATGCGAATATTTATCATCAAAAATGGTTTCATAGTTTTTCAAAGTATTCTCAAGCATGATTTATGCACTTTTGTATGGCTCAAAGCAATTGTCGAAGCACTTTTTCCGCTCCGATTGAGACATCTCAAAAATGGTTTTTGAACGCTTTAACAGCATCTTCTGGCGACGAAAATCGTTGACACGCATTTTTTTCTTGATGTGCGGGAATAAAAAGAAGTCATTGGGTGCCAAGTCAGGGCTGTACGGCGGGTTCGACGTTTTGGCCGGTCAGAAAGGCGCTGGTTTGAGCGTGTGAGAGCTCGCATTGTCATGGTGCAAAATGTTTCGTCTTCACTTGTTCGTTTTTCGAATTTCTCCATAGACTTCCGGCGAACAAATTGAGGTGTACCACTCAGAATTGACTGTCCTACATTGTTAATGCGGAACAGTAACCACATGATCAGTTTTGCCGAAGAAACAGGCGACCATTTGCTTCGAAGTGCTTCTTCCACGAACAACTTTCGTTGGATTTTGCTGTTATGTTTCAGGCTCATATGCATAGATCCACGATTCGTCACCTGTGACGATCTTATAAACGTCTTTTGAAGCACCTCGATCGTATTTTTTTTAAATTGGCCACAGCTCGAACCAAAGCAGTCTTAAGGGATCCAATGTTGGGGTATCTTTTGTGACAAACCTTGTCCTCTAAAACCGTCCACAATTTGTAATCATCCAATGGGTTTAAATCTGGACTGCCTGAGGGCCATTATGTAGAGGAAATGAACGCTGGCAAATTGTTTCGAAGCCAGGCCTGGGACGTTTTAGCCTTATGGGCCGGTACAGAATACTGCTGGAAAGTCCATGGCTGATTTTGGAATAGGGAATTATTAAGAAGCTTCACAACAGCTTCCAAAATGGTTTCTTGGTAAACTTTGGCCGATGTTTCGACTCCTTGTTCGCAGAAATGCAGGTCAGTGACCCTGTCGTAAGAGACACCCCACCAAACCATGACTGAAGCTGGGTGATGACCCTTTTCCACCCTTGGGATCAGTTCAGATGCTGCCTTAGATGACCGCTCATACACTCTATCATTTTGCTTGTTAAATTTTTCCTGAACGGTAAAAATTTTTTCATTGGTGAACAAAATTTTTCTGTGCAAGTTATCAGCGTGCTTCACCAAAAGACGTTTGCATTTTTAAATCCTATTTTTTTAAAGCTGCAGCCAATAAATGTCCGGTACATCGTTTGAAAGCCCCAAGTCCCAAGTCATTTTTAATGATTAATATTCATCTCACGGGCCTTGATTTTTTGTTTTCGGAACGGATTCCTGTGAATTCTTGATTTAACGGCTTTGTTGACATGCGGTGTTTGAACAGAGCGTGGGCGGCCCGACCGGTGGCGGTCTTTTACATCTCCAGTCTCCTCAAACAGTTTTATGCATCGGTAGACGAACATGCGGCTAATCCCTAGTGGCCGGAGCATTTTGAAAATATCGCTTTTTTCATTTCACACTTGAAAAGCGATATTACAGCGATACGGTTCTCATTATCTGACCACTCCATGATGAAAGTTGAAACAATTTTAAAATCCCGGTACAGACTAACGCCATTGAGGTTAGCTTTCAAAACCCATATGACATTAACGGGGTATGTTCAGTTCTACTATTGAAATGGGTGTGTTCAATGTTGTAACAGTATTTATGTCCCTACTAATTATTTAAAGCAACGCAATAATTTTTAAACATAGCTCAAAAAACAAGTGTAGGACAGGTCGGCATAATAAGCACAAAATAGGTATTAATAAGTCGTCTTTTACCAGGACTAAACATGTCGAGTTGTGTTGTGTACATAAATTCTTTGCTGACAGATTTCCCTATTTGAAAAACAACAAGAACGAGCGATCACTTTTTTCGCGAGAGTATTCAGTCGTTAATAAAGTAAGGTTCAGATGTAAAAATTGTGTAACTTGTGTGTGACGATTTTAAGACGATTTATATTTTAAAATATTACGTTTTTTTAATTTTGGTTGGCAACCCTGGGACCAAGGACGGAAGCTATTGAAATTAAGTAAAATTGATTCAGATTGAGACCTCAAATATTGCTAAACTGCTGATCGGGGGCTGAATTGGTTCCTATTTTTATATAATCCCAATATAACGGGACATCTGGACTTTAGTAACAACCGGTCTTGTAGATATTAATTCGGTTATCTATGAATGTGGTGAAGTATGTTGCAATAATCCATAACTCCTTAATTTGATATATTTCTCCCGCAGCGCTTTCAGGGGCCGAAACTGGTGTCGGCAAATACATTTGAACATGGGTACACAAATGTTCTCATAAACTCCAATATTCTATTGGATTATAACATTAAGCTTCATTTAACGCTCTAAAGCCTACTATTAAACGAAGATAAAGGATGGTACAATCATAACGCACGACGTTTATTGTAAGTCAACCATTGCTTTTGCCCAACAAAATTTGAAATTTCTTTGTTTCAGTGTTTGACAAATTCAACCATAGAGCGGTACGAAATTGGTCAGCGTGCCATGATTGTTGAGACCTTTTTGGAAAATGGACGTTCGAATAAAAATGCATTTCGTGCACTCCGTGATTTTTTGGTCAGCATAATCGACCAAATATGTCCACAGTGGATTCGTCAACAAGCTGAATTGCCGCATTTGTGCAAATAAGTATATACAAGTGACTGTTGGAAAGCTGATGCATCCACAAATAGTGACTGTTTTGAGAGGTTTATGGGCTGGCAGCGTCATGGGGGCGTACTTCTTCGAAAATGAGGTCGGCCAAGCAATGAATGCTGGTCGACTTCGCGAGATGTTAACTGAGTTATTGCGATTAGAAATTGAGGATATGGACTAGGTCGCCAATATGATCCGATTTCTACGAAACATGGTAAATTCTTTAAGTTTTAGCCAAGGACGGTCCCTGTTTCAATTGGTCTAAATCGCTCCATATGTTGGTACGAGTACAAGTATCATGCATTTAGTTTTTCTCTATTTTGTAAAGCCCCCTATTCTGACCAAACTTTTCACAGATCATTAAGAGTAAGCATTTTTCAGAGTTAAAAACTGCACCATTTCGCGATTTCAGGTCCCGCAGCTCTTGAAGCCTCCAGTTATACTCGTTCAAGCTCAACTTTTGTACAGAACGTTATGAGCGACAAATAATTAACTCTAACATATTGAGTCCGACCTTGCTAATGCTCCAGAAAGAGGTGCATTATCATCTGGATAGCTGAGTTATGTAGGGTTACTCATAGTCAGCCACGCCCGAATTTTAATTTTTTTATTTGTTTTTGAATTAAATTGAGATGTTTTTTTATTTTGATTGTGCATTTGAACTCTTATTTGAAGAAACTGAGCTCTTAATGATTTTTTTCTTACTTTTTTATTTAATGTAAATGTTTTCTTTAAATAAAATAAAAAGTTCGCGACTTTTTGAAATATATAAAATTTATGTGTCACTTTTTGAAATTTATCATCGCTAACACGGCATAAGATACTCGCAGTATCCAAGACAGCAGAGAGGTACAGACAGGCTGAAGGCTTGCTTACTTAGGAATATACCGTTGGCTAGTACTGCGTGCCACGCCCATGCCATTTTGAAGGGAATGGGATAGTTTAAAAGCTAGCCAGATGAATATATAGGGATGAGACAAGATGGGTAAACCGTCTAGAAGCTATTTCTAGTACCAGACATGGCCAAGTAGGGCCATCTGTCCAATTTATATATCGCTTTAACGGGTGTATTGATGGAAAAGAAGAGGAGAAGTATTAGAATAGTTATAAGAGTCACCGGCCGGTCAATGAAGGAGATGATCTCGAAATTAGATAACGGACGACCAGCCTGAGCTAGAAATGGTGGATCACGGCTTTGGTCACTCTCCAAGTTTACAAATAAACAGACAAAAGTGGCCAAAGAAGATATCCTTAAATACTTGGGTTTTATCCCTCAGATCAAACTGCAAGAGACAACTGTTTTTATTAGAGGCATTGGATGGCTGAGAAAAACAAGGAGGTGTGGATAATTTAAAAAAACCAAATGCAACAGTTTAATATCAACTGTACTGATTCATTTTCTCTGTTTCGCTTCTCCTGTATTTCATTCTCCATTTTAAGTTGTGTTGTTCTTCTATCTTGGGTAATCACAATCTATCCAATAGGTCTCCGAGAGGAGATGCATTTTACAGTCCTTCGTAAACGAATATAATGTGCATCATCGGAAAATCTTTTCTAATGCCCATATTACCATTGCCTACTTTACTCATAATGATGTCGCCTTTCGTTTGTGATAATTCTATATACCAAAGAACATTTCGCGGAGTGTAATTTAAACTTTTTGGCCCAACTGAAGGCTGAAGAGCAACCAGAAGAGGTTCAAGATGTGCCATTATACTTAGACAAACCACCGCTTAATGCAGCTTATTGGATGGTAAAATGATTGGTCCATATTCTTTCAAAAATGATGATGGCCGAAAGGGTACCGTGAATGGTGCTAGCTCACGGCATAATATCGGACTTTTTGGTATCTGACATTAAAGTCCATAATCTTGACGATATTTGGTTTCAACAGGACGGTGCAACCTGCCGTACAGCTGCTCAAACAATGGATCTATTGAGAGGTAAATTCAAAGAGTACACGCAGAAAGAAGTATGGTTGGGGTGACAATATTCGAAGAGGATCATACTATTGTTGGGTATATGGTTGTGGCACAACAATATTATGATCCTCACAACAATAGTATGATTCACATATAATCATTCTATGATCCCCACAACCATAGTATGATTCACACTCAACCATACTATGATTTCCACAACCATAATATAATCATCACAACAATACTTAGTATGATTCACACTCAACCATACTATGATCTCCACAACCATACTATGATTCTCACAATAATAGTAATTTTCTCATACAAACATATTATGATCCTCTCAACCATAGTTTGATTCGCACACAACCATGCTATTATCCCTACAACCATAGTATGATTCACTCCACCATACTATGGTCCGCCAAAATTATTTATTAGGATTGGGTAATGTTGTTATTCAAAAATATAAGTTATTATCAAGCAAGTTATTTTAAATTGCATTACAATAAATTAATAGCCTGAATTGAGGCCATGTTTTTATTGAACATACCATTCAAGAAACAAACAAAATATATATATTCCAACGGCAGTCGAAAATACTTTTAGTTGCCAGCACGGGTGAATGCTACTTCACCATCCATAAACCCCAAGTAACGAATGTGATACGTAAAACAATGATCAATGGCTATATACTTAAGTGCAGGCAGATTTTAAATAAACGAGAACCAGTCGGTAGTAGAATATTTCACCGAACAAAGTAAACACCATAAAAATCACTCGAACTACCTTCCGATTGTTGTTTTTTTTTAATGGACAACACTGCACTGTATCGTGTGTGTCTGATTTTTGTATACGAAAAAAAACATACGCACACACATCCATGTATGCTCTATAAAACCTGTTTTGAGGTTACGTATAGTTCAAAATATATGCTGACAAACCAGCTACGATTCAGGTTTGGAAGCCAACATTACGCTTGTCATTAATGGACACCCTGAGGCATAGTTGCGGCCAACATATAGAGGAAATTATATTTAAAAAATAAACGGCTTAAAAAGTCCTTTCGAATGAACGATAAAGATTCAAACTTGATTTATTTTTTTTATTTTGAAAAAACTCCTCTTGATTGATCATCCGATATAATCTGTACTCCCGGAACTTGCTGTTTAGAAATTGCAAAGATCTCGCAACCAATCATATTATTTTCAATGAGGGCATGCGATCAATTCTCACGTTGATGAGTATTTCCAGCCGCAATGTTTATAAGATCATCATCTTTTTTCCAGAAATTTAAAATAAACTTCAATCCGATTGGTGGATTGTGGTGTTGGTCGGTACGACTATAAGTGCATAATTAATAATTTTCTACATAATAGTTCATTATAACCGGCAAATGAAAATCATTTAAGATGATGTGAATGAGAATGTGTGTTTCACAAGTTCTGAAAAAGGAATTCTACTATTTTGGGATTGGTTGAAAATATTCTACAACCTGTAAGGCAAAAACAAACACATGCAAACTTCCAAACAACATCGATCGTTGGCATCAACAAAGTGAAGATTGCGATTTACGACGAATCACTGCTGTCTGACTGACTGATACGGACTATCTTAAACCGACCAACAGGTGTAGGTGAGGATTTATAAAATGTGAATTTGAATTAATGTTATAAATTTATTATAGCCAACATTAAAGAAATACAATTTCTATTGTCATATACACCAACGAACGGGTGAGTGAGTCTCTTTTCAACATTTTGTTGGACTAACAACAACAACAACAATACAGCAACAAAAACAATTTGTTGGAATAATAGATTGACTGAGTTGAGTGTTAATTTAAATGCAAATGCATACGTGGCCTGCGTGACAAGTGGCCATCACATAAATGCATTTTATTTTGAGACTCATTGAAACATGAAAATATTACCTAATTTCTAATTAAAGTAAAAAAAATTGGAGATTATAGCGGATTTATATGTTACTAAGGTGATTGCTACAATAGGTGTGTTCCACCGGTAAATCGCTTATTACTGGACTAAGGCAATAGCTTTGTAGTGCGATCAAAAAACAAGTAAGAAGTTTAAATTGGTCGAAAAAACTACTATAAGTGCGACTGTGAAAAATCGTACACTTCCTTGCCTTGGTTGCGTTTCCTTGTTATATTTATATCGGGTGATCAATCTACAGTTGTTTTTTTCAAAATAAAAAAATAAAAAATTCAAATCAACTATGGAATCTTTATTGTTCATGCGAAAGGACGTTTTATGCCATTTAATTTTTGAATATTATTTTCTTTTAAATGTTGGCCGCAACTACACGCTGAAAAAAAGTATGGTTGTGGTGACAATATTTGAAGAGGATCATACTATTGTTGGGTATATGGTTTTGGCAAAACAATATTATGATCCTCACAATAATAGTATGATTCACACATAACCACAGTATGATCACCACAACCATAATATGAGTCTCACTCAACCATACTATTATCCCCAAAACTATATTATGATTCTCACAACTACATTATGATTCTCACAACCATATTATGATCCTCACAACTATATTATCTTTCACATATAACCATAATATGATTCTCACGCAACCATGTTATGATCCCTACATCCATAATACGATTCCACTCAACCATATTATGATCCCCAAATAGGATTGGGTCAACATAAGTGATTGTTATTAAGCATTTTTAAAATTAGTTTATAGCCAGATTTGGGACATTGTTTCTTTTAAACATTTATTAAAAAAAAACAAAAATATATTCAAAAGACAGTCAAAAAGACTTTTAGTTGCCAGCAGTAGTGACGGCAGGGGTGAATGCTTCTTTACCATCCGTAGACCCCAAGTGATAAATGTGATTAAACCATGATCAATGGCTATATAAGTACAGGCAGATTTTAAATAAGCGAGAACCAGTCGGCAGTAGAGTGTACCACCGAACAAAAGAAAACACAATAAAAATCCCTCTCACTGCCTTCCGATTGCTGTTGTTTTTTATAATGGACAACAACCATGCACTGTAACGTTTGTGTATATGTGTTATTTGGAATACCAAAAAAACGCACAAATGTATAGTCATTTAAACCTGTTACGCTTTTTTCTTAGTCTCAACCATACGGTATGATTTCAGTAATCATATTATTGTTAACGGAAATCTTTAGCAACAATACTTTTGTCGCACCAACAATATTTCTATGATTGTTACAACTATGTTTGAATGTCTAAATGAATGCAATAATATATACTTTTGTTACATTTCAACAATATAAATATTGCCGCAATCATACTGTTGTCAAAATAAAATTCAGAAAACAATACTATGGTTGCGACGATTGTAGAGAACATATCATTGTTGCCGTGACCATATAGTTACCATATCTTTTCTCTGCGTGTACGCCTCAGGGTGTCCATTGGATGACTCGTTCAAACATTTCGACGGGTATGGCGTTAATGACACGCTTAATGTTGGCTTCCATAATGTCACGTGTAATGTTGGCTTCCATAACCTGAATCGTAGCTGGTTTATTAGCATAGACTTTGGACTTTACGTAGCCCCAAAGAAAAAAGTATAAAGGTCTAGGCGGCCAACCCACCAGTCCAAAACGTGAAATAAGCTTCTCTTCGAATTTACCTCTCAAAAGATCCATTGTTAAAGCAGCTGTTTGGTAAGTGGCAACGTCCAGTTGAAACCAAATGTCGTCAAGGTTACGTGCTTCAATTTCAGGTAACAAAAAGTCCGATATCATGGCAGGATAGCAAGCACCATTCACGGTTGCGTTCCGGGCACTATCATTTTTGAAAAATATGGCCCGATGATTCCACCAGCCCAAAAACCGCACCACGGCTGCTGTAAGTCTTTCCGTGATGAAATGGCAAACAATACTGAAAAAAAATTACGTTTAACACAATTCACACGTAATTTGTGAAAAAAAAATGAAAAGAAATACCTCTGGCTTGATTATTCGTTACAAATTTTAAAAAATATGAACCGATGATTCCCTCTGCCCATACAACGCACCAAACTGGGGTTTTGTGGTGTTAGTCTTTCTATGATGAAATGGCAAACAATATTCAAAAGAAAAAAAGTTTAACACAACTCACGTCTAATCTGTGAAAAAAACCTTATTAAAATTAATACCTCTAGATTAATCACCCGTTACAAGAATTGGCAAGGAAGGAAATTTTTGTTGTCCAAAGTTCACGACAAAAACTTACTTAAATCGCCGATTTTCGTAATACATTTGAATAACTCGTAGAACTACGCATGATAACATGGCTCAGATATCAAAAAAAAAAAATCTAAATGAATGCTTCCAAATCTAGCAACACAAAGTCTGTTTCCTGGGTATCGACGACATATCATTGAATTAAAGCCGGTCGACAATGAAACGTCTTGAAATCGCTAATTGGGCAACAGAGATCCGGATTTTTGCAACAAATCATCAACTTTTACGAGGCCCTTTTTTGCTATCACTACCGTCCACTAAAACTGAACGTATTAAACGTATACTGAGTCTATTGATATAGAGGGACTTACTACCGAGGACCCTCTGTACCGTTGGTCTTCGGTACTATCTGCGGATACAGCTCGACAACTACGTACTCTTTTCGAGTTATAATAAATGGAACTGTATTTTTAATTTCTGGCCAGCTTTTGTTCACTGTATATGAGTCATTCCATGCCAAACGGTACGATTTTGGGCAAAAATTTAACGCAATGATTCCGATTTTTATGAAAATTTGCAGATTTGGTCCTCTAGCAATTCTATTTAATCCGCGATTAGAAAAAAAAAATATAATTTTTTTTTTCAAAAGTTATGACCAATTGAACTTTGGTAAAATGGAGATTTTATCAAGGAGGTGTGTTCATTCAGTCGCATGTAACTCCGGAAATACTTGACCGATTTTACTCTGCTATACCTTATTTTGAAGGTAATTTTAAGCACTTCTAAAATAACGAAACGGTATGGCATAACGCCATAGAATTATTTAAGTTTGTATCATTTTAATCCTTTTATTTCGATTTTGAAAATGATTACATCTTTTTTATTTTTGAAATTTTGCAGGCGTATTCTAACAGGTCTGTTTTACCGACTGTGTAAGTTTTAAAGTGGTGAAATAATGCGTTCTATTTTTAAAAATTTTTTTTTACCTTATACCTTTTTCACTTCCATGAATATAGAAAATATAATATAGAAAAAAAAATACTTTTTAATAGTTTATTGACACAAGATATAACAACAACAAAAAAACAAAGAAAAAAAGAAATAAAAAAATGAGTAATGAAATAAATGTTATGCCTTGTATACCATCTTCATACAGTACTGCTCAGAAGATGATGTTGTCTGGACTTTCATTATTTTATCGGGTTGTGGAATGAATGCATGGTAGCCAAGAGTTCCAGAAATTGTTTTCGCTTTTTCAAAACGCTCCTTCAGGTGTTTCGCCCTATCTTGATATTGATAGTTATTGAAGAATTCTGTATGAATATTCTTCACGTTTTTATTCACCCAATCATAAAATTTGACGGCACTATTAATGGGATTTATGAGGCTGGACAAGCTTGCACGTGCTGCTAGTCTTTTGACTGTTCCTCCCAGACCATCGCAGGGCCATTTGCCATGAGACGTTGCAAAAAAATGCCATTCCGCTGGTATTCCAAAATCTTCTACGTGGAACGTCAGATTTAAAAAGTTTTTCTTGTTTTTGTATTGTGCGCTTGCGCCATCAGAAAAGTAAAATATTTTACTTACAGGTCCTAAGGTTTTCTTTAAAAAATTTACAAGCCCCTCCTGGAATACGTGCACGGCTATTGTATCATGTTTTTATTTCTTTTTTTCTTTGTTTTTTTGTTGTTGTTATATCTTGTGTCAATAAACTATTAAAAAGTATTTTTTTTTCTATATTATATTTTCTATATTCATGGAAGTAAAAAAAAATTTTTAAAAATAGAACGCATTATTTCACCACTTTAAAACTTACACAGTCGGTAAAACAGACCTGTAAGAATACGCCTGCAAAATTTCAAAAATAAAAAAAGATGTAATCATTTTCAAAATCGAAATAAAAGGATTAAAATGATACAAACTTAAAAAATTCTATGGCGTTATGCCATACCGTTTCGTTATTTTAGAAGTGCTTAAAATTACCTTCAAAATAAGGTATAGCAGAGTAAAATCGGTCAAGTATTTCCGGAGTTACATGCGACTGAATGAACACACCTCTTTGATAAAATCTTCATTTCACCAAAGTTCAATTGGTCATAACATTTAAAAAAAAATTTTAAATTTTTTTTTTTGAAACACGTATATAATATTTTTAAGAGAAGAATGCATACACAAACTAGTTAATCAATCCAAGCTTGTGATGTAAAAAATGCGTACCGTTTGGCATGGAATGACTCATATGGCCTAGAGTACTGTGAAGGTTCAACAATAGTTTGTCCATCACAAGCCGTCTTACAAAATTGGGAATGGGTTGTATACTTTATTATATGAGACAGTCTAAAATGTTTATGTTTGTTCAATTTCACGTTTGTTTAAACCCATAGATATATGACAGACCTACCCTGCTGATTTCCATAATTCTTCAATATATTAACCTTAAAACACGGAATTTACTTTAGAATATATAGTTCGAATTTTAAATAATGCAACTTATTAAGATGCAATATAAAAAAAGGTCTTATCGCTTAAAGTCGCCCAAGGTGATTAGCAACAATTATGAGAAATGATTTGTAGAAGATATCAAGTTTTGATCTAACATGCTTCCGCTTGCGACGTTTTCGGCTATACGTCAGTTAACACCACAAGCCGATCCCAAACTCGTTGCTCAAATAAACAACATTTAATCTTTATTGTAACTTATGTAGCAACCCACGCTGGTATCGCGTACTTCGTTACATGCTCGCAGTAGTTCTTGTAGATATGACACTTTTGACAAATGATTCTACATTAGTACTTGTTGTACTTAAAGTACTAAAGTAGCATTGATAAATATTTGTTAATGTAAAAATGACATTTATGCCGCTCACAAACAATCGCAGGAAACCCCACAGACCGCGAAGAGATGGTGTCGCTAGCGATATTAATTTTTATTGGCAGTTAGCAACTGTTGCATGGCTGCTGGTACAGCAGAATTTTGCTTTTACGCCGTCAACGGTAATGGATGCAGCGCGATCTCTAATGATTTTATATTTTTATTTTTTTATTTATCCGTTGTTTTGTACCTACTGCCAATGTGGCTGTAGTTATCGAATCGATGTACGGGATCTCAAGTTTTATTAATTGAAATTTGTTACTTTTAATTAAAGAATACTCGTCGTTTGTCTGTGCCATGGCAGAGTCGCGTGTGTGTTTCGATGTTTCGGTGTCGCAGTGTTTTTTTTAATTTTTTTCTCCGTTTCCCCCCTCCAAGATATCATTGGATTTCTTTGCGGGGTTTTTATTGAAATTCAACACGTACTGCTATTCCCAATGTTTGTTGCTGCTTTGAACACAAACTGTAGGTACAAACTATTAATAAAACTCCAACGCAACATAGTCGCCGCCACTTTAAACAAATCGTCAACATCGCGATAATGATCATTGGGATTATCAGCAATTTGTTAGCTCAGTAATCTGACCAAGTGGTAAACTGTTTATTGGATCACTACCAGGCAACAACATAGGGATCACAGGAAGTGATTTTAAATTTAAGTACAGTGTAAAGAACCACCGAGTCATTATCTGCGCACACATAATGTAACGAAGGTTACGAGGGCTGATATACGTATTTCTGGCCTAATAATGAAAAAGCGAATATTTATCATCAAAAATAGTTTTATTGTTTTTCTAAGTATTCTCCAGCATGATCTATACACTTTTGCATGCTCTCAAACCAATCATCGAAGCACCTTTTCCACTCCGATTGAGACACCTCCAAAACATGGTTTTTTAACGCTTCAACAGAATCTTCAGGCGACAAAAATCGTTGACCACGCATTTTTTTCTCCATGTGCGGGAACAAAAAAAAACATTGGGTGCCAAGTTGGGGCTGTAAGGCGGATGACCCATCAATTCGACGTTTTGGCCGGTTAAAAAGGCGCTGGTTTGAGCCGATGTGTAAGAGCTCGCATTGTCATGGTGCACAATAATTCGTCTTCTCTTGTTCTTTTTTCGAATTTCTCCAAAGACTGCGGGCAAAAAAATTGTGCTGTACCACTAAGAATTGACCCTCCTACGTTGCTCAAGCGGAACAGTCGCCACATGACCAGTTTTGCTGAAGAAACAGGCAACCATTCGCTTCGAAGTGCTTCTTCCACGAACAACTTTCGTTGGATTTGGCTCGTCTTCGAAGACCCACTCGGTTGATTGCTGTTTTTTTCGAGCTCATACGCATAGATCCATGATTCGTCGACTGCTACGATCTTATACACGTCTTTTGAAGTACCGCGATCGTATTTTTTCAAAATTTGTTTGCATCAATCGGCACGAGCCTTTTTTTGAGCAATTGCCAAATTGTGCGGCATCCAACGAGAACAAACCAGTTTTACGGCAAGGTGTTCATGCAATATCGAATGTATGCTGGTGGAAGAAATGTCCAAGGATGCCCCTATCTCGTGGTATGTCACATGACGATCCTGCATTCTCAGTTCACGCACGGCATCAATGTTCCCTGGCACAACGGCCGTTTTTGCACGACCTTCGTCTTTGAGCGAGCGTCGGCTACAATTAAATTCATTTAACCAGTTTTTCACAGTGCTAAAGGATGGTGCTTCATCGCCATACAAAGATTTAAGTTCATCGATGCACTCTTGTCGTGATAATCCAAGTCGAAAGTTGTGAAAAATGATCGCACGAAAAGGCTCACGAGTTAATTCCATTTTTTTTGCCAAATTGTTTTTTTCAAGTCACTGTTAACAACACAAATGATGGTCGTACGTTAAAACGTTCTGCGTTTCTGCTAAAAAATGTGAAACTTTCCAATGGAAATGTCAGATGGCGCCAACACTAAGTGTTGCCTGGTCCAGAATTATATATAGCAGCCCTCGTAAACATTTAACCCTTTATCATAGGATAGAAGAGGATATATTCCCTTTGTCGTTCCATTTGCAAAATACTGGTCTGAGACCCCATTAAGTATATACCTCTATATATATTCTGAATCGTAGTAAAATTGTAAGACGCCGTGTAAGTCAGTAGAAAGCAAATTACAGGTCGCACTATTGCAACTTTGGAGAAACATTTGTTGTTGATGGATTGAAACGGTTGAAAGCCTATATCGGTCAGGAGGAAAACATTTTCCCCTCAAAAGGACTAGAATAAAGTGCCCAAGTTTGCCTAAGAATGGAATTTTCTAATCAGAAGTAAAGTAATGGTGCCCCGAAAAAGGGCACTATATGTCCATGTTTAAATCGGCCAGACTTTTGGACATAGAGACCGTCACTCAAATTCTGCCAAACAGCAAAATAATTTTATTTTTTTTTGTAACTTTATATAGGTATATTGAAGCCACAATATATCCGTATATATGCGAAGCAATTTTTGGGTTCAAACAATTTAAACGGGGAAAATTAAGTTTTGATATAGAACCCGGACTCGTTCAAGTTTGGTATAGTATATTAATATGGATAAACCACAAATCTTGAACCTCTTTGGATCATATGGGCTTGTTTTATGATATAGTCTGGGTTCCAAATATGTTCTTTAATATACGTGGACATATAACTTTAAAATTACTATAAAAACTTGTTCACGAAACCAAAAATAAAATTATTTTTTCACTTTGGCTATATTTGGGTGACAAAAGCTATGTCCGAAAACCTGACCTATCTTAATACGCCATAAAAGAATCAAAAACAATCAAATTCTCACACAAATTCAAGTACAACCTATTTTTTAAGATCTGTGTGAATTTGAAGCCCGTTTAAAGGATCCCAAAACCTGTTTTCAATTGGCTTTTTTGCACATCCAGAAAAAGAGGGTATAATACAGACGGCCACTTTTTACTTTAGCTACGAGGACATATCAATAATTCAGTGACTCTTCCAACTTCCCTCACAGCTATATGAAATGTAACACAGCTCCCATTAAGTACCATTTGTTAATAGACTACTGTCAAACATTGAGAGAGCTCCGTCATTTAGTTGCAGTTCAAAACAAAAAAATGGAAAAAGTGAATTTTGAGTGATCATTAAACGTCATTTTTTGCGTCAATCAACAAAAACCGTCAAATAAAAGTGATTGTTGATGTCTTATGCATTTCATATGACAGTGTGGTTTCGATTTTACATGATCAGTTGGGTTTAAGAAGAAGGTCTGCAAGATGTCTGCCGTGTTTGCTCACAACTGTCAGATCTAAAGAGGAGGCGTTTAGAAATTGGCGTTTAAACAAAAATTCCAATACTGAACTGCTGCGTAAACAGTCAAGAACTTCGTGTACCAGAGTGCATAGGCGTGAAAAGTTTCTTTATGAGCAACGTCTCCGCACAAAAGTTCATACTTCCCCCAGGGGAACTAAGAGCTTTTGGTCGTTTGTAAGGAGAGTAAAGGATAGTTCTTCATCTATCCCAACTCTTGTTAAAAACCACCAGGCATTCACTGGCCCGGTTGATAAAGCAAACCTATTGGCTGAAAAGGAAATTATTCCTTGCCGGAAAGCAATCAACCACTCCGCGAGATCGAAAACGTATCTAGTTCCATGCCTGAGATATTTTTTCGAACTCGTGGAGTTAAAAGGGTTCTTGCGAATCTCTATGTTAGTAAGTGCCCGGGACCGGATTGTAACTCGGCACTTGTCCTATGTAAGTGCTCTTCGACACTATCCCGTCCATTACACAACCTTTTCAACCTTGCTTATCGCGAACGTCCAGCCGATCCCTATAAAGGGTGAAGTCAATAATCCTGCGAATTATCGGCCCATCGCGATTTGCTCTGCTCTCCAAGGTAATGGAGAGCATGGTCAACCACCATCTTGTGGGGTATCTGGAGTCCAACTACCTACTTAATGATCAGCAGTATGGCTTCCGTAGAAATCGCTCGACGGGAGACCTGATGACTTTCTTATAGGAGCGTTGGAGTCGGTCCATCCACCACTTTGGTGATCGCACTTGGTGTCGGTTATACTTTTG
Organism: Hydrotaea diabolus; assembly: GCA_963513945.1. Taxonomy (NCBI): domain Eukaryota; kingdom Metazoa; phylum Arthropoda; class Insecta; order Diptera; family Muscidae; genus Hydrotaea; species Hydrotaea diabolus. Next base: position 77,612,768 of record OY740720.1, read on the forward strand.
CTCGATTAATGTCGAGGTTTCTAATAGATCGCACTATAAGAGTTGTTGTAGATGGGTTCTCATCCAATAAACATAGGTTGACCGCAGGTGTAGCACAGGGCTCTGTCTTTTCTGCCCATTTATTTCTTATTTTCATTAACGATCTTTTTGGTCAGACCGTGAATCTGTCATTTGTATTCATTCGACCGTAGGCCGAGCCTTCAAGATATTGAGGACAAAAGGCGAATTATGGATGAGACACTTGGCCAGGATTTGCAGGCCATTTTCGAATGAATTCGAGTGAATAGTGTAGATTTTGATGCGCGTAAGACACAGTGCTGCTTATTGTCTCACAAGCGATTCATTGACCCATCAGTATCGTCATTGTCTATCGATGGTATAGATATCGAACAATAGGATGCTCTTGGTGTTCTGGGCATGAAAATACAATGTGACTGACGCTCGTTGGGCGAGGCATGTATTCGAAGTTTCGAAAGAAGCACTCAAGTGTATAGGCTTTAACTCCTTCTGATCTCTTCGATATCTATAAGTATACGACCTACATCCGGCCAAAGATGAAATACAACTACCATATATGGGCAGGTGCTCCAAAATCATCCTTGGAGCTACTTGATCATGTCCAAAGGAGGGCGATGGTGTTGATAGGTGACAGTAGGATATCCAACTCTATTGTCTCCCTGGAACATCGTCGGAATGTGGGTTGTGTGTCGCTATTCTATCGTTTCTTTCATGATGTGTGTTCTTAAGACATTCATCGTCTTATTCCTGACGTAAGGATGTTCGGCAGGGATACACGACTTTCCAGGAATTCACACCCATTTGTTATCGATTGGCCGGTTGACCGCACTACAGATTAAATTCGTTTATCGCCCGTTCTGTCCGTATGTGGAATCGACTTCCCGCGAATGTATTTCCCACCAATTACGACATCCAGAAATTGAAGACAAATGTCAATAAATATTATTCCCTCTTTAACCCTTGAACTCCCTTACTTTCCACTTATCAACGCAATGCATCGCATGTAAAGGGGAAAATCCCTGAGTGTAAAAGGACAAATCGGGTGCACACGTTTGAAGTCTCGATGGCAAAATTGCATGAATTGGATTACGAATTCGCAGCAATTGTTTTTATTGCATTCATATAGTCTAGAAAGGGAAACAATTACTGCACTTCTGATTGGGAAAATATTTTCCTGTGTAAATGGTGTACCTTATGGGTCCCAGAATACACCTTAGGACCATCTGCTCTTATTTTTTTAGGGCTAGAAATTAATCAATTTTTTTGTAATTTAAAGAACCGAGCTCTCATATAACTTATAAAGAGCTTGTGCGTATTGTTTTTCATTAGTTGGTTGATTTCAATAGAAGCATTGAAGTCTCAGCGTGTCAAATGAAACTTCAATGCTCCAAAATTCAGTGGATGCCTCATTTCGGCTAAAACTCCAATTCAATTAACGCTCTCATAGAATGTTCTGACCCATTGTGCACTTGGCGGTGAAACTAAATACCGTTATTACTTGTTTTCATTAATGATGAAAAGAAATTGCCGGGTGCCAAACGAATATATGTATACATACGTATCAGTAATCTGGTTTCTTCTATTTTTTGTATCAGCTTTGCCATTTCTCTGCACATTGGAATACTAATGTTAGCGAAAGACTAATGAGTTCGATTTGCTTCCATTAATTAGTGCATTTAAATACGAAACTATAAACTGGAAATTGTAGATAGGTTAGTGACTGTGCCAGCTTCGATTTTATATAATACATAATGTGTTTTGAAAATTCTGCTTTAATATATACTAAACCGGCAACAGAGACCAAAATAATGAACGGGTTCCATTGACATATACGATTTTGAATAAATTAAGTGCAGACTACACTCTAAGATCAAATCAAATGCCAGCCATCAGCATTTAAATTGTTTCCAAGAACAAATTATGACTCTATGCTAATTTACATGGGCTTCATTTGAACGAAGCAATTATTAATTATAATTTTTAAAGCAACCATATAGTGCAATTAGAGACTATCAAGTGTTTTCTTGTTGTTTTTTAAACGTCATTAACATCACAAGAAGTTCTGAAACTGATTGTGGTAATTCCACTAATATCGGGTAAGTCGGGTAATTTTAATTTGAATGTGTCCATTTTTCAATGGGAAACTTATGTGCAGAACACACTGTCTATAATTACTTGAGTTTATTGCATTACAACAATCTCAAACACTTCGCAATTGTGTTTTGATTTGTCGAGAAAAATAGGAGTAGATCTATTAATTAAACTTCTAGATCATTGTAATGAGAAATCTCGGTAGCTGGAACGAAACCAAACAACCTACAGCAATCAGTGTCACAATATACTCGCATAGTCAGGCTGTCTTTAAATCTGTGCAATCTATATTTGAGAGTTTTAGAACCTTACTGAACATTCGCGCATCTCTTAGCAAAATGATCAATGATCGTCGTGGGGCGAAAAAAATAATTTTATTAAAAGACGTCTTTGATGCCATATAAAAATAAAGCTCAAAAGTCTTTAAGTTCGGCTTGGTCAAAAATCGTATACCTAACATTGTAACATTGGTAATGAAGTATTAAGAAATAGTTTGCGCGATATTTTGGGCCGCACGGCTCTATGAGTACGATAATAACATCTTTCAACAAAATCTTTAAAATAAATTCGTCATCAGCATGCAAACTTTACGTAATTTCGTTTTACCACTATCCTGCTAGATCGTCTTAGAATTTCATTATGATCAATAATCTTTATTCCATATGTAAATTTTTGACGAGGCCCTAGGAACTCGGGAGAAAATCTCACTATTTCAAAGAAACTATGTGTCGATGTTTGAACGGACCTCGTTTTGGATACTCTACGGACCTTTTATCTATGGGCCAAGACCTCGAGGTGACCATAGTGAGGCTTTTTTAAACCTATTGGCCGTTTGCAAAATTGGCCAATAGGTAAGATATTTGCATTTTTGAGAAAATCTCTATGTTTCAAAACTCCTATTTCTTCAAACAATTTGGAACGGTTTTGGGCCTGAGAACACGTGCATTGGCCATGGGTTCTAATTCAGCTAAATTCTAAATTTCATATTCAGATTCTTTATAATATACGTACCTACTTAGTAGGGACATAAATACTGTTACAACATTGAACACATCCATTTCAGTAGTAGAACTGAACATGCCCCGTCAATGTCATATGGGTTTTGAAAGCTAACCTTAATAGCGTTAGTCTGTAACGGGATTTTGAAATTTCATCATGGAGTGGTCAGATAATGAGAACCGTATCGATGTAATAGCGCTTTTCAAGTGTGAAATGAAAAAAGCGATATTTTCAAAACGCTCCGGCCACTAGGGATTAGCCGCATGTTCGTCTACCGATGCATAAAACTGTTTGAGGAGACTGGAGATGTAAAAGACCGCCACCAGTCGGGCCGCCTACGCTCTGTTCGAACAACGCATGTCAAAGCCGTTAAATCAATAATTCAGAGAAATCCGCTCCGAAAACAGAAAATCATGGCCCGTGAGATTAATATCACGCAAAGGCCATGAGTCGAATCATTAAAAAAGTCTTGGGACTTGGGGCTTTCAAACGACGCACTGGACATTTGTTGACTGCAGCTTTAAAAAAAATAGGATGTAAAAATGAAAACGTCTTTTGGCGAAGCACGCTAATAACTGCACAGACAAATTTTGTTCACCGATGAAAAAATGTTTACCGTTCAGGAAAAATTTAAGAAGCAAAATGATAGATTGTATGCGCGGTCATCTAAGGAAGCATCTGATCCCAAGGGTGGAAAAGGGTCATCAACCAGCTTCAGTCATGGTTTGGTGGGTCAAAACATCGGCCAAAGTTTACCAAGAAACCGTTTTGGAAGCTGTTGTGAAGCCTCTTAAGAATTTCCTGTTCCAAAACCAGCCATGGACTTTCCAACAGGATTCTGCGCCGGCCCATAAGACTAAAAAGTCCCAGGCCTGGCTTCGAAACAATTTGCCAGCGTTCATTTCCTCTGAAGAATGGCCCACAGACTGTCCAGATTTGAACCCATTGGATTACGACTCGTGGACAGCTTTCGAGGAAAAGGTTTGTCGCAAAAGATACCACAACATTGGATCTCTTAAGACTGCTTTGGTTCGAGCTGTAGCCAATTTTCCAATGGACGAGGTTCGTGCAGCTATTGAAGATTGACCAGTGCGACTTAATGCGCGTGTAAAGGCAAAAGGCGGACATTCGAATAAGTAGATTCTCTTTGGATACAATACACATCAATAAATATTTTAACAAATATGTGGTTCATTCAGTACTTCAAACATTCAGTACTTTTAATTTTACAGCATAAAACGTGTGTAACAGTATTTATGTCCCTACTAAGTATATACTTGGATTTACTTTTCAGGATACCTTAATGTTACCTAATATTAGGGAACGATTTTTGGGCCCATAGACCACGCCCATTGGTGAAAGGACTTTAATCTAGCCAAATATTAAAATTTATGTCGTATTTAGATTCATCAAAGAGGATATATTTTTCAGCGAATAAACGTGATATTCAGATTCTTAATGCTATTGTTTTTTAATATCCATATATTTATTGTTCAATGATGTAGATATTTGGGACCCTTGAAGGCTACAAGGACAATATCTCGAATTGGTCCAAATCTTACATAACAGTTTTAGGATTGGTGAGATACCTATATGTCACCATGTGACCGTTGGCTCTGTGGCCCCACGAAATTTAGAAATTCGTACTTTAAGAAAGGGATTTTGACAAACTCCTAACAAAAAGTACGGATTTGTTAAAAAGTGGAAATAAAATCGGCATTATTTGTACTTTTTTATATCCTTTAGTTAGAAACCATAAATTTGGGTGGATAATAGGGCAGGCCAAAATGTAAGGAAAAATTTGTCGATATTGTGCCATTGATCTTTCCATAGCTTTTAACATGGGGTAAAAAAGTTTCACTACGACATATCAAAAAATCACTTTCGAGGCACCCAAATTTCAATTTTGGACTTTTTCTTAACTTATATTTTTAAGGTTTTTTTATAGTAGGTGATACAACTTTTTTTTAAAGTTTACCTATCCAAGTTTACATACAAATATACATTGCCACATATAATGCAATGTAATGTAAGAATAGAAGTACGATCGAGAGAATCGAGTTGCTTGAATCGACAGTTCGGTAATTTATAGCGATGAACTTACTTTCTGGGGTAAAATGGGGTTTTTTGTGGTTCTTGGTAGTCTCAAAAGTCGAAAACTCAAAAATGTTTGTCAATTGCGAAACTTTTAAAACAAATGGGTATCTTTTTATCCATAAAAATGGATAAAACGGGCAAAAGTGGGAAAGAAATTATAAATCACCAGGATGACATGGTTAATAGCAATGAGGATAAATAGGGATAGAAAAAATAAAATTGAGGAAAACCATTTTTAATCACGGAAATTACATGGAAAATATAAATGGGTATACAGAGAAATAAAAAAGAATCCAAAACAGGCGAAACAGCTATAAAGAAATAAAAAAAGGTTCGAAAAAGAGCGAAATGATATAAAGTGACAAACACAATATCAAGGAAGGCCTTGAAAATAGACATGGCGTTAAAAGACCCAAATTGGCGATATACCAAAAAGTGGAAAAAACATTAGTTAATCAAGGTATTACATGGAAAATTGAAGAGGGGATAATAGGAATTAAAAAAAGGGCCAAGTCGACTGTTCCAGCAGGAAGTTAAAACAATTATTAATTTTTAACAGGATGCAAACTGAATTATTAACAGGATGCAAACTGAAAAAACGGGATAAAAATGGTCATATCAAATAAACACGATGGAGTAGAAAATAGAAATGGGAATAAAAAGAGTTCTAATAATGACCCAGCAGGGGCCATATATCAGAAAGGCAGAAAATAATAATGAATCAACAGGATGACATGAAAAAAGGGGGGAAACAGGATAAAAAGGTTTTAACTGGATGAAATATAAAATGGTAAGAAAAACACTAAGTATTGTTTTTGGACGGCATAGAATATTAATATGGGAATACTTAGGGGTTAAAAGAGGGCAAAAACGGACGAAACAAAATTACGTAAAAGACAGTTTTAAGTCTTAAGGATAGCTTGAAATTAGTTATGGGGAAAAAGAGGAATCAAAAGGTATAAAAGGAGCGAAATGTAAAAAAGTAAGAAAAATAATATATAATCAAGAGCATGAAATAGATTACACAAAGGCCAATCAAATTACCAGGATAAAAAAGTGGATAAAATGGAATACAACGGGTGCTATAGAAAAAAAATGACAACATTAAAAAAATTCATCAAAAAAAGGCAAAACTGGCGAAATGCCATAAAGTGCGAAACCAGTTTAAAATAAACAGGAGAATATTGAAACCAGTTTAAAATAAACAGCAGAAATGTAGATCAAAAATATTAAATTAACAGGCATAGAAAATAAAAAAGTAAATGGTAATAAATCAGACCAAAAATGAATCAAATTTACTGAGTGAAATTGAAATTTGGCTACAAAAGACTAAAATGAGCGAAATAACAAACACGGAAGACAAATCAAAAAGATGGGGCATGAAACAGTCGCAAGCAAACTTAAACCGGAGCAGAAATGGCTAAAACAGAAAATATGCGAGAGAGGCAGTTTAAAAAAGATCAGAGGCCGCAAATATTAAAGGTAAAAACCCCTTATTTGGTAGTAAATACTATTAATACCCACTTATTAGATCACTAAAAATTAGGAAAATACATATTTAGGACAGTGGATTTATGTTCTGGTATGACTGTTTCCGCTCACTAAGTAGCGCGTATTTGTTAGAGAGACATATACCTGGTTAGTTTGGAGACTCCAGCTATTTTCGTGCTTTAAAGAGACGAACGAACCTATCGTCTTAGAGTTTAATGACGATCAATAATACATATAATTGGTGATCCATCTAGAGATAAATTCAAATCAAGAGTGGAATCTTTATTGGTAATTTAAAAGGACATTTTATGGCATTTATTTTTAGAGTATAATTTCTTTCAAATGTTGGCCGCAACGATGCCTCAGGGTTACGATTCTGAGGGTCCAATTTTGGATGGCTCGTTCGTGCATTTCGACCGGTATGGCTTTAATGACAAGCGTAATGTTGGCTTTCTAAACTTGAATCGTAGCTGGTTTGTCAGCATAGACTTTGAACTTCACGTAACCCCAAAGAAAAATGTCTAAAGGTGTGATATCACTCGATCTAGGCGGCCAACTCACCTGCCCAAAACGTGAAATTAGCTGCTTTTCGAAATGACCTCTCAATAGGTCCATTGTTTGAGCAGCTGTATGACAAGTGGCACCGTCCTGTTCAGAACAAGTGTCGTCAAGATTACGGGCTTCAATTTCAGGTAGCATAAAGATTGATATCATGGCGCGATAGCGAGCACCATTCACGGTTACGTTCCGGCCATCATCATTTTTGAAAAAATATGCACCGATGATACCACCATCTTATAAACCGCACCAAACCGTGGTTTTCTCTGGGTATAATGACACCTCTTGAACCTCTTCCTGTTGCTATTCAGCCCAAATGCGGCAATTTTGTTTATTGACTTTGCCGTTGAGCCAGAAATGGGCCTCATCACTGAACAAAATTTTGGTCGAAAACAGTGGATCTTCCCGTTTCTTACCGAACGCTCATTTCCATAATATAAGTACATATTTTCAAAAAATAAATGCCCTAATATGTCCTTTCAAATTACCAATAATGATTCACACTTGATTTGAATTTCGATATTTTTTTTTTGTTCTGAAAAAATTCCTCTAGATGGATCACCCTATATATACTTTATACGAGTATGAACGCAGGTACAAATTTCAAGATGCCACAAAACGGAATGATAAAGTTTTATATGCTCCCATCCTATGGAGGAGAGTATAAAAATTGTTTTTGATCAATATCGGGAACGCTGCACACAATTTAAAAAAACTTTTTTGATTTCCCTGAGACTTCATGCCCCATGTCTATTCATTCACATAAATAGTCTGGACAAAACAGCACTTATGAGTTATTCATTCACGTAAACAGGCTGTAAAGGCCCAAACAGATAATCAGCCTCAGTAAGCATTAATGCTCACTTTCTTCATATAGCCTGATAATTTTTTCTAATTGTCAACTACAATTTTGGGCAGAATGAGTACCTCCATAAAAATACATGCCTTTCAATATTTTTGATATAAAACTAAAGTAAATCCTGGTAATGCACCAGAAGGCTAAACTAATGGCATAATTGTATGACATAGCGTAACCTATACCAGTTTTTTCAAATATATTTTACCGCATATATATGTGGTCGGCAGCCGGCAAGTACCGCGTTAAAGATGCTAATACCATAATTATTAAACAAAACAAAGTGACAAACATACAAAATTTTTCTATATCAACCATACAAACAGAATCCTTTATACAAAAATTCGTTTATCTAGAAATCTATAATATTCTATTTCGGGCAAAAACTCAAACCGGAAGATGACAAGCTCCCTACCGACGGTCGATCGAAACTTTTTTTTGCGAATACGGCAGTCTTAATTATACACCGTAACTTGTATTGCCATGAACATTGATTTCATTTGAGACAGCTCAAATCCAGTAGCATTAATTGGCCATAGCGTCTAGAATTAATATACACGATAATTTATTTTATTCCCAAAGAATCAAAGCGTCGAAAGACTAAACCAATTCGGTATAATCTGAAAATCCAGTAACACATGCAATTAAAAAGACTAGAGATTTGCAAACAAAACGAACAAGATGCCGGCTGGCGTTTATCATGCCACTTTTATTCTTTCTTGAAATTATCAAACTATGAATGCATGTTTGTACATATTTTATTTAATACAGTTTATTTAATACTGTTCTCTACTCGGCTTGGAGCATTTTTTGTTTAGCACATTATGTCAACCCTGACATTTGGGCCATACATAACAACTGCACGTCGTATTTTCGTATTCCGAAATTTGTCTTTCTATGGTGAATTTTTAAAAAATAACTAAATAAATTTTGTGTGTGAAATAACTTTATGTATATAAAACTGGATGCAGATCATGTTTTGCATGCTTAATAAATTTTGATAGGATTCTCTATTTTTCGCACTTTCAGAGTCTAGAGGTATAAAAGGCGAGAAGTCTCATAAGAGTTCAACACTTTCGTTCTAGTCTTCATCTGTTCACAGTTTATACACTGTTCTTATCTAAATTCTAAAAACAACAAAACACAAATAAAAATGTTCAAATTTGTAAGTGTAGATTTAAATTGTAGCAACAATATCAAGTGATAAGTGTGGATTTAATATATGATAATAATGGAGTTAACTGCAAAATCAATAGAAGCAAATACAATCATTGCTTGGTGGAATTTATACAATTTTAAACGAATATTTTTGAGAACAAAATTCATATTCTGACGTAATAAGAGTCAATATGACAGTGAATTATTAAAATTTAAAAATAGCGCTAATTGACGACGTCTTTCGATAAACATAAGTCTATTTACTTGTATTTGATGTCGCTACTTCCGGCATTTTAACAGAAAAGTGACATGTTTTTTGGATGGGTGCGACAACGGGGTTATTACATTTTGATCTTCTTCGCCATTCCGGGGTTCTTGGAATCGTTGTATGACTTATAATTTAGTTTTGTCTTGATTCAAACATATTTGTGGTCCTTAATACAATGTATCAGGTCCGGTGAAATACTCGTAATTCAAATGAAATTTTAATTACATTAAACATTTACATATCCTGCACCATTGGATGGTTTAATATTAAATTTGACATACCGAAGCATTAATCGGACAGCATATAAAGAAAGTAGTTTACGGTCATCCTAAGACTTTAAAATGATCTGGCCATGCCTTTCCGCCCGTCTGCCACTAGCAGTGAAGCAATATATGACAAGATCCTGAAATTTAATACATTAGTGCTATAAACAACCCGGAGGAATTATGTTTCCCTATAAGGGGCCAAGTGGGAAAAGTATACTATTTGAAATATATGCTTTATATAACCCAATTGTTTGTGGACAACCCCAACTTAACTTAGCTGGTTCAGAGGCATCTCCAAAATGGCCGTAGTAGTTCGAACTTCTGGCTCTTGCCGCAGAAAAAAATGGTCCCTTTGTTTCCACCAAAATGACGCCAATAGACATGCACGAAAATAGTACTGATTTGACCGAGGTTCTATAATCGTACAATTTGATCTTCAAAGAAGGTTCTTTATACTGGTACGATCAATGTATTTCAATACCCAATGTTTTCACCTTGCATATAGTCGAAAACATTCCAGTAATTTTTTGCGAAGCAGCATTTTTCAAAATGTGCACAGTGGTTGGAAAACAATTTTTTTTTGGAAATAAGGCTCTAATTCCTTAATAGTTCCATAACAGTTGTAGGCGGTAAACAGCTTTCGAATTTACTGGAACATTTGTAGTCAGAGTATCTGTCAGAATAGCACAATTCCGAAGTAGTCATGCTTGGGTGAAAAAACGTATAAGGCTCGCCAAAACAAATTTATGGTTTGGTAATATTTTAACATTTGAGTTTTTAAGTTTTGCAATAAGCAAGCGTATGGTATTTGTAAGTGCAAAAAAAAACATTTTCCAGATAACTCTTGGAAAAATCCCTCAATTCCTAAAACAGTGATGAAAAATCCCAAAATTGAGATTTTTTCGAAATCCATTTAGCTAACGGCCCGGTTAATGTTTTTTGGATAAACAGCCATATCAGTACGTAAAATACAGTTTTTTTCTTTTGAGATCACTGAGCACTTATAGCCCTTATATTTGAAATTCGAAATTTTACCATATTCTAGCGCCCTGGACGATCAAATTATTGCAGACATCCAAGCGACGTAAATGTATTCACATTTGTAAAGTTCGCTTTTGGAACAGAATAAATTTTGAGCATGAGTCTTCAAATTTTATCTGATAACCAAAAATTACTTTTACCTTTTATTCAAAAGAATTGGGGGAAATTGATTTTATTTAATCAGATTATTTCACTAGATTAATAATTTTCCACCAAACGTGAACATTTTTATGTAGAATTCTCCCATAAATCAAGTGCGACTAATAACTGCTAAAAATGACGCATGAAAAATACAAAGGTGAAATCAAATTCTCTTTTTGATTGTACAAATCTATTGAACTATAGGAGATATTAACGTATGTGAGTTTTGGAAAAAAAACTGTCTCTTTTTTGCGAGTATTTTTTCTTAAAAGGTTGCTTCGATGTACTTCTTCCAGATTCATACGTGCATATGCATAGATCCATGATTCGATAATGTTATACACTGCCTTTGAGCTACCCCAGTTATACTTTTTCAACATCTCTTTGCAACAATCCATATGAGCCTTTTTTGAGAATTCGTCAAATTATGGAACAATTTTTTTCACGGCCAAATTAACATGCAATATCTTACTATCAGTCTCGCGGTGTGTCAAATGTCGGTCTTGCTTTATCAGTTCACGCACAGCATCGATGGTTTCTGGCAAAGTGACCGAAGTTACGAAATTCATCCTGGAGCGAACGGCGTCCGAGACTGAATTCTTGGAACCAGAGATTAACAGTGGTTTTTGATGGCGCTTCATCGCCAAAAGTCGAAACAAGTTGATTTTAACACTCTTGTCTCGATAACCCACTGTAAAAAATCATCGCACGAAAAAGGTTCACGGGATAATTCCATTTTTTGACTGAGAAAAACACAACAACACTTTGAAAAACACACTGTAAACAAACAATTCGCCCTCAAATGACAAAACGTACTGAATGAAGTTATGCTAAAAAATGTCAAAGTTTCCAATGAAAATTCAGGTTTGCATCTGGGAACATTAGTATGGTTGCTGCATTTTTTGGAAATCAACCTGCAGTACAGAAGTAAGGCAACTTAAGAACGACAGATATTTCACCAGAATTTAGCTACGAATTACTAGTTTGTTGTCATGTTGTCCGGATTTTACTATTTTATTTCCTGTGAATATTTCTAAATGTATAGAATAACTCGGCGAAAGGAATTATTTCGATTAAATCAATGATTAAACAAATTATAGTATTGAGGTCCTTAAAAATCTTCTAATTTGGAAACAATTTGTTAAAAAATAAAGAAATGAAATAAACCTCAGTATTATTTGCTTAAATATTGTCATATAAGCATTTTGTATCTAGCCTTATACCAACGGTTTCAACCCCAAGGATTTTCGCGTCGTTCCCTAATGAGGCCCATCACCGGAGTTTTAGTCGGGTTTTCTTCGGTATAGTTTTTGTCAAACACCTTTCTGGCTAAAGCGATTGCTTCCATTTCAACTCATGTTCACGCCAGAGAACCGTCTTCTGTGTCCTTTACTAATGAATTTCCATTTAAGACACACTGTAAAGAATTAATTCTTACGAGTATTTCTCTTGATATTAGATATTCGATAAATAGCTCCACCAGTTGCACGAGCTCTACAAATATACCGTTCCACACTTAATCACAATAATTATATTTTCCTTTCGCACATATTTTATTTGTTAACTTCGAAGAAATGCGATATTTATCTAATCTCAATTTTTTCTCGCTTCCATTTCAGTTGGTTGTATTCGCCTGCATTGCTGCCGTAGCCTTCGCTGCTCCAGCCCCCGAAAAGGAGGAGAAGGAAGTCGTTGCCATTTTGAAATCCGAAATCAACAAAAACGAAGATGGTTCCTACCAGGTCTCCTACGAAACCGGTGATGGCAGCGCTCGCGAAGAAAAAGCCACCGTTATCGATGCCGGCACCGATGAAGAATCCCTCGAAATCAAAGGTTCCTACAAATACATCAACGAAGATGGCGAAGAAGTCGAAGTTTTCTATACCGCCGGTGTAAATGGCTTCGTTCCCTACGGCAGCATCATTAATCCCGAGATCACAGCTGTAGCTGAGGCCGCCAAGGATTTGCCCAAGGAAGATGAAGAAGACAGAAAGAAGCGCAGGAACTAAGTTGATCTTCGCTCACACAAACTCACAAACATTCCCCAGGTCGTAAAAATTTCGGGATATTTGTTCGGAACAGAAGCCATAAAAAGACGCACCGGAAACATTTCATCCTTCTGTAGCGTTTTTGGGTGACTATCTCTGTTTAAAGATGGAATGGTTATTATTTTTGTTAAGTTTACAGAAAAGAAGTTTAGATTAAGTATGACATTTCTTATAGTTTTAGTAAGCATGTATGTATGTGCCAGTGTTGTAATAAAAAAGAAACGATAACCGAAATTTCGTTGATGTTTTGATATGGTTGCTTAGATCGACAAACTCAAACGGCCCGTGTATGAGCTGATAGTCACTTAAGAGAAACAGTGCCGTTATGAGCTGATTGTCACTTAAAGGGTCAATTCGTCACGAGTTTAAATAACTAAATTTTGTAAGAGATCGGGCAGCTTCAAGACAAGGTCATGTGGCGATTAAAAAGTTTTGCAAGGAAGTAAATTTATTATATTAAACACTTAGTTTAAAGATTCGACTAAATGTTGTGCCTGGTTTTGCGATCCATATAGGCCGAAAACCCAGATTCTTCAACATAGACAAATTATATTCAGAACTAAAGCCATAAACTCACGAATCTAAACTTATTATGGTTTTATATGAAGTGTGCTTGTCGAAAAGTTTATTCGTATGTAAGGTTTGGACTGGTGGAACTTATTGACGTTTTACTTCCTTTTAATACACATATGCCCATAATCTCAAATTGGCTCAGTTCTTATTTTTTTTGAATTTGGGAGCTAACGTCGCTGCCATATTACCTCCAATCAAAGCTAATTTAAAAGTTAATTTTTTTAGTTATACAGTAAAAAAGTTAAAAACAAAATTAGTACAGGGAGGAGCGCAGAAATTTGCACATTTGGGAATGAAATAAAAAAATTATGAACCTTAGAAAAATTTATTTTATATTGAAATTAAACTCTTATTGAACAGTAAGGGAATTTTGAAATTACGTGGTTTTAAATAGTGGATCTGAAAAATGTCGACCTTCATTGTCCACACACTGCTGCAGACGTTTTCTGAAGTTTTCATAAACACTAACAAGCATGTCGACTGGTATATTCTGCCAATTTCAGCCTCAATTTGGTTAATTAGGGCTTCCAAGGTGTTGGAACGTTTAAAATACACCTTCGACTTCAGGTAACCCCAAAGGAAATAATCGCATGGAGCTAAGTCTGGCGAGCGTGCCGGCCAGTTCACATCACACTTCAAAGAGTTAAGCCGTCCAGAAAACATTTGCCTCAAACAATTTATGGTAACCCTCGCTGTGTGTGCAGTGGCACCAACCTATTGGAACAATGCATAACTGCATTACATTAAGAGCCGGCTGAAAAAACCTGTATCATAGTCAGGTACCGTTTGGAGTTCACAGTAACGGCAAGACGGCTATGAAAAAAGAAGGGACCAATGATGCCTACTCGTGATATGGCGCACCACACACTGACGCGGTCCAAATGCAGAAGTCTCTGGTAAATTTTTCTGGGGGTTGTTTCACCAGAAACACGTCAGCGTGGGGGAACAGCAAATCGTAAAAGAAAAGCACGCTGCGCTGCAATGATCGAGTGTGCATTTGATACGCTTCAACACAAAAAGACCTCTCCCCACGTGTCTAATGCATGATGGCAACTGAAAGGCAGACGACTACAAATTTCCCGTCAGCCACTATAAGCCACGCACACTCTCCACTCTCTCCGACCAACAGTGCCGCCACAGCCTGCAGTGTACCATGTTTTTAGGTCCTTATGGGTAATCGTTTCCAAAGTTTGCTCGATTAAGTCCATTTTCAATACCAACCGATCAGCAACTAAAGGGTGGTCCAACAATAATGCACGATGTTAATTGCTAATCTCACCTCAACGTCAATTTTTTTTCCATGTCAGTTTTAAAATTCTTTGCTTCACTGCTTTAGTGAAGTAGAGGTTTACAATTGAAGAGGTTTGCAATTGTTTAAATCTTTTACGAAAATAGTAATTCAAATCAAAATGTATTTCGTGCACTTCGTGATTTTTTTGGTCAGCAAAATCGTCCAAGTGTCTCCACAGTCGCTAGAATGGTGCGCAAATTTTAGCTTACCGGGTCTGTGGGAAATGTAAAAACACCTGTGCTACTAGCCCATTTCGTTCTATCATCGGGCCATACTTTATCGAAAATCAGTTCATTCGACTTCTTTCTTTAGCGATTTTTTAAAGAAATAGTGCACGAAAAAAAAAAACAAAATTCAAAAGTTAAAAGATGAGATAATTGGCAAAATAACGATATTGAATCTCCATTATGTCTCAGAGTCATTGGTAATGTGGACCATCGGATAGAGGCATTTTGTTTCACACATAGAGAGTTGATATATATATTTCTGTCCTAGGCAACACTAAGTGTTGCTTGGCACCATCCGACATTTCGATTGGAAAGTTTGACATTTTTTAGCATAAACGTACTCAGAGCGGTTTGACGTACGACCATCATTTCTGTTGTTTGCAGTGACTTGAAAAAATCAATTTGGCAAAAAAATGGATTAACATTTTCGTGCGATCATTTTTCGAAACTTTCGACGTGGATTATCACGACAAGAGTGCATCGATGAACTTTGTATGGCGATGAAGAACCATCCTATAGCACTGTGAAAAAATGGTTTAATAAAGTCAATCATGGCCGACGCTGGCTCAAAGACGAAGGACGTAAAAACATTGATGCCGTGCGTGAACTGATAATGCAAGATCGTTATGTGACATACCGTGAGTTAGAAGCGTCTTTGGGCATTTCTTCCACCAACATACTTTCGATATTGCATGAACACCTGGCCGTAAAAAAGATTTGTTCTCGTTGGATCCCGCACAATTTGACAATCGCTTAAAAATAGGCTCGTGTCGATTGGTGCAAAGAAATTTTGAAAAAATACGATTGCGGTGATTCAAAAGACATTTATAAGATCGTCATAGGTGACGAATCATGGATCTATGCATATGAGTTAGTACAAAACAGCAATCGTTCGTGAAGGAAGCACTTCAAAGCAAATAGTCGCCTGTCAAAACTGGTCATGTTTTGCCGAATAAACATGGCGACTTTCCCGCTTGAGCAACGCAGGACGGTCAATTCTGAGTGGTACGCCACAATTTGTTTGTCTGAAGTCTTCGGAGAAATTTAAAACATGAACAAGAGAAGACGAATCATTGCACACCATAACAATGCGAGCTCTCACACATCGGCTTAAACTAGCGCCTTTTTGACCGGCCAAAACGTTGAATTGATGGGTCATCCGCCGTACAGCCCAATGACTTCGTTTAATCCCACACCTCAAGAAAAAATGCGTGGTCAACGATTTTCGTCGCCAGAAGATGCTGTTGGAGCGTTCAAAAACCATGTTTTGGAGGTGTCTCAATCGGAGTGGAAAAAGGGCTTCGACAATTGGTTTGAGCGCCTGCAAAAGTGTATAAATCATGCTGGAGAATACTTTGAAAAACAATAAAATCATTTTTGATGTTAAATATTCGCATTTTCATTATTAGGCCAGAAATATATATAGCAGTCCGTATCCACTACATATTTCTATCGGTTGTATGCTAATCTTAAGCCAGTACACAGCTTGGTGTGCGCTCTTAAGTTTTGTATCGTTGTTCAATATTGCGACCATCTGTTTTATTTCCATGAACGGGTGAACCTAGCCTTGAGCTGTCTTTATGGGATCTCCGATCCATAGTTCTGGGTGCTGCAAACGGAATGACAAAATGAATAAATAATATACTAATATTACTATATCACTTAGAAAAGGCGAAATTTGCGTCTCGTTGATTTACTCTTCGAGAATTTTGCTGTGCACACGTCCATCTTTCATACGAAAACATTCTATTGAGAATTGAAACACGTCGATCTTCCATAACAAAAGTTTTATTAGGAGTTGAAATTAATATAATTTCGATAAGAAACAAAGTTTATTATTTGATTTACTCAGCGCTAGTCTGTTTTGACAAGTCACAACATTAAATTTTGCCACATGAATCTGTAGTTTTTTTTATATTAACCCAAATTAAATATATTTTAATAACCCCATGCGATTTTTTATTTTCCAACCTATTATAAACACCTATTTCATTTTGAATGTTTTGTTTGATTTGGTGTGGCCATTAACCTCTGCATATAATTAAGAGTCCATTCAGCCAATAAACATTGGAATAATAGAACAACAAAACGGCGGCAACAGACATCATGAAATATACATAAATATTTTATTATTATTAAAATTCATTCACACCTATTGTTATTTTTTAAATGTCAACATTACACATGCATAAATTAGCCATACGTAGTATCCAGTTTAACTTTTGATATTGAATTCAATTTAAAACAATATGGTCAGTAGACTCATTAGGCCATAAAGGAATAAATGTGGATATTCTCTCGAATCAGCAAACAGTGCACGACATTGTTCTGGTGTCCGCGACCTACTTTTTGTAGCCTTCTCAAAGCAACTTATATGTTTTGTTTAGGAACTTTTACATGTTTTAGTACATTAATCTTTTACTCATTTAGCCGGCGGATCTTACAAGATGCAACTAACAATGAACGATTTTAGATGCTTTTAATCCGGGAAGTTTTTATTCTTTAAACGTAGCTCTCCAATTGATGGTACCATTATTCAACAAGGTCGACGTAGCGACGATGCGGGACGTTTTTTGGGCCATATGAATTAAAAAGTCAAGCAAGTAAGCCCTTTTTGGCGTATTTAGTGTGAACCAACTAATTTATCTATTTTCTGCTCACAAACTATTATTATTATTTGTCAATAATTCCGAGACTTTTCCAACTTCCCTTGTAGTTATATATATGAAATGCAACACTGCTCCCATCAAAACCCTTAATAGACTACTAACAAATTTCGAGGGAGTTCCGTCATTTCGTTTGTGCTTAACAGCTGTTCAAAGCATACAACCTCGTGGATTTTGTTAAAAATGCAAAAAACTGAATTTCGAGTACTCATTAAACATTATTTTTGGTCAATCAAACCAAGGAAAGCTTGATAAATACTATGGGGGCTCTACACCATCGATTTCAATGGTAAGAAAGTGGTTTGCTGACTTTCGTTGTGGTCGCACAAGTACAAATGACGCTTAACGTTCTGGACGAAAAATTGCACGATATTATATTTTATATATGCTAGGTCTTTTTAATATACATAGCATTTTTATAGAATCATTTACATTTATTTTTGTAAATAAATGACCTGGGGCCAGCCCACCCAAAGATTACTATATAATTTGACTTAGTCACAATTTGTTTTATTTTCCCGTAAAAATTGGAATAAAAACGGGGTACTATAAAAACGGGGTGCACTTCATATGGCAGTGTAGTTTCGATTTACATGATCAGTTGGGTTTAAGATGTCTGCCGCGTTTGCTCTCAATTAACCATGAACGTGATATTATGACAACTTCAAAGGATTGTTTGGAGTTGTTTAACCGCAATACGAATTAGTTTTTACAGCGTTTTGTATCTGTGAATGAAACATGGAGCCATTACAATACTCCGAAGACCAAGCAGTAGTCTAAACAATGGGTTTAACCGGGTGAACCGGCTCCAAAGAAGGCAGAAGAAAGAAGGCTTTGTCGGTGTCACCAATAAGTGATGGCAACAGATTTTTGGGAATGCACAGGCGATAATTCACATCGATTACCTTCAAAAGGAAAAACAAAAAAGGGCGAATATTATGCCAACTTATTGGATCGGTTTAACGAGGATTTAAAAAAATTCGATATTTTTTATCAAGGTAATGCACGCGTGCATACGTGTGCAGTCTCAATGGTGAATTTGCTTAAATATATTTACTAATTTGAAACTTATCCGCCATATTCTCCGGATTTAGCCTCCGTGACTTTTATCCTATTCCCAAACCCATAGAAATAACTCGGTGGAAAGAGATTCAGCTCCAGCGATAAAATTATTGATCATACAAATGGCTATTATATGGACCTTGAAAAATCCTATTTTTGGAAAGGGAAGCAAAAATTGAAGAAACGTTGGACTAAGTGTATTGAGCTTAAAGGAGATTATGTTTAAAAATATATTGTTTAGCAAAACAAAACTGTGTTTTCTTTCGAACAGTTGCGAATTATTTTTATGCCCTCGTACCTTTAGTCTTAAATGGCAATCCTTTTTTCCCTGTTTCGATTTCGCCCATGTAAAACCCGAAACAGCTTATGACCATAAGCCATCAGCATGCACAATTTTAGGATCAAATGTTAAGTCGTGGCTTACAACTGACACACGGACGGACGGTCGAAAACACAGACGAACGGACATGGATAAATCGTCATAGAATTTTACGACGAATAAGAATATATATGTATACACACAGAAAAAAAGTATGGTTGGGTTGTTGTTATTCAAAAATAGAGGTTTTTTTTTTAAATTAAATTTTATTACTATTACTTCATAGCCAGAATTGGAGACATGTTTTTATTAAACATTTCATTTAAGAAACAAAAATATATATTCCAACGGTTAAAAATACTTTTAGTTGCCAGCAGGGGTGAATGCTACTTCACCATCCGTAGACACCAAGTAATGAATGTGATTAAACCATGATCAATGGCTATATACTTAAGTGCAGGCAGATTTAAAATAAACGAGAACCAGTCGTTATTAGAGTATTTCACCGAACAAAGTAAACACAATTAAAATCCCTCGAACTACCTTCAGAATGTTGTTGTTTTTTAATGGACAGCAACCATTCACTGTATCGTGTGTATGTGTTTTTTTTTGTATATCAAAAAACATACGCACACACATACATGTTTGCTCTACAAAACCTGTTTTGTTATGTTCATAGTCACAACCATACTGTATGATTGCCGTAATCATACTTTTGTTAACGTTAATTTTAAACAACAATAATTTTGTTGCACCAACCATGTTTATATGGTTGCTACAACCATATTTTCATTTCTAAATTTGGCAATAATACTAATGTTACATTTCAACAATAGCAATATTGTCGCAATCATACTATTGTCAAAATGAAATTGAAAAAACAATACTATGGTTGCGACGAACATGCTTTTGTTGGAGAGAACATATTATTGTTGCGGTGACCATAGTGTAACCATATCTTTTCTCTGCGTGTACATCGTGCATGTCTACCATTTTTCACCCAATTTTAGCAAACTATGGCTTGTTGTGCTCGAGAATGTCCAAAGTTTATGCTATATTTATTTATATATAAATAGAAATGCTATCTTGAGACCATTCTTGTTGGTGTCGGTAATAGCGTTTGGGAATTATGGTCCAAAAGCTGAGAAATTATTGTAAAAAAATGCAAAAACTCTATCTTACAAACTAATCAGAGGAAACTTTTTTAAAATTAATTTTCGTGTTTAGAAATTCAAAATCTATAAAAAAAAAAATTTAGAACTCTGGACCAGAAATAATATTATATTTTGTAAACTAGTGTAATTGATGTAGGTTTTTTGAAATTTATGATACTAAACTTGGATGTGGACAACATGGACAAAATTTTTAGTGGGGTAAGTATTAAACAATGCCCTCTCAAACATCATTAAGATCACGCATGTAATTTGTGACTTCTAGAACACCAGTGCTATATCCTATTGGTAATCCTTAAACATCATCCTCGGTTATCGATTTTTTAAACAAGTCAAATAATGGCCGAATACTAAAAACATCTTTGAAAAATTTCATGCATTAAGAAGCAATTAACTTAGTTTCCACATCTCATTGGGGAACAACGGGAAACTTTCGTAAATCAAAGTAGTAAGGGTTGTTATTTATATTTCGGGTCCTGACAATGCTAGTGTTCTTAGGTGCATACTAGAACTTCCAGTGGAAACTTTGACATTTTTTAGCATAACTTCACTCAGAAGCTTTTGTCAATTTAAGGGCGAATTGTTTTTTTTTACAGTGTGTTGAAAAATTCATCTCAGTCAAAAAATGGAATTATCCCGTGAACATTTTAGTGCAATAATGTTTTACGATTTTCATTTTGAGTAATCGATACAAGAGTGTTTAAATCAACTTGTTTCGACTTTTGGCGATGAAGCACCATCAAAAACCACTGTCAATCGCTGGTACCAAGAGTTCGGTCTCGGACGTCGTTCGCTCCAAGATGAATTTCGTGAAGGACGTTCAACTTCGGTCACTTTGCCAGCTACCATCGATGCTGTGCGTGAACTGATTAAGCAAGACCGACATGTGACATTCCGTGACACTAAAGCATCTTACGCATTATTATGACAAGCATTAATACGATATTGCATGTATATTTGGCCGTGAAAAAAATTTGGTGTCGTTGGATCCCACATAATTTGACGAATGCTTAAAAAAGGCTCGTATGGATTGGTGCAAAGAGATATTGAAAATGTATAACTGCGGTAAATAGCTCAAAGGCAGTGTATAACATTGTCATAGGGGACGAATCATGGATCTACGCATATGAACCCGAAACAAAACAGCAATCGACCGTATAGGTCTTTCAAGACGAGCCAAATCCAACAAAAATTGTTCGTGGAAGAAGTACATCGAAGCAAATGATTGCGTTTTCTTCCTTACAACCGGCCATGTTGCCACAGTGCCTTTATTGGAACGTAGGAGGTCAATTCTGAGTGGTATAGGAAAGACAATAAGATAAGACGGATCATTTTGCATCACGACAATGCTAGCTCTTACACATCAGCTGAAACGATGAGCTATTTGACTACTCAAGATGTCGAATTGATGGGCCATCCACCGTAGAGCCCTGATTTGGCACCTAATGACTTCTTCTTATTCCCTAGCATCAAGAAAAAAATGCGTGGTCAACGTTTTTCATCGCCCGAAGCAGCTGTTGAAGCGTTCAAAAATCCTGTTTTGGAACGCTTCAACAGCTGGAGTGGAAACAGTGCTTCGAAAATTGGTTTGTGCGTATGCAAAAGTGTATTGACCTTAAGGGAGAACATTTTAAAAAACAATAAAACCATTTCCAAAATAAATTATTTTGTTTTTATTGCGGGACCCGAAATATAAATAGCAACCCTTGTACACGGTAAATTTCTTACACTCACTGACCGGGACCTACAGTCCAATGCTGACTCCGAACAGTTAACGCGTCTTATAGAGAAGTTTTACATCGCTAAGAGATAAATCTCTTACTCGTTAAGTCTCCGGCATTTACAAGGTGAAAATCCGCCGCTGAAAATGGTTTAGATGTTCTTACCCGGAGCTGAACCTGGGCTTACTGACATAATAGACGTGTACACTACCATCACACCACGGCAGCCCACAATCATGAATTACTAGCTTCAATAAAAATTAGCATTTTTCAATTACCATTTGTCTTTTCAATGTCTGTAATAAGATTTGTTACCGAATTTGAATTAAGATATTCCTTTAATCATTCGATAAATCATTTTGGTTTATGATCAGCTGCAAGAACACACTTTACAATCTCTCATCTGTACATATGAAGTTTTAGGTGAGTACCTTAAAACTAAAATCTTCGAAGTATTACTTAATGTTCTTGACTTAAGATATTCACCATGAAGAGGTTGCACGAGTACTCGTGTTCACAAAATTATTACTAATTTGTTTCCAATTGGTATTCAATCCGCAGAATGTTTTAAATTACCGATAGAGAAGTAAAAGATTTATGTTTTCGAATGGTTTTCTAGTGGCACAACTACGTATATAAAGTTATGCACTCAATATGCTGAAACTGTAAACGATTTTTAGCAATTCAACACCACGGTAGGGTTTGTGAAGTTTTTGCGATTATATTAAGTCATCGTGTGAATTATGCTAATTTTCGATACTTCAGGAATCAGCAGCATTGATTTCAAACATTCGATTCGTTACTATGGTTAAGACAATTGAAAACTTTGTTCACCATGACTGATTGATTGTGTAATTTTGCTTGATACGATAACAATTAATTAGAGTGATAATATATTGTTTTATTATATATTTTTTCATATTCATTATAATTGAATGACACTAAACTCAAATTAAGTTCTAAAAAATAAAGTTATCGGCTTTTATTGTTTTATATTTTAAACTCCTATTCGCAATATTTTCAGCAAGGCTTTGTTACCTATGGAAATAATCCTTTAGGAAATCTAACTGTTTCTGCAAAATTTGGCGCTACTTTAGTGGCGTGTGTGTATGTTCGGAACCTCTCTTGAGCAGCACAAAAAGTACTACAAAACCCGAGAGAGAATTGGGTCAGAAATAATATTGGTAGACTAACTAGACCAACAAATATTGGAAATATAGTTACGCACTTTTTGCTACTTCAAATAAAACTAACAGTATGACAAATATAATATACCATCCACCGCTCGGTGAAGGTTCTAAAAAGCCACTTTGTCATTCGTAAACCTTTCAAGCAATGTGGGAAAGCAATGGAAGTTTTACTACGAGGGCGACCGCAAAACTAACTGGCCTGGCACATTTTCTGTTTTACTAGCAACTTTTTTTTGCTTTTTAAAAGCAATCTTTTATAAGCCATCTGTCAAAATTACCGAAATATTTCATGATTATTTTCTTTGTTACAGGTGATTGAAGTAAACAAGTTTTATAATTTTTGAAAAATGGAAAATAAAGAGTTTTGTGCGGTAATTAAACACTTTTATATGATAGGTTATACGCCACAATTAATCAAAGATGCATTGGATTCTGTTCATGGTGATAATGCACCATCATACTCCACCGTTAAATCCTGCGTTCAACAATTTAAAATGGGTCGTTCTAGTACGGAAGATGAACAACGCTCTGGAAGACCGAAAACTGCTACTACTATTGAAAACATTAGAAAAATATTTAATGAAGTGACTAAAGATAGACGAATAAAGCTCAGAGAACTTGCTGATATTGTTAAAATACACGAAAAACAAGTTTGGAGTATTTTACATGATGAACTCCACATGAAAAAGCTATCCGCAAGATGGGTGCCGCGTTTGTTGACTTTGCCCCAAAAAATCGTCCGTTGGACCAATTCCGAGGAGCTTTTAGCGATTTATCAGCGTAATCCAATAGAGTTCTTGCGCCGATTCATAACTTTTGATGAAACATGGATCTATCACTACATCCCAGAATGCAAAGAATAGTCAAAACTATGGATAGAAGCTGATAAAAGTGGCCCCAAGAAGGCGAAAACTGTTAAGTCAGCAGGAAAAGTAATGACCACAGTATTTTGGGATGCAAGGGGTATAATACTTATTGATTATCTTGAGAAAATAAAAACTATAAATAGTGAATATTATTGTGCATTATTGGATCGGTTGAGTGAAGAAATCAAGATAAAACGACCGCCGTTCTTTTCATCAAGATAATGCTCCTTCACACACTGCATATTTAACTCAACAAAAACTGGCCAATTACGATTTGAAATTGCTCCGCATCCACCATATAGTCCAGATTTAGCATCTTCTGATTATTTCTTGTTTCCAAAACTAAAAAAATTTCTCGGTGGCAAAAAATTTTCGTCCAATAGCGAGGTTATTGCTAAAACTGAGGCATATTTTGAAGGTCTTAAAAAATCTTATTTTTCGGTTGGAATTAAAAAACTTGAAAAACGTTTGATGAAGAGTATTGAGTTGGAAGGAGATTATGTTGAAAAATAAATAATAATAATTCCAAAAAACGATTCTTTTTATGTTAGGCCAGTTACTTTTGCGGTCGCCCTTGTACACACTTTTTGCCACTTCAATTAAAACTAATAGTATGACAAATTTTGGGTAAGCAATGGAAGTTATACTATGGGTGCACCACAGATATGTTAACTTTAAGGTGCATACTGTCTGCTTACTACCCCAATTGGTGTTAAATTACAGGTAGCTAAGTGTGACAAATGATACTTTACTCAGGCGTGAGGCAATTACTCTCCGTGGTCTGTATTCACTTCAGATGTAATCAGATTCGTAAAGGAAATTATTTTTTTGGAGAACCCATATATTAATTGTTGAATGGGGCCGAAAGTTTCATAGGGAGCCAGTATATTCAGACCTTAAATTTGAACAAATCTTAAAAACTAATGTATATGCATACAAAGAAAATGCAAGTGATATAATTCCACTGTTTCTAAGGTCCATGTTTGGAGGGCCTATTTTGTATCCATTGATCGAATAAGGTCAAACCGCAGAATTTATGTTATATTCAGGTTTGAGCCATTATAGACCGATCACCGATCCCACATTGATCCAAATCCGAATATTAGGAGTCACTTTTTGTGCCCCTAAAACCAACGAACACACACATTTTTGGAGCGTTTAATGCGTCTAAGGCTGCAACTTGCAAGCATAACAATTTTTCAGTTTTACTATAAAAGTAGTAAAAAATTACAAAAAAAATGGTCAAAACATTTTTTCCTTTCGTCCATTTACAAAACCAACCGATCTGCAACCGTAGGACATATATTTTGTAATAAGGACTCTAGCTCTTTTCCTTTGGAATTAATCGTATTTTTAACAGGTTGAATTTTACGACGATCTAATATACGAGTATCTACTTTATATGGTCGCAAATAAGTATTTCGAGGTGTTATAAAGGGAGTGATAGACTTATGTATAAGTAGATATATACTCGTACATACTCCAATCCTACTCCATACGTTCGGTCCAAGTTTTGGATATAATGCATGTTTTTTCCGATTTAAAAGCCTACAGCGTTAACCCTATTTGAGGTCCTGCACATAGTACTTCCAATCTAGATCAAATGATTCGGTGGATTAGGTAAGTCCTATATTTAGCTCTAGTGAAACTTACCATCAGACCAATTTTAAACGACTATTTGAAATAAATGCCTGCTGTGACGATCAGAAAGACAGAATCCAATGATGTAATGCTAGTCTGACTGTAGGAGAAATAATTTATCTCCACAGCATTGAGAATATTATTCTATGTCATTTGGCTACTGCCTTAATGGCTTATATCTGCACTTGTTAGACACTACAGTAATCAGGTAGCCTTCGAGCTTTCTCCGGAACTAGGTCCCTTGAAAAGACACTGAAACCTTTTAGATTATTTACCTTAGAGCCATACACCATTCGGGTGTTCCACGCGTCCCTATATAAGTATAAGTGTATACTAGTACTTAAAGTGTCAAAAAAAATCGTGGTTTTCAGAAAACATACAGTTTTGTTTTTCAAAATAGTGGTAAAAACCCGTCTACCGGGTTTTTTAAAGGTAAAAACGAATGGAAAACATTGTCATAAGTACAGGGTGGCCCAAATGAGACACATTGATGTTAAACACGTATAACTCTTCTAATAACGTTTTTTTTGAATGATTTATTTTTATATGTTAAATACGTTTTATGGAAATTTAACGTGACTATGTGTGAAACATGACATCAGACAAATGACCACCATTTTGCTCGATACAGGCATTGGATCTTTTTAGCGCATTTTGCATTACACGGAGTAATGTTTCTGGTTGCAGGCGCCGTATTTTGTCTCGAATATTCTGCTTAAGCTGTCCAAGTGTCTGTGGTTTGTTAACATACACTTTGTCTTTTAAATATCCCCATAAAAAAATCGGACGCAGTTAAATCTGGTGAACGAGGAGGCCAAAGGAAATCTGAATTTTTTGATATTATGCGTTCACCAAAAATTTCACGCAGCATGTGCATAGTTTGCCTAGCAGTATGTGCAGTGGCTCTATCTTGTTGAAACCACAAATTAGGATGTGTAGCTGCACTATTGGCCGCAAAATGTTGTCGATCATTGTTCTGTAAGAAGCCCCGGAGACCGTTTCTGGCGTTTCATCCTCATTCTCAAAGAAATATGGGCCGATGATTGTTGTGGCCATAACACCGCACCAAACAGTGCATCTGATTGGGTGTAACTGATGTTGATGTATCGCCAACTGCAACCCAGTTCCTCAAAACGGCGAATTAAACTTGTAATCGTTGAAGATGTGGGCGCTGATCTTACGTAAAAAAACGGCGATAATTTCGCTGCGTCAGAACAATTGATCGTTGAGATGAATAACAAAAATCGATAATTTTAATGCTTTGTTTTGGACTGTAAGTATTCATTTTAAATTTCCAAGAGTTCAGTTATAATCTGCAAAAAGAAAAAATAAATTATGTTAAAAAATAAAAAAGTTATTTGTGTTTCACATCAGCTGGTCTTATTTGGGCCACCCGTTACAAGCGTGGTGCTATGTAATGTTTAATAGTGCAACTGAAGTATCGGAACGACATATGAAGTATCCGAAACTCTCTTCAAAAAAGAATTGTTAGATTTAAAAATCCACATGCCGCACTTGTTCATTGAAAAAATTTTGGTCGTTTTCAAAAAAATGCACTTGAAGTACTCTAAAATATGCTAATGTCATGAAAAAGATTAAAAAAGATTTTTACCGAAAAACATGGATTAAAAATACACTGGAAAGGCAGTAATTATTATATAAGTAGTTATTTTTTTTTAATAACGCCTTTTCAAACAAAAAAAAATATTAACAGTAAACAACCCGTCGTCGAAAACAACATTGGAATGGCTTAGATGCAGTAATAATTATAATTATATTGTTTTAATAACGACTATTCAAACAAACAAAATTAGCAGGAAACTCCATATCTTTTATTATGATGAAGTTTTAGTAAACATCAATAATTTATTGTAATTTATATTTATGCAAAACTGTTAGTTGCCGCATTTACCAGTTGTGGCAACTGGATACCCTTTGCGTGTTTCATTGGTAAGAACCATCATTAACTGTGTGTATAATACGATGATTATATTTATCATCTTGAGGTATGTTGAACTGAATAGACCATCACAATTAAAAACATTTGATATTGGAATGGAAATTAATTATAATAAAAATTATGAATTTTCTTTGCTTTTATATACAACAACCAAAAACACAGGAAAACCGATCGCGAAATTCAGGTAATCCGATACGTCGGTTTGTAGTTATTTTTGAGAAACCGACTGTCGTTTTTGGACATACAAACCGGAATGTTGGTTTTCAGTTTCGGGTTGGAAAAGAGGTCGACCAGAGTGTAGTCAACGATGCCTTGGATGTTCGTCAACATACGGTTTAATTAAATTAAACCGTAACCGGTCTCGCTCAATCTTATTTCTGTGGTTGCCCTAGTCCTGTTTAGTATATCACCCAGATAGTTATCACGGCCAACGTAGTGAATTTCAGTACACCCCCCCCCCCACAATAAGATAGGTCTCACCTTCGGGATGTTGCTGGTTAACATAACGACTTCGGTATTGGTATGGTTAACCCCTAGACCGTTTTTGGCTGCCAACTTTGCCAAAGTAAGAAGCTCTATCTAACTGACATCGCCATGTCTCCTGCATAGGTCAAATCTTTAACTATAACCTCGTAGTAAGAGACTAGGATTTTATTCAAGGCGAGGTTCCAGAGTAGAGAAGATAGAGACGTACCAGTGCTAACAAATCTTTCTAGATCAGATTATCCAAGTTTGGCCATGTTTTCTTCAAAGAAAGTTTGCAGAAGCTTTCTAGTGTTTAAGCCACTTCCAATAGTACCGGAGCTATCGTTCCTGCAGTTACGTTATCTATGTCTATCTACGTCTATAACGTTTGACAAGGTGTACTCATTGACGGCGAGTGATCCATCTATGAAGCCGACTAGATCATGCAGGGCTGTCTCAATAGACTAACGCTACAGTATGCAAGTTAGCTATATAAAACTAGTTTCCGGTCGATAGTTGCCCTAAAGTGATTGTTGGTCAGTCTATCCAGAGTTTTCAGAGTATATAATAACAGGCAGATGGATCTGAATTCCTGGGGTCCTGTTCATTTCCGCATTTAAAATGAAGCTTTTTTAAATAGCCAACACTCAGGGGAAAGTAAAGGATCGGAAATGGAAAGAGGGAGTAATGTTTATTGGCACTTGCCTTGAACTTCTGGATGTCTCAATTAGTGGGAAATACATTTGCCGGAAGTCGATTCCACATGCGGACTTTACGAGCGAAAAACGAATTTGATCTGTAGTGTTCAGTGCGGTCAACTAGCCAATCGGTAACAAACGGGTGTGAATTCCTAGAAAGTCGCGTATCCCTGCCGAAGGATGTCTGGCGAACACACACCATGAAGGTAACATTCCGACGATGATCAAGGGAAACAATAGAGTTGGATACCCTACTGTCACCACCATCAGCACCATCGCTCTCCTTTGAACACGGTCAAGTAGCTCCGAGGATGATTTTGTAGTAACTGCCCATATATGGGAGTTGTATTCCATCTTAGGTCTGATATAGGTCGTATAGATGTGGAAAAGATCAGAAAGAGTGAAATATTTTTGCACCGCTTTAAAAAGCCTATGCACTTAAGTATTTCTTTCGACACTTCGAATACATGTCTCGCCCAACGAGCGTCACATTGTATTTTTATGCATAGAACATCGAGAGCTTCTGATTGTGCAATATCCGTACCATCGATAGAAATTGACGATATTGTTGGGTCAGCGAATCGCTTGTGAGACAACAAGCAGCACTGTGTTTTACGCGCATTAAAATCTATTTTATTCATTCGACCCCATTCGGATATGGCCCGTAGATCCTGGCCAAGTGTCTCATCCATAATTCGCCTTTTGTCTTCAATATCTTGAAGACTCGGCCTACGGTCGAATGAATATGTATGACGGAGCTTACTGTCATCCGCAAAGGAATATATTCTTGGAATTAATCCATATAGGGGGGAAATGTATTAGGTATATACTGCTAATATAGATCTCTTAGAGGAGTGTTATTAGCACATCATCCTCTGCTTGCAGTTTACCAGATGATACCTTGCCCAGTTCAGGTGACTTGAGAGTTCTAAAGCTTTTTATAGCCCATGCTACTTTAGATTCGGCCACTATTTTTGTAGTATCTCGTAACGGTTGAGATACTACAGTGCAGAGTGCATGGATCCCGGGCTGAGAATTGCCAGGAAAAAAAGTGTCCAGGTGTAAATCCCGTGGAAGTCTCTTTGTACCCTATTCTATGTGAAAGTCAGTGTCTTTCTAAACCGCGGATTCGGATGTTTTTTCTACCGAGTTGCAAAAGTTAATCCAGGATTTCCACTGGACCTTCTTTAAAAAAATTTAAATATGGAGCCCCAACTGCGAAAAGGAAGTAAGCGCCAAAAAGAAAATTTTACAGGAGAGGGTTTTTTGAGTTATTTGTCTAATTTATTTGGAGAAATCTAATACAATTAAATTTGCTATAACTTTGAAAATATTAACATTTAAGCTTAAAAAGCGAGTGGGGCGGGGCATACGTCTTTTTCGCTGCAAGGGCTCAATTTATTCAAGGCTTTTCTTTAAAGTTATACCAATCTTGCGCAGCTCTTGTGGAGTTGGCATTATTAAAGAGCTTCTTACAGCATTTCATAACATTAAGTATCTCAATCAAGTACCATTGCGGTCGTTGCCTGACTCTACTTACAATCTATGGATATGAGGCTTGAAGCGTGTCATTAAGGGCTATTGTGGCACGCCTCACCAACTGCTTAATAACCTCTGTGCTTCGGATATTTGAAAATGGCATTAGTGGAATTATCCTCATTAAAGTTTGCCAGCACTTTCTTCAATCTGTGTTCCTAACATTCGGTTGGAAGATTCCTTGAACGCAAGGGTTACAACTAACACCTCTTGTGTGTTTCTCGTAATGAAGGTTGGATCGTTACCTGTATTGGTTTTACTATTTAATTCAGACAACTCTCTCCCAACCCTCCAACCCTCTCTAATATTTCTTGATGTAGGTATATGTATTATTGGATTACTGTCACAGTGTAGTCATTGTCGTCTATGATTAGTTATAATTTATTTATTGTTTCTAAGAAGATATACAGACACACATTAATAATTAATTACTCTGGCCAAATTTTGCAAAATAACAAAATGTATATTTAATCAAACAAGTTACGTCAATCTGTGGGAAAAATTCAGCTTAAATTAAAACAAAACAACTTAATAATCGCTAATTAACAATAGCCAGTCGGAGAGTTGTTATACACTTTTAAATTTCGTTTTTTTTTCTTTTGTCTTTTTGTTCTGCTAATCTTCAAAAAATAGTTATTACTAATATTTTTTATACATAAAAACTTTGCAAGCAGAGTTCAGCAGAATACACATGATTTACTAAAACAAATTAATCGACAACGACAACAGCCACGACAGAGATGTGACGTTTGGTTACCCCCTTTAAAACGAAAGACTTAAGACACATGTGCGAGCTAGCACCCGTTGATGGGGCAAACAAAAAAATATCAGACATTTTTCGGTTTTTTTCATTTCGTTGTAGATAAGAAAACAACGCTTGAGTCACAAACATATGCAAATTACTCGTATTCAGATGAAGTCAACACAGAAAAAACTCATTAATACGATAGAGATAAAGTCAAATACGCTAAAAAATTTGTTTTTATTTTATTTGATTTGTTTTTTTTTGTCGTTGTCGTCTGCTAGATTTTTGTGTAGCTCTTCTCGCGAGACATGAGCGTAGTAAGTTTGGCTAATTTCATTATAATCTTTAGCGTTTGTGGATGGTATTGCCTGCTGTTGTTGCTATTGGTGCTGTGCGTTGTGTTTGTATTCTGCTTTGGTTTTGGTTTTTATTTATATTTAGAACCATCAATCGATGTGATAACCAAAAAAAAACAATATTAAAAAAGCAGAGAAAAAAGTATTTGAATATTTTTATCTTTTCGTATAAAAATGCTGGAATTCTGGATGTTGAATTAAGTTTAGATACGAAGTTGGTACAGTGAAGAAGATCGTGTGGTGACTTAACAAAAGAAAACAGAATAAAATAAACATGTTCAAATATGTAAGTGTCAAGATGAAATTTTGTGAAACAATAAAAAAAGTAGTACAGTTTGTGGATTATTTTAAAGCTGAATACTAAAGTTTCTATGCTTCAATAAGGAGAATATTTTGATTTTTTTACAAAATATCATCGTGGAATGCGAATACTCAATATCCTTAACATCTCATTAGTGAACAAATGGGGAAATGCTTTCAAATCAGTGAACAGTGCACAATATAATTTGTATAATCACTAAAAGAAATCTTTATTAAAATATTCCTATTGACCTTTGAACCTGTTTAAATTTCGAGAATGTGTCGACCTCTAATAAAGATTATCAGCTAAACGTTTTTAACTGTTGTTAGTCTGATTTGTCTTAATAGGAGAGGTAGTTTTAAGGGAAGTACAATGCATTGGCGTCTTTTACTTTTCACAGCTGGGCATGAAAGTGGAACCCAACACATTGAATGACCAACCATATTCTACAGTTTACCTGTTCCCTTTAACATTATTTTAAATCACCCTTTACCGGGACCTACGGAGCTATTTTTAAATGTTCTTGGTAAACGACGGTACGTAATGACGAGTAAGCAGGTGCATTATCGGGATGCAAAAGCCATGAATCGTTGTTCCTCAATTCCGGTTGTGTTTTTCCTATTGCTTTTTGGAAGCGGCGCAAAACTTCAACATAATACTGTTTATTAATCGTTCGACCATATGGCAAGAGCTCATGATGCACTATGCCATGGTAATCGAAAAAACCGTGAGCAAAACCTTCAAATTCGATCGTACTTGGCGTGTTTTTTTTTGGTTTTGGCTGTCCTTCTCTCTTTTATTGGGACGATTCAACTTTGTCTTTGTTGTCAAAGCCACATACCCATGTCAGTAGTTATGACTCTTTTAAGCAACGCTGGATAGTCGTTAAAAACATTTCCTAAGTAATTCCCATGCGACAGTTCTTTTGTTCAAAATTGAGCAATTTTGGAACGAGCTTCGTTGCCACACGCTGCGTGCCCAAAATTTTCGAAAAGTTGTATGGCATGAGTCAAATTCAATTTTCTGTTACGTTTTTATTCTGTCCGAAGATAAATTTAAATTTGTCATTCCGTTTGCACCATCACTAAATATTGATCGATAGCCCTACCACGTACCTTTCTAAACCCAAATGAAGCTTAGAGGTCCTACCGTTCCAAATTTATGACTATTTGATTGAAATGCAATTTTTTTTTTTATTTTTTTTGGAAGAGAAATAACAGCACAAACCACTGGTTCAGAACTTAGCAATTTTACTCTAGTACCCTCCGACCACCAATTCAAAAATGTTCAAACCTCAGCCAGTTCGCCCCTTGCATTTTCGGGCATAGTCGTAGATGCACACATTTTCATGAAATGAGCCAAGGAATACGCTGGTAAAATTTGTCCAGGCGTGAATGAGTCACCCTGTATATTAGTGTTAGTAAAATTCTAAGACGATCTAACAATTGATCTTTTTGATAGACGAACAATGTTTTAAATGGGTACAGGTTATTGAAATGCACCAAGGACCTTAATGAATGACATACGATAGTTACTGGAACTTTCGGCTCATTGGGCCTAACAAAGGTCCAATAGCCCGCAAGGTCAAAACGGCCGATCAGTAGTAAATATTGGTACTTAAATTAAATCACAGTTGACTACGAATCTAAGTTTGTTTTTATTTTAAAGTTTCATTAGAGATTATCGACAAGTACATGGGCAGAAAGGATCTAAAAAATGGACCACTTTTTTGACCTCTTCAAGTTTTTCAAATAAATATTTCGCCGAGGAAGTTGGAAAAACGCCAACGAAACGTCGGAGGAAAACAAATAAAGTAAAAAATATACTTGCATTTTAATTACAAACCGACCAAAAGCCTAATACACAAAATAACAAATAAAACCCCCCAAATCGGTCAAAATAAAACAAAACTCAAAAGGAGCCACATTATTGTTTGTTAGCAAAGTGAGGTGAAGGGTATATAGGGTCCGGTCTTGCCGAATGACTTAATGACGTTATTTCTTATTTTAATTTATTGGTGCATACCTGACGGCGACTATATGAGTTAGAAGTTTATCTCGAAGCCACGACTAGGGTTCTCCATAAAATGCATCAGCCGTACAGAGCTGGAGTTAAACAATTGTTGTCGATCTGTTGAAAAGGAAAGTTGGTACTCAATAGTTTCGCCTCCTACTCATCACAAAACTTTTTCAGTATTAATCAAAATGTACACTGCGAAAGAAAATACCTTATCATAATTCTTTGTCCTGAACTTCAGTTGAAATTATTTTCAATAAATGAAACCAAAGGTCAAAATGACAACGTTATTTTCGCTTCTAAAAAATACGCAAGTAGAAGCAGGATTCAAAGATTGCCGAAACCATTATAAAGAGAGATTCATCTAGAGGTATTTTTTCAGAACAAAAAAAATTAAAAATTCAAATGTGGAATCTTTATTGAATATTTGAAAGGACATTTTATGGCATTTATTTTTTGAATTTAATTTCCTTCAAATGTTGGCCGCAACTTCGCCTCAGGCTGTCCATTTTGAGGGTCCAATTTTGGATGACTCATTCGAGCATTTCGACCGGTATGGCTTTAATGACACGCGTAATGTTGGCTTCCAAAACCTGAATCGTAGCTGGTTTGTCAGCATAGACTATGGACCTTACGTGGCCCCAAAGAAAAATGTCTAAGCTGGTGATATCACATGATCTAGGCGGCCAACTCACCGGAAAAATACGTAAAATTACCTGCTCTTTGAAATGACCTCTAAACAAATCCATTGTTTAAGCAGCTGTATGGCAAGTAGCACGGTTCTGTTGAAACCAAATGCCGTCAAAAATACGGGCTTCAATTTCAGGTAGCAAAAAGTCCGATATCAAGGCGTGATAGCGACTAGCATTAATGGTTATGTTCCGGCCATATCATTTTTGAAAAACTATGGGCCGATGATTCCACCAGCCCATAAACTGCACCAAACCATGGTTATCTCTGGGTGTAATGACAGCTCTTGAACCGCTTCTGGTTGCTCTTCAGTCCAAATTCGGATATTTTATTTATTGACCTTGCCGTTGAGCCAGAAAGGGGCCTTATCACTGAATAAACCGTTGTTCGAAAACAGCGGATCTTCTCGTTTCTCATTTTCATTATTCAGTTGCACAATTTGGAGACGTTGCAGCGGTGTTAGTCTTTCTACGATAAAATGGCAAACAATACTGAAAAGGAAAAAAATAAAGTTTAACGCAACTCACGCGTAAACTCTGAAAAAAGCCCCTATGGAAAAAATACCTCTAGATGGATCACCCTATATAAAAAACGCAAGTAGAAAAAGGATTCAAAGGTTGGCGGAACCGTTATATTTGCTTGAGCTGATATACTGTGGAAAACACTATGGAAACACTCTAAACAAACCATTCGAAAGATTGCTTTAAAGCTTTACATTTAAGGAACAGGAGATAGACAAATCTTAGGGAAGCCAGGGGAAATAGGTCATTTAATATTCTCATTTAAAAGCCAAGGAATATACAGCTTCTTCTGGTGATTTGGTTTCTTCCAGCGTCGTCCCATATATTGTTCATCTGTCAGAGAATTTTTAATCTGAGATTAAGGTTATGCATAAATAAATTTGAGAATCAACCATGTTCTCCATAACGCAACTCGTACAGGATTGCCCCAATATGGATCAAAACATACCATGATCAAGATCAGGATTGCGTATGTTCCTTTACACCTCAACGCGATGTCATTTAAACTGTTTAGTCATCTTGTTAAAAGATAGCTTAATGTTGTGCGCGGTTTTTTAATTTATAAATATAGATTAAATGTATTTAAGAGAGATAACGTTTCACCTAAAACATCGGTCAACTACTCTTGACATGATTTTTGTATGAAAACTTTTACAATGGTACAGGTCTAATGAAAAGTTCTTAGAATATTTTCGAGCCACTTAAATCGCTAAAAGCAATACAAATTGAGTACCAAATAAAATAACCTCCTAATTGTTTTAGATTAATTTGAGAAAATCGTATGAGTATCATATAATCTTGGCCTTAAACATAGACATTTACTTAAGCCATAGATGGTGGAATCAGAAACTTCAAATACACACATTTTTCCGCGTGATAACTACTGGGAGTAGAATCGTTTCCATGTCCTCCCAGTCGGCTTTACACATGCTCCGTTTGTCTAATGCTTAAAAGACGCGGTTTTACTGCAATTCAAGACGGTCACAATTTCACATCAGCAATACTTGAAGAATTGCGCTATTCGGGTAGACATGTGTAACCTAAACCACCCTTAAACTCCTTTCGATAATTGATCTTGGTGCTTTAGAACTGGGAAACTTAGTTCGCTCTTATTTAAATTTGATACTTCACTTTAATACTAAACAATTATTAATAAATTCTAATTTTTCCATTTGATATATATTCTGACTTTATTACTGTAACTTACCTATCACTTCTCATTTACTTTCAGATCTGCTTATTGGCTTTAACTGCTTCCGCCTTTGCCGCTAGCATTGGTGGCATTGACAGCACCACCGAAAAACGTGAAATTATTCCCCTGCTCAAGTACGATCGTGTCAACAATCCCGATGGTTCCTTCAACTTCTCCTACGAAGGTGGCGACAAATCATTCCGTGAAGAAACCGCCCATGTTGTAGATGCCGGCACCGAAGATGAAGCCCTTGAGGTATCCGGTTCCTATCGTTACATCGACGAAGAGGGACGTGAAATCGAAGTTCACTACACAGCTGGCAAAAATGGTTTTGTACCCGTTGGCACCAATATTTTGTCGGAAATCTCCGATGCCGCTAAGGCTGCTGCCGATTTGCCCAATGACGAGAAAGATGAACTGAGACGTAAGGGACGTGAAATTGAAATGGAAGCCGAAGCTTAAAGAAAAAATTTAAAACTTAGATGAAATACGATTTTGCTTAAATGTGATATGACTGGGCTAATGATTAACTCCATCTCGATTCTCATGGATGAACTGAAGTTTCGCAAAATATTACGAAAAAAAATGTGAGAAGAGTTTATGATTCTCAATGAAACACAATCTTAGGGATTACAGTCAAATACAATTGAAATTAGTATTTTTTTAATGTTAGTTATAGTGAGTGATAATAAATGTGAACTTTAGTTTAAGAAAATATTACATAAAAGATATTTGGTTTTTATTAACCCTGACCACACTGTGCAGGTACAGAGTATAAAAAGTTGTATATCCTTAAGGTTACCCCTTTCATTTCAATATAACTTTCAAAGCGAATAAAAATTCTGGATATAAATTTGGTAACTCCAAGTGGATAGTACGATATGTATAAAATTACATCTAAACTAAGCTAAGGTGATTATTATATCCTCCACTGAAATGGTATAATAATCATTTGTCATTCCGTTTTCAAAATCTCGAAATATTGATCGAAGAGCCTTAGGAGGTGTGTTCAATAGAAAAGATAAAATTTTTAAAATTTCCCGAACTTTTATATGTTGGCATACTTGTCTAGAACATTTGTTCTTATTTGAGTTTATTTGTGTTTTGTTTAGTTTGTTTGTGAAAGGCTTAACAGTTTAAAGAAAATGGAATTTAGTCCTCTTGAGAGTGGCATGTGGTGATTGCACTCTGAGTCAGAAAAATGTTTACAAGTGGTACAAGCTTTTCGAAGAAGGTCGAGAAGATGTAAATGGCGACTAAGCTCGTCCATATTGAACCACCTTCCATGCAATGTTTTTGTGAAAATTTAAAGCATGAAGCGTGTGGCATCGAAGTTCGTCGATTGTTCGTATTTTTTGAAAGAAAGAATAGTGTAATCTTGCCTCAGCCACCGTATTCATCAAATTTGGCCTACAGCGACTTTTTCCAGTTCCCAAAATTGAAGAGACTAATGAAACGACGGCTTTTTGCAATGATTGAGGAGATAAAGACCGAATCGCCAAAACAAACTACACATAACACAAGAAAACTCAACTAAGAACATATTTTCTGAACAAGTATGCCAGCATTAACAAGTAAAACATGTTAAGCTTGGCTGTGCCGAACATTGGATACCCTCCACCAGATTCCCAAATAAAAAACTATTTTTTTAATTTTTGTAATTTATTTAAAGCATAGATGAGTTTGTGTGAGTTATTGTCATATTATTTCTCAAGGCCCATAAGACCGTATGTATGGGAGGTACCAGAAGGGACTACCTAATCTCAGTGTGTTCTATATAGAAATCTTTATGTGCCAAATTTCATTTCGATAGGTCAAGCTTGTGGTAAGTTATCGTCATATTATTTCTCAAAGCCCATGAGACCGTTTGTGTGGGAGGTACCAGTAGGACTTTTCCGATCTCAACAGAATTTGGCGCAGATGTGTGTTCTATATAAAAATCTTTATGTAGAAAATTTCATCTTGAGAGGTCAAGTTTGTAGTGAGTTATTGTTATATTATTTTTCAAGGCCCATGAGACCGTTTGTGTGGGAGGTACCAGTAGAGCCTTTCTGATCTTAGCCAAATTTAGCGCAAAAGTCTGTTCTATATATTTATCATTCTGCCGAAAATTTCGTCTCGATAGGTCAAGTTTGTGGTGAGTTATTGTCATATTATTTCTCAAGGCCCATAAGGCCGTTTGTATGGGTGGTACAAGAAATGGTCGCCCAATCTAAACCATTTTTACATAGATGATTGTGCTTATATAGAGATTATTATTTGCAAAATTTCAGTGATTTGCTCAACTGGACGGATATATATATAAATAAAAAACTAATTTTTATGAGGTAGTGTCGGTTGAGGGTCTCCAACACCAACATTCCGTAGAGCTATATAGCCCATTTTCAATACCAATAACGCTAGGTTAACTACACATGTTTGTGCCAAATTTCAGCTCCCTAGCTGTTTTTAAGCAGGCTCTATTTTGTTTTCAACAGACGGACAGCCGGACAACATGGCTAGTCGTAGAATTTTACGAGGATCAAGAATATATATACTTTGTTGGGTCTCCGGTGATTATTTCAAGGTGTTACAGACAGAATGACAAAACTAATATACCCTCCATTGTATGGTGGAGGGTACAAAAATCCTAAACGACTGCACGTAGCCCGAGAAATTTTAAACCTTCAACTTTTCTATTGAACGCACCTCGTATATTGTTGAGCGTCCTAAAATACTAGGACAGTCCGGGTGTTTATTGAAAGCACGATAACGGCCAAACGAATCAAACTAGGATTATAAAAATGTGCACGATGGCTTATAAGCAAAAGCTGATTGGCATCAAAAATGGGCAAAATCGTCACATTGGAAAACAATTAATTGTCCTTTAAGGGACCAAAGATACCTCCGTAAAGAGTACACTGTTTAAATACTTGTTTAACAAATCATAATATTTTGTAGACTAACAAGTGTTAAAATGGGTACTGTTAGTTGTGCTGAACAAAATACCTCAAACTTGCTGGACTTTTTGGCTCATGTGGCCTGAAAAACGTGCCGCATGGACATATGGGTGTTCAAATTTTGCACTTAATCCAAATATCGAGTAATTTGAATGTCCCAAAATACGGACCATTCATTGCGTTTTTGTAGCGTAGGGACAGTGGAGGGTATATAAGGTTTAGCCTGGTAAAACTTAAAAACGTTTTTACTTGTTTAGCTTAATGCTGGATGTGCATAAACAACGCAGATAGCTAGAGATTAGCTGAAGTTAAAAACACAAAATGTTTTGAAAATTCGAAAAATGATGACAATTTTTTTTATAAAAATGTGTGTCTACACTGAAAAATTATATTCGTGAAAATCACTAAACATTTTTTATAAATAACGTTTGTTTTGTTTTTTAGCCAAGGAAACTTTTCATATAAGATATAAAAATAATATTTAAAAATACGATAAAAATCCCAGATTTTATGAACATAAAGAAAGAATTTCTTATTGTTTAAAATTTCGTTCATAGTTACTTACGAGGGTTGCTATAGATTTCTGGCCTAGGCAACACTAAGTGTTGCCTGGCGCCATCTGACATTTCCATTGGAAAGTTCGCCATTTTTTAGCATAAACGTACTCAGAACGTTTTGACGTACGACCATCATTTGTGTTGTTTACAGTGACTTAAAAAAATCAGTTTGGCAAAAAAATGAAATTAACTCGTAAACATTTTCGTGCGATGATTTTTCACAACTTTCG
The DNA here is from genome assembly GCA_963513945.1 of Hydrotaea diabolus. Taxonomy (NCBI): domain Eukaryota; kingdom Metazoa; phylum Arthropoda; class Insecta; order Diptera; family Muscidae; genus Hydrotaea; species Hydrotaea diabolus. Next base: position 77,652,734 of record OY740720.1, read on the forward strand.
ATGTGGATTATCACGACAAGAGTGCATTGATTAACTTAAATCTTTGTATGGCGATAAAGCACCACCTATAGCACTGTGAAAAACTGGTTGAATGAATTCAATCGCGGCCGACGCTCGCTCAAAGACGAAGGTCGTGCAGGTCGCCCAAAAACGGCTGTTGTGCCAGAGAACATTGATGCCGTGCGTGAACTGATAATGAAGATCGTCATGTGAGATACCGTGAGATAGAGGCATTCTTGGGCATTTCTTTTACCAGCATACATTCGCTATTGTATGAAAAAGGGTTTGTTCTCGTTGGATCCCGCACCATTTTAAAATCGCTCAAAAAAAGGCTAGTGTCGATTGGTGCAAAGCAATTTTGAAAAATACGATCGCGGTCCTTCAAAAGACGTTTATAAGATCGTCACAGGTGACGAATCATGGATCTATGCGTATGAGCCCGAAACAAAACATCAATCGACCGTGTGGGTCTTCGAAGACGAGCCAAATCCAACGAAAGATGTTCGTATCAGAAGCACTTCGATCTAAATGGTCGCCTGTTTCTTCGGCAAAACTGGTCATGTGGCGACTGTTCTGCTTGAGCAACGTAGGACGGTCAATTTTGAGTGGTACAATTTGTTTGCCTGAAGTCTTCGAAGAAATTCCAAAAACTAACAAGAATAGACGAATCATTGTGTACCATGACAATGTGAGCTCTCACACATCGGCTCAAACCAGCGCTTTTTTGACCGGCCAAAACGTCGATTTGATTGGTCATCCGCCGTTCAACCCTGACTTGGCAACCAATCACTTCATATTATTACCGCACATCAAGAAAAAAAATGCGTGGTCAACGCTTTTCGTCGCCAGAAGATGCTGTTGAAGCGTTTAAAAACCATGTTTTGCAGGTGTCTCAATCGGAGTGGAAAAAGTGCTTCGATAATTGGTTTGAGCGCATGCAAAAGTGTATAAATCATGCTGGAGAATAGTTTGAACAACAATAAAACCATTTTTGATGATAAATATTCGCATTTTCATTATTAGGCCAGGAATATACATAGCAGCCCTCGTATGGTGTGGGATCACATCTGCAAATATGATTGGGTCTTACTCCTTCTAGAATGAAGATGGAAGTGCTGTTACCGTAAATGGAGAGCGGTATCGGTTAATGATAGAACATTTTTTATGTACTGCTCTTGAAAACAGACCTGTGATGTGGTTTCAGCAGGACGGAGCCACTGCCCGGGACACAATGGCACTTTTAAGTCAAATTTTTGGAGAGCGAATAATTTCCAGAATTAGGAAATTATTTGGCCAGCTCGATCGCCAGATTTGTCAGCACCCTACTATTTTCTTTGGGGTTATTTAAAGGAGCGAGTATATGGAAACAAGCGGGAGACAATCCTTCAACTCAGGGCTAACATTTTTGCAGAAATTCGAACGTTACAGCCACAAATTTTGAAAGATTTTATGGAAAATGCTCTAAAACGAGCCCATCATTGCAAAGCTGAAAACGGGGGTCATTTAATTGACATTTTTTTATGCATAGTGTAAAAAAAATCCCAACTTATATGTTATATAGGGTGATTAATTTTGAGGTTCCCTACTTTTTTAAAGAAAAAAAAAACAGAAAATTCAAATGGAATTGGAGTGTTTTTATCATTTAAAAGAACATTCTTTGGCATTTATTTTTTGAAGATTATGTCTATCAAATGTTGCCCGCGGCTACGTCTCAGATGGTCCATCCGTTGAGTCTAATTTTCGATGACTCGTTCGAGCATTGCAACTGGTAACTAGCGATGACACGCGTGATGTTTTGCTCTAAGGTCTGAATCGAAGCGGGTTTGTCCGCATAAACTTTAGACTTTACATATCCCCACAGGAAAAGTCTAACGGTGTGATATCACACGATCGTGGTGGCCAATCGACCGGCCCGAAACGTGAAATGATCTGCTCACCGAAGTGTTCTCTCAATAAATCTATTGATTGATTCGAAGTGTGGGAAGTGGCACCGTCTTGTTGAACCCAAATGTCGCCGAGATCACGAGCTTCAATTTCAGGATCAAATAGTCGGTTATCATGGCACGATAGCGGTCGCCATTGGCGGTTACGTTCTCACCGGCATCATTTTTGAAGAAATATGGACCGATGATTCCACCGGCCCACAAACCATACAAACCGTTGTTTTTTCTGGATGAAGTGGCAGCTCTTGAACCTATTATGGTTGCTCTCTTCCCAAATGCGACAATTTTGCTTGTTTACATACTTCATTGAGCCAGAAATGGGCCTCATCGCTTAACAAAATTTGTCTCGAAAACGTCGGATCTTCTTGGAACTTTTCATAGAGCGAGGCGATGTCGCTTGGGAACGTCGGGCGGCTTCAGTTCATCCACAAGCTGTATTTTGTACGCTTTCAATTTAAGATCTCGACGTAAAATGCGCCAAGTCGTTCTATACGTCAGTCCGAGTTGCAGCGAACGGCGCCGAATCGACGGTCTCCACGGTCTTGGTGTACACTCTCAGCTACGGCCGCTACATTTTCTTCACTGCGTGCTGGACGTGGTCTATTCGGTCGAATATAAATGAATGCTGGGTCTCAAGATGGGTGATAGTGTTGCGAATAGAATGGTCAGTAGGCCGATTATGTTTACCATAAGTTGAACGAAGTGCACGAAACACAATCCTCACAGAAAGTAAATTTTCTTAATAAAATTGAACGATTTGTACCCGTTCTTCAGGCATGATGAAATGCCAAACAATACTAAATAACAATAGCATGACAGCATGACACGACTCACACGTGATCTGCCAAAAAAGGCTATTGAGAAAAGTATCTCTGCTTGGATCACCCATTAGATAAAAGTGTGGATAAAGTTCAGCCCTATTAATGGCAGAGACAAGGCATAGGTGACGAAGTTAATTAGCAACAGATTAATCTAGACGATGTAAAAGATGCATTTGACCACACACTGTTTTATGTGATACCTAAGGGATTCCTTCGCGTTAGACCGATTATTTGTTGCCCCTCTTTGTTTACTACTTCCCTAGTTTTCAACGTATTCCCTCTTCGACTTATTCCAATTCCGCCCATTACATAATTTTTGCACAAAAAAGGAGAGGAAGATGTTCAGCTAAGTTAAAAGTTTAAAAGTATTCCTCCATTCATCATATCCGTTGGTCATACAATCCCAGGGAAGCAGTATTCGAATACTAGACGAAAACCAGAAACGAAAACACTCACCCAGTCTGTCAGTCGGAGATGATGTCAGCCCGCTGTTGAGGCGAAAATTCAAAAGTGTACATCATATTTTAATCGCCCGAAAACAATCATAACAGCGCTAAATGTCGGAAAATTTTCTTAAATTACAAATTGGTCAATTATGCGCTTTCAGAGACCAAAAAAACGCCAAGAAAACTGGAAATATAACATTTTGAGAATAATAACAATAATGCTCGTCTGTAATAAAACGACGATGATCTGCAGAAAGCCATCTAACAATGTAAACAAATGAACAGCACGAAAATATCGTCATAAAGATCGCCGCCTCCGAAGAGCGAGCGCCGGAAAACTAAAACAACGTTTTTGGCCAAAGAACACCATTCGTACGTACATGGCCAAAAACAAAGGCATCATCCATCCAGCCACACAATGATCTCTTAGCCGTGCAGAGCAGATCAATGCGATGGATGCAGTGCAGTGCGATGCCAAGTGGTTCGCTCGTACGTCGAGCTTGTAAAGTTCAAAATTCCAGACACACCTCCGCAGGCAGCAGGCAGAGGCGGCAGCATTTAAGCCAATTCTGTGTGCTTTGCTGTAGTATTTTCGGTTGTTGTCGTCATTTTTCCTGTTCATGTTTTTGGTTTTCGGTTTCAAATATTTCGGCCACGATAAGCGACCAAAATACCAACAAAAAAGGCAGAAGGCGCAAAGTAAAAAAGTGGCTTAGTGACTGAGTTGGCCCCAAATAAAAGTGAAAAGTACTCGTAAGTAACACACAAAAGGCGTTGCAAGAGACGTACAGACATTTTTCAAACTCATTTTCATTTCATTCGGCACAGTCGGTCGCGGTGCCGTTTTTATGGTGCATTTGGTAAGTCGGTCTGTCGTCCGCTCTGTCCGACGTTTAACATATAAAACGAGAAGAAGGTGAAGACAATGAAGAGAAGCGAGAAAAAAACACAGCTCATCCATAGATTTACCGGCCGGTTTTTTATTATCATTTGTTCGTTCTCTGCCTAAACTTTAAACTTTACTTTAGTGCTTTAGTTTATATTTAGTTTTTGCCTTTTGTGAAGATTAAAGCTAAACGAATTGCTGATCGGCGTGGTGACCATGCTAAAACACATGTTTATACCCTACATCTTATAATGAACAAAAGTTCGAAGTACCCGTATGTGACAGCAGATCAAGCTTCTTTTTTAAGATGACAAATCTTTTCATTATGCCAAAATATTTAAACAGTAAAGTGCTTCGAAAGAAATCTTACCAGTAACGTCCAATAGCACTTTGATTCTGATGCTTTCTAGCTTAAGTCAAAGTGTCCTGACACCCAAGGTGACCTGGTCAGAGGACTCTAACTCCCAAAACCGTTCCCTATTATTCAAATTAAAATGTATTTCAACATTGAATTGAAAATAGGGCCTCGAACTGGACCCTTGGGTCCCAAAAATCATCGCATTTAATCTGTCGAAATATGAATTTTAAAATAGTGGGTGATCCATCCATTTAGAGGTATTTTTTCAGAACAAAAAAAATATAAAAATTCAAATTAAGTGTGGAATCTTTATTAGTAATTTGAAAGGACATTTTTGGCGTTTTTTTTTGAAAATAATTACCTGCAAAAATAATTTTTTGTTGATTTTTGTTTTTAGCTCTTGAACCATTATTACATCCAATCTTGATTTAATTTGCCACAGGTGATTTCTTTGGACGAAGGGAACAAGGGGAGGCTGCTATTATAATCAAAGAAAATCAATTGAGATTTGAATATACATATATGAAAATTTGTTACCTAAATGTAAGGTAAGTGTACATATATGAAAATTTGTTACCTAAATGTAAGGTAAGTGTAAAAACCTTCTTTTTGAAAATAAAAAATGCTATATTAGACGCCTGGTATTCCAGTATGGCTACCAACAAATATTAACACTCATTTTAAAGTTTAAACTGTCTTCTTTATAGAAAATTTTAAATTTTGTAAGTATCTTCACTAGTTCAGAAGCAATGATTATTGCAACGAAAAAAGTCAAAAATTCCCACTGCAATTCAAGGCACTTGACGATGCGGTTAGTTATCGCTTCTCATATTAAATTCAAAACATAGATTGATAACGTTTTTGCTCGAAAAAAAAACAAATTTTCTGACTGGTGCTGTATCATGGTTTTTTATGTGGCCCAAAAACTTCCCGCATGGTCGAAATGGGGATTAATAGTCAATATGGACACATGGGTACTCAAATTAATGCATATTTTGCATATTTGCTACGAATCTAAATATTAAGGAATTTTGAAGTTTTGGCTAATATTAGGGACGCAAGCGCATAATAAGCTGACCATTTTTTAGTGCTTTAGTAGCTTAGGTGCGGTGAAGGGTATCTAAGGCCTGGCCAAACTTAACGACATTTAAATTGTGTGAAATTATTTTAAGTGATTCAAATTGCGAAATATGTGGAAATAAAAAAATTTCATGATCCCATTGCTTTAGCTCGATGTAGCCACCTTTTTCTCTGACCTTAGCCTTTAAACGGTCAAAAAAAATTCTGCACTTGCGGCTCTGTCCATTGTACGGCTCTTTCGCGTACAATGGATTTTAAAAGGGGTTTATTCGCTTCGTCATTAAGTTTTTAACACATCGAAATATTGGTCGGAGGGTTTTCCAATAGGGACATACTAACTACGTATCTTTATGTCAACGCAACCTCAAAAATTTTTACTGATCTTTCAGTGTCAAAACGTAAGTCGTTTTGTTCATTATCGTAAAGTTAACTTACGAGCAACGTTTGGAAATCATTAAATATTACTACCGAAATTCTGATGGTCGCAACTTTAAGAGCGCTTACTCCAATTTTCGGTCATAATAATCGTCCCACCCGACAAGATTAGCGATGAAGCTCATTTTTGGCGCAATGGTTTTGTTAATAAAAAAAAATATGCGTTTTTGAACACCAACAAACCCACATGTGCTTCAAGAGACGCAATTGCATTCGCAAAAAACTACTGCCGGAGGTGCTATTGGGCCATATTTTTTCGTCAATGTAGAGTTGAGATTTTTTCGTGCCATGTTAGAAATTTATTTTTGTCCAGAATTGGCCACAAGATACACAGCACTCGTTACAATCGATTTTCTCAAAGGCAAATTTGGTGAACGTGTTATCTCGAGAAATAGTGCGGTCGAATGGCCACCTCGTTCATGCGATTTATAGCCATTGGATTTCTTTTAAAGCATATGCAACTGGATAGAAACGCATCCTGAAGCAAACGCGGGCAGTTTAAGGCGGCCTTTAAAAAATCGAATTTATGGCCAAATTAAGGGACCGATCGTAAAATTTTATTTTACGGAATGAATTCAATGACTTGGAAATTATAATAAACTATTTTATGGTAAAATTAAACATGGGGGTGTGTCACTGTTCACACAACCCTATACTTAAAGAGACTATACGAACTTTTCTCAAGCATGTTTGGATCGTTTTCAGCGAAATAAAATGGATTTTAAGCGTCGTTTCATAACTGTTGATGAGACATGGATCCACCACTATACTCCAGAGACAAAAGAACAATCCAAACAATGGACTGAAGCTGGAGGAAGTGCCCCAAAGAAGACAAAAACAATTCAATCGGTTAAGGTTATGGCAACGGTTTTTTGGGACTTCAAAGGTATTTTATTGATTGACTATCTGCAAAAGGGTAAAACAATAAATTCAGAGTACAACCTTTTAGATCAATTAAATGTACAAATTCGAGAAAAACGTCCTGGCTTACAACACAAAAAAATAATTTTTCATCAAGACAACGCACCAGCGCACATGAGTGTTTCAACAATGGCTAAAATCAATGAATTAAAGTACGAGTTGCTTGACCACCCACCTTATTCTCCTGATTTAGCTCCCAGTGACTTTTACCTGTTCCCAAGTCTAAAAAAATCCTTGCTGGCAAGCGTTCTACCTCAAATGAAGTTGCAATTACAGTTGTAAACCGCTATTTTGAAGACTTCGAGGAAAACTATTTTAATCAAGGGATAGAATTGCTAGATAAGCGTTGGACTAAGTGTATTGAAGTTTCAGGAGATTATATTGATGAAAAATAAAAATATTTTTGAAAAACTTACTATTCTCTTTCATTGATAGGCTAAAAACTTTCCGAACCGCCCTCTACCATCTAGTGAACTAATTCCGATATGACGATTGTAGTTGGTATAGAACGAAACACATCTTGATGGAAAAAAGGCCACGCCTCTTCACAAAAATTTAATATTGGAACGTATTCCACGATGTAGGGCATATAAGCTTCAGCACGACCGATCTAAATTTGTCCACTTGTTTAGTGCTCACCTTGCTTTCCGAAATGGTCCAGCATATCCCACACGAATGTTTATCCGATTTTTTACTTTCAGCTCTAGAGGCCACACAAAAATCGGTTCTGTTGCAATGACATTTTCTTACAAATTCGAATATTATAACATTAGATTTAAAATATGTGTAAATTTCCTTCAAAGGCGGTCTTTAGCATTAGCATTATTTACAAGTTATAAGTTAATACTGTTTGTGTGAAACCAAAAATCAATTGTTTTCAATCATTTTTAGACACAGCTTGAAGTACAGTCTTTTTTAGCGCATATCATTTCGTTATTTAGCCCTTGAATCTCCTCGGTCATCTTGGCATAGACTATACTTTTTATGCTGCCCGTAGAAAAAAAGTGGTGTCAAATTTTAAGGCCTCGGCTGCTATTTGACCCCGTTCATTTGTGAGATAATTCGTTCGAGAACTTTGTTCGCAAAAGAGCCTTTTTTATGCAATATGAAGCAAGTGACTCCGTCCTACCATAACAAGTTTGTTATCATATCTCAGAAAAGATTCAATTGATGTGCACTAAAATAAATTGGTCACAGCCTGATTCACACTGCGTTCCGAGTATAAATTTAGGGTAATCCATCTAGAGGTATTTTATCAGAACACAAAAATATATAAAAATTCAAATAAAGTGTGGAATCTATATTGGTAATTTGAAAGGACATTTTATGATATTTATTTTTTGAAAATAATTTCCTTCAAATGTTGGCAAAGGTAGTATGGAAATAAGCGTTGGGTGAGAAACGGGAAGATCCGCTGTTTTCGACCAAAATTTTGTTCAGTAATGAGGCCCATTTCTGGCTCAACGGCAAGGTCAATAAACAAAATTGCCGCATTTGAGCTGAAGATAAACAAGAAGAGGTTCAAGAGGTGCCATTATACCCAGAGAAAACCACGGTTCGGTTTTTAAGCTTGTGGATTCATCGGTGCATATTTTTTTTAAAAATGATGAAGGCCGGCACGTAACCATGAATGGTGCCCGCTATCTCGCCATGATATCGGACTTTTTGCTACCGGAAATTGAAGCCCGTAATCTTGACGACACTTGGTTTCAACAGGACGGTGTCACTTGCCATACAGCTGCTCAAACAATGGATCTATGAGAGGTCATTTCAAAAAGCAGCTAATTTCACGTTTTAGACGGGTGAGTTGGCAGCCTAGATCGAGTGTTATCACACCTTTAGACATTTTTCTTTGGGGTTACGTAAAGTCCACAGTCTATGCTGACAAACCAGCTACGATTCAGGTTTTGGAAGCCAACATTACGCGTGTCATTAAAGGAAACCCTAAGGCGTAGTTGCGGCCAACATTTGAAGGATTGGTACGCCCTAATGTGCAACGCATGTATGAGTATATGTACGCACAAAAAACATGCACACTTTGGTTGTGCTTTTTGCATTTGTGGTTTTCAATAAAGACCCATGCGAAGCGGAATTGGTGGAAATGATATTGCGCGTTGAAGATTGCTCTACGCATAATTCGAAGACTATACACAAAGGGTAATTCTCATTAATAAAAATGAGTCTCCCGTATAAGTCATTTGATTTGTGGCCGAAGTTATCGTTGCCAAAGACTGCTGAAGAAAAACCTTGGCGGGTTTAGAAACAGCTGTACAGTCTGCCTGGCAACCGTAGCAAATACATTTCACCAATTTCTACTTTTTACGTTAATTCTGAAAAAGAAACAACATAAAGGTCTCGAACCAGAATAAAAAACTGTTCAAGTCATAATTTGAAGGAAATTATATTAAAAAAATAAATGCCGTAAAATGTCCTTTCAAATTATCAATAAAGACTCCACACTTGATTTGAATTTTTTTTTGTCCTGAAAAAGTACCTCCTCGGATCACCCTATATTTTTGACCTTAAGACCTATTGATTTACAAATTTAGTTAGTCTTTTTAAAGAAATCCTAACTAGCTTCTAGATTTATACTTACGAATAACAGTTGGATATGGAGGTTTTTGCGCAGTTGCTTCCTTTAAAAATATTAATTGTGGCCAACATACATCTTTGAAAAATATGTAGTTTTCGTTAAGGTTAATATTATGGACAATAATTTTAACATACTTATGCCCTTCTTGTCTGGCGATTAGATTATGTGTTGACTTTATACTAGGCGGTTACATTTTAAGGGCCGATGTTAAATTGTCGCGCAAAAGAGCCATTGTTTCGTTAGCTGTGTGGCAAGTGGCACCATTCTGTTGAAACCACATATCGTCTACATCCTTATCTTCCAATTCGGGCCATAACAAGATCGTTATCATCTCACGATAGCGAACACCATTCACAGTACATGCCTAACCGGCCTTATTTTGAAAAAAATACGGCCCGATGATGCCGCCAGCCCATAAACCGCACGAAACAGTGACTCTTTTTGGGTGCAATCACTCTTGGATTATCGCCCAACTGCGGCAATTCTGCTTATTGACGAATCCACTGAGGGGAAAACATACCTAATCACTGAAGATGATTTTCTTCGAAAATTGATTATCCACTGTCGCCCATTTTCATAATAAACCTGAATAACTTAAACGCGTCGCCCGTTTCTGTATCTTTCATGGCTCAAATTGAGTTAGTCTGAAATTGGGAAATATCAAATAAAATCCAGAATCAAACTTGACGCTTAGGTGTGGTTCACATTCCACATCGGCACTTACAATTAACCCACCCTTTACTACAAAACGCTATCTATGATGAATATTCTGATCGCCCAAACTCAACAGCGATTGACCACTTGGTTGCCTCAAGTATCGTTTAGTTCGGTAACTCTACGATCGCTCGTTATCTAACCACCCCATAAGCCGATGTTACCGACCATCTATTTAAAGGTACAGGGTGCACAAACATAGGAAATGTCAGTTGCACTTTATAATTTACAACCGCAAAGAGATCATTATTTTCCAACAATATGATCGCTTCATTTCATCTGCAACTCCCATTCAGCCAACAAGTATTGGCCATTATGAGTAAGTTTTGCAAAAGCAACATCGCCCCCACCAACACCGCCATAGCTAACACCAGCATCCTCATCGTCAATATTGACAGTGTAATGATGATACTCGCATTGGCGATGTTGATGACGATGATCACCATCATCATCATGATGGAGTGGCCTTCATGAAATCGACACGAAAACAATGAATAAAATCAATGTATTCCCATAAGCGAGTATGTAAGCGTATGACTAACTTATTGACTCCTCAATTGTTGTTTATTTTTTTCATCATCTTCTTGTAGCTTTTGTAGCCAGTTGCCAAGCGTTGTACATGGCGCTGTTGCTGTTGTATGTGATGTGATTCCATTTGAATTTTCTGGTTTCATATTTGAAACAATTCAAGTAGAAATCGATTTCATTTGAATTGAGTGAATTTTTCACATTTGACATACAATTAAAGCCGTGCTTTATGAGATTTCCAGTTGTACACACACACTCGTTTTATAGACTCGCTTATGGCTGAGCTGGATGTGTTAAATATTCGATGTTGGCTTTTGGTGGTCCGTCATGGCAAAACGCGGCTGCTACTGCTGGTTGGTTGGTCGCCCGTAATTGTCTCATAATAAGCGTGAATTATATTTTATTGGCTTACCTAAGTTGGTTTGGCATTAAAAACTCGGATTATGTGGAACATCGGTAGGGCAAGAAATCTCCAGTGGAGTCTCCACTGCAGTGCACGCCACTCCAACTCATTCTTATTCTCATCATTGTCATCATCATCGCCATGACATTAAGTGCTGATGGAATGCCGTTCAGTGAATGCCTTGTATGGCATTCAACATGAAACAAGAACATGCTAATCAATGCTAATTTAACTGTCTATTCGAGAGCAATTGATGTTCACAACTTTTTGGAATTTTAATTTGAAAGCAAAAGAACAGAGTGACTTTGAAGCGGTATGATTTGAAATGATTTGCACGTGACAGCGGGAAATGCTTAATATACCCAACGGCGGGACAAAGTGGTTTCGAATTGTTTTGTAATAAAAACTGATGTAAATTCTGATGTTAGATGTAACAAAATCACCAATTACCCGTCGCCACTTAACATACTCTATGCTCAGCGTTGCCAGACTCCCGACAATGAAGTGACTCTTACTAGCAATGTTGGCGATATGGTCGGTTTCGACCAAATGTGATCGGCAAAAAATCAAAATTTGTAGTTTGGTCGGATTGTTTTGGCAATTTTGCCGCATATTATTATATGTGAAGCTTCGATAAATAAGATTTAATATATTACGAGGGCCGCTATATATACTTCTGGCCTAATAATGAATATGAGAATATTTATCATCAAAAAAGGTTTTATTGTTTTTCAAAGTATTCTCCAGCTTGATTTATACACTTTTGCATGCGCTCAAACCAATTGTCAAAGCACTTTTTCCACTCCGATTGAGACACCAACAAAACATGGTTTTTGAACGCTACAACAGCATCTTCTGGCATGGAAAATCGTTGACCACGCATTTTATCTTGATGTGCAGGAATAAAAAGAAGTCATTGGGTGCCCAGTCAGAGCTGTACGGCGGATGACCCATTAATTCGACATTTTGGCTGGTCAAAAAGACGCTGGTTTGAGTCGATGTATGAGAGCTCGCATTGTCATGGTGCACAATGATTCGTCTTCTCTTGTTCGTTTTTCGAATTTCTTCGAAGACTTCAGGCAAATAAATTGTGGTGTACCACTTTGAATTGACCGTCCTACGTTGCTCAAGCGGAACAGTAGCCACATGACCAGGTTTGCCGAAGAAACAGGCGCCCATTTGCTTCGAAGTGCTTCTTTCACGAACAACTTTCGTTGGATTTGGCTCGTCTTCGAAGACCCACACGGTAGATGGCTCTTTTGCTTTAGGCTCATACGCATAGATACATGATTCGTCGCCTGTGACGATCTTATAAACGTCTTTTGAAGCACCGCAATCGTATTTTGTCAAAATTTCTTTGCATCAAACGACACGAGCCTTTTTTGAGCGATTGTCAAATTGTACGGTATCCAACGAGAACAAACCTTTTTTACGGCCAGGTGTTTATGTAATATCTAATGTATGCTGGTGGAAGAAATGCCCAAGGATGCTTCTATCTCATGGTATGTCAAATGACGATCTTGCATTATCAGTTCACGCACGGCATCAATGTTCTCTGGCATAACGGCCGTTTTTGGACGACCTTCACGACCTCCGTCTTTGAGCGATCGCCGGCCATGATTGAATTCATTAAACCAGTTTTTCACAGTGCTATAGGATGGTGCTTTATCGCCATGCAAAGATTTAAGTTAATCAATGCACTCTTGTCGTGATAATCCACGTCGAAAGTTGTGAAAAATGATCCCAAGAGTTAATTCCATTTTTTTCCAAATTAATTTTCTCAAGTCACTGTAACACAAATGATGGCCGTACGTCAAAACTTTGTAATACGTTTATGCTAAAAAAATGTCAAGCTTTCCAATGAAAATGTCAGATGGCGCCAAGCAACACTTAGTAATGAAGTGAATTAACAAAAAAATATTAAAACCGCAACAGTTAAGTCATTTGTTAACGAAAAGTGCCTATTTTCACCATGTCTTGATTCTGGTAAAATCCTTTTAGAAAAATAATTTGTTGGCTCCTTTTTAGTTATAAGCATGGATAGACCTATGCTCGATATTTATCTACATTACGGACAAAATTGGCTACAAAAAAATTAACTTCATGCGTTTTTCTTTATTTGCGGCTGCCTAAACACCACTGAAATATATGTCCAAAATTTACAAGAAGTTAATGATAATGAATTGTCGGCTAGAAAAGTAAATTAAATTGAGGAGTTTGGACGTTTATTTCAATAGTTTTAAGAATGCCGGAAGTTGAAAAATGAGCAGCGTAAGAAAAAAATCTTAAGTTTGTCTGAGCCTTAATACTTCTGGACTATTCCTTTAGGCACGAACAGCATTAAATGACTTAACTATTGAAGTTTTGTAATCCAGTCTTATTTGTCAAGGCTTATGCTATAAATTCCTTAATTTCGGGATGTTTTGGTCGGTTTTTTGTGATATTTTTGTCGGGAAAAAAAATGTTTGGAAGTGTAATGCGTATCATTGCCGTCAACAGATTGACACACTTTGTTTGGAATACTATTTTCATTGTCCTAGGATATAATAAAATGTATATCCGAATTGACGAATATACTTTAGCTACGATAGATTGAGAATTTATAATGCCCCTTTCTTTAAGGTCCAACCAACATTTGAGTAAAACCTGCCTTTCATCGTTCAGAATCATGTCAAAATTAGTTCACAATCTGATTTACTACTTACTTATGTTGCTTCTAAAGCTACAGGTTCTGAAATCCACGAGGTTGTATGTTTTGAACAGCTGTTAAACACAAACTAAATGACGGAACTCTCTCGACAGGGGTCTGTTAACAAATGGCACCTGATGGAAGCATTGTTGCATTTAATATAACTACGAGGGAAGTTGGAAAGTTCACGGAATTATTAATATACCATCGTAGTTTTATGACTTGAACAATTTTTTTCTGGTTCGAGACCTTTTTTTGTTTCTTTTTCAGAATTAACGTAAAAAAATGGTAAAAGTATTGGCTTGAATGTATGTGTATCTGAAAGGCCAACTAGATTCACGTCTTTTTGGTAGAAAACGACACTTGAAAGAGAGATGTCTTCTTTTTGATTCTCTCAGTTTCTGAAGTAGTTAGTCAAAGGGGCCAACTTTAAGTCTATTTGCAGGATTTCTATCATTTTGAACACAATCAAGTATGTACATTACTTTGCGTCTGCTCTACCGGTGACACGAACCCCTAATAAGGTGGATGTGAGCCATTATGTCAACACATAATGCAAATGTATGATGACAGTTGGGTTGTTAGAGGCAGAGAGATTTTATCCCTACTACACGCAGAGAAAAGATATGGTTACACTATGGTCACCGCAACAATTATATGTTCTCTACAATAAAAGCATGTTCGTCGCAACCATAGTATTGTTTTTTGAATTTAATTTTGACAACAGTATGATTGCGGCAATATTAATATTGTTGAAATGTAACAATAGTAAAATTGCCAAATTTAGAAATGAAAATATGGTTGTAGCAACCATATAAACATGGTTGGTGCAACAAAAGTATTGTTATTTAAAATTTACTTTAACAATAATTTGATTACGGCAATCATACAGTATGGTTGCGACTATGAACATAACAAAACAGGTTTTATAGAGCATACATGTATGTGTGTGCGTATGTTTTTTTGATAAACAAAAAAAAACACATACACACGATAGAGTGAAAGTTGGCTGTCCATTAAAAAAACAAGAACAATCGGAAGGTAGTTCGAGCGATTTTTATTGTGTTTACTTTGTTCGGTGAAATACTCCAATACCGACTGGTTCTCGTTTATTTAAAACCTGCCTTGCCCTAAGTATATAGCCATTGATCATGGTTTAATCACATTCGTCACTTGGTGTCTACGGATGGTGAAGTAGCATTCACCCCTGCTGGCAACTAAAAGTATTTTTGACCGTTGGAATATATATTTTTGTTTCTTGAATGAAATGTTTAATAAAAACATGGCCTCAAATCTGACTATGAACTAATAGTAATGCAATTTAAAATAACATACTTATCAAAAATCTCAATTTTTGAATAACAGCAATAACCGATCCTAATAAATAATTTTGGGGATCATAGTATGGTTGTGTGTGAATAATACTATGGTTGTGAAGATCATAGTATGGCTGTGGAGATAATAGTATGGTTGAGTGTGAATCATACTATGGTTGTGTGGATCATAGTATGGTTGCGTGTGAATCATACTATAGTTGTAAGGATCATACTATGGGTGTATAAGAAACATACTATGGTTGTGAGGATCATAATATGGTTGTGAAGATCATAGTATGGTTGAGTGTGAATCATACTATGGTGGGGATCATAGTATGGTTATGTGTGAATCATACTATTTTTGTGAGGATCATAATATTGTTGTGTTACAACCATATACCCAACAATAGTATGATCCTCTTCGAATATTGTCACCCCAACCATACTTTTTTTCTGCGTGTAGGGAAAGTACAACCATTTTAATACTTATCTATAACACATCAATGAATAGTAGTCTCTGCATATAAGTAGTCTTGACATATTTAGTCCAGTTCGGTGGTATATCCCTATCAGTGTTAAGCCGACATACGAGTACGTCCTAGTGCGCAATGACAGAAACTGTCAACAAGTTTAGAGCGAAAACCGAGTTTGGGGACTATACTTATGAGGCAGCGCGAGAGGAAGAGAAGCTATCCCGTTAAACCAGAATGGTTAGGCTAAATTGAGATCTGGCTGGTTTGGTTGCCTCTATTCCTACCGGAATATAAGTTGTAGTAGATCCCCTTGAACTCAAAGTACGAGTAATACGTTGCAGTATTGATTTTAAATTCAAGAGAAGGTTAGAAATGATGACTGGTTATCGGGTACGCATTGAGCGTTTGCTTGACTGTGTCACATTAAGATGACAGTCTAGATGGGACTCCTGCGAGATAAGTCGGGTGCAGAACAGGTTTTTCGGTGATGGCATTTTTGTAGGAAATCCAGATTTTGGCTTTGGCCTTAATTTGTGTTTCTTTGTAATCGAGGACGGGCTTGTTAATACTTAGCGATAGTCAGTCATGTTGTAGTGGGGCGCCAGGCGCAGTCTAGCTCCATGGATCTGGAAGCCATTCGCGTTGGTTATTCAGATAGTCACTGGGACAACAGTGGGGTGTTCTATACTAACGCATGTCAAAGTAGAATTAGATAGTTTGCTTGTCAGGCCTTCTCTAGGCGTTGGGTTTTTGTTGGATGATTGACTGCCGCCGTAACTGACGGTGTGATCTTCTTGACGTTTAACATCTGCTGCTACGGGGGTCTGGTTACATGGACTGAAACTGGAAATAACTTTAGTTACGAAAACTGGCCGGAAATAATCTAGTACCACAGGTAATGAGAAACAATGGGATTTCCTAAAATCCTCTCCCTGTCGTTATAGACCCTCTGGTCTTTTTGGGGGGTCTTCCGGACTCAGCCTTATGGATTGTTGCAGTAAACCATCGTCTTTGCGATGTGAGAATGCCGTACGCATGCACAACAAGGTTTTAGACAGTAACTCCTATGTATATGTAGGCACTTTGGCGACTAGGACCGGGTGAGTACACAGGGACCAGGGAACCAGCTGAGATAGCATATATGCATATGCTATCTCAGCTGGTTCCCTGGTCCCTGTTTACTCACCCGGTCCTAGCCGCCAAATTCCTGAACCTGAGCCAGCTCTGCACTGCTAGAAACATAAGATGGCCATAACAGACAGATATTGCTCCGAAGTTAGCCGTTACCATAACATACCTTTTAACAGGATGTCCTTATACTTATATATATTGTGCTGATCGATTGCGTGATGCTGAAAGCGCAAACCACTTGACGGATTAAATAATCATATTAATATAAATTATTTTTTTCAACATTTTTAATCATTTTTTTCAACAACGTACTGAAGGGAATCAAAGGTGTATGCGAGAAAAATATATTTATATTTCATTCCAATGAAACTTGCAGAACTGTATCAAACCTAAGGTGTCGTCAATTTCTATTAATGGCATGGATATTCAACAATCAGAAGCTCCTAATTTTCTAAGCATGACGCTCGTTGGGCGAGACATGCATTCGGAGTGCCGAAAGAAGCACTCAAGGGCATAGACACCCTCACAGTAAGGTACCCAACTCTATTGTGTTCCTCGTGCATTGTCGGATTGTGGCTCGGAAGGAAACCACACCCGTTTGTTATACAGGGTGGAGCGCGATAATTTACTTGTTTGGAAATGATATAAAAAATATGAACCTTTGAAAAAGTTATTTTATATTAAAATTATTTTGAACAGTAAAGGAGTTTTTAAATTACTTAGTTTTAAATAGTGCTGCTGCATACGTTTTTAGATGTTTTCGTTCATGTCGACAGGTATTCTGCCAATTTCAGCCTTAATATTGTTAATTAGGTCTTCCAAGGTGTTGGGACGTTTGATATATACCCTCGAGTTCAGGTAACCCCCAAAATCGCATGGGGCTAAGTCTGGTGAGCGTGTGGGCCAGCTCACATCACCTCTCAAAAAATTCATGCTAACCCTCGCTGTGTGTGCAGTGGCACCATCCTGTTGGAATGGATTGAAAAAAAAAGTCTGAAAATGCTTAGAGCAAGTGATTACTTCCGAGCAGAGCATTTCGGAGATTGCAGTACAGCTGCTCTAACTTTCTCGATGATTTGTGGTGTTGTAATCCTTCTCTCAGGTCCCCTACGTACACATGACACATTCCCTGCTGTTCTTAATGCAGTTACCCAATTTACAATTGATTGCCGTCCAGGAACACGGCAGCGTGGGGAACAGCAAATCGTAAACGAAAAGCACGCTGCACTGCAATGATCGGGAGCGCGTTTGAAAAATACGTTTAAACACAAAACGACCTCTCCTTACGTGTCCAATGAATGATGACAACTGAAAGGCAGAAGAATACAAATGTCCTGTCAGCCACTATAAGCCACGTGCAACAGTGCCGCCACAGCCTGCAGTGCAAAAAAGCAAATTACCGCGCTCCACCTTGTACTTACAGAGTATACAGAGTTTTCCAGGACAGGACATAACAATTTTATATATTAATAAGAAACAGAATATTTAAGATATAAAGTCAAATTTATTCCAGCCGTAGTGCAAATGTTACATTTTAAGAATGAAATTCGATTTCGGCCAAATGACCACCACGAGCCCGTGTACAGCGATCTTTTCTTTGGACCCACTTTTCCAGCACTTTTGCACATATTTCGACCGGAACGTTGGCAATTTCGCGTTGGATGTTGTCTATGAACTCGTCTTACTTAATGTGGCCCATAAAAACGAGTTGCCCCATCGGCCAGACCATATCTCGCGATAACACGTTTACTAAATGTGCCTTTCAGTAAATCGATTGCAACGCGGGCTGTGTGGCTAGTGGCACCGTCTTGTTGAAACCATTTATCGACGGTATCAAGCACATCCAATTCTGGTAAAAAATGATTTTCTAACATTGCACGTTAGCGCTCTCTATTGACGGTAAAATGACGATTGTTTTCACCGAAGAAAAAATGCACCTCCGACATGAAAACCACACCACACAGTAATTTTTTGCGAATGCAGTTTTGTGTCTTGAAGCACATGTTGCTGTCCAATTACGCATATTTTTTGTATATTGACAAAACCACTCAGCCAGAAATAAGCTTTATCGCTGAAGAATTTTACTGCGACCGGAAATTGGAGAAAGCGCTCTTAAAGATGCGACCACCTACTCAGAATTTCAGTAATTTTTAATGATTTCCAATCATTACCCTGATGAAAATGTTGACTTCGACTAAAGTTTTAACACTGAAAGATCATTAAAAATATTTGAGGGTGCCTTGACATAAAGATACGAAATTGTTATGTCCCTATTGGAAACCCATTACATTGAGCTCATGGTTAATGACAAATGCTATAAGAGCAGAGAATTTATTAAATATAGGGCGACCCATCTAGAGATATTTTTTTCAAAATAAAAAAATTCTAAAATTCAAAACAAGAATATCCGCTGTTTTCGACTAAAATTGTGTTCAGTGATGAGGCCCATTTCTGGCACAACGTCAACGTCAATAAACAAAATTGCCGCGTTTCGGCTGAAGAGGAACCAGAAGAGGTTCAAGAGGTGCCATTATATCCAGAGAAAACCACCGTTTGGCGCGGTTTATGCGCTGGTGGAATTATCGGTCCATATTTTTTCAAAAATGATGATGGTCGAAACGTAACTTTCAATGGTGCTCGCTATTGCTCTATCATATCGCAGTTTTTGCTACCTAAAATTGAAGCCCGTAATCTTGACGACACTTGGTTTCAACAGGACGGTGTCACTTGCCCTACAACTGCTCAAACAATGGATCTATTGAGAGGTAAATTCGAAGAGTAGCTAATTTCACGTTTTGGACAGGTGAGTTGGCCGCCTAGATCGAGTGATATCATACCTTTAGACATTTTTTGTTTGGGTTACGTAAAGTCCAAAGTCTATGTTGATAAACTAGCTACGATTCAGGGTTTGGAAGCCAACATTACGCGTGTCATGAAAACCATACCGATCAGAATGCTCGAACGAGTCATCCACAATTGGACTCTCAGAATGGACACCCTGAGGCGTAGTTGCGGCCAACATTTGAAGGAAATTATATTCCAAAAATAAATGGCATACAATTTCCTTGGGATGTATAAAAAAGAGTCCACACTTGGTTTGAATTTTAATATATTTTTTTTATTTTGAAAAAAATACCTCTACATGGATCACACTATATAAAATTATCTTTTTGACTTATAGAAATCTAAATATTTTCCACAGCTCACAAAAAAATAATATATTTTGAAAACATTAACATTGACAAGGTTGCAATTAAAAATCAGTTGACGGACACAAAAAGGGCGGTTTAGTCTGTTCATCAAAAATAACATCTAAAAGAAACTGGCCAACGGTTAAAGGCGAAAACCAAAATTCCGATTACGGCTTTGTATACTCTATTTTTCACATCTAACTTTTAAAACTTGTCAAAGAAGTTGAGAATTTATCGATTTTAATTAATCTTTGTTTTGTTTCTGTCTAAAAATTATAATAATTGTTCTTTGTGTCAAAACTTAGTGCATTCCTTCTCTTTCTTTGTCGAAACAGCCTAATGTACCTGCCATGGTATTCAAATGTGTTTTATTTACCAATTTTGCCACAACATTTGATCCCATGTGATTTGAGTTGCAAATGATGCCAAACAAACAAATGGCATCCCATGTATGTTAACAAATTGACATGATTGAGTAAACACAAAACAAACAATTTTGAATGGCAATTTGTCCAAATTGATATTAATTAAGTTTTTAAACTGTACCAGCTTGCAAAATGCAACTCCCTCCCACACAATTGCCAAAACTGTGAATTAAATTCATTAAAACTCGCAGCGGTAACATTTGCGGAGCATTTGTGTTGCGTGCATTCGTTCGTTCCATCGCACAAAATTCACTGGGGGATGCTGTCATCCGACTGGAGATGGTGGAAGGGGCAGAGCGGCTCATAAATAAATGTATATTTAGCTGGGCGAGATGAATCGGATCCGATGGATCTCATGATAGTAACCCAGAAACAAGTTCACATTTTTAGATCTATCTGATTTATGGCAAGAAATTGCATTCAAATTGAGACATTAATAATGAATTGAAAATTGAAACTGCAAAAACCCACCGAAACTGTTTCTGTTACGTTTTCTTGGCTGAATTCATTAAAACGCGCAAAGGTTCGGTTGGGCCGGCCTGTAATCGTAACTAGCTGGCGTTCATTCACTGAGACCGAAATGTTTGGCGATGGCAAAGATGTAAGAAAAGAGCGACAGGTAGGCAGAGGGACTGACTACCCGTCTGAATGCGACCGAGTGACTATTTTGAAAAGTAAATGATGAATTGTAAAGTCAAATTGTTTTATGTGAATTTGTTGTGTTTACTCGTATTTGATGATTGCATTTTATTTTTGTACAGCTTAAAGGCGATGGGAAGGAAACGCTCTATGACTGATATTTTTTTAAACGAATGCTTCAGATTGTGTAAACAGTCTCAGAAGTTATTTGAGAAATTGCAAACGGATTTCATGGCTGACTGACTAGTCTAATCATTGAATATACTTCCAAGATTCCGTGTAATTATAAAATATTCCTAGTGAGAAAAAAGCGTCAGATGGCTCTACATTTTTGGTTGTGGGTAGGAGGGGAGGACACTGACATGAAGTGCAAAACAAAAATTTAGATTCTTGTTGAATAATATTTGGTTTGCAAAAGTTACATCCTGCATTGTTTGGCAAATTTCGATTTGGAAAAAATTAACGGCCTTATTTATAGATATTTACGGATGGGTTAAATAAATACACTTTGTAAATCATAAAAGCCAAAAAAGTGTATGATAACCAAAAAGTGTATTTGAAAGTTTTTTTTAATAAGGCTTTTTTTTTGGCTATTATTGGATCTGCCCCATATGAGTCTAACAATACGGGTTTTTATTTATATTTCGAGTCCTGACAATACTAGTGTTGACAGATGCAAACCGGAACTTCCAGTGGAAACTTTAACTTTTTTTAGCACAACTTCAGTCAGAACGTTTTGTCATTTGAGGGAGAATTGTTTTGTTTACAGCGTGTTGAAAAATTTATCTCAGTTCAAAAATGGAATTATATCGTAAGCATTTTCGTGCGATGATTTTTTACGATTTTCGGCGTGGTTTATCGAGACAAGAGTGGTTAAATCAACTTGTTTCGACTTTTGGCGATGAAGCACCATCTAAAACCATTTTTAATCGCTGGTACCAAGAGTTCAGTCTCGAACGCCGTTCGCCGCAGGATAAATTTCGTGAAGGACGTCCAACTTCGGTCACTTTGCCAGAAACCATCGATGCTGTGCATGAACTGATTAAGCAAGACCGACATGTGACATACCGTGAGATTGAGGCATCCTTGTTCATTAGTATGACAAGCATCAATAAGATATTGCATGTTCATTTGGCCGTGACAAAAATTTGATTCGTTGGATATCACATAATTTGACGAATGCTCAAAAAAGGCTCGTTTGGCTTTGTGCAAAGAGATGTTGAAAAAGTATAACTGAGGCAGCTCAAAGGCAGTGTATAACATTGCCACAGGTGACGAATCATGGATCTGTGCATATGAACCCGCAACAAAACAGCAATCGACCGTAAGGGTCTTTCAAGACGAGCCAAATCCAACAAAAGTTGTACGTGGAAGAAGTACATCGAAGCAAATGATTGCGTTTTTTTCGCTATTTGACCACTTAAGATGTCAAATTGATGGGCTTTCCACCGTACAGCCTTGATTTGGCACCCAATGACTTTTTCTTATTCCCTAGCATCAAGGAAAAATTCATGTTCAACGTTTTTCATCTTCCGAAGCAGCTGTTGAAGCGTTCAAAAACCATGATTTGGAGGTGTCTCAATCGGAGTGAAAAAAGTGCTTCGAAAATTGGTTTGTGCGCATGCAAAAGTGTATTGATCTTAAAGGAGAATATTTTGAAAACAATAAAACCATTTCCAATGATGAATTATTGTGTTTTTATTGCTGGACCCGAGATAAAAATAGCAACCCTCGTATGTATGGTGGAAAGATTAACACTTTTTCATTTCTATGTATAAGTATTTCATGGGCACTCTATTATGCACGCACACAGAAGCTCGGATTTTATATTGGAATTGAACAGCTGAATTTTTGGCGCTTCTTTGAATTCATTGACGTCTAAGCCTATTGTTTAGCAGAGGTGGAGCTATTTTAGCAGCATTTTCTGCATGACCTCAGTTTTAGATTTATAAATCACAAGGCCACCAATTATTTTGTGCTGCAAGTCTTCTTTCCCGATAATAAAGGATGTTTTTTTCAGAAGTGTGGTTTTCAAGAAGAAATAAAACGGGAGGACCCATTTTCGACCACTTTTTGCAGAATTTGGGGCCGTATGTCAGCAATTAAGCGCCGAATATTCTCTTCCAAGGCGTCATTCGTGTTGTAAGCGGGGAGCGGAAAGATTAACACTTTTTCATTTCTATGTATAAGTATTTCATGAGCGCTCTATTATGCACGCACACAGAAGCTCGGATTTTATATTGGAATTGAACAGCTGAATTTTTGGCGCTTCTTTGAATTCATTGACGTCTAAGCCTATTGTTAAGCAGAGGTGGAGCTATTTCTGCATGACCTCAGTTTTAGATTTATAAATCACAAGACCACCAATTATTTTGTGCTGCAAGTCTTCTTTCCCGATAAAGGATGTGTTTTTTCAGAAGTGTGGTTTTCAAGAAGAAATGAAACGGGAGTACCAATTTTCGACCACTTTTGCAGCATTTGGGGCCGTATGTCAGAAACTAAGCGCCGAATATTCTCTTTCAATACGTCAATCGTGTCAGGCTTATCTGCGTAGACAAGCGAATTTACATGACCCCACAAAAAATAGTCCAGCACGATCTTGGACGCCACGCCACGGGCCCACGTCGCGAGATAATGCGCTCACCAACATTTCCTTCAATAAATTAATTGTTTCGTTGGCTGTATGGCATGTAGCGCCATCTTGTTGGAACGAAAGGTCTTCCACATCCTCCAATTGAGGCACGAAAAAGTCTTTAATATCTCTAAAGCGTTTCCCATTGACTCTAACATTATAACCGGCTTCATTTTTAAAGACATATGGACCAATGATTTCCTCTGCTCATAAAGCACACCAAGCAGTGACTTTTTGAGGATGTAATGGCGTCTCAACAATGGCTTGTTCTTTTTACATTACTCCAAATGCGACAATTTTGGTTATTAAGGTACCCATTCAACCAAAAGTGAGCTTCATCGTTGAAGAAAAATTTCTTGTAAGAATCGGGATCGGTGGTCATCTCGTTTGGGCCCATTCACCACGATTTGGAAACGTTGTCCCGGATTAAGTCTATTCACTATGAAATGGGAAACCAAACTGAGCAGAAATCAAGCGACAGTTGTCAAAAATACCAACTCAGAATATAGTGTAGCCAGACTAAAAACCACACCACTAAAAAAACACCCTTCATATTTAGAGCGCTGTAGAGGTCACGCATCTTCGCCCAACGTCGCACAATGGAGCCTTTTGACTTTTTTTCGTTGCAAAAATCATAACTTCTAAACTAGTGAAGATATTTTCAAAGTTTAAAATATGTTATAAAGTTAGCTTATGCTTTAAAATGAGTGCTAACGTTTGTTAGTAGGGCTGATGGAATCTTTACTAACAAAAATCTAATATTGTTTTTCTTAATTTTTAAAACATTGTCATATCGTCGTCCGAGGGTTTAAGTGCTCTATGTGCCAAAAATGCGTTTTGAGTAAATCAAGTTTGAAATTTAGCATAATTTTTCAAAGAAACTACTCGATGGGATTTTTATACCATATATTTGTTATGTCAAGATGATTCTAAGAAAACATTTTTATCTCCCGATCACATCTACAACGGGATGTTTTCTAACGGTAATAAAAATCCTGGTTGCTCTATACGCCACCTTAAGCATATTTCCCTGCAAATACATACACGTAGAGCAAAGTAGCATTAACAAAGTAATAAAACACGCTTTCAAATTTTAGTAAAAAACAATAAATATATTTATTTACAAAAAACAAAAATAAAAACTATTCACAAAGTTATTACAGAATATATCAAAATGATAATAAAAAAATTAAAATCTTAATTTATTTGAGTTAGGTAATAATTTTTGTCTGCTTCAGATATAAAATTGAATAAAAATTTTAAATCAGAAATTTTTTCATTTTGAATTTTTCCTTTTCTGTTAAGAATACTTAACTCTGTTTCAAAAATATTTAACGGTGTTGGTAATTGATTCCGGCAACCTTTTTTTTATTATATTTACTGTTTGGTAATGAGACTGCAAAATTGAGTTTTTAAATTTAATTATGAACAAGTTGTTTTGAATATATTCAAGAACTTTTATTTTAGTAAATGGAAGAATAGAAAAATGTAATTGGTTAGATATCTTAGAAAAATTCTTAAAATCTGATAATTGCATTTCTACAACCTTAAGTTTTATTTGATAAACCTTCTTGATAAACCTTTAAAATTGAGAAAAGTAGCAAAATAGCAAAAGTAAGTCAACAATATAACTGCAATAGAGCAAAAATGCAACTAACGACTGCACGTAGAGCAAAATGTCCAGCAATAATCAATTTCAAGATTTTGCACTGAAATTTTGCTCTATACGCCATTGAATGGCGTATAGATCAAAATAGCACAAAAAAGTTCTGTTTTGAAAGATATAGGGCAAAATGGACACGATTTATCTCAGCAACGAGAAGAGATAGCTGAAAACGGATTGCAGATTTGAAAAATTTAAGGTCGAAAACCTAAGATTGCATCCTCAACTCAAAATTGTCAAAATGGCGTATGGAGCACTTAAACCCTCGGACGACGATATATGTAAGAAAATTTACGTTTTATAAGATAACATTCCGCACTTCTGGATGTTCAGAAAAGCCAACTGAAAATATCTTTTTGGACCACCTTGGACAGGCACTAAACTTATCCTGATTTTAAAACTTATTTCGTATATACTCGTAAATTTATGAGCAAATTTCATTGTTTTTGTTAAAATTGGTCGAAAGTATATGTGGGAGCTATATCTTAATCGAAACCGAATTTCTCCAATTTCAACAGCTACCGTCTTTGGCAGATGTGTTAAATTTTATCAAAATTGGATTAGTTCGTGGCTTCTAGAGCTAAAAACAGAAAAATTGGATGAACATATACGTGTGGGAGGTATATCTTCTTATATAAGTACTTATACATCTGAAATTTTTCCTCAATTTCAACAACGTCCTATGTTGGTCCAAACAATTAACATATGCCTAATATCATCAAGATTACGTGTTATATGTGGTTTCTAGATTTACAGACACAAAATCGGATATACATATATTTTGGGAGCTATATCTAAGTCTGAACCGATTTTCTTCAATTTCAATAAAGTCCTTCCTTGGTCAAAAAAACTAACGTATGCCTAATTTGAATAAGATGAATAAGATATCTTCTAAAGCCAAAAACGTAAGATCGGAAGAACAGAAGCGTGGGAGCTATATCTCAATCAGAACCGATTTCCGTTAATTTCCATAACAACGGTTCTTGGTCCAATAAACGTTTCTGAACAACCACCAGAAACGTGCGGGATATTATCTTATACAAGACTGACCATTTTATCGACCATGTTGGCCATTTTATCGATCCATTAATTCAAGATTATTTGCTGTGTGGCACCTAGAACTAAAAACATAAAATCGGATGAACATATGTGTGTGGGAGCTACATATTAATCTGAACAGACTTACATCAATTTAAAGATATGAGTATATCTTAATCCTAACCGATTTTCTTTAATTCAAATAACGTCCTTCCTTGGTTTAAAAAACTATTGTGAGCTAAGTTTCATCAAAATTTTGTAATGTGTGGTTTCTAGAGCTAAAGACATAACATCGGATGAACATATATGTTATGTATATATATGCTTTGTCTTGATCAGAATAGATTAGTCCAGAAAACTAACTTCTGCTAAATTTTATGAAAATCGAACAACGATTGCGACCTGCTTTTGATTGCAAGCTCTAGGTGGATAGAAAGATAGGCACACATCGTTAAATAAAATTATAAGTATACACACGCAGAGAAAAGATATGGTTACTATATGGTCACGACAACAATAGTATGTTTTCTGCAATAAAATTATGGTCGTCGCAACCATAGTATTGTTTTTTGCATTTTATTTTGACAATAGTATGATTGCGGCAATGTTAATATTGTTGAAATGTAACAATATCAATATTGTCACACATAAAAATGAAAATATGGCTGTAGCAACAATATAAATATGGCTGGTGCGACAAAAGTATTGTTTTTTGGGTTTTTTTGTTAACAATAATATGATTACGACAATCATACTGGCAAAATCGTATTTTTTTGTTGTTACGAATCTTACGCAATAATAGTACTTTTATATGTTAATTTTTTTTTTCAAAACAAACTAATTTAATAAATGGTTAATATATTTTTCGTCGCTGTCATGCTATTTTGGTCCAAACGCCACTTTCTGCTATTGGAGAAAAACGCATTTTAAGTTGGACATCAATTATTTTTGAAATGGACCGTTAGATTTTCCTGGACTTGGGCATTTTATTTCCGTATAGTCTCCTCTTTCTTCATGTGAAACTTCGAAAAATATCAGTGCAAAATAGGGAAGTTATAGTCAATTTAGTCGCAGATGCCAAGTGTATTTTTGTTCCACATCCAACACTTTGTGTCGTCTTTGACATTTTGCACTAGGTGGATCAAAATGAACATGGATATGGAGCATATAAGCACAACTTTTTACTACAAAGTAATAACACATGGGTCGTTATGCAATGAAAAAAAAACAGAATTCATAAATTTGTTTATTAACATAATAACTTAAAAAATACATTTCATTCTTATATCTAACCAAAATTAAATATTAGAACAAATTTAGTTTAATCTTAATAAGGATTTTATATAGTTTTGATGCTCAACCGGTATAAAAGGAATTAGATCGGTAATATCTTTTATTTTTTCTGGCCCAATCGGACGCCTTTGTGAAATTTGGATGTCAAACGAAAATATATTTTTAGAAGGTAACATATTAAGTCTACTAGAGCTTTTGAGTAAGTTTATTGTCTTATATTCTATACATGAAAATGATAATTTGTATTTTAAAGAGTACATTTTTTCAATGCTATATTCGTAATAAATAGATTTTATTTTTGAAAATGGAACATTAAGGTAGTTTAATTTCCCAGCTGGAATAGAATAGCTTTTAAAATCTTCAGATGTCATTTCAATAATAATCAATTTCGTTTTCTCACACGATATTTTTGAAATCAACTGAATAAGGTGTTGAGGACTATATATTTCCAAGTGTTTTAAATGTCTATCGATAACTGAATGCACACAATCGATTTCTTGAATAGTTGAGTGACCGGGCTCCGAAAATTTTTGAATAATTTGTAGTATTTGTGGATGTTCTGCTAGAAAAGATTTGATTGCCGTTGAATTCACTCGATTTCTGTTTTGTGGGACGCAAGAATCACTCCATAGGGTTAAGCGATTTAAGTGGGGATAATCACGTACCAATTTTGACAAAATGCAGACTAAGGCACTGGCGATATCATTACCAGATCTACCACTATGAAATTCTGTCCAAATGGCACAATAGGTTACTTTGTGTTTATTTGACAGTATGAGTGTTGCTGTCAAATTTAAAACGTTCAGCTTTCTTTTATAATAAAACGAAGACGCGTTCCCTGCAACAATTATTTTGTATATCATGAATGTGCATATATTAGAGTGCACTGACAACAAAAATTCAGTTCATTCGAATTTTGGCTACCAATGTATGACAATTTGTATGAAAAGAAAACAAAATCCGAAAAGGGTGAATTTTTGTTGACCCAATGCAGTGTTAGCAGTTTAGAATAAATTGAAATGTATTCACAGCTTATGTCAAAAAATAAAAATATAATAGTGTATCACTTTTTTAACTTGCATAGATTTATGTTAAAAGTTTTTGTTTCCACACTTATAAACCCGGTTCGATTTTCGAAATTAATATTCCGCATTCGATAGCATTGCAGCGCGAGTCTACGATAGCTTCAAAAAGTTATATCTACGAGTACTTGACATTCACATATATTTGAATTCACATAACTTTTTGTGAATCCATGTTTTTAAAATTCGATTTTGGCTTTATCTACAGATTTCAGCTTTTATGTTGTAAATAAAGAGTGTATGCGAAATAAAGATAAGCCAAAGACGAATTATCAAAAAGTTATGCGAATTCAAACATTTCGGAAAATCATTATAGGGCCGTATATATTCCTTTTTGGAGCTAACGTTTTTATAAAAAAAAATATGCTTTAATTTAGGTTCTAGTTTGAAAACTAAAATTAAGTACAAAAATTACCTTTAGGTAAGCCAAAAACTTTTTGTAAATCATAGCAGATTACACCATGGGTAGTATCTGTATTGCTTCGATCATTATCTCGTTCAGTTTTACATAACACTTTTTCTTTTATATGGGCTATATGCTTCAATCTATCGTTCTCACTTAAAAACTCATTATTTCGATGCTTATAACACTTGTCACACATATCTTTTTTTGGTTTGTAAAAAGATATGTTATATTCTTTTCTAAAAACTTTTTCATAAATGCCTCTTTTTACGGGAGTTTCATACTTTTCAATATAAAGTTTAAACATTTTCGCCAGGTTGAGATCCGCTTCTATATAGGTGCGGGTCGTGCTAGAACGGCAGTAATGTGACTCCACTGTTTTGAAGCTTTCAATATGCTCGCGGACAGTGGACAGCTGGTCATAACTTGTAACTTTTTTAACATGTTTACCTCTTTTGCTAGGTTTTGGAACACCGCTGCTTTTATCTTGAAGGTTTTTGAACGCGTAGTAAATTCTATTTTTGTCAATATTTAGCGTATTTAAGAAAAATAGTCGGCAAACTCTGTGAATACGTTGATCAACTTGAAAACGATATGTAAAATTTACACATTTTTTTGTTGGCCCGCTGCTACGTCTTCTTTGGATGGGTTGGGTTCTTACAAATTTAAAATAAAATCCCAATTTCTCTTGATCTTTTAATTTCCAAAAATCTTCAAATATTTTTGATCGATCATCGCCATTGAAATTATTATTGCAGTTAAAGGTACAGGTTGGTTTACATGACTGCAAAATTGTTCGTGATGGCACTTCTTCATTTCTGCTGTTAAAATACCGCGCGCCCGATTGCCTTAATTGTTTCTTTCGATTTCTTGTCCATCGTATTGTTTCCCCTGATGATTTGGAGCAAGATGGAACACAATCTGATGGTAATTCAGCTAGGTTAGGATCGACGAATGAATTAAATGTAGATCTTCTGTTGCCTGTCGATGATGGGTCGAAATTCGGATCATTCATGGAATCATCAGCCGAAAAATCGGATTCACTATCAGATCCACCAAACATATTTATGTACTGAAAATATAATAGTATCGGACTTTTTAACATTTACGCATTTACACCATTTGCTAACATTTTGTTTAGTGTAACATTTCAAAAAATTCTGATATTTTTTATGTAAACAACCGTTATTTTTAACATTGAAAAGGTCTAAAATATGATGCTTACCTTCGATCGTAGTAATATGCGTCTGCACTCATTGAAGTTTTAAACGAAAAGACCGATAAAATACGCACACTGTATACTTCAAAATTCCATTAAACATCATATACAACCAACTTTGCTTTGAAAGATGGCTACTCTTAAGAAAAAGTGGACATACATAAATCCTACCAACTTCGCTTTGGAAAATGGTCGGGAATATTTGCCACAGTTGGCTATTCTCAAGACGTATGCGTTGCCAACCATGGGCGAACTATATTTCTGTACTCTTGTAATGAAATTTTATGGTTAACGTTTTACAGTTACATTTAAATCCCTTGAGGAGATATTTGATGAATTATATGTTCTATGATAATATTTTGTATTAATTTTCGCATTAAACTGAATTACCAAAAGAATTGTATACGTGGGTCAAAATAGCACATTTATTTTTTGTTGGTGAAACATAATGTATTTTTGGTCCAAACGCCACACTTTTGGATATGGATCAAAAATTACAAAAAAAAATGAAATTAAAATGGAGATGGATCAAAAATGCATCTCTGTATCTCGAAAACCAAAAGAGATAGACAAAAACGGATTACAGATTCTGAAAGAGGAGGTCGAAAAACATAGGAATACATTGCTAACTCAATAAGTCGAAAATGGCGTTTGGATCAGAATAGCATGACAGCGACGTTTTACAGAATTTACTTAATAAAAATCTCTATTGTTGAATAACAACTTAACCCAGTCCTTACAAAAAATGTTAGGGATCATAGTATGGTTGTGTGTGAGTCATAATATGATTGTGAGGATCATATTATGGTTGTGTGTTAAACATACTATGGTTATGAGGATTATAATATGGTTATGGGGATCATAGTATGGTTGAGTTTGAATAATTATATGGTTGTGGGGATCATAGTATGGTTGTGTGTAAATAATTATATTGTTGTGAGGATCATAATATGGTTGTGTCACAACCATTTGTCCAACAATAGTATGATCCTCCTCGAATATTTTCACCAAAACCATACTTTTTTTCTGCGTGCAGTAGATCCGCATACTCCGAGTAGATCCGCGTACTTCAATATGTGTTTAACTCAACTATTTTTGGTAGTTACAAAGAGTTGAGATCAAACTAACTTAAAATGCCCTGTTTCACACAGTGGTGTAGGGTATAAAAACATGGTTGATGGCTTCTTTGAGTATTTTAACTGTATGTATGCGGAAGTTATTCAACTAAACAATATCTCTGAAAAAAATATAGCGTACTAAAATCGTATATTTGAGATTTAAAAATATTATATGTGTATTGTTAACTCGTTTAGTTCAAGCCCGCTCTCGTATGTCATGTAAACTGTCAACTATTATAATCTTCTTTTGGAAATATTCAAGTGTCGAATACCCCCTAACGATGCTAAAGGAAACGTTCTATAAGGGCATTTACCCAGACTTATGCATGCTCTTATTCATGTTATATGTGCTACGTGCTTGTCTCTTTTATGGGTTTCACACCACAAGTCGGTGAATAGTCTAGCCAATAAATTGCCATGTAATCATGGCTTAACGATCTTTTTTGTTTTATGAACACAGCATTTGGCTTTAATTGTTGAATCATAGCTTTACGACCCTCCCTCTGTCTTAAAAAGATACGAACAACTTCTTAGTGTGGAATATAAATTAGATTTACTTATGGCGCTGATTATATCTCAGAACTCAATGTGACAATCAGACTATATTTTATGAGGATTCAAAATAATTTATATTTTGTTCTTGCGGATAAAAGAGAGACTTGGTTCAACATCACAATTAACCTTAAAAGCGTCCTCTTAATATATTTTCGCCTCGTAGAATATAGTGTGTGCCAATTGGGACGATTTAAAACAATAATTAATCAGTGCAGAGATACAATTTGTACGGATGTTGTGCTGGAATTCTTTGTATCTGTTTCTTTCGGCATGCGGCTATTCAAAAATTCAGGGGGATATTTGTGACAAATACCTGTGGCGGCATAGGATGAATACTCGTATGTGCATACGTGTGTTCGCCTAAAAGTTATCCATATACATAACAAATCCGTATAACAAATCCAAGTTTAAGAGAATTATAGATACTTTGGTTAATTTTTACAGAAAATTTCAAAGTAACCTCATGTTTTAGAACATACATCCATATATAAGTAAAGGCATGTATGTGTTATTAGAAAGAGACAGGAGGGGAGGCTGCTGTAATTGGACAATGACGTTCTCTTTCCCAAATATGGGTTATTATTAACGTTCTGTCCGAAATTTTGTAATAATCGGATTTAAAGGGTGGTCAAACCATAATCCACGATATTAATTGTGAGTTCACCTTAACGTACATTTTTTGCCCAACTTAATTTAGAATTTATTTGTTTCAATATTTGACAAATTCAACGATGAAGAGGTACATTATTGAGCATAAGCCTTTAACGGAAATGGGCATCAAATAAAAATGATTTTCGTGCACTACGAAGGAAATTATTTTCAGCGACGAGGCACACTTTCACCTCAGTGGATTCGTTAACAAGAAAAATTGCCGCATTTGGGCAAATGGGAATGTACTAGTGATTGTTCAAAAGCCGATGTATCTACAAAGAGTTAGTCTCTGTTGATGTGACTGCAAAAATAAGGTCGGACAAGCTGTTTGAGGTATATTACCAAGTCCGTGTAGTGTATTTGTATTTTTTTACAATTAAATCGTACGTTTTAGTTGGTTGGCTCTGAACCCGTAAGATTTTTTAACTATATTTAACATAGACAGATATCTGCTCAGTTTTATTTACCATGCACTGAATATTAGGGTTGCGACATCGATGTTTTCCAAACACATCGATTATTTTTTACATCGATGTTTTAGTGCCGATGTTTTACCGACATTGATGTATTGTATCGATGTTTTTCTGTCTGACTGTAATTGTGACCAGTGCTGTAAAATTTGTACTATCTTGTATTTTTGTCTCTTTTGGTTTGCTCCTAAGTTAGGAAAAAAAGGACAAAATATTATAAAGAATGTCTACATTATTTGAGTCTTAAATTTTGGGATGGGCATCACAAACTGGTGGAAGAGAACTGGAAGGCAAAAAAGAGATCCAGGGTTACTGATCAAATGGATACTGCTCAAATGCCGACAGAATTGGCTGCATATTTGAAAAGTCCTGTGTCTAGACTACATGAAAATCCCCTGGAGGCATGGCAACAGGGATATGTGCCTAAAAACTCAGCGTTGATGCAGACGGCTATAAAATATTTATCAATTATGGCCACTTCTGTCCCCTCTGAGAGAGTGTTATCGGCTGCTGGAAATATTGCTTCAAGCAGAAGAAGCTCTATCTCAGGAGAGAAGCTCAAAAAAATTCTATTTTTACAAACTGTCCACTCAAAGTTTTAAAACCTTGAACAATAATAATTTTGTTTTAGCAATATAAGTACATAAATAAAATAACTCTAGTATTAATCAAGTTTTATATTTGTTTGGCCTTAATATCATCAAATAGGGTTATTTATTTGTTGATAACACATATTTAAAAGAGAATATCGGCAAAAATAAAATTTCCGTAAAAACATCGATGTTTTTTACCGATGTTTTATCGACAATGATGCCTTTGATTTAAAATATCGATGTTGTAAAACATCGATTTTTTAAGGTCGATGTTGCAGCACTACTGAATGGTCCTTTCAGTTGTAGTTATATTTATCATAAACTGAAAGGTCGACCAACTAAAGGAACTCACAGAGTTTTCTATGCGTTTCCAAAAACGAGATGCAATAAAAAGAAATCTATTTATAACATTTTCTCTGTATTTCAGAATTAGCCTGTGTGAGGGTGCACGCAGGTATGCTAGGGACTACGGCGATAAACCGTAGGGTACTTTAGATTTTGAGTGAGTTAGATGTATGTGCTTGCCTTATGCACCATTTTTATTTATTGTATAAGTTATTCATACATACTCCTTCAATATTCCGTCGATATGTATATTTAGTTTAAGTAAATTAAGATAATTTGTATCGTAGTAAATAAAATGAGTTCATTCAAAACCATTGAAGTGTTTGGTTGTCTGATCTCTGATCCGTTTCCATATGTGGAGTGAATATGAAACGCGGTGTTAGTAAATACTAACAATATCCATGGGGAATGACCTTGATTTAACCTTAACAATGTAAACAATTTTTTGAAGCCGGTTCATATTTGCGAAATGTGCTTTGATCGGTGCAATTTCTGATAACCCCGTCCAGTATATGCCACATTATTGTAGCTATTATAAGTTGTATGTTGTCCTTTGAAAAACCTAAAATGTTGGTTTGTTGAAATTGATTTTGGACTTGACTTAGGCCAAAAAAAATAATCAAATTAGGCCCAACAAATTCAAATGATCGCGGCAATTAGTTGCGTTGTTTGTATGGCATGCCATCTTGGTGGAACTACAGCTCGGATGTATTGAGGGAGTCGAGCCCTTACGACAGAAATATGGTTAACATCGCCCTATATGATTACTACAGCATTCCGTCAATTCCTTTGTCAGCAAAGCATTTGATACAATTACGCTTTTTTGATTCAGCGGCTCATTTGGGGCTTTTTAATACATATTAAACATTTTCGGATTTGTTGTTATACCCTACTTCGCACTATGGTACAAACCATATGTAAAATGAACCGATGGAGTCAGAATCAATATCGAACCCCCTGAGTGATGTTCGTCCGTCCGTCGATCTGTCTGCCTATGGATTTCAGAACATATAGCTCTGAAAAGCACATTTTACTTCCGAGTTCGACTATCTCTGGTGAAATTTGTTCTTACCGATGCAAGCTTTCGAATAACTCCCACACAAATGAATTTTCTGATTTGAGATCTTGTAGCTCTAGATGCCACAAACTAAACCCGATCACGCACAAATTTTGCATGCTACTTTCTAAGGGATCGTTAATTAACTATGCTGAGAGCGGAGCGTTATGGTGGTACGTTTTAAGTTACCATTTATTAACTGTGGTAAAGCTGGACCACATGTTTCCGAAGAGTTACCACACAAAGATCCCCCCGATTTAAAGTCCTGCAGCTCAAGAAGTCACAAATTATACCCAATCAATCTCAAAAATATATGAACGTCAAATAATTAACTCCAGAAAGAGTTGGTTAATCTTGTGAACGACTATTAAAGTATTGGTGTATCGATATTGATGGCGTGGAAACGTTCGTCTAAAAAAAAAAAAAAAAATCATACAAAGGTTTTTCCATATTTAGGGTCCTGCATCCATAGAAACCAGAAGTAAAATACGATCGTACTCAAATTTTGCAAGGTACGTTCTGAGCGACCAATAATTAACCAATGTGAAGCTAGACCATATCGGTCCATGTTTCAGAATAGCTCATTACACAAAGTTTGGCAAAGAGCATGGATGAAGTTAGTCCATTTCGATCCATGTTTTCAAATAAACCATGAGGCTGAGGTTCGCGGCAATAGAAGGCACGATTTAAATCCGATTGTGCCAAATTTAACACAGTGTAACTTTTTCTTGTGAGTTTGACTAAATAGGTATTTTCCTGCAGTCGAACGAAATATGTCCCTCCACCTAGCCTTACGCCACAAGTAAACGCCGTACGTCAACACAGGTTTAAGAGTTAATTTGTAAATCCCTAACTTATTGTTCAAATTTAACTGAGAATTTGTTTCTAGGAGCCAGAACATTACTCGTATGTGAGTTTTAATTGTATCCTGCAACACTCTGTGGATCATGGTATTTTAAGTTAGGTTCATGGCAAATGTTTGTAGCTACCAATAAGATATATGTTGGACAACCCTTTCTTATTCGCATCGCGCGCTCGAAGAGAACGGTCGTTAAAAGAACTCCTCTCGGAAATTAATTCTAATAAAATAAAATAAGCAGGGAAAGTGCAAAAAATAAACTCAATTGTCGGGAAAACAATTATCTAAAATTGTTTGAATTCATTATAAGTATTAACTTGTAAGGAATTCAAACAGTTTTTTGACAAAATAAAAATTTTAAGTTGAACAACAAACCCAGTTGTGTAAGAATCAGTGTAACAAAACAACCAAAATTAAAAAAGGCACACACACAGCTAAACAAACCCACAGCTTGATGAGCCATCGTCTCACTCAAGAGTTGGAACAACGCAGACACTCTTTCTGCAGTGTAAGTTCGCGGAATGCATACTTCGCGATAAATGCAGATGTAAACAATGGAATGAGAGAGGTAGCGCCACTAAGACAAACTCTCTCACCAGGCAGTGCTAGCAACAACAGTAATAACAAAGAAGGTGGAAACACAGCGAACACAGAAATAACACACGAAAACAACGACAAACCATTAAAGGCGGTACAGACAGGCATGGATCGCTACATTACTATAAAGCGTAAATCCAGCCCAGCCAAAGGCAACTCTAACAAAAAAAATTGCAAAACTGTGAACGGTGAAGAACCAACAACGTCCGTCACGGGTAAGAACCGGTTTGCATTGCTGAGCGAAGAAGAACCTCAATCTTCTACCTCGGCAAATGCCGCAACTCCAAGGCCGCCCCCAATATACCTACGTGAGAGTAGCTCAAATGAGCTAGTAAATATTATTGCCCAAGTTGTTGGTAGTGGTGGCTTTCACATAGTGCCAATAAAGAAAGGGAACATTAACGAGACTAAAATTCAGGCATACACCGAAAACGGCTTTCGCGCTATTTCTAGTTATTTTAACGATAGAAATAAAAATTTTTACACGTATCGTCTTAAGAGTAGTAAGGGTATCGCGGTAATCTTAAAAGGCATTGAATCATTTGTAGGACCAGATGAAGTAAAACGAGCACTGGAAAAAGAGAATTTTAACGTTCACTCCGTGGTGAACGTTCTTAACAATAAAAAGGTTCCCCAACCAATGTTCAAGGTCGAACTTCAACCTGACTCGCGGAAACTAAAGAAAAATGAAGTTCATCCTATATACAAACTTCAATATTTGTTATATAGAAGAATCACGGTCGAAGAACCCCACAAAAGAAATGGTCCCGTTCAATGCCAAAATTGTCAAGAGTATGGACACACAAAATCATACTGCACTTTGCCAACCGTTTGTGTTGTATGTGGTGATCTACACCAATCGTCCGCCTGCAAAGTTAAATCGCAGGAACAGAAAAAGTGCAGTAATTGCGGGGAACAACATACCGCAAATTACAGAGGTTGTAGGGTTTACAAAGAACTTAAGCGTAAACTAGAAGAGAAGCGTAAACTCATTTCTAACCGAAACGCGCCGAATCCTATAATCGACATCCAACAGACTCCAGTTTACTCTAGCAACGGAAACGGCATTACAAACGGTATAACATACGCGAATGTTCTAAGGGCGCATACACCTAATGCCCCAGTGCAACAACATGGTAACTCTGAATCAATGATTCAACAACTGGTACAGAGTATAAACATGTTCATGTCAACTATGCAATCAATGATGCAAGAATTCATGCGAAACCAGAATCAGTTAATTCAAACTCTACTTACCAAAAAATAGGCCCTCTTAAGATATGTACATGGAACGCAAACGGTGTGAACCAACATAGACACGAACTGACCGAGTACCTAGATCGGCAGAATATTGATATAATGCTACTATCAGAAACTCATCTCACAGACAAATACAATTTTCAGATACCTAATTTTAGATTTTATGGTACTCATCACCCCGACGGTAAGGCTCATGGGGGCACTGGTATCCTAATACGTAAACGAATGAAACATGAAGTCGCTGAAGGAGTCTCACAAATCTACCTCCAAGCGACAACAATTCGTATCCAGATTCAAGGTAGTTTTCTTACCATTTCAGCAATATATTTCCCCCCGCGGTTCGCGATATCAGAAGATATACTTCTGAACTTCTTCAATGGTCTCGGACACAACTTTATTGCTGCTGGTGACTACAATGCCAAACATACGCACTGGGGATCCCGTTTAGCAAACCCTAGGGGAAACCAGCTGTATAAATGTCTAATGCGACGTCAAAATAAATTGGACTTTATATCTCCCAGTCAACCTACATATTGGCCTTCTGATATTAACAAAAAGCCTGACTTGATAGACTTCGGTATAATAAGAGGAGTTAGTAAATCTAACTTATCTGCTAGTACCTGTACTGACTTATCGTCAGACCACTCGCCAGTTATATTTCTTCTTCACGGGAAGACAGTACTTGTAGATGACCCACTAAGGCTTACTTCATACAAAACTAACTGGTTAAAATACAGGAAGTACATTAGTAGTCATTTAGATTCGAATCATCTAATTTCTAACGCGGATGAGATCGATAACAACGTATCCAACTTGAACGTAATCCTGGAACAGGCGGCCATTCACGCTACACACAGACAAATAAAAGTGACAAATAGTTTGAATACTTACACTAACCGGGAAATAGAGCACCTTGTAAGTGAAAAAAGGAGGTTCCGTCGCGAATGGCAGCGAAATAGGTCACCAGCGGCACGACTAAGACTGACTGAAGCTACTAAAAGGTTGCAAAGCGCACTTAGAAAAGAAGACAGTAGACAGCAGGCTAGTTTCATTGCAAGTTTAACTCCGACTGCTTCAACCAAATTCTCATTATGGAAAACATTAAGAAATACTAGTATGCCCACCGAAACGCAATTTCCAATACGCGACGCAAATGGCAAGTGGGCAATATCAGAAGAGGAAAAGGCCAATGTTTTTGCAAACCATCTATCACAGGTATTTCGCCCAAATCCTGCAAGTAGCGACATCCTTCCACCTGTTGATAAAATGTCTGCCGTAATTCCATTGTTTACTAACGCAAATGAAGTTCTGAATGTCATTAAAGAAACCGTGAATCCAGGTAAAGCACCTGGATATGATCTTATCACGCCTAAAATGATCTTGGAACTTCCCTATATTGCTGTGAAGTTCCTGGCAAAATTATTTAACTCTATTTTGAGACATGGGTACTTTCCTAAAGTGTGGAAAATTTCTCTGATTCAAATGATTTTAAAGCCAGGAAAGGACAAATCAATACCTTCCTCGTACAGGCCGATCAGTTTGCTTCCCTGCTTATCCAAACTATTTGAAAAAGTTCTTTTATCGAAAATAAAACCGTTTCTCGTGTCAAATAACATAATACCAGACCATCAGTTTGGGTTTCGCGAAGGTCACAGCACTATCGAACAAGTAAACCGTCTGACCCAAGCAATTGAAAAATCATTTGAACGGCGAGAATATTGCTGCGCAGTATTCCTGGATGTTGCTCAAGCATTTGACAAAGTCTGGCACTTTGGCTTGACCTACAAAATTTGCAAATACTTACCGGCAAATACGCATCGAATTCTTGAGTCTTACTTAGAAAACCGCAGATTCAGAGTCAAATGTGGACAACACGTCACCGATGACCGCGAAATACTAGCAGGTGTTCCCCAGGGAAGCGTCATGGGGCCTATCCTTTACATTCTGTTTACCGCAGATATTCCTACCAGCCCAAACGTGCTAACATCCACTTTTGCCGATGATACCGCTATAATGGCCACACATAAAAAGCAGGATATTGCATCTATGAATCTAGGTGTACATCTCAGACGAGTAGAATCTTGGCTCTCTGACTGGAGAATAAAAGTCAATGAGGCTAAATGCACACAGGTAACTTTCACACTGAATTTTAGCACTTGTCCGACATTGAAATTAAACAATATCCCTTTTTCTCAATTTGATCATGTTTCATACCTTGGAATCCACCTGGATCGCCGACTCACCTGGAGAAGTCATATCGAAGCCAAGAAAACTCAACTGAAACTTAAGGTCCATCAACTTCACTGGCTCCTAAACGCGAACTCAAAACTAAGTCTTGAATATAAGGTCCTGCTATACAACAGTGCAATCAAACCTATCTGGTTATACGGTGCCCAGCTATGGGGCAAAGCAAGCTCGAGCAATCTCGACAAAATCCAAAGAGTCCAATCGAAGACATTGCGGCTTATTACCGGTGCCCCATGGTATATGAGGAATGAAAATATCCACCGAGACTTGAAAATACCTCTCGTTAAAGAGGCAATTCAAAAAATCAATATAAAGTACAAAGAGAAGCTCGAACGTCATGATAACATACTTGCTAGACAATTATTGTGCAGTCCCAGATCTTTAAGACTTCGGAGAAACGAACGCCGTGTTTTCTAATCTTCATCCGTAACAGTAATCGCGAACACACGCGCCCGAAAGACTGTGTAGAATCCTTTTCTACGTCACGTGGCTTAAACGCTCTTATACGTGATCTTTAAAACAGTCAATATCAATCGCGGACGAACAATCAAAAAAGACTGTGTAGAATCCTTCATTCTACGTCACGTGGCTTAAATGCTCTCATACGTGATCCTTAAAACAGTCAACGCGAAAAACCTACAAAACCCAAATTACGTCGTCCACTCTGCTATTCTAGAGTTATCCGTTATACATACATAACTAGAGTTCTTCACTCTACATAATATCGCGAACACTCAGTAAATGACTGTAAGGGTCCTCTGGACCTTTATCACGAGGTTTAAGCCAAACCAGGTTTAAAATCCTCACGTGTGATCCATACCAGTTATATACTATTTTGACCAAATTAATTAAAATTCCTGCCAATTAGCAGAGACCCACATTACAAGAAATCCATACTAGGATTCATTATTGAATTATTCTTAAGATTCGTATACTTATTGTTAGGCTCCTTTGGAGCAGATTCAATAATTCAAATAAAGCTTATATAAAAAAAAAAAAACCCTTTCGGTGTACCGATCGATTATGAATCACAGGCAAGTTCTATTTAACGATGTCTGTCTGTCAGTCCGTCTGCCATAATCAAATTGCAGGTTGCAGTTGTTGTTTGATTTTAATGAAATTGGT
This sequence comes from Hydrotaea diabolus, assembly GCA_963513945.1. Lineage (NCBI taxonomy): Eukaryota > Metazoa > Arthropoda > Insecta > Diptera > Muscidae > Hydrotaea > Hydrotaea diabolus. The sequence continues at coordinate 77,693,933 of OY740720.1, forward strand.
CAGAAGTAAGTTTTCGAGAGCGCAAGCTATTAAAATTGAAAAAAATCTGTTTAGATAAAGATACAGCTTCCAAATATATGTGCATTCGATTTTTATTATAAAGATTTCGGGCGGGACAGAGCTGCCTCGTCAAAAACAAGATGCGTTAAATAAAATATGAACTCGAACTCCTTTTTGATACCCTTTCCTTTCGAGAAGCCTATAGCAATGCCAGTGACTGGTACTTGTTGCATACACTTTCGATTCGATGCGTTTATTCGTTCACTCTTCTTGCGTCAATCGTTTTGTGTTCATGCTGCTTCCAATACCATTGATAATGTCAAGCTGTCAAAAACTTAAAGTGGCAACAATAACATACCATTTTAAATTGTATGCAATTAATATTTATATTTCAAAACTGAAAATATTTCAAGCAACTCACCCAGGTAAGCGCGTTAGCTAAAGTTTAGGTTTTTAATTAACATGGGAGTTGTTGTTTTTTTTCTTTTGCATGCCTCAATCTAATACAACAATAACAACAGCAACAACATCGATTACAGTGCAATGGCAAGAAGCTATTACTCATCATTGGCATATAATAAGACGCTCGTACTAGGAGGCAGTAGGAAAACACCAACAAACCCAGCATCCAACCGACAGCAACGTCATCGACGGCATCAACGGAATCTTCATCAACGCCATCGTGCCATGGTGTGTGACTGGCCCACAGCTCGCGGTGCCACCATGGAGGAACATTGTTGCAGTCATTTCGGTTGTTTCAGTGGCAGCCAACAATTGGAAACAACAAATCATACAACAACAATGAATTCAATTGGAGAACAACAGCAACATCTCTATAAGTGAAACCATTTTTATAAACTACACCGAAGTGTGGATGGTATATCAAATTTGTCATTCCGTTTGAAACACCATGAAATATTATTATAATCAAGGTATATGTGACAGCGCATAGAGAAAGTGACCTATGGATAAAAAAACAATTTCCATTTTTTTTTTCTTTTTTTTGATGTGGACAACATCTGAGCATCGAATGAGACCGATCTCATGCCCCAAAGGTATTTCCTCCCAGAGATATGCACGTTTTATGAAATTGAAGTCGACGATTCTAAGCTCAAATAGAAAGGGACCTAATCTTTAAACTGGCTCTCCTGAACAAAACTGGGTTTTAACCTTAGGTATATTTTTGATCGTCATAAAATTATATTCTAAGACTATGTACAATTTCCTTCCGTGCGTCCGTGTATCTCTTGAAAGCATTATTGCGGTCAACCGAATTAACCTAGCATGCTGAAGTTTTGCATGATAATGGCTTATGGTCACAAATAGGGATGTCCATCAGGAATGACTTTTAGAATTCCCGGGATTTGGGATTTTAAAAACTGAGGTCCCGTATTTCCGAGATTTGTTAAAGATCGCGGAATTTTTTGATTGGTCGATTAAGTCTCAGTTATCAAATTCATTTTATTTATAGTTTTTCATTTCTTCTACGAGGGTTGCTACTTATATTTTGGGTCCGGCAATAAAAACACAATAATTTGTCATTGGAAACGGTTTTATTGTTTTCCAAAATATTCTCCTTTAAGATCAATACTCTTTTGCATGCGCACAAACCAATTTTCGAAGCGCTTTTTCCACTCCGATTGAGACACCTCCAAAACATGATTTTGAACGCTTCAACAGCTGCTTCGGGCGATAAAAAACGTTGACACCGCATTTTTTCTTGATGCTAGGGACTAAGAAAAAGTCATTGGGTGCCAGATCAGAGCTGTACGATGGATGGCCCGTCAATTCGACATCTTGAGTGTTCAAATAGCTCATCGTTTCAGCTGATGTGTGAGAGCTCGCATTGCAGTGATGCAAAAAGATCCCTCTTCTCTTATCTTTCCTCATTTCTTCAAGCGCTGTTGGCAAACAGAATTTACCATCCTACGTTCCACTAAAGGCGCTGTGGCAGCATGGCCGGTAATACCGAAAAAAACGCAATCATTTGCTTCGATGTACTTCTTCCACGAACAACTTTTGGATTTGGCTAGTCTCGAAAGACCCATACGGTCGATTGCTGTTTTGTTTCGGGTTCATATTCATAGATCCATGATTCGTCACCTGTGACAATGTTATACACTGCCTTTAAGCTACGGCAGTTATACTTTTTCAACATCTCTTTGCACCAATCCATACGAGCTTTTTTTGAGCATTCGTCAAATTATGTGGGATCCAACTGCCAAATGAACATGCAATATATTATTGATGTTTGTCATACTAATGACCAAAGATGCCTCAATCTCACGGTATTTAACATGTCGTTCTTGCTTAACCAGTTCATGCACAGCATCGATGGTTACTGGCAAATGGTACCTGGGATTAACAGCGGTTTTTGATGGTGCTTCAGCGCCAAAAGTCGAAACAACTTGATTTAAACACTCTTGTCTCGATAACAAACGACTAATATCGTAAAAAATCATCGCACGAAAATGTTCACGTGATAATTCCATTTTTTGATTGAAATGAGTTTTCAACACACTGTAAACAAAACAATTCGCCCTCAAATGACAAAACGTTCTGAGTGAAGTTATGCTAAAAAATGCAAAAGTTTCCAATGGATGTTGCAGTTTGCATCTGGGAACTCTAGTATTGTCGGGACCCGAAATATAAATAACAAACCTTGTATGCTATTGTACGACAATTTTAATACCCTCCACCGAAGGGTGGATGATTTATTTCATTCGTCATCCTGTTTGCAACACCACGAAATATTGATATGGGATTCCAAAATACGAGTATATATATTTCTGATCGTCGTAAAGTTATTAGACGGTCTAGCCATGCACATCCGTCCATGTGTCTCTTGAAAGCACGATAGCGGTCAAACAAATCAACCTAGGATGAAATTAAGCATGATGATAGATAATGGTCATAAATTGTTAGAGATTGTAAATTGGTGAAATCGGCCCGGAGCACAGTGCTCCGTTTCATTGACAAATATCAGAAAACTGATTTGCTTCGCATTTAAATTGCTTGCTATCATTTTAAAGGTAATAGTCTAACCGCAAATAATTTTTTCATAGAAATTGGTTTTTTTTGGGCTCCAGAGCCATTCAAAGTGAGCGATTTGTATCCAGAATTCATTAATATTGTAGTTTCGTTCCTGAGTAGATGAACGAAAATATTTGTCAAACACGCATGTTTAGACGGAATCGAATTGGATTATATTTTTTTTTAATAGTTAGGGAGTTGTTCTACTTTAGCTTTCTTGATTTTTTCTAAATCTTATAAGTATTAATTTTAGTTAATTTTTTAATATATAATTTTTTTAGATGAATATGTGAAAAATTTGCAATTTTTAATGGTAAAATAAAAAAAAAACATCATAAAAATCCGCATAATAAATTAGTTTGGACCTTCGTCTATCGGAAAAAACGAAATCTTCGCCGAAGAAAACCGCGAATGTTACATAAAAACCTATAACATTTTTGAAATCAGTGTGTCATAATCCACACTGATTTCCATTAAGTTTCATTGTATTCTTTAAACTCCTTCTATTTTTGTCGAATGCTAGTATGTAAACGGAGCACTGTACGGGGGGAAAGAAGTTTCCAAATAATAAAGGGACTAAAGCTTTACCTCTAAAAAATACACTTTTGTGAGTATTTGCTCAGTGTCTTTTGTGGACAGACAATGAATAGGTACTGTTAGTTGGAACGCACTAAATATAAGTACTTAAAGTAGTTGCTGGAATTTTTGGTTCGTGTGGCCTAAGAAACGTCCCGCATGGTAAAAACGGATCATTTCCATTGTCAATGTGGACAAATGGGTACTCAAGGGACTTAAGGTATCCCGCTAAAAAGTACTATTTTTTAAGTGTTTGCTTTGGAAATACTGAATTTTGTGGACGGACAATGGTTAATATATGTACTTTTAGTTGGAATGCACTAAATACCATGAAAAAGTCCATAATTGCTGGAATTTTTGGTTCGTGTGGCCCAAAAAACGTCCCGCATGGTAAAAACTGACCATTTTTATAGTCAATGTGGACAAATGGTTCTTAGAGATCGCACTATAAGAGTTGTTGTAGATGGGTTCTCATTCAACCAACATAGGCTTACCGCAGGTGTACCACAAGGTTCTGTCCTTTCTTCCTCTTTATTTCTTATTTTCATTGATGATCTGTTGGGTCAGACCGTGAGTTAAATCTACTCGTTTGTGGATGACAGCAATCTCTGTCATTCTTATTCATTCAATCATACTCGTAGGCCATGTCTTTAAGATATTGAATACAGAAGGCGTTTTATGGATGAGACACTTGGCCGGGATTTACAGGCCATTTTCGACTGGGGTCGAATGAATAGAGTGGATTTTAATGCGCGCGAGACGCAGTGGTCATTATCTATCTATGATCAGGGTCGTCATTACCTATAGAAGCTATGGATGTTGAATAATCAGATGCTTTTGATGTTCTGTGCATGAAGATACAATGTGACGATCGTTGGGCGAGCATGTATTCGAAGCGGTGTAAGAAATATTTCACTCCTTCTGATCTTTTCACATCTATACGACCTATATCAGACCTAAGATGGAATACAACTCCCGTTTATGGGCAGGTGCTCCCAAATCATCCTTTAAGCTACTTGACCGTGTTCAAAGGAGAGCGATGGTGCTGATAGGCGACAGTAGGGTATCCAACTCTATTGTTTCCCTTGAGCATCGTCGGAATGTGGGATGTGTGTCGCTGTTCTATGGTAACTTTCATGGTGTGTGCTCAGCTGACATCCGTCGACTTATTCCTGACGTTAGGATGTTCGCCAGGAATACGCGACTTTCCAGAAATGCACACCCGTTTGATATCGATTGGCCAGTCGACCGAACTATACACTACTGATATAATTCGTTTTTTGGCCGTACTGTCTGTATGTGGAATTGACTTTCGGCAAATGTATTTCCCACCAATTACGACATTCGTAAATTCAAGACAAATGTCAATAAACATTACTCCTTCTTTCCCCCTCTGATCCCTTACTTTCCACCCACCAACGCAATGCACTGCATAATAGGGGACATCCCATGAATGTTGGTCAATAAAAAAAAAAAAACAATTAAATCCAATTTTGCTACAAATCCAAATAAAGTCATTTTGGCTAAGGCAGGGAAGCATGGACCGAAAAAACTGACATTTTTTGCGATCCATACGAAACGGACTGTGGAGGGTATAAAAGGTTCGGCCTGGCTGATAACTATGATTAACTTTGTTTTTACTTGTTGTTTCTGTCATCTCCGAGAAGAAGAGGAGCCGAAGCCATGAATTGTTAATATGTGTAATATGTTGTAGTCTTTCGTGTATTGCAGCGTAATAAAAATAATTCATACATATTTGCCAACGTTCATAAATTATTTAAATGATTAGCATCGCTTTAACGCCAAAAAATAACAAAATGCCACATCTACTTCTCATACACGTATACGCTTTTGGATATGGGCATGCATGCATGCATGTGTGCGTGTGTACAAGTGGAAATGGCAATGACGAATTACGGCGCTGCGGAACTAAGAATTAAATTTATACCCATCCTCACGGCGGAGTTGTCCAATTGGGTATTTAATTTCTCACACAGGGCAAAGACTAAGGTCAGCAAAAGTCTGCTGATTCAGGAGCCGATGCATTTTAAAAAGAAGACGCAACGACGCCGATTTGTATTTACAATATTAAACCACTGCCATAGAACAGGTATTGGGTTTTTGTTTTCACTTTGCAAATCCGACTGTTTTGAAATATAATCACGTATTAGCTAACTACAAGGAGTCCAATGAACCAACATTTCTTAAGCGATAGCAAAGCCCTTTGAATTGTCGAAAATGTGTCTTAATTCGCACCAGATTATTCTTCGGCAGAAATAATCAACTTATCCCAATAACTTCTTTCTAAATTTCGCTGATTTAATCACAAATTTTATCGATTTTATAAAATTTTCTTCGAATGAGAATTAATGAAGAAAATCATAGAATCTATGAGAGATTTCATTGAATTTACGTCTTACTTTATTTAATGGCCATGCTTTCAATCAGAAAGCTATCGTGGGCTGTTAATTCTGTACTTAGCGAGGATATATGGTACGAGGTTGCTATTTATATTTCGGGTCCTGACAATACTAGTGTTCCCAGATGCAAACTGGAACTTCCAATGGAAACTTTGACATTTTTTAGCATAGCTTCACTCGGAACATTTTGTCATTCAAGGGCGAATTGTTTTGTTTACAGTGTGTTGTAAAATTCATCTCAGTCAAAAAATGGAATTATCTCATGATCATTTTCATGCGATGATTTTTTACGATTTTCGGCGTAGTTTATCGAGGCAAGAGTATTAAAATCACCTTTTTTCGACTTTTGGCGATGGAGAACCATCAAAAAACACTTAATCGCTGGTACCAAGAGTTCAGTCTCGGACGAGTTCAGAAGGACGTACAATTTCGGTCACTTTGCCCGAAACCATCGATGCTGTGCGTGAACTGATTAAGCAAGACCGACATGTGAACGTAGGACGGTCAATTCTGAGTGGTATAAAACCATCTGTTTGCCAACAGTGTTCGAAGAAATGAGAAAAGATAATAAGAGAAGACAAGTCATTTTGCACTACGACAATGCGAGCTCTCACACATCAGCTGAAACAATGAGCTATTTGACCACCTAAGATGTCAAATTGATGGGCTTACCTTACAGCCCTGATTTGGCACCCAACGACTATTTCTGATTCCCTAGTATCAAGGAAAAAATGAGTGTTCAACGTTTTTCATCGCCCGAAGCAGCTGTAGAAGCCATGTTTTAGAAGTGTCTCAATCGGAGTGGAAAAAGTGCTTCGAAAATTGGTTTATGCTCATGCAAAATGTTGATTCGATGAGATACTGTCGAGGGTTGATCCGATGAGATACTGTCGAGCCAGTTATGGTAGTCATATGAATGATACGTTTTGTTCCATTATTAAATGATAAAGTTCACTTTTCCACTTAAACCAAAAATTGGAAAAATTATCTATATTTTTTTTACAGCCGATTTAAATTTTAAATGGCCCACCCTTTATAATATCAAAGTTTTATTTTAGAATTGTTGTTTTCTTTTTTTAATAAAACACCTATTATTGTAAGAGTTTTATTTCGGGTATTTTACGAAAGGCGGTCACAAATCAAAAATGCCACAAACTGAGTTGCTATAAAATGTGATGAAATTTTCGCTGGATTCAAGATCGAGAGGTACATTGTTATTGGGGCATATATATAAACATTAACCAATCCGATTTTTTATTGGCAAGCTTTGTGCTATATGTACTCTAACGTAACAAACCAAATTTCGTAATATCCAGCACCACTTAGGGTTACATGATGTTACAAGTTAGTTTCATGGCAAATGTTTGTAACTACCAAAAATATTTGAGGTAGACTTACTTTTGAGTGTGCCGATCGACTCAGAATCACTAAATGATTCCAACGCTAGAAATCGGACTACAGGTCGCAATTGTTGTCTGATTTCCATGAAATTTTGCAAAAGTAACATTTTGAACCAAGGACAGACGCTATTGAAATGTATGAAAATCGGTTCATATTAAGATATACTTTTTTATGTTTTTAGCTCTAGAAGCCACACATTGCAACCTATCTGGATGAAAATTAATACTTACATAAATTAAGGAAAATCGGTTCAGAACACACATTACATTCAATCTTGATGAAATTTGAAATTCGTTTGTTTTATGGACCAAGGAAAGGCGTTATTAAAATTGAGTAAAATAGGTTAAGATTAAGATATAGCTCGCACATATTCTCGTATATTCATCCGATTTTTTGTTTTTAAGCTCTAGAGGCTTAATCTGACATCCAATATTTATAAAAAATATGGCACAAGTTGGTTGTATGGGACAAGGCAGGGCGTTATATAAATTGAAAAGACCCCACACTAATACTTATATGTTAATCAATCTTTATGTTTTTTTGCTCTAGAAGCCGCAAATTACATCCCATCTTGATAAAATTTGGCACATGTAGTTTTTTTGTACAGAGCGGAAATAAAAAAATCGGATTAGATCTGATTCAATTTGATGCTCTTATTTTGGATAGACCCCAAAATCGGAAATCTACACATGTATGTAGGCAATGTTAAAATATTGGCAGATCAGTCATATTGAGTGTTCTATTAACTTTTCTAATCTGCCCAAAATGTTTCCCATAATATTCTTGGTCACGCCCGGCTTTATTTTTTTTCATCAGTCTACATAAACTTGGTTCATCAGCTTTTCTCAGCAAAATATATGATTGTTTACTTAAAATCGAGGACAACTGCAATAGCCTGAACGCCGACCTAGCTTAAATTGCTATTTTGTTACTTCTTGGAACATACTTAAAAATTACCACAATTTTTGGTGTCACGTTAGGCCGGCTTAAGTCTTCTGTTTGCTGTCATATGTAAGCTAAAAGGTGGAAATAAGGTCCTCAAGTCACACGCCATCAGAACTTGGGGAACTGACAGACAAACCTTTTGGCCTTTTTTTATTTTTTTAACTAACCAACACTCAAAGGATGTCCCCTTTACACGTAGTGAAAAGTGTAAGTGAGTGGGAATAAGGATCGAATAGGGAAGCGAGGGAGTAATGGCTATTGACATTCGCCTTTAACTGCTGGATGTCGCAACAAGTAGGAAATACATTCGCCCGGAAGTCGATTCTACACACGGACAGTGCCGACGAAAAGCGAATTTGATCTGTAGTGTATAGTGTGTCCGAATGGGCTATCGTTAACAAACGGCTGTAAATTCCTGGAGATTCGTATATCCCAGCTGTATATCCTTATGCTAGGAATAACGGTCAAGTACCTCGAAGTAAAATTTTGGAACAATGGAATTGTTTCCATTTTTGTTCTTATGTAAGTTGTGTATTGAAAAGATTAGAAGGAGTGAAATATTTCTTGTACAGCTCTAGAAAGCCTATACACTAGGGTGGGGCGATTAGTATGGAAGGAAAAAAATCTTAATGGGCGCTTCGCGTTTCAGATTCTTGGGATTGTACCGAGCAAAAAAGTCCACTAGACCATACGTCTACGGTGAAAATCGAGCCTCCCGATTTTGAATTCCAGTTTTTTCTCAGACTTTATTTTTTTGGAAAAATTGAAAATTTTCTTGGGCTCATATTTCGTAAACTATTTAAAATTTTGACTTATTTTCAAAAATAAAGTTGTAGCTATTATCTCGGGCTACAATTTCTCTGAATATATTACTTAGAAAAAACTTCGGTTTCATGGTCAAAAAGTCGAAAATATAGAAAATTCACGACTTTTTGTTACGTTTTTTGGATATTTTGGCCTATAACAGCCAAACCATTGAGATTTTCGATCCAATACTAACACAAAAATAAGAAAATTAACATTTTTATGATTTTGCGCTATGAACAACTGAAAATGGTAATTTATCAATATTTTCACGAAAAATGTGCACTTTCACAAGGCCAAAACTGCCTAAAGGAGCGTTCCAACGCTTTTGCGATGTACTAGAGAGTTCTTAACTATTCTCTTGGCTATTTTTGTGTTAGTATTGGATCGAAAATCAAAATAGTTTGGCTGTTATAGGCCAAAATATCCAAAAAAACGTAACAAAAAGTCGTGAATTTTCTATATTTTCGACTTTTTGACCATGAAACCGAAGTTTTTTCTAAGTAATATGTTCAGAGAAATTGTAGCCCGAGACAATAGCTACAACTTTACTTTTGAAAATAAGTCAAAATTTGAAATACTTTACGAAATATGAGCCCAAGAAAATTTGCAATTTTTCCAAAAAAATAAAGTCTGAGAAAAAACTGAAATTCAAAATCGGGAGGCTCGATTTTCACCGTAGACGTATGGTCTAGTGGACTTTTTGGCTCGGTACAATCCCAAGAATCTGAAACGCGAAGCGCCCATTAAGATGTTCAAATCGCCCCACCCTACTATACACTTGAGCACTTCTTTTGACACTTTGAATACATGTCTTTCCTAACGAGCGTGACATTGTATTTTCATGCCCAGAAAATCAAGAGCATCTGATTGGTAAATATTTATTAGGCTGGGTCGATTTAGCAATCGGTATTGTGCCATCGATTTTTCAATAGCTTTTTGTCATTAGGAAAAAAAAAGTTTCACTAGACAAATAAAAAAATAATTTTCAAAGCGCCAAAATTTCAATTTTCTGACTCTTTCTCAACTTTAATTTCTAAGATTTTTTTAGTACTCGTAGATAACAAAAAAAATCTTTTTTTTAAATATATATTACCTTTCCAAGGTGACATACATTAAATACAAATATACATTGTCACATACAATAAAAACAAATATACATTGTCACATACAATATAATACAACATATAAGCGCTTAAGGATAGAAATACGACTGAGAGAATCCTAGAGAATCGAATGATTTAGTGCATTCAGAGCGACAGGATGCTTCCTTATGTTGTCGGAGGACCACCTTCATAAGGAGATGAAGATCTTGCCCCAGCGTCGACACTACTTCAAGTTATCTAAGCAGTATCTGCCGGGCTGTGGAGGCATTTCAGGAGCGGTACGCGTATTCATGATCTTGAGGTGGAGATCCAGCATTACAAGCGGGATCCTCTAGATCAGTGATACCCACTCATACTATTATATGTTGCGCTTGTGTGTATAGCAGAATTCAACGAACGACAAATGCTGGACAGCAACGGATTAAGTTACATCAAAAAATTTAAACAAAGGAAGAGCCGAAAGCCCACGTTGATAAAACACAAAGATGCTTACACTTATGCGTGTCGATTGCGCAGTAACAGCACCGTGTGTGGAAAACATCAACCAAGGGTAGACCAGGTATTGGTTCAGTTGAGATCTAGCTGGTGTAGGCTTAATAGTCTCAATTCATAAAGGGTTCGAATTCGACGGCACACTGTGTTGCGGCTAGTGGAAAAGTAACTTTTTTCCGATTATTTTTTTCAGTGTTTTTAATGATGCAATTTTGTCACAGACATTCCAAGTAAACAAAAAACACATAAAGCTTATTTTTATGTTGGCCCGTTGATTTTTAATTGATTTTAGAAGTTAAATATACAAAATTTTCACGAAAAGAGCGGATTTCAGGGCTGTATTCAAAATGATCTCATTTGATTTTGGTGACAGATATTTTGATTCGGAAAAAAAATCTGCCCTCGGACAAGTATCTTCTGTAAAAAAAAGGAATGTTGTTTGAGACATTTTCATATGCACCTTTTTTAGAACGAAAACCCGACTAAAGGTCCATTTTTCCTTTAAATTTGGGTTAGGTAAGCAATATCTAAAAAAGTCCCAGAGAGTCCCAGTTCCAAACCACTACAGAAATGTTACATAATTTGTTTTCTACGAACTGTGAAAAAATCAGCTGCCCATACCTGCCCTCCTGGGAGTTATAGCGATTTTAGTATATCCCTCTCAGTATTTATTCCATAGAAATAGAACGGAAATTCTCGGAATCACTTATTTTGTATTCTACATCTATTCTAGCACTCCACAAAAATGAGCATAACTCTGAAGCTATTGACTTCAAACCGGTATCAAATTAAAGCTTTGATTGCCACCTTTCAAATGAAATAGATTTTGGTTTTTTATAAAATTTCAGAGTTTTTCAACAAATATCGAAAAATCATGAAAATTTGACGTTTATAATTCTTGTTCGGACCACCCTATAATTTATTTAAAAAACTAATCATAGGGTATTTATCAGAAATAAAAGAAGAATTAAAATAATTTTTTTTTGTAAATTTTTCGAACAATTTTTTTTTTTTGACTTTTGTTGAAAATTTGACCCAACAATTTTTTTCGGTGTAATTTTGTTTTTCACTCATTCTGTTTGGGATTTCATTCTGACCAATCTGTAGAAGTTTCTCATCAATACAATTAAAAATACAGTTTAGGCAATATGATTTCCAAAAAATTCCGCTTTCGCAACACTGTGCGGCAGGTTGTTGAACCCAAGTCCAACACTCAGGGGACACTCACCTATATATGCAGTGCATTCGATCTGTTACGGGCAGATAGGTTAGGTAAAGACGGAAAGAGTTATGACCAAAAATGTAGCTTTATTATAAAGATAAGGGTTTGCCATTATGTTCTAAAAATGATTTCGGGCAAGTAGCCGCCGCGGCTGGCTCGAATAAATTTCAGCCGAAAGGCCCAATATTCGACCAGTTTTTGCAGCATTTGGGGCTGTATGTGAGCAATAACGCTCTGAATATTTTCTTTCCAGGCGTCAATCGTGTGGGGCTTATATGCATAGAAAATCGACTTCACGTAACCCTAAAAAAAATTGTGCAGCGGTGTTAAATCGCACGGTCTTAGAGGCCACGACACAGGCCCACGACGCGAGATAATGCACTCACCAAAATGTCCTTGATTAAATTGATTGTTTCGTTGGCTGTATGGCATGTAGCGCCGTCTTGTTGCAACCAAAGGTCGTACACATCAACATCCTCAAATTCAGGGACGAAAAATTCATTAACCATGGCTCTATAGCATTTCCCATTGTCTGTAACATTATGGCCGGCATTATTTTTGAAGAACTATCTCGTTTTTGACCCATTTAACACGATTTGAAACGTTGTTTCGGAGTAAGTCTATTTATTTAAAAATGGCACACCAAACTAAGCATAAATCAAGTGGCAACTTTCAAAAAGACCAGTTTTGAAAAAAGTGTGGCCAGACTGAAAACCACACGTTTAAAAAAATACCCCTTATGTGATGTAATGGGTGTCCGCCGGGAAGGTATACTACAAGGTGTCAGTCGGGAAGGTATACAACTTAGTTTGTTTATAATTTTTGATTAAATAAAAAAGAGAATGGATCTTATATTGATAAATATTTTATTTAATGTCGATAATTATGTATGGAATACAATATCACATAAATCTCCGCCTCTGTTAGCCTCACAAATGCGAGCACTTTTGAGCACTTTTACATTACATTCAGCACGGCATAGAATTGAGGTTGATGGATTGTTTTCTTGAGCAGCAGTAATGTTTTCAGCCGATCTTGCAGTACGTTGCGGTCCATGCTTGGGCCTATCAGCTACAGACCCTCTTTCTTCTAAATCATTCTGGGAATTGTCATCGTCTGTAAGGCCCGGTATACTGTCTAACGAATATGAGTGGCTGTCGTCAGCAAACGAATAAATAGGTTTTGTTGTCAGTCATTGAAAAAATAAGAAACAGGGAGGAAGAGAGAACAGAGCCTTGCGGAACCCCTGCGTTTTTAGTATAACCACCGAATGAGACGCCCTCTATAACAACACCTATAGAGCGATATCTGAGAAAACTCGATATGAATCGAGAAAAATCAGTAACGACACCAAAAACAATTAGCTTTGATAATAGTGGGCCTTACCACACGCTATCGAACGCCTTGGAAATATCCAGAGCCACTACTTTACTTTCTCCATGTCAGTGATTATATTTAATCTAGACCTGCAGAGATATCCAGTCAAGCCTACTTATCTGAATCGCTATTTATTTAGGCTTTCTGGAAATGACATTATATGGGGTTTGAAATCTGGCGATGTGTTGGGGTTCAACATTTTGCATGCAGCTTTTAGTTTATGAACAGTAAAATACCACACTGTCCATACTGGTATCAGCTCAGGTCTATTGGTGCATAGATATAGCTCGAAGTCTTTTGCACTATATTCGTGGTTAACGCATTTTTCTTAATTCCAGCTAATGGCTTTCTAAACCCCAAATTCGGCAACAATCGAATCTTACCGAAACAGGTTTAACAGGTTTCCATTTTTTAAAGTGGCCTTTACTGGGAGACCATGAGCGAGACCATTGGGATAACAAAGGGTTTCGGAAAGGCAAGATCAAAAAATCGATGACTAAATACTAAGGGAGCTTTAGGTTGATTTTGAATTCAATAAATATGGCTTAGGAAGTCATCGGCTAACTTGCATACTCATAGACGCCGCCAAAACAAAACTGCTACTAAGTCGCAGTAGGGTGATGGGAATATGCACGACTATCATTCTAGTTAATTCAGGTTTAACCCCGGGTAAGAACATCTAACAATTGTTTTCACCTCGTAAATGCCGGCGATTTATCTCTTAGCCATGTAAAAACGCCGTTCGGAACCGCCGTTAACCAGTAGGTCCCGGTCAGAGAGTAAAAGAATTGAATCGTGCACAGCTTACTGATTTCAGATAAGTTCCCCCTTATTCCTTAATGTGATGTTGTGGGACTTAAGTAAGTAAGCAAGTTTCTTAAGACTTCAAAAATGGCGCGGCTGATATTTTCGTCGCCCGTATGATCATACACTGTCCAGTGATTCGCAACCTTTAAAAATCGTTTAAACCTCAACAATTGGCATTTTCTATGCAAAAAAACTGTCTATTTAGGAGATAAAAGTCGGCCAAATGCCAATAAACCGATAGATCTGCTCATTCTGAATTCTTCTGTGCGGCAGCGCCAAAAATTGGCCACATTGGAATGGAGCGAAGATTTTCAATTACAAGTATCTAAAAATCAGATCGCATAACTTTGGAATGCTTGTGAGCCAAGAGTTGAGCATGCGCAACGCCCCATTCGCCACGCAGGCATGCGGCAGTGTGTGTGTGTGTGCGCGCGAATGATGCATTGACTGGCGTGCATAAGCCCCACAAGCACACACACATACAGACGACTAGAATCACTTGTTACGCTACACAACTCAACGTTACGTATACGACACAGTTGCATCAATTGCATGGATGGATGGCCGTTCCTCTGACATCTGAGCTTTTGTTTCTATTCTAAACAAGCTTTTCATTCATACTCGTGCACACAAGAAGTTCAGCAGCAGCTGCTCGCTGCTCTCGCCAAGCTGGTGGTTCTGTTGTTGCTTTTGAGTTTTCATTGCGGTTACTCTCCCTTTCAAAGGTGGGTGAGTGTGTGTGTGTGTGTTTGCGGATGTTTCGGAGCATTCGATTCGTTGCAAGATGCATCATATTTGGTTGGTTTCGTGCCGCTGCTGTGGTTTCTATTAGAAGCTAACAGGGCTTAGTTGTTGCTGCTGCTTGTGTTGTTGGTGTTGTTACATCAACAACTGCACTTGCTGATGTTTGCTGTTGCTTGCAGTCGACGGCGAGAAGAGTCTCAGAGCATTTTGAGGTGTTACAGCATTTTTGCACAAGCCGTTTGATGGTATAAAAACGTTTGCGATTTCTAAGTGAACAACAAAACACATTTGTCGAGCCTTCAGACGTGGTCGTGTCTCATTCAGCCAGCGCGTGTGTTCTACAACATTGTTTAGTCGCTCTAAATAACAAAAAGAACTCAAACTTTTTCTAAAATACAAAATTTAAAAATCCTTACAAAGGACATCAAGAGTAATCTGAGAGTGTATCGCGTCTAAAAGAAAATATTAACAAACAAGTGAGTTATCAAGTCATTGTAAGCGATGGTCTGCTTAAACTGATAATGAAGGACTTTTGGTTTAAAAAAAATATTAGTTCGTTTGATATTGGATATTAATTCGAATGCTTGTGTTAGATATTGTCTATATGAATATTAATTTGTATCTAATGAATATTTGGATGCAATGGTTGACACTAAAAAGAGTATATTTAGTTAAAGTGTTCATAGTTCTATGACAAGTGCTGCAGGTGCCGCGTCGACTACAAAATAAATAAAGTCCCTAGAAATCGTATGTAACTCTCCATCAACCGAACTGTAATGGCAAGTGGAGTGCGATCAGTAATAGTCGCTAATATAAAACCGTTATAAAGAAACCCTACCAGTTCTTTATTTACTAGAAGTGTGTTGCATATACGCGTCAAAAATAGTTTCCCATGACTACGTTCAATTTTAATGAACAGAAATTTTTAACAAAAAAAGAGCAAAGCGAATATGCTTCTTCACAACCCCTTTCTCTCACAGTGGAGTATTTGGCAATGCTCAGTTCTGTTTTTTTAATGACTTTTTTCTGCAAATCAATCGAGTTGTATGTTCTTTGATAATGATCTGAAACTACTCGTATCACCTTAGAGGGGCAAAAAGTAAATTTGTTCACGTGCCAAACAAACACTCACAATATTTTAGATGGACCATAGACTTTAGAGCTATAAAACCATTTTCTAGAATATTTTTACCCTCAATCATACCCTCACCTCAAAATATTGATCAGAGAGCCTATACAGTATATACATTCTGAATCGTCCTAGAATTATAAGATGATCTACGGACATGATTAGATCACCTTATAATGATCTGTGGAATGCAAGCTACAGGTCTCAGTACTTAAGCTTGGAGTCTGAAATTTTGCAACATGGAAATTTTGTGACGATAGACTAAAAAAAATATTTTTGAAAATTGGCCTGAACGGTCAAGAGGTAACAATTTTCCATACACAGAACTGAGTCAAGATCTGGAAAAATCAAAAAGCCTGAACTTAAATACTCTCATGAACTATTAGAGATATGCTATTGTTATTTGAAACCGGAAAAGTATGCGGTTTCACGCCCTCTTTAAAAAAATCGCATTGATGGCCAAAGTAGTGGACCGATCGATAATAAACGTTAACTGAATACATACAATCAATGTCTGGGAATTTTTTAAAAACTAACTTATGGTAAATTTTCGGGGTGTGGCCCCGCCCACACAACCCTGAACTTAAAAAGCCAATATGAACTATAAGAGAAGTGAAGATAATACTTCGAACATATGATATTGGAAGGAACTAAACTCATCCTGATGGAAACTAGGCGGTAACCGGACCTCATAAAAAACAGTATTTATGGCCTTAATAATAACCAACAGCTAAAAAATTTTAACAGAATGAAATCAATAATTATAAGTAGTATAGTATTGTAGACTATATGGTGCTAAATTTGGACAAACGGGCGTGGCCGCGCCCTTATAATCCTAAACATTGAAAGGCTATATCTCTTGAACTAATACCGATATGACGATAGTAATATATAATTCTTTAGGTCCTGGGACTGCTCTCCCCAATTTCCAATACCAAGAGTTCTCACATCTTCCTCCACTTGGTCTCTCCACCGGACTCTTGGTCTTCTCTGTCCGCGCTTTCTGTGGTAGTTATTGCCTCACGCCTTGCTGTAGCGCTTCTTCGCATACGACCGACATTTCCAAGCTAATTTAATCGTTGTATTTTGATAAGCTTAACTACATTCATGGCCAAAAACAGCTCACGACTAGTTCGACGTAGCTTTAGACAGTAATTTTTTCCAAAGATTTTCTTAGAGAAAGTTTCCAATACAACTTCATCCGCTTTTGGTAGTATAAATGCTACAGCGTTTTATATGGAAGCACGGGTAGCATGAGTTTATTTAAAGTGAGAACGGGCTCTGTTCTTTAGCTATTAACATAACCCCAGCACTTAATTGCCAACAGATAGTTCGGTTTATTTTACTTGTGGTTACAGCAGAAGTTTTATTTAAATTAGCTTTAGCTAAAAGTTATCAAAATGGAGTTGGCCTATTTATGCACAGGCTCATTTTTTTATTTCGTTTTTGATATTTCGTTAATTTAAGAAATAGACCAATCTTTTCAATTAAAATGAAAAATGGTTCTTCTTCTTGACTTTATGCAGAAATTAGAGTGGTTGTCCAGCCCCGTAGAGGAAAATTTAGAAAAATGTCCTCACCAACTTTTAACCGGTAAATTCCCTTGTGAAATTTGCTTTGAAATACCACCTACATAATAAAAAAGTAGCTTGAAAGAAAAGCATTCAAAGTTTATGTATTTAGAAAAAAATTAAAAAGTATTTGGACAATTTAAGGAAAACCTCTTCTAAGTTCCAACAATGTTTCTGAAAAAGTCCACATTGCTAAAAAGGTCGCACTATATTGATTGGAGGTCGGATTTAATCTAATCAAACTTAAAGTTGAAAGCATGTCAAAGCTAATTTAAAAGGTGACTTATGGCCATGGCGTCATAGCATTATTTTAGTCTAGCTTAAGGCCCAGCGTAAAAGAAAAAAATTAAAAAAGGGAATTTTATTTAATATCCAAAAGAAGTACTAAGTATAGGTATACCAAAAATACCTATCGAAAGTGGAATTACAATATATATAATTTTAGACCTAGTATTTTGTTTCCCTAGATATATTCTAGTGAATCTTGGCAGTCCGTTTGGTTCTTTAGCTACAATGCCAAAACTACAAAAAAAAATCTTAGATTTCATTCTGAGATTGAATACCGATAACTGAGAAAAAAATCCTGTCATTGGAATTTTTCAGAAACTTGACTGTACTGTTTGTACACGTTTTAGGCATTTTGCAAGATAGTTCCAAGGAAATTGGCTCAAAAGTCACACCCATGGACAGTTAGGAGGAAGATAACGCTGTCGAAAAATATGTTATAAATTCCTATCCAACTTTAAACCTGGGTTACTTGTGTAATAATCGTATACGCCAACCCCACAATACGGAGGACTCTATCGTTTTTTTACGAGTAAAACTATTTTTGATGATAAATATTCGCATTTCATTATTAGGCCTGAAATATATACAGCAGCCCTCGTAATTACACTAAAATGATTCTGAATTCTTTTGTTCGGTAGCGCGCGTAAATATCGAGTAAATCGCATCTAAAAGTTAGAGTTCCGCGAAAAAATCCAATTGTTGCGTTTTAAATTCCACATAAATGGAAATATTTTTTGAATGCCTCTACTAGCACATTGCTCATTACAAATCTTCTCTACAATTCGTCTTCTTCTTAACGCTATACTATTTAAATCACATTAAAATGGCTTCCCTGGGCTGCTTTGGCGCTCATGGGTCGCATCTCTTCCGTATACACAACATGGACCGATACAGTTCAATGTCACCAGCTCGCAAATCACGTACTTACAGTCATACAGGGCTGACCGACTGAGCACCACTTCAAGTAAAAAAGTCTACAGTCGGGCAGGGCCGATTGTATAAAACTCTTCACCAATTTAGCATACATGGAGAACGGCTTGTCAATGGGAAGGGCTATAAATCGGGATACAACTTTTTATAAGTGTTTTATAAAAACTTTGCCCCATACGGGCCACTTTCGCCAGAGTTGGTTAAAGGTCGCTCACCACACACAATGTAAAATGTGAGTAAGATCGATTATTCAACGTGAGTTTTTAAGCGATGGTACCTTTATGTGGGGCTCAGTGAACCCAACAGTGGCACTAGTTTTATATAACCAGAGTTAATGGCCTGGCGCACATTAAGCCCTATTTTAAATTTAACTAAGATCGAACGTAAAATGCAAGAGCGGTAGGACCTGACATTGGAAGGTGATCCGGATGCTATAGACAACCCGAAATTGTTCCATACAATCACTTTAAATATTCAAAAGAAACGAAATCAGATGGTGTGGGGGCTATTCTAAAACAAAGGCCATTTTCACCAGAAGAGGTTGCTTGTCGCTCATAAGTTTGACCAGACTTAAGGCTAATATAAGAATTATTTCTCATGAGTACTAGGGTTGCTATTTATATTTCAGGTCCACAATAGTTTATCATTGGAAATGGTTTTATTGTTTTCCAAATATTCGCCTTTAAGATCAATACAATTTTGCATGCGCACAAACTAATTTTCGAAGCACTTTTTCCACTTCGATTGAGACACCTCCAAAACATGATTTTTGAACGCTTCAACAGCTGCTTTGGACGATGAAAAACGTTGACCGCGCATTTTTTTCTTGATGCTAGGGAATAAGAAGAAATCATTGGGTGCCAAATCAGAGCTGTACGGTGGATGGCCCATCAATTCGACATCTTGAGTGGTCAAATATAAGTAGCTCATGGTTTCAGCTGATGTGTGACAGCTCGCATTGTCGTGATGCAAAATGATCCGAATTCTCTTATTATCTTTCCACATTTCTTCGATCACTGTTGCCAAACAGATGGTTGTATACCACTCAGAATTGACCTACGTTCCACTAAAGGCACTGTGCCACATGACCGGTTATACCGAAAAATATGCAATCATTTGCTTCGATGTACTTTTTCCACGAAAAACTTTTGTTAGATTTGGCTTGTCTTGAAAGACCCATACGGTCGATTGCTGTTTTGTTTCGGCTTCATATGCATAGATCCATGATTCGTCACCTGTGACAGCGTTATACACTGCCTTTGAGCTACGGCAGTTACACTTTTTCAACATCTCGTTGCACCAATCCATACGAGCCTTTTTTGAGCATTCGTCAAATTATATCGGATCCAACGAGAATAAATTTTTTTCACGGCCAAATGAACATGTAATATCTTATTGATGCTTGTCATACTAAAGCCCAAGGATGCCTCAATCTCACGGTATGTCACATGTCGGTCTTGCTTAATCAGTTTACGCACGCCATCGATGGTTTCTGGCAAAGTGACTGAAGTTGGACGTCCTTCACGAAATTCATCCTGGAGCAAACGGCGTCCGGGACTGAACTCTTGGTATCAGCGATTAACAGTGATTTTTGATGGTACTTCATCGCTAAAGGTTGAAAAACAAAACTATTTGAACCATTAATTGAAAAATACGAAGATTGCTATTAATATTTTGGGTCCTAGCAATACTAGTGCTCCCAGATGCAAACTGGAACTTCCATTGGAAACTTTGACATTTTTTATCAAAACTTCTCTCAGAACGTTTTGCCATTTACGGGCTCCCTCTGGCCATCTGGGAACACTAGTATTGTTAGGACCCGAAATATAAATAGCAACCCTCGTATTATATCGCTATCAGTTAATGGTTCGAAATGTAGATGATAAATAAATTACAATTGAATTGTATCTGATAAATTGTGTGGCTTCTAGAGCTGCAAAGTGTATAAATTGAGCTGCTTAAATGCCTCTCCATGCATACATTCAATTACGAGTATTGACGTTCCATAAAATATGCCGGCAATATGAAATAATTGCGATCATCTCGCAGAGTCACTTTCAATTTGTTACGTCGTTGTCAGTTGCAAGTGCAAATATCAGAAATTATAAATTTAAACGTCAATAACTTAATTGTGCACAGAGTAGTAGCATCCCTTTTCATACAAATATTTTTTGTGTTTTGTAAGCTTTTATTTACACAACCAAACGATTTACGATTTACTTGAGCATATTTTATTGTTAATTATTTTCTTTCTTTCTATTCAAATACAGATCATGAATTCCATTGTTTTTCTGGCACTCTGCTGTGTGGCTGCCGTCTCAGCTCAACGAGGTTTGCCACCACCACGTTCACCATCATTCGAAGCGAATGCCGTCATTTTGAAGCAGGACTTTAACTTGAATCCCGATGGCTCGTACAACTACAAGTAAGTTTAAAAAAAGTACCAATATTTGAAAGCAAATGATAATTAAATCACAAATGTTGTTGCTAATGGAGACCAGGGTATATCAGCAAAGTAACACTCCCCTATTTTGGAAGATAAAACCAAAAATTAATTGCACTCCAAAACAACGAGAAATTTACAAAATATTTAGCCTTTCAACAGCAAAAATACCATTAACGTATGCATATTATTGTCTTGTTTGGGTGTTAAATAGACTTGATGTCAACCTCATGCCATACCTTCCTCCAGTGTGTAAATTTCATCAGACGTTGCTGGCAATCGTCCGCTAATATACGTAGGATTTTGGGCGTGTTTCGTTCAAAACACGCTCAAAATTAGGCCATTGGTTTACGGTGGATAACTTTACATTATTGACACAAAAGTGGAAAACTATTTACCATTTTCTTACGTCCAATTCGTTTTGATTTTTGAAAAGAAAAATTTATTTACGAAAAAAATTTATTTAGGCTACGCAGAAATGTTAAAGTTTAAAATTTTCTTAGATGGACCGACATACTTTTCGCATTACAATGGTTGAAATGACACTGAAGAAAGGGTGCTGCTGGTTTCAGTTTGTGTGATTTTTTCCAATAGCAGTGGAGTGCAAATCAAACTTATTTAAAGGTTCCTCCAAAGTCTTAACAGTTACAATTCCTCCAAAGTCTTGACAACTACTGTCTGGCTAATATGTTATCGTGTCGTTCAAGCTTTTGTTGGTGCCTCAACGTCATGTCTTGAATAGCATATTTAACGAGATAAATTTTAAAATCTCAGTGAATATTTTAATTTCGCATATACCAACGAGCACCAGTAATCATCTTAAATGATTTGACTGAACGCTTTTCTTTTCCCAAAGCTGCAGCATACCTATAACCATATAGGTATGATTGCATTGTTGTATTTGAGAATCTTGCTTTCAAGTTTCAGTTTAGAGTTTACATTAAGTTGCCAGTAAAGTTGATGCTCCACTAGCTTCAGGCTCAACTCCACACGCAGAGAAAATATATGGTTACTATATGGTCACCGCAACAATAATATGTTCTCTACAATAAAAGCATGTTCGTCGAAACCATAGTGAATCATACTATTGTTGTGAGGATCATAATATTGTTGTGCCACAACCATATACGCAACAATAGTATGATCCTCTTTAAATATTGTCACCCAAACCATACCTTTTTTCTGCGTGCACGTTTTACGTCAAATCCTGTTTTGTTGCATTATCGGGTTGGCCAATTGATGAATGCTCTCCGTAAGATGACCCGGTCCCCAAAATGTTGCTTCCCAACTTCGATGGTTGGCATGTATGACATATAGCGCTATCTTATTAGAATCACTACTTGAATGTATCAATGAAGTCGTTCTATGACCTCAAAAATCGCTCCGTACCGAGCATCATTAACAGTCACGGTTTCTCCTTCATCATTCCGAAAAAAATAAGGTCCAATGATGCAGCCATGCAACAAACTGCAACAAACAGTCTACCTTTGTGGATGCTGTGATGCTTGATCGAACACTTGTAGATTAGTTTAGTTTCGATACTCTCTAAAAGATTGATTGATTGGTAGGCAAGGTCTGCATCTACAGCCAATATTTCCAGCGCACAATTTGCGAACGCACGCAGGAATCAGTTTCGGCGTCAGAAATTTCATATGCAGATCCGGAACGTCTACGGCGGTTAATTTGTTTAACTATGGCCCCATTAATGTCTAGTTAATGAATGATGGTTTAAAAAGGGGTATCTAAACATGTTCACGGTACAATGAAAAGCCTATGCTCTAAAGCTAAGATATCGACGATCTCACGATGAAATTCTTATGACCGCAACCGCAGTTTGGATAGTATTTATACCCTACACCACATTCTG
Source organism: Hydrotaea diabolus (assembly GCA_963513945.1). Classification (NCBI taxonomy): domain Eukaryota; kingdom Metazoa; phylum Arthropoda; class Insecta; order Diptera; family Muscidae; genus Hydrotaea; species Hydrotaea diabolus. Next base: position 77,717,088 of record OY740720.1, read on the forward strand.
GTACAGGGCATTATGACTTAAGGCTGATGTTTGAAACGCCTTTAAGGAATGGGGATATACCCTATGCTAAGTTTAGCATGAAGTCAATCAGATTTCGTAAATAAAGAAGTTTCAGAAAATTCACGTAAAGTTTTTAAATTATCGCCTAAGCTACCACTTACTTGTTTAATTAGCGGCACCAATAGAACACGCCTAATATTCGCCAACCGAGTTTAAGCGAAAATTTCATATTTCAATATTCGGGAACTGACCACCAATATTTTGAGCAGGATAAAGAATTCAATGAAAAAATATCATGTGATATGAAAATATATCTGTATTTGGATCACCAGATATCCACGCCTTATATATCGAATTTGTTTTGTAATTAAAAAATAAGGAAGTACAATTAACCACCGGAGTGTTTTTACACAATACAAATCAGCTTTTGCTGTTGATATTAATAAAATCGTGCAATTCTTTATAAATAACTTATTATTTATGACATTCCCTTGGGTATTACTAACTCTACTACAATAATGCCCTTTTTCATTTTCTTTTATTCCAGCTACGAAACGAGCAATGGCATACGCGCTGATGAAGCTGGCTATCTCAAGAACGCGGGCAATCCCCAACTGGAAGCTCAGGTAATTGCGCATGCTCATTAATGCCACTAATCCAAGTCACACCAATCACTCATACAGTGTCGAACATCTCATCTAACATGAAGTAACGACTTTTGGCTAGTTATTTTTCTAGCACTCTGCATTTCGTGGGATTTACGGCCACTTTATGAAGTTTATCTTTTAAAAAAAGGCTAATTTACATAATTATGACATAAATCTGTCTTTTTCGTTTATGGGCGGGCGTTTGCATCAAATGTCAAACAGTATTTATGAAGCTGTTTGATAAGTGCTTGGAACAGTGCATGTAAATCGTTTGTATAGTTTGAGAATCAAGTAATTGTATTGAAAGCTTAAGGGTGAATGAAAATTCAGGCAATCGGTAAAGCATATCTTGAGGAGCTTACTTAGATAAGCTATGCCTGATGTGGCCAGACTGTTGATCGAAAAGAGTGATTAAAGCACAAACAAACTTTTATTTCAACTAAGCATTTAAATTAATGGTGTTTTTTGCAAAGTCCCAATAACTCAAAGTAGATGCATCGGATTAAGTAAGCATTTGTTAGAAAAAAATATTGCCGACTCTCCAAAAAACAAACAAACAACAATAATTTGTGTAAGTCGTTAAAAACGCATCCTGAAGTATACGTAGATACCCAGCAAACCAAACGTTCAGAATTCGGTCAGAATTTTGTACGACAATCGGCAAAATGTTCCGATTTCTTACCGAGTTCGTAACGAAAAACATATGAGAGGGTTGTGAAAAATTCTGAACTACTTCTCTGAAAAAAAAAATCCTCAGACAAATCAAACAGATTTCGTTACGATTTCGGCAAGGATTCTCGATAGAGTTCAGATATTGTTCATAATTGTCTGATATCAGACATTGTCGACAAATTTGGTTTACTGGGCAGAAACAAACCCTTTATAATTATCGAGGCTAAGTATTACAACGGGTTGAATTTTTTTGTTTTGTTTAAAAATAACGGCTCTACACATGGAAAAATGTTACGCTACCTATTAGTATATCAGTCTTATTTAGCGAGCTTCTTAAAATTATTCTCGTAATAATTTAAAATTCTGTGAGATTGGCGTAGAAACCAAATTGTTAAGTCATATTCAGAAAAAGTTTAGTAATAAATTATTTGCAACGAAAGTTAAGGAATTGATCATGTGTATACAGAAAACAAATTTGTCAATGTCAGCTTATAAATTAAGGCAAGGATCGATGGGAACTTCTGGACACTACGACCGGCGATGTCTATTTCATTAGCATTGGTTGATCACCGACGCGGTAGAATTAGTTTTTGTTTCAGCCAGATTTTCGCCATACTTCTTAAGGAAAGTAATTCTAGGCTAAAAAATTTGAGGGGGCCAAATGTACCAAACAATCTTAGGGGGCCAAATGTACCATTCGAAATACAGCTGTAGTACATGAAGACTATAGATTTGCCGCACAACCAATATTGTCCTGTAACTGAATTGTTGGGGTTCCATGTAGTATCTGCAATTTATTTGGTCTACTGCAATTTTCGGTAAAAGGAAAAGAAAATATCGGCTAAGATGACAAACTGCCGGTACCTCTAAATAATTATATGATTATTGTATCTCTATATGTGACAGCGCTAGAGAAAGGGAGCTAAAGGTAAAAAAATCAATTTTCACTTTTTTTTGATGTGGACAACATCTGAGCATCGAATGAGACCGATCCCATGCCCCAAAAGTGTTCCCTCCCAGAGATATGCGCGTTTTATAAAAGTGATGGTACACCAAAGATATACGTGTTAAATCTTTAAAATGGGTCTCCTGAACAAAACTGATTTTTACCCTTAGGTCCCTTTCTATTTTGCGCGTCAAATAAATCGACTTTCATTAGTTGTCAAGTAAAACCCGATTATTGGCAGATACAGCCAAGCAATCTGTGTCTACAACAGAAAGTGTTCTTGTGAAACCGAATATTGAATTTTCTTTTAGGAGTTTTATACTTTGTAACTTAATTTTAAAGAAATGCCGACAGTTTTGGCACTAGGGAAAGTTGTTCCCCGCAAATCTTAATATGGGAATTTTCAAGCACCACTTTCAGTTCGCAACTTTGATGATCTTTAATTAAGGCCATTTCGCAATAAATTAAATCGTAGTTATTTACAATTGTAATTCTAATTATTAGGTAGGATCTGTGCAATGTCGTCTATTCGGTGGAGATTCTACGACGACCTAATTAAGCTCAAAGATTTATTAAAATGTTAAAATGTCCTAATGCTTGCCTTCTATACCTTGTCGACTGTATCGCTTAACCAATTGTTTCTCAAGGGTATCAGAACTAACAATATTCGTAGAGACAACTTACGATTTATGTCTATTTCAAACGTTAGACTTAGAGAATTGGTATTCTACACCGATTTGCTATGATATTGTAAAGAATCTCATATGACAAAAAGAGTTAGCTGATATTGTAATTCGTTTGTCTTTAAATAAATGTTATTTTTTTATGCTACATATTCCAAACACCATTTATTTTTATAGCGACGTTTACAGCATCTGCAAGTTCTAGCTGTCACTTATGAATTTATCTCACACACTAATCGATGTGGCATATGAATCCATCTACCGTTTTATGGCTGCAAATTAAACAGTTTGTCTCTAATAATTAAATTGTCTTTAATGATTTCTACTCTCTTTTGTTTTTTTATCTATTAAAAAAATTTATTTTTCCTTTACGATTTCTTTTTTCAGGTTATGCAAGGCTCTTATTCGTACACTGGACCCGATGGCATCGTCTATACCATCACCTACATAGCCGATGAGAACGGTTACCGTGCCGAAGGCGCCCACATACCCACACCACCACCGGTGGCTGCTGTTGGTGGACCCAGAGGCAGATTCTTTAAGTAAATTTCTCCCAACCTCCACAAACTGAAGAAATTTCTGCAGAAGAATACTTAACATCGGAAAAACTAAAGAGATTATTTAACAAATTAAAAACAAAAAATAAAATGTTCTATGGCAATAGTTGGCAAAGCGCTACAAGTTTTCCCACGAACGTCTCAAAGTGGCAACACTAGAAAATAAAGCAAAACACACATACCTACGTACTACTCTACCACTGCAGCCGTCAAATATCCGCAACACAAATGAACAGACATGCGCACAGACCCACATACACTCGTACCACCCCATATAAAAATTGTAAAATTGCAGTTTCCTTGCCTTCATTGGTTTAAAAAGGAAAGGCGTTGCCACCTACGGTGTCGACAAAACACCCCTGGTCATCCATCGTTCTCCACCTGCTCTTTACTAACACTACGCACTTGTTTCCACTAACGTGAACACCCAACTTTTACCCTTCTTCAACTGTGTCTGTACTCTTTAATGCTTCGAGTTTATTGTGATTTATCCCTTCTTGACTGTATCCATTTTTCAACCTATTTGTTCATTAATTTCACTTATTCCTCTCTTGTTTGTATATTTTTCATAATTATATTACTTGTTTTTTTTTTGTATTTTGAATATTTTATGTACATTTCTGTCTATTCTTTTAGTTAATAAACAATTTATGTAAAAGAAAAACTTAAAAAAAAAGTTTAAATTATTTTGTATAAAATTCGAATAAGTTTGTTTGTTATTTCATTAAGTATGGCAACTACGCATTAAATAAACTTGCGCAATAGAAAACTTAAAATAAAGGCATTTCATTATTATTTAAAGTGAACAAGAGCTTTAAATGCAAAATTAAGCACGTGCTTTATAGCTTTCCTCCAATAGAAAGGGATCGTTTTAGATAATTTCGTATTATTCTACTGGTTGCAGCCCTAGGCAGTTTTATGAAGTATGGCAACCACACAATCAAGAAACTTGCGCAAAAAATTGCTTAAAGGGAATAAAAAAGTACTTTTTGAGCCGAAAAGATACCATGTATTAATGTACTACACCACTTTGCAGGACAGGGTATTATGCTATAGTGCTGATGTGTGTAGCTCCCAAAATACAAGGGATACTGAAAAAAATATAAAATGAGTTGCGGGGTTACCACGGTACTTTTCAAGCCAAAAATATCAAAAAATACCAGAGAATCAACTTTATCATCTCTGGCGAGCATTTTATTATTATTTAATAAATATCGAAGCTTAAATGTGCACTTGAACGAAAGGTTTACTTAACTAATGACTTTACAGCAAAACTTGGATAGCACTGCCATGCCGTGGTTAGGACCGATGTTTTAGGACTTTGCGTAGATGTATATCCAGAGGGCACGATCGAGGATTTCCTATTTTAAAAAATTAATAAGCTGTTTTTCATTAAAAATATTTAATATTAAACTAAGATTTCAATAAAAGCTTCGACGGTTTCCGCCTTAAAGTTGTGGAGTGCTTGGGAAAATGTTGCGATATGTGTCTGGTTCCGAGCCTAACATTTAGTATGTATGAGGTCTGCTATATATATTTCTGGCCTAATAATGAAAATTCGAATATTTATCATAAAAAATGGTTTTATTGTTTTTCAAAGTATTCCCCAGCATGATTTATAATACAATTTTGCATGCGCTCAAACCAATTGTCGAAGCACTTTTTCCACTCCGATTGAGACACCTCCAAAACATGGTTTTGAACGCTTCAACAGCATCTTCTGGCGACAAAAAATCGTTGATCACGCATTTCTTTCTTGATGTGCGGGAAAAAAAAGAAGTCATTGGGTGCCAAGTCAGGGTTGTACGGCTGATGACCCATCACTTCGACGTTTTGGTCGGTCAAAAAGGCGCTGGTTTGAGCCGATGTATGAGAGCTCGCATTGTCATGGTGCACAATGATTTGTCTTCTCTTGTTCGTTTTTCGAATTTCTTCGAAGACTTCAGCCAAACAAAGTGGTGTACCACTCAGAATTGACCGTTCTATGTTGATCAAGCGGAACAGTCGCCACATGACCAGTTTTTCCGAAAAAACAGGCGACCATTTGCTTCGATGTACTTCTTCCACGAACAATTTTCGTTGGATTTTTCTCGTCTTCGAAGACCCACACGGCCGATTGCTGTTTTGTTTCGGGCTCATACGCATAGATCCATCATTCGTCACCTGTGACGATCTTATAAACGTCTTTTGAAGCTCTGTGATTCTGTTTTTTCAAAATGTCTTTGCACCAATCAACACGAGCCTTTTTTTGAGCGATTGTCAAATTGTGCGGGATCCAATATCGAATGTATGCTGGTGGAAGAAATGACCAAGGATTCCTGTATCTCATGGTTTGTCACATGACGATCTTACATTATCAGTTCGCGCACGGCATCAATGTTCTCTGGCACAACGCCCGTTTTCGGGCGACCTTCGTCTTTGAGCGAGCGTCGGCCACGATTGAATTTATTGAACCAGTTTTTCAGAGTGCTATAGGATGGCGCTTCATCACGATACAAAGACTTAAATTCATCGATGCACTCTTGTGATAATCCACGTCGAAAGTTGTGAAAATGATCGCACGAAAATGTTCACGAGTTAATTCCATTTTTTGCCAAATTGATTTTTTCAAGTCACTGTAAACAACACAAATGATGGTCGTACGTCAAAACGTTCTGAGCACGTTTATGCTAAAAAAATGTCTTACTTTCCACTGGAAATGTCAGATGGCTCCAGGCCTAGGCCAGAAATATTTATAGCAACCCTCGTAATACCTCTAATAATGAAGAGAGTAATGGCCTCTGATTACCCTCTGCATCATTTTAAAGCCAAGAATAAGTACGAGCTGATAAAAGCTTAAATAAGTTCTTAACACAAATTTGTTGAAACACAACTTAAACACAGTTTTATTATTAAGTTCTCTCTTTCATTTTACTCTCACTCGCATGCATACCACATTGTAAATGTAAAATTAATGCTTTGAGGACTGTAAAGAAAGAATGAAGAAATATACTGCGAGAATTTGAGCGAAAATGAAATAAAATGTGGCTTATCGGGCAGATCGGTTGCATAGTAGCTGTAAACTCAATTTGATACAATCGTATTCACCAGAATTGATTGCTGGCCGCTCGTAAAGTACCATGCCAAATTTAAGCCAAATCAGGACCAAAAATCAGGTGAGAGCTTTGCGAGTGGACTATATAAAAATGTTAAACGCAGTTGGCCAGCTTTTTCAAGTAGCCCCCCATACAAAGGCCTTTATCAATGTAGGGCCCTGCCGCTGAGGAAGCCATTAAAATCAAATCTTGCTTTAATTTAGCATACTGCGTTATGAGTAACTTATAATTTAGCCAGCTAAATTGGATCATATCGGTCAATGTTCTCATGTAGCCACTCTACAACGCACTCCTCTGATGTAAGGTCTTGTCACTCATAGCATAGACTGTTATGTGCAATTTTAACCAAACATGCTGAATGTAGGCCAATTTTATTCACATTTTAATATAGCCAGAGTTTAAAGGTCCTACCAAAAGGAGGTACTGCCATTCTGCAGGCCGCATTGTCAATTTCATCTAGCTTAAATAAAGCATTGTGTGAGACAAATAACTAATTTTAAACCATAAATGTCAATGTTTTCATATAGACCTTCACGTAATATTACCGTCCTTCTCTATAAGTCATATATTAAGACCAACTTGGCTGAAATTCCGAATAAAAGCTCAGTGACTTAGAAATAGCAGAGTGTTGAAATTAATTTCATAGTTAAATTCATCCAACTTTAGGGTGCTTTGAAGTTAATACTTATAATATGCCGAAGCTTTTAAAGCGGAATTTACCAAAAGCTTGTTATATCGATGCTTCGCTCTGAAGCTTGAAGAGCCTGGCGCAACAGTCAAAGAACTTAAATAAATGAGGAAAATACCTTTAAAAAGCTCTAGTGTTATGGCTACAATAACCAAAGAAGTTGAAACATAGTGAGAATTGCCACTTAAATGAGTTGATGTTATGACGAGTCGTTTGAAGTCAATAGCTTAAAAAATTCAATATGGAAAGGAGATTCAAAAACAAACACAATGCCATAACATAAGAGCTTTTTAATGTTATTTCCTTTTATGAAATACATTTGCAAAAACGCCATTGTTGCTGCCTCGCCAGATCGTAGGCTGATAAGTAGCTTCCTAGATTTTCTGAACAAACTTGAGCTTTCACATATGTTTTTCTCCGAAATGTTTTACTCCGCAATGTTTTACTACGAAATGTTTAACTCCGAGAGTTGAAGAGAGACTAAGATAGTTTTACGATTTAATTTTAAATAAAATGTAAAGTGATATTGCGCAGTAATCGTTGCCAAAGACTGCTGAAGAAAAACCTTGGCGGGTTTAGAAACAGCTGTACAGTCTGCCTGGCAACCGTAGCAAATACATTTCACCAATTTCTTCTTTTTTACGTTGATTCTGAAAAAGAAACAACATAAAGGTATCGAACCAGAATAGAAAACTGCTCAAGTAATAAAATGAAAATATTAAAAAAAACACCGAAGTGCGTCTTTTCAAAAGCTTTATTAAATCGATGGCGTTGCCCCGAAAGTAGTAAAATTTAATATTAAAAAAACACCGAAGTGTGTATTTTCAAAGCTTTATTAACAGTTAGAGTGCTTTGCACGTTTTCGAGGTAATTCTCTATTAACTGCCCTTTGCAGAGAACCAGATAAAATAATTTTAAATATTTTAAAGTTTATTTTATTATTATATTAAATATGGCAACAATGCAAGAGAGAATATAAAAATCGTGCTTTTATTATAAGTATTTAAAAGTAAATCTAAGCTTCTAATACGGACTTTAACGAAAGCTTTGTTGAATCGACTGTTGCTATCCAAAACATCGAGAGGGAGAATGTTTAGGATAACATCGGTTGCAGCGTTGGCAGACAATGGAGAGGTGTATTTCTAAGTAAACTTGAACGAAAATGTACATACAAATATGCTTTTTTGCAAAGCTTTTAATGGAGCTCTAATGTCAGCTTTACGTTGAAGGCTTCACTTCAACAGATTGATGGTGTTTGGGACAAAGTCTCGATAATTTATTCATTTCAGCATTGCCATGTCGAGGTGTGGTTATTCGCTTTTTAGGACTTCCCGTAGGCGGAGATTCCGAAGGAGCATCCAAAGATTTTTTCTTCGGGCCTAGCCTGGAACGTGGCGTATCCACATCTCCTACTATATCGGAGGACCTATAGCTCAATGTACTGCTTAAACGAGGAGAACCTGAAACAATAGACTCCACGCATGATGTTCTCTTCGAGTCCTTTACGTTGCAATGCTTCACCATTGAGAATCGTTTAAGTTTGTTGGGTATTTGTGATGATTTTGGTGTTGTAGTTCTAACGGGCCTATCTTTGGGTTTTTCCTCCACTTTATCCTCGCTAAATGGAACGTCATCAAATATTAACAACAAGCGTAATTTTGTTGCATTGCTTCCCAGAAATCGTAACGCCTTGTTTACAGCTTCAGTTTTAAATTCAGATACACTTTGTTCAATCTCCCTTGAATTGCGACAAAAGCGTGCCGCAGTCAACACTGTACTGGACACCAACCCATCGAATAGCTCTTGCTTTGAGCATATCTTTATAGCCAAAACCGCTGTACCATCCGGTGCCAGAAGTTCTTCTGGCTGCACTATAGGTTCCACCTGCAACTGACTTACTTCACGTTTCGCCATATTTAAGCTTCGCCTAGCAGCGGCATGCAAACGCTCATCCGGCGTAAATATTCTTTCTACCTGTTCATGCTTTCCGTGGCCCTTGCGATATTTGCTATATGTCAATATGACCGCTAACAAGAGAGAACCCGAGGCCATGATGCCCAGCACAGAATACAAGACCTGCCACAACATGACGTTCGTTGTGGATTCAGCGGCATAACGCGGAGCTCTCAGCACATAATCGTTGACAATATCCAAGAAGAGCGCTTGACAGTCTTGCATGGTCAAACGGTTTGGATGTATGCGTATGGGTACCTTTGGGGACATAAGCTCCGTGTGAATTTCGGGAAATATGAAATTCTTAACCGTCGTCCAAAAGAACATGCTGGGGGCCTTTGCATTGACTATTAAGGCGTTGCAATGTTTAGTAGCTTGGCGAAACCAGTTGACACACACTGGCCCTAGCTCCAAGTCGGGATGAATCGAGTGACAGAATTGTTCCATGAATGTATAGGGATACTAGAATGAAGACAAAGTTAAAATCTTGACATTTTTAGTAGCTTTCAATTGTTGTCGTTGACTTACATGAGCTCTTATAAAAGTGGTGGTCTTGATAGACATTTTCCAATAATAATTATAGAAAATCTGCAATCATTTTATTGAATCACACAGAAATAAATAAAAATTACAGAAACTTCAAGGAAAACGTTATCCGATATTATGATCCGAAACAATTATTTTGCTTTGACATTTGTTGTACCCCCTCTACTACTAGTTGGAGCGTATATTAATCTTCTCATTACCTTTGTAACACATCGAAGCAATAATCGGAGATACTATTCATTATCGTCGTATTATTATAAAAACATCATTCTGAATCTGCCCGTTACACAAAGATTTTCAATCCTTTTTACGAGTGCTGCTATATATGTTTCTGGCCTTATAATGAAAATGCAAATATTAATCATCAAAAATGATTTTATTGTTTTTCAAAGTATTCTCCAGCATGATTTATACACTTTTGCATGTGCTCAAACCAATTGTCGAAGCACTTTTCCACTCCGATTGAAATACCTCCAAAACATGGTTTTTGAACGCTTCAACAGCATATTCTGGCGACGAAAATCGTTGACCACGCATTTTTTTCTTGATGTGCGGGAATAAAAAGAAGTAATTAGGTGCCATGTCAGGGCTGTACGGCAGATGACCCATCAAATTCGACGTTTTGGCCGGTCAAAAATGCGCTTATTTGAGCCGATGTGTGAGAGCTCGCATTGTCATGGTGCACAATGATTCGTATTTCGAACTTCTCCGATGACTTCAGGCAACCAAATTGTGGTGTACCACTCAGAATTGACCGTCCTACGTTGCTCAAGCGGAACAGACGCCACCTGACCAGTTTTGCCGAAGAAACAGGCGACCATTTTCTTTGAAGTGCTTCTTCCGCGAACAACTTTCGTTGGATTTGGCTCGCTTTTAAAGTCCCACACGGTCGATTGCTGTTTTGTTTCGGGCTCGTACGCATAGATTCATGATTCGTCACCTGTGACGATCTTATAAACGTCTTTTGAAGCACCGCGATCGTATGTTTTCAAAATTTCTTTACATCATTTGACACGAGCGTTATTTTGAGCGATTTTCAAATTGTGCGGGGTCCAACGAGAACATACCTTTTTTACGGCCAGGTGTTCATGCAATATCGAATGTATACTGGTGGAAAAAATGCCCGAGGATGCCTCTATTTCACGGTTTATCACATGACGGTCTTGCCTTATCAGTCCACGCACGGCAACAATGTTCCCTGGCACAACTGCCGTTTTTGGACGAAATTCACGACCTTCGTCTTTGAGCGAGCTTCAACCACGATTGAATAAATTAAACCAGTTTTTCACTGTGCTACAGATTGGTGCTTCAACGATGCACTCTGGTAGTGATAATCCACGTCGAATGTTGTGAAAATGATCGCATGAAAATGTTCACGAGTTAATTTAATTTTTTTGCCAAATTGATTTTTTCAAGTCACTGTAAACAACACAAATGACGGTCGTACGTCAAAACGTTCTGAGTACGTTTATGCTTAAAAATGTCAAACTTTCCAATGGAAATGTCAGATGGCGCCAGGCAACACTTAGTATTGCTCAGTCCGGAAATATATATAGTAACCCTCGTACTTCTCGATGTTAAGAATGGATGTTAGAAGATTTTTTAAATTTATACGCCTTAAAACGCCGGTCCAAAGATCGATTACACGAATACAAATATTGATAAACTGCTAAGATTTGGCTGATATTGGATCTCAAATCACCGGAACGATAAATATGATAAATGTTATTATACACATTTGCATAGCGAATCCTTGGTGGACGGTTTATAATAAACAGCCCGGCTTAACTAAGCACCATGTTGAAATTGTCGTGCTCACAAATTCTCTTTTACTATTTTCGTTAAACCGTAAAAACAGCGAGCGCGAGTACATCCCACATTCGAACAGACTTACTACAAAAAAAGTTATCTTTATTACGAGCAGTACGATCAAAAGGCCAGGCGGTAACAAATGGGTGGGCTGTAGAAGATCCTATTCCATAGAAAAAAATGTAATAGCTATCAAGAGTATAGTGAAAACAACAACACACACATAAAACAAGTATAAAAGCTTAAGACGGGCGGGGCCATTTTAAGATACCCTGTACGATTCTGAAGAATCCGGTCCTCTGTTTGGAGTTTCAGCAAGGTCGGATATAACATTTGACTTTTAAAAATGTTGGGACAAGTTTGGTTGGGACTTTATGAAAACATATATATATATATATATAGGTATGGCCCAATTTTTCGGGTCGCAATAAACGTACAATACTTCATTTGAGCTTGATCGAATTTAAAAGTCGCTTATAACGCGGTATGTTAAATTCGAGCACAATCGGATTAATTTTGAGACTTCTAGAGCGAAAGCACCTTAATTCAGAAGCGATATTTGTGTGGGGTTACAAACATGGGGCTATTGTGGCCCGATATGACCCAATTTTACAGTACGATCGCAATTAATATGTTACTTCTAGCGCGACAGAACCTCAAACCTCTGTCCTTTAGTTAAATTAAAACAGAGTTAATAATAACACGCTCATAACGTACTATTCAAAGTCCCCATCCACCATCACCCATCTTGAGAACCTGCATTCATTATTGGATAATATTCGACCAAATAGACCATGTCCAGCACGCAGTGAAGAAAATGTAGCGGCCATAGCTGAGAGTGTACACCAAGACCGTGGAGAGTCGATTCGGCACCGTTCGCAGCAACTCGGACCGACATATGGAACGACTTGGCGCATTTGACGTCGAGATCTTAAATTGAAAGCGTAGAAAATACAGCTTGTGCAAGAAGTGAAGCCGCCCGACGTTCCCAAGCGACATCGCTTTGCTCTTTGGGCTCTTGAAAAGTTTCAAGAAGATCAGACGCTTTTGAGCCAAAATTTGTTCAGCTATGAGGCCCATTTCTGTCTCAATGGGTATGTAAACAAGCAAAATTGCCGCATTTGGGACGAAGAGCAACCAGAAGAGATTCAAAGCTGCCACTTCATCCAGAAAAACAACGGTTTGGTGTGGTTTGTGGGCCGGTGGAACCATCGGTCCATATTTCTTCAAAAATGAAATGCGAACGTAACCGTCAATGGCGACCGTTATGGTGCCATGATAACCGACTTTTTGATGCCTGAAATTAGAGCTCGTGATCTCGGCGACATTTGGTTTCAACAAGCGCAACTTCCCACACATCGCATCATTCTATGGATTTATTGAGAGAACACATCGGTGAGCAGATTAATTTACGTTTTGGGACGGTCGATTGGATACCAAGATCGCGTGCTATTACACCGTTAGACTTTTTCCTGTGGGGATATGTAAAGTCTAAAGTTTAAGCGGACTAACCCGCTTCGATTCAGGCCTGGGAGCAAAACATCATTCGCCAGTTACCAGTCGAAATGCTCGAACGGGTCATCGAAAATTGGACTCAACGGATGGAGACGTAAGCGCGGCCAACATTTGATAGACATAATCTTCAAAATATAAATGCCAAAGAATGTTCTTTCAAATGGTAATAAACATTCCCCCTTCAATTTGAATATTCAGTTTTTTCTTTAAAAAAGTAGGGAACCTCGAAATGGATCACAGCTAGCCTTAAAAAAATTAATTTTTTAGATACATTTTACTACCTAGCCTACTTGTATATATTTTTCTATCTAGGCCTCTATCTAGTCCCAAACCGGTTACAACAAATCATTTTTCTATTTTTTATGTCAGAATTAAGTACTGCAGTGCTTTTTATAGACATGCTAAAATTGACCCTTTTTGATAAAAAATGACTTACCAATTGCAGTTTTTTCTACCCAATCAAATTTGTAGAGGCCTAACTAGAAACTCCACTAATAAATTTGTATTTCACAACAATGTAGATCAAGTGGATTTTCAATAAATGTCTCACACATATAATTAAAAAACAAGTCAATAGTAAAGATTCCTTTTATCATTCTAAGTCCAACAATTTGTTTGCTGGGTTACATGCATTCATAAGAATTCAAACAAATATTAACTTGGTATAAATACTCGTATTAACTTTAAAATAAATGGCCTGCATGCATATGCCTGACTAGCAGCATCAATCTACATAATTAACACTTATAAACCTATTCTGTTCTCCTAATGACGTTGATAACTTACTTCGCATATTTGATGTGTCACAAGAAATTGTCGGAATTACGATGACGTTTATATTTCACAAGAATAAGAAATATTGAAATTATTATATGAATTTTATTTACCATCAGACTTAAGAAATTTATGAATGATGATCCAAATTTATTTATGGAAATCGATTTTTGGTTAAACTATGTTATTACTAAGATGTTCACATGTACCAAAGGCATAAAAAGAGCTCAAAGTGGTCTTTACACCCAAAGCGAGAAAAAAAAACCGAAGGATTACAGGCCAATTAGTCTCTCATCTTTTCTTCTGAAAACCTTAGAAAGACTTTGGCACCTTTATGTTAGAGAAATTTTAACACCCAACAATTTTTGTGGGGTAGAGACATTACACCTATCTTAAAGGCAGGTCTGTGGAAACAGCCCTCCACGAAGTCGTATGCTTTGTAGAAGACTCTCTACTTCAGAAGGAAAACACGATTGCAGCCTTTCTGGACGCCAAGAGCGCCTCCAACGACTGGAAGTAAGCTCCATTCTTAAAGATCTTAACCGCATGAGGGCTCAGAATCAAGCTGGACAGAGTCATAGACTAGTCCCTGGAAGAAGGATCAGTAAGGATACGAATAATAAGGGAAACGCCGCAAGGAGGAGTCATATCACTATTACTGTGAAATCAAGTAATGAACGAAATCCTTCATGATCTCAACAGAGAAGGCACAAACTGACCGCGCACAGCGGGATGAGGTTAAAAAAATGGAAATAATTCAGCCGTTTCTAAATTAACATTCGGATTTTGATGACATTTCACACACTTATTGAAGAGATATTTTGAGCTGAACGTTTGAGTTTATGAACAGTTATGAATCGGCGCAAGAACTCTATTGGATAACGCTGATAAATCGCTAAAAGCTCCTCGGAATTGGTCCAACGGACGATTTTTTGGGGCAAAGTCAACAAATGCGGCACCCATCTTGCGGATAGCTTTTTCATGTGGAGTTCATCATGTAAAATACTCCAAACTTGTTTTCGTGTATTTTAACAATATCAGCAAGTTCTCTGAGCTTTATTCGTCTATCTTTAGTCACTTCATTAAATATTTTTCTAATGTTTTCAATAGTAGTAGCAGTTTTCCGTCTTCCAAAGCGTTGTTTATCTTCCGTACTTGAACGACCCATTTTAAATTGTTGAACCCAGGATTTCACGGTGGAGTATGATGGTGCATTATCACCATGAACAGAATCCAATTCATCTTTGATTAATTGTGGCGTATAACCTTTCATGTAAGTGTTTAATTACCGCACGAAACTCTTTATTTTCCATTTTTCAAAAATTATAAAACTTGTTTACTTTAATCACCTGTGTAACAAAGAAAATAATCATTAAATATTTCGGAAATTTTGACAGATGGCTTATAAAAGATTGCTTTTAAAAAACAAAACAAAAAAAGTTGCTAGTAAAACAAAAAATGTGTCAGGACAGTTAGTTTTGCGGTCGCCCTCGTACATTATCTTGTGTAGTTATGGAGATATTTTTTTTTGTTGCCCACCTTGGTGTAGTTTTTTGGTAATAACTGAGCCAAATATCATCTTGTCTGCAAGATGTCGTGTGACAAAGGACTGTTTGGAGTTGTTTAACCCGAATTTGAATGAATTTTTGCAGCGTTTTGTACCTGTTGATGAAACATGGATCCATTATAACACTCCGAAGACAAAGCATCATACTAAACAATAGGTTTCTCGGGATGAACCGGCTTCGAAGAAGGCCAAGGTGACTTTGTCGGCCATTAAGGTGTTGGCAACAGTTTTTTGGGATGTACGCGGGATAATCCACATAGATTGCCTTCAAAAGGGAAAAATAATAAACAACGAAATTATCCCAACTTATTCGAGCCATTTAACGAGGATATAAATAAAAACCGACCCATATGGCCAAGAAAAATTTCTTTTTCATCAAGATAATGCATGGATGCACACAATGACAAATGAAAAAATTGCATGAATTAGGCAACAAATTTGTACCTTTTCGAATTAGTTCCTCTTCCTATTACCAAACCTAAAAAAATGGCTCGGTGGCAAGAGATTAAGCTCCAACGTTGAAATTATTGATCAAATAAATGCCTGTTTTATGGACCTCTAAAAATCCTATTTTTTGGAAGGGATACAAAAGTTGCAGTAACGTTGGACAAAGTTGTATTGAGCTAAAAGGAGATTATGTTAAAAAATAAATTTAGTTTGTTAGCAAAACTGTATTTTATTCGAACAGTCACGGAATTATTGACATCCCCTCGCATGAAATGATTTTAAAATAAAATTCGTCGTCACTTAAACGAACATGATTGCAAAAGACTGCTGATGAAAGACCTTTACAGTCTACCTTGTAACCATAGTGAATACATTTTACCAATTTTTTTAGTACATTATTGATTCTGAAAAGATACATGAAATATCTTGAACCAGAATAAAAGCTATTTGATTTAAAAGTTTATAATTTTTCGCGAAATATTTTTATATATAATATGAATAACATGTATAATAGATGTACAGATAAAATTCTCTTGTTAGTTATTTAAAAAATCTATAGTTGATTTTTAAAACAAGACAAATCAACTATTAAGGTGATCGTTACCAGAAAAGCTTTGTACTATTTTGCAAATTCGCGAATTTCTAGTGTTTCTTCACTAAATAGGAAAAATTATTATCAATAAGCATAATTACTGCTAGCTAAGTTGAAGTTTATTATTGTTTAGTTAATTAAATATAGTACTTTTAAAAAATCCCGGTGACAAGAAATGGCAACAGTGAATGATCAATTTTCAAAGAAAATCATCTTCAGTGATAAGGCACAAG
Organism: Hydrotaea diabolus; assembly: GCA_963513945.1. Classification (NCBI taxonomy): domain Eukaryota; kingdom Metazoa; phylum Arthropoda; class Insecta; order Diptera; family Muscidae; genus Hydrotaea; species Hydrotaea diabolus. The sequence continues at coordinate 77,733,812 of OY740720.1, forward strand.
CACACGCACAGAAAAAATATGGTTACTGTATGGTCACGGCAATAATATTATGTTATTCGCAATAAAAGTATGTTCGTCGCAATCATAGCATTGTTTTTTTGAATTTAATTTTGACAATAGTTTTACTGCCGAAATATTAATATTGTTGAAATGTAACAATACTATATTTGCCAAGTTTAAAATGAAAATAAGGTTGTAGCTACAATATAAATATGGTTGGGCCGACAAATAATATGATTACGGCAATCCGACTGTATAATTGTAATGTTTCTTCATTGGAATATGCTTTCTAAAGTAGAACAATTTTAGAACAGTTTCGTAACAGTACTTTTTTATGGAAATACAATTTTTTCAAACAAACTGCTTTGGCTTTGTTTATCTAAAATATTTTTAATAAAAACGCTGACATTTTTTTAAACTATTTTTTTCTACTATTAAACAAATCTCTCCTATTATTTTGAAATTAATGTAATTTTGAATAATTTTCATACTATAAATCTATTGTTGACAACTTAAACTAATTCGAATAAATAATTTTGGGGATCAAAGTTTAATTGTGTGTAGTTGCGTGTAAGTCATACTCTGGTTGTGAGGATCATAATATGGTTATATGTGAAACATACTATGTTTACATGTGAAACTTACTATGGTTGAGAGGATCATAATATGGTTGTGGAGATCATAGTATGGTTGAGTGTGAATCATACTATGGTTGCGGGGATCTTAGTATGGTTATTTGTGAATCATACTATTGTTGTTAGAATCATAGTGTGGTTGTGAGGATCATAGTAAGGTTGTATTTGAATCATACTATTGTTGTGATGATCATAATGTTGTTGTACCACGACCATATACCTAACAATAGTGTGATGCTCTTCGAATATTGTTATCCCAACCATACTTTTTTCTGTGTGCAGAATTGCCGCATTTGGGCGAATGATAATCCAAGAGTGATTGTCGATAAGCCAGCAACAATTCATGAGCTAAAGGATGAGATAATTCGGCACATTAACGGCATAGAACCTCAATTATGCCCGAAAAACATCAACGCTTTCCTCCGAAAAACATTTTCCGGTTTACTGAAATTTGAGCACAATTCTTCCGATTGTGAACACATTTGGTCGATTATGCTGAAAAAAAAAGGTTCAACAATTTTAAGGCGCTGTTTATTGTGCAGCTCTCCATAGTTGTAAAGGTTTTTTTTTCGACGTGTGGATTTCAATTTGTCTAAACTTGTTTCAGAGTTGGTCTATTTGACATCCGCCACTTGATTTATGCTCAGTTTGGTTTGCCATTTCATAATGAATAGACGTACTCCGGAACAACGTTTGCAAGTAGTAGTGAATGGGCCCAAAACGAGATGGCCGCCGATCCAGATTTTTACAAGAAAATTTTGTTCAGCGATGAAGCTCACTTTTAGTTAAATGGGCTCGTTAATAACCATAATTGTAGCATTTAGAATAATCAATCCACAAGACATTGTTGAGACGCCGTTACATCCTCAAGAAGTCACTGTTCGGTGTGCTGTATGGGCAGAGGGAATCAGTGGTGTATATTTCTTTAAAAATGAAGCCGGCCATTATGCTACAGTTTAAAGGTATCGATATAGAGCCACGAATTGAAGGATGGGCGGCACTACTTGCCATACAGCCAACGAAACAATCAATTTATTGAAGAACACTTTTTGTAAACGCACTATCTCGCGTCGTGAGCCTCCAAAATCGTGCGATTTAACACGACTGGACTATTTGTTGTGCAGTTGTGTGAAGTTGCTTGTCTACGCAGATAAGCCCGACACGATTGACGCCTTGGAAGAGAATATTCAGCGCGTTATTGCTGACATACGGCCCCAAACGCTGCAAAAATAGGTCGAAAATGGGGCCTCTCGGCTGAAATCTGTTCGAGCCAGCCAAGGTGGCCACTTGTCCGTGTTCATTTTTAAAATATTATGGCAAACCCTTATCTCTATAATAAAGCCAATTTCTTGTCCATAAAATTAAAATGTGTGGCTGTGTTTTATCTCTTATTTTAAACAACACGTCTAAAAAACACCCTTCACATCTATTTTGTTAACCACCAACTTTTTTTTGGTTTACTTTTGACGGCGTTACATAAATTTTTTTAAAAAATATTTTAACAAATCTGTGATCATTGTTGCCATAGGTCTGTTGACGATTAGTTTTACATTAGCCCGTCCATGTACATGACAAAACATTGCGATACCATTTGCATCTTCAATCACATTCATTCTGTCTAGATATAAGAAGTCTTCAGCCTTTCTCAACTGTTTCGGCTTTATATTCCGTATTTGTGTAGTACGGGGCTTAAATTAAATTGTTTAATGTACATTCTGTATTACTGACAATAGTATTTATAATTAAATTAATTATAAATGTTCTTGAAATATTTGCAATGTCAGATAGGTGTTTATTCCAAAATTATTTTTTATATAGCGTGACCCTTCTAGAGGTATTTTTTCAGAACAAAAAAAAAATATAAAAATTCAAATCAAGTGTAAAATCTTTATTGGTAATTTGAAAGGACATTTTATGGCATTTATTTGTTGAATATAATTTCCTTCAAATGTTGGCCGCAACTACGACTCAGGGTTTCCATTCTGAGGGTCCAATTTTGGATGACTCGTTCGAGCATTTCGACCGGTATGGCTGTAATAACATGCGTAATGTTGGCTTTCAAAACCTGAATCGTAGCTGGTTTGTCAGCATAGACTTTGGACTTTACGTAACCCCAAAGAAAAATGTCTGAAGGTGTGATCTAGGCGGTCAACTCACCTGGCCAAAACGTGAAATTAGCTGCTTTTCGAAATGACCTCTCAATAGATCCGTTGCTTGAGCAGCTGTATGGCAGGTGGCACCGTCCTGTTGAAACCAAGTATCGTCAAGATTACGGGCTTCAATTTCAGGTAGCATAAAGATCGATATCATGGCGTGATAGCGAGCACCATTCGCAATTAAGTTCCTGCCACCATCATTTTTAAAAAAATATGCACCGATGATTCCACCAGCTTATAAACCGCACAAAACCTTGCTTTTCTCTGGGAGTAATGGCAAATCTTGAACCTCTTCATGTTGCTCTTCAGCCCAAATGCGGCAATTTTGTTTTTTGACTTTGCCGTTAAGCCAGAAATGGGCCTCATCATTGAACAAATTTTTGGTCGACAACAGCGGATCTTTCCGTTTCTCACCGAACGCTCATTTCTATAATACAGCTATCAACATTTGAAGGAAATTATTTTCAAAAAATAAATGAAATAAAATTTCCTTTCACATTACCAATAATGATTTTACACTTGATTTGAATTTTTATATTTTTTTTTGTTCTGAAAAAAATACTTCTTGATGGATCTCCCTATAGTTACTTTGTTGTGATCCTGATAGGAATGGGCAAACTCTAAGGCATTTTCGTTTGAATACTCGAATTTTTCCATGTATAAAGGAGAGATATGAAACCATATTGAACATCAATATGAAATAATTTGTATAATTGAGGATTGATACTCGTACGAGTACTTGATTCATTTAACTCTTGTTTTTATACATTTTCAATAGAACAGTGCCTTATACGAGTATATGGCCTGGCCTTCTGAAGTGACTCCTTGACATGATTAATAAAATATAGGAATTTAGTAAAGTAAATCCTAGGTATTTTACTTTTTCCTTGTTTGTTTTTTATGAGTTATTCGTAGAAAATTTGATACCAAATGATTTCCAGTTTCTTCACAAATCATAATTACACTTGTCTGAATAGTATTCTCTCACATTTTTCAATATTTATCTTCTATTTCCAATCTGTAGTATATTTCTCTACCTTGTTAAATGCTCCTTAAAGGTTTCACTTTATTCTATCTGTTATCTGATCTATTTAAACTGTCTCAGTAATAAATCTACAACTTTCTATTAGATATTTTATAATTTCTGTGCTTTTATTTCATTTATTTTTTATACATAGATTCTACTTTAAATTTGTAGAGTTTCCTTTAACGCCATCTAGTAGTAGTACCACCAATTATGTTTGTGCCACCAGGGATTTCCTCCATAATAATACCATGTAGGACCGAACCACAAATGGCGTACTTTGCGATCGGCATTACTCGAGTGATCACTACCAGCATCAGCTACATCCGTCAAAACAACAGGCTGTTCGGGATCACGCAAAGTTGCAGGATGGTCGACTTTGTCCTTGGCATCATCGTCCAGTTTATTGGTTGGCAGTGCAGTTATGGCCATGATGAAGGCACAAAATGTGAACAATAATACAAATTTCATTATGATTATTTTAAAAAAAACTTTTAATTGTTTCCTGCTGGGATTCTATGGATTAACTGTTCTAAGTTGTCAAAACTCTGTACGTTTTTATATGATTCCATCCAATCTCCAAATGTAAATAAAAAAAACGACACAGCATGTGAAGTACGCCAAAACACAAACGCCCGCCAGCATTAATGATGCGTTGCAGAAATCCCAGTGAAATATTTAAGTAACTCATCATTAATGCTAACGATTAATTTTGGATTGAGAGAATCAACATTTTGCAATGGTTATTAACCTAAGGTGATATAGTATTTCAGATCGCTCTCAGCATCGTATCAACGAATTTGTATTGCACAAATTAGGCTATGATCATGCAGAGGTTGTAAAGCCAGGCCAAGGAAGTAAAGACTGAAATCAGCTCTCCACTTCAGAAGCTCCCCGAATATGCACACCACTACGTTTGCTGGGTTTAATGCATTCGTTAATAAATGGTTAAACAAATCTTTAATTAGTATTTACTTTTATCACACAAAATACGATACCGATTGTCCGGCATTTGACTCGGTCAGTTATTACGAGTATTTTGAAGCAATAGGCAGCCTGCACAAGCCTTACTCACAGCATCAATCTACGTAATTAACATTAGTCCTCATATTAAAGTTGTCAAGTTTTAACTTAAAAGTAAAACATAAATTAACATATTAGAAATGCGTTAAGAGAAATTATTGGAATTTCGAATTTCACAATCAATAGAAATCTTAAATATATTGAATTCATTTTTTGTATCAAGTCTAAGTACTTAAAGAAGGATGAACAACAATAAAGCATTAAGCCTGTATCTAAGCAGTGATGTCCTTAATACGGCATACCATAGCAAGGGTTCATTAAATCGGTAAAACCAGACCCCCTAGGTTTCTCTGGCGGATATCAATTCAAGGTTTAAAGTGTGGAAATTCTCGTCGTTATTGGTCAGGTGTTGAAGATTCATAGCGTCAAGACTAATCTTTCGGTTAAGCCTGAGCAACCGCGACATTTACGAAGGGACGTTCCTAAGAGACCAATGTAGAAGAGCACTACTTTGGTCTCCCCATTACCAACAGCTCTTAAAAAAAAATCATTCAGTTCATACGAGGGTTGTTATATATACTTACACTTAGTGTTGCCTGTCGCCATCTAACATTTCCATTGGGTAGTTTGACATTTTTTAGCATAGTTTTTGAGTACGAATATCATTTGTGTTGTTGACAGTGACTTGAAAAAATCAATTTCGATTAAGAATTGCATACTAACAAAATAAAATATATGTGACAGCGCATAGAGAAAGGGACCTAAGGGTAAAAAAATCAATTTTCATTTTTTTTCTTTTTTTGATGTGGACAACATCTGAGCATCGAATGAGACCGATCCTATGCCCTAAAAGTGTTCCCTCCCAGAGATATGCGCGTTTTATGAAAGTGAAGTCGACGATTCTAAGCGCAAATAGAAAGGGACCTAATCTTTAAAATGACTCTCCTGAACTAAACTGGTTTTTAACATTAGGTCCCTTTCTATTTTGCGCGTTACATATGGGAATCTTCTCAAAGGGAGTGACACCGCCCAGTCTTCCACCAGGGAGTGTATCATTCTATGTGCAATTTCTAGGGGCCGTGGCACCGCCTACTTTTCCACGAGGGTGTAATTCTTTCAAAACCAGCATTCAATATCGGCAGTACAATTCGGATATACATATATACAGACAGTGTGATTCATTCATGACTGAACCAGTTATAAAATTTTGTTTTTGTGATAATTTACAAAAACGAATAAATGCGCTCTGCTAATTCGCTTCCAAAAAAAAAATGTTTGCATTTCAGTCAAATAGTCAGAACTTTGGGACGGTAGTAACGAAACGTTTAGGTAATTTTGGAAAAGTAAGAGGTAGGGCTAAGAGAAACAAAAAAAAATTCGACCACTGGTTCAGAACTAGCAATTTTACCCCAGTAACCTCCTGCAACCAATCCGATTTCAAACCGCTGCCATTTCGCCCCTTGCGTTTTCGTGCATGGTCGTAGATGGATCTTTTTTCATGAAATGAGCCAAGGAATACGCTGTCCAGTCGTGAATGAATAACTCTGTATTATCTCAGATACATTTGAAAGTATTAAAAATATTTTCTGCCGAAATTAGCACAATGTACAAATTGCATAGTGATCGATGATAAAAGTAATAATATACTTGTAAAAGCAAAATTGCTAAAAAATGTGTATTTTTTAGGATGACTTAGTCCTTGTGTGGGGTGAAATTTTAAGCTCTAAACTTTACCTTTTTACAGTGCAGCGATTTGTAAATTGCTTTATATAGGGTGATCTATATTGGTAACAAATAAAAAATATAAAAATTCAAATCAAATGGGTAATCTTTTTTGGTAATTTGAATGGACATTTTATGGCATTTATTTTTTGAAAATAATTACCTTCAAATGTTGGCAACTGTTTTATGGAAATAAGCGTTTGGTGAGAAACGGGAAGATCCGCTGTTTTCGACCAAAGTTTTGTTCAGTGATGAGGCCCATTTCTGACTCAACGGCAAAGTCAATAACCAAAATTGCCGCATTTGCGCTGAAGAGCAACAAGAAGAGGTTCAAGAGGTGCCATTACACCCATAGAAAACCACGGTTTGGTGCGATTTATAGGTTGGTGAAATCATCGGTCCATATTTTTTCAAAAATGATGATGGTCGAAACGTAACTTTCAATGGTGCTCGCTCTTGCTCTATCACATCGGACTTTTTCTACCTGAAATTGATGACCGTATTCTTGACGACATTTTGCTTTAACAGGACGGTGCCACTTGCCATACAGCTGCTCAAACAATGGATCTATTGAGAGGTCATTTCGAAAAGCAGCTAATTTCACGTTTTGCCCCAATGAGTTGGCCGCCTAGAACTTTTAGACATTTTTCTTTGGGGTAACGTAAAGTCCAAAGTATATGCTAACAAACCAGCTACGATTAAGGTTTGGAAGCCAACATTACGCGTGTCATTAAAGCCATACCGGTTGAAATGCTCTAACGAGTCATCCAAAACTAGACCCTCAGAATAGAAAACCCTGAGTCGTAGTTGCGGCCAACATTTGAATGCAATTATTTTCAAAAAATAAATGCCATAAAATGTCCTTTCAACTTACCAATAAAGATTCCACACTTGATTTGAATTTTTATATTTTTTTTCCTCTTGACGGATCACCCTTTATAAGCACACAGGTCGGCATTACTTTATCGTCCTAGACTTTAAAGGCGATTAGAAATGTTTATACTTAGTAGGGACATAAATACTGTTACAACACCCATTTCAATAGTAGAACTGAACATACCCCGTTAATGTCATATGGGTTTTAAAAGCTAAACTCAATAGCGTTAGTCTGTAACAGAATTTTAAAACTGTTTCAACGTTTTTTTCTTTAGAGGTAGCAAGAGTGAGTTGTATTTTCGTGGGCAATTGTGTGAAGAAAACTTAAAAAGCAAGGTTTACAACAGTAGTTCTCATTCGTTTGGGGAGAGCCTGGCCTTATAGAGTTCGGTTTTACTTTCAACAATTGCAGCAAGGCTTTCTGAAGACAACCCTCTTCAGGACCCGAAATTATGATAAAAGTAGTGTGCAGCCACGAAAATCAATGACACTTTGCCATTTTGTTAAAAACTTGTCTTCTATTTAAATATAGAAGCAAGAGGTCTTGAGCCGGTTTAAGCCCTGTTCATTGTTTCAACTTTCATCATGAAGTGGTCTGATAATGAGAACCATATTGCTGCAATAGCGCTCTTCAAGTGTAAAATTAAAAAAGCGATATTTTCAAACCGCTCCAGCCACTAGAGATTAGCCGCATGTTCGTCTACCGATGCATAAAACTGTTTGAGGAGACTGGAGATGTAAAAGACCACCGCCGGTCGCCCACGCTCCGAAAACAGAAAATCATGGCCCGTGAGATGAATATCACGCAAAAGTCCATAAGTCGAATCATTAGAAAAGACTTGGGGCTTTCAAACGACGCACAGTGGGAAAATTACGAAAAAAATTGGAAATAATTCGGCCATTTCGTTTGTAATGGTCCGATTTAAATGAAAATTTACATTGACCTTCTTGAAGTGTTACTGAGCTTAAGTTTTGAATTTCATGCATCTGTGTTTAACAGGTGCTGCACAGTGGGCCCTCAAAGTTGGTCACCTCGAGTTAAAATTTTCTTTTTCAAGCCGCCAAAAGCGTATTTGTGGTCCGATCGTAATAATTTTTTCTTTAGTGAAATCTGCTAGACAAACCCAACCAAAAATGTTATTACAAATTTTTTCATATCTCGTACAATAAAAAAGATATCGGGACTTAAAGTTTTTTTTTCGAAAAATTTGCTTTGGATTTTCTGGGATTATTTTATTTTTGGGAATCAGTTTTAGGTGAATCGGTGAAAATTTAATCCTGGTTTAAAGAAAACACTTTGGTTAATGTTTTAAAAAAAGAATTGTAGCAAAATCACCAATAATATGAAAATGCCAGCTGTTCAAAGTCAACTATTGCGAAAAAAGTGGGATTTTGAGTGTTTTACGGCGAAAAGGTACCTTTACTCTTATGTCAATAACTTTAATGTTTCTTAAGTAACATACAAAAAATTTGCATTTATTTCAAAGAAAACTTTATGCTTAATACAAATAATAAGCAATTGTGACCCTAGTCGGTACTTTTCTTGCTCCAGGCGTCTCCAAATATGGGCATTTTTTTCAAAAAAAATTGAGTTTGAGCTCAAATAAAAAAAATCGCCACACTGCTGGCCCAATTTGGTGCTATAAGTCAGTTAACTACATATGTTTTCTAAAATCCCAAGCAAAGAAATTTTGCGGGAGGCCATTTCTAGGACAAAAAAAAATGAGTTTTTGTTAAAAAATCCCATTTCTGGGATTTTGTTTTCCCCTGTGTCAAATTTTAGAAAAGTGGCAACTCTAATTTTTTTTTGAATAAGTTTTTCATTTTGTCACAAAAATATTGATACTACGTAAAAAAATCAGGTTTATATCTCCAACCAGCAAAATTTTACAGTGGTCTGAAATATTGACTTTTTTTGCTTCCTTCACAAAAAAAAAATTTTTTCTCGTTTTTATCAATTATTATTCAACATATTGAGTTAATTGCATTCTTTTTTATAATCTGTTAAAACTAGAGGTAATTACCTTTCCATTGGTATATAAAAAGTATATCCTTTTACCTACACTTATAACAGCACGTGCGCTGGAATAAGACCCCTTTGAGTAAAATATTAATTTTTTTGGTAAATAGCAATTTCATTTTGTGAGAGATCAATGTTGTTGCATTTAAAAAAATCAAATTTACACATTTCCAATCGCAAAAAAGTAATTTAATTGTTGCAGATAGAAAATTTGAATAAAAAGATGCTATTGACTTCATTTTTTGTGAAAAACTTTTTTTTAAATAAATTAACATTTAAATAAATCTTATAATTAAAAAACATTAAACTTAAATGATTTTATTCCACGTCCAGCATATCTAATAAATCAGAAAATTCTTCTTCGTCTCCATGCGTCATTTCGTGGTACGAAGTCAACTTACTTCTCATGGAGGATAAAAAAGGATCTGAAGATAATAATAAACTATTAAGTAAGTCTTCGTTTTGTGCTATTCTTGAGCATTTTCTTGTGGAAAATTGTTGAACATATCTGAAGTCTCGATTTCTAGCTTCTTGTGGTTCTTCAGTTAACTCGCCTATAGGGAGAAGGTGAGACTCGATTATTTGTTTCCCATGGAACAGGACTCTGTGTATAGTTGGCGTTAGATCTTTCCAGGGATAGAGATCAGCAAGCATTTTTAAAATTCGTTCGGCGTAAACTCCAAATTTATCGGAATTAATCTTTTGTTTGGAATTCAGAGCTAAAAGCAATATATTAACCATTCGAATCAACTCCTTATTGATTCCAGTTATTTCTGCAGCTGTATTATAGTCTGCGAAGAATCTTCTGGCAGTGTTTCCATCATTTGTATTCCCAAAGTTCGAGCGTGGTTTAGAAATATTTAGGCCAGTTTGTTGTTTAAATGCATCTTGAATTCTTTTTTTTTCACTTGCTCTCATTTCATGCATTTCTTTGTTAGCTCGAATGTTTTTCCTTTCATTTCCTGGTATAGATTTATACTTAATGTCATAAGCAAGGTTTAGAAAGTGTTCTAGAAACCTGATTCGAGCATGTGACGGTGCTATTCCAAACTCAAGGGTATCTTCATTGACTACTGAATTATTCGAAGCGTTTGAAAAATTAACTTTGCTTTTATTGCAAATGAAACACTTCCAGCTAGATTTGTTTCCTGTAATATCGTTTGCGGCTTTTCCATCTACCATTGTCAGGAACATTTTAAAAGATATTGTAATAGAATACCTGTCGAATTTAAATGCAAAATCTTCTAATCTCGAAATATCATCTTTTAATTTGTCTGTGATGGCTTTAGTTAAATCACTCGTTTCTTTATGATATACGAAGGAGATTGGTCTGCAATAAATTTTGGAGCCAGGTGTTGGATTACGCCATATTGCTTCAGTAGGGTTTGATTTTCTGCGCGAAGTTGAAGGTAAGGTAGAGTCTAAATTTAACCTCAGAGGAACCAAAGATGCCATGAATACGCTCTTGAATTCGATCTGGGTAGATTGGCTATCAGAGCATTGTTTGTATTCCGAAAGTGCTGACAAACCATCACATCCCCACTTGCATATTAATTGAAGATGGCTGTTGTTGATTTTTTTTAGTTGTTCCTCATTCAATGTTGTTATTATCCTACTGGCAGTATTTTGGAGAAGTAGTTCCAAACTAACGCTGCCGGCCTTTTCTGTAATTATCACTGGGTTTGGCAAAATTTCCATTTTTCGTTCCTTTATTCGGTTGTATGCGGGAAACATGTCACATCCTTTATCAAGCAGCATTCTTCTTAAATGAGTGTACTTGTTCTTACTCAATCCCAATTCGATGATTAAAGCTAATGCTTCTTCCTCGCTAAAACCAGGACATGGTGTTGCAATACTTCTTTCAATGCGTTGGAGCCGCCTTGGTGATGCTTCCGTTAACACGTCTGCAATTCTTTTTGCGCTAGATGGCCGATTTTCCACCGTCAGTAATTCCTTGAATGTATCACAAATCTTTGAAGGTGAATGATTTGCCATCTCAGCCGACAACCGTTATTTCTTTGCCTTTGGACATAGATCGTCGTATTCCTTAGTAGGAGCACCCACTAAAGCAGGGACAGTTTTAAATTCAATTATACTGTCGAGCCACTCAGTTGGTAATCTTGAATAATTCCTGTGATACTTCTCCATGAGCCGGTCAAATTTTTTCAAAAAATTTAATACTTTGCTGCTTTCGTTAGATTGTGTTATCTCGCTATATGTTGACTCTATGCACTCTATTAAATATGCTACTCTGTTCTCCATTTTCCGAAGTTTGGTGTTTTTTAAAAATTCAACAAGTTCTTGAACAAGGAGTGTTATCGTCATGGCGGATTAATTTGTTATGATAAACCCATACAAAATCGGCGGTTCTTATATCAATGAGTAATACTTACAGGTAATCACAATAATATCCGCAATTAATACTTGACTAAAATACCAGGTATTCCCCAAAAATACATTTATAACAATGAATTTTTATGTACCCAGGTACATTCGCCTAAAATGTTGCACAATATTCCGGACATAGGGGACAGGTATTCCCCCAAAACATATAAGAATGAATGTTTAGGTACCTAGATCCATACTATACAATACTACCCATTTTCCGTTTTTACACAATAGGTAAACAATAATGGTAAAAATATATATTTTTGCTATTTATGGATAGGTACGAGAATTTTTAAAATTGGTATTCTTACCTATAAAATTCATACTTTACTCAAAGGGGTCTTATTCCAGCGCACGTGCTGTTATAAGTGTAGGTAAAAGGATATACTTTTTATATACCAATGGAAAGGTAATTACCTCTAGTTTTAACAGATTATAAAAAAGAATGCAATTAACTCAATATGTTGAATAATAATTGATAAAAACGAGAAAAAAATTTTTTTTGTGAAGGTAGCAAAAAAAGTCAATATTTCAGACCACTGTAAAATTTTGCTGGTTGGAGATATAAACCTGATTTTTTTACGTAGTATCAATATTTTTGTGACAAAATGAAAAACTTATTCAAAAAAAAAATTGGAGTTGCCACTTTTCTAAAATTTGACACAGGGGAAAACAAAATCCCAGAAATCGGATTTTTTAACAAAAACTCATTTTTTTGTCCTAGAAATGGCCTCCCGCAAAATTTCTTTGCTTGGGATTTTAGAAAACATATGTAGTTAACTGACTTATAGCACCAAATTGGGCCAGCAGTGTGGCGATTTTTTTTATTTGAGCTCAAACTCAATTTTTTTTTGAAAAAAATGCCCATATTTGGAGACGCCTGGAGCAAGAAAAGTACCGACTAGGGTCACAATTGCTTATTATTTGTATTAAGCATAAAGTTTTCTTTGAAATAAATGCAAATTTTTTGTATGTTACTTAAGAAACATTAAAGTTATTGACATAAGAGTAAAGGTACCTTTTCGCCGTAAAACACTCAAAATCCCACTTTTTTCGCAATAGTTGACTTTGAACAGCTGGCATTTTCATATTATTGGTGATTTTGCTACAATTCTTTTTTTAAAACATTAACCAAAGTGTTTTCTTTAAACCAGGATTAAATTTTCCCCGATTCACCTAAAATGATTCCCAAAAATAAAATAATCCCAGAAAATCCAAAGCAAATTTTTCGAAAAAAAAACTTTAAGTCCCGATATCTTTTTTATTGTACGAGATATGAAAAAATTTGTAATAACATTTTTGGTTGGGTTTGTCCAGCAGATTTCACTAAAGAAAAAATTATTACGATCGGACCACAAATACGCTTTTGGCGGCTTGAAAAAGAAAATTTTAACTCGAGGTGACCAACTTTGAGGGCCCACTGTGCAGCACCTGTTAAACACAGATGCATGAAATTCAAAACTTAAGCTCAGTAACACTTCAAGAAGGTCAATGTAAATTTTCATTTAAATCGGACCATTACAAACGAAATGGCCGAATTATTTCCAATTTTTTTTCGTAATTTTCCCACTGTGCGACGTACCAGGCATTTATTGACTGCAGCTTTAAAAAAAATAGGATTGAAAAATGCAAAAAATGAAGCACGCTGATAACTTGCACAGAAAATGTTGTTCACCGATGAAAAAATTTTAACCGTTCAGGAAAAATTTAAGAGGAAAATGATAGAGTGTATGCGCGGTCATCTAAGGAAGCATCTGAACTGATCCCAAGGGTGGAAAAGGGTCTTCACCCAGCTTCAGTCATGGTTTGGTGGGGTGTCTCTTACGATGTGGTCACTGACCTGCATTTCTGCAAACAAGGAGTCAAAACATCGGCTAAAGTTTACCAAGAAACAGCTTGGAATGTGTTGTGAAGCCTCTTAACTATTTCCTGTTCCATAACCAGCCATGGACTTTCCAGCGGTATTCTGCGCCGGCCCATAAGGCTAAAACGTCCCAAAGCTGGCTTCGAAACAATTTTCCAGCGTTCATTTCCTCTGAAGAATGGCCCTCAGGCAGTCAAGATTTGAACCCATTAGATTACAAATTGTGGACGGTTTCAGAGGACAAGGCTTGTCACAAAAGATACCCCAACAATGGATTTCTTAAGACTGCTTTGGTTCGAGCTGTGGCCAATTTTCCAATGGACGAGGTTCGTGCAGCTATTGACGATTGGCCAGTGCGACTTAAGGCGTGTGTAAAGGCAAAAGGCGGACATTTCGAATAAGTAGATTCTTTGTGGATACAATATACTACTCGTAATATACACCAAATAATAATATACACCAATAAATATATTAAAAAATATTTGGTCCAAAAACATTCAGATCTTTTTATTTTACAGCATAAAACGTGTGTAACAGTATTTGTGTCCCCCTAAGCAATTTTTCTAAATGTTGCAAGCGGAATGACGAAGTGAATAAACTCTCCATGGCATAAAAATAAAAAATCGCCTGGTTTGGGTTTAGGGATCATGACTATCACATTAATAACCAGGTCGAAAGCCAATAAATAATACAAACATTTTCAGAGATGATTTTTTAACTTTGCTTATCTTTAAAATAAATAACCAGCTCGGAGCCTTCTCCAAACAGTTGGTAAGTATAAGTAAGTGGGGGATATAGCAAATCGCTTAACACTGAAGGATTATGTCAAGCAGTCGATTAGGGATATAAATCAACTCACTTGAAATAATAAGTATGTATATCTCTAATTTGTGGTACTGTTAACAAATGCCTTTAAAGCGCTTCAAATGTGAACCGTGAACATGTCAGACGATTGTTAATACAAATTTCGAATGCTCATAAATGGCAACGGGTGCTACTGTACTATAGCTTTAACAAAAACAGAAATATTTGAAGTGCTAATTAAGTCAGCCGGCAAGAAGAAAGTGCCTACAAATAACGACGCAATTGAGTTTTGTCAAATTAGAACTAAGAACAAAATCCGTTTTACAGCAAATTTACAAAACCCATTTAGTCAAGGCAGTCTGTTAGTAGGAATGACCGTTTCAAATTCAACTTGAATTTAAATGATATTGAAACAAGTTAGCAGTTTCAGTAGGTTTTTCCGAATTACTAATATCGGGTGAACAATATAGATGTACTTTTTTCAAAATTAAAAGAATACAAAAACTCAAATCAAGTGTCGAATCTTAATTGTTCATGCGAAAGGAAATTTTTTGCCATTTTTTTTTTGAATAAAATTTCCTTCAAATGATGGCCGCCTCAGGGAGTCCATTCTGAGGGTCCAATTTTAGATGAGCATTTCGACAGGTATGGCGTTAATGTCACTCGTAATGTTGGCTTTCAAAACCTAAATCGTAGCTGGCTTGTCCTCATCACTTTGGAATTTACGTAGCCCCAAAGAAAAGAGTCTAAAGGTGTGATATAACACAATCTAGGCGGCCAACTCACCGTTCGAAAACGTGAAATTAGTTTCTCTTCGAAATGACCTCTCAAAAGATCCATTGAGCTGTATGGCAAGTGGCACCGTCCTGTTGAAAACAAATGTCGTCAAGATTACGGGCTTTTATATCAGGTAGCAAAAAGTCCGATATCATGACGCGATAGCGAGCACCATTCTCGGTTACGTTTCGGCCATCATCATTTTTGAAAAAATATGGGCCTATGATTCCACCACCCCATTAAGCGCACCAAACTGTGGTTTTCTCAAGCTACAGGGTGTCCACCGGCAAGGTATACTACTTTGTTTTGCCGTCATTTAAGTAAACATTAGTTTTGACAGTTCATATTAAGCAGTCGTGAAGTACGTAGAAACGTGGCCAATTTATTATGGAAAAATATTCGATAAACCAACGTGTTTTAATTGTTTAAACGGTTTTTTCAAAATCAATCATCGATTACTGTGACGATGAGAAAGTTACGTTAATTTTTCGGGAGAAACAAGGAGCCAACAAAACGCACTATTTATTGTATAGTGAACGATTTCGAAGAAAGAGGGTCTGTAGCTGATTGGACCAAGCATAGACCACAGCGTACTGCAAGATCGACTGAAAACATTACTGCTGCTCCAGAAAGTGTTCAAAACAATACATCACCCTCAATTCGACGCCGTGCTCAGTAGCTTGGTCTCAAAGAACAACTTTGGCCATAATTTTGCACAAGGATTTCCATATTTTTCCATTTAAGATTCAGTTGACACAAGAGCTTTTCCACATGACCATTTACGCCGCCGTACGTATGCCAATAGTATGTTACAGCTAGCCCATGATTTTCAAGAAAAGGTCATAATGAGTGACGAGGCACATTTTCATTTGAATGGATATGTGAATAAGAGAATAGTCGGTTCTGGGCAATGGAAAACCCTCAGATTATTCATAAGTCACCTTTGCATCCCTTAAAAGTGACAGTCCGTTGTGCAATTTGGTCAGGAGAAATCATTGGACCTTACTTCTATGAAAATGAAAAAGCCGCAACGGTAACTGTCAATGGGGAGCGATATCGTGAAATGGTTGAAAACTTTTTAACCCTTTGTCTTGTATCCACAAGACGGTGCCACATCGCATACAGCCAGGAAGACACTGGAATTACTGCGAAACCTCTTTCCACAACAAGTTATTTCAAGAAATGGTGATGTTGATTGGCCTCCACGGTCGCCTGATTTGACTGCTCCGGACTTATTTTTGCGGGGATAGCTGAAAGGCAAGGTTTATGCAAATGAGAATGTAATGAAAAATGTACTCAAAAGGTCTCTTATTTGTGAGCCTAACAGATATCTGATATTGTATTCCATACATAATTGCCGACATTAAATAAAAGATTTATCAATATAAGATCCATTCTCTATCTTTTATTCAAAAATTATAAACAAACAAAGTAGAAAACCTTCCCGACGCTGCTGCAATTCACCTGCTGCAATTTTGTTTGTTGACGTTGCCGTTGAGCCAGAAATGCGACTCATCATAAAAAGGTCTAGCGTGCGAAAAACGCTTCTCAGCAAACGCTCATACCCATAATACAGTTGTTCAATTTGGGGACGTTGTTGCGGTGTAAGTTTCTCCATGATGAAAAAAACGCCCTCACTATTATAAAACCAGTAATAAAATCGTTAGGAAAACAACGAAGATCCTGCTGAGTGGTCCGGACGAGGACAGGACTAGATCATTGCTAAAATTGAGCAAAACGGAGATTAGTAAGATCCTGGGTGTTATCAACTGTCCCAATCCTTCATATACTTAGTAGGGACATAAATACTGTTACACACGTTTTATTCTGTAAAATAAAAAGTACTGAATGTTTTTGGACCAAATATTTTTTAATATATTTATTGATGTATATTGTATCCAAAAAGAATCTACTTATTCGAAATGTCCGCCTTTTGCCTTTACACACGCCTTAAGTCGCACTGGCCACTTGTCAATAGCTGCACGAACCTCGTCCATTGGAAAATTGGCCACAGCTCGAACCAAAGCAGTCTTAAGAGATCCAATGTTGGGGTATCTTTTGTGACAAACCTTGTCCTCTAAAACCGTCCACAATTTGTAATCCAATGTGTTCAAATCTGGACTGACTGAGGGCCATTCTGCAGAGGAAATGAACGCTGGCAAATTGTTCCGAAGCCAGGCTTGGGACGTTTTAGCCTTATGGGCCGACGCAGAATTCGGCTGGACAGTCCATGGCTGGTTTTGGAACAGGGAATTGTTAAGAGGCTTCACAACAGCTTCCAAAACGGTTTCTTGGTAAACTTTGGCCGATGTTTTGACTCCTTGTTCGCAGAAATGCGGGTCAGTGACCCCATCGTAAGAGACACCCCAGCAAACCATAACTGAAGTGATGACCCTTTTCCACCCTTGGGATCAGTTCAGATGATTCCTTAGATAAGCGCGCATACACTCTATCATTTTGCTTGTTAAATTTTTCCTGAACGGTAAAATTTTTTCATCGGTGAACAAAATTTTTCTGTGCAAGTTATCAGCGTTCTTCACCAAAAGACGTTTGCATTTTTCAATCCTCTTTTTTTAAAGCTGCAGTCAATAAATATCCGGTGCTTCGTTTGAAAGCACCAAGTCCTAGGTCTTTTTTAATGATTTGACTCATGGACTTTTGCGTGATATTCATCTCACGGGCCATGATTTTCTGTTTTCGGAGTGGATTTCTATGAATTCTTGATTTAACGGCTTTGATGACATGCGGTGTTTGAACAGAGCGTGGGCGGCCCGACCGGTGGCGGTCTTTTACATATCCGGTCTCCTCAAACAGTTTTATGCATCAGTAGACGAACATGCTAGTGGCCGGAGCGTTTTAAAAATATCGATTTTTTTCATTTCACACTTTAAAAGCGCTATTACAGCGATACGGTTCTCATTTTCTGACCACTCCATGCTGAAAGTTGAAACAATTTTAAAATCCCGCTTCAGAATTACGCTATTGAGGTTAGCTTTCAAAACCCATATGAAATTAACGGGGTATGTTCAATTCTACTATTGAAATGGGTGTGTTCAATGTTGTAACAGTATTTATGTCCCTACTAAGTACATGGACACATGGGTTTAAAATAACTAGTAAAGTTATTTGCAGATTGACTAAATTTGAGTGACGGTCCGGTGACCAATTTAAATATGGACATATGGGTACCTAATTGTCATTCAACGGAATATTAACTAATGCTGGTTTATTACTTATAAAAAAACCGACAGTCAGTTTATTAAAAACACGGGTTTGAAAAAAAAACCGAAATGCCGGTTTTCTGAAATTCCCGGTTTTTGGATACTCTAGTTTCTACCCGGCTGGAAGCCTGGGGTAATTGTTTCATAGTAGAACATGCCAGCTTTCACAGCACGATGGTCCAATTAATACCGTATGAGTATTTGAATATATCCAGCATGATTTATACACTTTTGCATGCGATCCAACCGATTGTCGAAGCACTTTTTTCACTCCGATTGAGACACCTCGTAAAAATAGTTTTTGAACGCTTCAATAGCGTCTTCTGGCGACGAAAATCGTTGACCGCGCATTTTTCCGTTGATATGCGGGAATAAAAAGAAGTCATTGGGTGACAAGTCAGGACTGTACGGCGGGTGACCCATCAATTCGACGTTTTGGCAGGTCAAAATGGCGCCGATGTGTGAGAGCTCGCATTATCATGTTGCACAATGAATTGTCTGCTCTTGTTCGTTTTTCGAATTTCTCCGAAGACTTCAGGCAAACAAATTATGGTGTACCACTCAGAATTGACCGTCCCACGTTGCTCAAGCGGAACAGTCGCCACATGACCAGTTTTACCGAAGAAACCGGCGACCATTTGCTTCGAAGTACTTCTTCCACGAACAACTTTCGTTAGATTTGGCTCGTCTTCGAAGACCCACACGGTCGATTGCTGTTTTGTTTCGGGCTCATACTAATAGATCCATGATTCGTCACCTGTGACGATCTTATAAACGTCTTTAGAAGAATCGCGATCGTTTTTTTTTTCAAAATTTCTTTTTTTTGAGCGATTGTCAAATTGTGCGGGATCCAACGAGAACAAACCTTTTTTATGGCCAGGGATCATGCAATATCGAATGTATGCTCGTGAAAGAAATGCCCAAGGATGCCTCTATCTCACGGTATGCTACATGACGTTCTTGCATTATTAGTTCACGCACGGGAGCAATGTTCTTTGACACAATGGACAACCTTAACGACCTTCGTCTTTGAGCGGGCACCGGCCACGATTGAATTCATTTAACCAGTTTTTCACAGTGCTATAGGATGGTGCTTCATCGCCATACAAAGATTTAAGTTCTTCGATGGAATCTTGTTGTGATAATCTACGTCGAAAGTTGTGAAAAATGATCGCACGAAAATGTTCACGAGTTAATTCCATTTTTATGCCAAATTGATTTTTTTCAAGTCACTGTAAACAACACAAATGATGGTCGTACGTTGAAACGTTCTGAGTACGTTTATGCTAAAAAAAATGTCAAACTTTGCAATGGAAATGCCAGATGGAGATGCCAGGCAACACTTAGTGTTGTCTAGGGCAGAAATATATATAGCAACGGAATCATCGAAAGCTAAATACTACAAGTTTATGTTTCGATATTTTATTAACTAAAACTTGATAATTACGATTTATATTATTTGCTAATGACATCTTATTACTTAAAGCATCCATGCTTAGCAATAAATAAGGCTATAGTATTTCCATGAATTGTCCCTAGGTACATGGAAACCCTTATAAGTTTAAGATTAACTCCATTCAGCTGATCTCTTCTCTATACATAACCCTAGAAGTAAGCACTTTCTTGCATAGAGTTAAAACATTTCACAGTTGAAATATGCAGTTGAAATATGCAAATTGTCCATGTTCTTTATGAAACAAGATCCAAGGTCCCCTAAACTAGTGTACTCTAGATGTGCGCTAGAAGCCGATACATAATTGGTTTGCTTGACTTTCTTTGGATCCTGTAAGGTCAGTTACTGCAAACAGCAAACGTGTCTCCGCGTTAGATTCTGTGCTTCAAACAACATTCTTTTGAATATAGACAGGCACTTGGAGTCCTTAAACAAACTTTCTTTGAATGGACTGTAAATGTTGTATCGGTAAGCCCCTTTCGGTAAGCTCCTTTGAGGTATTCGAAACTCACTTTATATTTCTCTTATTCCTTTGACTTCTTGTTACGCTGTATCCTTTGACTTTCGAAGGATCTTTCAGATCACCACTCCACCAATTTGAACCACTCTATCTAATTCGTATATCCATAACTCTAGTTAACACATTTTTTGAATTTGCTTTCTTTATTTTTAAATTTATATGCAGTTTACAGTTTACATATATTTTAAATCAAATTTATAGAAATTTCTTAAACTCCTTCTAGTAATAGTACCACCAGCTCCAGTTATTGCGCCACCAGGGATTTCCACCATAATAATACCACGAAGGACCGAACCACAAATGGCGAGCTTTACGGTCGGCATTATTCGAATGGTCTGCACCGACATCAGCAACATCGATCAATCCTATTGGTTCTTTAGGAGAAACCAAAGTTTTGGGTGGTACAACTTCATCCTTGGCCGCAGCATCCAGTTTAGTAGTTGGTACTGCAGTTATGGTCACGATAAATGCAACGAATATTAGGAGTAGCGATAATTTCATTGTGTTAAGGATATTTTTTTAAAGGGTATTGCTATTGTATTCCGCTCAGACACTCCGGTGTATCTGTTCTAAGGTGCCAGAATTGTGGGCCTTTATATATGATTTAGTTCAATCTAAAAATGTCAATAAAAGACATACGATTGAACGAAAAGTACGCCAAACAAAGTACCAGTCAACCCTAATGATGCGTGACATAAATCCCAGCAAAACTTTTGGCGTTTAGCATTGTTTCATCAAGATTAGTGTTTTATTGAGGAGAAGAAACCCGTGCAATACGTAACAACCATCATTTAAATATTACACATTACAACTTAATTCAATTATAATGGGCGTGGTAAAATAATATATCCACAGTTTTTGTTTGCATAGCTACATTTTTAATCTGATGTACAAATATAATGCGTATTTAAGTTATTAAAACACGCTTAATTAAATAACGCTGACATTATTTATGATTGATTTGACGGAATAAAGTATGTTCGGTCTTATTAGGACTAAATTATGGCGAAAAACCACTCACTCTTCTACAGGGTAGGCTATTAAACATTTTAAATTTGAATAGGCGGAACATGTACTGATCATTTTTCAAACTTCTGGTTTTAAATTTCTAAAAAGGTTTAACTTTGTTATTTGATAATGCGACTCAATATCACCCATATGACTACCACAACTGGCGCGGCAGTACCTTATCCGACCAAGCCAATCTATTAGTACATTTTCGATTGTTTCGGGTCGAATCTTATCGATTGCAACTTCGACTTCATGTTTCAACATTTCAATTGTTTAATCGTTGAATGCTTTGCTCAAATTATTTTGGCTGATTATTCGATTTTCAAAAAAAGTGCGTAAAATATCGATGCTTGCGTTAGCTATGAGTCATTCTCTGGAATTTTTGGAAACAAACACTCTTTGAGCGGGTAACGTTCATCAATGACGGCGGCTCCGTGCTCATTTTCGAAGAAAAATGGCCCAATGATGGCGCCAGCCCAAAATCCACATTTAACAGTGACTCGTCGTGGATGCATTGGCTCCTCAATAGTCACGTGTGGGTTCTCTTACCCCATATGCGGCAGTTTTGCTTATTGACATAGTCACCGAGTTGAAAATGAGCTTCTTCATCTCCTGCCAAAAAATCTTCAGTCCATTGGGCGAAGCGAAAACGGAGTTCAACCGTTCTATTTAAACCAGAAATTTGAAAAAAATATGATTTTTTTTTTCAGCCCGTTCGAATTTAAAAGGTTAAAACACCCACCTTATACTATATGCTGCTTAAATGCACAAAGAAAAAAAGTATGGTTGGCGTAACAATATGTGTCACAACAATATTATGATCCTCACAATAATACTATGATAGCCACAACCATACTATGATCCCACAGCCATATCATGATTTACACTCAACCAAACTATGATCCCCACTACCAAATTATAGTTCACACTCAACCATACTATGATTCCTAACTAAGTTATGATTTACATTCAAACATGCTATGATCCTAACAACCATATTATGATTCAGACTTAACCATACTATGATCCACAAAACCATAGTATGTTTCACATACAACTATAGTATGATCCCCTCATCCATAGTATGATTTACACGCAACCCTGTTATGATCCCTATAACCATACTCGTAGTATGATATATTTAGTAGGATTGGAGTGATTTATTTAACAATAGAAAAAAATCAGTTAATACTATTTAATCTCTACAAATCCCAAGAAGTTTGTTTTGTGTTATTTACAGATAAAAACTACAACTATTGCGTAAGATTTGTAACAGTCACATTGTCCCAAAACCATATTTAAATTTCTAAAAAATACAATCATACGGTATGATTTCTGTAATCTAATCTAATTCTACACATAAAAATCAAAAAACAATACTTTTGTAGTGCCAACCATAATAATATTGTTGCTACAACCACATTTCCATTTTAAAATTTGGGGGTAATACTATTACATATCAACAGTATTATTATTGCCGCTATCATGGTATTGTTACATATCAACAATATTATTACTGTCGACTTCATACTATTTTACACATCAAAAATATTATTATTGCCGTAATCATATTATTGCCAAAATAAAATTCAAGAAACAATACTATGGTTGAGACTAACATACTTTTATTACAGAGAACATATAATTGTTGCCGTGACAATACAGTAACCACATCTTTACTCTGCGTGTGCCTTTTTGACAATGGAAAATGAATTCCATCTCAAACGATTTTTATGAAAGCCAATATGTTCGCTGGGATGAAGAATATTCTGAATAACTCAAAGTAAATACTTATTGAACGCATCCGCAAATTAATGACTTAGCAAATATTTTGTGTTTGTTTTAAACTCTCACTTGCATTTTAGATATTTCGAATCAATGGCCGACATGAGTGGGCCTGGTTTTTAACGTCAGAGATCTACATAATTAACACATTTAAATAAACATATTTTTCTAATGATAAAAACGTTGCGTCAATTATTTGAAATAGATAATTAATTCAAAAGAAGCATCAATCAATCAATACGTGTGGAGTATTCTCTGCCGATTTTGGTCTGATTTAAAAGATAACTTGTATACAGTATTGAAAACTCATTCTGCAGGAGCCGGCGTACATGGAAACTATAAGTAAATTATTGGTATACCGTTCCTCCGCAGCTAAAGAGCAAAATACTAAAATTACTTTCTTTTTAGATTCGTAGCAAAGATTGCTTTAATTTCAAACAGGTTATGATCATAGTCCATCATCATGCGGTTCAGATTTAAATATAACATCCACTCATATGTTCATCCGATTTTATGTTTAAAGCTCCAGAAGCAACATATTACGTCCAACCTTGATGAAATTTGGCACAAGTGCGTTTTTTTTATGCAAAGAAAGTCATAGAAATTGAAGAGAATCTTTTCAGATTAAGATATAACTCTCATACATATGTAAAGGGTCATCCATCTAGAGGTATTTTTTCAGAACAAAAAAAAATATAAAAATTCAAATCAAGTGTGGAATCTTTTTTGGTAATTTGAAAGAACATTTTATGGCATTTAATTTTTGAATATAATTTAATTCAAGTGTTGGCCGCAACTGCGCCTCAGGGTTTCCATTCTTTGGATCCAATTTTAGATGACTCGTTCGAGCATTTCGACCGGTATGGCTTCCAAAACTTGAACCGTAGCTGGTTTGTCAGCATAAACTTTGGACTTTACGTCACACCTAAAGGTGTGATATCACTCGATCTAGGTGGCCCACTCACCTGTCCAAACGTGACGTAGCTGCTTTTCGTAATGACCTCTCAATAGATCCATTGTTTGAGCAGCTGTATGGCAAGTGGCACTGTCCTGTTGAAACCAAGTGTCGTCAAGATTACGGACTTCAATTTCAGGTAATATGGTGCGATAGCGAGCACCAGTCATGGTTACGTTCTGGCCATCATCATTTTTTAATAAAATATGCACCGATGATTTCACCAGCCTATAAACCGCACCAAACCGTGGTTTTCTCTTGGTATAATGGCACCTCTTGAACCTCTTCTTGTTGATTTTCAGCCCAAATGCGGCAATTTTGTTGATTGACTTTGCCGTTGAGCCAGAAATGGGCCTTATCACTGAACAAATTTTTGGAAAACTGCGGAACTTCGCGTTTCTCACCAAACGCTCATTTCCATAATACAGTTGCCAACATTTGAAGGTTGATATTTTCAAAAATAATAAAAGCCATAAAATGTCCTTTATTTTTGTTCTGAAAATATACCTCTGGATGGATCAACCTATATATGCGCATCTGATTTTAATGTCTTTAGCTCTAGGAGCAATATATTACATCCAATCTTGATGAAATTTGGCAGAATATATGTGGCAGCGCATAGAGAAAGGGACCTAAGGGTAAAAAAAAAATCAATTTTCACTTTTTTTTGATGTGGACAACATCTGAGCATCAAATGAGAACGATCCCATGCCCCAAAAGTGTTCCCTCCCAGAGATATGCGCGTTTTGTTAAAGTGATTGTACACCAAAGATACACGTATTTAAATCTTAAAAATGACTCTCCTTAACAAAACTGGTGTTTACCCTTAGGTCCCTTTCTATTTTGCGCTTCACATATAGCTCCCACATATATGTTCAACCAATTTTACCAAAACAATGACATTTACTCACAAAAGTTTAAGATTGTGGGTAAAATTAGAACCAGTAAGTCTTTCGACTTTGATTGTCATGATTTTACTATTTATATTTCACATAATTGTGAAATTAAACGCCAGCTAAATTCCTTTTTTTGACGTAAGTATGTATAAGTAATATGTAAATGTTTTATTACTAACCAGAAACACATTTAAAAGTGTTAATTATGTAGAGCTCTGACGTTAGAACATCAGGCCCATTCGTACCAGCCATGGTTTCGAATTATCCAAAATGCAAGTGAGAGTTAAAAATAAATAAACTCACGTTGTTTGCTGAATCATTTTTTTTGTTGCGGATGCATTCAGTAAGTATCTGCGTTGAGTTACTGAGCATACGCGATTAGTCCCAGCGAACATATTGGATTCCAAACAAAGATTTCAAAAATTGTATACAGTGATTATCAGCTTAAGACCAATTATCCAATAATCTATCGTAGCTGTGCCCTTAGATTAGCATAGCAACGTTTTACTAGTAGTTCCATGCACAAGTTTTGTGTTGTCCTTGTACACCTTTTGTCACTCGGAAGTTCCTTTCACTTTATCGATTCGTCGATCTCGATATCATCCACATGTGGCGTTCGTGTAACATTGTAAAGTATCCCAGGTGACAAATAAGACGATGACGGGGTGTACGAGAAATCTATGGGCCCTGCTGCATTAACTAAGTGTAATGATTTCGAACAAATGGTGTGCAACAATATCCTTACATGAAGATACTCGTAGTTAAGCGCATCAAAATATTAAAATGTAATATACTCGTATATATACTCGTATAATATTTGGTTCATAACTATCTCGATACTTCTGGAAAACAATTAACATACTTAGTGCCAAGTAGGCACAACACTAGCAATGTTAAAAGATGACTTTTAACAAAAGATGACTATAATAATAAGAGACACTAAGAAAAAAAACAACTTAACGATTAGAGCAGCAAATCACGCAGGATTTATGGCTTCCCCAGGATTAAGGGCACTTCTTTACGACACATATGCTCGCATATGGGCTCTGCAAATATGTTAAGATGTTAATTGTAAATAAAACAAAAAGTTTTCAAATAATTAAGAGGGTTGCTATTTATACTTCGGGCCCGGCAATAAAAACACAATAATTTATCATTGGAAATGGTTTTATTGTTTTTCAAAATATTCTCCTTAAAGATCAATACACTTTTGCATGCGCACAAACCAATTTTTGAAGCACTTTTTCCACTTCGATTGAGACACCTCCAAAACATGATTTTTGAATGCTTCAACAGCTGCTTCGGGCGATGAAAAACGTTGACCACGCTTTTTTTCTTGATGCTAGGGAACAAGAAAAAGTCATTGGGTGCCAACTTAAGGCTGTAAGATGGATGGGCTATCAATTCGACATGTTGAGTGGTCAAATAGCTCATCGTTTCAGCTGATGTGTGAGAGCTCGCATTGTAGTGATGCAAAATGATCCGTCTTCTATTATAAAGTTTCCTCATTTTTTTGAACACTGTTTGCAAACAGATGGTTGACCTCCTACGTTCCACTAAATGCACTGTGGCAACATGGTCGGTTATACTGAAAAAAAACCAATCATTTGCTTCGATGTTCTTCTTCCACGAACAACTTTGGTTCGTTTGGCTCGTCTTGAAAGACCTACACGGTCGATTGCTGTTTTGTTTCGGGGTTATATGCATAGATCCATGATTCGTCACCTGTGACAATGTTATACACTACCTTTGAGCTACCGCAGTTCTACTTTTTCAACATCTCTTTGCACCAATCCATAAGAGCCTTTTCTTGAGCATTCGTCAAATTATGTGGGATTCAACGAGAACAAATTTTTTTAACGGCATGCATATCTTATTTATGCTTGTCATACGAATGCCCAAGGATACCTCAATCTAACGGTATGTCACAGGTCGGTCTTGCTTAATCAGTTCTCGCACAGCATCGATGGTTTTGGCAAAGGGACCAAAGTTTGGCGTCCTTCACGAAATTCATCCTGGGGCGAATGGCGTCCGAGACTGAACTCTTGGTACCAGCGATTAACAGTGGTTTTTGATGGTGTTTCATCGCCAAAAGTCGAAACAAGTTGATTTAAACACTCTTGTCACCCCGAAAATAGTAAGAAATCATCGCACGAAAATGTCCCCGGGAATTTTCCATTTTTTAACGAAATGAATTATTCAACACATTGTAAACAAAACAATTTGCAATCAAATGACAAAACGTTCTAAGTGAAGTTATGCTAAAAAATGTCAAAGTTTCTAATGGAAATTCAAGTTTGCATCTGGTAACACTAGTATTTTCAGGACCCGAAATATAAATAGCAACATCACATCTAAATATTTTTCATTATGATACTAGGATCTATGTCAATTATGTGTAAAATAAAATATCGTTGGCATAGCTCTATCCGATGGTCCACATTTCGAAAGTCTCTGAGACATAATGGAGAGGTTTAATGTCGTTAAAAATCCTGCAATTTTGAATTATTCTTGGCTTATTGCCCTACACTTTTTCCTTTCCCCAAAAAAAGGAAGTCCAACGATGTCAAATCTCATGATCATGACGGACAATAAGCACCGCTACGGCGTGAGATAACACTACCATTGAATTTATCGCACAAAAGAGCCATTGTTTTGTTGGCTGTGTGGCAAGTGCACAATCTTGTTGAACCGCATATCGTCCAGGTCCCTATCCTCGATTTCTAGCAACAAGAAGTCCGTTATCATCTCACCATTCATAATAAATGCTTGACTGACCTCATTTTCGAAGAAGTTCGGCCCGATGACGCCACCAGCCCATAAACCGCACCAAACAGTTAGTCTTTGTGGATCCATCAGTTTTTCAACAATCACTCGTGGATTCTCATTTTCCCAAATGCGGCAATTCTGCTTGTTAACCAAAATGTGTCCACT
The DNA here is from genome assembly GCA_963513945.1 of Hydrotaea diabolus. Lineage (NCBI taxonomy): Eukaryota > Metazoa > Arthropoda > Insecta > Diptera > Muscidae > Hydrotaea > Hydrotaea diabolus. The sequence continues at coordinate 77,761,876 of OY740720.1, forward strand.
GTGGACACATTAGGTCGATTATGCTATATTATAACGCGCTGCTCGATTGTGTACCTCTTTATGGTTGAATTTGTCAAACACTGCTACAAAAGAAATGTTAAATTAAGTTTGGCAAAGAACTTGACGTTTAGTTTTGACACACAATTAACATATTGCATTATGGTTGGACCACCCAGTTCTTCTCCCAGTATACCAGTAAATTTCGCACTGAAGAGAAATGAACAAAAATGGATTAGGATATAGAAATTTCGAAAATAACGGAAGACTTTGTAGACTTTGTTTCTCTTATAAGAGAGTAAGGAGAATATTTTAAAACTTTATAAATTTTTAAAATTTTATTGTAAACAAGAATATGTGACAGCGCATAGAGAAAGGGACCTAAGGGTAAAAAAAATCAATTTTGCACTTTTTTTTTTGATGTGGACAACATCTGAGCATCGAAAGAGACGAATGAGAAAGTGATGGTACACCAAAGATACACGTATTTAAATCTTTAAAATGGCTCTCCTGAACAAAACTGGTTTTTACCCTTAGGTCCCTTTCGCGTCATATATATAAAATTATGACCTTAACAGAAAACCCTGTATATAAAAATAAAAAGGTCAACCATCCGCACTCAACAAGTTCCTAAAAAGTTTTGTTGGGATGTACGCAACGCATCATTTATGTTGACTGACGCTCTTTTTGGCGTACTTAACGTACCCGCACAATGTTTTTGTTCTTATTAACACTTGTTGGTTGTGTGAATTCATATAAAAAGGGCTGCAGTTCTGACAGCTCAGTATAGTTAACCCATAGAATCCGAGCAAAATCCATTAACATTTGCAAAAAGAAACCTAAATCACAATGAAATTTTTAATTTTCATCTTAACTTTTGTTGCCTTTTTCTTGACCATAACTGCACTACCAACAACTGAACTGGAAGATGTTGCCAGAGACGAAATCGTACAACCCAAATCTTTGAGTAATCCGGATCAAGCTACAGGGTTGATGGATGTTGCTGAGGCCGGAGGAGACCACTCGAACGATGGGAATCGCAAGACTCGCCACTTGTGGTTCGGTCCTTCGTGGTATAATTATGGAGGAAATCCCTGGTGGCACAACAATTGGAGTTGGTGGTACCATTACTAAATGGAGTTGAGGGGACTTTTTAAATTTGATATGACATAAGTGTAAACTGTTTATAAAACAATAAATACAAAGAATGTTTTCATTATGATAAAGGGTGGTTAAATTTTAAGGGTCGATGTTGAATGTGAACCGCACCTTAACATCAAGCTTTTTTCTACATTTCATTTGATATTTCTCAATGTCAGACCAACTCAATTTGAACTACAGAAAGATACACAAGCAAGCAATGCGTTAAAGTAATTCAGGCTTATAATGAAAATAAAAATCAATTTTCAAAGAAAATCATCTTCAGTGATGACGCACATTTTCACCTCAATGGATTCGTCAATAAGCAGAATTGCCGCATTTGGGCGAATGATAATCCAAGAGTGATTGTCGAAAAAAATGCACCCACAAAGAGGGACTGTTTGGTGAGGTTTATGGGCTGGCGGCATCCTCGGGCGGTATTTTTATTTCCAAAATGATGCCGGTCAGGCAGTAACTGTGAATGGTGTTCTCTATCGTGAGATGATAACGAACTTTTTATGGCCCGAATTGGTAGATATGGATGAGGACTATATGTGGTTTCAACAGAACGGTGCCACTTGCCACACAGCTAACGAAATAATGGCTCGCTTTGTTGCGCGACAAATTCAATGGCGTGTTATCTCACGTCGTCGTCGTTAATTGACCGCCAAGAGCACGTGATTTGATACTGTTGGACTTCTTTCATTGGGGTTATTTGAAAGAAAAGGATGAGATAATTCGGCACATTAACGGCATATAACCTCAATTATGCCTCAGCGTCATCGAAAATTTGGACCATCGGATGGAGGTGTGCCGCCGAGGTCGAGGCATACATAATGGAACCATACCAGAATTATCATAATAAAAAGAAATGACAATAATTTCCTAAATAATTTGTGTTTTATTTAAAATCAACCACTATTTAGAAATACAAATTTAAAATTTAGATGTGTGAGGAGGCTATTCCAAACCAACGGGACAAACCTTAAGCTTATATACTCCCGACCGTGGAGTATACTCCCCAAAGTTATAATCGTACCCCAAATCTAAGCGCAAGCAAAGGGCGATTCATTCCGAACTTTTGTTTTTAATTGGAAATAAAAAACTTACCCCAAAATACATAGCCTTTGAACAATCAACGTTAACCAAATGGCTATGAAAGGAACAAAAACAAATTAATTTTGTATAAACAGTTGTCTTTTTGACATAAATAATTAAAATATCGGTTGAAAAATATAGAGGTATTTTTTCCAAAATAAAAAAAAAAAAACAAAAATTCAAAACAAGGGTGCAATCTTTATTGTTCATTCGAAAGGACTTATTAAATATTTATTTTTTTTAAATATAATTTTCTTCAAATGTTGGCAACTGTATTATGGGAATGAGCGTTCGGTGAAAAACGGGAAGATCCGCTGTTTTGGACCAAAATTTTGTCCTGTGATGAGGCCCATTTCTGGCGCAACGGCAACGTCAATAAACACAATTGCCGCATTTGTTCTACAAAGCAACCAGAAGATTTGTATTATATTTGGATTTGGTGCCATTATACCCAGAAAAAAAACACGATTTGGTGCGGTTTATGGGCTGGTGGAATCATAGGTCCATATTTTTTCAAAAATCATGATAGCCGGAAAGTTACGTAAATGGTGCTCGCTATCGCGCCATGATATCGGACTTTTGGCTTCCTTAAATTGAAGCCTGTAATCTTGACGACATTTGGTCCTAACATGCCATACAGCTAACGAGACAATCAATTTATTTAAGGAAACTTTTGGTGAGCGCATTATCTCATGTCGTTTGCCTGTATCGTGGCCTGCGATTTAAAACCGCTGGGCCATATTTTGTGGCGTTATGTGAAGTCGCTTGTCTACACAGATGGGCCCGACACGATTGACGCCTTGGAAGAGAATATTCGGTGCGTTATTGCTGACTTACAGCCCCAAATGCTGCAAAAAGTGGCCGAAAATTGGGCCTCTCGCACGCAGAGAAAATATATGGTTACACTATGGTTACCGCGACAAAAATATGTTCTCTACAATAAAAGCATGTTCGTCGCAACCATAGTGTTGTTTTTTGAATTTCATTTTGACAATAGTATGATTGGGACAATATTGCTATTGTTGAAATGTAACAATAGTATTATTGCCAAATTAATAAATGAAAATAAGGTTGTAGTAACCATATAAACATGGTTGTTGCAACAAAAGTATTGTTGTTTAAAATTTACGTTAACAATAATTTCATTACGACAATCATACAGTATGGTTGCGACTATGAACATAACAAAAGGGTTTTATAGACCATACAAAAAAACACATACACACGATACAGTGAATGGTTGCAGTCCATTAAAAAAACAACAACAACAATCGGAAGGTAGTTCGAGGGATTTTTATTGTGTTTACTTTGTTAGGTGAAATACTCTAATACCGACTGGTTCTCGTTTATTTAAAATCTGCCTGCACTTAAGTATATACCAATTGATCATGGTTTTATCACATTCGTTACTTGGTGTCTACGGATGGTGAAGTCGCATTCACCCCTGCTGGCAACTAAAAGTATTTTTGATCGTTGGAATATATTTTTTTGTTTGTTGAATGAAATGTTTAATAAAAACATGGCATCAAATCTGGCTATGAACTAATAGTAATGTAATTTAAAATAACATACTTAATAAAAATCTCTATTTTTGAATAACAACAATAACCAATCCAAATAAATAATTTAAGGGATCATAGTATGGTTGAGTGTGAACCATACTATGGTTGTGAGGATCATACTATGGTTGTATGAGAAACATACTATGGTTGTGAGGATTATAATATGGTTGTGGAGATAACAGTATGGTTGAGTGTGAATAATACTATGGTTGTGTGGATCATAGTATGGTTGCGTGTGAATCATACTATAGTTGTAAGGATCATACTATGGTTGTATGAGAAACATACTATGGTTGTGAGGATCATAATATGGTTGTGAAGATAATAGTATGGTTGAGTGTGAATCATACTATTGTTGTGAGGATCATAGTATGGTTGTGAAGATAATAGTATGGTTGAGTGTGAATCATACTATTGTTGTGAGGATCATAGTATGGTTGTGGGGATCATAGTATGGTTATGTGTGAATCATACTATTGTTGTGAGGATCATAATATTGTTGTGTCACAATCATATACCCAACAATACTATGATCCTCTTCGAATATTGTCACCCCAACCATACTTTTTTTCTGCGTGCGGCTGGAATTTATTCGAGCCAACCGTGGCGGCCACTTAACCGACATCATTTAAAACATAATGGCAAGCCATTATCTCTATAAGAAAGCTCAATTATTCCCCTTAGCACTAAATTATATACATGTTATTTCTTCTTGAAAATCATACTTCTAAAAACACACCCTTTTTTAAAATTTAGATTCGTAGCGAAATTTTCTTTAAAAGTACCTATTAGTCTTTATTAAAAATTGGATTAGAGCTGTCGAGGCTGAATTTTAAGTAGATATTGAAAATTAAAATATTATTATCTTTGTACAGGGTGGAGCGCGAAAATTTGCTTTTTTGCACTGCAGGCTTTGGCAGCACTGTTGGTCGAAGAGAGTAAAGAGTGTGTGTGACCTATAGTGGCTGACGGAAGATTAATATTCGTCTACTTTTCAGTTGCTATCATGCATTGGACACCATCTTTCGTGAGGATAGGTCATTTTGTGTTGAAGCGTATTTTTAAAATGCGCACTCGATCATTGTAGTGCAGCGAGCTTTTCGTTTACAATTCGCTGTTCCCCCATGCGGACGTGTTCCTGGACGGCACTCAATTGAAAATTGGGTAACTTCATTGAAAACAGCAGGGAATGAAAGAAGGAGTTAGATCAGCATTACTGCAATCTCCGAAACGCTCTACTCAGAAGCAATCACTTGCTCTTGGCATTGGATAGCGAAGGTCATGTGCAAGATACACTATTTAAAACCATGTAATTTAAAAATTCCCTTACTGTTCAATGTTAATAAAATATAAAATAATTTTTACAAGGTTCATAACTTTTTTATTTCATTCCCAAATAAGCAAAAGACCACGCTCCACCCTGTATTAGCATTAGTCAAGGTGTATTAATTAACGGTTGTTGGGGCCGTTGGGGTTCTTTTTTAGGCACTAGATCCAAAAGCCGTTCCTACACGCAGAGAAAAAACATGGTTACTACATGGTCACGGCAATAATAATATGTTCTTCGCAATAAAAGTATGTTCGTCGCAACCATACCATTGTCAACTGATTTTAGTTTTGACAATAGTATAATTGCTGCAATATTAATATTGTTGAAATGTAACAATAGTATTATTGCCAAAGTTAAAAATGAAAATATGGTTATAGCAACAATATAAATATGGTTGGTGCGACAAAAGTATTGTGTTTTGCGTTTTATGTTAACAATGATATGATTACGGCAATCATACTGTATGATTGTATTTTTTCTTCATTTAAATATGCTTTTAAGAACAAATGTTATTGGTACGGATCTAATGCAATAATAGTAATTTTTTTTTATCGAAATTAACAGTTTTTAAACAAGCTGCTTTGGCATTGTTTAACTGAAATATTTTTAACAAAAACGCTTACGTTTATTTAAACTTATTTTTTCTACTTTGAAATAAATCACTCCTATTATTTTGAATTATTTTCATAATTCAAATCTATTGTTGACAACTTAAACCAATTCTAATAAATAATTTTGGGGATCAAATCTATTGTCGACAACTTAAACAAATTCTAATAAATTATATTGGGGATAATAGTATAATTGTGTGTGATCATACTAAGGATGTAGGTATCATAACATGGTTGCGTGTGAATCATACTATGGCTGTGAGGATCATACTATGGTTATATGTGAAACATACTATGGTTGTGAAGATCATACTATGGTTGTATGTGAAACATACTATGGTTGTGAGGATCATACTATGGTTGTGGAGATTATAGTATGGTTGAGTGTGAATCATACTATTGTTGTAGGGATCATAGTATGGTTATGTGTGAATCATACTATTATTGTGAGGATCATAGTATGGTTGTATTTGAATCATACTATAGTTGTGAGGATCATAATATTGTTGTACCACAACCATATACCCAACAATAGTATTATCCTCTTCGAATATTGTCACCACAACCATACTTTTTTTCTGCGTGTAGTTAAAATGGTTTAGTGCGCCTATGTGTGTCTAGAAAATACTTCAAAATTGTATTTTTTCCTGGGGTACTTTCCCTGTAGGAAATGTCGATAGTGGCACCGTACTGATGGACTTTGTCACCAGAACTACTGACCAATTGTACCGTAGCCAATGCTCTGCTGTAGTAATTTAAAATGTGCTTGTCATTGAGAATCCACTAGTACCCTTGGAACTATTGATTAGATGGTTCTCATTGAACCACATGGAGACATTTGTTGTCAACACTTTTGGAACTTTTTAGTTGACCTTCACACTATTACCTATGTATGTTGTATCATAAGAAGACATTGGACCATGAAATTATAAGATTTTAATAGTTGTGTTGAGTTGCTGGGGTTCTGAAAGATGATCTAGGATGATGGCAGCTGCTCCGGGTTTTCGGGTACTCCACAGGTGGTTTGTGTCTCCGGCAAAGTTCCTTCTCCTTTTTCCTGGGACACTTGTTTTGCTGATGGGGGTTGTGTTAAGTTGCTGGGGTTCTGAAAGATGTCCTAGGATGATGGCAGCTGCTCCGGGTGTTCGGGTACCCCACAGTTAGTTTGTGCCGCCGGCAAAGTTCTCTATTATGGTTTTAACAGACATACAGTCGAAACACACAGACAAAAGACTAGACTTCTAAATAAATATACTTACGTTATACGAGTATCTTATTAAATTTAGTTAAATATACAATTTATTCGGCCTCGACCGAATGTATTCGGTTCTGTTATTAAATAGAGCCGAATACATATTTGTCTACCAATCAGAAAACCAGCTTCAGTCAATCTCTAAGCGGCATTTTTGTAAAACGTATGCCTTAAAGTGTGCTTTATTATTTGAAAATTTGTAAACTACTGCTTTATCGACTTTGATTACTTGTTAATTGGCGGTGATAACATTGTATTAATTCCAGAGAAAAACTGCTATAAGCTTTTCAAACATATCAAACGAGAACGACCAGAAAAGGTACAAGTTACTGTCAGTCTGAATAGGGCCTATAAGACAAGTTATCTGGTATATACAGAGTGTCCGTCGGGGAGGTATACTACTTTCTTTATATATAATATTTGATTAAATGAAAGAGATGGGATCTTATATTGATAAATGTTTTTTTATTGTCGGCAATTATGTCTGAAATACAACATCATATAAATGTCCGTCTCTGTTAGCTTTACAAATGCGAGTCCTTTTGAGCACATTTTTCATTACATTCTCACATATTTCAAGCGGTATTTCATTGATTTCATAACGAATATTATGTTTGAGTTGCTCAAGCATTTCTCGTTTGTTTGCATAAAACTTGCTTTTTAGATATCCCCACAAAAAGAAGTCCAGAGCAGGTAAATCAGGCAACCGTGGAAGTCAATCTACATCACTACGAGTTTTCCTTGAAATAACTTGTTGTGGAAAGATGTCTCGCAGTAATTCCATTGTAACCTGGCTGTATGCGATGTGGCATCGTCTTGTTGATACCACATGTTAATTAAGCCCAAAGCATGCAGTTCTGGCGTTAAAAATTTGTCAATCATATCACGATATCGCTCCCCATTGACAGTTACCCTTACGCCGCACACTGTGTCCGCTGCGGCACTAAATCATTTTGGACCTGCTCTCCGATTTTGATGATTTTTGCACAGATGGTTAAAAACTATATAAAGGTCATGTGTGTAAAATCTTATGCAAATATCTCCATTGGTTTTCTGTCCCGAGCAGCGCAAAGTTGACATATGTGAACAAGTCTCAAATGGGTTAGTTTTCTATGTCATATTTAAAACCTTGTTACTTATAAACTATACACCGAGTGTACCTTATAGAAATTTTTTCACTTAAAATAGGCATCAAGCATTATGTAAATTAAAAAAATAAAAATAAAAATTGAAAAAAAAAGTTAATTTTTTTTTTTATTTTGGGCCAAAAAAAATAAACATTTATGATTTTCCGTTATACTTTTAGTTGTGTGCGAAGCAGTGCGAAGCATGGAGTCCTATACCAAATTAAAGCTGAGGGTCTCAGCTAACAGATTCCAAAAAAAAATTGTGCCCAAATTTGCCCGCGGCCAAAAAAACAATGGAAAACCAAAAAAATTACAGTAAAAAATATGCGTTATGCGTTATTTTACGCGTACATAAACAACTGCGCACTCTTTCTTTCGTTACTGCTTGTTGTTGTTTTGCCTGTGTGCATGTCTATTAATATAAATAGTATATTTGTAAGATAATTGTGTATAAAGTGCTCGTACACTGAAATTCAAATCATATCAGTTATTATTTTTTTTAAAATAAATTCGGGAGAGGCTTTAAAATTTGTTACACCTCTGCATGCGCGCATTAAATTTATGGAATGCATATTGCATATCGCTTACAATAAAAGCTTTGCAGCATGGCGAACAAATAAAGATACAAGACAAATTAAAGAAGAAGCCAAGGCCACAATTCAAAAAAACCTTAAATTAGTATTGGGAATAAATGTTGATGTGGTAAAACAAGGAATGGGTTCCAGCAACGATGGGAATACAGCTCGACGATTTTTTGAAAACCCTGAAATTACAGCTGACATAATCGGAGTAAATGAACAACTGATTCATAGGTTAAAAATTATATTATCCACAATAAGTTGCAGTCAGGCAATAGACTCTGAGAAGTTCCATATATATTGTTTAGACACGGCAAAATTGTACATTGATTTGTATGGATGGTACATCACAGTGCATAAAGTTTTGATACGTGGTAGCAAAATTGTATCTGAGGCCATTCTACCTATAGGTAGGTTAAAGATACGATTTGTTTCATACATTTTGAATTAACATATGGTTTATTTTTCAAAGGAATGTTATTAGAAGAAGCGCAGGAAGCGAGGAACAAAGACTATAAACGTTATAGGCTATATAACTCGCACAAGACTGGGCGCTGTTCTACTAACGAAGACGTAATGCATCATTTGTTGATATCCTCCGACCCATACATCAATTCATTAAGAACGAAATTGAAGCTTAAAAAATTAGATTATCATGAAGATGTGAAAATGTTGTTAATAAATTAAATAGAGTGAACTGTAAAATTTTTGTATGGGGGTTGTATGGGGGGCGAGTGTTACAGTGGGCGGATTTTCTTCATATTTTCAAAACAGCATTTAATAGATGCTGTATGCATTTTTGCGAAAAATAAACATTCTAGTTATAAATTTACAGAAGATATGGCATTTTTGAAATATCATTTGTATGGGAGGTGGGCGATGGGCGTGGTCAATGTTGATGAAATAATTTTTTTTAAAAGGTGTTGCATAGATATGTTCTTCCAGCAATTTTCAGGAAATTTGTAGCAATAGTTAATTTTTAACAGCCAAAAATGATTTTAGTTTGTATGGGCGGTGGGCGATGGGCGTGGTCAATTTTGTCGATACTTTGAAATTTTCTTAATTCTATTATATTAGGGACTCGTGCCAAATTTCATTACTCTCGTACAACTCCTTCTATTATTGGCCATCGATTGTATGGGAAGGACACACTGTGCGGCGTCGAATTAAGGTTGATAGATTGTTTTGAACTCTTCTTTGAGCAGCAGTAATATTTTTAGACGATCTTGCATTACGTTGTGATCCATGCTTGGGCCTTTCAGTACCTTTCAGTGTGCGTTTTGTTGGCACATTATTTCTCCCAAAAAATTCACGTGACTTTCTCATCGTCACAGTAATCGATGATTGATTTTGATAAAATGTTTTAACGATTAAAACACGTTGATTTATCGAATATTTTTCCATAATAAATTTGCCACGTCTCTACTTCACGACTGCCAAATATAAACTGTCAAGACTAATGTTTACTAAAATGGCGGCAAACCAAAGTAGTATACCTTCCCGGCGGACACCCTGTACAACACATACCTACGTCGAGTTCAAAATATTCACATGAGACATCTTGCAGGCTAAAGTAATTTTATGTCGCAGCAGTTTCTTAGGTGATCAATTATGACCGATTTACAACTCGCTTAAGTGGTCGATGTACAAAAAATTTATATCATTTTAAAAAAATGAAAAATGGGTCTGTTTGCAAAAAAATTGTTAACGTAAAGTGGTGGTTTCGAAATTTGAGAAATGGCGACACATATGTAAACAATTTTTTGTAAGCAAACAATATTTTAAAATTGTTTGACTGTGACTTGAAGCTACGACCCTTTCAATCACTTACTGTCTTTATATGCGTGCACCTCTTTCTCAATAAATATAATATAACTAGAGCTAAATTGAATTTCCTCGCTTGTTCCTTGCAAAAAGAGAGCAATCGGAGGTCCAATACATCAACAAAGGATCAAGAGTCCATATATTTTTGGGTTATTCCCATATTCTGATACGAGTAGAGGTCACAAAAGAATTGCATTGCTAAAAACTGGAGGTTATGACAAGCAACCAAATATGAAGCATATGCTACTTTGGTACCAATAATTGGTGGTGACAACGGAGTAATCCTTTGTAGTAACCAAACCCAGTTTAGTTCGCTGTTGTAACATATCACACTATGCAACGAAGGTTCGGACTTTGTCGGGCGTTGAATGATTTCTTCCAGAAATGAAAGACTAAAGCAAATTTCCAAAAGTTCGGCAGGGCCGAAATTGAAGTAAATAATGAAACTGTATAAATTCGAAAAAAAATATTTTTTTTAATAAAATGTTAATGAATAAGTTACCAAAATCGACACAGAGGGGCGATTTAAATATTAGAAACATTTAGGTTTAAATTCCACTTTACTTCACTTAAATAACAAATCATATTCAGCTTTATCTTAAAATTTGCTTGTACTCGTACATACAAAGTTTATTAACGGAATAAATAATTTTAAAGGGTTCAGTATAAAAATTTAATTGAAGCCACTTTTTTGTTTCGGTCAGATATCCAAATACTTAAAATTTAACCAGTTAATGCTCGTTGTAACGACTACCGAATTCAAAGAGTGCTTATAGTCAATAGTTTGTAACAAGAACCAATACATTTACAAATTAATTATCATCCTAACCAATTATCATCCTAACTAATAAGGGCTTCTGATACTTTTTCTCTTTATCCGATACTGTAAGCTCACACTACTGAAAATTGTCGTGTACCCAATCAATATTCGGCTGTTGCGATGGAATACATAGTACGCGTAACCATCAACATTCGTTTGGCAAAAAAATCAAAAGTGATACCAAATCTGTTCTCTGTGTGAACTATTTGTTCTGTGGTTGTATGTTGTAAAGGGAGGTTAAATTTTAAGGGCCGATGTGGAAAGTGAACCACACCTTTTTTCTGCATTTCATTTGATATTTCTCAATTTCAGACTTACTCAATTTGAACCATGGAAAGATACACAAGCGAGCAATGCGTTAAAGTAATTCAGGCTTATTATGAAAATGAGAACCAATTTTCGAAGAAAATCAACTTAAGTTATGAGGCACATTTTTACCTCAATGGATTCGCCAATAAGCAGAATTGCCGCATAATGGGCGAATGATAATCCAAGAGTAATTGTCGAAAAAAACAAAGCAATCACAATGAGTGACTGTTTGGTGCGGTTTATGGTCTGGCGGCGTCTTCGGGCCGTATTTTTTTCCAAAATGGGGACAGTCCCTGTAAATGGTGTTCGCTATCGTGAGATGATAAAGAACTTTTTATGGCCCGAATTGGAAGATATGAATGTGGAAGATATGTGGTTTCAACAGGAAGATGACACTTGCCACACAGCTAACGAAACAATGGCTCTTTTGCCCGCCAAATCCAATGGCAGTGTTATCTCAAGTCGTGGCGATGTTAGTTGGCCGCCAAGATCATGTGATTTGACACCGTTGGACTTCTTTCTTTGGGGTTATTTGAAAGAAAAGATGTACGTCGATAAGCCAGCAACAATTCAAGAGCTAAAGGATGAGATAATTCGGCACATTTACGGCATAGAACCTCAATTATGCCTCAGCGTCATCGAAAATTTGGACCATTGGATAGAGGAATGATGCCGAGGTCGCGGCGGCCATTTTGCATACATTTTCCATACATAATTGGACCATACCAATATTATCATAATAAAAAGAAATGACAATAATTTTTTAAATAATTTGTGTTTTATCAAAATCAACATCGGTCTTTCGAAATCCGAAAATTGTGCGAAGACAGCTTTGTCGATATATAGACATCAACTTCCTTTTAAAATTAGTGCGTCCAATAATATGGGATATGCATAACGAATCACCGAGTTTATTGCAGTAGCTAGCAGTTTCCTTTTCGCAAGCTTTGTTTCTTCGACAGTGATATAAAATAGCTGATTACAATATCAACAATATACGCTGGGGCTTCGGTTCGCATGGAGGCTTCGTTGATGTGTCCCCCAATTTCAGAGATAAGGGCGTTCTTAACATTGAGAGTAACGACATACTCGTATTTTTAGTTCCTTCTTCCCGCCTCGCTCCTTTGAAGGCCTCGATCGCCCTATCGACCGTAGACTGTGCTTACCTAAACCGGAACTGTTTTTCAGGCAGGACGTACCATTTCTTCGACAGCTGTTTTTGGCCTATTGTAGATGATTCTCTTCCAGATTTTGCCCACTTTGTCTAGGAGACAAATGGGGCTGTAAGACGATGCTTACCCTGAAGATTTGTTTCCTTTTGGGGGTTAGCACAAACTTTTGTTTTTAAAATGGGTTGGAAAAATTCGGTTGCTACTACACATTCAAAAATGGTTGTTAATTAAGGGTGATTTTTCTCTGCCACTTCTTTATTACTATCCTATGGGCAGGGCCACAAGGATCAATGTCGGCATCGTTACCTATTCATTTAGAGGAATAGCGTTTGCCTTATTTGCTCACTTTTTGCAATTATTTTGGTGTCTCTCTGTTTTCTTCTTGAGTCTTTTAAATTTTGGTTTCCATCTTGTCAACTACATTCGTCACCAAGCAAACAGACATCATTTGATTCAGCCTTTGTTCCGCTTTGGAACTGTTTTTTCTCGTTCTCGTATTGGAACTATTATTCGGCATTGACGCCTCGTAAGCTTTAAGAATCGCATAGTTAAGAACTTAGATTTAATAAAGAGCTGTTTGTGCTACAAGCATTGAATTTAAGAAATAAGTTTACACCTTTTTCCAAAAATTTTCAAGTTCAAAGCAGTTGGTTTGACAAACAACAACAAAACTGATCAAGTAAGCCTCTAGAGAAATTCAATTATTGTTTCAAAAATTTTAACAACAAATGGTAATTAAAAAACAAAACCCAAGTAAAAACATTTTTGTGAATTTTTGAACGATTTTTTCTTTGTCTAACCTTTGAAGCAGGGCTGGGGAGATTTGCTAAAATCGGACGACTTCGCTGGAACTCCTTGTCTTTGATCGACTCCGTCAAAAATGATTTTAAAGACAGCAAAAAAAAATAATACTAAAAAGATCCTCTATAAAATGCAATAACCGTTCGGTGAGTATTTCAAGTATATAGTGCACACTCTTTTTTTAGTTTCACTGATACTATCTTCTGGGGAAAGCCAGTTCGAGACTTTTGTAAGTGTACTTTGTCATTTTAATAGAAATTGGGTCCGATGATGCCGACATGGCAAAAACTGAACCAAATTCTCATGGAAATTGTTCGTTCGAATAACTGAAATTGTCTTTTTGATGCAGCCGCTGAGTTAAAAATGTGTTTCGTCCAAGAAGCAGATTTTTAAGCCAAAATCCGGATCTGTGAAAAACATTTCCAAATCTATATTTCTGTATCTTCGATACTGGCCGATACGGTTTCTACGATTTCTTTAGTTCACACCAATATCTGTCCTGTTCATGGCTTCAGGTCCGAAAAAGTGTACCCACGTATAAACTTTCTCACTGCTGGCGCTCTGAAACCATGACCTCGATAAAACAGACAGACGAAGGCAAATTTTGATCAATTTTTTTAAAAGTTTCCAACTGGTAGATTGTCGTTAAAACTACGGTTAATTGATATCTTTGAGCGCTTTGAAAATATATTAGTTTGAAAATCATTATGCTATCTGGATACCCTATACTGATAGTGTCTCCCTTGATTTGGTCCAACGGCAGCCGTTGGTAGCAAACGGCAGCAAGTTCGACCCGGCCGATTTGTATATACACGTAGAGAAAATATATGGTTACTATATGATCACGACAGTATAGTATATTCACTATAATAAAAGTATTTTTGTCGCAACCATTGCATTGTTTTTTGAATTTCATTTTAACAATACTAAACAATGAAACAATAGTATTATTGCCAAATATAAAATGAAAATATGGCTGTGTCAGCAATCTCAATAGGGTTGGTGCGACAACAGTATTGTTTTTTTGATTTTATAGTAAGAATAATATGATTGCGGCAATTATACCGGCAAAATCGTAATTTTTCTTAGTTCTTAATCTTACGCAATAATAGACTTTTTGTATGTAATTTAAATTTTTTAAAGCAAATAACTTTTGTTTTTTAAACTAAATTATTTTTTAAAAATAAAACACGTTTCTTAAACAGATTTTTTCATCAAATTATTTAGAATTGAATGTATTTTAAATAATTTTCTTAATAAAAATCTATATTGTTAAATTACAACTTAACCCAATCTTTATAATAATTTTGGGGATCATAATATAGTTGACTAGAATCATACTATGAGTAAAGGGAGCACAGCGTGGTTGCATGTGAGTTATACTATGGTTGTAAGGATAAGACTATGGTGGTTGAGGATCATATTATAGTTGTGTGTGAATACTACTATTGTTGTGAGGACAATAATATTGTTGTGAGGATCTTAGTATGGTTGTGTGTGAATCATATTATTGTTGTGAGGATCTTGATATTTTTGTGTGTGAATAATACCATTATTGTAAGGACAATAATATTGTTGTGGGAATGATTGTATGGTTGTGTGTGAATCATGCTATTGTTGTGACGATCATAATATTGTTCTCCACAACCATATACCCAACAATAGTATGCTCTTCGACTATTGTTACCGCAACCATATTTTATTTCTTTGTGTACCACACTCGATGGATTTGTATTTCAAAAGGGTAAAAAAGGATAAAAGGCATAAGCAGATATTGAAAGACGTTTCTCTTTCTAATAATTACGAAATAGTGCGTTTCAGCTCAAGCTTTAAAGTGAAGTCTTTGTTCATCCGCAAATAATGAATATATGTTGAGTAACACCTTAAAAGTGTTCTTTTTCGGAGGTTCTTTTAGTTCTTTAAAGGAAAAATTTTCTTGTGAGCCGATTTCGGCTATTTACAATCCGAAACAGCCAACCCATAATGTTGTTGTGCCACAACCATATACCCAAAAATAGTATGATGCTCGTCGAATATTGTTACCGCACCATACTTTTTTTTGCTTCGTATACCCATCTCGATGGATTTGCATTTCAAAAGGGTAAAAAAGGATAAAAGGCATAAGCAGATATTGAAAGCCGTTCGCCTTTAGAATAATAATGAAATAGTGCGTTTCCGCTCAAGCTCTTAAGTGAAGCCATTGATCTTCCACATATAATGAATATACTTATATAAGTATGTTGAGCAACTCCCTGAAAAGTATTCTTTTTTTAGAGTTCCTTAAAGGAAAACTCTTTTTGTGAGCTGATTTCGGCCATATAATCCCAACCAGCCAATCCAATAAGTCACCATCGTGACAAAATTGTTGGGGCGAACTTGTTGCCTTAGAACTGTACGACGATCAATGAGATATATCAGAAATTATCCTTAAAAGGGTATACGATTGTTATTCCGTGGTGTTGCAATTTTAAAGACTTATTTAAAGACAAATAAGCATTCCATCATGTGGAGGTGGGTATATAAAAGGTAATGAAAACTGCGCTGCGCTTCATTATATTCTGCAATATACGAGGGCTGCTATATTTATTTCTGGCCTAATAATGAAAATGCGAATATTACTCATCAAAAATGCTGTTATTGTTTTTCAAAGTATTCTCCAGCATGATTTATACACTTTTGCATGCGCTCAAACCAATTGTCGAAGCCCTTTTTCCACTCCGATTGAGACACCTCCAAATCCTGGTTTTTGAACGCTTCAACAGCTTCGAACTAGGGCCGAAAATCGTTGAATACGCATTTTTTTCTTGATGTGCGGGAATAAAAAAAGTGATTGGGGACCAAGTCAGGGCTGTACGGCGGATGACCCACCAATTCGACGTTTTGGCCGGTCAAAAATACACTGGTTTGAATCGATGTGTGAGAGCTCGCATTGTCATGGTACACAAAGATTCGTCTTCTCTTGTTTGTTTTTCGAATTTCTCCGAAGACTTCGAATTTCTCCGAAGACTTCTGAGTGGTGTACCACTCAGAATTGACCGTCCTACGTTGCTCAAGCGGAAAAGTCGCCACATGACCAGTTTTGCCGAAGAAACAGGCGACCATTTACTTCAAAGTGCTTCTTCCACGAACAACTTTCGTTGGATTTGGCTCGTCTTTGAATACCCATAAGTTCGATTGCTGTTTTGTTTCGGGCTCATACGCATAGATCCATGATTCGTTACCTGTGACAATCTTATAAATGTCTTTTAAAGCACTGCGATCTTATTTTTTAAAAATTTCTTTGCACCAACCGACACGAGCCTCTTTTTGAGCGATTGTCAACTTGTGCGAGATCCAACGAGAACAAACCTTTTTTACGGCCAGCTAGCTGTCCATGCAATATCGAATGTATGTTGGTGGAAGAAATGCCCAAAGATGCCTCTATCTCACGGTATGTCACATGACGATCTTGCATTAACAGTTCACGCACGACATCAATATTCTCAGGCACAACGGCCGTTTTTGGACGACCTTCGTCTTTGAGCGAGTGTCGGCCACGATTGCATTAAACCAGTTTTTACAGTGCTATAGGATGGTGCTTCTTCGCCATACAAAGATTTAAGTTCATCGGAGCACTCTTGTCGTGATAATCCACGCCGAAAGTTGTGAAAAATGATCACACGAAAATGTTCACGAGTTAATTTCATTTTTTTTTTGCCAAATTGAGTTTTTCAAGCCACTGTAAACAACACAGATGATGGTCGTACGTCAAAACGTTCTGACTACGTGTATGCTAATAATGTCAAACTTTCCAATGGAAATGTCAGATGGCGCCAGGCAACACTTAGAAATATATATAGCAACACTCGTATTTATTTTCCTAAAATTTTAATTTTAGCTCAAACTCCTGCTAATATTCTCAAACTCCAAGTCCACAGCACTGATTTAAAGTGCTCCGCCAATATTCCAATGACAATGTGAAAGGGTGTAACTTATTCGACCAGGCCATACTTAGCTTATATTTTCAATTGTTCTTATATTTTTCGACTCACTTTATCCAATCCCCAATAACATACAAACCGATTAACCGGCAACGTAAATAATAAAATATCAAAAAACTGGTAGAACAGCATGTCAAGCTGCCAGTTGGTGTTAGAAAAAAGACAATCATTAAACAAAAAATTATATTTTCAACAAGCCTAAAAGTGAGCAAAGCATTTCCGACAGTTGCGAATAAATTCAAAACACAATTAAATATTTGCAAAAACCAACGTTTATTAATATTTGAGTATATACAAAATTAAATCACACTTTCATGTGTTTCAAAGTGGAAATATTAATAACGGGTCGTATTATATGGATTCGATTTAACCCCAATAGCCACCTCTGTGGCCCCAACCGCCGCCGCCCCATCCTCTATGGCCGCCCCAACCGCCACCTCCCCATCCTCTGTGTCCCCAGCCGCCGCCTCCCCAACCACCACCTCCCCAGCCGTAGCGAGCGTTTCGGCCTCCATTATTCGAGTGGATTTCACCAACATCGTCTACGTCCAGCAATCCCAGGGGTTCTTCGTCCTTTGGAGAAGCCGGCTGAGCCGCTATCATCGCCACCAGGGAGAATAGAGCAAGCAGCAATAGAATCTTCATTTCGGTGTTGTATTGGATTACTTTGTTGTTGCAATCGATAAAATGTTTCAACTTTGAAGTCGTGATATGAACTGTGCTGAATAGGCAGGACTGCAAGGTTTTTATATGTTCTACCCGATGACTGCAATACGATATTGAGGAGAAATTTTGATAAAGGTACTCACACATCTATACAAACATGTAAAAAAACTGCAAAAATTGCCTATTGGAATGCTTGCTTCGTCTTTGCCTAATTGCGTCTTGCCGCTAAAGCAGGCTTAGTTTCGACACGTTTAAAATTTAATTTGTAAAACGAACTGTTTTGTCATCGTAGCTCGAGTGTGGCTGTGCGTTGTTAAAGGTTTTTGACGTTAAACAACAGAAACCAGTTTAGAACACTCCAATTATGTCAAATTATTTTGAACTGTACCCTACAACAAACAGCCCATATATAAGCTTTGTAAATTATTCGACAGGTTATCTAACAAACATGTCATACGAGTATGTCCTCAATCAAAACAATGTTGTCCGATGGCAGTTAAAATACCCTACAACACTGTAGGACAGTATATTTTAGCTTCATGAGAAATGTTTGTAACTACATACCAACAATAATTGGGTTGACCACAACTTTAAGTCTACCGAATCTCAAGCCCATTGGATTTTGGAATGTCTTTCAGTGCGTACCTCTGTCCAAAGCTTGTAATGAAACTACGATACATGTCTCAATCGTAATCCGATCTTAATAAAATTTGGACGGATGCAATTGAAACTGAAGACAAGTAAAAAAGCTTAAGACGGGCGGTGCCGACTTTGAGATACCCTACACTACTCTGTTATTTAGAAGTTTCCGCGTGGAGTATGAGCATGGTCGGCCCTTAATGTTACTTTCAGAACGAGAGTGACGTATTTTGTAGGGGCTGTATGAAAACACGGTCCGTTATGGCAAAATCTCAGTTACCATTACCAGGATATGACCTCTCATTAGCCTCCGAATTATTTTAAAACCAAAAATATGCACTTCTAACAATATATTAAATAAGTGCGTAGTACTTATCGGTATGACTAGAATGGTAGTTGTATCAAAAGTCCAATCTCTAAACACATATTCGTCGTCCATTTCTCTCCCATTTTACTCTTATACGCAGAGAAAATTGGGTGTTTTTTCAGACATGTGGTTTTTAAGAAGAAATAAAGCGCATAAAATTAAAGTTTTAATGCCCAGAATCTTGCTTTGTTATAAAGATAGGGGTTTGTCATTATGTTTTAAAAATGATTTCGGGCAAGTGGCCGCTAAGGATGGCTCGAATAAATTCCAGCCCCGAGGCCCAATTTTCGATAACTTTGTGCAGCATTTGGAGCCGTACTAGGGCTGCTATTTATAATTCGGGTCCGGCAATAAAAACACAATAGTCTATTATTGAAATTGGTTTTATTGTTTTTAAAATATTTTCCTTTAAGATCAATACACTTTTGCACAAACCAATTTTCGAAGCAGTTTTTCCACTCCGTTTGAGACACCTCCAAAACATGATTTTTTTCTTGATGCTTGGGAATAAGAAGAAGTCATTGGGTGCCAAATCAGGGCTGTACGGTGGATTCAATTCGACATATTGAGTGGTCAAATAGCTTATCGTTTCAGCTGATGTGTGAGAGCTCGCATTGTCGTGATGCCAAATAATCCTTCTTCTCGTATTATCTTTCCTCATTTCTTCGAACACTGTTGGCAAACAGATGGTTGTACTCATATACCACTCAGAATTCACCGTCCTACGTTCCACTAAAGGCACTGTGGCAACATGTCCGGTTATACCGAAAAAAACGCAATCATTTGCTTCGATATACTTCTTCCACGAACAACTTTTGTTGGATTTGGCTCGTCTTAAAAGACCCATACGGTCGATTGCTGTTTTGTTTCGGGTTCATATGCACAGATCCATGATTCGTCACCTGTGACAATGCTATACACTGCCTTTGAGCTCCCGCAGTTATACTTTTTTAACATTTCTTTGCACCAATCCATACGAGCCTTTTTTTGAGCTTTCGTCAACTTATGTAAGATCGAACGAGAACAATTTTTTTTCACGGCCAAATGAACATGCAATATCTTTTTGATGCTAGTCATACTAATGCCCAAGGATGCCTCAATCTCACCGTATGACACATGTCGGTCTTGCTTAATCAGTTCACGCGCAGCGTCGAAGATTTCTGGCAAAGTGACCGAAGTTGGACGACCTTCACGAAATTCATCCTGGAGCGGAAGGCGTCCGACACTGAACTCTTGGTACTAGGGATTAACAGTAGTTTTTGATGGTGTTTCATCGCCAAAAGTCGAAACAAGTTGTTTCGATCATCTTGTCTCGATAATCACGCCACAAATTGTAAAAAATCAGCGCACGAAAATGTTCACGGAAGTTTTTAGTTTGTATCTGGGAACACTAGTATTGTCAGGACCCGAAATAATATTAACAACCCTCGTATGCTAGCAATAACGCGCCGAATATTATCTTCCAAGGCATCAATCGTGTCGGACTTATCTGCGTATAAGTAGACAATCGACTTCACATAACCCACAAAAAAAAATTTCAGCGGTGTTAAATAGCACGATCTAGAAGGCCACGACATAGGCCTACGACGCGAGATAATGCGCTCAGCTAAAACTTCCTTCAATAATTTGATTGTTTCGTTGGCTGTATGGCATGTAGCGCCGTTTTGTTGGAACCAAAGGTCGCCCATATCAACATCCTCCAATGCAGGCACGAAAAAGTCATTAATCATGGCTGCATAACGTTCCCCATTGACTGCAACAATTTGGAAGCTTAATTTTTGATGAATGGACCAATGATTCCCTCTACCCATAAAGCACAGAACACATTGACTTTTTGAGGATGTAACGGCGTCTCAACAATGGCTTGTGGATTTTCATTACAATTTTGGTTATTACCGTACCCATTCAACCAAAAGTGAGCTTCATCGCTGAACAAAATTATATTGTAAAACCTAGGATCGGTGGCCATCTCGTTTTGGGCTAACTCACCGAACGTGCGACGTGCTTGATGGTCGTTCTGCTTCAATTTATTTTATTTTTTATTAATTTATTTATTTATTTATATAGTAATACAAAAACCCACAGGGCCAAAAAACCGTATTAGCAATACATTCCCAAGTAGAAAAAATTAACAACTAAAATAAACTTTAATAATAAAAAAGTATTGTATGTATGTAATTTAAAGCGATTGGCTCCCCAGCCATATTAACATCAAGTACGCGTTAGATTTTTTATGCCCGCAAACCAAGATCCTTCCGCAAAATCTTCCAAAAAGTGGATGGGCACAGCTCCAATTGCTGCACGCGATGGCGGCTGGATTCATTCGGGTGTTCTTTAATACTCTGCTCCACAGCAGAAATAGCTCCTTCAGTGCGCACTGTACGACGTCTCTGGGGATGCTCATTATCCACTCGAGTAAATGTGGTGCGAACCCGATTCATGGTTTCTCGAATTACCGACTCAGCTGGGCGATTATGTCGAATGAATATCGGATGTAGCGCGTAATGCGTCGCTCGATACGAACCATTATTTTGTTCCGGAATAAGTCTATCACTATGAAATGGAAAACCAAACTGAGCATAAAATAAGTGACAGCTGTCAAAAAGACCAACTCGGAAAAAGTGTGTGGTATTTCAATAAATTCTCCAGCATGATTTATACACTTTTGCATGCGCTCAAACCATTTGTCGAAGCCCTTTCTCCACTCCGATTGAGACACCTTCAAAACATGCGTTTTAAACGCTTCAACAGCATCTTCTGGCGACGAAAATCGTTGACCACGATTTTTTTTTTCTTAATGTGCGGGAATAAAAAGAATTCATTTGGTGCCAAGTCAGGGCTGTAAGGCGGATGACCCATCAATTCGACGTTTTGGCCGGTCAAACAGGCGCTGGATTGTCATGGTGCACAATGGCCGCCCACGCTCTATTCGAACTCCGCATGCCATCAAAGCCGTTAAATCAAGAATTTACAGAAATACGCTCCGAAAACAGAAAATCATGGCCCGTGAGATGAATATCACGCAAAAGTCCATGAGTCGAATCATTAAAAAAGACTTGGGACTTGGGGCTTTCAAACGACGTACCGGACATTTATTGACTGCAGCTTTTAAAAAAGGATTGAAAATGCAAACGTCTTTTGGTGATTTGATATTTAAAATTGAATCAAATTGTGGACGGTTTTAGAGGACAAGGTTTGTCACAAAAGATACCCCAACATTGGATCTCTTAAGACTGCTTTGGTTCGAGCTGTGGCCAATTTTCCAATGGGCGAGGTTCGTGCAGCTATTGACGATTGGCCAGTGCGACTTTAGGCGTGTGTAAAGGCAAAAGGCGGACATTTCGAATAAGTAGATTCTTTTTGGATACAATATACATCAATAAATACATTAAAAAATATTTGGTCCAAAAACATTCAGTACTTTTTATTTTACAGCATAAAACGTGTGTAACAGTATTTATGTCCCTACTAAGTACCTACTTATATTCAGCAGGGGCATCAGAAAAGCTACATCAAATGTGTAAGAAATCTCTTATTTTTGTGGATGTCAAAATTTATGTAAATTCAGTTGTAAATGATAAAAGTACTTCCAAATTTTTCTCCAAATCCCCCCACTGTGTGTTGTTTGTTTGAAACGTGTCCATATATATTCAGCACATAATTAGAAAACACTTAATGTGTGGTTTGGCCAAATTAAATCGATCTTCTCCTCGGGGATTCTATTGTACTTTCACTAGACTTGTGGATATAACACGTAAATGGCGACCTTGAAGTGTAAAATCAAACAGTGCACCCTGAATAATACCAAAACAAAACAATCAAAAAATATTAAAACCACAAAAGCACACCTTACATACATACGAGTACATGAAATCAACACAATTATATTCTCATCTCAAATCGCCAACCTTATTTGAACTCTGTTCGAAAATTGCAAAGTAATTAATCTTTGTATCAGTAATGACAATGGACTGACTGAATAATATGAAATAGGCTTTTGTGAATTCGGTGTCAATGCGTTCCACAGGAACATTTAAATAAAGCAGCTTACAGAACAACACGGTTTCATTTCGCGGATGGTGTCAAAATTGTAATCCTAGCGGAATTCTACAATCCAACTCTATAAAAGTCTCTCGTTCTTTGGTTAAAGGAAGGGATTCCAGACAAGTGGTCTGCCTACTGAAAGATAATAGGCGCGTTCTAGTAATACTCGCTTATTGAAGAGTAAGAAGTGGTCCCTAAGGCGATAACTTCAAAACTTTACGAGAAATTTTTGAAATATATATTTATAGAGGATCATAATCGTTTGATTTGAAAGTTTGTTATTTGTAGAAAAAAAGTTATCCAAGAAATACTATAATCGAGTAACCATCGAGCTCGATTAAACTCGCTAGAGGTTTTTGAATAATCTTCTTTCCAAAAGATTTAATTATTTAAAACAAATGAATTTTAACGCAAATTATTTATAGTTTTCTGTAAATGAAATCCTTATTAAATTATTGTACAGTGGTAGACAATCGTGTGAGAGCAGACGACTTTTTGTCGATTTTGGTGTTATTAAATACTTTTAAATATGTGACGCGCAAAATAGAAAGAACCAAAAAAGGAGAACTATTTTAAAGATTTAAATACGTGTATCTCTGGTGTACCATCACTTTCATAAAACGCGCATATCTCTGGGAGGGAACACTTTTGGGGCATGGGATCGGTCTCATTCGATGCTCAGATGTTGTCCACATCAAAAAAAAAAGTGAAAATTGATTTTTTACCCTTAGGTCCCTTTTTCTATGCGCTGTCACATATGCTTTTCACTTAGTTTATTTAATATTAAAGAAAAGAAAGTAAAAAACAAACAAATATTTCATTACACTGTGGAAATTTAATTAAAAGCTAAAAAAGGCGAGAAATTCGTTTGCGCGCACTCTACTTTTATGTCAAAATAGGAAGCTAATACAAAATTCAAGCCAACTTTTATATTTAATAAATATTTGATATGTCCTCCTTTATTCTCTATGAGGGCAAAAATTCAATATGGCATCGATTCTATCAAATTTTTAATGGTTGTGAAGCTAATGTCGGACCAACACTTCCTCATCGTATATTTTAGATCATTGATTGTTGAAAACTGTCTTCCGCCATCGTAAACCTTAGCAGCGAGAATGTCCCGTAGTTCTAAAGGATTACAATCAGAACTGCAAGCCGGATATGGTAATACATTCATGTATTTTTTTCCAAAAACCATGCTTTTGTTTAATTGGATGCATGAATCAAGGCATTATCTTGCTAGAAAATTGCTTCTTTGTCCACACTTTCATTAAGATGTGATATCGACACATCCTCCAACAATTTAATATAATTTTCTGAATTAATTTTTGTTGATATGAATCAAATCGGTAACTTATTTTTATAGGAAAAAACCCTCCACAGCATAAGGCTTCCGCCACCAAAATAACGCTTGGATCTAACTACATTGTTTCTACGTAAATCGTATCTTTTTCTCATCGGAAAAGATGGCATGTTTCCATTCTTATGTCCAGCATTTTGGCAAACTCTAGCCGTTTTAGTTTTTGGGCATTTGATAAGACAGATTTAGTTCGTAATATTGACCATCTTATGAAAGGCGTAGACTTTAAATACCGTGCAATTGTTCTAGCGGTAACAGACAAGTCCAGTTTTTTTCTTTTACTTTGCTGCAGGTTACCCGATTTATTGTAGCTTCCTCACGAATTCGTCCTTTTTTCTTCAATGTTAATTTTAATTTGCCTTTGGTTAAAGTTTTGATACTATATTTTTTGCCTTTTCGCAAATAATTTCTTAATACACATTGGAAACGGTTAAATATAAATAATTTTGCAAATTTTTATTAGACTGCCCATCTTTTTTACTGAATCGATGAAATTCTCTTGATAGTCACTTAAATACTTACCCGAGCCATTTTGCAAAAATATAGCATCAACACAATTTTTTGTTTTTAATATTTTGCACTTAGTTTAATAGTTTTTTTTCTTTTTTTTAACAAATATGTTCACTTGCAATTTTTCAGTTGATAATATCTTTTTTTGCTGATGCGTACAAATGAATGTCGCACAAAAAAATGTGTTGAAACCATGTGATTTTTGCGTAAACAGAAAATGTTCGCCATGTAAACGGTCCATAGATTCCATTGCTTACTTAGTGTTGTGTAAACAAAGTAATCACTTCAGGTCGGTTTCTGATAAACACAGCAAAATGTTCAAAAATATTTAAGGTGCGCTAAAACGAATGTAGACCGATGTGTAATGGTGTAAAGTTATCGAGTTCTCCTCCTAAACGAATTTCCCATAGAGCACGGCATATGCGAGTTTTTCTTGCAAAATGTTAATTCGCCTAATTAAACTGTTAATCACACAAACCATTTTTCACTAGTAACATTTTTTCACTAGCAAATTCCAAATTGATTTGTGTTACAGACATAAATACTGCTTCAGCAGATGTGTCTAGAACGTCTTAGAACTTAACAATAATATACTCTATAGGGTCGCAAGAAAGTATTTCAAAATATTTCAAACGAAATGACAAACTTCTATACTTATATACACTCGATCCTTAAATTAAGAGTATAAAAAGTGAGAGGAAATATTAAGTCCGACGGTACCGACTAATAGATGCCCTCTCCAGATTCATAGCGTTAGAATAATATAAATTATAATATCAAAGTAATAACTATCTCGGAATCGTTAGTTTTCCCTTGTATCAGGTGATCAGTGTAAAGGTATTTTTTCAAAATAAAAAAATAAAATGTGGAATATTTGTTGTTCTTTCGAAAGGACAATTTATGCCATTTATTTTTATACCCGCACCACATAGTGGTATGGGGTATAATGGCTTAGTGCTTGCGTTTGTAACACATCGAAGGAATCGAGTTAGAATACCGGGACCAGAGAGAAAGTTGCTCAGAATAACATTTTGAGTCGATCTAGCCATGTCTGTCTGGCTGGCTGGGCGGCTGGCTGGCTGGTCGGCTGGCTGGCTGGATGTAAAGATGTCCATCTATTCTTGTAATCAAAGTACAGGTCGCATTTATGCACCGATCTTGACGAAACTTGGCATGTGGTAATATATTGGGACAAGGACGGACGCTATTGAAATTGGTACAAATCGGAGCACTTTCTGATAGACCCCCCATACAAAGGAACTCCCGGATTTGGTCCAAATCCAGTTGATGTCGCGTGTATTGGTCAACAAATTAAAAAAATATGCCATTCGATGTAGAACTGACCACAAAATGTAAAAAAAATAGTTGGACCCGCCTCTCGGACCTACGGGGCCTTCAGAACCCAAAAAATGGACCCATGATTTTAAATATAAGTGTGACCCCTTAAATGAAAGGAAATTATCTTACAATTTTAAATACAGAAAAAAATTCGACCTGTTTGGGCCCCAGGGTCCATTAGGAGGGTCCAAAAGTTTCGGTTTACCCGGATTTTAGTGTTACCCCTCAAATGACAGGGAATTGCCTCAGGACTTTAAATATGTCAAGCCAAATGATTTATCTCGTCCGTGGGAGGGCACAGGGTCCGAAAACAAGGTATGAAAATGTGGACCAACTATAATTGTTATACCCTCACCACATAGTAGTATGGGGTATAAAGGCTTAGTGCTTGCGTGATAGATACAGATAGAAATAGCGACGAGTGCTTTCGATTAACAGGAGACTTAATTACATTTATAGTGGTGCGGGTATCATAGAGTCGGCCACGCCCGACTATAGCACTTACTTACTTGTTTAAATATAATTTCCTTCAAATGTTAACCGCGACTAAGCCTCAGCGTGTCCATTCTGGGGGTCCAATTTTGGAAGACTTGTTCGAGCATTTCGACCGGTATGGCTTTAATGACACGCGTAATGTTGGCTTTCAAAACCTGAATCGTAGCTGGTTTGTCAGCATAGAATTTGGCCTTTGCTTAGCCCCAAAGAAAAAAGTCTATAGCTGTGATATTACACGATCTAAGCGACCTGTCCAAAACGTGAAATAGGCTGCTCTTCGTAATGACCTCTTAATAGATCTATTGCTTGAGAGCTGTATGGCAAGTGGAGCCGTACTATTACAACCAAATGTCGTCAAGATTACGGGCTTCAATTTCAGGTTGCAAAAAGTCCGATATCAAGGCGCGATAGCGAGTACCATTCACGGATATATTCCGGCCATCATCATTTTTGAAAAAATATGAACCGATGATTCCACCGGCCCATTAACTGCACCTAACCATGGTTTTCTTTGGCTATAAGGGCACCTCTTGAACCTCTTCTGGTGGCTCTTCAGCCCAAATGCGGATATTCTAATCACTGAATAAACCGTTGTTCGAAAACAGCGGATCTTCTCGTTTCTCATTTCCATAATTTAGTTGCACAATTTGGAGACGTTGTTGCGGTGTTAGTCTATGTATAATAAAATGGCAAACAATACTGAATAATTTTTAAAGCAACTCACGCCTAAACTCTAAAAAAAACCTCTATGGAAAAAAATACCTCTAAATGGATAACCCTATATCAGTGCTTTATATTGCTGATTTAGTACACTATTATCAAAAATCATAAATAACCTAAATAAAATTACAATAAAGTCGAATGAAATGTTCTTGTCTTTTATCAGTTAGATCTTACTTCGTGATGTATTAGCGATATATGACGTCATATACTGATCTTATCGAATGTCAGCATTGTTTGTCCTATGAGCGTTCTAAGGTAGGGTTTTAAAAACCGATTATCGATTAGTCGACTAATCGACTTTTTGTTGCAAGTCGTGATCTAATTTTGCATCCGATTCTAATGGAATAATCGACGTTTTCTTTCGATTATTTTCGACTTTTTGCTGCCAGCTGAACAAATACAGGGTGATTCATTCTCGACTGGACACGTTTTACCAGCATATTCCTTGGTTCATTTCACGAAAATATGTAAATCTACGACTATGCCCGAAAATTCAAGGGGACAAAATGGCAGCGGTTTGAATTTCGGTTTGGTTGGTGGAGGGTAGGTTCTTAGCCAATGGTCTTACCTTTCCAAAATTAGCTAAACAGAGGTCCTACCGTTTCAAAGTTATGACTGAAATGTAATTTTTTTTTTAGTTTATAAGTGCAAAACAAAAGAGCTGATTAATCGCTTCCAAAACAAATTGTATTTCGGTCAAATAGTCAAAATTAATAAATCCGACCACTGGTGCTGAACGTAACAGTTTTACAACCCTCCAAGCACCAACGCAAAAAATTTCAAACCGCTGCCATTTTGCCCCCTTAAATTTTCGGGCATGGTCGTAGATGGAGATATTTTCATGAAATGAGCCAAGGAATATTCTGGTAAAATTTGTTCCGTCGTGAATGAATCTCCCTGTATTTATACCCTGCACCACTCTGTGTTACAGACTATTAAAATTTAGTGCCATGGCAAATGTTTGTAACTACCGCAAATATTTGAGCAAGACCAAATTTAAGTGTACCGAGCGACTCAGTCTCTGGAGCTGATTCGATTTAAGCTTGTAAGAAAACAAAAGTAAACTTTTCGATTGTAAGATAAAATATATCTCCCGAAAACTACTCAATGGAAGGTGTGACACTTTTGAAAGTGACAAAACACCTATGGACGTTGTGAGAAATACATAATGTCCATAAACTCTATGATAACCAACAACATAGACCACGTCCAGCAAACAGTGAAGAAAATGTTGCGGCCGTAGCTGAGAGTGTACACCAAGACCGTGAAGAGTCGATTCGGCACCGTTCGCAGCAACTCGGACTGACATATGGATCGACTTGGCGCATTTTACGTCGAGATCTTTAATTGGAAGCGTACAAAATACAGCAAGAAATGAAGCCGCCCGACGTTCAAGAAATGAAGCCGACCAACGTTCCCATGCGAAATCGCTTCGCTCTATGGGCTCTTGAAAAGTTCCAAGAAGATCCGACGTTTTCGAGTCAAATTTTGTTCAGCGATGAGGCCCATCGCTAAGCAAAATTGCCGCATTTTGGACGAAGAGCAACCAGAAGAGGTTCAAGAGCTGCCACTTTAGCCAGGAAAAACAACGGTTTGGTGTGGTTTGTCGGTCGGTGGAATCATCGGTCCATATTTCTTCAAATATGATGCCGGTGAGAACGTAACAGACTATTTGATGCCTGAAATTGAATTCAACAAGACGGTGCCACTTCCCACACATCGCATCAATCAATGGATTTATTGAGCTAGCAAGATCGTGAGATATCCCACCGTTCGACTTTTTCCTGTGGGTATATGTAAAATATAAAGATGATGCTCTACGATTCAGGCCTTGGAGCAAAAGATCACGCGGGTCATTCGCCACTTACCAGTCGAAATGTTCGAACGAGTCATTAAAAATTGGACTCAACGGATGGATCATCTAAGACGTAGCCGCGGCCAACATTTGATAGACATAATCTTCAAAAATAAATGCCAATGAATGTTCTTTCAAATGGTAATAAATATTCCCCATTCAATTTGAATTTTCTGTATTTTTTTTCTTTAAAAAAGTAGGGAACTTCGAAATTGATCACGCGTTATGATAAAACTTATAACTGTTACGACCTTGGGTGTTTTTTCAGACGTGTGGTTTCCAAGAAGAAATAAAACGCATATAATTTAATGTTATGGCCAAGAATTTAGCTTTATTATATAAATAAGGCCTTCGCGGCTGGCTCAAATAAATTCCAGTCGGGAGCCCAATTTTCGACCACTTTTTGCAGCATTTGGGCCGTATGTCAACAACTTCGCGCCGACTATTCTCCTCCAAGCCGTCAATCGTGCCGGGCTTATCTGCGTATACAAACAACTTCAAATAACCCAAAAAAATAGTCGCACGATCTTAGAGGCCACTCCACAGGCCCGCGACGCGAGGTAATGCGCTCAAATTGATTGTTTCGTTGGCTGTATGGCATGTAGCGCCGTCTTGTTGGAACAAAAGGTCATTCACATCAACATCCTTAAACTCAGGCATGAAAAAGTCATTAATCATGGCTCTATAGCGTTCCCCATTGACTGTAACATTATGGCCTCATTTTTGAAGAAATATGGACTATTGATTCCATTTACTCATAGGGCACACCTAACATTGACTTTTTGAGGATGTAACAACGGCGTCTTAACAATGGCTTGTGGATTTGCATTTCTCGAAAATGTGACAATTTTGGTTATTAACCTAACCATTCAACCAAAAGTGAGCTTTATCGCTGAACAAAATTTTCTTGTAAAAATCAGTATCGGAGGCCTTTTCGTTTTAGGCCCATTTACCACGATTTGCAAATGTTGTTCCCTAGTAAGTCTATTCATAATGAAATGGCAAACCAAACTGAGCATAATTCACGTGACAGCTGTCAAAAACACCAATTCCGAAAAAAGTGTGGCCAGATTGAAAACCACACGTCTAAAAAACACCCTTTATAAACTCTTGAGCACTCGCAAGGTGGGCTTAAAAAAAGGGGGTCTGGAAATATAAGGTGACGCAGGTTGACCATTGACAGCAAAGTATTAAAAACAATAAATATTCTTCACGGATTTGAACACCGTATTAATTTTGAGATTCGACTACATGGTAGGCATCGACCATGACTGAAATCGTATAATTGCCTCAGTAATCACGACGAAATGGTCAAAGAAAATATTGACAAAATGGTCAAAGAACCTCTTTTAAAGAACCTCTTGTGAAAAGCCAATGCTTAGGATTGATACTGTTACTACACCAAAAGCCTCAAAAAGGGAATAGTTGCTGGACGTCTTGGCTCATGTGGCCCAAAAAATGTCCGGCATGATCAAAACGGGCAATCAACAGTCAGTATTGACATCTGAGTACTCATGGAATAAAAGAATTTTTTTTTACTTTGAATCCAAATATATAACATTCTCAAAGTTTTGGCTAAGAAAAGTGACGGACGCATGGAACGAAAGGTCTAAAAAACAAACATTTTATACGCTTTAGGGCAGTGGAGGGTATATAACGTTTAGCCTGGCCGAACTTAATGTAGATCCATGAAATTTCACACAGCTGCATAGCTAGACTTGGATGTTAATTTGCTTTTGACCACAGAGTATAACAAAATCCAGTAAAAACGATATCCGCTTATGTTGACTTAAACTGTTTCATTTCGTTAGCGCAGATGTATTTGTAAAAAGGCATCGTTAAGCTTTTTTTTCGTTTGGTTTCTTTTCGAATTATCCGTGTCGATAATTGGTTATCTGTTTAGAACGACTGCCCTCTATTACTCAGATTTATATTAAAGTAGAACGAATTTTAAAAATTCATCTTCATTATGCACTGCTAAAGTGTTCATTTTTTAAACAAGCAATTAACAGGTTATTTTTTCTCCTCGCTCTTGTATAAGTTGAAAGCAAAAATTCACACGCTACGTAGTACTAATCAAAATTTACAGGAAAAAACCGTCTAGAAGCACATACACTTAAAAGATTTCAAGTTTTTGTAAGTATTTATTAAATTCAGATTAAATTAAGTTGTATACATTTCCATGATTCCAATTTTGCCCTTTGCATTTGGCAAACCAACTCATATTGGATTAGAGTTATCCCCAACCACCACCGCCCCATCCACCATGACCGCCGCCCCATCCACCATGGCCGCCACCCCATCCGCCATGACCGCCGCCCCATCCGCCGCGACCACCCCAGCCTCCGCCGCCATAGCCGCCTCCACCATAGCCGCCTCCTCCCCAGCCTCCACCACCCCAGCCATGTCGAGCATTACGATCTGCAACATTTGAGTGGGTTTCACCAACATCAGCGAAGTCGAGTAAAACATCGGCCCGATCAACATCTAGTCCTTCGATCCTGGGTCCATCGCGATCAACCGGCTGAGCCGTAATCAGCGACATCCAAACGATTACTGCGAGCAACAGTAGAAACTTCATATTGGTATTGCAATTTAGCACTTGTTCACGTTATTCCGATTTAAATGTTGTTCTTAGTTTGATTCCCAGATGCGAACTGTTCTATAAGTGCTGGACATCGAAGTATTTATATTCTTATTATACTTCGCGTTCAAACGATTCCGGACAAATTGTTCATTCAGGTATTTTTTGTGTTCGTTCGTTCGTCCGACCGTTCATAAATCCTGTTGAACTGTTGCAATTCATTGAATCATGGCTTATTGCGTTGTAACTGCTTAGAAGGCACACTCACTGACCGCAATTAGCCCATTTAAACAATCGACGTGTTTATGCGTATGCGAATGGGAAAAGTAAACATCTGCCTGGTCAAGATATTCCTATTGTTATAGGTCAAGGCCATTTGTGGTCTTCACTTGATTTTCAATAGATTCATTCAAATCTCTTATGTGTAAACATAGTTCGTTTTGCAAGTTTGTGGATGATTGAAAACGGGTAACATCTCATTAAGGAATATGGGAAAACTACTCACAAATTATTGAGCTATGCAGGACATGGTTCTTTTGCTTACTGATCGAAAACTACAGTTCAACGCCGGTTTCTCCGGTTTATGCGTTTCATAGAAATGTTTTTACACGGCTTGTAACGCGTGCTGTGTGGATAGCGGCAACGTCTTTTTTAAACCACATATCGGCGAGATCAAGCTTATTCAATTCTGGCCAAAAATAGGTTTGTAGCATGGCACGATAGCCTGTCGGGTGGGACGATTATTTTGGCCGAAAATTGAAGTAAGCGCTCTTAACGTTGCGAGCGCTGACTCAGAATTTCGGTTGCAATTTTTAATGATTTCCAAACGTTGCTTGTAAGTGAACTTTACCATGATGAAAATGTTGACTTCGACTAACGTTTTAAGGGTGCGTTGATATAAGGATACGAAGTTGTTATGTCCCTATTGGAAAACTCGTTAGTATATAACACTAAGTGTTGCTTGGCGCCATTTGACATTTCCATTGGAAAGTTTGACATTTTTTAGCATACGCGTACTCAGAGCGTTTTGACGTAATGTGTTTACAGTGACTAAAAAAAATCAATTTGCCAAAGAGATGGAATTAATTCGTAAACATTTTCGGGCGATCATTTTTAACAACTTTCGATGTGGATTATCACGACAAGAGAGCATTGATGAACTTAAATCTTTGCATCCTAGAGCACTGTGAAAAACTGGTTTAATGAATTCAACCGTGGCCGACGCTCGCTCAAAGACGAAGGTCGTGAAGGTCGTCCAAAAACGAAAACAACGATCGCGGTGCTTCAAAAGACGTTTATAGGATCACTTCGAAGCAAATGGTTGTCTGTTTCTTCAGCAAAACTGGTCAAGTGGCGACTGTTCCGCTTGAGCAACGTAGGACTGTCAATTCTGAGTGGTACACCACAATTTGTTTGCCTGAAGTTTTCGGAGAAATTCGAAAAACGAACAAGAGAAGACGAATTAAGGTGCACCATGACAATGCGAGCTCTCACACATCGGCTCAAACCATCGCCTTTTTAACCGGCCAAAACGTCGAATTGATGGGTCATCCGCTGTACAGCCCCGACTTGGCACCCAACGACTTCCTTTTATTCCCGTACATCAAGAAAATAATGAGTGGTTAACGATTTTTTTCGTGGAAAAGTGCAAAAGTGTATAAATCATGCTGGAGAATACTTTGAAAAACAATAAAACCATTTTTGATGATAAATATTCGCATTTTCATTATTAGGCCAGAAATATATATAGCAGCCTTCGTACAGATGCTCATAATAAAAAAATGATGTCTTAACGCGGGCGAGACTTCTTGCATGATACCTTCACCATACGCTTTAGACACCATTTTTGTCGGATGTGCGGTCTACACATCACATATTAGTCGAATATTATAAAATTGTCCGGTCTTAGGTCGGTTGGACCATAAATCGCAGGTTTTGTTTCGGTCTTTTGCTTTTACACATTAAGCAGCATTAACCGGCTAGAGACCTCTTGTTTCTATACTTAAATAGAAGACAAGTTTTTAACAAAATGGCAACGTGATTGATTTTCGTGGCTCTATTGCGAACAACATCAATATACATAAGTATATTCCTCAGAACAAACTGGGAGAGCATGCACAGGTGTGTTCCCATTTCCTTTACACCCGTTTTCTTTTGATTGTGGACACATTTGTTGGCCATAAACACTGAAACAAAGAAATGTCAAATTAGGTTGGGCAAAAAACCTTGACGTGTAGGTGTGACTTACATTGTGTATTATGGTTGAACCACCCTTTATATAGCCCAAATAAAAAGATCCCTACCCATTTTAGTTACAATCGCTCTAGAACACCCATTTTAATTCTGATTTCGATCAAATTTATTATTTTAAATGACGCTGAACAAACAACCAATCTGGCACCAATTTGGACCAAAAACGAAGCTGAAAATAAAATTATTTTTCCAATGTGACGTATGGGTACCAAAAAATAATGAAAGTATTAAACCAATTTAAATATGACAATATTTTTAAAATCTTGATATTCGAGCCCGTTTAAGAGGTCCAAAACTCCGTTTTCAATTGGCTTTTTAGCACATCTAGAAGTGCTGGGTATAGTCGGCCACGACCGTTTTTAACTTTTTAAAAACAACGCTACAATCCAAAATGCATTGATTTTGGGATGCAATGTTAACCCTGTCTGCAAAATAACGCTTCAAATTAAATTTCGTTGAAATTAGATGAAGCTAGGAACAGTTAGGTTGGTTAGACTACAAATCTGTGGGTACATTTGAAGGGGGCTATATCAGAAAATTAATCGAATTCTCCCAGTTTCAATAGCGACCTTCATTAGCCAGAGTGAGCAAAGTTGTATCCAGATCAGGTCATTACTGCGACTTACATTTTGATTACAAGAATATAAGAGTAGATGGTTAATCTACTTATAAATCGGGTCTCTCGTTCTTGCTTTTGGGTGTTACAAAGAGCCGCATATACAACCTTTACATCACAGTGTAGTAAGAGTATTAAAATAATTGAATATCAAATATCGCATTTAGAGTTGCTTAACCCTTAATCAACAGGCGTCTTTGTTCGGAACTATTGAATAACAAGTTTGGTGATTGGAAGATCATATCGATATATGCGAAATTTTAACCGAATAGGATTATATACGGAAAGGACCTTGGTCCTATATCAATTTAAATGGGGTTTAACCTTGGCCCAAGCAGATTCTGAGTCAATCTGTAATACAAACCCATAGTCTATCGCCTTTCGATGTAAGCGTTCCAAACCTCAGCACGTTAAAGCTGTAAAACTATCGATAGTATCAATATTTTTTTTTGGCGCCAATATCGATTGTTTTTAATGACTATCGATAGTATCGGTACAAATGTCATCACTTGAACAAATGTTGGGACACAGCGAATTTTGGCAAGTAAAATATAAGGAATAAAACAAATTATTGACTAATTTTTAGTTCAAAATAGGTGAATCAAAAGTTAAGTTGACACTTCTGAAAGTCATGGATAAATAACTATAAAGATTAAAAACGTAAATAGCTACCAGCAAGGAGAACATAATTGAATCGCTAGCAACGACTGTAACAACATTAGAAGCGATTCTGAAATCGGAACTAAAAAGATAACAAGAAAGTCTTCCTCCGAAGTGTGGCTCTTTTGTAAAAAAAAACGAAAGATGGTAAACACGTTAAATGTATCCTGCTCCAGAATTTACAAAACCAGTGGCAACACATCAAACCTTTTGATCATCTCAAACGTGCTTATTAAACTTTCCGCATCAATATAATGGGTGATCCATCTAGAGGTATTTTTTCAGAACAAAAAAAATATATAAAAATTCAAACCAAGTGTGGAAACTTTATTGGTAATTTAAAAGAACATTTTATGGCATTTATTTTTTGAATATAATAACCTTCAAATCTTAGCAACTGTATTATGGAAATAAGCGTTCGGTGAGAAATTGCTTTCTCATCTCCGCTGTTTTCGACCAAAATTTTGTTCAGTGATGAGGCTCCTTTCTGGCTCAACGGCAAAGTCAATAAACAAAATTGCCGCATTTGGACTGAAAAGCAACAAGAAGAGGGTCAAGAGGTGCCATTATATCCAGAGAAAGCCACAGTTTGGTGCTCTTTATAGGCTGGTGGAATTCGGTGCATATTTTTTTAAAAATGATGATGGCCGGAACGTAACCGTGAATGGTGCTCGCTATCGCGCACTTATATCGATCTTTATGCTACCTGAAATCGAAGACCGTAATCTTGACGACACTTGGTTTCAACAGGACGGTGTGATACGGTGCCACACAGCTGCTCAAACAATGGATCTATTGAGAGGTCATTTCGAAAAACAGCTAATAAAGATTCCACACTTGATTTAAATTTTTATATTTTTTTTGTTCTGAAAAAATACCTCAAGATGGATCACCCTATACAAATATATGCTTCTAAAGCATATTTGGAAATTAATCCATTAGGCAGAAAAACACTAATAAATAGTGTCTTATATCTTGTTTTAAAGATTATGTTTTATTAAAGTCATGTTTACGTTTTTAATCTTTCATTAATGGCCCGTTGGTTAAAAGGGGACCATTAATGAAATCTTGACTATCGGTAACTCCTGATTTTAAATTTTTCGTGTATGGTACTCGTATATATATGTACATTTTGAAAAAAAATAATAAAAAACTCATGTTAAAGAAGCAACTGACGTTTTGTAGAATAAATATACATACGCAACTTAACCGGTAGTATCGATAGTGTTCACAAAAACTATCGAAACTATCGAATGGGGCAACTATCGATAGTTTTACAGCTCTACAGCACATCGTGAACCTACGTGTGTGGTATGGTATTAAGTAGATTGGACAGTTTGCGCGAACTACAGTGGTACAGGAATGCAAATATTGATACAATACGAAAATATAACTTGAAAATTACGACATCGGTTTGATGATAAAAACTCGTGATATTTAAGAATTTAATAAAAGTTGTTTTTATTTTTTAACGATTTCTTTCCTAGTTTTTAAGAATACGATTAATGAATTAGTTTCATATTTTATACGAAGTGTTACTTATATTTCGTGAAATTGTGTCGAAGTTTTCTAATTTTTATGACAACAAAAATGAAATTCTTTCATAAAATAATAAAATTTGTTCATAATTTTTATCAAAAATGTTCACGAAAACTTTGCGTTTTGCTAACATTTATTCGGCCTTTAATCATTATAACGACTTGCATAGTTTTTATTATGGCTTGTTTCTTTTCAGAAACGTACAACGAACAAAAATTGGTAAAAAGTATAGGCTAGGGTTGCAAGGCAGACTGTACAGTAGAGTGGGCCAAAAAAAAGTTGCACCAGTCACATTTGTTTTCTCTGCACCCTACATACATTTCTTTAGGTTTTTTTATCCTGCGTTGTCATTTATAGTCCGGTCGTAACAAAGTTCATACCGTTGTTCAAGTTTTGGCAAGGGCTATATTTCGTCCATAGGTCATTTTTGACTCGGAGGCCAAATTCGATTAGTGACCTCTGTTACCTCGTTTTCTCCTTTTCGCAATATCTTTGTAAAGATTTCTACGGCCACATATCAAATGATTTATAGAGCAGATTTCTTCAATTGAATGAGAATTACTCTTTTACGTATGCACAAGCCCAAACTTGTGTTCTTAAAAATAACCACTAATTTTCCTTTAAAGATATTTCATACAAAATGAGAACATTTTCGTAAAGCATATGAAGCAGAAATTACGAAAATAACGAAATTTTTACGAAAATGTTTCTAAAAACTACGAATAAAATAACTTTTTTTGTCTTCATAGAAAATAAGAAACTTTTCATAGAACATATGAAGGAAAAAATACGAAATTTTTATAAAGCTTTTTTAGAATCCGGTTTGTGAATTCGTAAAAACTTCTTCACAAAATACACGAAAATTACGAAAAACAACGTCAATAGTACAGGGTGGACCAAATGAGACCTAGTAATGTATAACTCTTGTAATAACGTTTTTTTAAATGATTTATTTTTATATGTTAAATACATTTTATAGAAATTTAACGTGACTATGTGTGAAATATGACATCAGACAAATGACCACCATTTTGCTAGATACAGGCATTATTGGCTCTTTTTAGCGCATATTGCATTACAGGGAGTAATGTTTCTGGTTGCAGGCGTCGTATTTCGTCTCGAATATTCTGCTTAGGCTACCCAAGTGTCTGTGGTTTGTTAACATACACTTTGTCTTTTAAATAACCCCATAAAAAAAATTGGACGCAGTTAAATCTGGTGTACGAGGAGGGAAATCTGATTTTTTTGAAATTCTGCGTTCACCAAATATTTCTCGCTGCATGTGAATAGTTTGCCAAGCAGTATGTGCAGTGGCTCCATATTGTTGAAACCACAAATTAGGATGTTGCTTCACTATTGGCCGCAAAAAGTTGTCGATCATTGTTCTGTAAGAAGCCCCGGAGACCGTTTTTGACGTTTATCCTCATTCTCAAATAAATATGGGCCGATGATAAATCGATAATTTTAATGCGTTGTTGTGGACTGTACGAGTACGTATTCATTTTAAATTTCCAAGAGTTCAGTTATAATCTGCAAAAAGAAAAAATAAATTATGTTAAAAAATAAAAAAGTTGTTTGTGTTTCACATCAGCTGGTCTTATTTGGGCCACCCGTTATAAAGAATGACGAAGAACACAAGAAGAAGAAGAATGTGTCGCTGAAAGTGCGAACATACTTCTTTGGGTTGAGGCCGAATTCAGGAATATGTGACTTATGGAGGCAAACCAGAATAGAGATAAGGGTCCAAAGTTGAGGCATGTCGAATTATATTTCTATATGACGGTTACCTCACTAACCGTAAACCGAAACTTTGATTTATCCTTGTTCAGTATTTTGTCTATAACTTATTTAATAAATGTTCTATTTAAAGCACAAAAAGACAGTTTATTTGAAAACTAAATCCCCCAACAAAATAATCTGGTACAAGAAGAAAGCTACTATTTTAATGAAACCTATTATTCCTATTTTGGCTCTTTAATTTGGAACGGCCACATTATCCTAATTTTTTTATACTAAATTTCTATACTAAAATCTTTGATTTTTCTTTACGGCCATAATCTAGATATAATTTTCGTTAAGTTTGAATAAATTTGTAGCCGAAATAATCGTTGCCAGAGACTGCTGAAGCGGGTTTAGAAACAGCTGTACAGTCTGCCTGGCAACCGTAGCCAACATGTTTCACCATTTTTTTAGTTGATTCTAAAAACGAAACAACAAAAAGGTCTCGAACCAGAATAAAAACACGTTGTTGTAAAAGAAATTTATTGATGGCTCTCGATGTGGAGTCTCTTTAGAGGTGGCAAGAGTGAGTTGTATTTTCGTGGGCAATTGTGTGAAGAAAACTTGAAAAGTAAGGTTTACAACAGTAGTTCTCATTCGTTTGGGGAGAGCCTGGCCTTATAGAGTTCGGTTTTACTTTCAACAATTGCAGCAAGGCTTTCTTAAGAGGGTTGTCGCGGACCCAAAATCATGATAAAAATAGTGTGCAGCCACGAAGATCAATGTCACTTTGCCATTTTGTTAAAAACTTGTCTTCTATTTAAATATAGAAGCAAGAGGTCTTGAGCCGGTTTAATCCCTGTTCAAAGAATAAAAACTGTTTAAGATAAAAAATAATGATAAAACATCGAATAAATGTAAACAAAGCAAATTTATTTTTATTT
Organism: Hydrotaea diabolus; assembly: GCA_963513945.1. Taxonomy (NCBI): domain Eukaryota; kingdom Metazoa; phylum Arthropoda; class Insecta; order Diptera; family Muscidae; genus Hydrotaea; species Hydrotaea diabolus. The sequence continues at coordinate 77,801,789 of OY740720.1, forward strand.
AACTAAATATTATTCTTTTAGTACCCTGGGCATCGAAAAAGTACATCTTACAGAAGCAGAAGGTACAAAAAAAATACCATTTTGTACCCCTGCCGTGGTTAATTTAAACTGATTCACCTTTAACAAACTGAATGCTAAACTCTAAATGTACATCCACTATTGTGCTAGAGGGCCTGATGATCACTTAAAAAACCTTCAGACATGAGACGAATATGTCAGTGTGCACCGGGCAGCAGGTGAATTCCTAATGGATTTTGTTACAGAAAAATCCCCCTACAAAAAAAAAGAAAAACACCGCAACGCTTGTTTGTTTTGCAAATAGTCATAATTGACTGACTTATTAGTATAACGACTGCATTCATTGTGGTACGTCTCTACGTGCATGTCTCCCCCAACATTATGGAAACAACGGGGAACTTCTCGGCAATTAGTGAGCAGTGCACGATATTACTAATGTACGCACTGGGCGGAACCTGCCAATTAATTAAAGCTCCGCTTTCACAGTGAAGCATTTAATCGGCTTTAGGCATTAATGTCTTGTTTCCAATAATTCATTCATTCTGCTTGACGAGAAAAAAATGCCGCTAAAAATTGACAGATGTTTTTATTCAGATTTTTACATGGGTTTTTTAAGTAGAACCAAAACATACATATCAAACAAAATGTAATAAGGTCCAACTTAATAATTTAATTGCCATTATGAAGCAATCTGAAAAAAATGAAGCAATCTACCTACAAAATACGTTAGCATACCTTTACGCATTCTTTAAAGTGAACAAGTAAAAACGACATTTAGTTCGGGCAGGCCGAATGTAATAAACTCCCCAATATGGATCCGCTTTTAAACACATATAAGTACATATCTCTCAGCATTTCGTTAAGGAACACGCGGGGAACTACTTCTCTTATCGGTATGCTGTGCACGTTGAAATACTTATATGCACTGACTGGGATCTATTCCACAATGCCGGCAATTGTATACATTTTATTTCTTTTTGAAAACCACACGTCTGAAAAAACACCAGTACAATACAGATATGTACTAGAAAGCCTCGATTTGTATGAAGCCCAACAAAATTGAAATGTGGTCCTCCAGAATTAAAAACAAAAATATTCTAGGACGAACCGCAAAATATGTTGACACTAGCTGGACCTGCTTCCATGTTTTTGGTCCAGAGAATGATTCACTATGATTTACAATTTTGTTCACTCTCCTTTTAAATTATATTCTTGAAATTGAATTTTTGTTTTTGTTTTTTTTATATATATGCTGGTAGCCTAACTACGAGTAAGTATACGAATCTAAGGTATATTTCAATAATGGATCCTAGTATGGATATTTTGTTGTGTGGATCTCTGTTTATTAGCAGGTATGGATCACATGTCTGAGAATTTTAAACCTGGTTTGGCTTGAACCTCGTAATAAAGGGCCAGAGGACCTTTACAGTCATTTACAGAGTGTTCGCGATACTCGTATTATGTGGAGTGAAAAACTCTAGTTATGTAAGTATAAGTACGTCGTCCACGTAATTTAGGTAATGAAGGTTTTTCGTGTTGACTGTTTTAAGGATCACGTATGAGAGCATTTAAGCCACGTGACGTAGAAAAAAGGATTCTACACAGTCTTTTTGGAGTGTTCATTCGCGATTGGTATTGACTGTTTTAAGGACCACGTTTTAGAGCATTTAAGCCACGAGACGTAGAAATGAATTGTACACAGTCTTTCGAGCGCGTGTGTTTGCGTTTATTGTTAGGGCTGAAGCACAAGTGTACTTAGTAGGGACATAAATTCTGTTACAACATTGAACACATCCATTTCAATAGTAAAACTGAACATTCCCCGTTAATGTTATATGGGTTTTGCGGCTAATCCCTAGGCCACTAGCGATTAGCCGCATGTTCGTCTACCGATGCATAAAACTGTTAGAGGAGACTGGAGATGTAAAAGACCGCCACCGGTCAGGCCGCCCACGCTCTATTCGTATACCGCATGTCATCAAAGCCGTTAAATCAAGAATTCACAGAAATCCGCTCCGCAAACAGAAAATCATGGCCCGTGAGATGAATATCACGCAAAAGTCCATGAGTCGAATCATTAAAAAAGACTTGGGACTTGGGGCTTTCAAACAACGTACCGGAAATTTATTGACTACAGCTTTAAAAAAAATAGCATTGAAAATGCAAACGTCTTTTGGTGAAGCACGCTGATAACACAGTACAACAGCCAATTTGGGGGGTGAGAAATTCCAAGTCAGGGTGATGGTACTAGGTCAGTATATTAAAACCCTCAAAGGGTTTTGCGTTCGTATGTGCCAGTTTTTTTTTATGACCTTTTACATTTTTTCCTTATCTTGATGTTTTTTCGCTTAGTTGTAAAATGTTGGCAAAAACGTAGTTTGACATAACTCGAGAACGACTAGTTCGATTTTGCTGAAATAAATTGAGAAAAATTATTAATTACATTTTCTTTAATCCATTAATATTCTGTTTCTCTACCAAATCAACATTTTTGCAATTAGAAATAAATTTATGAAGAAAATTTTGTCAAAATTTTTTTTTTTTATTTTTTATGGCACATACGAACGCAAAACCCTTTGAGGGTTTTAATATACTGACCTAGTACCATCACCCTGACTTGGAATTTCTCACCCCCCCAGACAATAACCCCAAAAATGTTCCACAGTGTAACTTGCACAGAAAAATTTTGTTCACCGATGAAAAAATTTTTACCGTTCAGGAAAAATTTAACAAGCAAAATGATAGAGTGTTTGCGCGGCCATCTAAGGAAGCATCTGAACTGATCCCATGGGTGGAAAATGGTCATCACCCAGCTTCAATCATGGTTTGGTGGGGTGTCTCTTACGATGGGGTCACTGACCTGCATTTCTGCGAACAAAGAGTCAAAACATTGGCCAAAGTTTACTAAGAAACCGTTTTGGAAGCTGTTGTGAAACGTCTTAACAATTCGCAGTTCCGAAACCAGCCATGGACTTTCCAAAAACACAACTTATTTAGGAAATTATTATATTTATTCAATTTTGTATGGAACAAAATATCGGCCAAATGGCCGCCCGACGGCGGCAGCACACCTCCGTCCGATTGTCCAAATTTTCGATAACGCTGAGGCATAATTGAGGTTCTATGCCGTTAATTTGCCGAATTATCTCATACTTTTGCTCTTGAATTGTAGCTGGCTTATCGACGTACACCTTTTCTTTCAAATAAACCTAAAGAAAGAAGTCCAAAGGTGTCAAATGACATGATGGTGTCAAATCACATGATCTTAGCCATTGTTTCGTTAGCTGTGTGGCAAGTGGCACCTTCCTGTCACTTATTTTCCACATTCATATCTTTCAATTCGGGCCATAACAAGTTCGTTATCATCTCACGATAGCGAACACCATTTTTTTTTCATTTGGCAGGCCATAAACCGCACCAAACAGTCAGTCACTCTTTGTGGGTGCATTGTTTTTTCGAAAATCACTCTTGGATTATCATTCGCCCAAATGCGGCAATTCTGCTTATTAACGAATCCACTGAGGTAAAAATGTGCCTCATCACTGAAGATGATTTTCCTCGAAAATTGATCATCTACTGCTACCACATCTTGCCACCATTCTGACCATTGATGATGGCCATGGTTCAAATTGAGTTAGTCTGAAATTGAGAAATATCAAATAAAATGCAGAAAACACTTAACGTTTGGGTGTGGCTCACATTCAACATCGGACCTTAAAATTTAACCACCCTTTATTGTACGTAAGTAAGCGAAGTTCATGTACTACGAGACAAGTTATTTGGGTTCTAATCTGCACTAAAACAGGGCCATTTATGTGGCAGGTACTAGAAGAAACGTTGCTCGGAATTCAATTATTTGTCCCCAAGTTACCTTATAAATCTGTCCTTAGATAATAATGTTGAGGAAGCCAATAGTGGTCGTAATGGAATATTTGTGTGGGAGGTGCCAGAAGGGGTGATGCAATATGTACAATTGGCTGTACTTTTAGTCCCACAGAAAAGACACTACGAAATGCCAAATTAAGAGATTGCTAACTTATTTTCGAAGCTTTCGTGACGCCATACTGCTGGAAATTATTAATTACAAAATGTATTATAAAATTCACTTGCTGACGAAAAATGGAAGACAGAGGCGTACTGCTCTACTTACTTGTACATCTCACACAATAGTCACTTCAGAGCGTAGATTGAGAATGCATAGTTTGGCTTGATTTTGCAATCTGCAATAACTGTATTTCATCTTTGAATTCGAATAAGAAAAATGTGGATATCACGCCAAATTCTAGCACCTCCCACATAAAATAACCTCTACGAGGTTAAAATTAGTTAATATTAGTTTTTATGAAAGTCGGATCCACAGACTGAAACTTGCTGACTTGTTAGAGTATTTTCTCAATAAATAATTCTTTTTTGTGGACGAACCATGGCTTAAATAGAGACTGTTAGTGGACATTACATGGGACATGGTTGCCCTTTGTGGTGAAAATAAGCTATTAAAAAACTTTAGTACGATTCCAAATTTGGATTTATTTTGAAGATTTGCCTGAAATTGAGGGAGGACAAAACTCATTGAAACTCATTGAAACTCATTGGGTTAAAAAAAACTGCCCTAATGGACAAAAGAAGCGACCACTGCACACAAGGAACTAAAATTAAAGCATATTTTACAACGAATCTAAATATCGATAGATTTTGAAAATTTGGCTGAGATTAAGGATCATGGATCCACAAACAAGTGATTAATAGTAAATAAAGACATATTTCACTACGAAACCAAATATGGACCTTTAATGAAGATTTGGCTTAGATTGGATCCAAAAAACTGCATACAATATCACATTACTACGGTTTCTATATATATTTCTGGCCTAGACAACTCTAAGTGGCCTGCGCCATTTGACATTTCCATTGGAAAGTTTGACATTTTTAAGCACAAACGTACTCAGAACGTTTTGACGTGCGACCATCATTTGTGTTGTTTACAGTGACTTGAAAAAATCAATTTGGCAAAAAAATGGAATTAACTCGTGAACATTTTCGTGCGATCATTTTTCACAACTCTCGACGTGGATTATCACGATAAGAGAGCGTCGATGAACTTAAATCTTTGTACAACGATGAAGCACCATCCAATAGCACTGTGAAAAACTGGTTAAATGAATTCAATCGTGGCCGACGCTCGCTCAAAGACGAAGGTCGTCCAAAAACGGCCGTTGTGCCAGTGAACTGATAATGCATTCGATATTGCATGAACGCCTGGCCTTGAAAAATGTTTGTTCTCGTTGGATCCCGCACAATTTAACAATCGCTCAAAAAAAGGTCTCACGTCGATTGGTGCAAAGAAATTTAGAAAAAATACGATCGCAGTGCTTCAAAAGACGTTTATAAGATCGTCACAGGTGACGAATCATGAATCTATGCGTATGAGCCCGAAACGAAGCAGCAGTCGACCGTGTGGGTCTTCGAAGACGAGCCAAATCCAACGAACGAAAGTTGTTCGTGGAAGAAGCACTTCGAAGCAAATGGTCGCCTGTTTTTTCGGCAAAACTGGTCATGTGGCGACTGTTCCGCTTGAGCACTGTAGGAGGTCAATTCTGAGTGGTATACCACAATTTGTTTGCTTGAAGTCTTCGGAGAAATTCGAAAAACGAACAACCGAAGACGAATCATTGTGCACTATGACAATTCGAGCTCTCACACACCGGCTCAAACCAGCCCCTTTTTGACCGGCTTAAACGTCGAATTGATTGATTGGGTGGCACCCAAAGACTTCTTTTTATTCCCACACATCAACGATTTTCGTCGCCAGAAGATGCTGTTGAAGCGTTCAAAAACCATGTTTTGGAGGTGTCTCAATTGGAGTGAAAAAAGTGCTTCGACAATTGGTTTAACAATTGTATAAATCATGCTGGAGAATACTTTGAAAAACAATAAAACCATTTTTGACAGATTTAGTCAAGATCTGTCAAAGCTTGAGACCTACACATTGATTTCAAAAAAAGATATACAGTCATTAATTCTGAGTCGATCAGTTAAACAAACCTGGTATCTGTCTCTCCTCTTTTCAGGTGTTACTAACATCAGGATTAAGTTCAATATTTCACACCGCGAGAATAAAGTAAATATGGTGCAATCTCGAAAAATACAAAAATATTTAATACCGAAGAGAATATGTTACAGCTAGACTTGAACTGATTCATATACGAATGAGTTCGGGGTTACGGACCTTTAATTTCGAATTACGTCATATATCCCTTTGAATAATCTCTCCAATTTTGTTGGGTCCCATACTTTTGAAATTATTTCTGTTCCCCCTGATGCGGATCAAAACATACACATAAATCATCTGACAAATTTGACTTAAAACCCGATTTTTTAGACGACAAATAATTTAAGGCGTTGAAATTTCTGAATTGTTATTTTGGATTAATTTTGTGTGCGAGATACGTGTGTACGTTTTTTTTATTTTCTTGTTCTTGTAAGACCCGATCCAGTTTGCAAAATAACAAAGCGTGGAGAAAAATCGTTGCGTGACTTTATTACATTTGACACCTACCGCCGTAGATGGTATAAAACCGGGACATTCTGCTTCATCAGTTTAGTTCACACTTCGATTTCAAAGCAAACATTTCTAAGATTTACACAAATCGCGACGAAAGGGAAACACGTGAAGAAGACAAGATGCGGATTTTAATACTGCTTTCATTTTTCGCTGTAATTGTAGCAGTTATGGCACTGCCCGCTCCTCCGGCCGATGTGAAGGATGTGGAGAAGTCTGTTCGATTGGCAGATGTTGCTGATGCCGGTGATAGCCACTCGAATGCTGGCGATCGCAAAGCCCGATATGGATGGGGTGGCGGATGGCATCGTCCTTGGGGTGGCTGGGGCGGCGGATGGGGAGGCTGGGGAGGTGGCGGTTGGGGTGGATGGGGTAATGGCGGTTGGGGTGGCGGCGGTTGGGGTTGGTGATGATGCCTACGCTCAGCATCCTGCCTTTTTATACATTTATTTTTGAAAATTAATAAATATATCCAAACATAAATTTCCTTTCTCAAATTAGTGCGTATTTATTGAAGCTACGACTATGTTCATGAAGAATGAAAGTGTGGTTGGGGTGAAATATTCTAAGACCATCATACTATCGTATTGTTGGATATGTGGTTAAGATTCAATAATATAATGGTTGTGGCGATCATGTTATAGTTGTGGGGATCATATTATAGTTGTGGGGATCATATTATAGTTGTGGGGATCATAATATTGATGTGCTACAATAACAGCCAAAATTAATAACATGCTCACCCCAACCATACTTTCTGTCTGTGTCGTTCTCAAGCAATATAAACATGACTGTTACTGTTAACTGTTAAGACAGCTAACAGTACATGACAAAAGTTCAAATACTCGTATGCATTTCAAAATCTGCAATAATTGATATACCAAGCACAAGGTACAAGGTTGATTTGATTATAAATTCGTGAAATACTCGTTAGGTTCTCTTTAATGTATACATATATTAACCATGCTACGTCCTAACGAAGGGCGCCTGCTAAATGCCTATTGAATGAAGGATACAGTTCAAAGGAAACGTGGTTACATCAGCCATCTTACCGAAAAGTGCAATTCGATGGGTGTTGAAAATGGCAAAACCCGTGCTAAAGGTTTTCCTTTAATGGAAAAAATCTATTTTTGTGTTTCCACAATAACTCTTTAGTATTTTTAAACATAATTAGTTTGGCATTGAAGATGTAGGCTCGTAAGTTATGAACGTCTAAGAAATAGGTTAGGTCATTATGCTTATAGACCAAACAAGTGAGAACCTCCAAAATGAACCTTAGAGTACTCAAAAGCATTAAATTGTTCTCACGTTCGCAATTATGCCCCCAAGTCATAAATGTAAAGGGCAGGCCATTGCTTCTAATAGCCTGAGCCTAAATATGCAAAAATGGAAGGGGTAGAAATGACCCTCCTTTAGTTTAAAAAAAAAACTTGGATTAAAACCACTGTACAAAAACAACAAATCAGCAGCGCTGTTATAAGGGCGTCTACTAATCGCACTACGCATTACAGAGAGAAATCGTTCTTAGGCAGTTTGTCAGATGTGTTTTTGCCACTTTCGATATGAACACATTGAAGTCAAATACCCATAAACATTACTGATACATCCTTCTTCCTACGCACAGAGAAAAGATATGGTTATTATATGGTCAACGCAACAATAATATGTTCTCTACAATAAAAGCATGTTCGTCGTAACCATAGTATTGTTTTTTGAATTTCATTTTGACAACAGTATGATTGCGACAATATTACTATTGTTGAAATGTTACAATAGTATTATTGCCAAATTTAGAAATGAAAATATGGTTGTAGCAACCATATAAACATGGTTGTCGCAACAAAAATATTGTTGTTTAATTCTTTCGTTAGCAACAATATGAGTACGGCAATCATATAGTATGGTTGCTACTATGAACATAGCAAAACAGGTTTTATAGAGCATACATGTATGTGTGTGCGTATGTTTTATTTGATATACCAAAAAAAACACACACACATAGGATACAGTGTATGTTTGTTGTCTATTATAAAAAAACAACAACAATAGGAAGGTAGTTCGAGGGATTTTTATTGTGTTTACTTTGTTCGGTGAAATACTCTACTACCGACTGGTTCTCGTTTATTTAAAATCTGCCTGCGCTTAAGTATATAGCCATTGATCATGGTTCTATCATATTCGTTACTTGGGGTCTACGAATGGTGAAGTAGCATTCACCCCTGCTGGCAACTAAAAGTATTTTCGACTGCAGTTGGAATATATGAGTATATTTTTGATTTTTGAATGAAATATTCAATAAAAACATGGCCTCAATTCTGGCTATTAACCTTTTGTAATGCAATTTAATAAAACTTGCTTGATAACAATCTCTATTTTTGAATAACAATATTACCCATTCCTAATGAATAGTTTTGGGGATCATAGTATGGTTGAGTGTGAATCATACTATGGTTGTGGGGATCATAGTATGGTTGCGAGTGAATCATACTATGGTTGTGAGGATCATACCATGGTTGTATGAGAAACATACTATGGCTGTGAGGATCATAATATGGTTGTGAAGATAATAGTATGGTTGAGTGTGAATTATACTATTGTTGTGAGGATCGTAGTATGGTTGTGCAGATCATAGTATGGTTGTGGATATCATAGTATGGTTGAGTGTAAATCATACTATGGTTATGGGGATCATAGTATGGTTATATGTGAATCATACTATTGTTGTGAGGATCATAATATTGTTGTGTCACAACTATATACCCAACAATAGCATGATCCTCTTCGAATATTGTCACCCCAACCATACTTTTTTCTGCGTGTAATCTATTTTACCGTAATCGACACAATGCACTGCATATAGTGGAAGCTAGATTTAGGCACAAATCACGTGATTAGCGTGAATCACGCTTGGACATAAGTAAAATCTAATTTTACTCACTAGAGCGTGCGTGAACGTGACCAAAAAAAACGTCGTGCGTAAGTGGAAAATTTTCGTGATTTACGAACTTTTGCAATAAAAAATCGGCTTTACAAAAGACATTAAATTACCATAATTTTTTAACCCCAATGAAAAAGAGACTGAATCAAATTTTTGTTTTATAATCATTAACTATAATTATAACTTTAGATGTTTTATGTAAAAAATATAAACTTTGCTTTATATTTCTTTTTTTTTTAATTTAAAAATGTGAGTTTTTTCTTTTGCGCGACTCTCGTGATTCACGAGTGAACGTGACTTATTTTTAATTTTACACAGGTGAGCGTAAGCGAAAAAAAATCGTCGTGCGTGATTCAAAATTTTTACGTCGTGATCGTGCGTGACCGTGAGTCAAAATTACTCACATGCCCATTTCTATAGGAAGCATTCCCTGAGCATAGCATCGCCCACTTTTCCCTCTGGGTGTGTTTGTTTCCGTACCAACATCATCATTAAAATTGTTATGCAAATACCAAAAGTGGACGGAATGGTCCACATTAGGGCGGGTCGATTTTAAAATCGCCCAAGTGACAAGGAAAATCGTATTCTACGGATCAAAATAAGAAACTTTGTTCGAGGAACTATTCCTCTAAAACGAATTCTTATGATCCGACTTCTGACCCGTATGGTCAAATTTAAAAAATAAAACACTTTGACCCATTGAGTTTTCGATAGTTGTTGATGTTGTTGGTGCTTCATCTTGCGGTGTAGATGATGGTGGATTCATTGTTATCGATAGAAAATAAAAAAACGAGAAAAAAAACATATTTCAAACTCGGATAACAATAACATAACAATCCAAGAAACACTAGCAACAAAATTAAGCACACACACACACACAAAAATGCCTTCTATCTTTCATAATTTCAGAATTCGTTGCAGAGGTTCCTCGGGCAAAGTTTCTTATTTTGATCTCTTGAATACGATTTTCCTTGTCACTAGAGCGATTTGTTTGCCTCCCTACAAATCGACCCGCCCTAGTCTACATACAATGCATATCTCAAGCCCTATTATGTTATATTGTATTGTACGTGGCAACCCAGCAAACCAAGCCTTTAGAATTCGGTCAAATTATGTACGACAATCGGCAAGATGTTCCGATTTCTTACCAATCTCGTAACGAAAAACATATGAGAGGGTTGACAAAAATTCTGAACCACTTCTCCGAAAAAAAAACCTCAGACAAATCGAGCAGAATTTGTAACGATTTCGGTAAGAATTCTCGATAGAGTTCAGATATTGTTCATAATTGTCTCATATCAGACATTGTCGGCAAATTTGGTTAACTGGGAATGTATATTTGTATGTCACCTTGGAATATTTAAACAAAATCGTTGATAAAATTTCAAAAAAAAATGTAAGTTTGGGCGCCTTTTCTTTGATATGTCGTTGTGGAACTTGTTTCCTCGAAAATGGTTTTTTTGATATGTCGTTGTGGAACTTGTTTCCTCATTCCAAAAACTATCGAAAAATCGGTGGCACAATATCGATTGCTTAATTGACCCACCCTAATATACAAAGTTCAACAGCAAAACGATTTTTGAATGACTTTCAGTATATATTGACATAAATATGGGTACCAGACAACTATATCATTATCTCTAGAAGCCCAAAATTAAAATTACCAAAAACAGTTAAGCAAGACGCTCCTTGTATCAATTTATATCAATAGACGAATATGTATATTATTCTATTTTACAATGTATGTGTGCCCGTCCATCCGTCCGCTTGTCCAGCTTGTAATTAACCTGCAGGTCGCAATTTTTGTCCGATTTTTAGGATATTTGTCAAAAGTACGTAAGACTAAGGATGGAAGTTATTGAAATTTCCACTTTTCCATTAGGGACATAACAATTTAATACTTTGTAGGGACATACGAGTAAATACTGGTACACACGTTTTATGCTGTAAAATAAAAAGTACTGAATGTTTTTGGACCAAATATTTTTTAATCTGATTATTCGAAATGTCCTCGTTTTGCCTTTATACACGCCTAAAGTCGCACTGGCCAATCGTCAATAGCTGCGCGAACCTCGTCCATTGTAAAATTGGCCACAGCTCGAACCGAAGCAGTCTTAAGAGATCCAATGTTGGGGTATCTTTTGTGACAAACCTTGTCTTCTAAAACCGTCCAAAAATTTGTAATCCAATGGGTTCAAATCTGGACTGCCTGAGGGCCACTCTTCAGAAGAAATGAACGCTGGCAAATTGTTTCGAAGCCAGGCCTGGGACGTTTTAGCCTTATGGGTCAGCGCAGAATCATGCTGGAAAGTCCATGGTTGGTTTTGGAACAGGGAACACCAAACCATGATTATAGCTGGGTGATGGCCTTTTCCACCTTGTTCAGATGTTTTCTTATATGACCGCGCATACACTCTATTATTTTGCCTGTTAAATTTTTCCTGAACGGTAAAAATTTTTTCATCGGTGAACAAAATTTTTCTGTGCAAGTTATCAGCGTTCTTCACCAAAAGACGTTTGCATTTTTCAATCCTATTTATTTTAAAGATGCAGTCAATTAATGTCCGGTACGTCGTTTGAAAGCCCCAAGTCCCTAGTCTTTTTTAAAGATTCGACTCATGGACTTTTGCGTGATATTCATCTCACGGGCTATGATTTTCTGTTTTCGGAGCGGATTTCTGTGAATTATTGATTTAAAGGCTCTGATGAAATGCGGTGTTCGAACAGAGCGTGTGCGGCCCCGACCGGTGGCGGTCTTTTACATCTCCAGTCTCCTCAAACAGTTTTATGCATCGGTAGACGAACATGCGGCTAATCCCAAGTGGCCGAAGCGTTTTGAAAATATCGCTTTTTTTCATTTCACACTTGAAAAGCGTTATTACAGCGATACGGTTCTCATTATCTGACCACTCCATGATGAAAGTTGAAACAATTTTAAAATCCCGTTACAGACTAACGCTATTGAGGTTAGCTTTCAAAACCCATATGACATTAACGGGGCATGTTCAGTTCTACTATTGAAATGGGTGTGTTCAATGTTGTAACAGTATTTATAACCCTACTAAGTATATTCTTAAAAAACAGTATATTTAAGAAATAGAGTTCAAATTAATTCCATGTATCATTTGCAATATACATTTTAAGAATAAAAATTGATTTCGGTCATATGACCACCACAAGCCCCTGTACACGGATATATGCTTTGGGCCCATTTTCCCCCACTCTTGCACACATTTCGACCAGAACGTTGACAATTTCGAGTTGGATGTTGTCTGTGAGCTCGTCTCAAGTTGTTGGCTGGTTGGCATAGACCAATGACTTGATGTGGCCCCAATGACGTTAAATCGCATGAACGAGGTGGCCATTCGACCGGACCATTTCTCGAGACAACACCTTCACCGAATTTGCCTTTCAGTAAATCGATTGTAACGCGCGCTGTGAGGCTTGTGGCACTGTCTTGTTGAAACCACGTGGCGGAGAGATCAAGCTGATCCAATTCTGGCCGAAAATATTTTTCTAACGTGGCACAATAGCGCTCTCCATTAATGATAACATGACGATTGTTGTCACCAACGAAAAAATACGGCCCGATCACACCTCAGGCATGAAAACCACACCACACAGTAATTTTTTGCGGATGCAATAGTGTCTTTTAAAGCACATATGTGACAGCGCATAGAGAAAGGGACCTAAGGGTAAAAAAATCAATTTTCACTTTTTTTTGATGTGGACAACATCTGATCATCGAATGAGACCGATCCCATGCCCCAAAAGTGTTCACTCTCAGAGATATGCGCGTTTTATGAATGTGATGGTACACCAAAGATACACGTATTTAAATCTTTATAATGGCTCTCCTGAACAAAACTGGCTTTTACCCTTAGGTCCCTTTCTATTTTGCGCGTCACAAATGGGTTGACAAAACCACTCAGCCAGAAATGAGCTTCATCGCTGAAGATGATTTTTCGATGAAATTCTGGATTTTCGTGAAACTTTGCCAGAGCCACCGACTCAGAATTCCGGTAGTTATTTTTAATGATATCCAATCGTTGCTCGTAAGTGAACTTTACCCCGATGAAAATGTTGATTTCGACTAACGTTTTGACACTGAGAGATCATTCAAAAAGTTTGAGAGTGCGTTGACATAAAGATACGAAATTGTTATGCCCATATTGGAAAACCCTTCTATATATGTGACAGCGCATAGAGAAAGGGACCTAAGGTTAAAAAAATCAATTTTCATTTTTTTTGTTTTTTTGATGTGGACAACATCTGAGCATCGAATAAGACCGATCCCATGCCCCAAAAGTGTTCCCTCCCAGAGATATGAGCGTTTTATGAAAGTGAAGTCGACGATTCTAAGCGCAAATAGAAAGGGACCTAATCTTTAAAATAGCTCTCCTGAACAAAACTGTTTTTAACCTTAGGTCCCTTTCTATTTTGCGCGTCACATATATGTTTAACCAATTTGACCAAAAACAATAAAATTTTATAATTCAAATATGCCATTAATTTTAAATCTGGGTAGAAGCCTTTCGAGCGGTCCAAAAACCTTTTTCAAATCAATGAAAAAAAGAATTGTTGGAAATCGGTTGGAACTACCAAAACTCTGCTGCAAATAAGGAATTTCCGTTGCAATAACCAAATGTTTATAAGCGCAATGGATATTCGTATTGTAGACACATCTAACTGATCGGTCATACCAATAAAACGTGGAAAGCGTAATTAGTTGTCACAAGTAGTGGTTTTGGCAAGTAATAGTTTTGTAAAGATATTGTTGTTGCAACCAATTACACAGGTCAACACTAAATTTGCGGTAGTTAAGTTAGACCTGATCACGAATCTGGCCTCCGATTTGCCAGATTCGCTTTAGTTTAGGAGATATTCACATAAACATTTATTTTCGTTTTTTTTTAAATAAAAGGATCCCTTACTTTATATGTCAACCGATTTTCAAAAGCTTGAAGGCGGTGTTTAGATGAGAAGTTGACCTATTCAACGATATGAAAATACAAAACTGGTAAAGAGCTTAAAAAATTTAGGGAACTCAAAGTAATTTTTTGAACTAAAACTTCGAAATTTCTGTCGAATTTTGCCTATATCTTTAACAATTCTTATCCAAAATAAAAGCAATGCATTGCGTTCAAAAAGTTAATTTCTACTGTTTAGAGGAAAATTGAAATTGTTTTTTTACAAATAAAGCAGTTAGGAATCATTTTACGATATTCAAAAAACCGAAAATAATGGTTTATGTGAATATCTCCTTATCTAGGGAGAATCTGGCAAATCGTGATCAGCAGCCAAAAATCACTATCAAATCCAGAGGATTTGATAGTGATAACATATTGTTGCCCATAGTTATGAGTTATGATAACTTAAATTTAATCATAATAAAAAACGGGTTGTTAAACTAATTCGATTTTTACTGACCTAAAGCCAATTCATTATTTTGTATTCCAATTTTTTTTGGTAAATATCTACTTTTATCTTTTCAGTCCTTAGGTTTTAGCGTAATTTAAGTGCAAACAGTTTTTTTGCCTCTGACAAAAATTGTCTAGTTTTTGTTGAGCGGCATGTGTATTTCTAGCTTAAAAACATCTTTCCTGGAGGTTCATATACTTCCTATGATCCTTCTAGACTTTATTTCCAATAACTGAACATTACAGAGCACCAACATTCTGCGCTCCTGATGGAATACTCAAGGTGCACACAACCTTAATCATTCGGTTGGCAAACAAAATCGGTTGTGGCAACGAATCTGTTCACTGTTCTTAATAACACTCAGGCATGAAATTCTTACCAAGTCCATCCGGTACAATGAAAATAGTGCGAGAAAGGCTTTTAATACAAGTGGCCACTACTAAAATGTGATAATTGGCTTTCCATTTCGATAACTCGCACGCGGGATCACAAAATTTCAACTACGTATATTCCATGTAAAACACACTTAGCTATCTCATGTACGTTATATTGAGAAATAATCGGCGAACTTTCCTTCATACAAAGTGCTTAATACAATGTGATCCATTTTTTACTCACCGGCCGGGACCTACGGCTTAAACGTGGCCCAAACAGTTTGCCCTTTATATAGGGAAGTGATCGGTATCAGATCCGATGAAACAATTCTGTACTCTTACTAAACACAAATGAATAAACTTTTTATTGATTACAGAATTATATGATGCTTTATTGATTTGTTTTCCAAAGGTAGAATTAAAACAACATACATTTTAATTTGTGGATTTTATCCCCAACCACCACCCCAACCCCAAGGACGGTGCCAGCCACCACCCCAGCCTCCGCCCCATCCACCGCCCCAGCCTCCACCCCAGTGCCCGCCCCAACCTCCTCCCCAGCCCCAAGGTCTATAACCCCATCCGCCATATATAAATCTGGCTTTGCGATCAGCAGCATTGGAGTGACTGTCTCCGGCCTCCGCAACATCAGTCAAACCGACAGGCTTCTCCACATCCTTGACATCTTCCGGATGAGCAGGCAGTGCCGTAGCCACACAAATTATGGTCATTAATGCAATCAGTAGCAGCAACCGCATCTCGTTTTAGTTGTAGTGCCAAAGTCAATAAATGCAATTCTTCGATCTGTTGTTTTAGCTTTGAATTCAAGGTGTGAACTGAACTGATTAGGCAGAATGGTTAGGGTTTTTATATTCGCTACCATCGTAACGTTAAACTTAAGAGAGAGTGCATACATCTGCACTTACATACAAATAATTGCGTAAATCACATAAAGTCGAGAAATGATCAGCACAATTTATTTTTTATGCGCTGATTGCATCATGGATTCACGCTTGATCGTTTAGCCGCAAACCACACCTGCTCTTCCACACATTCGTAGTATAGAACGAAATTTCCAAAGGCTGTTAATTTTACTTCTATTCTAAAAAAAATAGCATCGTTTGCCCAAGTTACACTAGACGACAAACCCAAACTATTATTTTTAAAATTGTTCATGTAATGGACTTTACACGCAGAGAAGACACATGGTTACATGGTCACGGCAATAATAATATGTTATCCGCAATAAAAGTATGTTCGTCGCAACCATAGCATTGTTAACTGAATTTATTTTTGACAATAGTATAACTGCTGCAATATTAATATTGTTGAAATGTAACAATAGTATTAATGCCAAATTTAAAAATGAAAATATGGTTATAGCAACGATATAAATATGGTTGGTACGACAAAAGTATTGTGTTTTGCGTTTTATGCTAACAATAACATGATTACGGCAATCATACTGTTTGATTGTAATTTTTCTTCATTTAAATATGCTTTTAAGAACAAATGTTATTGGTATGGATCTAATGCAATAATAGTACTTTTTTATTGAAATTAAAATTTTTTAAACAAGCTGCTTTGGCTTTGTTTAACTGAAATATTTTTAATAAAAACGCTTACGTTTGTTTAAACTTATTTTTTTCTACTGTGAACTAAATCACTCCCTATTATTTTGAATTTAATGTATTTTTGAATAATTTTCATAATTCAAATGTAAATAGTGATTATACTATGGTTGTAGGGATCATAACATGGTTGCGTGTGAATCATAGTATGGTTGTGAGGATCATACAATGGTTGTATATGAAACATACTATGGTTGTGAGGATCATACTATGGTTGTGGAGATCATAGTATGGTTGAGTGTGAATCATACTATGGTTGTGGGGATCATAGTATGGTTATGTGTGAATCATACTATTGTTGTTAGGATCATAGTATGGTTGTATTTGAATCATACTATTGTTGTGAGGATCATAATATTGTTGTACCACAACCATATACCCAACAATAGTATTATCGTCTTCGAATATTGTCACCATAGCCATACTTTTTTTCTGCGTGTACAAGTGAGAAAATTATCGTAAACATTAGAACCTGGTCAAAAAGTTAACAAATAATATTGTATACTATTTGACAGCTCGCAGATTTGAGAAAGGTCTTCGGGACCTCAAATCCGTAGAGACATAAGGGTGCTACATAAAAACATGGTTCGATAAGGTAAAACAGCCTTAACATATGAGTACTAGGCGAAATATAAGCAACATCGAATTTAATAATAGCGGATAGGTCGTCAAATCGATAGACCCTATGTAGGGTGATCAGTTCGGTTTTTAAAACCCGGCGTTCGATTTCTTGGGTTAAACCGTTTCTTAAGAGAATTAAAAATGATAACCGCTTGCCATTGCCATCTTTCGGTTACACCGAAAAAAGGCGTTTGAAAGATGGCGAAATATAGCAACATCGAATTTAATAATAGCGGATAGGTCGTCAAATCGATAGACCCTATGTAGGGTGATCAGTTCGGTTTTTAAAACCCGGCGTTCGATTTCTTGGGTTAAACCGTTTCTTAAGAGAATTAAAAATGATAACCGCTTGCCATTGCCATCTTTCGGTTACACCGAAAAAAGGCGTTTGAAAGATGGCGGTAATTTATCACCCAATACCAATACTTGTATGTGAAGCGCAAAATAGAAAGGGACCTAAGGGTAAAAAAAATCACTTTTCAGTTTTTTTATTTTAAATTTTTAAATGGCTCTGCTGAATAAAACTGGTTTTTACCCTTAGGTCCCTTTCTATTTTGCGCGTCACATATTTGGATTTTTTGAATGTGTGTTTTTGCGCAAATTCCCCATACGGGACAGGCATATGATATAATAGGTTGGAATATGGTTTTTACAATAGAAATTTTGTTGCACGTACTTAAATCTGATTTCCTATTAATTAATGGATTATGAAGTTTGATAGCAATGTTAAAATGCTAAATTAAATGTGCTACAAATTCAGCGAAAATAATACGTTGGTCTAAAATAACTCCCAAAAAAAGAATCTACTTATTCGAAATGTCCGCTTTTGCCTTTACACACGCCTTAAGTCGCACTGGCCAATCGTCAATAGCTGCACGAACCTCGTCCGTTGGAAAATTGACAACAGCTCGAACCAAAGCAGTCTTAAGAGATCCAATGTTGGGGTATTTTCTGTGACAAACCTTGTCCCCTAAAACCGTCCACAATTTGTAATCCAATGGGTTCAAATCTAGACTGCCTGAGGGTCATTCTTCAGAGGAAATGAACGCTGGCAAATTGTTACGAAGCCAGGCCTGGGACGTTTTAGCCTTATGGGCCGGCGCAGAATCCTGCTGGAAAGTCCATGGCTGGTTTTGGAACAGGGAATTGTTAGGAGGCTTCACAACAGCTTCCAAAACGGTTTCTTGGTAAACTTTGGCTATGTTTTGACTGCTTGTTCGCAGAAATGCAGGTCAGTGACCCCATCGTAAAAGACACTCCACCAAACCATGACTGAAGCTGGTGATAACCCTTTTCCACCTTTGGGATCAGTTCAGATGCTTCCTTAGATGACCGCGCATACACTCTATCATTTTGGTTGTTAAATTTTTCCTGAACGGTAAAAACTTTTTCAGCGGTGAACAAAATTTTTCTGTGCAAGTTATCAGCGTGCTTGACCAAAATATGTTTGCATTTTTCAATCGTATTTTTTTTAAAGCTGCAGTCAATAAATGTTTGGTATGTCGTTTAAAAACCCCGAGTCCCAAGTCTTTTTTAATGATTCGACTACAGACTAACGCTATTGAGGTTAGCTTGCAAAACCAATATGACATTAACGAGGTATGTTCAGTTCTACTATTGAAATGGGTATGTTCAATGTTGTAACAGTATTTATGTCCCTACTTAGTAAGTGGGTAAGATCCGAAAAACCAGTTTTTTACCCGTAACTCCAGATTTTGGAGGTGTTTGGGAAATTTAAAAAAGAATTTCATGTTGTACCCAGCAAGATCTACAAGAAAAATAATATCACTTCCCAGGTATTTTGACATCATTCTTTTTTGTTACACTGTATTATCTAAACTGTGTATCGGAAAGCATAATTGCATAAATTCAATTTGGAAATATCAGCATAGGCTATAATGTATAATATTGGTCCCACAACTGAACCTTGCGGAACTCTTGCCCTTACATCATACATATCAGAATAACTAGTGTTTAAGGAAATGCAAAACCATCGATCAGTAAGAAAATGCTGTATGATTTTTATAAGGTAATGGGGAAAATTAGCATATGTGACGCGCAAAATAGAAAGGGACCTAGGTTAAAAACCAGTTTTGTTCAGAAGAGCCATTTTAAAGATTAGGTCCCTTTCTATTTGCACTTAGAATCGTCGACTTCACTTCCATAAAACGCGCATATCCCTGGGAGGGAACACTTTTGGGGCATGGGATCGGTCTCATTCGATGCTCAGATGTTGTCCACATCAAAAAAATATAAAAAAAATTGATTTGTTTGCCCTTAGGCCCCTTTCTCTATGCGCTGTCACATATATTAACTTGTAAATTAATCCACTGAGCCATACTGTGTGAAAAGCTTTCTCTACATCTAGAAGATCCAAAGCTGTGGATTTTTTGTTATCTAATCCTACCTTGATGTAGTTTGCTATTCCTTTTAGCTGCTGTGTTGTACTACACGAATTATAAATAGATGTCAAATACTTTATACCGGATTTAGGAAGCTTCTTCAAAAAATTATTTTAAATTTAGTCTAGTCCACACGAAATGTGTCGGAAACTAGTTCTGATACAGGAGTTAAAATTGCAAGTGAGTTAAATTGGTTTAAAACATTACTTACATTTTGCTCTACATTATGACAGCCAAGGCTGTTAGATGCTAGATGGTTTTAAAAGAATGTTTTCGCAAGGGAATGTAAGAGTCATTAACTAGAAATGTGTTTTCATATGTAATAGCAGGTATATTATACACTTTTTCCTTAAAATCTTGGATTGTTCCAAAACGGTTTAGAGCGACTACCAAGTTTTCTAATTTTTGTATTCCATTCACTCTTTCTGTAGTCCCAAATGCTTTTTTGTACTTGTTTTTCAAAATATTTGAAGTACTCATAGGAAGACTGTCGTCTATAACTTTTCCACTGTTGTATATTATAGTTTATTTCCATTATCAAATTTGTGATAGATCTTGGGAGTAATTGTATCTGAAACAGTTGGAATTTTTTGGTGTGCTGTATTCAATGGAATTTAAAATAGTACTATTTAAGACATCAACCTTTTCCTCTATATCCGAAAGTTTTGTATGTTGGTATCATCAGATAAGTGACTTTGAAGTAATGAATTAATACTTTCTAAAAACATTCGCCAGTTTGTTTTACTGTAGTCCACGAACCACGAATAGAAAACAGAACTGGTAAGTGATCGTAGGAAAGTTCATTTAAAACTACTGGTTGTGTAATGTAACCAGGTACATTTCTTCTTAAATTCATGCGATATAGAAAGAAGTTATTCTGAATTTAAATTTGTTTTTTTTTTTTGGGAAGGCGCCAAAATGTGAATAGCAAAAAAATTTAACAGAGGATTTTTATAAACGATTTGCCCAAAAATTAATACATAAACTATAAGGTTTAAAGTCGAGTATACGAGCATTGCAATTCCAATTGACTTACCGTTTCAACCCGTGCGTCTATCCGCCCGCCCGTCTCTCCGCCCGTCCGGCCTTTCATTAGCATGTAATGAAACTTCAGAACGGACGCTATTGAAATTAAAAAAAGGGTTCTGATTTAGATATAGCTCCTACACATATATGTTCATTTGACTTTATGTCTTTAGCTCTAGCAGCCACATATTACATCCAATCTTGATGCAATTTGGCACACGTTAGTTTCTTTGACCACGAAAGGACGCCATTGAAATTGAAGAAAACTTTTTGTGATTGAGATTATCGTAAACTCCCACATATATGTTCATCCGTCATCATTTCCTGTTTTAAGCACTAAAATCCATATACTGCATCCAATCATAATGAAATTTAAAGTAAGGCTTTTTGGCCGAGAAAGGACGTTGTTAAAATTGAAGAAAATCGGTTCAGATTTAGAAACAGCTCCCACAAATATGTTCATTCAATGTTTATGTTTTTAGCACTAGAAGCTCTAAGTAAGGAGTAAATTATTTAGGCTAAGGAAATATGTTATTGAAATCGATGAAACTCGTTTCGGATATAGATATACTTCCCACAGGAATGTGTTTCGTGCACTTTGTTCAACTTATGGTCAACATAATTGGCCTACTGAGCGTGATATTCGCAACACCATCACCCATCTTGAGACCCAGCATTCATTATTGGATAATATTCGACCGAAAAGACCACGTCCAGCACGCAGTGAAGCAAATGTAGCGGCCGTAGCTGAGAGTGTACACCAAGAACGTGGAGAGTCGATTCGGCGCCGCATCAACTCGGACTGACGTATGGAACGACTTGGCGCATTTTACGCCGAGATCTTAAATTGAGAGCGTACAAAATAAAGCTTGTGCAAGAACTGAAGCGGCCAGATGTTCCCAAGCGACATCGCTACGCCCTATGGGCTCTTGAGAAGTTCCAAGAAGATCCGACCTTTTCGAGCCAAATTTTGTTCAGCGATGAGGCCCATTTCTGGCTCAATGGGTATGTAAACAAGTAAAATTGCCGCATTTGGGACGAAGAGCAACCAGAAGAGGTTCAAGAGCTGCCACTTCATCCAGAAATAACAATGGTTTGGAATGGTTTGTGGAAAGGTGGAATCATCGGTTGATATTTCTTAAAAAATGATGCCGGTGAGAACGTAACCGTCAATGGCGACCGATATCGTGTCATGTTAACCGACTATTTGATGCCTGAAAAAGGAAAAAGTGGGGAACCTCGCAATGGATCACGCGTTAATCTTGATCAAATAACTAGTAATAAGAACGGACGCTGTTAAATTGAAAAAATCAGTTTAGATTAGGATATAGCTTCCACTTATATGTTCAACCAATTCTACCTTAAACAATGAAATTTTTTCACGAATTTATATATGACATTGATTTAAAAATACTGGTAAATTTAGAGTCCGTCCAGGGTGGTCCAAAAACCTATTTTCAGTTGGCTTTTCTGAAGATGCAAAGGTGCGGGGTGAAATATAATTGACCACGACCGACTTAGGCATTTTTTGCTTTTGCTTGTTATACAGGGTTTTCCAATTAGGACATACAAATTTTATATATTAATAAAACACAGAATATTTAAGATATAAAGTTCAAAATGTATTCCAGGTATTGTGCAAATGTTACATTTTAGGAATAAAATTCGATTTCGGCCAAATGACCATCACAAGCCCGTGTACAGCGATCTATTCTTTGAACCCAATTTTCCATCACACATTTGCACACATTTCGACCGGTACGTTGGCAGTTTCGCGTTGGATGTTGTCTCTGAGCTTGTCTAAAGTTGTTGGCTTGTTGGCATAGACCAAGTAATGACTTGATGTGGTCCCATAAAAAGAAATCCAATGACGTTAAATAGCATGAACGAGCTGGCCATTCGACCGGACCATTTCTCGCGCTAACACGTTCACCGAATTTGCCTTTCAGTCAATCGATTGTAACGCGTGTTGTGTGGCTAGTGGCACCGTCTTGTTAAAACCACATATTGGCGTTGTCTAGCTCATCCAATTCTGGCCAAAAATAATTTATAACATTGCACAATAGCGCTCTCCATTGACGGTAACATTACGATTGTTTCATCGACGTAGAATAGAAATACGGCCCAATCACTCCTCCGGCTTGAAAACCACACCGCACATTATTTTTTTGCGGGTGCAATTGTGTTTCTGGAAGCACGTGTGGGTTTGTTGCTGTGCAATAACGCACATTTTGTTTGTTGACAAAAGCACTCAGCCAGTAATGAGCTTCATCGCTGAAGATGATGAAAACTCCCGTAAACGCTCATAAAGTTGCGACCACCGACTCAAAATTTCGGTAGTAATTTTTTATGATTTTCAAACGTTGCTCGTACATAAACTTTACCATGATGAAAATGTTGACTTCGACCAACGTCTTGTTTTTGGAACCCAAGGTGCATAGGCAACGCTTCTCGACCTAGCTGTCAGCCATCAAATTCCTAAAATTAATGATAAATTCAGACAAATCCCACTTTCTGAGTATCCATATGTCCTTGTTCGAAAGGACCCATTTTTCGGCACCCTTTGGACCTCAAGCCCATTGGAGCCGAAATTGAAATGTTTTTAATACCAATTTTGGGCCACTAGGTTGCGAATTCAAACAACGAATATTGCCTGTAAAATTCTTGCTTTTCTTTTCATTTTCCAATATTATCAAATTTAAAAAAAGCGAATTCCTACCTTTAAAGTAAAATCTAGAAACCTTCTTTAAATGTTTACTTCCGATGGAACATTTTGCGCAGATTTTAAATCTAACGTCGCCAGACAACAATGGCATTTTCGGCTATTCGGCTAGGACGAAATTGCCCGCACAGCTCTTTGCCAACAGTTTCTTATCGACTCCATTGTCTGACTTTGACATAATTTTCGAAGTAATATTTCTCAGATTCGCTCTGCACTGACCATAAAAAAATGATTTAAAGCCCCTGAGATTTATTTAAAAAAGTTTATTGTTTAATTATAAAAAGTCAAGTTTTCTTAATAAAACTATCGTGAAAGTTGGCAGATATTAGCCCCATCCCCAGCCGGAACCGGAACCGCCGTCTCCTCCACCACTGCCACCACCACTGCCCCCACCACTACCACCTCCGAACAAACGGGGTTTGCGACCGGCAATGTTCGAATGTGAATTACCGGCATCAGCAACATCGCGTAAACCAATGAACTTCTCCACCTGCTCTTTCACGTCTTTGGGCTCAGGTGAAACAGCTGACACTGCCACAACCGTAAAGATTAAGGCAAACACTGGAAGCAACAACCAAAACTGCATCTTGTATTTTTATATTTTTGTTATTTGCAATGACCGTTGATCCAATTCGCCAATTTATTTCTCTGAAGTTATGCAGTGAACTGTCTTGATTAGGCAGGATGTTTGGTGGTTTTATAATCTACAAGAGCATCGTAAAATATACGCCAGCTGCTGTAGGAATTTTTTTTCACAAACCAGTAATGGTGGCGTACTTTCGACCGGGATAAAATCTTTATTTGCTCTACGTCGTTGTGATTAGCACATCATCGGGCAAAAAGGGAAAAATGATCTCATTTGTTAAAATATTTAATTAAAAAGTAAAATTAAAATTGCGTGTTAAACTTAAAAGAATTTAGTGATACGCAAAAATAAAATAATCTAGATTATCTTATATTTGTTACACATTTCACACACGGAAAAAATATGAAGTAAACTAAAAAGTGTTCATATTCCAAAAGCATATTATTTTGAAAATCGTACGAGTAAAAAAGAAATTCTCAGAATCAATAATCGAAATTACCAATATTTCTGTTTTTTTCTTTAATTTGAAAAAGTGGACAGTTCGTAAGTACAGCTAAGCCGAAGCTTTTTTTATATCTTAGTTTCCATATATCCAAGTTTGAAGGACCTTTCTTCGGCACCCTAATAAGCTAAGATCCATGATTCAAGGCCTCGAATTTGGTCAAATCGCCAAAGTAATGTTTTATCGTGAAAAGTTACTAAATTTGATTATATTTTATACGTATATGTCTATAATTCATAGTGACTGATTTTTGAGCCTTTAAGGCCTATATGGACTTGTCCAAGTCCAAAATTGGCACGGATCTTAAATAAAGGTACATATTTGGATTTGTGAGAAATAAAGTGTTTCTGGACACCTATATGTCTCCGAACGTTACGCGATGGTTTTTGGGCCCCAAGATCCATATACCACGCCCGTAGGTCGCGGCCTCCAATTCATCCAAATAGTAAAATTTAAGTAATATTCAGATTCCACTTTAGGTACCTTACCACCACTTTAGGTACCTTACACCTTGGGTTAAGGTCATTAAGTTTTTTGAATCGTAAAATTAATCCACAGATGTCCACAGTTCAAAGAGGCCAATTTTTTGGCCACTTGGCCCAAATCCTAAATTGGTTTAAATCGTAAATATAGGTCCATCTTGAGATTTGTGAGAAGAATTTATCGTTTCGGGATACTAATATGTCCCCAAACATAAGGGGACGATTTTTGGTCCCCATGGTCCTTGGACCACGCCCATTGATCAATGTCTACAATTAAGCCAAATCGAAAAATTAATGTCATATTCATATTCTTCAGAAAATTTTGCTGTTTCTAAGTTCCGCTGTGTTCATGTTGTTTTCAAAGAGTTGAAGAGGTGCCATTATACCCAGAGAAAACCACGGTTTGGCGCGGTAGAATCATTGGTCCATATTTTATCAAAATAATGATGGCCGGAACGTAACCGTGAATGGTACTCGCTAAAGCGACATGATATCGGACTTTTTGCTACCTGAAATTGAGGCCCGTAATCTTGACGATATTTGGTTCCAAAAGACGGCGCTTCATGCTATACAGCCAACGAAACAATCAATTTGTTGAAGGAAACATTTACTGAGCGCATTATCTGGCGTCGTGGGCCTGTGGCTTGGCCTCCAAGATCGTTCGATTTAACATAGCAGGATTATTTTTTTGTACGTAGCTAAGCCCGACGTAGCTAAGCCCGACAAGATTGATGGCCTGGATGAGAATATTCGGCGTGTACTTTTGTCGAACTGCGGCAAAAAAGTGGTTGACAATTGGGCCTCTCGGCTGGAATTTATCGGAACAGTTGCGGGCCACATGCCCGAAATCTCTTTTAAAACATAATGACAAACCCTTATAATGAAGCAAAACTTTTGTCTATAACAATTAATTATATGCTTCTTATTTCTTCTTAAAAACCATACGTCTAAAAAACATCCTTTACTTAGATTCGTGAAGAAATTTGATTGTTTCTTAATACTCATATGTCCACAGTCAAAGCGACTGTTTTTTGGGCCCCTAGGCCAAAAATGGTCCAATCGGGGTCAAAAATGTAAATTAGAGGTACATTTTTAGATACCCATATGTCCCGAACATTGGAGAACATTTTTTAGATCCCAGGGCTGCATGGCCACGACCATTTTATTGCTACAACTTCCAAGCTTAGGTATTTTTCAATTTAATTATTAAAGTTATATAGTGGAAAAGTCCTAACAAAAAAAAAATTGGTATGAACTATTTTTAGTCCCTTAAAGAGGAACTTTTTCCGTTTTTGTCCGATTTGGTCCGTTTTTAATACCAACCCATCTGCAACGACATATGTGACGCGCAAAATAGAAAAGGACCCAAGGTTAAAAACCAGTTTTGTTCAGAAGAGCCATTTTAAAGATTAGGTCCCTTTCTATTTGCGCTTAGAATCGTTGACTTCACTTACATAAAACGCGCATATCTCTGGGAGGGAACACTTTTGGGACATCGGGAAGGTCCCTTAGGTCCCCCTCTCTATGCGCTGTCACATATATGTATCTGCTTATTTAAGAGCTGTAGCTCTTTTCGTTTAAACTGAATCTAGCTTTTAACAGACGAACAGACACGTCCATATCGTCTTAGAATTGTATTGTATTGTATGGAATGCAAAAAAATTAATGTTTTGGAGTTATGAATTATTCCTTATAAGGCGTATGATTACTCTTAAAGCATTCTCTTGCGCAAGCCCTATTTTAAATTTGTTGCAAATAAAGTTTGGTTTATTTCGCAATGTCCACGTCGTCTCCCTGTCTGTCTTTTTGATTTATTAATTCCTCTAGTGGTTCATCATCACTGTCATCCTATTCATTATCTTCCTGTCGCACTTCACAAACTGTAGATAATAATTTTGGACCGAGAAGATTAAGAGTTGCCTCTTGCTCATCATCGCTTTTATCGGTATCTTGATATTTATTGGCTCCAACTAGTGGTGAAATTGTGTAAATTACAACGCAATTGAACTCATTGTCGACGACCGCATCCAGCTAATCGAAGTGTGCCAACATTTAAAAACCCAAATCGAATGCATCCAGCCCGATCAATCCAAATTTTCGTCTTTTTTTTGAACGCACCTCGTATATAAAAAAACAATTACTTAATCATCGTATCACAATGGGACGCAGTACAACTGTGAATGTGAAAGCAACGTCCCCTTCTAGGGGACGCGTCATTCCAAGTCAATTTATGCAGGTAGGATAACATTTTGTCATAAATTGTTTACATCAACTGAATAATTGCACTTATTCACATAATATTTAATATATTGCAACTTTTCTGACTCGGCTCAAAATTTTTTTTTCTCAAGTTGGTTTTCCATATTTTCCATAAAATAGAAGAGTCAAATAACAATAGTGAAAACAAATGAAATTAAACATAATTTGTTGGAATTTCACTAAAGGCATAGCTTAAGTGTTATCTAAAAGTTAAAATTGTGATCTAAAAATAAAATTTTAATACCCATTTGTCCATAGTCGAAGGGACCGTTTTTTGGGATCCTATGCCACATATGGGACCATCACGGTCACAAATTTACCCAGATGCCAATTATACGTAGATACATATTTAGATACCGATATGTCCCCAAGCATTAGAGGACAATTTGTGGCCTCTAGGACCAAAGGCCACGCCCATTTTGGGACGTTTAATGGGTCTACGGGTATAACTTGCAAGAATAACTTTTTTATGTTATTAATAAAAGTTATTTAGTGAAAAAGTCCAAACAATTATCATACCCGCAATGTTGAAGGTGTTCTATTGGCAACTTGCTTAGGAGGTCGCTAACGCGATTCTTCTGACCATTGTACAATAATATATAAATGATTTTATTTACAGAAACCTATTTATAATTAGCGTTAAGCCGTTTTCTTTTAATAAATTAAAATTTTAGGGAAGAGATTTAAACATGAATAGCATTAAGCGGTTATTACTCGCTTTAGTATTTCTTGAATAACATTTTTTCTATACATTACAAATTTTCAAATCAAACGGTTTTATGATGTATACGAGCGTTGCAATTTATATTTCGGGTTCTGACAATACTAGTGTTTTCAGATGCAAACTGAAACCTCCATTGGAAACTCGACATTTTTTAGCATAACTTCACTCAGAACGTCATTTGAAGGCGAATTGTTTTGTTTACAGTGTTTTGAAAAATTCATCTCAGTCAAAAAGTGGAATTATTCCGTAAACATTATCGTGCGATGATTTTTTATGATTATTAGCGTGAGTTATCGCGACAAGAGTGTTTAAATCAACTTGTTTCGACTTTTGGCGATGAAGCACCATCAAAAACCACTGGTACCAAGAGTTCAGTCTCGGACGCCGTTTGCTCCAGGATAAATTTTGTGAAGGATGTCCAACTTCGGTCACTTTGCCAGAAACCATCGATGCTGTGCGTAAACTGATTAAGCAAGACCGATATGTGACATGAGATTCAGGCATCCTTGGGCATTAGTATGACAAAGATCAATAAGATATTGCATGTTGATTTGGTCGTGAAAAAAAATTCTTCTCGTTGGATCCCACATAAATGGACGAATGCTAAAAAAAGGCTCTTATGGATTGGTGCAAAGAAATGTTGAAAAAGTATAACTGCGGTAGCTCAAAGGCAGTGTATAACATTATCACAGGTGACGAATCATGGATCTATGCATATGAACCCTAAACAAAACAGCAATCGACTGAATGGGTCCATCAAGACGATCCAAATCCAACAAAAATTGTTCGTGGAAGAAGTACATCGAAGCAAAAGATTGCGTTTTTTTCGTTATAACCGGCCATGTTGCCACAGTGCCTTTAGTGGAACGTTGGACGATCAATTTTGAGTGGTATACAACTATCTGTTTGCCACCAGTGTTAGAAGAAATGAGGAAAGATAATAAGAGAAAACGGATCATTTTGCATCACGACAATGCGAGCTTTCACACATCAGCTGAAACGATAAGCTATTTGACCACTCAATATGTCGAATTGATGGGCTATTAACTGTACAGCCCTGATTTGGCACCCAATGACTTCTTGTTATGCCCTAGCAGCAAAGAAGTTTTTCATTGCCCAAAGCAGCTGTTGAAGCGTTCAAAAATCATGTTTTGAAGGTGTCTCAATCGGAGTGGAAAAAGTGCTTCGAAAATTGCAAAAGTGTATTGATCTTAAAGGAGAATATTTTGAAAAACAATAAAACCATTTCCAATGATAAATTATTGTGTTTTAATTGCCGGGCCCGAAATATAAACTCTTGTAAAGCCAATGCTTTTCCTTTCATAAAAGAAAATTTCAATAATGTCTTGTTAAGTTTTGAAGTTCTCGCCTTAACGACCACTAACTCGTTTAATAGCGAGTGCCAATACAACACGCCTATTATCTTCATTTAAATTCCTACACTCCAATTTTTCCTGACGGAAGAGGGCAGTTTAAATTAACGGCCAAAAAATCTACTCGAACAGGGTCGATTATTTGATACCATACACCACTCAGGTCTACAGATGACGTCTTGCCTACAAAAGCAGCAGGACCTTAAAGTTGAAAGGACCTTTTAAAATGTGACTTTATGATAACTCGGACCCATGTTGCACATCACGAACTATGCTAAATTTTAGCAAGATCAGATGTCAAATATGGCTCGGTACTATACAAGTATGAAGATTGAAATTGAGCGTTTTGCCTACGATTTCCAATAAAAGCTTATTGAAAGTTAATTATTTACGTTATAACTAGAGTAAATGTCAAAAAATGTGTTTCTTGTTTTTAAGCCTCTTAATGGGCAATGAATCGATCTAGACTCTGGTTTTTTCACTTGGCCTGATACGTGCTTTTAACGGACAGACGAACATGGCTAGATCGTCTTTGAATTATACGAGATCAATAACACTCTGCGACAAATATTAGGGGTCAGTTATCGGGATGGGACAAAACCACAGGGGAAAGTCATATCGGTAAAAAAAAGTTATACGTGTCTCGGCGTTTCGCTGGGTCTAATCGAGATATATCGATTTGAACTTAGTAAGCATCGTATAGGGGAATTTGTCACGTTGTAGGCTTTTTTGTTTGACATAACTCGAGAACCAAGTCCGATTTTGCTATATAAAATTTTGAAAAATTAAGAATCACAATTCCTCTAATCTGTTCATATAACGTTTCGCTACATAAGCAACAGTTTCGCAACAATAAATAAATGTATGAAAAAAACCAAAAAAAATATAATTTTTTTTTAATTCGGAAATCAAAAAAGGAAAAATATGTCATCTCCTATTACTAAAGTCACATAACCTGTGAACAAAATGAGACATAGATCATGAAAATCGATGAACGCGTTTGGCTTTTATTATTATTATAATAAGTAATTCAAGCTGCAGCAAACGGAATGACAAACTTATATACTCGTATACACTACATTCTATGTCGAAAATTAGAAGTGATTTAGGTGTAGAACAGTGTTAACGCTGTGATGTTCTTACATAAAAAATCTTTTGGCTGCAGGGACTAAATATGTGCAGAGAGAAATAATGAATCAGTGACCTTGAAACATGCATTGAACGCTGAACGCATGTACCCGATCATCGTTTTTTAAATTGAAAAAAATAGCAAAAACAAAGCACAAGCAAACAAAAGAAGCTCTTGGCCCATTTCAAAATAAAAAAACCTGTTACTCATCAACTCTCTCACAAGCCATGTCACATGATGTAGTCTGTGATTCCCCTAGTCAATGGAAGTCCAGCTTACAGCTACAAGTGCTCATGAATGTACTCAAATTCATAGTGTCAAAATCATCCAGAAGCTGTTGATTCTTATTCAACCATTGGGTTCAATGATCTACTCAAATGGAACATCCATATGAATAGATGATTAACGATATAAAAATAATTGTCTGATAAATGACAACGCGATTTTTGTTTTTTTCAATCTCAGCCATTCTATAGCGATACGAGTTTCGGTATAGCATCAATTTAAGCGACCTACTCGAATTATATGCCGTACGTGTGTATGCGATGGTATAATCTCTGCATAATATGGCCTGTAGTACCGGCAATTATAGGTTACTTTCATGGCAAACGTTTGTGACATCCAAAAATTTTTGAGCTAGACTCAAGTTTAAGTGTAATGGTCCAGTCAGAATCGTGAGCAGATGTGATTTTACAATGTCTGTCCGTTTTCTTCCAGTCGAATTAATGATATTTGAAATTAAAAAAAATCAATACGGATTAAGATATAGTTACCACCCATATGTATGACCAACCAAATTTACGAGGGTTGCTGTATATATTTCTGACCAAGGCAAAAAAGTCGGTGTTGCCTGGCGCCATCTGACATTTCCATTGGAAAGTTTGACAGTTTTTAGCATAAACGTACTCAGAACGTTTTGACGTACGACCATCATTTGTGTTATTTACAGTGACTTGAAAATATCAATTTAGCAAAAAAAAAATGGAATTAACTCGTGAACATTTTCATGCGGTTATTTTTCACAACTTTCGACGTGGATTATCACGACAAGAGTGCCGTGATGAATTTAAATCTTTGTATGATGATGAAGCACCATCCTATGGCACTGTGAAAAACCGGTTTAATGAATTCAATTGAGGCCGATGCTTGCTTAAAGATGAAGGTCGTTCAAGAACGGTCGTTGTTCCAGAGAACATTGATGCCGTGCGTGAACTGATAATGCAAGCCCAAAAAAAGTGCAAAGAAATTTTGAAAAAATACGATCGCGGTGCTTCAAAAGACATTTATAAGACCGTCACAGATAGCGAATTTCAAAACAGCAATCGACCGTGTGGGTCTTCGAAGACGACCCAAATCCAACGAAAGTTGTTCGTGGAAGAAGCACTTCGAAGCAAATGGTTGCCTGTTTCTTCGGCAAAACTGGTCATGTGGCGACTGTTCCGCTTGAGCAACGTAGGAAGGTCAATACTGAGTGGTACACTACAATTTGTTTGCCTGAAGTCTTCGGAGAAATTTGAAAAACGAACAAGAGAAGACGAATCAACATGACAGTGCGAGCTCTCGCA
The DNA here is from genome assembly GCA_963513945.1 of Hydrotaea diabolus. Lineage (NCBI taxonomy): Eukaryota > Metazoa > Arthropoda > Insecta > Diptera > Muscidae > Hydrotaea > Hydrotaea diabolus. The sequence goes on from OY740720.1 coordinate 77,834,121, forward strand.
CATCGTCTCAAACCCGCGCCTTTTTGACCGGCAAAATGTCGAATTGGTGGGTCATCCACCGTACAGCCCTGACTTGCACCCACTGAATTCTTCCATTCCCGCACATCAAGAAAAAAATGCGTGGTCAACGATTTTCGTCGCCAGAAGATGCTGTTGAAGCGTTCAAAAGCCAGGTTTTGGAGGTGTCTCAATCGGAGTGGAAAAAGTACTTCGACAATTGCTTTGAGCGCATGCAAAAGTGTATAAAACATGCTGGAGAAAACTTTGAAAAACAATAAAACCATTTTTAATGATAAAAATTCGCATTTTCATTATTAGGCCAGAAATATATATAGCAGCCCTTGTATGTCCTTCGTTATAGAAGCCACGTATTACATACAGCCTTCATAACGACCAATCAGAAATAAGCTCATATGAAAATGGATCATATCGGACAACTTTTTCACTACATACGTACATGGCCAGACGATTGAAGTGTTACCAACTTTACGATGGCAACACTGGCAAACTGGGAATGCTAGCATTGTGAAATATTTATAAATGACAACTGTTTGTGATTGTATACCAGCAATTATAAGCTTTTGGATCTAAGTAATATGAAACAAAAGATATTGGAAATGGACTAAAATATTTGTGTATTGTACCTTTAATCGTTATAATGATACAGGCAGCATCGGTGAAGGACGAAAAAAAAACCGCAGCATTACAAAAAATGGTTCGAAAAGTGAAACCTCTATTTCGACAACATCCAGATGGTAGTGGTAGTCAAATGTTAAAAAAAATTGAAAATATCCCCTCGAAGCATCCGACGCATATTGCAAAATAATTTCAAGGCATAGTTTTAAAAGTTTGAAAGGTAGACAATCAAACACCAAAGCACTAACGTGGAGAGTTCCTAAATATTTCGTTCTCTGATGAAAAAAAAATCCTATTGAGCAAGTTACCAAACGGTAAAAATGATCGTTTTTACCTTACTAAACGTAATTATAAAAATGTTAGCCTACGAACGGCCACTCAAAGTAATTTCAAGTGATGGTATAAACAGCTGTGACCACCGATGGACGCTATCCAATCTTCCTCATCGAGCCTGGTGTCAAAGTCAATGAGACCTATTTTTGTTTTAGAAGCTGCTTTAAAGTCGAGAGCACGCAAACCTTTCGTTCATAGAACATAGACTCTCCAACAGGACTCGACACCGTCACATAAAGATCGTATAAACCTAGAATGGTATACAAATTATGTTCCACGCTTCACTTCGTTCACACAATGACTATTGAATTCGCCAGATGCAAATCTAATGGACTATTTTATCTGGGCAACTATAGTGAACCAGTTGGCACCAAACACGTATTCCCTGCACTTCTAAATGTTCAGAAAAGGCAACTGAAGATAGGGTTTTCAATACTCTTGGAAGGGCTTTAATTTACCAAGATTTAAAAACTAACATCATATTCGAAAAACCTTGGCGGGTTTAGAAACAGCTGTAAAGTCTGCCTTGCAACCGTAGCCAATACATTTCACCAGCTTTTTAGTTGATTCTGAAAAAGAAACAACAAAAAACAGAATAAAAACTGTTCAATTCATAATATATCATAGTGTTTCCTTAATGGAAAACCCTGTATAAATATGGTTGTTTCAGTAGGTAAAGCTTCAATAGCCTTACCCTGTACGTCCCTCAAAATTTTGGATTAAACCGCTCTGAAACATTTATATAAGTTCCGATTTTGATAAAATTTTGTACAGCATATCACAAAGGAAAAAAACCAATCCAGGGTCAATTAAGACCATTAAGATCCATTTGTTTTTGAAAAAGTCCCCTTTCAAATGGTACATTGTAATAATATGAATAGTAAATGTAAATAGCAATATTATTTTTAACGAAGCCAAAATAAAAATAATTTCTGTAATTTGGTTAAATTTGGGTGACGAACCCAAGAACCGAACCACCGATGGAAGGAGTGCATGAGTGTACTCAATTTGACGTTTCGCAGTTTCAGCGAAAAAAATTTAATATTTACAAAAGCCGCTTGTTGATGATATTTTCGTTATTAGCTGATGATAATATTCACATATTCCAAAAAAATTTTAAATATTTTTTCAAAATCAGCCGAAAAGTCTTTTTGTTACAAACCGGGTTGGCTGCAGTTTCGATGAGCTCCACTTCGCCATCATAAGACTCAAAACAATTAATGTGCAGTTGTTGTTGTAGCGGCACATGTGCCGGGTGATAGACCTTGGCCGAAGAATTCCTACTTCGGGTCGATCCGGCGCATAGAGCCGGCTGTCCTGGGATCGACGAAAGTGCTGTACTTATAAATATATTTAGCGGTCCTACACTTATGGACAGACAGTTTCACAATTAACGAGAACTTCCGGCAGTAGAGTTGTCCACTGAACACAATTAAAATCCCTCGCACTGCATAAATACTAAAACACTTATACCATAACTCTCACGATACAGTGCATGAATTTTATAAATTTTGTTATTGTTGCACTCATTACATACTGATCAATAGTTTAGCTTATTTACAAAATTTTTAATCGAGTGGTCATATAATTCACGTACCAATTTTTTGGTTAATATTAAAGTCTTGACTTCTGCCTGGCAATGGAGAACATTAAAGCTTCGTTCCAGTCTAATCAGATAGGTTGACACGAATGTACCAATAAATGTCCATAAAGGGTGGTTAAATTTTATAAGCCGAAGTTGATTTTGAATAAAACACAAATTATTGTCATATCTTTTTATTTTAATAATATTGCTATGGTTCAATTATGTATGGAACAAAATATCGGCCAAATGGACGCGCGCCTCCATCCGATGATCCAAATGTTCGATGACGCTGAGGCATAATTGAGGTTCTATGCCGTTAATGCACCGAATTATCTTATCCTTTAGCTCTTGAATTGTTGCTGGCTTATCGACGTACACGTTTTCTTTTAAATAATCCCAAAGAAAGAAGTCCAACGGTGTCAAATCACATGATCTTGGCGTTCAATTAAGATCGCTACGACGTAAGATATTTGTCGCACAAAAGAGCTGCGTGACAAGTGTCACCGTCCTGTTGAAACCACATATCGTCCACATCCATATCTTTCAATTCGGGCCATAGGAAGTTCGTTATCATCTCACGATAGCGAACACCATTCACAGTAACTGTCAGACCGGCCTCATTTTGGAAAAAATGCGGCCCGATGATGCCGCCAGCCCATAAACCGCACCAAACAGTCACTCTTCGTGGATGTATTGTTTTTTCGACAATCACTCTTGGATTATCAATCGCCCAAATGCGGCAATTCTGCTTATTGATGAACCCACTGAGGTGAAAAAGTGCCTCATCAATGAAGATGATTTTCTTCGAAAATTGATCATCCACTGTTGCCATTTCTTGCCATTATTCCTACCATTGATGATGAACATGGTTAAATTTGAGTTAGTCTGAGATTGAGAAATATCAAATGAAATGCAGAAAAACACTTGACGTTTAGGTGTGGTTCACATTCAACAACGGCCCTTAAAATTTAACCAATCCTTATATTGTTGTTTAGTTCATAGGATAAAAAAATATTGCTGACGTACGAGTATAAGTAATTTTCCCCATAGTTTTCAAAGATAATGTTGGGCTATCTTAATACCAATTTAAGCTGCATTGATTTCAATTCCAACTTTTCTGGAAATAAAACGTCATGCCAACTTCTCTTGATCTTGTAAAGTCCCCTCAAAGGGGGCGTTTGAATAAAAGAATTAATGTGTTAATTGCTAGACGTTCAATTTTTTTCTTGCTACTTTCTCAGTTTATTAACACTTTTATTTGTTCAGTGTTGCCGCTCATTTGCCAATGACGTTGTTTTTTCTCGCCACTCAAGTTCAAGAACATTTCGTTCATTGTTGGATCTTGTGAAATCTTAATTTGAATATTCGTGAAATGCGCTTGTTTACACTTTAATTAAGAGGAATCGTATTTGTTTACCAAATGCATCATTCCGGCTGGCAGTCAGTCAGTGGTGGCGCAAAAAAGTAAGAGTATTTGGATTGTTTTTGAGTGACCGCTGATAACATCAGGTAGAGGTATTATCTGAGCTCTCTAAAAAAGACAGACATTAAGCATGCGATCAGCAAAGCTACCGTAGTTTTTAAAATGTGAAATAATTATTAGGAAAGTTCTAGGCCTAATTCTATTGCATGGGATTCACACTACGGCTTTCTGACCGCTACAGTTGGTTGGTAGTGGGTATTAGAAAAAAGCACTTATCAAGCTCTTCAAAACAAAGGCGAGAGATTAACAGGGGCTTTATGGACTCTCCCCTCCACTACCATTTTCCACTTGACAAACAATTACATCGTCAGAAAATTATCTCAGATATTTTTCACACTGGTTTGATAATTCAATTGGCCGTGCAATAATTTTAGCGAGCCTACAACAAATCAAGCTAAAAGTTGAAAACCAACCGTTAGTGTTGAAAAGAATTTCGCCTCGTATATACCCGAGAGGCTTTACTGACAAGGACGAGAGAACGCCGTACCGTTTTCGGGCAGAAAGCATGGCAATAAATCGAAAAAGTTTAGAGGCTCGAGCACAACATCATAACTGCTATGTGTGCTAATACGAGGGCTGTTCATAAGTACATATATATATCTGGCCCAATAATGAAAATGCAAATATTTATCATCAAAAATGGTTTTGTTGTGTTTTACAGTATTTTCCAGCATGATTTATACACTTTTGCATGCGCTTAAACCAATTGTCGGAGCACTTTTTTTACTCCGATTGAGACACCTACAAAGCATGTTTTTTGAACGCTTCAACAGCATCTTCTGACGACGAAAATCGTTGACCACGCATTTTTTTCTTGATGTGCAGGAATAAAAAGAAGTCATTGGGTGCCAAGTCTGTACGGTGGATGAACCATCATCTCGACGTTTTGCCCGGTTAAAAAGCGCTGGTTTAAACCGATGTGTGAGATCTCGCATTGTCATGGTACACATTAATTCATCTTCTCTTGTTCGTTTAAGTTAAGGCAAACAAATTGTGGTATACCACTCAGAATTGACCGTCCTACGTTGCTCAAGCGGAACAGTCGCTACATGACCAGTTTTGCCAAAGAAACTGACGACCATTTGCTTCGAAGTGATTCTGCCACGAACAACTTTCGTTGGATTTGGCTCGTCTTCGAAGACCCACACGGTCGATGGCTGTTTTGTTTCTGACTCATACGCATAGATCGATGATTCGTCACCTGTGACGATCTCATAAACGTCTTTTGAAGCACCGCGATCGTATTTTTTCAAAATTTCTTTGCACCAATCGACATGAGCCTTTTTTTTGAGCGATTCTCAAATTGTTCGGGATCCAACAAGAACAAACCTTTTTACGGCCAGGTGTTCGTGCAATATCGAATGTATGCTGGTGGAAGAAATGCCCAAGGATGCCTCTATATCACGGTATGTCACATGTGCTGTAGGGTGGTGCTTCATCATCGCCATACAAAGATTTATGTTCATCGATGCACTCTTGTCGTGATAATCCACGGCGAAGTTGTGACAAAATGATCGCACGAAAATGTTCACGAGTTAATTCCATTTTTTTGCCAAATTGATTTTTTCGAGTTACTGCAAACAACACAAATAATGATCGTACGTCAAAACGTTCTGAGTACGTTTATGCTAAAAAATGTCAAACTTTCCAATGGAAACGTCAGATGGCGCCAGGCAACACTTAGATTTGCCTTGGCCAGAAATATATATAGCAACCCGTAAATTACAGTAGAGACATAACACTTTCGTATCTTTAAACCAACGCACCCTGAAACATTTTTAGTGATCTTTCAGGGTCAAAACGTTAGCCGAAGTCAACATTTTTAAAATGGTACCGTTCACTTACGAATGACGTTTGGAAATCATTAAAAATTACTACCGAAATTCTGAGTCGGTGGCTCTGGCAAAGTTTCATGGAAATCCAGAATTTCACCGAAAATTCATCTTCAGCGAGTGGCTGAGTGGTTTTGTCAAAAAACAAAATATGCGTTATTGTACAGCAACAACCCCACATGTGCTTCAAGAGACACATGTGCATCCGCCAAAAATTACTGTGTGGTGTGGTTTTCATGCCGGAGGTGTGTTTTGGGCGAATTTTTGCGTCGATGAAAACAATCGTCGTGTTACCGTCAATGGGGAGCGCTATCGTGCCATGTTAGAAAATTATTTTGACCACAATTGGATGAGATCGACATCGCCGATATTAGGCTTCAACAAGACGGTGCCACTAGCCCCCTGCACGCGTTACAATCGATTTACTGAAAGGCAAATTCATTGAACGTGTTATCTCGAGAAAGTGGGCGGTTGACTGGCCACCTCGTTCATGCGATTTAACGCCATTTTTATAGCCCACATCAAGTCATTTGTCTATGCCAACAAGCCAACAACTTTAGAGAAGTTCAAAGACAACAGCCAACTCGAAATTGCCCACGTCCAGTCGAAATGTGTGCAAGAGTGGTGGAAAGTTGGGTCCGAAGAATAGATTGCTATATACGGGCCACCAACAGGTCATATGGCCGAAATCGAATTGTATTCTTAAAATGTAACATTTGCACTACACCTGGTATAAATTTGAGCTCTTTATCCTAAATATTCTAAGATTTATCTTTATATTCTTCTGTACGTGTGTATATCACTGAACTCCTCCTAAATGGCTGGACCGATTTGAATAAATTTTTTTGTATGAGTTTGGGTGGCGCCCTGGATGGTTTAGATTCTGAAATCAGCGCGGCAGATAGCGCTGCAGTCGGAATCTAGGTTATTTATCTATACTGAAACTAAACGGCTGGATCGACTTTGCTTGGCCGAAATCGTCATCTTCGTCGACAGCATGTCAAGAAGTTGAATTTGACCACGAACATGAGTGTCGCGTTGCAGAACGACTCACTGGCTCTTGAATTCTCGAGACAATTCTGGCGCTTGGCAATGACCAAAATCCTGGTGATGTTTTCACAGGATTGATATCTTTCTTGTCAAACTTTTGCGAGTTACCATCGTCGAGGGAGCAAATCATCAGCAAAGTATTCCCCGGCATTGCACAATATTATAAAAAATATCGTAGGATAAGTGAACGGGCAATGCAAGCAGCGAAGAATAAGGACGCCGATAGGTTCAATTTAGTTATTCAAAGTCAACTCGATGGAGAACTGCATTCGTACAAATTCGTTGACAGCGTGATCTACGAGGTTAAAGCGACAAACTGTCCGACGAAATTTTTGAACTCGCTTGATGTGCCAGGAACTCCGCAGCATAATTTACAGCTAAAGTTGGATCGATCATAATCATGATGCTGAATCTGAACCATTAGCGGTTGTCCTGTAAGAAACTGATAAATAACGTGATTCAAGCAACGATCATCTAGGGCAAATTTAAAGGAGAGTAAGTCCTTATCCCATGAATTCCGATTATTCCAACAGATCTGCCATTCCAATTCAAGAGGATTCAATTCCCTAAATGATTGGCTTTTGCAATGACAATCAATAAATCGAAACGCAAATCGCTGAAAGTCTGTAGGATTAATTTAATCTGTGTTTTATTATCACTCTGATGTTTATATGAAGACGTTAAATTGGGGCGAGTCGAAGTTTGTCGGGTCAGCTAGTTTATATATTAAATTGTTATGTCCTTAATGTAAAACTCTGTATATGTGACGCGCAAAATAGAAAGGGACCTAAGGTTAAAAACCAGTTTTGTTCAGGAGAGCCATTTTAAAGATTAGGTCCCTTTCTATTTGCGCTTAGAATCGTCGACTTCACATTCATAAAACGCACATATCTCTGGGAGGGAACACTTTTGGGGCATGGGATCGGTCTTATTTGATGCTCAGATGCTGTCCACATCAAAAAAGAAAAAAATGAAAATTGATTTTTTACACTTAGTTCCCTTTCTCTATGCGCTGTCACATTTGTTACGCGCAAATTAGTTTTTGTTCAGGAGAGCATTTTAAAGATTTAAATACGTGTATCTTTGTTGTACCATCACTTTCATAAAACGCGCACATCTCTGGGAGGGAACACTTTTGGGGCATGGGATCGGTCTCATTCGATGCTCAGATGTTGTCCACATCAAAAAAAAAAGTGAAAATTGATTTTTTTTTTACCCTTAGGTGCCTTTATCTATGCGCTGTCACATAAACTGATACTCAGGTTGTGATCAAATGTCTGCAATCTGTATTCCTTAATTTGAGAACCACTTAAAATGCTGCGCATCTCTTAACAAGATGTCCAAAAAGTTCGATACCCATTTAATTTTGTTCCTGGGCACAGGATTATTCCAGCACTGGATAACTTTACACGTTTCACTCGATCTGGAGCAAGTGACAATTTGTCTCTCTAAAAATCTCAGACAAGAAACGAAAGATTACCAACACAATGGCATTATTAATCTATACACGCCCCTTCCGATATGTCCTATGCAAAGCACAAACTTCGTCCCTTCGCAAACATTCAATGTCCCGAAAACACTTTAAATACAAGTCTCTATGAGGGAGTGTGAATGCAAGTCGACACAACCGACTAAATTTGTGCTAACTGGTTTTCTTTAAAACTCGGTGAGATTTGTGTTTTGAAATCTTCTGGTATTTTCGTCTGTAAATTTGGTACTTCGTAAGCTATAACAGGAATTTAAAATAACAAAACATTTGATTTAATTAATTCTAATTTTATTAGATTGACACACCTATCATCTGTTTACAATATTCTTACTTGACCTTGAATACGAATTTTGAATGCTTCACTCATAAAATAGAGACTTAGCGATTATTCACAGTTCCAATTAAATGGCTAAAACCGGAAAAGTAATATTGTTAAATGCGAGTGGGTGGAAATGTATAAATGTATAAAATAGATGGAAATGTATAACACTGTAAGACAAATTTAAACTTTTGGCCTCACCCACGATCAAACTGACCAGATTCTGAAAATATAGCTCAAAAAAAAATATACGTATCTCCCAGTTTTTCTAGATCAATTCATATAAGTTTTTTACGAGCAATTCAATTTTTGGAGTAATCAGCCAGTATATCTATATATATAAAAGAAAGTGTCCGAAGCGATGTAATCCCATAACTCGAGATTGGCGAAACCGATTTTGATGATTTGAACTTTGTTGGAAAGGTTTTTTTCTCAGCACGGGTTTAAAAAAAAAAAATAAAAAAAAGAACTTCAAAATATCAAAATTTGAAAATGTCTGCTTTTTACCACCGAGCGTGTTTCGACAGGTTTATTTTCGAGTTTTTTCAATTTTCTTTTTTCATTAAGTATATAAAAATGAAATGTGCTTTGCTACACCGCTTAAAACTTGAAAACGACTGGGGAAAACTGGATACTTCCTTCTGGGGGTTTGTTCATAATCGAAATTTTGGAGTGTGGGCGGAGGAGGCGTAACAAAACTGTTTTTTGAGCTAGAAGGCTGACAATCGGTACAAAATTTTAGGTTACGATGGTCTGTTGATGATTTATGTGTAGTTTGCATGAAACCGGCATTTGAAAAATATTTGGTATGATGGTTTAGTAACAAAACACATTTCATTTATATATTTATTAGGGTGATCCATCTAGAGGAATTTTTTCAGAACAAAAAAAATATAAAAATTCAAATCAAGAGTCTTTATTGGTAATTTAAAAGGACATTTTATGGCATTTATTTTTTGAAAATAATTTCCTTCAAATGTTGGCAATTATGGAAATGAGCGTTAGTCGAGAAACGGGAAGATACCCAACTTAATATGGAGAGGGGGTAAAATTACTTTGCTGGATTCAACCAATGGTACATTGTCAATACTAAATTGGCCCAACTGAGCATCTGTACGAGGTTCCCATTCAAAATTGCTATAGTGAAGATCTTTTCTGCGTCCCTCCCAAACGCACAAAAAGCATTGGTGCCACGAAAATCCTTTTTTTACACCGGTAAGCAGAGAAACAACTTTAAGATCACAACAAATCATCCATGTGTGTTTCTTGTAGTTTATTGAATCCAAAATTATCTTCATATTTTCGTACGTTTCAACCATACAAGTTGCGTAAGCTATTGGTACCGATGGATATTTAATTCCAATATGAAGCAATACAACCTTCAGACTAGTCACTGAAGAATCGATAAACAATCTCCATTCCTGTGCTATATGTGGATGACCAATTACTTCAAACAACGCATCAATATCATTGCAATAGCAAAACTGCTATCCAAAATCTTCATGGAAAACAAAGTATTCACAAAATGGCTCTGTAATACCTAGCTTACGTGCAGATGTTATTTTAAAGTCGTCATCTACCAAATTCCATTGCTTTAAATGAGAACCCACTACTTCTGCCGACTCTTTTGACATTTAAGCATCGCGAACCAAGTCATTAAAGTCCGCTTGTGTCACAAAATGTGCTGCTTTTGAACCGTATTCACTTGTCGGAAAAAATTCTGAAGGAGATGGTTCTCTTATCGACAATGATTCAACTTCAATTTCCTGGCAAGCTATATTTTCTTCCGAAGGAGCTGTTGGAAATTGTGTGCATCTAATTTGTGCCCTTATAACTGATTGAAGGTTAGGGTAAACAATTTTTTCGCGTGTGTTATAACGGAACCCACGAGTCTCTGTTAAACAAAAATAACATTGTTCAGATGAGTGCTCAGTCCGTCGTAACCAAATTGTAGGCTGGACATATTTCATTTTATGTACAACCGATCCACTTTTCCATCCATTTAAACACCGATAGCAATAATCGCAGATTACTTCTGGCACGTACCATAGGTTTGGAACATACGAAACAACGAAATACTGTTCAAAACCTTTTTCAACACTTGTATTAATACATCTTAAATGTTTTGGAGGTGCAAATAAGCCACAAACGTAACAAAATTTATTTTTATTTGGACACTCCATTTCTTAACCGTTTGAACACTTACGCACTGTTTCATTAAAACTAAGTTTTGCAAAAAAATTTTCTACTGTCAAAACATTTGTCACAAAAATGATAACATCAATGTTTTTAATATGTAGGGTTACCAAGACATTAAACATATATAGGTATGTATATACTGGCTGATTACTCCAAAAATTGAATTGCTCGTAAAAAACTTAAATGAATTGATCTAGAAAAACTGGGAGATACGTATATTTTTTTTGAGCTATATTTTCAGAATCTGGTCAGTTTGATCATGGGTGAAAAATCGTGTCGTACAGTGTAATTAATGAATAATATAATTGACCAATTTGTCAGTAAAAAAGGGTTAAGTGAATGAACTGAGTTGGAATATTTCTTGAACGATAAAGATAATTCCAGTGGTTTCTTAGGTATGACCAAAATGCAGAGCCTACTTTTTCTAGCATCAGATGTATTAAAGTACGCTTATTACCGTCAGTGTATCATAAGGTTCCATGCATAATTTCAGTTAAATCTCTTAAGTTTAGTGACAACATGTCATTTTTATGGGTGGAAATAGATCACTTCTATACTAAATATGCCATTCCGCTTACAAATGCTCGAAATATTGATTGGACAGCCGTGTGTCTGTTAAAAGCGCATTAGCAGCGAGACGAAATGTGCTGGGACACTGAAATTGTCCATAATAATTGGTAATGAAAAGCTTGTTGAGAGTGTAAATGGGCGAAATCGTACTGGAAAAGTACCTACAATTGTTTGAGTATTAGCTCAACAAATCATTTATTTTTCTAAACGAACAATGGTGTAAATACCTATCATATGGCCCAACAAAATGGCCAGTTTGGTCAAAGTGAATGACCAATATTTAATACAGGCATATGGGTATTTACATTAAAGAAATGTTTACTTCGAACCGAAATAGGTCGGATGGATGGACCTTAAAAGCCTCAAGAAAATGACCCTTATGGTCAATAGAAGGGACCAGCGGTTAATATAGGGTATTCAAATGAAAGCAAATTTCATTGGTAATACAATTACAGTCGAACCTGAATAAGTGGGATCGCAAAGGGCCAACTGATTACTCCCACTTAATGAGGTTTCCCATTAATACAGTTTCCCACTTTTCCATGTAGTTTGATTTTAATCCCACTTAATGTGGTAAAGCATGGTAATTTTTTTTTAGAATAATACTGTTTGTCTTAGTTATATTCTTAATTTTTGTATATTGACATTAAATATATAGGGTGATCCATCTTGAGGTATTTTTTCAGAACAAAAAATTAAAAAAAAAATTCAAATTAAGTTTGGAATCTTTATTGGTAATTTGAAAGCACATTTTATGGCACTTTTTTTTGAATATAATTTCCTTCAAATGTTGGCCGCAACTACGCCTCAGGGTTTCCATTCTGAGGGTCCAATTTTGGATGACTCGTTCGAGCGTTGCGAACGAATGGCTTAAATGACATGTTTCATGTTTAAAGATTCCACACTTGATTTGAATTTTTTTGGTCTGAAAAAATACCTCTAGATGGATCACCCTTTACAAACTCAATAGTTCAATTAAAAAGATTGCAAACAGAAGAATATGATTTTATAAACATAAACTGTAAAAGAAAAAACAAACCGAGCACTCGCAACATCGCACCAGGGTTGTCAGTATTTTTGGCCTCTGTCGCCAAATTGTTAGTCAAAACTACCAAAAAGAGAACGCCAAAGTAAGGGCCGATGTTGAGTGTGAACCACACCTAAAAGTCAAGTTTTTTTCTGCATTTCATTTAATATTTCTCAATATCACCAACAACTCAATTTGAACCATGGTCATCACCAATGGTCAGAATAATGGCAAGAAATGGCAACAGTGGATGATCAATTTTCGAAGAAAATCATCTTCAGTGATGAGACACATTTTCACCTCAGTGTATTCGTCAATAAGCAGAATTGCCGCATTTGGGCGAATGATAATCCAAGAGTGATTGTCGAAAAAACAATGCACCCACAAAGAGTGACTGTTTGGTGCGGTTTATGGTCTGGCGGCATCATCGGACCGTATTTTTTTCAAAATGAGACCGGGCAGGCAGTTACTGTGAATGGTGTTCGCTATCGTGAGATGATAACGATTTTTTTATGGACGGACATGGAAGATATGGATGCGGACGATATGTGGTTTCAACAGGACGGTGCTAACGAGACAATGGCTCTTTACAAATTCAATGGCCGTGTTATCTCATGTCATGGCGATGTTAATTGGCCGCCAAGATAATGTGATTTGACACCGTTGGACCTTTTTCTTTGGGGTTATTTGAAAGAAAAGGTGTGCGTCGATAAGCCAGCAACAAGTCAAGAGCTAAAGGATGAGCTCTAACGGCATTTAACCTTAATTATGCTTCATCGTCATCGAAAATGTGGACCATCGGATGGAGGTGTGCCTCCGAGGTCGCGGCGGCCATTTGGCCAATATTTTGTTCCGTACATAATTACACCATACCAATATTATCATAATAAAAAGATATGACAATAATTTCCTAAATTATTTGTGTTTTATTTAAAATCAACATCGGCACTCAAAATTTAACCACCCTTTATAATCGCATTATATTATATTGGAAGGTTCAAAAATGCATAAAACGGAATCATTCAATCGAACATAAGCTAAAATATCGAAAAAAATAATAATTGAGACTTTCGGCGTTTTAGATAAAGCTACTTTTTCATTAAGACCTTTAAAAGTTAAATTAGGGCGTTTTCATAAAAACCGCCAGAATAATCGCCAAAAGTCTTCTATCTCCAAACCTGACAACACTTCTTTGCACTCCGTAAGAACGCCCTTTAATATAAAGCAAAAACAAGAGAGAAAAATAAAAAATAGCACTTTGGAGGTACAGCATGAAAGGGGAAATCCCACTCATAGAGGTAAACGAATAAAAATTCCCACTTATAGACATAATTCTAAAAAACCAGTCCTACTTAAAGATGTTCAAACTCCTGCTAACGTCTTTTTTATTTTTTTTTTTACATTTTTTTTATTATTATTTTTTATATTTTTATATCGGGGACAGCCAAAACTGTCCTACTTATAGGGGATTCGCACTTTTGCAGGTACCACCTTTGCAGGTTCGACGGTATGGATTTATTTTGATTTGAGATTGTGATTGGAATCGGAATCAAGAACCCGACGGGTAGTTGATAAATTAACTAGACAATTTGTATATGTGCTTGTTATGCCCTGAACCACTTTATGAATCAGAGTATTATAAGTAAGTTTCATAGCAAATGTTTGTAACTTCCAAAAATATTTTAGATATACCCTCATTTAAACCGATCGACGTATAATCACTTGCTAATTTCATTTAACAAAGTATGCCTGTTAATCCATCAATCTAAAGCTTGTAATCAAACTACAGGCCGCAATTGTTGTCCGATTTTCACACGAAATTTCGCAGAAGTAAGTTACGAAATTTGGCACGAGTAAATATTTTTAAGCCAAGATGATCGCTACTGAAATTGAATAAAATCGGTTGAGATTTGGATGTAGCTCCTACATATATATGTATGTTCATCGGATTTTATGTTTTTAGCTTTAGAAGTCACATATACAACTAATCGTAATGAACTTTAGCATAAGAACAAGATGCAACAACTAAGGATGTTGAACCACATTCCGATTTTAACAAAAGCAATGAAACTTTCTTACTAATTTATATGTGACAGTTTTGAAATCTGAGTAAATTGAGTCTAAAAGTTCAGTTGAACATCCAAATGTACAGGATTCAATATAAGTATAGCCACGCCCGACTTTGACTTTTTTTTGCTAGTATTCAAATCAAATTGTTGCAAAAGTTATAAAAAAATGGGTCTAAATGCTTTCTGCTGTTGATAGTCATACCCTGAAAGAAGTGTAAAAGACCCATTTTATATTACTTCGATTCAGCATCACTCTGTGAATTCACGTATGTCCGCGTATTCATGCATTTTAATCAACCTACAGGTCATACATATCAACACGATTTCGATGCATGGGTATTATATGGATTGCCAGCTACAACAAAACATATTAAAAATGGACGAAATCGTTTCTAATCGTCCCGAAACTGGAATATTTCATCGGAAATATCAACAAGTAAATGAAGCCGAAGTACACTAGGTTGTCAATATTATACGAGGGTATATCATTTATTCCCTGACTTTAGAAATAAAACACAGTTTTTTTTGCAAAAAAAATATGTTTCACACCATATAGTGGATTTTTCGACATTTTCGGGTCTATTGACCTCAACTGGCCGTACAGAACGTTCAGCGTGATTTGTACTTGCGACCACACCGACAGTCAGTAAGCCAATTTTTAACCATTGAAATCGATGATGCAGATTACCCTTGGTTTGATTGATGGGTAATTTCCGCAAAAAATAATGTTTACTGAGCACTCGGAATTTATTTTTTCCATTTTTAACAAAATCCAGGAGGTTGTATGTTTTGAACAGCTGTTAAACACAAACTAAATGACGGATTTCCCTCAAAATTTGACAGTACTCTATTAACAGATAGCACTTGATGGAAGAAGAGTTGCATTTCATATAAATACGAAGAAAGTTGGAAAAGTCAGGGAATTGTTGATATACCCTCGTACTATATAACAATCAAGATATTAAAAAAAATTTAGATCATGCTTTTCATATAAATACGATGAAAGTTGGAAAAGTCAGGGAATTATTGATATGCCCTCGTACTATACAACACTCCCGATATTCAGAAAATTAAGTTAATAAATTACATCCGAATCGATGAAAATTTCGCATTGATTATTAGTAGCGACAAATTCCTAAGTTAGGTACAAATCGGTCCATGTTTTATAATAGCTCCTCAAAAAGGTCCCTCCCCACCGCTCAGAACCCACAAATTCAACTCGATCCTGCATAAATTAACTAGTGTATTATGAGCAACATATAGCTATATCTTCCGAAGCCCGACGACATTGGGCCATTCCTGATATAGCCCCCATACAAATGGAAGTGCTGTAGAGACAGGCATTATACATTTTAAACTCAATTTGGCTCAGATAATATTCGTTTAAACAACGAACAGAGCTTTATTAGAGCCCAATTGAGTTTTTTCAACGTGATTTGAAACTTTACAATTCAAATTGAAACTTTTTTTTGTAATTTTGAATTAGTGTAAAGTACAAAAAACAATAATTTTTCCTTTCGTCTACTGGCATGACGTTTCGTCTCAGTTTGTTTTATAAAAACAGGCTGTACCTCTGATCAGGATCAAAGTCCAGTTAGAGACGAAGTTTCTTTAAAATAGCAGACTTTATTTAAAACTTGTTAAGGGATTTAAGTTCATAAAACCATTTCTATTCAACAAAAAAAAGATACATCAAAAATGTGTATTTTTGCGAAGATACCTTATGGTCCTGAAAGGGACAATATTTTCTTTTTGGGTCTAATTCATCCATTTGCAATCCCAAACATTTTATGTACATAAGCCATTGTGATGCAAAATTTATACAGGGATGTACAGATATGACTTGATCGTTTTAGAATTTTACGACTATCAATAATACTCGTATATACACTTTATAGAGTCTAAGTTCCACACTTCGAGGTGTAGCAAGAGGAATAACAAATTTAGTAGACACTCCATCCTTCGTTGGGGTCTATACAAATAATTAATATAGGTCATACGTTGTTTTCGTCGCATTTCACTCTTCGGTTGTACCATACAGTTTAAGGGAGAAATTAGGTTTTTCGGTCCAAAAGGGTTTATGTTCCCTAATATGTTTTTACTGCTGTTATCGGACGGCATCACATATAAGACCGTATGGCGTACTTGGAAATATTTTAACGATATAATGAACTGAATATTTATAAAACGACCCAAACCTTTATTTTAATAGGGAACTTGTTTGCAACCAATTTGGTTTTTCGAATGAGACTAATTCAAATACATCGTCGTCTCTTTTAAAAAACATCTTTAGGCATTTGTTTAAAATGCCTACTTTGGAAAATGTTATGAACTATTTATGATGTAAGTAAATGGGACAACCAAATATAGTTAATATACAAATTCAACTGATTAAAACTTCATAAATCTTCAAACTATGCTGTTTAAAATATACAAACTGTCAAATTGTATTATCTTTATTTCGTGTTGACAGCTTTTATGACCATCTCTGGGAACCTGAGTCGTCACACAGTGGTTCGTTTCTATATAACGATTGGACAAAAAGCGATGGAGATATTCTTTTAATGAGTTGGGAGATGTCATAGATTCATGAAATTGGAAAGCTGTAGGTTATTAGATTCATATAAAAATAAAAACTGTCCAAAATAGGGTTACGAATCCTCGTAAGTATATTCTATGTAATAAGATAGGGGAAATGTGACTGCGCATAGAGAAAGGGACCTAAAGGTAAAAAAATCAATTTTTTTTTTTTTTGATGTGGACAACATCTGAGCATCGAATGAGACCGATCCCATGTCCCAAAAGTGTTCCCTCCCAGAGATATGCGCGTTTTATGAGAGTGAAGTCGACGATTCTAAGCGCAAATAGAAAAGGACCTGATCTTTAAAATGGCTCTCCTGAACAAAACTTTTCATCAACTTTTCAACTTTTTTGTGATGTGGACAACATCTGAGCATCGAATGAGACCGATCCCATGCCCCAAATGTGTTTTCTTCCAGAGATATGCGCGTTTTATGAAAGTGAAGTCGACGATTCTAAGCGCAAATAGAAAGGGACCTAATCTTTAAATTGGCTCTCCTGAACAAAACTTTTCATCAACTTTTCAATTTTTTTGTGATGTGGACAACATCTGAGCATCGAATGAGACCGATCCCATGCCCCAAAAGTGTTCCCTCCCAGAGATATGCGCGTTTTATGAGAGTGAAGTCGACGATTCTAAGCGCAAATAGAAAAGGACCTGATCTTTAAAATGGCTCTCCTGAACAAAACTTTTCATCAACTTTTCAATTTTTTTGTGATGTGGACAACATCTGAGCATCGAATGAGACCGATCCCATGCCCCAAAAGTGTTCCCTCCCAGAGATATGCGCGTTTTATGAGAGTGAAGTCGACGATTCTAAGCGCAAATAGAAAAGGACCTGATCTTTAAAATGGCCCTCCTGAACAAAACTGGTTTCACACATATACGTCACATATACTTATATGTATAAAGCTGTTTTTTTGAGACGTGTGTTTCTCAATCTGGCCACGCTTTTCGGAGTTGGTTGTTTTGACAGCTGTCACTTGATTTTTGTTTAGTTTGGTTTGCCATTTCATATTGAATAGACCTACTCCGGCGAGATGGCCACCGATCCTAATTTTTACTAGAAGATTATGTTTAGCTATGATGCTCACTTTTGGATGAATGGGTATGACAATAACCAAATCGTAGCATTTGGAGTAATGAAAATCCACAAGCCATTACTGAGACGCCGTTACTTCCTTCTTAAAAAAGTCACTGTTCGGTGTTCTCTATGGGCAGAGGAAATCAGTGGTAAATATTTCTTTAAAAATGAAGCCGGCCAAATTTTATAGTCAATGGGGAACGCTAAAGAGCTGTGATTAATGACTTCTTTGTGCCTCAATTGGAGCATGTTGATATGGACGACCATTGGTTCCAGCAAAACGGCGCTACATGCAATACAGCTAACTAAACAATCAATTTATTGAAGAAAACTTTTGGTAAGCGCATTACTTCGCGTCGTGATCCTGTTCGTGGCCTCTAAGATTATGCGATTTAACGCCGCTGGACTATTTTTCCTGGGGTTATATGAAGTCGCTTGTCTAACGCAGATAAGCCCGACACGATTGATGCCTTGGAAGAGAATATTCGTTATTGTTGGCATACGACCTCAAATGCTGCAAAAAGTGGTCGAAAATTGGGTCACTTTCCCGAAATCATTATTAAAACATATTGGCAAACGCTTATATTTTAAATAAATCTAAATTCTCGGTCACAAATTTAAATTATATGCGTTTGATTTCTTCTTGAAAACCTCAGGTCTGAAAAAAACACCCTTTATATTCACTTTGCCATACCTTTTGCAACACCTCGAATATTGATCGAATACCCCATAAATGAATCATCGTAAAAGTCGAAGAGGATCAAGCCATATGTATCTGTGGAAAACAAACTGAAACGGTTCAAAATGGTCCGGATCAGTCAAAAGGTATACATTTTCCCCACACATGCACTGAGTCAACTTCTGGTAAACTCACTAAATTTGTTGTAACTACCGGGGGGATTTTCTCTTATATATCACCACTGCGTGGTTGCACTAGGGCGAGTGGCACCACACAGCTCCAAACTAAGCCGAACTCATATCTAGGAGATACGACGATTTTTTCAAAGTTTAAACTAAGCTTAGCAAATTTTTAGAACGAGTATAATATAACAACTTTAAAACGAGTAGTGCTATATACTCGTTTTAAAGTTGTTATAGTATACATATCTTGATTCTAAAAATTTGCTAAGCTTAGTTTAGTCTTTGAAAAATATCTAGGTTGGACTTAAGTTTGCTTAGGAACTTTGCTTAGTTAGGGTTTTCCATGTTCCTAAACTTTTTTGGGTTCGGATGCGGAAGAGAAATGCGTGTTTTAGACATGCCATTCCTGAAAGTCGTTTAGCAGTGTTTCGTAACATATCGCAATGTCTTATGCCTCTTCTCTAATTCTGCTGAAATAGTTAGCCTTGTTATCAGTTTTAGTAGATCGTTAGCATTCAGGTACTTCAAAAGAGCCTGTCTGCGTTTAATGTACTTACCTATCTGCTCTAAGCTACATGGTGAGAGTTAGCATCACAAGCTAGTAAAGGGTTTTTTTTATTGAGGTATAGAACTTCAAATTGAAATAAAACACAAGAAAATCGTTTTAATGTCCATCAATGTGGCTTTATTGGAAGGATAATTTTATGCCATTAATGTTTAAATATGATTTCGGGCATGTGGCCGCCGCGGCTGGCTCGAATAAAGCCAATTCTACAGGTCCAATTTTCAACCACTTTTTCGAGCATATGGGGCCGTATGTTGGCAATAACGCCACGAATGTTGGCTTCCAAGTCCCCTAACGTGTTTCTGGTTTGTTGGCGTAGACGAGCGACTTCACATATCCCCAAAGAAAATAATCCAATGGTCCATGTTAACCGATCCATGGTTAACCGAATTAATTGCTCTGATGGACGATTATGTCGACCATAAAATGGACGGAGCTTGCGGTGAACTTCGCGAACTGAACCATTACTTTCGAAATAAATTTGCACGATTTGCAAGCGTTGTTCTTTTGTCAACCTGTTCATGATGAAATGGCAAACCAAACTAAATATTAATCACTTGACAGCTGACAAAATGGCCGCCAGTTAAAAAAGTGATGCCAACTTAAAGTTCTATACCCCAATTAAAAACACCCTATATAATTAGATCTGTACTATGTGTGTGGAAGTATCGAGGCGTCAGATGATAAATTGAGTTCGAAGCAAGAAACATGAGTCCGTCACCTTGCCTCAGGACCGTCTTCTTCTTGGGAGTATGTCAGTTTCCAATTTTAATAAAGACGGAAAAATATCTTTCCCTACGTCTTGGCAAGGCTTGTGATAAATGCATGATCTTGCCACCCTTCTCTGTGTTAGACCTCTCAATTGCAATACGAGGGTTGCTATATATTCCTAGCCTATGCAACACTAAGAATTGCCTGGCACCATCTGACATTTCGTTGGAAAGTTTGACATTTTTTAGCATGAAAGTACTCGGAACGTTTTGACGTTCGACCATTATTGTTTATTAGGGTGGGGCGATTTGAACATCTTAATGGGCGCTTCGCGTTTCAGATTATTGGGATTGTACCGAGCAAAAAAGTCCACTAGACCAGACGTCTACGGTTTTTTCTCAGACTTTATTTTTTTGGAAAAATTGCAAATTTTCTTGGGCTCATATTTCGTAAACTATTTCAAATTTTGACTTATTTTCAAAAGTAAAGTTGTAGCTATTGTCTCGGGCTACAATTTCTCTGAACATATTACTTAGAAAAAACTTCGGTTTCATGGTCAAAAAGTCGAAAATATAGAAAATTCACGACTTTTTGTTACGTTTTTTTGGACATTTTGGCCTATAACAGCCAAACCATTGAGATTTTCGAAAATCGGGAGGCTCGATTTTCACCGTAGACGTATGGTCTAGTGGACTTTTTTGCTCGGTACAATCCCAAGAATCTGAAACGCGAAGCGCCCATTAAGATTTTTTTCCTTCCATACTAATCGCCCCACCCTATTGTTTATAGTGACTTGAAAAAATCAATTTGTCAAAAAATGGAATTAACTCGTGAACATTTTCGTGCGTTCATTTTTCACAAATTTAGACGTGGATTGTCACGACAAGAGTGTATCGATGAACTTAAATCTTTGTATGGCGATGAAGCACCATCCTATAATACTGTGAAAAACTGGTTTAATGAATTCAATCGTGGCCGACGCTCGCTCAAAGACGAATGTCGTGAAGGTCGTCCAAAAACGGCCTTTGTGCCAGAGAACATTGACGCCGTGCGTGAACTGATAATGCAAGATCGTCATGTGACATACCATGAGATAGTGGCATTCTTGGGCATTTCTTCCACCAGTATACGTTCGATATTGCATGAACACCTGGCCGTAGAAAAGGTTTGTTCTCGTGTGATCCCGCACAATTTGACAATCACTCAAAAAAAGGCACGTGTCGATTGGTGCAAAGAAATTTTGAAAAAATACGATCGCGGTGCTCAAAAGACGTTTATAAGATCGAACAGGTGATGAATATGAGCCCAAAACGAAACAGCAATCGATCGTGTGGATTTGGCTCGTCTTCGAAGACGAAATTCTTTCGTGGAAGAAGCACTTCGAAGCAAATGGTCGTCTGTTTCTTCGGCAAAACTGGTCATGTGGCGGCTGTTCCGCTTGAGCCACGTAGGGCGGCCAATTCTGAGTGGTACATCACAATTTGTTTGCCTAAAGTCTTCGGAGAAACTCGAAAAACGAACAAGAGAAGGCGAATCATTGTGCACGATGACAATGCGAGCTCTCACTTAATTGATGAGTCATCCGCCGTACAGCCCTGATTTGGCAACCAATGACTTCTTTTTATTCCCGCACATCAAGAAAAAAATGCGTGGTCAACGATTTTCGTCGCCAGAAGATGCTGTTGATGCGATCAAAAACCATGGTTTTGAGGTGTCTCAATCAGAGTGGAAAAAGTATAAATCATGCTGGAGAATACTTTGAAAAACAATAGAACCGTTTTTGATGATAAATATTCGAATTTTTATTATAAGGCCAGAAATATACAAAGCAGCTCTCGCAAGATGCTTTTTTTTGCTTGCATTTTCATCACATGCTCCGTCGGGTTAGAGCTTTCCCAATCCTATATGAAAAACGATGCTTTAGTTGAAGATGTATGTCGTCTTTCTTCACTAGATTCGGCTGAGCTTTTGCCCAGGGACTCAAAAGACTTTCCATCAGGTACTTCAGAGCGCCTATCTGAGGCTAGTTTTAGTATAAAATAACCCTTAAGAAAAAACGCATTTGTTGAAGTTTGTAAGGGAGGGACCGGAGTATGTACTTATCTTAACGATTTTTCTCAATTAGCAACTAGTCCCATAGGCCATGTAATTAAACGCAAATGTCACGAATGTTGTAATTTGTGACGACATTTGCCTACTTAGGGTGCTTACATGTTATGACTTCTTAAAAATCTAAGAAATAGATTCCTAAACAAAATAACAAAATTTACTAACGAATAAGGACATACATTGCACATAATTAGAAATGTGCCTTATGTTCTACCCACTATAGCCAAAGCCATTCTTGGCTGTGAAGGATTTAGCTACATTTATTGCAAAAAACAACCATGAGTCATTCTATGTCAATTGGAACAAAAAAAATTGTTGACTTGTCTTCAATTTTATACGGGCTAAAAAAGATTTTATACGTGCGTTACGAAAGAAATCTTATAAATTTATTTACAAAGATGGAGGATTCTTAATTTCTGCATATCGTTGATAAGCCGGCTAACTGGTGTATATTAATATTCTAATATCTAAAAATTGGCATAACCGATCTGAGAGTTCTATACTTTGTTTTAAAGGTTGTTAGAAGTACTTTAACAGTTGTAAATAGTTAATGACCAATTAATTATTTTTCGTAAAGTAATCAATATGTTTTGGTTTTGTTTACACTTATTTGGTCTTTTATCATTGTTATGACTTGAACAGTTTTTATTCTGGTTCGAGACCTTTTTGTTGATTCTTTTACATTTCACCAATTTTTTATTTGATTCTGAAAAAAAACCAACAAAAGGTCTCGAAGCAGAATAAAAACTTTTCAAGTCATTATTAATCAAAATACGATATGCACATAATTATAAATGTTCTGCCTTATGCTCTACCCACTATAACCAAAGCCATTCTTGCCTGTGGAAGATTTAGCTACATTTATTGCAAAAACACCATCCACCATTCAACCATAAGAGTCATTTTATGTCAATTCGAATAAAAATTGGTTTTTCGTAAAACGTTAAATATCGCTTCTAAAGCTGAAGATTCTAAAATGTGGAAGGTCCTTTGTGTGGGGGCTAAGGAAAAATATGGACCTAGGTAGTACACTTTCACCACAGTTTATTAATTATTTTCGCTCATGACGTGCCATGCACAATTTGGGGCTGATCGGGTCTAAGGGGGAAGGGAATTCTGTATGGAAGCTATTCGAAAACTCGGACCGATATGGTCCAATTTCGCCAGGGATATGTGTTGGCCACTCTTTATTCTCTGTGCGAAATTCGGTCGGAATCGGGTGTAATATGTGGAGTTAAGAGCTGTAGGTTCAGAAATCGGGAATGACCTTCGTACTGGTACAATACGAACATATATTCATATGTGACAGCGCATAGAGAACTTAAGGGTAAAAAAATCAATTTTCACTTTTTTTGATGTGGACAACATCTGAGCATCGAATGAGACCGATCCCATGCCCCAAAAGTGTTCCCTCCCAGAGATATGCGCGTTTTATGTAAGTGATGGTACACCAAAGATACACGTATTTAAATCTTTAAAATGGCTCTCCTGAACAAAACTGGTTTTTACCCTTAGGTCCCTTTCTATTTGGCGCGTCACATATGTGTCCTGTTTCACCACAGTTAATAAGTTGTCGCTCATAACGAACCATGCAAAATTTGGGAGTGATCCGGTGTAAATCCGAAGGGACCTCTGTTTGAGAGCTATTCGAAAATTTGGACCGATATGGATAACTTTCACCAGAAAATCTGTTAAACCAATTCCA
The DNA here is from genome assembly GCA_963513945.1 of Hydrotaea diabolus. Classification (NCBI taxonomy): domain Eukaryota; kingdom Metazoa; phylum Arthropoda; class Insecta; order Diptera; family Muscidae; genus Hydrotaea; species Hydrotaea diabolus. The sequence goes on from OY740720.1 coordinate 77,858,329, forward strand.
AGATATTAAAATATGAATAAAGTCCAGTTTGCTGAGTTTTCGTGGATTTTACTGCAAATTTAAAGGCTTGTTTGCTTGTTTATTTTCCATAACATTGTTTGTTATACAGATTTTAAGTCTCTCTTGTACCTAGATTTTCTAACATAGATATTATTTATATAGAATTTGTAACTTTTACAATTATAATTAAATGAACTGAGGCCAGCCCACTTAACGATAATTATTGATTTGAACGTCATCACAATTTGTTTAATTTTCCCGCAAAAATTTAAATAAAAAACGGGGAGCAAATTCAAAGGCCCATATTTTTGTTAATATATTTTTAAGGTATATTTCCGCATCAAATCTCTTTAAAGATGAGTACATTCTGAAATTTTCAGAAAAATTGACGACTTGTAAATATTCTTTTACCGGTTTTTTATGGATTGACTCATATCCCCGACAATACTGCCAATGCCATACTGGAACCAAATCCATGGTGGAGAATATAAAAGCATCGTCCCGGCCGATCCTAACAAATCAAGCATTTGTTTTATTTTCGTCCCTAATTCAAAAACTCACGCGAAACATTAATTAGAAATACTCTGATAAAAAAATGTCACGTATTAACTAAAATATTCGTACTTCGTTTATCAAAAATATTTCCGAAATCGGGCGGTACAAAAATTCACATATTTACAAAAGAAGCCTTTGATGTAAATACCAAAAAAATTAATTACTCCAGAAGCTAGATCAGGTTTGTTGTTGTTTGTTGTAAGGAGAAGGAAAAGTAAGTCAGCAAACTTAAAGGAAAGACATCACCGACTGGTAGACGTTATTTTTGTAATGATGTGATGAAAACTTCACATATCTACAATAAAATTTGTAGAAATTTTTTAAAAAGTAGTCGAAACGACTTTTATTTGAAAGCAGAGATGACTACAGTTTTGGCGAGGACCAATTCATAAGGCTCCAAGCAAGGAATTAAGCAGTAACTTTAATCAGGGAGTGGGCGAGGCCGCAAACCCTAAGAAATAAAAGAAGATCGGTTCAGTAGCTAAGTCCCCTTTAAACATCAAACAAACTAAAAAAAACTATTTTATATAATGTCTATATTATTGGTATAACATGTCAAAATATGATTTTGCTCAATATTAAATTTAAAATATGTGATTTTCTAGTTGAATTTTATTTACCTTTTTTCTAACGGGTTTTTAGCTTTTTCTAGTTTTTTGTTTGATAAATTTAGCTTGTTTTCGTCACCAAATTCTAGCAACACTGCTAGCTACACACTTACGATACTTAATTTCATTGAATGAATAATGAACAAAATAGTACACTCTAGTGTATAATTGAATATCTTTTTATTACTTTTTTAAATTTAAATTTCTTATAGGAACAACTTAAAACTAGATCAACAATAATACTACGAGTTAAATATTCGAAAGTTGGATCAAACACTTTTAGTATTGCCTTAGGAGTTTTGACCGTCCATCCAATGCACCAGAGTCAACACTGGCAGTATCTGAAGCAGTGGCGCCATTAATTATAGGGCGCAACTGTTGGCCCAAAAGTTGACCCAACAGATTGGCTACTTCGGAGGCTTGAGCACCACTCAAGGCTGAGGCTGGCGGTGCGGCAGATGAACCAGAAGCGGCAATGCCACTATTGCTAGATATTCCGCCACCATATGACGAAGGTGGAGCAGCTGGGCTTGCATATCCGGGACGTTGATAACTGGGATAAGCGGGATAACCACCGCCAAAGCCGCCATAGCTACCAGGATATACGGGACGTTTGTAACTGTAGGGGAAGGCCGGAGGATAGCCGGCAAACTGAGAGAGAAGTCCGCCTATACCGCCATAGCTTGGGCTATAGCCATAACCGTTGTAGCCGTAAGAGGGATAACCGCCGTATCCTCCATATCCTCCGCCACCATAAAAGGGGTCCGCTTGAGTTCCCGTAGCTTGAGGACGGGCAGGGCGGTAAGGAGCAATAGGTGGGTCATATCCTACATCTCCTAAGCCTGCGAATCCCGCCAAGCCGCCCAAGCTGCTGCCCAAACTGAGTAGAGGTCGTATTAGACCGAGCGTACGTCCTTGGCCCTCCGGCTTCTCGCGATTACTCCTTGTACGTTGTCTAGTCGACCTGTAGCGAGTTTGCGCTGACACTAAGGCGACCGAGCAAATCACGAGACAAGCGCAAGCGAACACTTTCATTTTCACTTTTAATTTTCTATGATTGATTGATGGTTAAAATTATTTTTTTGCTCGTTCGATTTTATATTTCTAATGATGAATGTGTAATTTTCGTTCTGTTTTCGGTTGCGGTGATGATGGTTCAGTGGTCTACTTGACGACTGACGACTTCAAACTAGGGTTAGTGTTTTTGTTGAACTTAAGTTTTATTAAAACGTTTTGCAAAATTTTGTTCTTATGCGAGCCGTTGACAAATTGGCGATGAATGTCAACTCCAAAATGTTTGTTCTTCAAAATTTCCCAAAACGGCTAGCCAGTAGGTAGACCTTCATGGCAACTGATTGGCTGGCTGCATTACTATGAATATCGGTCTGTACAAACAAAGCGAGCGGAAATCCATATGTTCTGTGTATTTTGGTTTATTTCTCTATTGTTGGCAACAATCGAAGCATGGGCCGTTATGACCCCACTTCGTCATTAACTTGTTTGTTCGCTGCTCATCACAGCTCACTTTATGACCGAATATGTGGTGCCCAGCTTATATTTGGTTTTCTCTTCTTCTTTCTTTATTAGCTTTTTGGCAAATTTGTCATAAAACACGTTATGTGTTCATGTCGCGACGTCACTGACATTGAACTTTGTTTTGGTTTTTTGTTATCTTTTTGGCAACACCATATTGACCATATGCTGGCGATTGCTATAGCGTGTGAATTTTATGTTTACTTCCGTACTCTCCATAAATGGCAAGATCCACGCCATGTTGACTTAGCGGCGGTTTTTTATACGATATTGAGTGTTACAGTTTGCTTTCTATACGTTGGATAGAGCGCATATTTAGTTAGACATTTCGATTGTAACAGTTTGAAATACTGAAATGGAACCGCTTAAAGTAGAAAAGAGTAGTATGCATATTGGATATGCCTAAACATCGATTACACAGTGATACACAGTCGAACTTTCCGAATGCGAATGGGATCAGACCAATTGCAAATGAATGTTGACATTATCGATAACAAAACTTTTAAGGGGTTTCTTTAGTTCAGTGCGAGATTTTTTTACACGCATTTGAAGTTGGTGATTCTGGAACGCTTGAATCAAGAAAAGATCATTGAAAATTTAATAAAATAGTGCTTATTTTTTATTATCCTGGAAAGCTGTGGTATCTTGCTATTTTTGGGGTCGAGAAATTCATTTTTGATATTTATTTTACCTAAAACTCAATTCTTATCCGAAATAAAAGCGATGCATATTGATGAGAAGGACAGTTTTCCTTCAAACACCGAGCTCAAGTTTTTGAAAATCGGGTTTCAAATAAAACAGTTAGGCGTTCTTTTATTCAAAAATAACGGTTTATGTGAATCAATCCAAAACTAGAGCTAATCTGGCAAATCGTATTCGTCGTTAGCAGCCTCAAATCAGCTGAAGTTGAATATCAAATCTTCTGCCGCAAATTGAGTGTTGACCAGTGTAATAGGTGCATATAGTTCATATAGTTCATAAAATTAGGTCTGCAGGCAGGTATGCATAATCAACAAAAAATGGTATTGAAAGTCTTTTGTCACCCAACGACGAAACGCGTTTACCAAGTGATGCTGTGTGCAAACTCTTCGCTGACTTAGTTCCCCCACGAGCCTGCTTTCAAGATTTAAATATTTACTGATAAAATGAAAGTAAAAGCCACAACATGATCAAGAACAAGAAGAAAACCCTAAAACAAAACAAGTAAAAAAGGCTTATGATAAGCGGGGTTGGCTATCTGATACCGTACACCAATCTGTCATTCAGAAAACTCGGCGACACTGTCCGGAATTTTAGTAAGATGGGTATTCATATGCAACTTCTGGTGCGAGAGTCACATAGTTACAGATTCAACTAAAACAATTTTTTAGCTGTTGGTTTTCATCAAGATTTATTTCTAAGCCATGATAAAACTTCTCCATAAAATGCATTAGCCATTCGGAGCCGGCGCACAGTGGTTTAAAATCGTGTTTTGCGGGACAAAACTCTGTAAATTTCAAACCCATAGAGAAATTTTTGTAATTATTTATTCGACAGATAACTCGTACGTTTTTCTCCAGTTACAATATTAATAAAATAAGTTCAGTAGTTATTTAGGAAATCAGGGTCAAAGTTGAACTTTTTAATTATTTTAATATTTAGCATGGAAATGTGGGGTTTTTGTTTTTTTTTATCCTCTATATTTATTAAAAGAAGGTCATACGTTGGACTATTTTAATAATTAATTTTGAAAACTAAAAAAAAAATATTTTTTTCTGTTCATTTAGTTTTTTTGTTGTTAATGTTTGGTTTTTCTTTAAATAATATTATGGGAATAATGTATTATTTACTTATATAACAAATGCAGTAAATTATAATTTGTATTCGTTTGGATGAAAATTTAACTGCAAATATTTCATATTTAGTTCCGTATTATTTCTCTCTTCTAGCATAATGTCATACGTTGATAAATAAAACATAACATTTTGAAGAATTAAAAACAAGATTGTCGCCAAAATTATTTTTTTCTCAAAATTTAAAAAAAAACATACTTTTCGTGGCGAAGTTTTTAATGTTCATTTTGTTTTTTTTTTATTTTAATAGCATTAAGGGAAAAAATATATATAACAAAAAAAAATTGTATAATAGATGTATACAGGGTGGAGTGCGGTAATTTGCTTGTTTGCACTGCAGGGTGTGGCGGAACTGTTGGTCAAAAAGAGTGGAAAGTGTGCGTGGCTTCTAGTGGCTGACGGGAGATTCTTATTCGTCTGCATTTCAGTTGCCGATATGCTTTGGACACGAGAGGAGAGGTCATTTTGTGTTGAAGCGTATTTTTTAAATGCGCTCTCGATTATTTCAGTGTAGTGTGCTTTTCGTTTACAATTCGCTGTTACCCCACGCGGGCGTGTTCCTGGACGGCAATCAATTGTAAATTGGGTAACTACATTGAGAATGTGTCATGTGTACGAAGGGGACCTAAGAGTAGGATTACAACACCACAAAACATCGAGAAAACATCCGAAACGCTCTGCTCGGCCGTAACTATGAACTCCGAACGGTAATTGACTATGATACAGCATTTTCAGCCGGCTCTTAAGCAATGCAATTAAAGGATACATGGTTCCAACAGGATGGTGCCACTGCACACACAGCGAGGGTTACCATGAACTGTTTGAGGCAAATGTTTCCTGAACGGCTTATCTCTTTAAGGTTTTCGTTGGTACACTTTCATGATATTTTTCTGGTATTAAGCTTTTTATAGAATCTGCAAATCTGTTTTTCCTGGACTTCTTTGATATATCTCCGATTGGTACTAAATAGTACATACTTTTAATATTTTAAAAATTTATTGTTTCTGTTTATATTTACTTTTGCAACTGAGTTTGTATTCGAATACCACTGGCTTTTATACATTTCTTACCTGATCGCTTTTTATAGGTGGCATAAACATAAGTAAATTAAAAAAAAAATGAAGAGGGCTAAAATTAGGTAAAATTACCTAAAAAATCTTACAAATATTGACAACTTTATTGTGACTCATATAACTTAGATTGGTACATACCAAGTCATATAAACAGGAAAAATAAAAAGAAAAAAACAAAATTTTCCCGAGTAATTGCATTGAAACTAAAAAAGTGTTAAACGTAAAAAAAAAAATTAACCAGACAATTTACTTCCACACAAACTTACAAAAATTAAGCTTTTTCTAAGATAACATAAATTATTTGTTTTCAACAGCACACCGCGCCCACAATTACCAATATTTTAATCTAATTTTTTTTGGCTGCCTTAATTTTAATATGTTTGCTATAGAATGACTATAAAATTTTACTTTTGCCCAGTAAAATCAAATTCTGAACCACCGTAAGGTGTTAAACAGTAGGTCCCGGCTAGTAAATATAAGACTGATGGAACCAAACCGAGCTACAAGCTGATTGAAATTCTTAGAACTGTGTCCATACAGATTAGAACAAAACGACGTCAGTATGGCAGAGTTAATGCCGAACCGAGCCGAGCTGAAGGCTAATTGATTGGAAGAAAACTGTTCAAAGTTTTTTTACGAGCTACTTGTTAATGATATATATTTGATCGTACAAAGATAGCTGAACGTCACGAAATGATACGAAAAACCACTCCTCCGTCCAATGATATTAATACGCAGTGCAAACATATTTCCAATGTATTGTCAACAGCTGCTAAGAAAAAGTAGAGTACCGAACACAACTCCCACGGAACCCATGGTACGGCGATAAGTGCAAAAAAGCTACAGAAGCAAGGAATGCTGTCCATAGCGCAATGATGCAGAGTGTAGCAATAAAGGCCCAATTAGTCTTGACGGTTGACGGTAGGCAATCAGCTATTTCAGTTGGGGGTTGCATTTTGCATGTGTTAGAGGGAGATAACTACAGTTTGACGGTTGACGACGGTATACTTCTGCAGGTTGCTGAATCAACAGTCAACCGTCAAGACTTAAGGGCCTTAAGAGTTGCAGGGAATAAGATCGGGTGGTAAGAAGAATAAAAAAATGAGAAATGGAGTTGCGTGAGTAAAATGTACAGGAGTAGAAATGATATCTGAAAAATCTTTTTAAAGTCAAGCACAAAACGAGGGGCCTAAGTAACGGTATGAACTCATGCATGGAATGAAATGAAAATCTAGTACCAAACATTGATGATGTCGTAGAAAGCCAAATACCTACCCAAGAAGAAGACAACACACGCAGAAATAAAGTATGGTTGTGATGACAATATTCGAAGAGAATAATACTATTGTTGGGTATATGGTTGTGCTACAACAACAATATTATGGTCCTCACAACAATAGTATGATTCAAATACAGCAATATTATGATCCCCACAACCATATTATGATTCACACGCAACCATGTTATGATCCCTACAACCATATTATGATCACACAATTAAACTATGATCCCCAATATTATTTATTAAAATGGTTTAAGTTGTCAACAATTGATTTGAATTATGAAAATTATTCAAAAATACATTAAATTCAAAATAATAGGAGTGATTTATTTTACTGTAGAAAAAATAAGTTAGAATAAACGTAAGCGTTTTTATTAAAAATATTTCAGATAAACAAAGCCAAAGCAGTTTGTATAAAAAATTTTAATTTCAATAAAAAAGTACTATTATTGCATTAGATCCGTACCAATAACATTTGTTCTAAAAAACATATTAAAATGAAGATAAATTACAATCATACAGTATGCTTGCCGTAATCATATCATTGTTAACATAAAACGCAAAACACAATACTTTTGTCGCACTAACCATATGTATATTGTTGCTATAAACATATTTTCATTTTTAAATTTGGCAATAATACTATTGTTACATTTTAACAATATTAATATTAAAGCAATAATACTATTGTCAAAAATAAAATCAGTTAACAATGCTTTGGTTGCGACGAACATACTTTAGTTGTGGATAACATATTATTATTGCCGTGACCATGTAGTAACCATGTTTTTTCTCTGCGTGAAGACAGCAATCGAGCATGTGGGTCCCGTGTGTTTACCCCTTGAGCTGAAGGAGATAAGTTGATAAAGAGCATGCGTGCACTAACTCATCTGCACAATTTGGTTAAAATAAAGCATGTCTCATGATTGGAATTTTAGTATAATTTTTCCTATTCCCGTTAGGTGGACATACTGTGACTGTCAACATTCATCATTGGCCCGTATCAGTGTGGCTTTAGACAAGGCAAATCTACAACTTACCAGATCTTTACATTGCGCCAAATACTGGAAAAGTCCCGAGAAAAGCAAATTGACACATACCAAATCTTTGTCGATTATAATGCGGCCTTCGACAACCCAATAAGATCGATGGCTTAGAAAGAAAGTCTGAATTTATTATCTACGCAAAACTAATAGGTCTGTGCAAATTAACTAGACTGACACAAAATCTGCAGTTATAAAGGGAAGGACTTTCCTAACTTTTCGAAACGAAAAGAGGCCTCCACCAAGGTACGAGTAATAATCTGTAGTGCAATATGTTCAATATTATGCAGCGAAAAATTGTAAAAACGCAGCAAACGGCAGGGAGTTGAGCATAGCGAGCCCAAAAAATCAGTGCAGCCATCTTGAAAATAAATAAGCGAAATATGCTTCAGTAACCATATTTCCATATTAGCGATTGATCACTCATTGTGCTCTGCTAGCATAGATAATCGTTTAGTGTGTAAAAAACCCAAAGCGGTCTTAAGAGGCCTTTGAATGCGTATTGCGTACAACGTCAGAAATAAAAAGCATACTTCGACATTCGTTAAATATATCAATTTCAGTTTCACCAAAACATGCGTAATATATCAATATTTATCAGAAGGCGTTTCATTGGGGCTGTTTTTTTTGGGACCAAAATTGGATCGATTTAAGATACATGCGCTCTGGAACGACAATACTAATTCTGATTTGGAACATATTTGGTATAGTATATTTCGATTGAACAATAACCATTGCTGATAAATTTGGACCATCGAGGTAAGTTTTTTGATAAAGCCAAATGTTTATTTGGCTCGACCAATTTGCCCATTTGGTCCTAAAATCGCAATCTATTAATAGCTTTGTCCAAACATTCAGACAAACTGCCCAATGGCCGATAAGCAGAGAACGCAAAACAATCTTTGACAATATTGGACTATATCGCACCGTGTATGCGACCGCACGCAGAAAAAAAATATGGTTGAGGTGACAATATTCGAAGAGGATCATACTATTGTTTGGTATATGGTTGTGGAACAACAATATTATGATCCTCACACAAATATTATGATTCACACATAACCATACTATGATCCCCACAACCATAGTATGATTCACACTCAACTATACTATTATCTTCACAACCATACTATGATCCTCACAACAATAGTGTGATCCTCATAACCATAGTATGTTTCTCATACAACCATAGTATGATCCTTACAACTATAGTATGATTCATAAGCAACCATACTTTGATCCACACAACCATAGTATGATTCACTCAACCATACTATGATCCCAAAATTATTTATTTTTTATATTTATTTTTATCAAGCAAAATTATTTATTAGGATTGGATAATGTTGTTATACAAAAATATAAGTTATTTAAAATTGCATTACAATTAGTTCAAAGCCAGATTTGAGGCCATGTTTTTATTAAACATTTCATTCAAGAAACAAAAATATACATTCCAACGGCAGTGTAAAATACTTTAAGTTAACCATCCGTAGACCACAAGTAACGAATGTGACAAATCCATGAACAATGGCCATATGTGACGCGCAAAATAGAAAGGGAACTAAGGGTAAAAACCAGTTTTGTTCAGGATAGCCGTCACATATACTTAAGTTCAGGCAGATTTTAAATTAACAAGAAACAGTCGATATTAGAAAATTTCACCGAACAAAGTAAACACAATAAAAATCTCTTTATTGTGTTTACTTTTTTTACGTTTTTTTAATGGACAACAACCATTCACTGTATCTCGTGTATACGAGATATGGTTCAGAAAGTTCTTAGCCTATCAATGAAAGAGAATAGTTAGTTTTTCAAAAATATTTTTATTTTTCAATATAATCTCCTGAAACTTCAATACACTTAGTCCAACGCTTATCTAGCAATTCTATCCCTTGATAAAAATAGTTTTCCTCAAGGTCTTCAAAATAGTGGTTTACAACTGTAATTGCATCTTCATTTGAGGTAAAACGCTTGCCAGCAAGGATTTTTTTTAGATTTGGGAACAGGTAAAAGTCACTGGGAGCTAAATCAGGAGAATAAGGTGGGTGGTCAAGCATTCGTTGATTTTAGCCATTGTTAAAACACTCTTGTGCTCTGGTGCGTTGTCTTGATGAAAAATTATTTTTTGTGTTGTAAGCCACGCGCAGAGAAAAGATATGGTTACACTATGGTCACCGCAACAATAATGTGTTCTCTACAATAAAAGCATGTTCGTCGCAATCATAGTATTGCTTTTTGAATTTTATTTTGACAATAGTATGATTGCTACAATATTGCTATTGTTGAAATGTAACAATAGTATTATTGTCAAATTTAGAAATGAAAATATGGTTGTAGTAACCATATAAACATGGTTTGTGCAACAAAATTATTGTAGTTTAAAATTTACGTTAACAATAATATGATTACGGCAATCATACAGTATGGTTGTGACTATGAACAAAACAAAACAGGTTTTTTTAGAGCATTCATGGATGTGTGTGCGTATGTTTTTTGATATACAAAAAAAAACACATACACATAACACATACACATAAAAAACAGTGAATGGTTGCTGTCTATAAAAAACAACAACAATCGGAAGGTAGTTCGAGGGATTTTTAATGTGTTTAATTTGTTCGGTGAAATACTCTAACACCGACTGGTTCTCGTTTATTAAAAATCTGTCTGCACTTAAGTATATAGCCATTGATCATTGTTTAATCACATTCGTTACTTGGTGTCTACGAATGGTGAAGTAGCATTCACCCCTGCTGGCAACTAAAAGTATTTTTGACCGTTGGAATATATGTATATTTTTGTTTATTGAATGAAATGTTTAATAAAAACATGGCATCAAATCTGGCTATGAAGTAATAGTAATACAATTTAAAATAACATACTTAATAAAAATATCTATTTTTGAATAACAACAATAACCAATCCTAATAAATAATTTAAGGGATCATAGTATGGTTGAGTGTGAACCATACTATGGTTGTAGGGATCATAGTATGGTTGCGTGGAATCATATTATGGTTGTGAGGATCATACTATGGTTGTATGAGAAACATACTATGGTTGTGAGGATCATAATATGGTTGTGGATATCATAGTATGGTTGAGTGTGAATCATACTATGGTTGTGGGGATTATAGTATGGTTATGTGTGAATCATACTTTGGTTGTGGGTATCATAGTATGGTTATGTGTGAATCATACTATTGTTGTGAGGATCATAATATTGTTGTGTCACAACCATATACCCAACAATAGTATGATCCTCTTCGAATATTGTCACCCCAACCATACTTTTTTTCTGCGTGCAGGACGTTTTTCTCGAATTTGTACATTTAATTGATCTAAAAGGTTGCAATAGTACTCTGAATTTATTTTTTACCCTTTTGCAGATAGTCAATCAATAAAATACCTTTGAAGTCCCAAAAAACCGTTGCCATAACCTTACCAGCCGACTGAATTGTTTTTGCCTTCTTTGGGGCACTTCCTTCAGCTTCAGTCCATTGTTTGGATTGTTCTTTTGTCTCTGGAGTAGTGGTGGATCGATGTCTCTGGAGTAGTGGTGGATCCATGTCTCATCAACAGTTATGAAACGACGCTTAAAATCCATTTTATTTCGCTGAAAACGATCCAAACAACTTTGAGAAATGTTCATTCTTATGCGTTTTTGGTCGACTGTTAACAAGTCCGGCACCCATCTTGCAGAAAGCTTTTTCATCTGTAGTTCTTCATGCAAAATTAAATGGACTCGATCATTTGAGATGCCCATGATATTAGCTATTTCACGCACTTTTATTCGTCGATCATTTAATACCATATCATGCACTTTGGCTACAATTTCTGTTGTTGTTGCTGTTTTTGGACGTCCACTACGTGGTTCATCTTCAATGCTTGTACGACCACGTTTAAATTCAGCAACCCAATTTTTTACTGTTGCATATGAAGGAGCACTTTCACCTAACACATTCACCATATCATTATGAATTTCTTGTCCCGATAAACCATTTTTATGTAAAAATTTAATGACACCACGCATTTCTAATTTTTCCATTGTAAAAAAATCGCGGATGCGTCTTTTGTGAACACCTGTTTCTATATGAAGGAGTTGCCAGATCGAAACAAAATTTCTTAGCCTAGCTTTCGTGCTAGGCTAAGAAGTTTCCGAACCGCCCTCGACCATTTTTTCATTTCTAAATTTGGCAATAATACTATTGTGACATCACAATCAAACTGTTGTCAAAATGAATTTCAAAAAACAATACTATGGTTGCGACGAACATGCTTTTATTATAGAGAACATATTGTTGTTGCGGTGACCATAGTATAACCATATCTTTTCTCTGCGTGCGTGAGCGACCAGTATTTATGTTGAGTGAAACTGGACTATATCGGTCTATGTTTTCATATAGCCCTAACGCAGAATATATCCCTCCCGCTCTAGAAGTCACATATTAAGTTCGATCTTGCTCATACTCCAGTACTTGTTACTAGTTTTGTAATTTACAATATTTGCCGTTAAATAAGTATACCCTTTTCACAGTGGTGCAGGGTACACTGGGGGAAAACGTAGGTAATTTTAATATCGGAGCTAATTAAAAAACTACTCTAAGTTTGTCCGGGCGAATCTTTTAAAGCATCAACTATGGATTTGCTATTAAAATTGAAGAAACACAAATTAGTAGAGATTTTGATCAATATTGGTCTTAAATGTGGTTGCTAAAGCTTTTTACCGAAACATTAATCGATTTGGACAAATTTCAACAGGATTCATCCATGGCCGAATCCCGAAATCGCTTTACAGTTGCAACCTGTTTCTTGATTACTACAATAAAGGGACAGACGAACGAACATCGCCTAGTCGAAACAGATCGTTGCAGTTAAACGGCATTAGAAATATTTAGTCTACTGTCATTTTAAATGTTACAAATAGCAACACTAGGTTAAATCACCCTCTACCATCGGCAATGACTGTACAATTTAACAATTAAAATTTGCTTACACACGTACACCTATATGTGACAGCGCATAGAGAAAGGGACCTAAGGGTAAAAAAAAAATCAATTTTCATTTTTTTCTTCTTTTTTTTGATGTGGACAACATCTGAGCATCGAATGAGACCGATCCCATGCCCCAAAAGTGTTCCCTCCTAGAGATATGCGCGTTCTATGAAAGTAAAGTCGACGATTCTAAGCGCAAATAGAAAGGGACCTAATCTTTAAAATGGCTCTCCTGGTTTTTAACCGTTGGCCCCTTTCTATTTTACGCGTCACATATGTTTATACGCTGCACCACTCAGTGGAACAGTTTTTCATAAGTTTATTTCATTGCAAATGTTTGAATCCTCTAAAAGTATTTGAGCTAGACCCATCTTTAAGTATACCGATAGACATATTCTATTAACGCTGTCTGTTTGTCCGTCCATCTTAAGCTACAGTTTGCAATTGTGATCCGCTTTTCATGAAATTTGGCACAAGTAAGGTTGTGTCCCAAGGACTGACCCTTTTGAAATTGAAGAAAATCGGTTTAGATGAAGATATAGCTCCCACAGATATATTAATCCGATTTTCATGTTTTTAGCTTAAAAAGTCATATCTTACTTATACATCCAATCTTTTTTTAGGGCCAAGGAAGGACTCTGTTAAAATTTAAGAGAATCGGTTCAGATCAAGATATTGCTCCCGCATACAATGTGTTTAACCGAATTTACCAAAAACAATGAAATTTCCTTACAAAATAAAATTTGGAGTCATATCAAAATTAGAGCCCGCCCAAGAGTGTCCAAAACCGATTCTTAGTTAGCTTTTCTGAACATTCTGGGTATAATAGGTCGAACACGCCCGACAATAGCTTTTATTATTAAAAGTTTGTGCAACTAAATCGCACGATGTCAATTGTGAATAAAGGAAAAAGTTTTCTGACAATTATCGATATATTTTTTATTATGATAAAAGGATCTATGACAATAATGCGTGAAATAAAATATCGGCCAAACTCTCAGGTGGGATACCTCTGCTCAGGTGGGATACCTCTATCCGATGGTCTATTTGCCGAATTATCTCATCATTTAGCTCTTGAATTGTTCTTATTGACGTACACTTTTTCTTTTAAATACCCCCAAAGAAAGAAGTCTAACAGTGTCAATCTACATGATCAGTAAACATCACTACGACGTGAGATAACTCGTTGGTTACAAGTGGCACCATAATGTTGAAACCGACTAGGTTCATATCCCAAATTTCTGACCATAAGTAGTCCGTTATCATCTCGCGATGCCGAACATTATCCACGAGTCGAGGCTCTTCTGCCACATTATCGCGAACAATAGCCATGTTTTCCGCAGGACGAACTGGGCAAGCATGCACAGATGTTTTCACATTTCCTACAGACCCGGTTTGCTGAAATTTGAGCACAATTCTCCCGAATGTGGACACATTCTGTTGACAATGTTGACCGAAAAATCACGAAGCGCACGAAATGCATTTCGATTTGAACGCCCATTTTCGTAAAAGGCTTCAACAATCTTAATGCGCTGATCAAATGTGTACCACTCCATGGTTGAATATGTCAAGCACTAAAACAAAGAAATTTCAAATTAAGTTGGATAAAAAACCTAACTTTAAGGCGTGACTCACAATTAAAATCGTGCATTATGGTTTAAAACTTACAAGAGGTTAAAATATTTATTTTTTAATTTAATCCTTCCAAAAAATAATAAGTTCCAAAAGTAAAAGTTTTTATTGAGGGAATAGATTTCAGTGTATGTATTACACTGGGTTAAGATGATACTTCGTGTCGTTCCCTCTAAAAAAATTGAGTTTATACCTTTTTGTTGAACAGGTACAACATATTTCTTTTAGGACCAGATCAATATTTTCATGAATATTGGACAAACTGACAAACTTTATAGGCACCTCCCTTTTTACGTTAGGTATGGATGTCGTAAAACACCATCGAGTAAGAAAATTTCCCAAAATGCAAAAATGACCGGTTTCATACTGGCACAGGCTACTCGAAAACATTTACGTGGTTTTTAATAACAAATAAAAAATCGAAAATTTTAAAATGCTGTAAAATAAAATTAATCTGTGGTTTCGCACATGACAACATTCACCAATTAACATTTATTAAATTAAAATCCGAATAAGCACAACGCAAAACATCTGAATCTTGTCAACATCTGGTATACAAATACTTTTAATTTATACCGATTCGAAATGTCATTCCAGTTTAAGGTATTTCCATTTATCACTGTTTACAATAGGGAATGACTTGACAGAGACGTCACACCTTGCCACAACGTAATACGACCACAAACAATATCTGTTAGAGTATGATATATCCACATTGCGACAGCATCGCTTAATAACAGCATATTTTGCTTCTGAAATGGGGCTCTTGTTTCCTTAAGACATGTAAAAACTTGCAATAAAAAAAAGCAGTAGCCGTTCGGAGCCGACATTAAATAATAAGTCCTGATCAATCCAATATAAGAATGTTATCGTGGACATTTTACTGTATCGAAAGAAGTTCCCCCTTTGTTTCTTTAGATGCTGATAATAATAAGGCAGCATACGTGTTTAAAGAAAACAATACGGCCGGTCAAAACGGCACTAGTTTGAGCCGATGTGTGAGAGCGCGCATTGTCATGATGTACTATGAATCGTCTTCTCTTGTTCTTGACTTCAGTCATACAAATTGTGGTGCACCATTCAGAGTTGACCGTCCTACGTTGCTCAAGCGGAACAGTCGCCACATTACCTGTTTTGCCGAAGAAACAGGCGACCATTTGCTTCGAAGTGCTTCTTCCACGAACAACTTTCGTTGGATTTGGGACGTCTTTGAAGACCCACACGGTCGATTGCTAGTTTGTTGTGGGGCTCATACGAGGGCGACCGCAAAAATAACTGGCCTAACACAAAAAAAAACCGTTTTTTTGGAATTATTATTATTTATTTTTCAACATAATCTCCTTCCAACTCAATACACTTCATCAAACGTTTTTCAAGTTTTTTAATTCCATCCGAAAAATAAGATTTTTCAAGACCTTCAAAATATGCCTCAGTTTCAGCAATAACCTCGCTATTGGACGAAAATATTTTGCCACCGAATTTTTTTTTTTTAAATTTGGAAACAAGAAATGATCAGAAGGAGATAAATCTGGACTATATGGTGGATGCGGAGCAATTTCAAATCGTAATTCGGCCAGTTTTTGTTGAGTTAAAAATGCAGTGTGTGAAGGATCATTATCTTGATGAAAAATAACTTTTTTTTCTAAATGCGGTCGTTTTATCTTGATTTCTTCACTCAACCGATCCAATAATGCACAATAATATTCACTATTTATAGTTTTTCCTTTCCCAAGATAATCAATAAATATTATACCCCTTGCATCCCAAAATACTGTGGCCATTACTTTTCCTGCTGACTTGGAAAATGGTCCCATTTTTACCAGCTTCTATCAATTGTTTTGACTGTTCTTTGCATTCTGGGATGTAGTGATGGATCCATGTTTCATCAACAGTTATGAATCGGCGCAAGAACTCTATTGTACTACGCTGATAAATCGCTAAAAGCTCCTTTGGGTCAAAGTCAACAAACGCGGCGGATAGTTTTCGGATAGCTTTTTCATGTAGAGTTCATCATATAAAATACTCCAAACTTGTTTTTCGTGTATTTTAACAATATCAGCAATTTCTCTGAGCTTTATTCGTGTATCTTTAGTCACTTCATTAAATATTTTCCTAATGTTTTCAATAGTAGTAGCAGTTTTCGGTCTTCCAGAGCGTTGTTCATCTTCCGTACTTGAACGACCCATTTTAAATTGTTGAACCCAGGATTTCACGGTGGAGTATGATGGTGCATTATCACCATGAACAGAATCCAATTCATCTTTGATTAATTGTGGCGTATAACCTTTCATATAAAAGTGTTTAATTACCGCACGAAACTCTTTATTTTCCATTTATCAAAAACTATAAAACTTGTTTACTTCAATCGACTGTAACAAAGAAAATAATCATTAAATATTTCGGAAATTTTGACAGATGGCTTATAAAAGATTGCTTTTAAAAAACAAAAAAAAAAGTTGTTAGTAAAACAGAAATTGTGCCAGGCCAGTTAGTTTTGCGGTCGCCCTCGTACGCATAGATCCATGACTCGTCACCTGTGACGATCTTATAAATGACTTTTGAAGCACCGCGATCGTATTTTTTCAAAATTTCTTTGCACCATTCGACACTAGCCTTTTTTTGAGCGTCAAATTGCGCGGGATCCAACGCCAAATTTATTTTTTCAAGTCACTGTAGACAACACAAATGATGCGACGTACGACCAACGTTCTGAGTACGTTTATGCTAAAAAAAAGGTCAAACTTTCCAATGGAAATATCAGATGGCGCCCGGCAACACTTATTGTTGCCTCGGCCAGAAATATATATAGCAACCCTCGTATTTTAAGTTAAAGTTATTTGAATAATAGTTGTATTGCGGTTCAGTGAACCTGTCATTATTCTTCGAAATATCATTCCACCACGACATTGCAACGGAACCAGACTTTCAGGTCAGCTAATAAATATATACTTAATATATGTGACAGCGCATAGGACCTAAGGGTAAAAAATCAATTTTCATTTTTTTTCTTTTTTCGATGTGGACAACATCTGAGCATCGAATGAGACCGATCCCATTCCCCAAAAGTGTTCCCTCCCAGAGATATGCGCGTTTTATGAAAGTGAAGTCGACGATTCTAAGCGCAAATAGAAAGGGACCTAATCTTTAAAATGGCTCCCCTGAACAAAACTTTTTTATCAACTTTTCACTTTTTTTTTGATGTGGACAACATCTGAGCATCGAATGAGACCGATCCCATGCCCCAAAAGTGTTCCCTCACAGAGATATGCGCGTTTTATGAAAGTGAAGTCGACGATTCTAAGCGCAAATAGAAAGGGACCTAATCTTAAAAATGGCTCTTCTGAACAAAACTGGTTTTTAGCCTTAGGTCCCTTTCTATATTGCGAGTCACATATATAAAATTCTTTCGTTACTGACTGACTGACCACTGCCCAGTTGAAGATGAAATCACAAAATTCCCTTATATTTGGATTCGAAGTACTTAGGAGTGAAAGGGGTTTTTTGGCAACTGTTTTCAAAAGTTTATGTGAAGGGATTTTTACAAATTCATGACAAATTTGAAGCTTATGAGTGAAAATAGGGGTAAAATTTGAATTATTTATATTTTTTTTATTCTTATGTGTGAAATTTAAAATTTGGGTTGTATGACTATTGGTGAGGCTAAAAACAAAAAGTAGGAAAATTTTCAACGATGAATCAAATTTACATGTATTGTGTAAAACAGGTCAAAAATATTCCCATAGTTTGCATGATTTTATGTGATTCCTGGTAATCCAAAAATTCGATTTTAAAAATGTTTGTCAATTGCGAGACTTTTAGAACAATAGGATATTTTATTATTAACAATTGTATACCCAAACAAACCGGGAAAATGCAGAACAGTGGGCAAAACTATATCAAATCGTCATGACGGGAGTAAAATAGTGACAAAATGAGCAAAAATGCAGGAAGTGACAAAAGCCGTGTTTAATTAACAGGATGACAAGTAATATAGGAGTAGGGATAAAAAAGTATAAAAAAGGCACCAAAAAAGGGCGAACAGCTGGAAGCGAGAAAAACAAGTTAAAATCAACACTATGGCAAGGAATATACTTATATATACTCGTAAGTAAGTATATATCTGAATGTTTTATCGCCTATTGACGAAAATTTGTTTAATAAAAGGCTTATAACTTTTTTGTAAATATATAAAATTATTTTTGATAAACTACTTACAACTTATTGTTAATATGCGAATTTGTTCATAACCTCATAAGAAAACAATTTCTTTAAATGGTATCCATTTTTTGTAAATACTTGATTTTGTTTATAGCTGGAAATCGGAAATATTGTTTTAGTTAATATCTGAAATTTGTTATCACTGGATTTCTTAATAATTTTTTGTTTAAATATTTGAATTTTTTGATTGAACCGAAACAAATGTTTTTTTGTGTATACTACAGGGATTCCAATAAATATTTCGTGGTGTTGCAAACAGAGTGTCAAATTTAGATTAACATCCACTCTTCTGTAGAGGGTATTATATCATTGTTTAAATTTGTTTCTGTTTAATTTCTAGTTTAATTATTTTCTCATTAGCTGGTTTGGTTGAGTTAATTATGGTCACATTGTTTTTTGAAGTAGAATTAGACTATTTCATCTTGTTTTACGAAGTTTCGCCAGCAGTTTACAGTACAGATTCAAAGAAAATTATTTATTCAAAACCCTGTTAACAAATTTTAATTTTGCTAGGAAAATCTTTTCAAAAGGCACATTAGCTAGTACTGCTCTCAAAGTTACTTTTAATTTACTACACAATGAAATTCATTAATATTAATTCTAATTATTAATAAGTTAAAACTTTTATATTTTACTCTGTCGTTGTTTATATTAGTCGTGTTTGACTGGTTCTTGGTTATAATATAGTTGTCGCTAATGCGATAGCTTCAAAACTTTAATTTTTTGTAAATTTCTTTGTAAACAGCATCTAATTGGCTTATGCATTGTAAAGTGCAAACTAGAATTTGTTTAAAAAATTATTCAAGAATTATTATAAGCGAGTAATAACCGAATATGTTATAGCTCGCTAAAGCTTATTCCTAAATAACTTTTCCCCAAAAACTTTAGATATGAAAAAGAAACGGGTTATAACGCATCTTTATATATTTGTACAATGATGTGAAGTTATCGCACTAGCGACTTTTTAAGCTTGTTGCTAATCAAACACGGCCATTATTAATTAATTGTGTTGTGTAGTCCAGTTTTATATAAAAAATTTAATTATACGCTATAAAATTAATCACAAGTGGGATGCAACACTAGCCATAAATTTGGAAAATGTTTTGGTGGTTCATGTTTGCCAGACCTAATTTTCGTCGCAATCGAATAATGTTTTCGGGACAATACGGTCCCAATTTTTTGAAACCAAATAGGCCAGCTGGAATTTCAAAATTAAAATACAGGTACTCACTCCTATTTTGACCATATCTTTAATATAAGTATATGTAGGTACATATTCGTATATGTGAAACGGGCGTGGCAAGATCGTGAGCATTTTACAATAGTCAGTAATATACTTGTGTACATACATACTTAATAGGGTCGAAGATAAGTATGTCGAGATGTTACAAACGAAATGAAAAACGTGTATATACACGCTATTCACACTGAAAAAAAATATATTAAACTTTGTGCTATTAACGAAACATGCCTCGAATTATTGAGTAAGCTTTTCCTATATTTCGTGTATTTTGTGATGAAGTTTTTACGAATGTACGGAACAGCTTCTTATTCTTATTCTTAAAAAAAGTTTCGTAGTTTTTCCTTTAAATGATTTATGAAAAGTTTCTTATTTTCTATGAGGAGTTATCAATTTTCTTTATTGGAACATTTTCGTAAAAATTCGTAATTTTTGCTTTAAATGTTTTACGAAAAGGTTCTCAAGAACATTTTCCTATACATTTCATAATTTTTATAAATAAGCATAGCTCAAACTTTGAAACGCTGCATGTACGAGTACATATGTACTTATATAGGGTGATCCATCTAGGATATTTTTTAGAACAAAAAATATAAAAATTCGAATCAAGGGAATCTTTATTGACAACTTGAACGCACATTTAATGGCATTTATTTTTTGAATATAATTTCCTTCAAATGTTGGCCGCAACTACGCCTCAGGGTTTCCATTCTGAGGGTCCAATTTTCGTTCGAACATTTCGACCGCTATGTCTTGAATGACACGCGTAATGTTGGCTTCCAAAACCTGAATCGTAGCTGGCTTGTCAGCATAGTCTATGGACTTTACGTAGCCCCAACGAAAAATGTCTAATGGTGTGATATTACTCGATCTAGGCGGCCAGCTCACCTGTGCAAAACGTGAAATTAGCTGCTTTTAGAAATTACCTCTCAATAGATCCATTGTTTGAGCAGCTGTATGGCAAGTGGCACCGTCCTGATGGAACCAAATGTCGTCAAGATTACGGGCTGCAATCACAGTAAGATTCCAGCCGTCATCATTTTAAAAAAAAAATATGGACCAATGATTCCACCAGCCCATAAACAGCACCAAACCGTGGTTTTCTCTGGGAATAATGGCACCTCTTGAACCTCTTCTTGTTGCTCTTCAGCCCAAATGCGGCAATTTTGTTCATTGACTTTGCCGTTGAGCCAGAAATGGGCCTCATCACTGAACAAAATTTTGGTCGATAACAGCGGATCTTCCCGTTTCTCACCGAACGCTCATTTCAATAATACAGCTGCCAACATTTGAAGGAAATTATTTTAAAAAAATAAATGCCATAAAATGTCCTTTCAAATAACCAATAAAGATTCCGCACTTGATTTGAATTTTTATATTTTTTTGTTCTGAAAAAATACCTCTAGATGGATCATACTTTATATGGATTAATACATGTGCGCCGATTAAAACTCAGATTTTGTGCTTTTGCTACACTCAATCTGGTTGCGATTGATCTATGCAGTGATCAAAGAATATACGTAAAAGAGTAATTCTCATTAATTTAAATAAGAGTACTCTATAAGTGACGTGCTGACCCGGTCCGCGTTGCTGCCCTAAGTTAAACGAAATTTTGAAAAAATTCTTTTAAAAAACAAACTAAATTAAACTTAAATGAGTAGCTAAATTTGAAAAATTATGTTTTATTGAAGTGCACTCTGATGAATTATATTTTTTGTTTTTCTTTCATTTGCGTAAAAGAATAATGATGATGTCTTTCCAACTCGTAACTGTCCATGTGAGAAACAGGGTGTTTCAAGATCTAATCCACAAACCTGATCTCCTGATTCGAACTTTTCACCTGCAATTACAATGGCTACTTCGTTTATTGTTGGTGCATTAAATCGTATTCAATGCTGACCGGAAGGTGTTTTATTAACCACCCTTATTACTACAGTGTGGGCGATTAAATATTTTAAATTTAAATCGACTATAAAAAAGAATGTAATGATTATTTATTAAAATTTAGGGTTTTATTGAAAATGTTGAACTGTGTCATTTAATAATGGAACACAATATAATTCATATGACTACTACAACTGGCTCGGCCGTACATCATCCTATCAACCCAATTTTTCAGTACATTTTCGATTGTTTCGGGTCGAATCTCCATAACGGCAATTTCGATTTCATGTTTCAACTGTCTCTGGATGCTTTGCGTTACATTTTAACGTAATGGCTCCCCACAGAAAATAATCCAAAGGGCTCAGATCACATTTTTGAGGAGGCTAATTGGCATCATAATTTTGGCTGATTATTCGATTTTCAAAAACAGTGCGTAAAATATCGATGGTTGCCTATGTGACATGTGGCCCCATCTTGTTGAAACCATCTGCCTCCTTCAAGCACGTTGTTGCTGATATTTTAGTACTTTATATATTACCTTGATTGAATTATGTCTTTCATCTTTTTTATTTCAGAATAACAAAAGGAACTATATTACAATTCATTTCATAGATACATGTCAAAGCTGGTAGTGGGAATTAAAACCACGGACTCATAACTGTTGCTGCCTTCTTAAATGTAGGTCATACCTTGAACGACCGTCCAGTAGAGGATTTATTTAGCTCACGACAGTTTTCCGGTAAGCAATAAAGTATGGGAGATATTTTATAAAGAAGGGTTCACAAACACCGCTAAAGTAACGTGTTTTTATACAATTTTTACACAAACACGACTTACGACCCACAAAAAATCGGTGCAGTAGTTCTTGAGTTTACCGCGTTCATACAAATATGTCTCCTCTTTATAAAGGGTGCTTCTTTAGACGTATGGATTTCAAGAAGAAATAAAACGCATATAATTTAATATTAAGGCCAAGAATTTAGCTTATAATAAAGATAAGGGTTTGCCATTATGTTTTAAAATTGATTTCGGCCAAGAGGCCGCCGCGGCTGGCTCGCATAAATTCCAGGCGGCAGGTCCAATTTTCGACAACTTTTAGCAGCATTTGGGGCCGCATATCAGCATTAACGCGTCGAATATTCAGTTTCAAGGCGTCATTCGTGTCGGGCTTAGCTGCGTAGAAAAGCGACTTCCCATAACCCTATAAAAAATAGTCCAGCGGTGTTAAATCGAACGATCTTGGAAACCACACCACAGGCCCATGGCGCGAGGTAATGGGCTTACCAGAACTTTCCTTCAACAAATTAATTGTTTCGTTGGTTGTAGGCATTTTGCGCCGTCTTGTTGAAACTAAAGGTCGTCCACATCAACATCCTCCAATTCAGGCAAGAAAAAGTCATTAATCATGGCTCTTTAGCGTTCAACATTGTCTGAACCATAATGGCCGACGGAGACTTTTTGAGGATCTAACGACGTCTCAACAATGTCTTGTGGATTACTCATTACCCCGCAAACGTTGTTTCAGAGTAAGTCTATTCATCATGTAATGGCAAACCATTACATGGCCGAAGTTATCGTTGCAATAGACTGCTGAAGAAAACCCTCGGTGGTTTAAGAAAGGCTGTATAGTCTGCTTTGCTACTACAGCCAATACATTCCATTAATTTTTTTAAGTTGATTCCATTTGATTTGATAAAAGCAACAAAGGTCTCGAAACAAATAAAAAATGTTCAAGTCATGGTAATAATAAAAGACCTAATAAATGTAAACAAAACGAAAATAGTATTTCATGAAAAAGCTTCATATTTTTCGTTATAATTCCTCATATAAATTATTAAATAATTTATAACAATTATGAAAGAATGTCATGTTTATTGTGAAACATTGTCATAAAAATTTTAAAAAAAATTGTCATGAAAAATGTGAAACAATTTCACGAAAAATAATTTTTATTTTTTTTATACAAAATGAAACTGCTTCATAAGATATTCTTAAAAACTATGAAATTAGTTCTTACAAAGTAAGAATATCTTTCAGTAGGTTCTTAAAAATCAATAACCGTATCATCAATCCGATTTTCTACTTTTTATGATTTTTTGTTTCATATTTTTTAGGAAAAGATTTTTTGGCTTAAAAAATAAGAGAAACTTTTTTTTCAGTGCATGGTGGTTAGTAAAAAAAAACGAAAAAGTCTTTAAGCACAGTTAAGATTTTAATGCCGATTTTAAGCTAATTAATAGGAAATCACAACCAGTTTACTTTATCTATGAGGATTATCGAGCTCTAGTCAGTATGACTGTACACAACAAATGACACTTGAAAAAGGTATATATTAAATATAAATTTAATAATGCCAAAAATAATTATGACATAAAAATTTAACTTTGAAAGCAGATGTCTTCAATGGCATCTGGCGGTAAAAATGCTATAAATTGTCAAGAACTCAGTACTAATTTTTAAGCAATTTCAAAATTTATTTCCAATCCGGTTTCCTTGTTTACAATATTTAAATTCACGTTGTTATAAAAACAAATTAGCCATAATAAGCTATAAACAATACTGGTCTAATCACTCATTCTGCAACAAATTGAGAAACAAATATTATTATCGTAAAATTTCGTGAACACCTAATGAGTGGTTAATAAATTCTGGAATTTATAGCTTTTTGGGCTGACAGATCAGTTAAATAAAACAAGTATGGATTAAAATATTTTTGAAAGCCAAAAGTGCTGACCCACCTCAGTGCGAAAGAACCCACAAACGTTCTTACGCCCATGCTTTGCGGAAACAAAAGCCCTCCGGGGTTTCCAACTGTAATCTTTATCTAGTAGAACCGAAGACACGTACAAGGTTGAGTGTACTTATTGCGAAAACCGTACGTTAAAATGCTCAGAAAAAAATAGATATCGAAAAGTTGCGTAACCAACAGATCTTCAATGAGTTCTCCACCTACCCATCCAAAACAAAATACGTATACATTTTTAAAAGCTGGATTACGAGATTATCAGGTAAGGACTTCTCATCATTCTTTACATTATTTTCAAGTAAATACGTTATTTAATGCTGAAAGGCCGGAACATATGTACTTCCGCCGTGAGTTCACAATAAAAGTAATAAAAAACACGTAAAAATGGCTAAAGCCGCTGAAACCCCTCTGCTATTCAAAAGAATCCGCCCCTTTGTGTGGAGGTCGATTAATATCATCCTCAGTATGTTACTTCCAGAGCCATTTAGTGGGGCCATATGACACATTGACCGGCCAAATTTCTCCGGGGATAGTTATAGGTCACACATGACGAACTGTGCTTCATTTACAATGTAGTCTTTACGTGGGCTAATCAAAAACTGGGACCGATATTTTGTGTGAAAGCTTGTTTAAATCTTAGGCGATATCACCAGAGATAAGTGTTGCTCGCTCGTAACGCTAAGTGCAACATTTAATCGGATGATATCTAAACATGAACCTATTTTCTATAGGTTTCTTCAGTTCGTGAGTTTCATCGAAATCAGTTCATAATTGCGAGCTGTAATTGGATTACAACGATAGATGGTTACATAACTTAATATCAGAAAAATCTTCCAATAAATCCATATTTGGATTCGTTATGAAATTAGCTTGAATTTAAGTATCCTTATGTCCATATTTAACGGCACCTGTTTTGGGTCACTACGGTGCACAAGATCGATGCTAACCTCAGCCAAAACTTTAAAATAAATCTGTATTTGTAAGTAAAAAAATATATAGTTGGGGTAACAATATACGAAGAGCATCATATATTTGTTGGGTATATGTCTGTGGCACAACAGAAATATGATCTTCATTGTAGTATATTATATATTATAGTATGATTCATACACAGCCATAGCATGATCCCCACAACCATAATATGATTCACGCTTATCCATAATTTGATCCCCACTACCATATAAAGATCCTCAGAACAATAGCATGTTTCAGATACAACCATTGTATGTTTCACATACAACCAACGTACGAGTATTATACTCACAATCGTAGTACGATCCTCACAACCATAGTATGTGTTATATACAACTATAGCATTATTCTTACAACTATGCTATGATTCACACGCAACCATAGTCTGATCCTCGCAGCCAAAGTATGATTCACACGCAACCATGTTGTTATGCCTAGAACCATAGTATGATCAGACTTTACCATGCTTTAATTGTAAAAATTATTTGTAAGAATTAGGGTATGTTGATTTCAACAATTAAGATTTTTAGTAAGTAAATTATTTACAAAATCATTTAATTCCAAATAATAGGAGTTTTTCATTTGAAAAATTTTATTTTACAGATTACCTGAAGATGATTGACGAAGTCAATCGAAATATTGGGATAAATAAAAATTAAACAACACATAGAACAACGAGTTTAAATAAATGACCTCAAGCCGAAAAATAATTTTATAAAATAACAACACCAAAGGTCAACTATTCACTTACAACAGATAAAAATTATATTATTGCGTGAGATTCGTAACAAACACATTGTTCTAAAAGCCATATTCTAGTTTAAAATATTACAATCATACGTTATGATTACCGTTATCATGTTATTGTTAACATAAAGATAAAGAACAAAACCATTTGTTGCACCAAACAACAAATATATTGTTGCAGCAACCATATTTATATTGTTGCACCAACCATATTTATGTTGTTGCACCAACCATATTTATATTGTTGATACAACCATATTTTTATTTTTAAATTTGGCTATTTTTTCAATTCAACATATTATTTTTTCAATTCAACATATTATTTTTTCAATTCAACATATTAGTGTTGCCGCAATCATACTATTAACAAAATTTAATTCAAAAAACAATACTTTTATGGCAGAGGACATATTATTGTTGCCGTAACCATATAGTAAGCATATATTTTCTCTGATTTAACACACATGGGTGCCTTTATTGACAATTGATCGCACGTTCTGACTACATATGTGACGCGCAAAATAGAAAGAGACCTAAGGTTCAAAACCAGTTTTGTTCAGGAGAGCCTTTTTAAAGATTAGGTCCCTTCCTATTTGCGCTTAGAATCGCCGACTTCACTTTCATAAAACGCGCATATCTCTGGGAGGGAACACTTTTGGGGCATGGGATCGGTCTCATTCGATGCTCAGATGTTGTCCACATCAAAAAAAGAAAAAAAATTAAAACTGATTTTTTTTACCCTTAGGTCCCTTTCTCTAGCGCTGTCACATATGGTCGTAGGTGTACTTAAATTATCAAAATTTTGCTACGAATCCAAACATCGATTTTTTAAGGTCATTCATTCAACTAACCTCAATACTTTCGGTCGGGTGGGTCGTTATAGTCAAAACAAGATACCTACGAGTATAGTAAATAAAGGCACATGGATACTCAAATTAAAGAAAATGTTCTTTCAAATTCTATTTTAAATTAATGTTTAAAATCTAGCGGAAGTTGTTTCTGGGACACTGGAGTCCGTAAATATGATCATTTTTATTTCTCCCATTTCATAGCAATCTACGAGTATAAAAGTCGGCCTAGCCTAACGCTTACTTAACATGTTTTCTACCATATGTAAACATAGACGAGAACCCACAATTCGTTTAGTTTAAAACACACACACTTTATATTAAATGACAGTGAACTTCTTTGGATTTTAAATTTGTCTACTTTTGTATGTGTGTGAACATATTTATCAGAATTTCGGTTAAAGAAACGCGTTTAACGCTGTTTGATTAGTAATGAAAATTATTATCAAAACTTGTTTCAAATCAAATATTTAAAATTTGAGCGATAAACGTCAATATTGATCCAATTGGAGATGGTTGCGTGGTACGTGTTAATCCAATTGACTCACTCGTGATTGTTGCGGTAAGTGAAGTGAGTTATAAAAAAATTGACTTTGTGCCAGTCTCGCAGTTTAGTTACCTTAGCGGAGTGCGTTTGAGGTTGCTTAACTAGCACAATAAGGACTCTGAGGAATGCAGCAATCTTTAGCCACATGCACAATAATGACTCTAAGGAATACAGCAACCGAGTCTCTTCAAGTTCCAATAAATATTGCGGCTCAGATGGGTATAGAGGTACAAAGTCTTTAGCCACATGCAGATAACAGGATGTGGTGCAATGGTCGCTTGGGCAATATACAAACTGTATACGTCTTTATAAGAAACTCCATCACCAATATACCTGACTGGGAGGAATGGGGTGACAGAGTAGAATAGAAAGAAAATATAAACTATCTCCAGTTCTGTGCAAAAGGTTCAAAGCCAATAGAAAGACGAACTAAAGATTAAACTGTTGGTAACATAATCAAAATATATAATATCGGCCATTTAAAATTTTAGTATGAATCGGCAGTAAAAAAATACTGTTAATTTTAATAAATTTCTGGCTTTATTGGCAAGGTTGAAAATTGTCTTTAATTAATGGAACACCATCCGAAGCGTTTGCGCTTCGCCCAATGGGCTGAAGATAGTTTGCCAGTAGATGAAGAATTTGACCGAAAAATCGTGTTTTCAGATGAAGCTCATTTTGATTGTGGTGAATATGTCAATAAGCAAAATTTGCCGCATATGGGGTTCAGAGACCATTGAGGCACGTGACCATTGAGAAAACAATGCATCCACAGCAATTCACTGTTGGGTTTGGATTTTAGCGGTATCATTGGGCGATTTGTATTAAAAAATGCGCAAGGAGCCAATACCGTCAACGGTGAGCGTTACCGCGCCATGGAAACAAAAATTCCTGAGAATATTATGGAAGATATTTGGTTTCAACAAGTTGGGGCCACATAGCCAACGCAACCATCGACATTTTACTCACTGTTTTCGAAAATCTAATAATCAGCCGAATTGTGGAGCTGTGCTCTTTGACCAATAAGGATTATTTTCTGTGGAGAGCCATTAAGGATAAATGTTACGCAAAGCACCTAGAGACAATTGAAGCGTTGAAACATTAAATCGAAGTTGCTATTGAAGAGATTCGATCCGAAACAATCGAAAATGTACTAAAATATTGGGTTGATTGGGTGAGGTACTGCCGAGCCAGTTGTGGTAGTCATGTGAATAATATTGTGTTTCTTTATTAAATGACAAAGTTCAACCTTTCCAATAACAACACAAACTCGAAAAAATTATCAGTACTTTTTTTACAGCCCACCCTGTAGCTAATAGATAAAACCGAAATAAGGGCAATCAGGGAAGAAGCTAAATGATTGGTTCCTAACGTTGCTAGGAAGGGGACGACACTACGAAAGAATTTACTAATACTCGCATCGGTACTCCACTTTCCTCGTACACACTGTGGCTCAGTCTATTGATATAGATGCACAGACCTCGACAGCTGTACGGAAGCTAGATAAATCTGTTTAAAATAGAACCTATGAAGTTCAAAATATCTTCTCGCTCTAGGGAGAGAAACACTTCGTTAGTGTTGGGACACTGCCTTATTACCGAATGTGCTAGGCTAGGCATCGAGTACCATGACTTCTGCAGAAGCTGCGAACTTGAGGAAGCAGTGAAAAACGTTTAGCAAATGCTTTGCTATTGTCCCGCTTTAAGAAAAAATGTATGGATATACTACTTATGGATATATATTAGTACTGACAGAAGCACGTGGTAAAACTAGAAACCTTGGTTGGATTATGTGAACTGATTGCCACTAACAAACTCCTAAGATTTAAATGTAGGTGCCAGACCGTACAAAGGGCCGAAAATAAACTCTGATTTTTCGGGAAACAAAATATATGTATCATTATTCATAGTATCCATATTTGTTCTGGATGCAGTGACTTAAATTTATTAATAGATAGAAGTGGAATGTCCTTGTGACTACAAATATGCCATTAAATGGACGATTAAGCATAATTCATGTATCCAACCAATCACTCAAGGGCCGGCTGTGGACACCTTCAAACATACCTGTTTTTGTATGAAAAACCATTAAATTCCCTTCTTATTTTGCTTTGCTTCATTGCGTATATGTGACGCGTAAAATAAAAAGGGAGCTAAGGGTAAAAACCAGTTTTGTTCAGGAGAGCCATTTTAAATATTTAAATACGTGTATCTTTGGTGTACCATCACTTTCATAAAACGCGCATATCTCTGGGAGGGAACAGTTTTGGGGCATGGGATCGGCCTCATTCGATGCTCAGATGTTGTCCACATCAAAAAAAAAGTGAAAATTGATTTTTTACCCTTAGGTCGCTTTCTCTATGCGCTGTCACATATAGTGGTGTAGTGTAAAATATACTTAGTAGGGTCATAAATACTGTTACAAAATTTAACGCACCCTTTTCAATAGTAGAACTGAACTTACCCGGTCATAAGGGTTTTGAAAGCTAACCTAAATAGCGTTAGTCTGTAACGGTATTTTAAAATTGTTTCAACTTTCATCATGGAGTGGTCAGATAATGAGAACCGTATCGCTGTAATAGCGCTTTTCAAGTGTGAAATGAAAAAATAACGATATTTTCAAAACGCTCCGGCCACTAGGGATTAGCCGCATGTTCGTCTGCCGATGCATTAAACTGTTTGAGGAGATGGGAGATGTAAAAGACCGCCACCGGGCCCGACCACGCTCTGTTCGAACACCGCATGTAATCAAAGCCGTTAAATCAAGAATTCACAGAAATCCGCTCCCAAAACAGAAAATCATAACCCGTGAGATGAATATCACGCAAAAGTCCATGAGTCGAATCATTAAAAAAGACTTGGGACTTGGAGCTTTCAAACGGGGTACCGGACATTCATTGACTGCAGCTTTAAAATAAATAGGATTGAAAAATGGAAACGTCTTTTGGTGAAGCACGCTGATAACTTGCACAGAACAATTTTGCCCACCCATGAAAAATGTTTTACCGTTCAGGAAAAATTTAACAAGCCAAATGATAGAGTGTATGCGCGTTCATCTAAGGAAGCATCTGAACTGCTTCCAAGGTTGGAAAAGTGTCATCACCCAGCTTCAGTCATGGTATGGTGGGGTGCGAACAAGGAGTCAAAACATCGGCCAAAGTTTACCAAGAAACCGTTTTGGAAGCTGTCGTGAAGCCTCTTAACAATTCCCTGTTCCAAAACCAACCATGGACTTTCCAGCAGGATTCTGCGCCGGCCCATAAGGCTAAAACGTCCCAGGCCTGGCTTCGAAAAAATTTGCCAGCGTTCATTTCCTCTGAAGAATGACCCTCAGGCAGTCCAGATTTAACCCGTTGGATTACAAATTATGGACGGTTACAAAAGATACCCCAACATTGGATCTCTTAAGACTGCATTGGTTCGAGCTGTGGCCAATTTTCCAACGGACAAGGTTCATGCTATTGACTATTGGCGATTGGCCAGTGCGACTTAAGGCGTGTGTAAAGGCAAAAGGCGGATATTTCGAATAAGAAGATTATTTTTGGCTCCAATATACATCAATAAATAAATTAAAAAAATATTTGGTCCAAAAACATTCTGTACTTTTTATTTTACAGCATAAAACGTGTGTAACAGTATTTATGTCCCTACTAAGTATAGTGGTGTAGTGAAAAATATAGTTGCAGGTACCAAATGTCAACAATCGTAATGGATATTCGGTTAAAAATACCACCTTATAAATATATCATCGTATTTTTCACAAAGCTAACTAATGGGTAGTACGAGTATCAATAAAACATAGAAGAGCTATTTAATCGAGACAACTGGTGGTTGTGGCTACAAATAGTTTCTGTTGTAACCAATTAATAGGTTAAAAATTAATTAATTCGGTTAAAAATACCACCTTATAAATATATCATCGTATTTTTCACAAAGCTAACTAATGGGTAGTACGAGTATCAATGAAACAGAGAAGAGCTATTTAATCGAGACAACTGGTGGTTGTGGCTACAAATAGTTTCTGTTGTAACCAATTAATAGGTTAAAAATTAATTAATTCGGTTAAAAATACCACCTTATAAATATATCATCGTATTTTACACAAAGCTAACTAATGGGTAGTACGAGTATCAATGAAACAGAGAAGAATCGACATCGGTGGTTGTGGCTACAAATAGTTTTTGTTGTAACCAATTAATAGTTATCATAACTAAGAGTATCAATGAAACAGAGAAGAGCTATTTAATCGACACAACTGGTGGTTGTGGCTACAAATAGTTTTTGTTGTAACCAATTAATAGTTATCATAACTAAGAGTTCTTTATAAGCAAAATGGATTGTTTACTAGTAATGTTGACATTACTAGGTGCATGTAACATTAAACATTCGATTGGGGCAACGAATCTGTTCTCTGTGTGTAATCATTGTAAAAAATAAATGTTCAAATAAAGTAGAATAATTAAAATGATGAAGAAATTTGTGTTAAAGCTCATGATATAATAAGATTTGTGTAATTTGAGGGTTTTATTTATTTTATTCTAAATTTTTCTCCTAATTTTCGATGCACTATTATATGTGATTGATTATGGGATTATGGGCCAATTTCGACATCATTTTTGGAATTCGATTTTTTTTGCAGAATTTAATATTTAATTTAGGTAGATGTCTTAGTTCTAGTCATTTTTAAAAGGTACACATCAAAATTTTAATATTTACCGAAATCATGCAATAATTTAAAAATATGATCTCCAAGGTAATGACTCATTGAACAGAGAAATGACAAAGACAATAAAATATATAGTATTTTTCTTTTAAATCAACAAATTCATTTTAATTCTTTTGTAAAAATAATAAAAGAAAAAAAATCTGTCAATCGTCATTCCCCTGTGAAAAATTTTGACAGGGGAATGATGAAATTCTACAAAACCCCCTGAAATGTTTAATTAAGTACTTACCCTTACAAAATTGACTTGAGCTGGAAGTTTATATTTGCAATAAACACAAAAAACACTTTCAATATTATCAAAAGTATTAAGCATCTTTTTAAAAAACAGCACAGGGGAAAGACCAACTTAAGAGTCAATGTTCGTAACGAGTGACAAAACACGACTAACTTAATTTTAATAAGACTGTTGACGAAAAAACTATTAGATGTACACCCACTTCAAGAAATGTTCAATCATATTTGAGTTGCTTGAAATCAGGATTGGTTTGGAATCTGAATTTTAGCGATTATTAGATTCTACAGGGGAATACTGCGTATTTTCAGGGACACAGAAAATAAACATCCATAAAAAATAAAAATTGAATAAAAAATTATAATCGTTAATAGCAACAAAATTAATTGAATATTATTTTTTCCTATGGACTGGTTTTATTAAATAAATAATTAATATTTTTGTAAAAAATCGAGAAAATTTCAATTGAAAGTAGTGCTAGGGACAACCAGGGAGGGTAGGAAATTTTATGAAGAACAAATAATTTTTTTAAAAATAATTTTAAATACTTTAAAGATCCTATAAAGATTTATTGTATAGTAAATAATATAGTATATATGTTTCATATAGTATATATAGTATATATGTTTCAAGCGGAAAAAATAAAATATATTAATTTTTCCCGCTTGAAACAACCAAGGAGAACAAAGTGGCCCATAATCTCAGAATCAACAATGTATGTAATTCAATGCATATGCAAATTTTGGCTTACGGTCCTTAAACTTCAAATTACGTCAAATAAATCATTCGAATATGACCCCAAATGTAATGAACGCAATTAATTAAGTCTTTATATCTTTAATTATGATTAATCATGTGTCAAATTTGAGCTAAAAACCTGGTCTATTTGGCAACAAAAAATGTAAGGCATTAAAATTTTCATTTTTTGTATTTGGAATGATTGTAAACAAAGCTTTTCAGACATGTGTACTGGAGAAACATTATTTGATTTAATTACATTTCACGTTGACCAGGGGCAATATAAAAACTGGGCCTTCTCCGTAGTCAGTTCAGTTCATACATTAATTTTAAAGCAAACTGTCAGAGAATTGTACAAATAGCGACGATATATAGAGGAAACGTTAAGGGGACAAGATGCGGATTTTTATACTGCTATCAATTTTGGCCTTACTAGTGGCAGTTACGGTTTTGCCTTCTTCTTCGACCGATGTGGAGGAAGTGAAGAAGCCCCTTCGGTTGACAGATGTTGCTCATGCAGCTGACAGTCACTCTAATATTGGCGACCGCAAAGCCCGACATGGATGGGGCGGAAGATGGCGACGTCCTTGGCGATGGGGTGGTGGCTGGCATCGTCCTTGGGGATATGGTGGTGGCTGGCATCGTCCTTGGGGATATGGTGGTGGTTGGTATCGTCCTTGGGGCTGGGGATATGGTGGCGGCTGGGGTTGATAATAATGTATATGTACTCGTATAAGTATACTAACTGCAACCTGCATATTAACTAAAACTTCAATAAATGTTTGAAAATTATAAAATAAAATCCACAAAAATTCATTTTCGTTAGCAAATTAATGTTTTTTAATTGAAGCAAATAGAACGGTCTCATGCATTCACAAGCAATATACGAGGGCATATAAATAATTCCATGACTTTTCCAACTTCCCTCATAGTTATATGAAATGCAACACAGCTCTCATCAAGCACCATCTGTTAGTAGACTATTGTCTTATTTTGAAAGAGTTCCGTCATTTAGTTTATTTGGATTTTGTTAAAAAGTAAAATAAGTGAATTTCAAGTGTTCATTAAAAATTATTTTTTGCGGATAAACCGTCATTCGAACCGAGGAAAAGCTTAATAAATACTATGGGGACTCTGCGTCGATTTCAATAGTAAAAAAGTGGTTTACTGACTTTCGTTGTGTTCGCAAAAGTACAAATGACCCTGAACGTTCTGGATGGCCAATTGAGGTCCATACACCCGAAATTGTCAAAAAATACACGATAAATACGCCGAAAATCGGAAGAAATATCCATCACATGAAAAAATTAAATTAATTTGACTAACATTTTCAAACTGTTAAAAGTTTCAAATTTTAAATACATGTTTTTTTACTTTAATAAAAACGAAAATAATTTATCATCAATACAAGTAATAACAGAAAATTTAAACGAAAATATAATTTTGTGGTGAATTTTGTTTAGTCGTTTAAAGTACATTTTGCATTGGACTCTTCTAGCGATAGAGGGTATTCATGCCAAAAATTTGGACTCCCTTAACGGTTGAAGATAGAGGTTGGATTTGTTCTGAGAAACTGTTGAAATTGCAGAAATATAGGGAGTTGGTCTTACATTTAACCTCTCTAAGGGCACTTTTGGGGTAGTTAAAGCGGCGGGAGCAAAATTTAAAAAAAAAATAGGGGAGCCCCTATAGGAGGTTAAGATGGGGGTAGTTATATTGGGATGGAAAAATTATTGGGGGTCGGTCATATATTTTAGCCCTCTAGGTGCGACTCCTAGGTAGTTGCGGGGCTTTTTGTGAGTATTTTCCCCCATCCCACGACCTTTGACCTCGATGAGCTATCACTTGCCCCGATCACACCTCCCCTATTTTTGGCCCATGTTTTTTTTAACCCCCACAAAATAAGGGGATGAGGCGTATCAAAATCAAAAAACTCGTGCACTATCCTACCCCTAATGCCATACGCATTTCATATGGCAGTGTGGTTTAGAATTTACATGATCAGTTGGCTTTAAGCTGAACCTCTTTTTCTCCGAATTGACCATAAACGTAATCGTGAGACAACTTCAAAGGACTGTTTGGGGTTGTTTAACCTCAAATGGAATTAGTTTTTGCGGCGTTTTGTAACTGTCGATGAAACATGGATCCAGTACAATTCTCCGGAGACCAAGCAGCAGTTAAAACAATGGGTTTCTCTGGGTGAACTGGCTCCGAAGGTGAACCGGCCAAGGTGACTTTGTCGGCCAATAAGGTGATGACAACAGTTTTTTGGGATACACGAGGGATAATCCACATCGATTCCAACTTATTGAACCGATTTAATTAGGAATTAAAAAATCGACCCCATAGGGCCAAGAAAAAAGTTATTTTTCATCAAGATAATGCACTGGCGCACACGTGTGCAGTCTCAATGGCAAAATTGTCTGAATTAGGTTACGAATTGGTACCGCATCCTCCAAATTCTACGGATTTAGCTCTAGTGAATATTTCCCATTTCCAAACCTAAGCAAATGGCTTGGTGGAAAGTGATTCAGCTCCTACGAAATTTTTGATCAAACAAATGCCTATTTCACGGACCTCGAAAACCCCTATTTTTTGGAAGAGATGCAAAAATTGGAGAAACGTTGGACTAAGTGTAGTGAGATCGTATTGAAAAATATTTTTTTTTCGCCAAAATAACTATGTTTTATTCGAAAAGTCACGGAATTACATATATACCCTAGTATGTATGCGCGTTACTTTTCATGCGGACGGTTGTTGATGCAAGACACAGATTAAATCTCAAATATAGATTTTCCAAGAACTGTTACCAACAACAATAGAATGGAGTTTATACTAAGTTTTTCTATATGTGACGCGCAAAATAGAAAGGGACCTAAGGGTAAAAACCAGTTTTGTTCAGGAGAGCCATTTTAAAGATTTGAATACGTGTATCTTTGGTGTACCATCACTTTCATAAAACGCGCATATCTGTGGGAGGTAACACTTTTGGGGCAGGGGATCGGTCTCATTCGATGCTCAGATGTTGTCCACATCAAAAAAAATAAAAATTGACTTTTTTACCCTTAGGTCCCTTTCTCTATGCACTGTCACATATGTTACATTTCTACCTACTCTTCTGGGTCCCTAAAAAGAATATGTTGATTATTAAGCTTGGAAAAAATCTACTAAAACCTAGCGATGGTCGCCCCTCACCACATATGTGTGTTATTTAAAATGAAAATCGTTTGCTATTGAAAATGAACCAAATCGGGCAAATGGTTCTCATTAATAGGACTAAAGTTATTACTAACAAAAAATTTCAAATATTTTAGAATTTTTTTAGAAATGTCATAAGATATGTGATGGTGTAGTGTTTGAAAATATCGACTATTAAGTCTATGACTTAGAATTTGGTCTATAGGCTTAAAAATTGTCCATTACTGAATTGGATATATTTCTAGGAACTCACTCAATAGCACTGAATTGACCTCACAGGTAGAAGTAAACCTCTTCGTTCAAAAAAATAAAATGCCAAATCCCCGCGCTTGGTTCTTAAAACTGGCTCTAATATTTTCAGTAAATTTTTATACTTTCGTAAGGTGCACCTAAAGATACCTCACTCCGCTTACTTTTCAACGCTTTATTCAAACAACTAAAGAAGGCTAAAGTCGGTTGCGACCGACTTTGAGAAACCCTTCAACACTCTGTTATTCACAAAACTCCGCTCCACTGTCTGGAGCTTGAGCAGGTTCTGACGTAATATGATACTTTCTAAGCAGGTAGGACATATTCCGTGGGGTTATATGAATCCCAGGTCGCACGAAAGCCGGTTTTATGTACCGGATCGACCGAAGCAGGAATCTTCGGCCAGTGGCTGTCACCCTGGCAATGGTCGCACATAACGCACCATGCTTCATTTGAGCTAGCTTGGATTTACAATGTGGCCTTAATTCAGGAGGGACAATTATGTGGGGTCCATTCTAAAACATAGGACGATATGGCCCCATTTCACTAGATATGGGTGCTTGCCGTTCTTAACGTCTATGCAAAATTTAGTCGAAAAAATATGTAATGTGTGGCTTCTAAAGCAGCAGGATTTGAAAACGCAAAGGGCCTTAGTATGGGAAATATACGCAAATATGACCTATATGGTCTGCTTTCATCAGAGTTAACTATTAGTTGCTCAATTTACCTTACTTACTTAAGTCCCTCAATATACCATTAAGGAGCATGGAGGAACTTCTCTCAAATTCTTATACTCACTGATTGGTACCTTCTGTTTAACGCCGGCTCCAAGCGTCTAATGCATTTTATAGCGATTTTTTACATGGCTTAGAGTTAAATCTCTTTCTCGTAAAGCCGCCGGCATTTACAAGGTGGAAAACCGCCTCTGAAAATTGTTAGATGTTCTTACCCCGTGTTGAACCTGGATTAACTGGCATGATAATCATGCACACTTGAATCACCAGCACGGCGGTCGCTCATAACTTACTATGAAAAATTTGACCCAGATCGGGTTTAGTTTGGAGCTGCAGAGTTAATCTGTCAAAAACATGGACCGATATGGTCCAATTTTATCAGAGATTTTCGCTCATAACTCTCCATGCAAAATTTGCTTAAAATCGGGTGAAATGTGTTACTTCGGGAAGGACCTTTATATAGTATAGGTAGCTATTTGAAAATATGGACCAATATTGCCAGAGATGGGTGCTGCTTGCTTGTCACGTTATGTGCGAAATTTGGTCAGAATCTAATGTAATATGTGGCTTTTAGAGCCGTTGTTTCTAAAATCGGGAGAAATCTATTTATTATAGCAGAACTTGGGCTAGTCTAGATCAATTTCAATAGGTTTCGTCATTGGCCCAAACTTTAAGAATGTACCAAGTTTTATCGAAATTTGTTTATAATTGCGTCTTGCAATCTGATTACAAAGTGCTAGCAGTATCGTGTGTGTTTTCAGTGACTGCGACCGTGAATGTGAGTGTCAAACTACTCACGCTCTCATCTCTAGTGCAATAATGGGCAATAAATAGGAAGCGGTAAACGTGTTCAATGAAATTAATGGAGTCTACCTATGCTTATAAAAGACAGTTTCCATGGTGGTTGAATAACAATTCAACGAAGTCAGTTCTAGGCGAGATTCGGAAATGAGTCAATTGAAATATTTGCTGATACTTGTGCTGTGCTGCCTTGGCGCCGTTGAAAATGGTAAACACAACTGTTCAAATACTTCGTAACATTCAAGTGCCCAAAATAATATATTGTAATTTTCTTTGTTTGTGTTTAGCCAAAATCATCAACTGTTACTTTGGCATTTGGCCCAATTATCAGTATGGTCCCGGCAACGGTCAATTCGGGCCCGAAAATATTGACGCCAAACTCTGTACCCATTTGAGCTTTTCGTTCTTCGGTATTACAGATGCGGGAGAATTTAGGACATTGGAACCATGGCAAGAGAAGAGTTTGGGTAAGAACAATTGTAAAAAATAGGCGTATATAAGACTTTCCAAGAGGGGGAGGGGAGGGCTTAGCACTTTCCAGAAATATTGGAATCAATTGCCGCATCATCAATAATGACAAAAAAACTGTCAAGTATCTTCAAAACACCATTGCCTCTATTTGAGGCGAGTAAACCTAAGTAAACAGCTAGTAAAAATGTAGGGGGTTTTTAGGAATCTTTGCAAACTATTTGGAAATCAAACACATTATCTTCGAAAGCAAAAATATTCGCTTAAAACTCGTACTACTCTACGGATATAAAATATTGCTTGTGAACTCCAGTATTAAAACTACAACAGAAGACAAAAATAGCCTAAAATCCGAAGGTGAATTTGCACGACTTACATAATTCCCACAACATCCCAATAAGGAACTTCTCTCAAATTAGTGAGCTTTGCACAATATATAAGCATATCTTATATTCACCGAGGGGACCTATTGTTAAACGCGGGTCTATGAACAACTAATGCATTTAATAGAGATGTTTTTACTTGGCTTAGCCATAATTCTCGTACTCGTAAAGTCTTTAGCATTTACGAGGTCGAAACCCGTTGCTAAATAATTGCTAGATGTTCTTACGCGAAGTTGAGCCTGGGCATGATAGCGGTACACACTACCATCACATCACGGCAGCCCACACAACACATTTGCATAAGGGCCAAACCAAATAAATTCTATCTTCTATGTGCAAGCTAAAGCCTTAAATAAGAATTTATTTAAAACCGGTGAAATATGTCGTTCTTAGATCCGTTAGACAGAAAATCGGGAGATCCATATATGTGACGCGGAAAATAGAAAGAGACCTAAGGTTAAAGACCAGTTTTGTTCAGGAGAGCCATTTTAAAGATTAGAATCGTCGACTTCACTTTCATAAAACGCGCATATCTCTGGGAGGGAACACTTTTGTGGCATGGGATCGGTCTCATTCGATGCTCAGATGTTGTCCACATCAACAAAAAAAAGTTAAAAGTTGATGAAAAGTTTTGTTCAGGAGAGCCATTTTAAAGATTAGGTCCCTTTCTATTTGCGCTTAGAATCGTCGACTTCACTTTCATAAAACGCGCATATCTCTGGAATGGAACACTTTTGAGGCATGGGATCGGTCTCATTCGATGCTCAGGTGTTGTCCACATCAAAAAAAGAAAATTGATTTTTTTACCCTTAGATCCCTTTCTCTATGCGCTGTCACATACACGTATGAGGGTTATATTATTCCATATTCGGTCGTTACTTACTTAAATGTATACGAATTAATTCTATGTAAAACTTGATACAATTTAGCGCTAATTGGTAAATTAGACCCCAAATCAGAAGGTATATTTGTATGGCTGAATCAAAAAATGGACCGTAATTGACGACCTTTGGTTGGGTGATCTAAGCTAAGTTTATACACAATCGGAAATTATATGTGACTTCTGAAACAGCAGAAACTTAACTCGGGAGAGGGGCTATATTAAAATATAGACACGGGAAAGACGTGTACTGTATTTATCCAATGTCATCACAGCTATTAACAGGGTCGTACAATTGCAATTAACAACATCCAATTAAAGAATTGGATTTCATTGAGCACTTCACGACATAATTTTTCTACTCACTGACCGGGACCTATTGTTTAAGGCCGACTCCAAACGGCTTATGCATTTTATAGAGAAGTTTTAACATGGCCTCGAGTTTAATCTATTGCTCGCAAAGTCACCGGCATTCACAAGGTGGACACCCGACGCTGATACATTTTTTGATGTTTTTACCCGGATTTGAAACTGGTTTTACTGGAAAGATAGTCGTGCTTACTCACCAATGCGGCCTTCATACAACGAGGATCTGATTAAACTTGCACCGTTTATACATAGCAAAAGCTCCTCAAATCGGGAAGTACCTTTATATGGGGCTATATTCAAATATGAACCGATTTCACAGAGTTAATAAGTGATTCCTCAAAATGTAACAAAAAAGTAAACGATCGAATGTACTTTATGGCTTCTAGAGTGATCGGACCTTTAATCGATAAGTACTTTTCTTGGCGCAACTCTAAAATAAAGATCGATGTGGTTAAGTTTCACCAAAATTATGGAACGGTAACCTTCAATATTACCAGACATGCTGCTGGTTCTGAAGCCGGGAAAACCCTTTGCAAGATATCAAAACAAATACCCGGTATTTCAGGCTTTTTTCAAAACCGGTTTTTATAAAGCCTGACTATCGGGTATTTTTTTTTAAACTGAAATACCGGCATTAACCGACATTCCGGTTGAGGCCTCTTGCCTAAGAATGGAAAATATTATTCGCCTCAAATGTATGTAATATTTCCCTTGAACAGGCCTTAAGTTCACGCAGATTTTAAAAATAGGGTCATATTTGAATTTCTGTGAGAATGTAATTGGACATGGGGTCCGTTACAAAAATTTTGCCAAAATGCAAAAATTATTGTACTTCCATGTATATGAGACGCCAATTTTAGGGCCCCCAACTTATACTAGGACCAAATGGAAAAATAATTGTACTTCCATAATTGTTCTTTCATGTACTTGTACTAGGATTTTATCAAAAAAAGAAGCCTATATGACTCAATTTAGTGTAGGATAGGTTGTTTGTCTATCGTAATAAACCATAACAAATTTGATTGAAATCGGAATTCATATTTGCACTGCGGCTATATCAAAACGTTGATCGGTATAACCCATTTTTATCTGAGTTGATTACTGATCGATCGCAATGAACTGTGTCGAATATCATCAATATGGCTTATACAGCTAAAGACATAAAATCGGTTGAACATATGTGTGGGAGCTATACAATATTCATGAAATTTGACACAGTTCATTGAAATCGATCAGTAATCAGCTCAGATAAAAATATGTCATATATAAATTTTAGCCGATTTTCATCCAAGTCAACAGCCTTTGTCCAAAAAAACTTATTTCAGACAAATTGTATTAGGATCCAACAACAATTGCGACCTGTAGTTTGAAAACAAGCTTTAAATAGATGTCAGACAGATGGAGGGACGGGCAAATAGAAACCGGTTAATTTAACCAACTGGTGATTTTAATCGACTCAAAGTAACTTAAAGATTGATCTAGCTTCAATATTTTTTAATAGTAACGAACATTAAAATTGTGAATTTTCTTTGCTTTTAAATACAACAACCAAAAATCCGGAAACCCCGACAGGTCGGTTTTTATCTATTTTAGAGAAACCGACTGTCGCTTTTGGATATTAAAAGTGGAATGTCGGTTTTCCGGTTTCGGTTTTTTCTACTCTAATAGCGATATACAAGTTTTATCAGTATTCGTCCTAGCCTCCAAATCTGAAAAATGTACCAAGTCTCGTCGAAATCGTGTCATAATTCGGATCTGTACTTTGATTTCAACTATTATACTTAGTATTGGGTCCTTGAAAGTTATTTCAATTTGAAACTAGTTTATCATTTCGAGCTGATCTAAGATCCAAACTCAGAAACGATAACCAAGCGGATTGTCGAGTGAATTTAAGCGCCCACGTCACTTTGACCTTGTACGAGTATAATGCGAGGTCTTTGTGGAAAAATCGTTACAGACTGGTGCGTGAAATGTCTAGTGGTTTAGATCGATGACTCAAATCTGGAGTCGATGTGCCAGAACTGAGTCATCAGCTGCCATATTCTCGTCAGTACTCACCGCACGACGTCTGAAACCGTAAGTGCAGACCATTCATTTACAGTCGACCAAATTTGTTACAAACTTGCGCGGGCGCGGCAGATGCCGTTTTTTGGCCAAAAAATAAACGCACTGTTTGGGCTACACAGCATTGACTTTGGACTTAAGTCTGAATTATTTTTCATGGTCGTTCGAGCATATATCGACTCTTTTCGTTTCAAAAAGATATATAATACAAACTTTCTGTCATGATCTAGAGCTGGAACGAGCTCTAGCACTGTCAAAATAACATCTAAGAAACCATTGGATGAACCACCCAGCAGGACATCAAATAGAGGGTCTCCTTTGTATAAGAGATACAAATAAGGAAGTTGCAGTCAGTTGATTCGTCTTACATTCACCCTCGCCCATATGTGACAGCGCATAGAGAAAGGGACCTAAGGGTAAAAAAAAATCAATTTTCACTTTTTTTTTGATGTGGACAACATCTGAGCATCGAATGAGACCGGACCCATGCCCCAAAGTGTTCCCTCCCAGAGATATGCGCGTTTTATGAAAGTGATGGTACACCAAAGATACACGTATTTCAATCTTTAAAATGGCTCTCCTGAACAAAACTGGTTTTCGCCCTTAGGTCCCTTTCTATTTTGCGCGTCACATATATTGATTTAAAATTTTTTGACGTTCCGTTGCCTGAAGCGTACCGATTTTATTGCAATCCCGTATAATGTCGTATGTGTTGAAGGTACAAGGATGGAGCGGACATGCCCCATGCGAATACCAAAAGTGGACGGAGTGGTGCATTTGAACTGGTGGTACCAAAATGGGGCGTGGTAGCCACTCTTTTTATACGCCATTATAAAACTGTTATTGAGTTCGCAATTTAAGCAAATTTCTTGCACTAGACGCGTTAATTGTATTCTAATCTTCTCTGAAAGAAGGTCATTTGTGTGGGAATTACCTGAAGAGGCGTGGCTAGGAAATCCAATTGTTTAACACCAAGTTAACCTTATTACTGCGTTTTATTTTAAAGTTTTAATTTTGATTTAGATCGTTTGAATAATATTAAAGATATAACAAGAATACC
Source organism: Hydrotaea diabolus (assembly GCA_963513945.1). Taxonomy (NCBI): domain Eukaryota; kingdom Metazoa; phylum Arthropoda; class Insecta; order Diptera; family Muscidae; genus Hydrotaea; species Hydrotaea diabolus. The sequence continues at coordinate 77,901,987 of OY740720.1, forward strand.
AAAAGTGTGAGGAGTTGTGTAAGACCATGGTAGGTACTAGAATAGGGCGTGGCAACCTTTTTTTAAATGCAAAAACGGTTTTAAAATATAACGAGGTTCAAATCTTAATTCAGTTTTATATACTGGGTGGCAAGTTATGTGAGTTCTAGTCTCACCACAACAGGGTCGCACACAAATGGGATGTACCAAAAGGGGAGTTGCTATGAGTCCAGTTTATTGTCAGCAAGTTTGCCTTATACATTCATTCGTAAGTATTGATTTTTAGTGAGATCGTGAAAATAGTATTAACGATTTTACAAGAAAAACAAAAGTGGGCATAATGGTACATTTATGTGGGAGGAAATAGAAGGGCTATGTATATGGCCCGTTTTCAATCTCATTAACAGTTTTGGAAAAATATTATGACTTGCAAAATTTCCAACCGTTTGTAGCCCCTTTCGAGAATTATCGTGCAAACCAGCAGCACAGACGGACATGGCTCAAATGACTTAAAGAGTCATGAATGGGATTTGGTCAAAGCATATGAAGGGTCTTAAATGTTTTCCTTCGATGCCTTACACTTTTTGTTTGTACAGAATAATATACTCCTTTACCCTTTTACCAAGTAGGGGGAGGGAATACAAATTGGTCGGATACGGTGCAATTTCTACACATTAATTGACTTGTCGATCATATCATAGTGTGCGAAATATAGCATGATTTGTCACATCACAGCCTCAATAGAAGCCACGTCTTCTAGTGAGCCTGTGATCATTGTACAAGGTACATTGCCCACTTTTGCAAGCATAGGTTATATGTGGTTCATAACTATATGTGATATCTAAAGCTGCTGGTCCTCAGATCAAGAGGGACCTTTGTACTTAGGGCTATATGATAACGTAGATTAATGTTGTCAGTTTTAATAGAGTTAAACCTACACAAATTGCAAAGTTTCGTCATTATCGGTTCATATTTTCAACCCTTGCTTTGATTACAGCACTAAATTGATAGCCGAACGGACATAGCTAAACCGAATCAGACTGTAAAGTTGGTTGGTAAACCAATCAAGGATCTACATATTTTCATTTAAGGTGTTACAAAGAGCAGTTCTAACTTATAATCAACTGTAGCACAGTGTGCTAGTTACTGAAGCATAGCTGTCCACTAGTTATGAGTTAGCAGACATTTTTATTGACAAATTTGATATTTCTGACCATGACCTTTTTAAGAATAACTCCTCAGCAAGAATTAAAACTAACCATAAGTATTTTCAAGTGATAATTAACGACGATATTCGGAAATAGCCCCTATTTTATTTTTTTATATTTTCAATAATTTTAAAAATTTCTTCAAACTTTTAACCAAATCCAAAAATAAAATTGTATTCCTCTTCCAGTTTACCTCAATGCCACTAAAGGCCTGAAGGAAATCAACCCTAAGCTGAAAGTTTTAGTTGTTGTCGGCGGCTGGGAAGAGGGTTCCATCAAGTACTCCAACTTGGTTGGTGATCCCATCAAAAGAAAGACATTCATTACATCATCGGTGAAATATATTCAAGAGCACGGTTTCAATGGCTTAGATTTGGGTTGGGAATATCCCGGACAACGTGGTGGCCTGCCGGAGGATAAACAAAACTTTGTTACCCTTTTGAAGGAAATGAAGGAAGAGTAAGTCAGCGCTTCAAGCAAACTTAAGAAGAAGTGATAATTCGTAAAATTTCTTTCAGATTCGAACCATTGAATTTGGAATTGAGTATTGGTGTAGGTGCTGCTCCTGCCACGGCTGCCATATCGTATGACATACCGAATATTGCAAAATATGTTGACATCATTGCCATCTTGACCTACGACATGGGCTTGGTTCCCGATGATAAATTGGGTTTCAATGGTCCGTTAAGAGGACAAGGCAAAGATAACATTGAAGATTGTGTTAAGTTTTGGTTGGACAATGGTAAGATCTTATTTGGGATATTGTCTCCGAATGCGAATACTAAGACTACACTTTAAATTTTCATTAGGTGCCCCGGCTTCAAAATTAGTCCTAGGCGTTGGTTCCTATGGTCGCACTCATGAATTGGCGGACTTGGAAAAAACCACTCCCGGCTCACCAAGTTCTGGTCCCGGTGCCGAGGGCCCACTCACACATGACAAGGGCTACTTGGGTTACAATGAAATCTGCAAAATGCTTCCCAACTGGACGTATCTCTTCGACGATGTCCACGGTGTACCATACATCCACAAAGACAATCAATGGGTTGATTATGACAATGTTCAAAGTCTTGAATCGAAATTGGACTTTGCCAAATCTTTGAATTTCGGTGGCGCTATGTTGTCGTCGCTTGAAACAGACGACTTTAGCGGTGAATGCGGTGAGAAGTATCCCCTATTGAACGCTATTAATAGAAAATTCAAGGAGGAATAAACAAAGATACCGAAGCAGAAACCGTAGTATTAAAATAGTGTTCAACAAAGTCGGCGGCTTGCGATATGATTCCAGACTTTTCTAGGGAATCCCAATAAAAAATTAAATAATAGATTAATAAAATACGATTTGGGAACACAGTTAGTACAAAAGCTAAATTCGGTATGTCTTTGGAACTCGTAGTCTGAACTTGAAAAGCAAACCAAATAAATCAAAAAATAAAAATTCCCGAAATGTAAAAGAGTTTTTCCATTCAGGAGTTTGCCATATCTTTTATAATATCTCGAAATGAAAATTAAGCAAGTTTTATAACTGGCTGGAGACCTTTTGTATCTATTTTAGTATAAGTTTATTTTTATACCCGCACCACATAGTGGTATGGGGTATAATGGCTTAGTGCTTGCGTTTGTAACACATCGAAGGAATCGAGTTAGAATACCGGGACCAGAGAGAAAGTTGCTTAGAATTACATTTTGAGTCGATCTAGTCTGGCTGGCTGGGCGGCTGGCTGGTCGGCTGGCTGGCTGGATCTAAAGATGTCCATCTATTCTTGTAATCAAAGTACAGGTCGCATTTATGCACCGATCTTGATGAAACTTGGCATGTAGTAATATATTGGGACAAGGACGGACGCTATTGAATTTGGTCCAAATCGGAGCACTTTCTGATAGACCCCCCATACAAAGGAACTCCCGGATTTGGTCCAAATCCAGTTGATGTCGCGTGTATTGGTCAACTAATTAAAAAAATATGCCATTCGATGTATAACTGACCACCAAATGTAAAAAATATAGTTGGACCCGCCTCTCGGACCTAAGGGGCCTTCAGAACCCAAAAAATGGACCCATGATTTTAAATATAAGTGTGACCCCTTAAATGAAAGGAAATTATCTTACAATTTTAAATACAGAAAAAAATTCGACCTGTTTGGGCCCCAGGGTCCATTAGGAGGGTCCAAAAGTTTCGGTTTACCCGGATTTTAGTGTGACCCCTCAAATGACAGGGAATTGCCTCAGGACTTTAAATATGTCAAGCCAAATGATTTATCTCGTCCGTGGGAGGGCACAGGGTCCGAAAACAAGGTATGAAAATGTGGACCAACTATAATTGTTATACCCTCACCACATAGTGGTATGGGGTATAAAGGCTTAGTGCTTGCGTGATAGATACAGATAGAAATAGCGACGAGTGCTTTCGATTAACAGGAGACTTAATCACATTTATAGTGGTGCGGGTATCATAGAGTCGGCCACGCCCGACTATAGCACGTACCTACTTGTTTTAATATGGCAAAGTGGCATATGCTGTGTAGTTGCTCACTGCTTTTATCGCAATTTGAAGACAGTGAAAACCTTTATCAGAAAGAAGCTTGGCAGTTATGGATGAAAAAAAGCAGAAACCTTAAAGACCAGGTACTCGCCAAACGTACGACAACCACATTCTTCGAGAGTTCTTTAAAAAATTGCGCATGAAAATACTTATACTTTACAGCTTTACCACCTCTATACAGAGGCTCAGCATTGGGAGAAATTTGTAGATTTTCCTTTACAGCGTCTGTTGTAAAATGACTTTAGTTGACGTTGCCAACTGGTTTCCTTTTATCAATTACCGAGGGCTTTTATCAATTACCATTTTGACAAAAATAGTCTTCTACAGGGCTTGGCGGTTGAAGTGTAACCAACTTCAAGTTGGCAATATTGGCAAACCGACAATGCGAGCCATGTCAAACTCATATCAATGACAGCTATTTATATTGTTTACAGCTTCCACAAGCATTCATCTATGTTTTATAGAATAAAAGCTATTAGAAAAGTAATTCAAACGTTATAGGGTGATTGCGTTATATTTGTCTTAAAAATCAAAACCAGCTATTGTACTATTTCTAGCTATTGTCAGCTGAGCCATTTCAAAGTTAATAAAATGTTTGTGTGTCGCACCATAAATCGTTATAATGATAAAGGTTAACGACGTGCTTGAAGACCAGACCATTTGACCAGGCTGAAGAGAGGCAACCACGTCAAACCAGATTGGCTCAGTTGAAATACGGCTGATTAGTCGTCCCAATTTGAGCTGGGCTCGAAATGCTAGTGTATCCAAGACGTGTCCCGCATGTTAGCAGAGACCACACTGCACATGTTCAGCTGGGTCACAGGTATCTGTGGGCGTAACCGGTCCCAACTGTCAATAGTCAGCAGCACACGACGGACTGGAAGGCCACAACGGACATACATACATACCAACATATTTGAAAGCAACAACGAATTTTAGACTGTTTAGCTGAATTTTAGACTTACATCACTATCTGCATTCATCTAACCATTCAACAAACCATCCGATGCCAGGCTAGCTATTATAAACAAAACAGCTGATTTCTTAGCACACCTCAAAAACATATCTACGAAAGTTGTTTTGTCGTACAACACTTTTGTGTGGAAAATGTAAAAAACAGTTGTGGCGATTTAGCACATAAAACTCTAACGAAAATAAAGGACACCCTTGGAAACACCCTAATTATTATTAGTTGTAAAAACCTAAGACGAACAAACCTAATGTAAATCGGTTGTGACTCGCAAAATAGAAAGGAACCTAAGGGTAAAAACCAGTTTTGTTCAGGAGAGTCATTTTAAAGATTTAAATACGTGTATCTTTGGTGTAGAATGGTCGACTTCGCTTTCATAAAACGCGCATATCTCTGGGAGGGAACACTTTTGAGGCATGCGATCGGTCTCATTCGATGCTCAGATATTGTCCACATCAAAAAAATAAAAATAAATGAAAATTGATTTTTTACCCTTAGGTCCCTTAGAGGACTATTTGCGCTGTCACATATGCTATAAGGTTGCAAAATAAAAATGTTCTTGGCCCGTAAAAACTAAGTGGGACCTACCACGGCCGTCCTCTTGGGATCACGCAGGGAAAAGATATGGTTACTATATGGTCACGGCAACAATAGTATGTTCTCTGCAATAAAAGTATGGTCGTCGCAACCATAGTATTGTTTTTTGAATTTCATTTTGACAAAAGTATGATTGCGGCACTATTAATATTGTTGAAATGTAACAATAGTATTGTTGCCAAATTTAAAAATGAAAATATGGTTGTAGCAACAATATAAATATGGTTGGTGGAACAAAAGTATTGTTTTCATGGGTTTTATGTTAACAATAACATGATTACGGCAATCATACCGGCAAAACTGTATTTTTTTAATTTGACAATGTTATTTTTACGAATCTTACGCAATAATAGTAAAAATAATTAAATTTTTCCAAACAAACTACGAATTAGTATAACTGAAATATTTTTAATAAATAATTTTTTTTTATTGTTTAATAAATCAATCCTATTATTACATAACTTACTTAATAAAATTCTCTATTGTTAAATAACAACTTAACCCAATCTTTACAAAAAAAATTTGGGGACCATAGTATGATTGTGTGTAAGTCATACTATGTTTGTGAGGATCATACTATGGTTGTACGTTAAACATACTATGGTTATGAGGATCATAATATGTTTGTATGGTTGTATGGTTGAATGCGAATAATAATATGGTTGTGGGGATCATAGTATGGTTGTGTGTGAATAATTCTATTGTTGTGAGGACCATAATATTGTAATGGGGATCATAGTATGGTTGTCTGTGAACCATACTATTGTTGTGATGATCATAATATTGTTGTGCCACAACCATATAAACAACAATAGTATGATGTTCTTCGAATATTGTTACCTCAACCATACTTTTTTTTCTGCGTGATTATACATTAATCATCTAAGTCTTTCATTTCTAGAAGAAATAATTCACCCACCGAGATAGTCGGAAATTTAGTTGCATAGTGTAATATGATTCAACAGCGAACTAAACGGGATTTGTTACTAAAAGTATTAATTTGTTGTCATCAACAATTATTGGTGGCAACCAATGGTTTTTCTAAATTCGGTGGAATAACGACTTTTTGGCTGTAAGTAACGTAATATTATTGTAGCTTCCATCTCTAAGGTAGTCGCACCATCACTACCAGGAAATGTTGATGAAATGCTTGATATAAGTTGCTGTGTATTGCATGTACTCCAATCACAAATGTTGTACAAGTAGTTATTACCCGGCGCAAGAAGAACAAAGCCAAATTAGCCGATTAACTACTAGCGGAGCTGTATAAGAACGGAGGAGATGAGTTGATATGGTTCATGTATCATGCACGTATGCCGTACTAATGCCAATATACAAAAAGGGACCAATTCCGTTTGCGACAAATACCGCGGAATAACTCGATTTAAACAGTTTAAAGCCCAAACTTGCCGACAGTGTAGCTTCAGGCTGAAAAGGTTAAAAATCGTACACATCTTCACAGTTTAGTAAATCCTGGAAGAGGCCCACGAATAATAAATCACATTCGACACTCCGATAAGAGATACATTTTTTGAAACCATTTCTGCATATGGGAGGAAATTAAAACGTGTAGGCCTTTTTAGAATGATGTTAAACCCACAGGTAAAATTGGAAGTGACTTCTCTGAAACATTCACTACGACAAGAAGTCTCAAATGGGATAACTGCTAAGCTTCACTTCTCTAACATTTTATTAAAGGCAATCCTGGAAATAATACTCGTAAAGGCAAATAAACAACCAAGCGCCACATATCACATAGATATTGCCAGGAGAACTAAAGGAGATGTAACTAGTGGTTTTTGAAAGTTTATGTTAGAGTCTTTTAAATGGGTCTTGAGGTAGAACTGTTTCTGCTTCATAGGGGCCATCACGATATAATGGCATGGCTAAACGTCATTTTTTGTCGTAAGCTGTTTGGAACTGAAAGTAGGCGAAAATGCCTTAAACGAAAAAATGCTTCCCGTTAACAAAATTTGAACTGAGGATTAGCTTACATATCTCTATTATTTCTGGACGCACTATTCGATAATTTGGCGCTTATTATTAAGAGTAAATACGGATCATAGTATGGTTGTCTGTGAACCATACTATTGTTGTGATGATCATAATATTGTTGTGCCACAACCATATAAACAACAATAGTATGATGTTCTTCGAATATTGTTACCTCAACCATACTTTTTTTTCTGCGTGATTATACATTAATCATCTAAGTCTTTCATTTCTAGAAGAAATAATTCACCCACCGAGATAGTCGGAAATTTAGTTGCATAGTGTAATATGATTCAACAGCGAACTAAACGGGATTTGTTACTAAAAGTATTAATTTGTTGTCATCAACAATTATTGGTGGCAACCAATGGTTTTTCTAAATTCGGTGGAATAACGACTTTTTGGCTGTAAGTAACGTAATATTATTGTAGCTTCCATCTCTAAGGTAGTCGCACCATCACTACCAGGAAATGTTGATGAAATGCTTGATATAAGTTGCTGTGTATTGCATGTACTCCAATCACAAATGTTGTACAAGTAGTTATTACCCGGCGCAAGAAGAACAAAGCCAAATTAGCCGATTAACTACTAGCGGAGCTGTATAAGAACGGAGGAGATGAGTTGATATGGTTCATGTATCATGCACGTATGCCGTACTAATGCCAATATACAAAAAGGGACCAATTCCGTTTGCGACAAATACCGCGGAATAACTCGATTTAAACAGTTTAAAGCCCAAACTTGCCGACAGTGTAGCTTCAGGCTGAAAAGGTTAAAAATCGTACACATCTTCACAGTTTAGTAAATCCTGGAAGAGGCCCACGAATAATAAATCACATTCGACACTCCGATAAGAGATACATTTTTTGAAACCATTTCTGCATATGGGAGGAAATTAAAACGTGTAGGCCTTTTTAGAATGATGTTAAACCCACAGGTAAAATTGGAAGTGACTTCTCTGAAACATTCACTACGACAAGAAGTCTCAAATGGGATAACTGCTAAGCTTCACTTCTCTAACATTTTATTAAAGGCAATCCTGGAAATAATACTCGTAAAGGCAAATAAACAACCAAGCGCCACATATCACATAGATATTGCCAGGAGAACTAAAGGAGATGTAACTAGTGGTTTTTGAAAGTTTATGTTAGAGTCTTTTAAATGGGTCTTGAGGTAGAACTGTTTCTGCTTCATAGGGGCCATCACGATATAATGGCATGGCTAAACGTCATTTTTTGTCGTAAGCTGTTTGGAACTGAAAGTAGGCGAAAATGCCTTAAACGAAAAAATGCTTCCCGTTAACAAAATTTGAACTGAGGATTAGCTTACATATCTCTATTATTTCTGGACGCACTATTCGATAATTTGGCGCTTATTATTAAGAGTAAATACGGATTTGTGTAAACTAAAAATTCAAATATTGATTTATTTAGAAGATTTTGCTAAGGTTGGCTTGCAGGTTCAAGGACCCTAGGTGAACCAAAGGAGGCAACTTTGGCAAACCAAGCAAAACAGACTAAAATTAAGAAAATATTTTGTTACGAACCCAAAATAACGATTTGTTTTTGCAGGATCCAAACGGCAAATAGATTTTGCCGGCTTAGAGATGCATCTCTTACCCGAAAAGTCGCCGGCATTTAGGAAATGGAAAATGTTTTGATGTTCTTCCCGGATTTCAACTATATAAGTATATATCATGTAAGCTAACCAACACAATTAAGCAGCCCACAATACGAGGGTTGCTTTTTATATTTTGGGCCCGGCAACAAAAAGCACAATAATTTATCATTGGAAATGGTTTTATTGTTTTTCGAAATATTCTCCTTTAAGATCAATACACTTTTGCATGTGCAAAAACCAATTTTCGAAGCACTTTTTCCACTCCTATTGAGGCACCACCAAACCATGATTTTTGAATGCTTCAACAGCTGCTTCGGGCGATGAAAAACATTGACCATGCATTTTTTCTTGCTGCTAAGGAATAAGAAGAAGTTATTGGGTGACAAATCAGGGCACTACGGTGGATGGCCCATCAATTCGATATCTTGAGTGGTCAAATAGCTCATCATTTTAGCTGATGTGTGAATGCTCGCATTGTCGTGATGCAAAATGATCCGTCTTATTATATTATCTTTCCTCATTTCTTCGAACACTATTGGCAAACAGGTTGTATACCACTCAAAATTGACCATCCTAACTACCTACGTTCCACAAAAGGCACTGTGGCAACATGGCCGGTACCGAAAAAACGCAATCATTTGCTTCGATGTAATTCTTCCACAAACAACTTTTGTTGGATTTGGCTCGTCGGGTTCATATGCATAGATCCATGATTCGTCACCTGTGACAATCTTATACACTGCCTTTGAGCTGCCGCAGTTATACTTTTTCAACGTCTCTTTGCACCAATCCATACGAGCCTTTTTTTGAGCATTTGGCAAATTATGTGGGATCCAACGAAAACAAATTTTTTTCACTGCCAAATGAACATGCAATATCTAACTAATGCTTGTCATACTAATGCCCAAGGAGGCCTCAATCCCACGGTATGTCACAGGTCGGTCATGCTAAATCAGTTCACACACAGTATTGATGGTTTCTGGCAAAATGACCGCAGTTGGGCGTCCTTCACGAAATTCATCCTGGAGCGAATAACATCCGCGACTGAACTCTTGGTACCAGCGATTAACAGTGGTTTTTAATGGTGCTTCATCGCCAAAAGCTGAAACACATTGAATTAAACACTCTTTTCTCGATAACCCACGTCGAAAATCGTAAAAAGTCATCGAACAAAAATGTTCACGGGATAATTCCATTTTTCGACTGAGATGAATTTTTCAACACACTGTAAACAAAACAATTCACCCTCAAATGACAGAACGTTCTGAGTGAAGTTATGCTAAAAATTCAAAAATTCAGTCAAAGTTTCCAAAGGAAGTTCCAGTTTGCATCTGGGAACACTAGTATTGTCAGGATCCGAAATATAAATAGCAACCCTCGTATATGGATAAATTAAAGGAAATTTCGTTACGAGTCCAAATATAGAATTATTTTAAAGATTTTAAGAAAAAGTGAGTCTCATCCTATGGATCCTAGGCGCCCAAAAATTGTCCTTTTGACCAAAACAAGCGCATAATAAAAAATATGGACTTATTGATACTTAAACTCAACCGAATTTGATTGCGAACCTAAATATGAGTGTGTTTTATGATATGGCCTCCTGAAACGATGTAGCTGAAAACGGCCATTCTCCATACTAGGGCCGATTGTAAATTCCATCAAATTAAAGCAAATTTAAATATTAATACAAATTTGAATTTATCTGTATAATTTAGCTGAGGTTAAGGACTATAAGAACTAAATAAACGATAATTGTTTTTTTCTTTCACCATAATAGTGGACCCATCCTAAAGTGGGTTAAAAACTGTGTTTTCCATTTCAATAACAGATTTTACTTATTTGCAAATTAATTACATTCTAATTCATAATTGCATTTTAATAACGAATTAAGTTTGCTATTTTATGTACCTAAGTTTGAATAGGCTTAATTCGACGTTACAGCCCCATATAGAAACAAACCTACACCTCTGATCCACAAAAACATTTCTGAACGAAGGTCTACAGTATATTCGTAGATAAAATCAAAACACTAATATAATGATGGATTCATTTAAACCTTCGGATGGAATTATTCTATGACTTTAGATACAATGCGTTATCATGTTTATTATAAGTAATGGAATTGTTTAAACAATTTTTTAATTATTAATTGAACGAATGGTTATTGCGCAAACTTTAACAAATTACTCGGCATGAGATCAAATTTAAATCGGGTTATAACTACACGCAGAGAAAAAATATGGTTAGTATATGGTCACGGCAATAATAATATGTTTTCCGCAATAAAAGTATGTTCGTCGCAACCATAGTATTGTTTTCTGAATATAATCTTGACAATGGTATCATTGCCGCAATATTCATATTGTTGATATGTAACAATAGTATTATTGCCAAATTCAGAAATGAAAATATGGTTATAGCAACCATAAAAACATGGTTGATGCAACAAAAGTATTGTTGTTTAAAATATGCGTTAACAATAATATGATTACAGCAATCATACCGTATGGTTGCCACTATAAACATAACAAAACAGGTTTTATAGAGCACACATATATTGTTGTTTTTTTGTCCATTTTAAAAAACAACAATCGGAAGGTCGTTCTAGGGATTTTTATTGTTTTTATTTTGTTTGGTGAAATACTATATTGCCGATTGGTTCTCGTTTTTTAAATCTGACTGCACTTATAGCCATTGATCATGGTATAATCACATTCGTTACTTGGGGTCTACGGTTGGTGAAGTAGCATTTTCCCCGCTGGCAACTAAAAGTATTTTCGACTGACGTCGGAATATATATTTTTGTTTCTTGAATGAAATGTTCAATAAAAGCAAGGCCTCAAATTTGGCTATGAATTAATTGTAATGAAATTTAAAATAACTTGCTTGATAAAAATATCTATTTTTAAATAACAACATTACCCAATACTAATAAATAATTTTGGGGATCATAGTTTGGTTGAGTATGTATCATAATATGGTTGTATGAATAATAGCATGGTTGCGTGTGAATCATGCTATGGTTGTGAAGATCATACTATGGTTGTTTGAGAAAAATACTATGGTTGTGAGGATCATAATATGGTTGTGGAAATAATAGTATGGTTGAGTGTGAATCATAATATGGTTGTGAGGATCATAGTATGGTTGAGTGTGAATAATACTATTGTTCTGAGGATCATAATATTGTTGTGGCACAGCCATATACCCAACAATAGTATGATCCTCTTCGAATATTGTCACCACAACCATACTTTTTCTCTGCGTGTAATGATATTTTTATAACTTATAATGACTTGGACTGGTTCGTTTTGTTTTTATAATTCGTTTCTGCCCTGACCTTGAAAAAATTGTATACTCGATCTAGAACTTATTTTAACTAAATTGAACATAAACACGAATGTCACACTAACGTTAAATCGAACCAAACTGGTTTGTGTAAACGTGATTAATTATTCCCATGGCCAAGGTATTATTTTTCAAATGATCAATTGGAATTCTAGCCATGATAAAGCATACTTTAAGGCATTGATTTTAATTTGTATTTAGGCGGGTAAAATATAAAATTCTTTATACAATAGCAAGTGCGCACAGTGGTCTAAAATGCACATTTAGAGGAAACTATGCAATATCAGTGGCTGCTGCTTGAACTAGACAATGAAACACATAAACAAATAAATATTACACAATTTTATTTAAGTTAAGACCTTAGAAATTAAATTTTTGATATATTTTTATATTGCACAAAGAATGAATCAGAGCTATATGAATTAACATCGTCGTCTGAAATGTTTGGGCTTGAAAGGAAATTTAATACCACCCAATTATTTTTTTAATTATATCGCAAGCAGCTTGAAGGTCTTTTTGATATCGCGAATATAATTGAATAAGAGGAAAACAAGCAAAAAGGTTTCAGTTGATTGATCCGACTTACATATTCCATCATCCATACAAGAATTTATAATTTGCCTTTGTTCCGTCCTCCATTGCTAAAAGAGTACCGATTTTACAGAAATTTAGTAAAAGGATGATTGAGTGGAAGTTGCTAGCACGGGGCGTGACATCTTTTTTCCTGTTCGGTACACTTTGTTTGGCCAAATTTAATAGATATCGGACAAAAGTTGCGACCTGCAACTTAATTACAAACTTAAGATGGACGGACGGACGAACAGACAGACATCGTTAAATGGAATTAGCAGGAAATAATACGTCGATCGGCATACTAAACGATGGGTCTAGTTCGAATAATTTTGGTTGTTATAAACATTTTCCATCAAGCTAATTTATAATACCTTTTTCCTCAGAGTGGTACAAGGTACAAGTATTAGGTCATGTTTTAGCTTGTTGATCTAAACAGTCTTATTTTTTCTAATGTCAGCTCCGTGTATTAGCATTTTAAGCATGGAAGATTTCTGCTATTTTCAAATAATATACAGGGTGATTCATTCATGCCTGGACAAATTCAACAGCGTATGCCTTGGTTCATTTCATGAAAATATGTTCATTAACGACCATGCCCGAAAATGCAAGGGGCGAAATGGCTGCGATTTGAAAATATTCGGATTGGTGGTTGGAGTGTCATAGGGTAAAATTCTTAAGTTCTGAGCCAGTGGTGAGATTTTTTGTTTATTTTTTTAAGATAGTCCTACCTCCAACCTTTCCAAAATTACCCAAATGAAGCCCAGAGGTCTTACCGTAACACAGTTATGACTATTTGACTGAATTGGAAGCGAAATAACAGCACACATTTATTTGTTTTTGTACATTAGCACAAAAACAAATTGTATGCGTAAGTATAAAGTATAATTTAGTAAGTAGTTAGTTCCTTATTGACATAAATTCAGAAAATTTCGGTTTCTAAACAATTTTACTCGCCACGAAGCGGGTATTTGACGCAGCACAGTGGCATGAAATTTAACATTATTATAAACGGCAGATCTTAAATGGTTCGTACACACACTTCAGCAATTGCTAATACTTTACTTCATATAGATAAACATCAATTGGAAATCGTTCCGAACATGAAACATTCGGTTAGAAAGACATACTTTCTGTTGCAATCACTAACATTCGATGGTGTTGATGACATATCAAAAAATGGTAGCTTTGATAATATTAAGGTACACAGTCTATAAATCGGTACTACCAGCCGAATTCAGTAAAACTATAGGTGGTCACAACTGGTGGTTTTGGCAAATGACCAACTATGAAGCACATGTAACTGTTTAGCAATAACACTAGTTTACAGCCATATTGATCCGGAGTTCTAAATATTTTTGCCTATAGATTTTGACCTCCTAAGCATGAAAATTTATTTTAAAAATTTTTCCTCTGATTAGTTTTCAGGATAAAATTTTGCAATTTTTTTACGATCAGCTTCTATATCCATAACTCCCAAGCGCTATTACCGATTTGATCAAGAGTTGTCTCAAATGAATGGAAAAAATAGCTTTTTTATACAAGTTATTAAATTCAGCTCAATAGTTTTGACGTTAGAGGCATTTAAAAAATTGAATTTTTTGTGCAAAAATAACTATTTTTAATTGAAAAAAAATATAAACAATAATATAAAAAATATCGTTACCTTAATATAAAAAGGCCGCAACTCATATGTTTTGCCGTGAAATGTCTGTTCAAAAACACAAACTAATTCAAAATCTAAAAAAATTTGATTTTTTTAAAAGACTTATAACTTTGAATTATACACTATATTTTAATAAAATGTGAATTTAAAATTGTGCCCGAATTATTATAACATACGAGTAATATAACCAGATTTATAACTTTTTTTCTTCTACTGCAATATTATTTTTTATGGGTTAGGGCCTTGTTGTCGATATATAAATTGAGCATAAAGTTCGGATATTCTCGATTAAGACAAGCTATAGTTTATAAAAATTTAACAACAAATGGTAGAAAAATCTACCAGGATGTGTAACACTACCATTTGTTGTCCAATTTTAATGAATAGCTTGTTTTGCTCGAGAAAGCGTTTGGGGTTATGGTTCAAAAAGCTGAGACATCGCATACAACTAAGCAGAGGTAAATTTTTTAAAATTCATTTTCATGTTTAGGAAAAATATTAAGAACTCTGGACCAGGAAAAAATCATAATATGTCAACTAGTGTAATTGGCGGTGACAATAGGTAAGTTCTTTGTTGTAACTAACCCCCGTTTTGTTCGTTGTTGTAACATATTATTGGTTATCCCAACATCAAATATAATCCTTCTAACAACACAGTGCAACAACCAAAATGCGAATGGCATGAAACCAATTACGAATGAAAGTTGACATTATCCATAAAAAAAAACCTTTAAGGGGTTTTTTAGATCAGTGCGAATTTTTTTTACACGCATTTGAAGTTGGTTATTATGAAATGCCTCTTTAAGGGGTTTTTTAGATCAGTGCGAAATTTTTTTTACACTCGTTTGAAGTTCGTTATTATGAAATGTTGTCTAACAATAAAAGGTCTTTGAAAATTTGATAAAAAAAATGCTAATTTATTTTTATTATCCTGGAAAGCTGTGTTATCTGTTTTTGGGGTCGAGGAATTAATTTTGTTACTTATATTTACCTAAAACTCACTCTAGATGGCTCTATCATACAAATTGCGCTATCTCTTGTAGATTTTTATAGAATAAACAGTGTTTTTCCTTTTTTTTTGGCTGAAAATAAATTTTTAATGTTTTCTTCGTTGTAAAACTTATTTCTAATGATATTACGAAGTACATTTTATTATTCTCAGAACGTTACTAAAACAAAAATGCATTTTTTATTGAAAAAAATCGGTTTTTTATTGGAAAAAATTATTGTTTTTATTACAAAAACAACAACAACTCAATTTGCATGTTCGAAGTTGTTTCTATGAAAATCTACCGGAAATAGCACCGTTTATGTGTCAGCGCCATCTAGCATGAGTTTTAGGTAAAAATAAATATCAAAAATGAATTCCTCGACCCTAAAAACAGTAAAAACTTTCCAGAATAATAAAAATAAATAAGCATTATTTTATTAAATTTGCAACGATCTTTTCTTGTTTCAAGCGTTCCAAAATCACCTCGCACTGAACTAAAGACAACCCTTGATGTTTGTTATGGTTTGTTAATGACAACTTTCATTCGCAATTGGCTTCATCCCATTCGCATTCGGAAAGTTCGATTGTGTATTACTGTGTAATTAAGCGGTTCTTGTCATTACGAAATCTCTATTTATGACGAAAACAGATTCACAAATCTCAAAATAAATATATAAAAAAAATAAATAATAGTTTCCAGAATGTAGAAACGGGCTTAACTCTAGGCGAAAAATGCAGTTTCAATATTCATCTTAATTATTTAGAGTAACTGGTATTTGTCTCTTCAGTGTCAGCTCCATCTTCTGAAAATAACAGTGTACTTAATCAACAATTGGTTTTAGCGTTGGAATATATAATTCATAACTGCAACCACCAACATTCAGTTGGCAATTCAATTTGGCTGTGGCAACTAATCTGATCTTTGCTTTTATATGCATACACTTTTAACTTCATTTGATCATTCATTTAATTAAGATCGATATGCACTTTTTAATTAGAATTACATATCGTCATTCTCTGTCTGGTACGTAATTAGGAAGTTCATTTTTCGAGAGACAAACGTCATTAACAAATTGGTTTCCCCACACATAGTCCAAAATGTGACGATTTCTTCTGAAACTTTTATGGAATAGGACATAAAGTATTTAAAACGCCTATGTTGACCCTTACTTTTGGTTTGATTTCCCAATTAACAAATGCAGCCAGGAACTTCGTGTTCTCTGTCCGGTTGACTGTCCTTCTGTCCAGATGCCCACCAAAACTTGGTACATCGTTCAAGTTTGGACTAAGTACGAAATTTGCCTATTTCTAGATATAATACACAGCTCTTTTTCGACCTCAGATATGATATGATATCCTGCAGCTATAGACACCAATTCAAGCTGATCATGATAAAATTACATTATGAACATTATGAACTACCGCAACTGGAACATATCAGTTTTAGTTTTTGTATAGCCTCTATACAAAAATTACTTCTCGTTTAAAGGCCCTTCATATAAAGCATAATGTGTTGGACGAGACCTATAAGTAACCCTGATAAAATTAAACTATATTAGTCCATGCTTTCATATACCCCTACACTAAAGCCCCCTACCGAGTTAAGGTTTATCTACCTTAGAAGTTACAAAATAAATCCGATTGTGTGAAAATTTAGCACAATGTGTTATAAAGGACTCATAACCATTCCTGCTGAAGCTCGGCTATCTTTTAATGTGGCCCAAATGACCTCTTTGATTTTAAATCCTGCTGCTGTTCAGAAAACCTTTTTAAGTCCCGATCTACTCAAATGCCACATACAACTACACCTAGTGGAATTGGATAGTTAAATAGCAGTGTGGTGTAGGGTATCTGAAAATCGGTACCATCCGAAATTAACTATTATTACTTGTTTCAAATAAAGCGGAGCAAGCCAAGAACTGCCTATTTATGATAACTCGGAAGAGACTAGTTTTAGTAAACGTGATTAATAATTCCTATAGCAACAATCATCGTTTTTAAACGATCAATTGATATTCAGCCCACGATAAAGCATAATTTTAGGAAATGTTTTCATGTGTCGTAAGAAATATATACAATTAATTTTCCTATATCCCCACAAGTATGCACTTTTCGAAAAAAAGTATAAGTAGAATAAATAAGTGCACTTATTTGCACAGTTGCGATCAAAACATTAGCACAACCAAGATATAAAATTTGCAACCGAACAAGGCCGGCTATAAGATACCTTCAACAACTGTAGTAAGGGTGGTTAAATTTTAAGGGCTGATGTTGATTTTGAATAAAACACATATAATTTAGGAAATTATTGTCATTTCTTTTTATTATGGTAATATTGGTATGGTTCAATTATGTATGGAATAAAATATCGGCCAAATGGCCGCCGCGACCTCGGCGGCATACCTCCATCCGATGGTACACATTTTCGATGACGCTGTGGCATAATTTATAGGTTCTATGCCGTTAATGTGCCGAATTATCTCATCCTTTAGCTATTGAATTGTTGCTGGCTGTCAAATTACACGATTTTGGCGGACAATGAACATCGCCACGACGTGAAATAACAAGCCAATGAATTTGTCTCGCAAAAGAGCCATTGTTTCGTTAGCTGTGTGGCAAGTGGCACCGTCCTGTTGAAACCACATATCGTCCACATCCACATCTTTCAATTCGGGCCATAAAAAGATCGTTATCATCTCATGATAGCGAACACCATTCACAGTAACTGCCAGACCGGACTTTTTTTAAAAATAGGGCCCGTTGATGCCGCCAGCCCATAAACCGCACTAAACAGTCACTCTTTGTGGGCGCATTATTTTTTCGACAATCACTCTTGGATTGTCATTCGTCCAAATGCGGCAATTCTTCTTATTGACGAATCCACTGAGGTGAAAATGTGCCTCATTACTCAAGATGAATTTCTTCGAAAATTTATCATATACTGTTGCCCAAATTTAACGCGTTGCTCGCTTGTGTATCTTTTAATGGTTCAAATTAAGTTAGTCTGAAATTGAGAAATATCAAATTAAATGCAGAAAAGAACTTGACGTTTAGTTGTGGATTCAACATCGGCCCTTGAAATTTAACCACCCTTAGTCGAATAATTCCAAAAAAATCGACTCAAAACCTGCACTTTTGAAAAATGACCTCTCCGATTTTGTTGATACTTGGCGCCTATGCTCTCCTAATTTCTGCATGTCACCTAATTTGACATGCAGAACACCTAATTTGTGTTCAAATTCGACTTACAGCATCTTAAAGTAGATCTAGACGAGCATTTTTCGAAAATGTTGGCTATGTTAGATGTCAAGTATTTTGGGAACGCGACATCAGAAGTGGTATTGACGTTTTCTTTTTGAAATTATATACAAATATACTTTCCATGCAGAACATAACATTCTAAATCAAGGCTATACCCCCACAATCCTTAAATTTTTTATCCTAAAATTTTTTCAGGAAATAGTTTTGAAAATTTTAGAGCGGGTTCGCCGTGGGTTTCTAAAGTTATAAAACTTTTTCTGGAGATTTTAAATTATTTTACAAAAAATATTTTTTTATTGTTTTCATATATTTAAAAGATTAGAATTTTATATGTATTAAACTTTTCTGAGTACCTATCGGAAGGACATAATGAATAAATTGCGTTCGTGGAATTGGTTAAACCTTAGGATAAGATGCAGCCAGCAACTCTTCTTCTAAAAAATACTCCTCTTGAGTAGCATAAATAAAATGCAGGTTCTTACAATTATTTTGTGCCCAGGTAAATTTTGAAACCGTACGAGTAAAATATAGAAAATTTGCACATTGGCAGCATTACACATATAAACACACATATAAAAAGTAAAATTTTAATTTGTTGCATAATATCTCAGCACGAAGTCCATGATTTCCGAATAGCAAGCCGCACAGCTTTTAAACCTTCAAAGCAACTTTTTTTGGAAAAAATATCCTTTTTCGGAATAATTAAATAATTATTTTTCTTTTAGAGTGTATATAAAAGATTTGTTTGTAATGGTTGATCCATCTAGAGGTAGTTTTTCAGAACAAAAATAATATAAAAATTCAAATCAAGAGTGGAATCTTTATTGGTAATTTGAAAGGACATTTTATGGCATTTATTTTCTAAAAATAATTACCTTCAAATCTTCCGCTGCTTTCGACCAAAATTTTGTTGAGTGATGAGGCCCATTTCTGGCTCAACGGCAAAGATAATGAACAATATTGCCGCATTTGGGCTGAAGAGCAACAAGAAGAGGTTCAAGAGGTGTCATTATACCCAGATAAAACCATGGTTTGGTGCGGTTTATAAGCTGGTGGAATCATCGGTGCATATTTTTTCTAAAATGATGATGGCCGGAACGTAACCATGAATGGTGCTCGCTATCGCGACATCATGTCTTTATGCTACGTGAAATCGAAGCCCGTAATCTTGACGACACTAAGTTTTTTACAAGACAGCTGCTCAAACAATGGATCTATTAAGAGGTCATTTCGAAAAGCAGCTAATTTCACGTTTTGGACAGGTGAGTTGGCCGCCTAGATCGAGGCATATCACACCTTTAGACATTTTTCTTTGGGGTTCATAAAGTCCAAAGTCTATGCTGACAAACCAGCTACGATTCAGGTTTTGGAAGCTAACATTACACGTGTCATTAAAGACATAGCGGTCAAATGCTTGAATGAGTCATCCAAAATTGGACCCTCAGAATAGAAACCCTGAAGCGTAGTTGCGGCCAACATTTGAAGGAAATTATATTCAATAAATAAATGCCATGAAATGCTCTTTCAAATTTACAATAAAGATTCCACGCTTGATTTTAGTTTTTATATTTTTTTTTTGTTCTGAAAAAATACCTCTAGATGAATCACCCTATACTATCTCAAAGAGGACGCCAATATCGCGTTGAGATTTGCACCAAGTCGAATCTGAACTCAAATTAGCTGCCTTATGACAGACAGCAACTAGAAGAATATACCTAATGAGTTTCATTAAAAACGGTAATGGTCAAAGTTCAGACTGGGTCGAAAATTTTTGAAATACCCAGTTGGAGATCGGTTAAAATTGAAAACGGATCATCTTCGGGCAAGATGGAAAAAGTTTCTTTTTAAGGAATTAAAAAAACTCAGGACATTTTTTAAAATTTTTAAATTGACTTTTCTTAGTTGTCGTAGACATTGACGAAGGGGTTTGGTCATTGGACTTAGGGAGCCAAAAACCTTCCCCTCAAGTTCAAGGGCTTATATGCACGCCGACATTTTCTCCCAATATGTACTTATTTTTAAGATTGGTGCTATTGAACTTCAGACTTATATTATATATAAGCAATAAAATGTCATCACGAATTCGAATATAATAATTTCTCTACGATTCGACTACATTTAGACCTTGGACCATAAACTAAGGGTCCCTAGGGCGTAGTAGAAAAAATCCTTTTGAACATGGACATGACTGCTCGGAAACAGTGGAATATCTTCACTTATTTAAAAGTGCACTGTTCGATTTTTCGAAATTTCAGATACGGATAAGCAGGACGTAGGAACGACCAATCGACCAATGAATATGTTGGAACTAATACTCAAAAACTTTGACTAAACTGTAGGTCGATGGTTCAACTTAGAGGTTCTAAAACTGAGGTCCTGTCAAACATGGACCAACCACCAACAACTATATCCCCAATACTGTCAATGCCTTTCTGGATATGGCGAAGAACAAAAACTATTCGCCCGGCTGAAATTACGAATTGTCCACTTGTTTTCTTTCGGACTGAATGTCAACAGATTTAATCTCTGTGTGTATTTGGCAGTGATACCCATAGTTATTTGTTTGTTGAAATTACTGCTATTAATGAGCTTTAATCTAAATTTTGTTCAGAATTTTTCTTCCACGTCTCTAGTTGCATTCTTCTTCAATAAACTCAGAAACACTTGATCATTCATTTCAATAAGCTGCTTTATTAATAATACATTATTCCACAACAGACGATACACTACTCCTATTTGCCAAATCCTCCACCAAAGGATGAGGAACTGGACTGAGCACTAGAACTACTGAATGAGCCGCCACCACCGCCACCAAATCCGCCGCCATAAGGACGTCCGCCACCAAATCCGCCGCCATAAGGACGTCCGCCTCCAAATCCGCCGCCATAAGGACGTCCGCCACCAAATCCACCGCCGTAGGGACGGCCACCGAATCCACCACCACATCTACCACATCCTCCTCCGAAGAAGGCACGTGATTTACGTATGATTTCGGCATCAGCATCCACAGCCAAGTTGGCGTCGGCACCCTCCAAGGTCTCCGCTTCAACAGGAAGAGCAGGATGACAATGAACCGAGGCCACCACGGCCAATGTCAACACGACGATAAAATATTTCATATTGTTTTAAAATTGATTTCAATTCGAAAACTGTCGTATATTATTTTAGCAAGTTGTTGATTTTTAACTGATCACAAATCTTTCAATATTTTCATATTTATACACTCTGGATGAGAGTGACAAGCTTCAGATATTCTTTTTTTGCAAAAACCTAAATTCTAAAAAATGTTCACCAATATAAAAAAGTAGTTTTGATTTTTTACTTCGCGACCTATTCTATAAGAAGCTTCTATGACTTTTTTTTGACTGTTTGGCTAAAAATTAACAATCGACAATTAATTTCTCAATTGATGCCTGACGCAATAAAACAAGTATGTATACACAATTGGTACATACCTACGAACGTACAAATGTAATACATATTTTGTAGATCCCACTAGAATAAATAATAATTAATGCTGTATAGCTACCAAAAATAAGGAAAAAATGGTCCAGTGCAGCATTTGTGCATTGTTACAATAGCAGTGTTACCATATTTCCTATACATCACATTTGGTTTTTTGCGTTGGCACTTAAAGGGGGGCCAAGCTCAAATATTGTTGGTAGTTTCAAACATTTGCTATGAAAATAACTTATAATACCCTGTTCCACAGGGATTTATTACACTTCGAGAAATCCGAACGTCATGGTAAATAACGGGCTTTCCAATAGGGACACAACAATTTCATACCTTAATGTCATTGCACCCTCAAACATTTTTACGTTGCTATTTATATTTAGGGTCCTGACAATACTAGAGTTCCCAGATGCAAACTGGAACTTCCATTGAAAACTTTGACATTTTTTTGGCTTAACTTCACTCTCAACGTTTTGTCATTTGAGGGCGAATTTTTTGTTTACAGTGTGTTGAAAAATTTGTCTCAGTCAAAAAATGGAATTATCTCGTGAACATTTTCGTGCGATGATTTTTTACGACTTTCGGTGTGGGTTTTCGAGGCAAGAGTGTTTAAATCAACTTGTTTTGACTTTGGGCGATGAAGCACCATCAAAAACCACTGTTTATCGCTGGTACCAAGAATTCAGTTTCGGACGCCGTCGATCCAGGATGAATTTCGTGAAGGACGAAATTCTTCCTGGAATCGTCGACTTCACTTTCATAAAACGAGCATATTTTTGGGGCATGGGATTGGTCTCATTCGATGCTCAGATGTTGTCCACATCAAAAAAAGAAAAAAAAGGAAAATTGATTTTTTTTTACCCTTAGGTCCCTTTCTCTATGCGCTGTCACATATTCATATGGCCGTGAAAAAAAATTGTTCTCTTTGGATTCCACATAATTTGACGAATGCTCAAAAAAAGACTCGTATGGATTGGTACAAAGAGGTGTGAAAAAGTATCACTCCGGTAGCACAAAGGCAGTGTATAACATTGTCACAGGTGACGAATCATGGATCTATGGATATGAACCTGAAACAAAACAGCAATCGACCGTATGGGTCTTTCAAGACGAGCCAAATCCAACAAAAGTTGTTCATGGAAAAAGTACGCCGAAGCAAATGATTGCGTTTTTTTGGTATAACCGGCCATGTAATGCCACAGTGCCTTTCGTGGAACGTATGACGGTCAATTCTAAGTGGTATACAACCATCTGTTTGCCAACTGTGTTGATAATAAGAGAAGACGGATCATTTTGCATCACGACAATACGACCTCTCACACATCAGCTGAAACGATGAGCTATTTGACCACTCAAGATGTCGAATTTATGGGCCATCCACCGTACATCCCTGATTTGGCACCCAGTGACTTCTTCTTATTCCCTAGCATTAAGAAAAAAAAATGCGTGGTCAACGTTTTTCATAGCCCGAAGCAGCTATTGAGGCGTTCAAAAATCATGGTTAGGAGGTGTCTCAATAGGAGTGGAAAAATTGCTTCGAAAATTGGTTTGTGCGCATGTAAAAGTGTATTGATCTTAAAGGAGAATATTTAAAAAAAAAACATTAAAACCATTTCCAATGATAAATTATTGTGTTTTTTTTGCCGGACCCGAATATAAATAGCAACACTCGTAGTGATTTGCAGTATCAAAGCGTTAGTCGAAGTTAACATTTTCATCATGGTAAAGTTCACTTGCGAGCCACGTTCGGAAATCATTAAAAGTACTGCTGAGATTCTGAGTGATGGTCGCAACTTTAAGAGCGCTTACTCTAACTTTCGGCCGTCATAATCTTCACACCCGACAGGTTGTGCGTGCTATAGTGTATACATTTTGATCCAAATTTTCACTTTTGGATGTTCCGGCGCCAAAGAGACGACGTACCGCTCGTAGCGACGAAAATATCGCAGCCGTAAGTGTATCCATTCAAAATGAGCCAAATCAGTTGATTCCACGTCGATCTCAAGAATTGGGCATCTCTTAAACCACACTGTGGCGTATTTTGAGAAAAAAATCTTGGCCTTCATCCTTATAAGATCAAACTGACCTAAGTACTAAACCACTTGAGCATTTGAAACGCCAAAACTTCTGCGATTGGGCTCTGGCAAAGTTTCACGAATCCCCAGAATTTCATGCAAAAATCATCTTCAGCGATGAAGCTCATTTCCGGCTGAGTGGTTTTGTTAATAAATAAAATGTGCGTTACCGGACAGCAACAAACTTACATGTGCTTCAAGAGACACAATTGCATCCGAAAAAATTGCTGTGTGGTGTGGTTTTCATGCTGGAGGTGTGATTGGGCCGTATTTTGTCGTCGATGAAAACAATCGTTATGAAAACGTCAATTAAGAGCGCTATCGTGCCATGTTAGAAAATTATTTTTGCCCAGAATCGTATGAGCTTGACATCGACGTTATGTGGTTTTAACAAGATGGTGCCACTAGCCACAGAGCACGCGTTACAATCGATTTACTGAAAGGCAAATTCGGAAAACCTGTTATCTCGAGACATGTTCCGATCGAATGGCAACTTCGTTCATGCGATTTAACGCCATTGGATTTCTTTTTTGGGGCCACATCAAGTCATTGGTCTATGTCAACAAGCCAACAATTTTAGACGAGCTTAGAGACAACATCAAACGAGAATTTGCCAACATTCCGGTCGAAATGTGTGCAAGAGTGATGAAATATTGTGTCCAAAGAATAGATCGCGGTACACGGCTCCTAGAATTTCACTCTTAAAATGTAACATTTGCCCTACACCTGAAATAAATTTGAACTCTATATCTTGAATATTTTGTGCTTCATTAGTATATAAAATTGTTATGTCCTTTATAAGGAAATATTTCATTAAACAAAAAGCTTTAGATCATAACAGGAGTTTCTTCAGATGAATGCCAAAAGTTAAAGACGACAATATTCAAAAAGTTTACTTCGAAAAAAACCCTGACTATAATCGGTAGGTCCCGATCGGTGACAAAATGTATAGTAACGTATAGCAGTCGCTACTGCTGGGAGGGATGTTTCACCTTTGTTTCATAAACGGATTTCTTTTTGGAAAAGCATGCTCTTTTGGTGTCAATGAAAATGTTTTTATTAAGCTTTATGAGGACTATCGATAGTTACTATAGTTTGACTGCTGATAATGTAAACTGTGAGGACATTTATGTTCCGTAAGGTTTGGCAAGCCAGCATAAATCGTTTAACTCCACAACAACGCTTCCAAATTTTGGAAATTTAACTGGAAAAAATAAATCCGTTCGCAAAGTTTATAGAGCATACAGAATTGAGTATAGTGAAATAACTCTTTTTTTGCTTAAATGGCTACAACAAATCTCCATTACATCCATTAAAATTGACTTTTTGTTGCGGTTTACAAGCAGGCGGCATCATCCGTTCTTATTTTTAGAAATTAGCTAATATCTGCCGTAACGGTATATGACGGGCGTTATCGAGCTAATGAATAAATCAGGTTAACAGCAACGACATTTGGTTTCAACT
Organism: Hydrotaea diabolus; assembly: GCA_963513945.1. Classification (NCBI taxonomy): domain Eukaryota; kingdom Metazoa; phylum Arthropoda; class Insecta; order Diptera; family Muscidae; genus Hydrotaea; species Hydrotaea diabolus. The sequence continues at coordinate 77,927,726 of OY740720.1, forward strand.
TTGCAATCGAGTTGGTGCAAAATCAATTCGGTGACTACTTTAGTAGTTCTGATCACTGCGTTTTTAACGCCTCTGGATTAATTTTGTGGGACTTTTTATGGATATGGGTATGTATTGTTAGTTGGGACACACTTAATACCTTAAAAAAGGGCATACTTGCTGGACTCTTAGTCTCATATGTCCCAAAAAACGTTCTTCATGGTCAAAACGGCAATAATTAGTCTAAATTAATGTAATAGTATTTGACTGATATTAGAGACGGGCGTATAAATCGAAACGGTCCAAAAACGGACCATTTTTTATTTTAGCGTAGGGACGGACGATGGAGGATCTAGGAAGAAACTTAGCTTGGCCGAACTTAATGACCCATATGTTACTTCTTCCAAACCCATATGTCTATAAGTTAAGGGGGTCGATGTTTCTGTCCCTGTGTTTGCTGGTTTTACTCCCAAAATGTCCCAAATCTTATAATTTTATTGCTTCGGTATACCCATAAGTCTCCAATGACGGGTTTCATTATACCCATTAGTCTCCAAAGACGGGTTTTAGACCTTACGGCCTAAAGACAATATCTGTCAACAAAATATAAGAAAAGCCAATTCTCTGGAAGCATTTTAAGCCAATTTTCAAGCTACTATTGACGACATACGGTTAAATTTATTAGAAAAAATAGTTTAAAATGTTACTGATCGAACAGACCATGTAACTTGTAGCCGCGGCGAACATTTTCAGAAAATCATATTCAAAAAATAAATGTCAAGAAAATATGTACCAGATAGGAATAAAAACATCGCTTGTTGCCTTTAAGCTTTTAAAGAACACCCTATATATGTGCTATTGTTGGTCCTTAAATGTGCCCACTCAATAAAATCTCCAAAAGTGCATTATGCGATGCAAGCCTTGTCCATATACGAGTACGCTTTAGAATCAAACTCTAACACAGTTTGATGAACAGACATTTTTTTAGAGTAACGTTGGTAAAAAGTTTAACGTCAGTTAACACTGCTAGTGATGATGGCTATAATCGTTATTAATGATTTTTAAAACCACAAATTTTTTTTTACGTTAATGCATGTCCGAGTTCTATAACCTGAATTTTTGTTCAACCAAAGAAAAATATTTGTCAAGTTGCAGTAAATAAAACCTTATAATTCACAGACTGTAAAAAAACCAAAATAGTCCGTCCTCTTTTGTGTGCCCGCAAATAGTTATACCCTCAGTCCACGGGGTGAGCTACAAATACAATTTTTAGTATATCAACAGAGGTTTTAAAGACTCCATTTATTCCATTAAGCGATATTCGTTAGACCGCTAATGCACCTATTGTTGCGATCAAACCATGCAGAGTTCTTAATCGGAATCTCAAGAAGCCACATAAAACATCCAATATTGATAAAATGTGACCCATGTTAGTTTTTTGGACTAATGAATAAAGTTATGAAGAAAGAAAAAAATGGTTTGTATTTGGAAACAGCTCCCACACATTTAAGTTCACCCGATTTTATATCATTAGCGCTAGAAGCCACATATTACTTATACATTAAATCTTGATGAAATTCGAAACACGTTTGTTTCTTGGACCAAGGGCGGACATTATTAAAATTGAAGAAAATTGTACAGATTTAGATATAGCTCCTACATATATGTTCACCGGATTTATCTGTTTTTAGCTCTAGAAGCCACAGTTTACATCCAATCTTGAAGACATTTGACACACGTTAGCTTTTTGGAATAAAGGATGAACGTTGCTTAAATTAAAAAAAATCGGTACATATTTTCACTAGGCGTTTCTTTAGCTTTTTTAATATTTCTTAGTTTCTTTGCATTGACACAATATATATCGGGTGATCAATCTAGAGGTATTTTTTCAAAATATAAAAAAAAATAAAAAAAAATAAAATAATTTGGGAGTATTTGTGGTTCTTTCGAAAGGACATTTTATGCCATTTATTTTTTTTAATATAATTTCCTTTAAATGGTGGCTGCAACTACGCTTCAGGGGGTCCAATTTTGGATGACTTGTTCGAGCATTTTGACCCGTATGGCTTTAATGACACGCGTAGTGTTGGCTTCCAAAACCTGAATCGAAGCTAGTTTGTCAGCATAGAATTTGGTCTTTGCGTAGCCCCAAAGAAAAAAACACTATCTGGGCGGCCAACTCACCGGTCCAAAACGTGAAATTGGCTGCTCTTCGTAATGACCTCTTAATAGATCCATTGCTTGAGCAGCTGTATAGCAAGTGGAGCCGTCCTGTTAAATCCAAATGTCGTCAAGATTACGGGCTTCAATTTCAGGAAGCAAAAAGTCTGATATCAAGTAGGCGCGACTGCGAGCTCCATTCACGGTTACGTTCCAACCATCATCATTTTTACCGCATCAGACCGTGGTTTTCCCTGGGTATAATGGCACCTCTTGAACCTCTTATAATTGCTCTTCTGCCAAAATGCGGCAATTCTGTTTATTGACGTTGTCGTTGAGCCAGAAATGTGCCTCATCACTGAACAAAATTGTGGTCGAAAACATTTTCTCACCGAATGCTCATTTCCATTATACAGTTGAACAATTTTGAGACGTTGTTTCGGTGTAAGTCTTTCCATGATGAAATGATAAATAATACTGAAAAGAAAAAAAATAAAGTTGAACACAACTCACTCGAAATCTGTGAAAAAAAAAGTCTAGTGAAAAAAATACTTCAAGATGGATTACCAGTTATTTATGTGTCGAAATTTACACCCAGAGAATGTTTCCTTCCGCCACGGAATCCTGGGATTTGGGAAAAATATTTCGCGTATCCTGGAAAATGAAAATTATGGGACACTGCAAACCCTACACATTTTACAAATTTAATGTGGCCGGTTTCGAATGATCTATTTCCGGTTTCTTCAAAAATATGTTTTCGAAAAATAGCAATTTTTAAAAACCGGTGTCCATTTTTGCGAATCATAAGAGCTGTTTTATTTTTCTTCCAAATCTATTGTCTAATCCTTTTATGCGCTTAATGTTCTTAAGATTTTGTCTATTATATATCGAACAAGTAAAAAGTCGTTAAGTTCGTCCAGACCGAACCTTTTTTACCTTTCTCCGTCACTTCGTTTCAATCAAAACTTCAAAACAAATCCCTTTTTGGGCCACATAAGCCAAAAGGTCCAGGAACTATGCCTCTTGGAGGTATTATGTGCGTACCAACTTAAAGACCCATTTTTAATGTTGTTCGTCCACAAAAAATTATAATTTGTAAAGAAAAAAATCAATGTCTCTAAAGGAGAAACTTTTTTCCCCTAGGATTTTGCACATCTACAGTCCCGAACAAACTAAGCAATTATTATGCAAAATTTTAGGACCTTTGGTTAATTTGTTTTACCTCTATCGTGCTTTTAACAGACACACGGACGAAGGAAATGACAAAAGACACGGACCAAAAGACATGGATATGCCGACATCATCTTAGGAATTTAAGACGTTTAATGATCAATATTTCTTTGAGTTTTAAGAAATAGGAGGAGGATTTGTTTCCCTATCTTTAATCAATTTTACCTGTTTTGACGTATTTTAGGTACACGGAAGAGTTTTGTTGCGCTACGCAAGCATTTCCTCTGTAATGAAATAAGTGACGACAATGTTAAAATTTTCAAGTGCGTGTTGTAAAATGGGCAGCAACATATCCTTGCAATTTTTTTCTGCATTTGTACCTGGACTTATTCCGAGATAGCTAACTTCGAAAAAAATTACCGCAATTGGATAACAATTTAAAGGAAAAGAATTAAATTAAAATGATTTAAGAATATTGCTGGTCACTTTAAAGAGAATCTATAACTATAAAGCGAATCTGGTGATGCTGAATTAGAAAACAAGCATTTTTGAGTTTAATAACCAAAACTTGTATTTTGGTGCATATTTAGATTTGTGAAATTCCACTGCTTCTGAGCACCCATTTTTTTTATTTAACTATTTGTGCTAGATCTACCTTTAAGTGTATCGATCGACTAAGAATCACTACCTATGTGACAGCGCAAAGAGAAAGGGACCTAAGGGTAAAAAAAATCAATTTTCATTTTTTTCGCATCGAATGAGACCGACCCCATGCCCCAAAAGTGTTCCCTCCCAGAGATATGCGCGTTTTATGAAAGTGAAGTCGACGATTTTAAGCGCAAATAGAAAGGGACCTAATCTTTAAAATGGCTCTCCTGAACAAAACTGGTTTTTAACCTTAGGTCCCTTACTATTTGGCGCGTCACATATAACGATGTCAGTCTGTGCGTCCGGCCGTCAATCTAAAGCTTGTAATCAAACAAAATAAAGAACGGTGGCAAAAATAAAGAACGAAGGCTATTGAAGAAAATCAGCTCAGATTTAGATATAGCTCCCACATATATGTTCAACAGATTTTATTTCGTTATCTTAAGAAGCCACATATTATATTGAATCTTGATGAGATTTGCAACGGTTTATCCGATTTTTCTGTTTTTAGTTTTAGAGGCCACATCCAATCTTGATGAAACTTAGCGCTATTAAGTGTATAGGTCCAAGGAAGGACCTTATTGAAATTGAAGAAAATCGATTCAGATTTTAAAATAGATCTCATACATATATGTATGTTCATCCGATTTTATGTCTTAAGCTCTAGAAGCCACATATTACTTCCAAAGAAAGGGGGATATTAAAATTAAAGAAAATCGACTTAGATTATGATATAGCTTCCACATAAGGTTTATCCGATTTTTCTGCTTTAAGTTCTAGAAGCCAAATCTTATATCCAATCTTGATAAAATTTAGCATGAGTTAGTTATTTTGGCAAACGAAGGCCGTATTTTAAATATTACATCTTGATAAAACTTGGCAAAAGCTAGTTCCCTGTGCTAGAGTCGGACGCTGTTGAAATTAAAGGAAATCGGTTCAGATTAAGATAAAACTTTCACATGTATGTTTAACCGATTTTACCAAAAATAATAATGGTTTCTCAAAAATTCAAATATGACATTAGTTCTACAGTCTTTGTAAATTAAGAGCCGTACATAGGGGTGCAAAAACGTATTTTCAGTTGGTACAGGGTATTATATAGTCGGCCACGCCCGAATTTAGCTATTTTTACTATTTTTTGCGTGTTTTAATGGCCTGATTTTAAAATCTGCAATGAGTATGTTAATCTTAAACCCGAATCTAATCTAGATATTAACCATGTTTAATTTCACAACAAAAATGATTCTCTTAAAAACCTGCTCAGGCGATAACTTAAAATCGCTTATTTAAAAAAAAAGTAATTGAACATAAATGTTAGTGGTTTTCTTAAGCCTGTAAATGCAGCTTAACACTTATTCTTGAATAACTAAATAAAATATTCGAAACATAAAATATTTCTACATAAAAATACTTTAACTTTTAGTTAATGTTCAAGCGGGATTTAAGGTGTTTTTTCGTTCATTAAATTAGACACGCCTAAAGTCCTTGTGCTTGAAACTTGTTAATCTTGCATTAGAATGTTTCAGTTAAGTCAGAATAAATATATTCTCTCCTAAACTACAACTTAGTTTTCTTTCGAAGAATCGCTGCAAATTAAAGTCGTCCTGGTTAAACTTAACACAAATGTTTATTAATTTTAACTAATAATTTTATAAGGAACTATACAATTTAGAGCGTCCAACGAGACTATCTGCCAAAACCGCCGAAACCTCCAAGTCCACCGCCGTATCCACCGCCAAAGGACGAAGAACTGGCTTGGGCACTAGAGCCGGAAAAGCCACCGCCCAAACCGCCGCCGCCACCGAAACCGCCCAATCCACCGTAACCACCATAAGGACCGCCGCCAAATCCGCCATAAGGACTGCCTCCAAATCCACCATATCCTCCATGACCATATCCACCATGACCGAATCCACCATGACCAAATCCACCACGGCCAAATCCACCGCGACCAAATCCACCATAACCGCCGTAACCGCGAGTTTTACGTGTGAGATCGGCATTAGCGTCTACAGCCAGGCCGGCATCGGCGCCCTCCAAAGTTTCCGCTGCCAAAGGAAGCGAAGGATGACTGTATACCGAGGCTACTACAGCCAATACGACTACGACAATGAAATATTTCATTATTTCTTCTTCGAGATTGTTACTATTTTAATTGTTGAATTTATACTGATGCAAACTATCTTAACTGATTCATTTTTATACTCTTCGACTATCCATCGCAAGCGTCATCTAGTTTAAAAACAAATATCAAGATTCTGGAATACAATGCCGACAAGAAGTTTGCATTAAAAACATTTAATTATATGATTTTGTGGTGATGTACCAACAAAAAAAAACAAACAAAAAGTCTGTCATCGAATTATTTATTTTCAAATCCCGAAATAAAAAATTCTAATTTAAATACAATAACAAGGCGATGGATTTTATGTTCACCCAAAAGCTAGTCTTATACCCGATACCCACATATTAGGAAATAGAGAAGCGACTTTAGATTTTAATATCCAGAACTGAGCCAGATCTGCATTTTATTATACCGATCAACTAAAAATCACAAATTATGGGACAGTGTTCGTACAGAGAGGAGGGATATAATTAATAGTGCATCTTTGGTAATAAAACTAAAACGAAGTGCATATTTTCATATGTGAAAAGATTTGTTTACCATAAGCCTCAAAAAAAGGCATCTGGATTCAATTGTACCAGTAAAAGCACGCGGTAAGATGCCGATGCAAGTATACTTATAAACTTTTTTGAGTCCCAAGTCACTATCTCAAAGTGATAAAAACGGAATGACAAACTTAATATACACCATTTTGTGGAGAGGTAACCAATTAAGATTTGGTCTTTTATCATTATTACGAGGATTGCTATATACACTTCTGGCCTGGTACCATCTGACATTTCCACTGGGAAGTTTGACATTTTTTTTATTATAAACGTACTCAGAACGTTTTGACGTACGACCATCATTTGTGTTGTTTACAGAAACTTGAAAAAATCAATTTGTCAAAAAAATAGAATTAACTCGTGAACATTTTCATGCTATAATTTTTCACAATTTTCGACGTGGATTATCACGACAAGAGTGCAATCGTGGCCGACGCTCGCTCAAAGACGAAGGTCGTCTAAAAACGGCCGTTGTGCCAGAGAACATTGATAATGCAAGATCGTCATGTGACATACCGTGAAATAGAGGCATCCTTGGACAATTCTTCCACCAGCATACATTCGATATTGCATAAACACCTGGCCGTAAAAAAGGTTTGTTCTCGTTGGATCCCGCACAATTTTACAATCGCTCGAAAAAAAGGCTCGTGTCGATTGGTGCAAAGAAATTTTGAAAAAATACGATCGCGGTGCTCAAAAGTCTTTTATAAGATCGTCACAGGTGACGAATCATGGATCTATGCGTATGAGCCCGAAACAAAACAGCAATCCACCGTGTGGGTCTTCAAAGACGAGCCAATGGTATGACTTCAAAGTTTTTATTCTGGTTCAAGACCTTGTTGTTTCTTTTTCAGAATCAACGTAAAAAATTGGTGAAATGTATTGGCTTGGTTGGCTGACAGACTGTACAGCTGTTTCCAAACCCGTCAAGGTTTTTATTGAGCATTCTTCGGCAACGATTACTTCGCCAAAAAATCTAATGACCAAGGCCATCAAATATTTCATTTTATTTAAGTGCTCTTAAGTTCGACTTCGACTTCCACCTAGAGGTATTTTTTTTAGAACAAAAAAATATAAAAATTCAAATCAAGTGTGGAATCTTTATTGGTAATTTGATAGAAGATTTTATGGCATTTATTTTTTGAATATAATTTCCTTCAAATGTTGGCCGCAACTGCGCCTCAGGGTTTTCATTTTGAGGGTCCAATTTTGGATGACTTGTTCGAGCATTTTGACCGGTATGGCTTTAATGACATGCGTAATGTTGGCTTTCAAAGCCTGAGTCGTAGATGGTTTGTCAGCATAGATTTTGGGCTTTACGTAGCCCCAAACAAAAATGTCTAAAGGTGTGATATCACTCGATCAAGGCGGCTAACTCACCTGTCCAAAACGTGAAATTAGCTGCTTTTCGAAATGACCTCTCAATAGATCCATTGTTTGAGCAGCTGTATGGCAAGTGGCACCCTCCTGTTGAAACAAAGTTTTGTCAAGATTACGGGCTTCAGTTTCGATATCATGGTGCGATAGCGAGCAACATTCACGGTTACGTTCCGGCCATCATCATTTTTGAAAAAATATGCACCGATAATTCCACCAGCTTAAAAACCGCACCCAACCGTGGTTTTTTCTGGGTATAATGGCAACTCTTGGACTTCTTCTTATTGCTCTTCAGCCCAAATGCGACAATTTTGTTTATTAACTTTGCCGTTAATAAACAAACTGAATAACATTTTGGTCGAAAAACAGCGGATCTTCCCGTTTCTCACCGAATGCTCATTTCCAACATTTGAAGGTAATTATTTTCGAAAAATAAATTCCAGAATGTCCTTTCAAATTACCAATAAATTTCCACACTTGATTTGAATTTTTATATTTTGTTTTGTCCTGAAAAAATACCTCTAGATGGATCACCCTTTATTTAAATAATTGTTGAAGATAAACTGATTCAAACTACAACAACCGTTTTATTAAGGGTGTTTACATTTTAAGGGCCGATGTTGAATGTGAACCACACCTAAACGTCAAGTTTGGTTCTGCATTTTATTTGATATTTCTCAATTTCAGAGTAACTCAATTTGAAACCACGGCACGACACACAAGCGGGCAACTCGTTAATGTTAGGCAACAGCTGATGATCAATTTTTATCTCAGTGGATTCGTCAATAAGCAAAATTGCCGCATTTGGGCGAATGATAATCCAAGAGTGATTGTCGATAAAACATTGCACCCACAAAAGTGACTGTTTGGTACGCTTTATGAGCTGGCGGCATCATCGGGCCGTATTTTTTCCAAAATGAGACCGGTCTGGCAGTTACTTTGAATAGTGTTCGCTATCGTGAGATGATAACGAACTTTTTATGGCCCGAATTGGAAGATATGGATGTGGACGATATGTGGTTTCAACAGGACGGTGCCACTTGCCACACATCTAACGAAACAAAGGCACTTTTGCGAGACAGATTCAATGGCCGTGTTATCTCACAACTTTTCAAGATTTCAACAATTCAAGAGCTAAAGGATGAGATAATTCGGTGCAACATCATCGAAAATTTGGACCATTGACTGGTGGTGCGTCGCCGAGGTCGCGGCGGCCATTTGGCCTATATTTTGTTCCATGCATAATTGAACTATCGTTTACCAATATTATCATAATATAAAGAAATGACAATAATTCCCTAAATAATTTGTGTTTTATTCAAAATCAATATCGGCTCTTAAAATTTAACTACCCATATTAAAGTTTTCGACTATATCGACGTTTTAATATATCCCTAGTCCTTTAAAAAATACAACCCTTTAGAGCGAGTTTAATTCCGTTCTCGATAAAATTTAGTAAAGTACTTACTCGGGACATAAATACTGTTACACACGTTTTATGCTGTAAAATAAGAAAGTACTGAATGTTTTTGGAGCAATTATTTTTAATATATTTATTGATGTATACTGTATCCAAAAAGAATTTACTTATTTGAAATGTCCGCCATTTGCCTTTACACACGCTTGCCAATCGCCAATCGTCACTGGCCAATCGTCAATAGCTGCACGAACCTAGTCCATTGGAAAATTGGCCACAGCTCGAACCAAAGCAGTCTTAAGAGAGCCAATGTTGGGGTATCTTTTATGACAAACCTTGTCCTCTAAAACCATCCACAATTTGTAATCCAATGGGTTCAAAACTGTACTGTCTGAGGGTCATTCTTTAGAGGAAATGAACGTTGGCAAATTGTTTCGAAGCCAGGCCTGGGACGTTTTAGCCTTATGGGCCGGAGCAGAACCTGCTAAAAAGTCCATGGCTGCTTTTGGAACAGGAAAATGTTAAGAGGCTTCACAGCAGCTTCCAAAATGGTTTCTTGGTAAACTTTGGCAGATGTTTTGACTCCTTGTTCGCAGAAATGCAGGTCAGTGACCCCATCGTAAGAGACACCCCACCAAACCATGACTGAAGCTGGGCGATGACCCTTTTCCACCCTTGGGATCAGCTCATATGCTTCCTTAGATGACCGCGCATACACTCTATCATTTTGCTTGTTACATTTTTCCTGAACGGTAAAATTTTTTTCCATCGGTGAACAAAATTTTTCTGTGCAAATTATCAGCGTGCCTCACCAAAAGACGTTTGCATTTTTTCAATCCTATTTTTTAAAGCTACAGTCAATAAATGTCCTAGTCCCAAGTCTTTTTTAATGATTCGACTCATGGACTTTTGCGTGATATTCATGATTTTCTGTTTTCGGAGCAGATTTCGGTGAATTCTTGATTTAACGGCTTTGATGACAAGCGGTGTTCGAACAGAGCGTGGGCGGCCCGGCCCGACCGGTGGCTATCTTTTACATCTCCAGTCTCCTCAAACAGTTTTATGCATCGGTAGACGAACATGCGGCTAATCCCTAGTGGCCGGAGCGTTTTGAAAATATCGTTTTTTTTATTTCACACTTGAAAAGCGCTATTACAGCGATACGCTTCTCATTATCTGACTACTCCATGATGAAAGTTGAAACAATTTTAAAATCCCGTTTCAGACTAACGCTATTGAGGTTAGCTTTCAAAACCCATATGACATTAACGGGGTATGTTCAGTTCTACTATTGAAATGGGTGTGTTCAATGTTTTAACAGTATATATGTCCCTACTAAGTATACTCGGTGCAAAATATTATCCGATAGGTTTTTATCTTGCAGGATTAATTTTATTTTTTTTCTAACCAAAGGACATAGCTTGCTCTGTACAAACTGGCAATGGTCATATTTTGGTTCAAATAAGTTCTATGTATGTTGTGGGCTCTGCTGTAATGACTCTGGTATTTTGGTAGCATATTTATATGATTTCTTACAGAATCAGTTTGTTCATGACTATGTCTATTATGTCTGTATGCATGCTTACCTCTACCATCTGTTTCAGAAACTGCAGCACCGTCTTTTTTAAGTTTGATAATTCTCTTGAATTCTGAAGATCATGGAAATTCATGAACTCTCTTTTGCAAATTTTAACATGGGCACTATCAATTTTTACGAAATAACGTTCTGAGAATATCCTTCTAGACTGTGGTCTTTTAGTTTGCTTTTTGTAAGACCTCTTTTTTCCTACATGAATGCAAGCAAAGAGATAGCTGTTTTGCAGATCATAAGATCCTAGTACCCAAAACTGGTTAAATATGGGTTCTTTGGTGTTATTCTGTCTACAACTTTTTAGTAAGTACAATATGATCCTAGTTTAAATGTCGCAACAGTTTTGGACACCAATACTCATGACCAATGTTGCGCGTTCTTTTGTTCTTTTCCCGATCATAATTATCTTCATTTCGAGCTCTCCAGCGTAATGCGGTATTATTCTCAGGCGATTCGTCTTCGATTTGAAAAACGAAAACTTTATAAGCCACAAAAATTCGACCCATTTAAATATGAACATGTGGGCACCAAAAATGTTCCCACTAATACAATTATGACTTTAGTTTTTAAAAATTAAAAAATTTAGAGCCCGTACAAGGGAGTTTAAACACTATAATAATTTTGGTTTTTTAAACATGCAGGGCAGGTTTTAATTTAGTCAGTCGCGCCCGACCTCAGTTTTTTTACAAGTTTGAAACGGAATATAAAGGGTTGTGAATGTTTAAGGGAAACTAAATTTGCATACTGAGGCATACAGGGTGATTCATTCACGACTGGACAAATTTCAACAGCTGTTCCTTGGCTCATTTCATGAAAATATGTACATATACGACCATGCCCGAAATTTCAATGGGCGAAATGGCAGCGGTTGGAAAATTTTCGGATTGGTGGTGGGAGAATACTAGTGTAAAATTGCCAAATTCTGAATGAACAATTTGTGTTGCAATTAGCATTCTAATGACCACCTCCTATTTGTTGACCAGAGTCGATTTTATATCATCTTATTCTGCAGTTTGTTAATGGCTTTTAGTTTTTCAGCATAATCTAGCAACTGAGATTCGACCAATAAATGGAACGATTGCTCATTTTTAAGATCACCCTGACTCGTGACGTCCAGAAGAGTCAATGCCGAATCTTCTTCTTTCTTTAACAACAACAATACTGGTGTGCACTATAAAGTTTATATCGGTTTTAAATCAAGTTTATATCGGTTTTCCTTATACTGTGTGCAGGGTATTATTATTGAGTGCTGATGATTGTAAAACCTGAAAGAAGAATATTCTGATCGAATCTTAATCACTGGGCAGTTGATCGAACACACCAATTTTTAATTTTTTTGATTATTCAAAAATTCTGGTACGTTGCACCGACACTACAGTTTCAATAACTGTCAATTACAGAGCCCCAACTAACATTCGGTTGCGTTGATGGAATACTCGAGGAGCAAGTAACCTCAATTATTCGGTTTGCAAAACAATTCGGTTATGGCAACGAATCTGTTCTCTGTGTGCAACCACGCATTTTTTTCTTGATGTGCGGGAATAAAAAGAAGTCATGGGGTAACAATTCAGGGCTGTACGGCGGATGACCCATCAACTCGACGTTTTGGCATTGTCATGGTGCACAATGATTAGTCTTTTCTTGTTCGTTTTTCGAATTTCTCCGAAGACTTCAGGTAAAAAAATTGTGATGTTCTACTCAGGATTGACCGTCCTACGTTGCTCAAGCGGAACAGTCGCCACATGACCAATTTTGCCAAAGAAACAGGCGACCATTTGCTTCGTAGTGCTTCTTCCAAGAACAACTTTCGTTGGATTTGGCTCGTCTTCGAAGACCCACACGGTCAATTGCTGTTTTGTTTCGAGCTCATGCGCATAGATCCATGATTCGTCACCTGTGACGATCTTATAAACGTTATTGAAGCTCCGCGATCGTATTTTTCAAAATTTTTAAGTTCATCGATGATAATCCACGTCGAAAGTTGTGAAAAATGAACGCACGAAAATGTTCACGAGTTAATTCCATTTTTTTGTCAAATTGATTTTTTAAGTCACTGTAAACAACACAAATGATGGCGGTACGTCAAAACGTTCTGAGTATGTTTATTTACGAATATCATACAATAAAGTCAGATTCAATTCCGTTTAAGATAATCTAACAATTTTTCAGCAACAGGTTTCCACCTCTTAATAGTATAAGCGACTTTACGAGTAAGGGATTATTTCAGCCGTTTGGATAAATTTCTATAAAATCTAATTAGCTGTTTGGAGCCGGTGTTACTGATTTGAGAGAAGTTTCTTCATTTGTCCTTAATAGGATATTAATGAAAATGGCTGCAATATAAGGATCCGAATTTGTGTTAGTTCCTCGAATCGCTGAAACATCTCATCATGACAAGGTCAATTTGATTCCGCACTTTATTGTCCGGCAATATATGTAGAAGTCCTAATGTGCTGCATACAGGCATTCAAGAAGAACGAATTTAATAACTGTGGACGATGATTTGAACTTATTCATTTCACCGGATCCTCGGTCGTTTCCTGGTGCGTGTGTTCCTTGTCGAACTCTTGTAAATACAAAGAATTTATACCCGTTTTGCACGCAAGACTCAGTGAAACGCATAAATACAGATATCGAAGCAGACCAAAATTTCTAACAGGTTCAAGAGCCAGATAATTTTTACTGAACTAACATTTTCGCAATGATTTCATACGCGTATGGCACACTTCTTTGTAGACTTATTCTTAATATTAACTATTAATACAATTTAAAGACTGTTCCCGATAAAAGCAAACACAAAATGTTCTTCATATAATTGAGCAAATTTTATTAAAAATCATTGGTTTTGAGAGCAACACATAAAATTATTTGCCGAATCCACCGCCGAGACCACTACCAAGTCCACCGCCAAAGGACGATGAACTTGCTTGGGAACTGGAGCCAGCGATACCGCCACCGTATCCTCCACCACCGCCTAAACCACCCAATCCACCGTATCCACCGCCTAAACCACCCAATCCACCGTATCCACCGCCCAATCCACCGTAACCGCCATAGCCACCTAGTCCACCACCACCTAATCCGCCGTATCCACCATAGCCACCACCACCTAATCCACCGTATCCACCATATCCACCACGGCCAAATCCTCCACGGCCAAAACCACCACGGCCAAATCCGCCGTATCCACCATATCCGCCATAGGCGCGAGTTTTGCGTGTGAGATCGGCATCAGCGTCCACAGCTAGGTTGGCATCGGCGCCCACCAAAGTTTCCGCATTCACGGGAAAAGAAGGATGACTGTACACCGAGGATACTACAGCCAAAACGACCAAGGCAATGAAATATTTCATTTTGTTTAAAAGCGCTTTACTGCGTCTTCGATATTTTGTATTTTTTAATAAAGAGTCTAACTACTACTGATTCAAATCACTTTAAAAATGCATTTATATACATTTCGGGAGCGCAAGACAAGCTTAAACTAGACCAAAACCACAATTTAAGATTCTGAAATACTAACCAATCTGAGATCTTCTATTAAACAAGAGAGCAAGTTTTAGTCGGTTAAGCCGACTTAAAACTACCCTCACCCATATACGGCTGATTTTTAAATCTCATCTGACCGAAAGGCAGTGGCTAGATAGTGGCCGTGCTCTAATGATAAATCGCTTAAGTGGTCGCTAACGCGAAAACTTCACTCTATTGTACAAAAATATAAAAACGATTTTGTTTACAGAAAACTATAGACAATAACCTTTAGCGAGTTAAGGCGAGCTCGGTTATAACTCGCGTATAGTATGACTTATATATTTTTTCTACAAATTACAAATTTAACTAATCAAACGTTTTATGACGCTTTAAGACCATCAGTTCTTGTGTACAAAAAGATTTAAAAAAATGTTGGTAAAGCTTTGAACTTATCGCCACTTATTGTTTGATAAGCGAGTCCCGAGTATAGAACACACCTATTATATTTACTGTCGTTGAGTTAATCTTACATTCATATCGCTAAGAATACATTTCCAATTCTAAAAATCTCGTGAAGGGTCGTTTATACTGGAAGTACTAGAATAGGACGTGGCATCCACTTTTGTCTTATGCTCTTAGAAAGATAAACATACATATAAACATATCTAGTAAACATATTTTAGAATAAAAAATATAGACGAAATTCATACATTAGGGAACAAGTAATGTGGACTTCAATTCAATCGCTCGGATAGTGTCATTTGTGCGGGAGGTACAAGAAGGGGCAAAGTACCATAAATATTATAGAAAATATTTCGCGAAAACAAGATAATGGCAAAATGGTACATTTGCATAGAAGGTACCGGAATGAGGCGCATCAACGACTTTATTTGTGAGTGAGAATAGAGCAGTTATACAATTAATGTAGCTCACAATTTAGGCGAATTTTATGTCCTGGGCGACAAGTTATGTGGGTTTTTAACTGCACTGGAACTGCGTCATTTGTACCAGAAGGGGCTTGGCTAGGACATGAATTTGATTTTGCCAAATTTACCTGGTAAGAATTGACTTCTGGTCAAAATGTGTAAATACGAGGGCTGCTATATATATATATATATATATATATATATATATATATATATATATATATATATATATATATATATATATATATATATATATATATATATATATATATATATATATATATATATATATATATATATATATATATATATATATATATATATATATATATATATATATATATATATATATATATATATATATATATTTCTGGTCTAATAATGAAAATGCGAATATTTATCATCAAAAATGGTTTTATTGTTTTTCAAAGTATTCTCCAGCAAGATTTATACACTTTTGCATGCGCTCAAACCACTTGTCGAAGCACTTTTTCCATTCCGATTGAAACACTTTCAAAACATGATTTTTGAACGCTTCAACAGCAATTTCTGGCTACGAAAATCGTTGACCACGCATTTTTTTCTTGATGTGCGGGAATAAAAAGAAGTCATTTGTTACCAAGTCAGGGCTGTACGGCGGATGAGCCATCAATTCGACGTTTTGGCCGGTCTGGTTTGAACCGATGTGTGAGAGTTCGCATTGTCATGGTGCACAATGATTCGCCTTCTCTTGTTCGTTTATCGAATTTCTCAGAAGACTTCAGGCAAACAATATGTGGTATAACACTCAGAATTGACCATCCTACGTTGCTCAAGCGAAACAGTCGCCACATGACCAGTTTTGCTGAAGAAGTGATTCTTCCACGAACAACTTTCGTTGGATTTGGCTCGTCTTCGAAGACCCACATGGTCGATTGCTGTTTTGTTATGGGCTCATACGCATAGATCCATGATTCGTCACCTGTGACGATCTTATGAACGACTTTTGAAGCACCGCGATCGTGTTTTTTCAAAATATCTTTGCACCAATCGACACGAGCCTTTTTTGAGTGATTGTAAAATTGTGCGGGATCCAACGAGAACAAACCTTTTTTACGGCCAGGTGTTCATGCAATATCGAATATATGCTGGTGGAAGAAAAGCCCAAGGATGCCTCTATCTCACGGTATGTCACATGACGATCTTGCATTATCTGTTCACGCACGGCATCAATTTTCTCTAGCACAAAGGCCGTTTTTGGACGACCCTCGTCTTTTAGCGAGCGTCGGTCACGATTGAATTCATTAAACCAGTTTGGTCAAAACAAATGTAGGGTCTTAAAGGCTTTTTCGATGCTTTACACTTTTTGTCTTTACCAAATAACATAAAGTACATACGAGTATACCATACCATCTTGCCTAGTAGGGGAGGGTATACAAACTTGATAACTTTATTTTGTACTGTAGGCCAAGTAGCATCACTCTGTAATCAAAATAATAATCATCGATTTATTTAATTCAATGCAATCCCGCCGCAAACAAGTGCTAATTTGAATACATTAGTTGGGCAATCAATATAAGATTATAAAATAACAGGAATTTCTTTCAATGCAGACACTTTCTAGATGCAAGTTCAAGCTGTTGTATGGCATATAAAGGGTGTTTTTTTTCAAACGTGTGGTTTTCAAGAAAAATAAAACGCATATCATTTAATGTTATGGCCAATAATTTAGGTTTATTATAAAGACATGGGTTTGCCAAGACATAAGTCTTAAGAATGATTTCGGCCCAGTGGCCGCCGCGGCTGGCTCGAATAGATTCAAGCTGAGAGGCCCAATTTTCGATCACTTTTTGCAGCATTTGGGGCGTTAATACGGTGTTTTTTCAGACGTTTAGTTTTAATGAAGAAATAAAACGCATATAATTTAATGTTATGACCAAGAATTTAGCTTTATTATAAAGATAATGGTTCGCCATAATGCTTTAAAAATGATTTCGGGCAAGTGGCCGCCGAAGCTGTCTGGAATTAAATCCAGCAGAGGGGCCCAATTTCGACCACTTTTTACAGCATTTGGGACCGTATGTCAGCAATAGCGAGAATATACTCTTCCAAAGCGTCAATCGTGTCGGGCTTATCTGCGTAGACAAGCGATTTTACATAACCCCACAAAAAATAGTTCAGCGGTGTTAAATCGCCACGCCACAGGCCCACGACCCGAGATAATGCGCTCACTAAAAATTTTGCTCAATAAATTGATTGTTTCTTAGGCTGTATGGCATGTAGCGCCATCTTGTTTAAACCAAAGGTCGTCCACATCATTCAGACACGAACAATTTATTAATCATGGCTCTAAAGCGCCCCCCATTGACCGTAACATTATGGTCGGCTTCATTCTTGAAGAAATATGGATCTATAACTCCCTCTGCCCATAGAGCACACCAAACAGTGACTTAGTGGTTTTTTCCGTTCAACTAAAAGGGAGCTCATCGCTAAACAAAATTTTCTTGTAAAAATCAGGATCGGTGGACATCTCGTTTTGAGGCCATTCACCACGATTTGCAAACGTTGTTCCGGAGTAAGTCTATTTATTATGAAATGGCAAACCAAACTGGGCATACTAAATCAAGTGACAACAGTCAAAAAGGCCAGCTTCGATTATATTAATAATTTTTCTCTATCCGAACTCCTTAATAATTCTACCACTCAATATTAGCTTTGGTTTCGTTGCTCGATGAGATGTCAAAAGTTCGCTGATGCTAGGCATGGACAGATTGGAAGCCAGAGTCGGTTATGCTTGAGCATAGATGGAATTTAAGTCACCTATCGTAGTGGTTTAGATAAGGGTAAGGGTATAGGTCACCAGCTCTTAAGAACGGGTTTCACTCATTGGCCTTGGGTAGCCTCATTGTAAAGGGTGGTTAAATTTTAAGGGCTGATGTTGATTTTGAATAAAGCACAAATTATTTAGGAAATTACTGTCATTTATTTTTATTATGATGATATTGGTATGGTTCAATTATGCATGAAACAAAATATCGGCCAAATGTCCGTCGCGACCTCAGCGGCACACTTCCATCCGATGGTTCAAATTGAGGTTATATGCCGTTAATGTGCCGAATTATCTCATCATTTAGCTCTTAAACTGTTGCTGACTTATCGACATAGGTGTATGTCGATAAGTCAGCATCAATTTAAGAGCTTTCAAATAACCCCAAAGAAAGAAGTTCAACGGTGTCAAATCACATGATCTTGGCGGTCAATTAACATCGCCACGACGTGAGATAACACGGCCATTGAATTTGTCGCGCTAAAGAGCCATTGTTTCGTTAGCTGTTTGGCAAGTGGCACCGTACTGCTGAAACCACATATCGTCCACATCCATATCTTCCAATTCGGGCCATAAAACGTTACGATAGCGAACACCATCCACAGTAACTGCCTGACCGGCCTCATTTTGGAAAAAATACGGCCCGATTATGCCACCAGCCCATTAACCGCACCAAACAGTCACTGTTTGTGGGTGCAATGTTTTTTCGACAATCATTCTTAGATTATCATTCGGCCAAATGCGGCTATTCTGCTTATTGACGAATCCACTGAGGTGAAAATGTGCCTCATCACTGAAGATGATTTTCTTTTAAAGTTGATCATCCGCAACGCCTATTTTCATAATAAACCTGAATAACTGTAACGCACTGTTCGCTTGTATTCCTTTTCACGGTTTAAATTGAGTTAGTCTGGGATTGAGAAATATTAAATGAAGTGCCAAAAAAAAGTTGACGTTTAGGTGTGGTTCACATTCAACATCGGTCCTTAAAATTTAACCACCCTTTAATAACGGCTAAAAAAACTGGGAGGAGGAAAAACAGTGCTTACGAGAGAAAAAAAAAACAATCTAATTTTAGGAGCTATAAAGCGATATGAATACTCAATAATACTGTTTATTTCGTCCTCCTCATTACCTCTCTTCCCGTAACCACCGCCATGCATGACTTCTCTGGGGGACATCCCCTAAGTGTTTGTCACATAATAAAAGAATAATAAAATTTAAATTGACTGTAAAAGTTGATAAACGACAATCGACAAAATAAGTTTGTCAAAGCAAGAACTAAAACTAAAATGTTTTATACGCTCGTGCTCTAGAAACATGTGCCATAGTCGACACATTTGGTGTGAGAATTTTATATATCTTAAGTCTTTTTAATTGCAGTGACGCAGATTGCAAACGAAGTAAAAATTAATGTTCGATAAGGAGCCAATTTTAAAAAAGCCGGTTATGGAGCTTTGTCACTCTTACTGTGCACTATGGTAGGGATATACCCCTAATAAATCCTGTCAACACCGGACAAAAGTCTATACAATGGTCCTTGCCGATTTAAGGTCTTGCCGCGGTAGAAACCACATTTGGCGGATTTGAAGTATAATAAACCCAAGGTGTTTCCCGATACATGCCGATCCACAAGCCACATATTACATCTGTTTAAAATTAAATTTTGTTAAATGCTAAAAGATCTATCATCAGTACTGGTCATATCGAAGCAAGTAAGGCTAAGTGTGCATACAACTAAACCTAGGTTTATTTCCGGAAAAGAACATATAATATTTTTTTAAAGGCGGACTTTCCGTGAAATTGCTTAATCTCTAAGTCATGCAAAAACTTCACTATAAATACATTACCCGGTCGGAGCCGGATTTAAATTTCGTCATGAAGGCTAAGAATTTTTGTAACGCACTTTTATGTTGTTTAATGGACGAAATTTAAGGAAAAGAAGAATCATACTTTTATTTTCTTTTGTTTACTATTTTAGCTTGTAAAACAAGTATAACTGTTTCAGTCGGTCGACTTAAATATACCCCACCCAAATATATAATTTAAATTTGCCTTCCTTTCGTCCTGCATTGTATGAAGAGTACCGATTTTATTGAAATTTTGCAAAGGGTCGGTTGTGTAGAAAGCTATGCGGACACAAAAATTATATATTTAAGAAAACAAAATTCAAGAGATCTACATACATAAGATAAATAGTTATGTGGGTTTCAATCTACGTTCGGATAGTGTCCCTGTGTCTAGAAGGAGCATGGGTAAGGCTTAACATTTTCGCCAGCTAGTGTAAATTATATTTTAAAAAAATGTTAAGGGCGATGTTGATTTGTCGCGCAAAAGAGCCATTGTTTCGTTAGCTGTGTGGTAAGTGGCACCGTCCTGTTGAAACCACATATGTGACAGCGCATAGAGTAAGGGGCCTAAGGGTAAAAAAATCAATTTTCATTTTTTTTTTTGATATGGACAACATCTGAGCATCGAATGAGACCGATCCCATGCCCCAAAAGTGTTCCCTCCCAGAGATATGCACGTTTTATGAAAGTCAAGTCGATGATTCTAAGCGCAAAAAGAAAGGGACCTAATCTCTCCTGAAAAAAAATGGTTTTTAACAGTAGGTCCCTTTTTATTTTGCGCGTCACATATGGGTGAGGGGGACCTACTCATTGACCAGAACCTTCTTTCGAACATCTGCTCAGAATGGCTAATGCATTTTAGAGAGAATTTTTTACATGGCTTAAAAAATATCTAACGTGTAAAGTCGTCGACATTTACGAGTTGAAAACCCGCCGCTAAAAATTTTTTAAATGTTTGAGCCAGGGTTTGCTGGTGTGAGAGGCATACACACTTTAGTCACACCATGGCGACAACCCAGTAGGCGAGGGATAAAAACAATGGCTAAATGTAATCTAACCTTTTTTAAATGGCTAAATACGTTAGATCTAGCCGCAAAATGACTGAATTGGCAAGAAGTGGGAACCAATGATGCGATCTGTTCGAATCGCATAGAGAATACCTTTTAGTATTCACAAGCCATGCAAATTCCGCCGCTGCTGAAATTTCTACTGCAGAAATCAAGGAAGGACAGACGTTTCTCGAAACTAGCCGCAAACGCTTCTGCCGTTCGTTAATAAAATGTATACAAGATATGCATGCATGCTTGTTTGAGAAATGAACTGTTGTATAATCGTTTTGTTTAAAAATTGTTACGATAATATCGAAAACAGGTATAGCTAAAAAATTAAAATGAATCGTAATACTTTTGCAATATCAATAAATCCTCCAACTTGGATTTTAGGTGATTTATAGGGAGAGGCCCAATTCACTTCGAAGTTTTCAATTGTTATAAGCAGCACAAGTTTCATGACAAATGTTAGTAAATGTACCCATTGTCTTAGAATTACAAGTTCTATGTGCTGATTTAACTATTTGTTGCTATTGGATTTTAATCGCTATGGAATTTGGTGTAAGCATTACGTTTGTTTGGGCCGCCTTAGTGTGTGGCACCATACTACTCGTATTAACCCAGTTTCAAATACGGCTAAGAACATCTTACAGCGGTAGCCCGATATCCACCACATACTCGTATGTTTTTTTTTACGACTAGCAGGCTAATTTAGTTGCTTGGAGCCGGCTTTAAAACAGTAGGTTTCGGTCAGTGAGTATAGGAATTATATCGTGAACAGCTCAATAATTTGAAAGGAATTCCCCGTTTATGCTTTTGGTGCAAGGAAAAACGATACAAAATTAAAAAAAAATGTTTAGATTAAAAAATACGATAATAACACATATAACATAAGTGGTGATTTTTACAAACCATCAATAACTAAGACAGAATATAAAAGACGCAGTAGTCAAGGCTGTTGTCAGAAAAAGATGGGCATTTTTCAGGTTTAGGGTGGTACTTGTACATGTGTACTTACAAAGCAAATATATAAAATGTTTACAATTTACAGAAATTTCAAGATATGTTATGATGTTTTTACTCTGCAGTGACAATTGTGTGGAAAATACCAGATAAGGGCGTGGCAACGAACACAATTTTTGGTCACCAAGTTTACCAAGTTTTATAAAGGCTGTTGTTTTATGAAGTGTGGTTTTCAAGAAGAAATAAAACGTATATATTATGAATTGAACGGTTTTTTATTCTGGTTCGAGACCTTTTTGTTGTTTTTTTTTCAGAATCAACATAAAAATTGGTGAAATGTATTGGCTTGGTTGCCTGGCAGACTGTTCAGCTATTTCTAAACCCGCCATGGTTTTTCTTCAGCAGTCTTTGGCAATGATTACTTCGGCAACAAATCAAATAACTTATACGGGAGACTCATTTGGATTTCTGAGAATTACCCATTTGCCTATAGTCTTCGAACTGTGCGTAGAGCAATCTTCGCATAGAATTTAATGGAATGGCCAAGAATTCAGCTTTATTATGAATTAAAAATTATTTTGGGCAAGTTACCGCCACGGCTGGCTCGAATAAATTCCAGCCGAGAGCCCCAATTATCGACCATTTTTTGTAGAATTTGCACGCAGAAAAAAAGTATGGTTGGGATGACAATATTCGAAGAGGATCATACTATTGTTGGGTATATGGTTGTGACACAACAATATTATGATCCTCACAACAATAGTATGATTTACACATAACCATACTATGATCCCCGCAACCATAGTATGATTCACACTCAACCATACTTTGATCTCCACAACCATACTATGATCCTCACAACAATAGTATGATTCACACTCAACCATACTATTATCTTTATAACCATATTATGATCCTCACAACCATAGTATGTTTTTTATACAACCATAGTATGATCCTCACAACCATAGTATGTTTCTCATACAACCATAATATGATCCCCACAACCATAGTATGATTCACACTTAACCATACTATGATCCCTTAAATTATTTATAAGGATTGGTTATTGTTGTTATTCAAAAATAGAGATTTTTATTAAGTATGTTATTTTAAATTGCATTACTATTAGTTCATAGCCAGATTTGATGCCATGTTTTTATTAAACAGTTTATTCAACAAACAAAAAAATATATTCCAACGTCAAAATTACTTTTAGTTGCCAGCAGGGGTGAATGCGACTTCACCATCCGTAGACACCAAGTAAAGAATGTGATTAAACCATGATCAATGGCTATATACTTAAGTGCGGGCAGACTTTAAATAAACGAGAACCAGCTGGTATTAGAGTATTTCACCGAACAAACTAAACACAATAAAAATCCCTCGAACTACCTTCCGATTGTTGTTGTTTTTTTAATGGACAGCAACCATTCACTGTATCGTGTGTATGTGTTTTTTTGTATATCAAAAAAACATACGCACATACATGCATGCTCTATAAAACCTTTTTTATTATGTCGCAACCATACTGTATGATTGTCGTAATCAAATTATTGTTAACGTAACAACAATACTTTTGTTGCACCAACCATGTTTATATGGTTGCTACAACCATATTTTCATTTCTAAATTTGGCAATAATATTATTGTTACATTTCAACAATAGCAATATTGTCGCAATCATACTATTGTCAAAATGAAATTCAAAAAACAATACTATGGTTGCGACGAACATGTTTTTATTGTTGAGAATATATTATTGTTGCGGTGACCATAGTGTAACCATATATTTTCTCTGCGTGTGGGGCCGTATGTCAGCAATAACGCGCCAAATATTCTCTTCCAAGGCGTCAATCGTCGTCGGGCCTATCTGCGTAGACAAGCAACTTCACATAACCCCACAAAAAATAGTCCAGCGGTGCTAAATCGATATTGGAGGCCACGCCACTGGCTCACGACGTGAGATAATGCGTTCACCAAACGACTCCTTCAATAGTTTGATTGTTTCATTGGCTGTATGACAGGTTGTGTGGCATATTTTACGTGGGGCCTATTTGCCAAGAAGGAAATTTTATAAAACATGAGCTTCAAGCTACAAATAGATTAACGACATGTGATAGTCCACCAGGCTGTTAACTATCTTCAAAGGCCGGCAAAGAAAGTTTAAACTCTCCATTGAGAACAGTAAGTGGACGTCTTTCATTTAATATGCGAAGACGCTGCCACAAACCCATGGAAAACAGCATAAAAAGTAGTAATGCGAAACTAATGCATCAATGGTCTCCCCAAGTAACATGCCTTGATATGCTGCGTTGTGACATGAGAACTCTTTTCCCGCAATTGTCTTTGCCCAACAGCAGCTTCGGTGGATACACAAAGCCAATAATCATCCCTGAAATTATTACAGACGAACTTATAGAAAACTTGTAAGAAAATGCCGTCATAAAGTCCTCCGGGATCCTTGACAAGACTTTCTTGATTTATAACAGATACAGGGACTTATTCTTATCTCAAAAGGATCATCAAAGGGCACACAACGTTTGAGTGGAGACAAAACAGGCTAGTTAAGACAGAAATTCATTTAATTGGCAATACTGATCGCACCTAATATACTACACGCGGAAAAAAGTAGTTATAATAACCTTTTTTACTTTCTTATGAGTTTGTGCTGATATTTGTAAAACCCTGAAAAAAGTGTAATAGGCTCCATAATAACTCGAGTCAATTTGGACTAATCCCTCTGTCAATCTATTTTTGTAATCAAATTGTAGATTTCACACATAAACCAATCCTTTTTTAGTTAGTTATTTTGTTTA
Source organism: Hydrotaea diabolus (assembly GCA_963513945.1). Taxonomy (NCBI): domain Eukaryota; kingdom Metazoa; phylum Arthropoda; class Insecta; order Diptera; family Muscidae; genus Hydrotaea; species Hydrotaea diabolus. The sequence continues at coordinate 77,952,619 of OY740720.1, forward strand.
GGACTAATGAACGCTCTCATTGAAAACATCAAAGTTCTGATCAACACGCAGAAAAAAGTATGGTTGGGGTGACAATATTCGAGGAAGATCATACTATTGTTGGGTATATGGTTGTAGCACAACAATATTATGATTCTCACAACAATAGTATGATTCACACTCAACCATACTATGATTTCCACAACCATAGTATGATCCTCACAACCTTAGTATGATTCACACGCAACCATACTATGATCCCCACAACCATAGAATGATTCACACTCAACCATACTATGATCTCCACAATTACACTATGATTCTCAAAACAATAGTATTTTTCTCATACCACCATAGTATGATCCACACAACCATAGTATGATTCAAACTCAACCATAATATGATCGCCAAAACTATTCATTAGGATTCAGTAATGTTGTTATTCAAAAACAGAGATTTTTATCAAGCAAGTTATATTAAATTGCATTACAATTCGTTCATAGCCAGATTTGAGGCCATGTTTTTATTGAACATTCCATTGAAGAAACAAAAAATATATTCCAACGGCAGTCGAAAATACTTGTAGTTGCCAGTAGGGGTGAATGCTACTTCACCATCCGTAGGACCCAAGTAACAATGTGATAAACCATGATCAATGGCTATATACAGGCAGATTTTAAATAAACGAGAATCAGCCGGCAGTAGAGTATTTCACCGAACAAAGTGAACACAATAAAATTCACTCGAACTACCTTGCGATTGTTGTTTTTTATAACGGACAACAACCATGCATGTTTTTTTGGTATATCAAAAAAACATACATCCATGTATGCTCTATAAAACCTGTTTTGTTATTCGCAACCATACTGTATGTTTGCCGTAATCATATTATTGCTAAGTAAATTTTAAACAACAATACTTTTGTTGCACCAACCATGTGTATATGGTTGCTACAACCATATTTTCATTTCTAAATTCGGCAATAATACTATTGTTACATATCAACAATATTAATATTGCCGCAATCATACTGTTGTCAAAATAAAATTGAAAAAAACACAATTATGGTTGCGATGAACATGCTTTTGTTGTAGAGAACATATTATTGTTGCGGTGACCATAGTGTAACCATATCTTTTCTCTGCGTGAAGCTCGCATACAAAGGTACAGACCAATTTGGAAAATTTTATTAGATTTCAAGTAAATTTGGTTTATGTTGCATTTTACATACAGGATTTACATTACTGAAAATACCTCAGATCGTTTAAAAACACTTTTGATAATCAGCTATACCAACAAGGATCTTATCGACCTAATGACGAAAAATTTCATCAAATTTCAACAAATTTTATTAATGCCGTTGTAATGCAAAATTGATAAACATTGCTGAAAATAGCCCAGATCTGTACAAATCTTCATATAGCCCCCACACAAATGAACATTCGATTTTTCAATCCCAACTTAGACTGGAGTTTTTATCGGATTTTACTAATGTTTAAAGTGTGCCGCTAGACCTCACATAGAAAAAAGAGCGCCAAAATTTCACCAAATGTTTAGATTCGTGATTTCATATTGCCCTCAATTAAACAATTAAATTTTTTTGTACTGGTATGGGCAACGGAGCTAAATATATTTTTTTCGACAACCCTTATATTTTGAACAGCAGGTTCCACTACAAAGACGCATATAGACGCATGGCGTTCTAAAAAGATTTTTTTAAAACACATAATAAATATCCTTAATCTTTGTTTGTCATCTTCTACAATGATGGCAATTGTCTACTGGGTGTAATTTCACTAAAATGTTTTGATTAGATCTCATTTAAATGCAGAAACAAGAGGAAGAAGAAGAAACAGAAAAAACCATAATTCACCACTTAATCTCCAAAATTGTGGTGGCGAGTCATGTGGTCGACATGAATATAAAGTCCACGAACAATGCTATCGCTTGTTTGTGGTTTTTATTGTCATTTGACTCATTATAATTCGCATGATGATGATGATGATCACTTCAAAACAAACTCACAAAAAATAAAACAAACAGCTGAATGGCGCAAAATAACAAAACAAGTCAAACAAAAACAAAACGTGATACTTTGCAGACGTCATAATCATATGCCGCAACGAAATGAAACAAAACGTTTTCTAATTTTTTTTGTCTTTCTCCACCTCCACCTCCGTTGACTGGACAAATGGAAGTTGCTGAGTGAGTGTTTATACCTGAAATGTTTTGTTTTTTACCTTTTCCCAAGTTTTGGGGAACCACCTAACAATCGTTTTAAACTTTTGTCTTTTTTTTGCGTTTACCGTCTTTTTTTAAAAATCTACGTATGTATACGGCATACCCTACATGACATCAATGCTCTGCATGCCCACATAAAGTTATTTAGACTGAAGAAAAAGAATAGTGTTTGCTTACACCAAGCATCACTTCTTCTGCACGGTAAGGTAGTCATTTTTACTGCAATAAAGGAACGCATCTGAATGTGTGACGCGCAAAATAGAAAGGGACCTAAGGGTAAAACCCAGTTTTGTTCAGGAGAGCTATTTTAAAGATTTAATTACGTGAATCTTTGGTGTACCATCACTTTCATAAAAAGCGCATATCTCTGGGAGGGAACACTTTTGGGGCATGGGATCGGTCTCATTCGATGCTCAGATGTTGTCCACATCAACAAAAAAAAGTGAAAATTGATTTTTTTACCCTTAGGTCAATTTCTCTATGCGCTGGCACATATGTGCGTTGCAACACATTTCATTGCTCCCTGTCGGGAGGTTCTTGTCTTTAGCTATTAGCTTTACCTACAGCCCTTCATTTAATTTCTATGCTGGACCCCCTATAAACACGCTATCGTAGCTTAAATACCACTTATAACGAAATATCATGTTTAGATTCGGGTTTAGTCACACTCTTGTTTTCATTATTTTAAATAAATACTTTACGTTTGGTAGAAAAATAAATTTTAAGAAAAAAATCAAAAGACTTAAGACGCGAACTTTTCGATTTAGACCGACCCATAGACCAACCCTCCATAGACCAACCCACAGCATTAACTGTATACAGGGTGGGTGATTCATTCGAGACTAGCCAAATTTCTCCAGCTTATTCCATGGTTCATTTCATGGAAATATGTCCATTTACTGCCATGCCCTAAAATGCAAGGGGCAAAATGGCAGTGGTTTGAAAATTCGTATTGGAAAAATCGCTAAGTTCTGAACCAGTGGTTGAATTTTTTTGTTCTTTTTTTCTTTTAAAGATAACCCCACCTCTTACCTTTCCAGAGTTATGACTACCTGCCTGAAATTCAAATTTTTTTTTGTGTTAATTTACAAAAACGATTACATTTGTGCTGTTATTTCGCTTCCAAAAATTAGAGCTTTTACGAGAAGTTAACACTCGATAAGTAGTTTTTCTGAAAAGAATATTTATGCCAGGAAAGTTATTAAAAAATATTTAAAAAATGAAATGTAATTAATATAGTTACTGTTTCTTTGTCTTTGAAGTGTGTGAATTTAGAGTTTTCTGAGTTTAAATTTTGACTTTTCGTGTTATTGTAATTCTGTACAAAGTGGAAAAATAAACCGAGAATTCCTCTGTTACTAAACCAATTTTTTGGTACGATATTACAAAGAAGAAGCATTTCGTCCATCATCTATAGTTTATCGTCTTTGGTGGAAACGATCGCCCGGAAGGTCCCTGACTTTCGGTCACATTTAATCGATATAACTCGACATTGTAGAGTATTTAATGGTCAACCTCTGCCTGTCTAAATCTGTAAATTTATTGAATTTCTAATATTGTTTGTGGTTTTCTTCTTCTTCTCTGATATAAAGAAATGTTTTGTTATACGTATGGCCGAAACTAGTTTTAATATGTAGATATTGAACCAAGCCACACAAAAAAAGTCGAAAAGATAACAAAGAAATGTGTTATTTATCGTTGACATTAATTGAAATATCCACAAAAAGTTGCATCGTAGCCAAGAGACGACGAAAAATCTTCAACAAAAGCAGATAAATTAAATAAACCAAATTAAATGTCGAATGTGTACAGTTACTGCCATTTTTGTGTGTGTTTTAAGTTAAATACTGAGATGGCCAAACTTGAGTACCAAGAATATGGACATCCAGTATAAGCAAGATTGACAACGTGAATAATAATAATCCTATACTAGCATTCTTAAGCCAATTCGTGAAAAAGGCATTATTTTATGTATAAAACTAAATCTCTAAAATTAAAAAAAAAAACTGTTTCATTAAATTCATGTTGTATTATTTGTTATTATACCGGATCAATCTATTGAATGCAAAAAATCCGTTCTAAAGCATTATGTTTTTTCTCTAAATTATTATTCTCATTTAGGTTTTAAGAGTAAAAGAGACGTAACGACTATCATAATTAAAATCGCTATGTCTTGGGAGCTGTAAAACAAGAACAAAGACTTAAGACACACACTTAAACTCTGCATTTATGTTAAACAGTGAATCTTTCGTCACAAAAAGCTTTCTTCAGCAATTCAAAACTACGTTTGTATGTCTACTCGTTTATATATCCAATCTATAAAATACTTCAACGGTCTCCTGAATTTCTACTATTATTATATCATTTTAATGAACTCTTTAAAATGTGCTTTAGCGAATTGCGTGGCATTCTCAGCAAACAGTGATTGTAAATACAGTAGACGCTTACAAATTAGAACTCTCAGAAATAAGAACTTCCAGAGGTTAGAACCTGCATTTCGATGCATTGACAATTCGGAAATTAGAACCAATAAGAATAAAAAACAAACAACTATAACAGATTACATGTTACGCACTTCAGCAGTTGGACAATTACATTTTCCTTTGATTCAATGAATTATTTCAAGTTATGTTATTGAAGTTTTCGTTAAATTAATAAAATAATCAAAATTGGATAAAAACAGTGTACTTACTCGTATTCGCCTTATTTTTGTAAAAATAAAAAAAAAACACCCGAAGAACTAAGTGGTTCTAATTTATTAGCGTCTACTGTACATGCTTTTGACTGTAATCGTCACATCACAATGCTATTGCTAGAGTAGATAAGAAGAATCGTTAGCATTACTTGGATTAAAAAATGCAAAAACAAAGTACGCAAAGTTTGCATATTTTTGAGAAAACCCCTTTTGAAAATTCAAATTTTTGTGACAACCAACAAAAACTTTACAGGATTGTTTCCCACCCCAGTTGTGAGAAATTTTCTAAAATTGATTAAATCGAGGGACGCCCAAGGACAGATTGCGTCAGATATCTGGGAATGCACATGGATCGTCGCTTGAACTGGAAATCCCACAAAAAACTAAGCGAAAGCATCTCGGTGTAAAGTTCAAGTAAATACACTGACTACTACGAAATCCCAGCTCAGCGTGGAAAAGAAGTTAATTATTTATAAATCACTACTAAAATCTGTTTGGGTTTAGGGAATACATCATTGGGGAAATGCGTGTAACTCAAATGTCAAAATATTAGAACTCTTTCAATCAAAATCAGTGAAGCTTATATTAAATGCATCATGATGGTACATTAGAAATGGTGTTATACTCAACGATAATAATACAGCACGAGGCGTTGGAGGAGGCTACACGTTCTGGACTTGTCTTGTAGAATATGAAGATAAGCTATATATATTTAATCCTGAAGTGTTTTTTATTTATTATTGTGATTTTACTTGTTGAAGTAAATTTCTATCTGTGATTGTCTTCGTACCATTACCTATTCTGAAAAAATTTGCCTATTATCTTACGATAGATTGCAAATAAAAAATCCGTGTAAATTGAAGCTTTTTAAAGTGGCTAAAATTTTAACCGATTTAAGAAATCATTATAGGCTATGATTCGAATTAATGACCCGGATAAGGCAGTTATTTCTTCAACCGGGTGCTGGTTTAAATCGCAGACCATCGATGCTACTTAAACTAGAAGGAAGAAATGTGTTCAATGTCTTAATCCATTTAATAGATTTGTAGGCTTCAAATATTCATAACTTTAAAAGTTGTCGACTTATTGAACTAAATTTTCGCATGTCTTTTGAAATGTATGACCACTTACGACTATTTTTAAAACAACAACTTAAAAGGGAAACGGAAAATGAAGCTCTACTCAAGGTACGTAAAAGTTGTTTGCTTTATATATTTACTTACTTACTTTCTTCAGCAGGGATCGGCACCTACAAAACCCCTTACTTTGTGCTAATATGGGTAAATTTCAACCCACCCTCTCTCAATGCACTAATGGAAATTTTTCTAAAATGTTCTCATCAAGGAACCACAAAAATGCTATTACTTCTATGCTAGAATGCTGATCAAACATTTAGTTCAGGATAACGCCAGGTATCATGCGACAACACCATCTCATCGAACGAACTTAAGAACATGTGAGAGATCCGCTTATGGGCGCCTTTTTGCCGATCGCTGTTCTCCGGTTTCCTTTTACGGAATAGACGAGAAACGGCCCTTATATCAGTGACGGAGATTTTTCGGAATTTTTAGCATTTACTGCTAAGCTTTGCATGGATTTCGAAGTTCATCGGTAACTCGTATCGTATAAGGAGTAGGACCATTTATATGACAAAATTAATGTAGGATAAAACGAACAATTCGGCAAGGACTAAAAACAGGTGAAAGAGTATGTATTCAGATAGCTTTAGAGTCATTAGGTGTTTAAGGAAATTTTTACTTCTATACATACAATCGTCCGTATATACGATATGGAAAACCGAAATTTCAAATTGTTGGATGTTTTTATTTGGCTTTTAACCTGGGTTACTTATGCACTGCACAGCCCACAACGTTACTTTAGGGCATTTCAAACATCTGCACTAAACCATAATTACCTAAAGTACAGTGTAGTGTAGGGTATAAAAATAGTGCATTTGATGGTTTATCGTTTGGCTTGGAGTCCTTAACAAAAACAATTTATAAACCACTTGAGCAAACGACAACATAAACCCACGACTCGACATAAACCCAACTTTAACAAAGTGGATATGTTCGTAGAAGAGAAAAAATTCCTTTAGGCGATGTACTATGAAAATTCCTGGTATTATCGAAGTTCCTTCGGAAAGAGTTTAAATTACAAAACAGCACTGACAAATGCTCTCAAATGTAAAAATACATTGTCAATACTCGTAAGCACGGAAACGGACAGAAACAAAAAACAGACAAAATGTTTTATAGAGTACCAGGTTTTGGTATGCCTGACTAAATTTGATTGTTTTTGGGTTGTTTTCTATTGCCGATTTATTAGATTAAATGGGTACCTTCTTATTACAAATTGTAGACAATTAGAAAAGGTATAAAAAGGGGTAAAATACAAAAAAAAAACTTACCAGATCGAAATGGGAATAAAAAGGATTAAAAAGATATTAAACAGGACCGAAAAAGAAGGAAATATTAATATAAGATAAAAATTCAGATTTAATAAACAGGATGGCATGAAAAACTTTAATTGGGATAAAAAGGGTGAAATATCAAAATGTAAACATCAATAAGGTATAAGAAAAAAGAAATGGAAGTTAAAGACGCCGAAACGGGAAAAATGTCAACATTTGAGACAGATCCTTATTTAAAGATTAAGAGGCATGGAAAATAATGTTTACAAAAAGAAATTAAAAAGTGCATAAATGGTCGAATAATCAAAAAGCAAGAAAAAAAATATTACATCAACACGATGACATGAAAAATGGAAACCGAAAGAACAAAGAGGCCAAACGGTCGGAAAATCAAGGATTAATAAACACCATATTATAATCAATATATTATTAATATGTGAGAAAAAATCATATATAATGAACAGGATGGCATGGAGAAAAGAAGTGGGGATAATAAAAACGGCCAAAGCGGAAAACTCTTACTTATCGAACAGTATTGAAAGGTGTTAAAGTAGGAATGGGATAAAAAGTTCAAAAGAGGCAAAATACCAGATTGTAAAAAAACACTTAATCAATAAGTTAGCTTCGAAGAAGAAAAAGGGATAAAATATATAAAATAGGTGCTCAATTAATAAAATAACGTCGACAAAATATCAAAATGGAAGAAAAACACTATCAACAGGATGGGAATAGGAAGTCAAGAAAAGTATAAATGGGATTATATGGGCATAATTGCTCGAAAACTCAAAAAGTGACAAAAGCCACATCAAATCAATAGAATGGTAAAAATGTTAAATTAAAGATCAAATCATCATAATGATATTAGGGTTAAAAAGGACACAAATTGACAAAATATAAAATTTTTATTAGCCGAATCAAAAAAACAAACAGGGAAAAACGGTCGAAAATCTTTTTATAAACAACAAACCATTTGAAATAAACTGAAACGTGTAGTCTTTGAAAAACAAGAAACACTCAGCAAACAGTACAACGAATAACCAAATCACTAGTAAAAATATATGTTGAGCAAAAGTGGTTTTATCGGTGTGATTGGACGTCATTCCACAGAAAACCCTGATAGAGTAAAACGATTAAAATGCACAAAATTTAATTAATTCGTTCCAATATGTACAGGATAATCATTCCAAAACGTTCCAATATGTACAGGATAATCATTCCAAAAGCCGTACACGCAGAGAAGTGATTCATGACCAAAACCAAATTTTGTTGCCAACCCAATTGTCGAGGTTGCATGAACCTCGAGTTTTCTGTCAGCATAACCGAATGTTGTTTGGTGCTCCGTAGTTTTCAGTAAGCGGAAGTATAGTATCAGTGGAAGAGAAGCAGTATACAAAACCTCCTGAGAAGAATTTTTCGATTTAAAAATCCACATGCCGTACTTGTTTAACGAAAAAATTTAAAATTTGCATCGGAGGCAAAAATCTTTTTTTAAACTATTGGTTGTCACAGCCACCCGATGTGGGAACTAAATACCTTTTCCGCATTAGTAGTATGTAAAATACTATGAATATACTCGTATTTATAACCTTGTATTATGTCGAAGCGCATATCCATTGCGATTATAAACATAATTAATTTAATATGAGTGGTTTCCGCTCGCGAAGTAGCCGGTATTTGCTAGTGTAATTATAAAATATAACTGATGATAGGTAATCATAAAATTGACATAAATGAATTTGACGAAATATTTCCAGGAAGACTGCTTTTATAATTTCTGACCAAGGCATAACCGAAAAATAAAAATTTTGCAATCTCCTCGAATTAAAAGGTTGTAAAGAAAAGGCTCTGGCCTGCAGTAATTTTACCAGGGCCCGCCCAAACAGTTGGCCACCTCAGTCAACCGTAATTCTCTACGTATACGTGCATATCGTTATTTATTCGATCACAAGATCTTATGTCGACTTTCATTAATTATATTATGTTAATTAAATATGCGCTCATAGTGTGTTTATCAATGACTTGGATTTAGTATTGGTAATTAATTTAAATTAATTTAAATCAATGTTTCAACTCAAAGCGAGAAAGTTTTTTACTATACACTTTAGTTGGTGAAATTATTCAAAGAAAGTTAGTGCATATAACAAAACAGTCTAATCCATTCGAATGTCAATTAAGATTAATAAATTTACACTGTAAGAACTTGACTTTAATGGTACAAAACGTCTTTTAGCTGTCATTGTCATTTGCGTTCAGATAGTTCGATTTTAATGGAAAGACGCGTGCAGCTAGAATTTGTTTCCATTGTTCGAAACCTACCGATTACCGATTATATAAACTTCTACTGTAACACCGCATTGCATCCCTTGATTTTAAATTATTAAGCTGTAGTTTTTTCCTTAAGCCACGCTGTGGCACGGGGAGTTATAATTAAGGCTAATTTTCGTAACACCGACAACGAAAAGGTATACCCTCATTTTTATTATACCGATCGGCTCAGAAACAGGATCTACCTAACGATTAGTCTATTTATCGTTCAAATGAAAGCACAAGATGTAAGCCGTAAAATTCTAAGACGATCTCGACATTTCCGTGTCTGTTAAAAGCACGATAGAGGTCAAACGAAACAAGCGACGAATTGTACGAGTAAACGTGCACATATGGGAACTTAAATTAAAGCAAATATCACTACGAATCTTATTTAATTTATTTTTATATTTATTTGTATGTTTTAATTGAGATAGGGGCTTGGGCGCATTGACCCTGGATGTCCAATAAAGTGTCGTAGTAGTCAAAAATGGCGACCGATTTCAAGGATGGAAATATGTTTTTAATATACAGATTTTATAATTACTGTGGTCAGTCTTTTGAATACTTTGGACACAAAAATTGTCGGCTTGTACTTATACTTAGATTAGATAATAAGAACCCTGTGAAATAAAAAAAAACGATATTTTCAAAACGCTCCGGCCATTAGGAATAATCAGCATGTTCGTCTACCGATGCATAAAACTGTTTGAAGAGACTAAAAGACCGCCAACGGTAGGGCCGCCCACGCTCTGTTTCAACACCGCATGTGATCAAAGCCGCTAAATCAAGAATTCTCAGAAATCCGCTCCGAAAACAGAAAATCATGGCCCGTGAGATGAATATCACGCAAAAGTCCATGAGTCGAATCACTAAAAAAGACTTGGGACTTGGGGCTTTCAAACGACGTACCGGACATTTATTGACTGCAGCTTAAAAACAATAGGATTGAAAAATGCAAACGTCTTTGGGTGAAGCACGCTGTTAAGTTGCACAGAAAAATTTTGTTCAACGATGAAAAAATTTTTACCGTTCCGGCAAAATTTAACAAGCAAAATGATAGAGTGTATGCGCGGTCATCTAAAGAAGCATCTGAACTGATCCCAAGGGTGGTAAAGGGTCATCACCCAGCTTCAGTTATGGTTTGGTGGGGTCTCTTACGATTGGGTCACTGACCTGTATTTCTGCGAACAAGGAGTAAAAACATCAGCCAAAGTTTACCAAGCCAAAACCAGCCATGGACTTTCCAGCAGGATTCTGCGCCGGCCCATAAGACTAAAACGTCCCTGGCCTGGCTTCGAAACAATTTGCCAGCGTTCATTTCCTCTGAAGAATGGTCCTCAGGCAGTCCAGATTTGAACCCATTGGCCAGTGCGACTTAAGGCGTGTGTGAAGGCAAATGGCGGACATTTAAAATAAGTAAATTCTTTTTGGATAAAATATACATCAATAAATATATTAAAAAATATTTAGTCCAAAAACATTCAGTACGTTTTATTTTACAGCATAAAACGTGTGTAACAGTATTTATGTCCCTACTAAGTATAATCTGAAAAAATATATATCAACGAAAAAGTTATTCAATTTTTAAACCCCATGGTAACGTTTGGCCCACCCTATTTCAAAATTCGCCTAGGCATTCGTTACATCCCTAATTCACACATACTTGCCTTCATTGAATAAACTTTATAATGCCAAATCATAAAGCCGTTTTCTGTTAATATAACCCGTCATCCATTTCGAGGTTCCCTACTTTCTTAAAGAAAAAAAACACAGAAAATTCAAATTGAATGGAGAATGTTTATAATTTGTTGAAAGAACATTCTTTGGCATTTATTTTTTGAAGATTATGTCTATCAAATGTTGTCCGCGGCTACGTCTCAGATGGTCCATCATTTGAGTCCAATTTTCGATGACTCGTTCGAGCATTTCGACTGGTAACTGGGGAATGACACGCGTGATGTTTTGCTCCAAGGCCTGCATCGAAGCGGGTTTGTCCGCATAAACTTTAAATATCCCCACAGGAAAAAGTCTAACGGTGTGATATCCTACGATCTTGGTGGCCAATCGACTGGTCCAAAACGTGAAATTATCTGCTCACCGAAGTGTTCTCTCAATAATTCCAATAATTGGTGCGATGTGTGGGAAGTGGCGCCGTCTTGTTGAAACCAAATGTCGCCGAGATCACGAGCTTTAATTTCAGGCATCAAATAGTCGGTTACCATGGCACGATAACGGTCGCCATTGACGGTTACGTTCTCACCGGCAATATTTTTGAAATAAATTTGAAATATGGACAAACAATGGACAAACCACACCAAATCGTTGTTTGTTCTGGATGAAGTGGCAGCTCTTGAACTTCTTCTGGTTGCTCTTCTTCCCAAACGCGGCAATTTTGAGCCAGAAATGGGCCTCATTGCTGAACAAAATTTGGCTTGAAAACGCACAAAACACATTCCTCACAGAACTTGAATTTTCGTAATAAAATTGAGCGATTTGTAAACGTTGTTCAGGCGTAAGTCTTTCCATGAGAAAATGAAAAACGAAAACGGTCGCCATTGACGGTTACGCTCTCACCGGCATCATTTTTGAAGAAATATGGACCGATGATTCCAGCGGCCCACAAACCACATCAAACCGTTAATTTTTCTGGATGAAGTGGCAGCTCTTGAACCTCTTCTGGTTGCTCTTCTTCCCAAATGCGGAAATTTTGCTTGTTTACATACCCATTGAGCCATAAATTTGGCTCGAAAACGCACGAAACATATTCCTCACAGAACGTGAATTTTCGTAATAAATTTGAACGATTTGTAAACGTTGTTCAGGCGTAAGTCTTTCCATGATGAAATGCCAAACAATACTAAACAAAAATAACATGACAGCATGACAAGACTCACACGTGATCAGTCAAAAAAAGGCTATTGAAAAAAGTATCTCTGCTTGGATCACATATTATAACTCTCGCAAAACTTTTTTGGGGGTTTCATCGGAAAATTAAAATCTTATGTAAGTATCCGCAAAAAGACAAGGTCCTGGTAAGGCAGTCTTCATTTTGTAGCGGAAATTTTTGTGACGAGATCTCTGAAGTGAAATCGTATGGAGTTTATTTTCGTAGAACACCGATTCCACATCCGGACAGTATGAGCAAAAAACTAGGAGTAGATTCACAGTCCGACCCAAGATATCGTCAATGAAAATAAGAAATAAAGAGGGAGAAAGGACTGAGCCCTGTGGTACACCTGCGGTCAGCCAATGTTTGTTGGATGAGAACCCATCTACAACAACACGTATAGTGCGATTTCTAAGAAAACTCGATTTAAATCAAGCAAATGTATTACCGACACCAAACGCGATCAGTTTTGATATGAGTGCTTCATTCTAGAATCTATCAAAGTCCTTTGTGGATAGACTTACTCCAAAGCTCCGATAAGAAAGTCATCAGGTTTCCCTTATTGCGATTTCTACTGAGCAGGTCGTTGGACTCCAGATACCTACATGATGGTAGATAGCCATGCTCTCCAATACCTTAGAGAGCGCAGAGCAAATCGTAATTGGCCGATAAATTGCAGGATTATTGGCTTCACCCTTTTTAGGGATCGGATGGACGTTTGCAATCTTCAAACACGCTAGGAGGACTCCCGCACAATAGTTGTTTAAAGGTTGCGTAATGAAAGGGCTAGCACCTAAGAGCACTTACAAAGAACAAGTATCGGGATACCATATGAGCCCTCGGACTTACTAACATCGAGATTCGCTCGTTTTTCGTTTCGTATCATTGGTTCGTCCATCATTAGTCTCTTAGTTGCATCATGCAGTGTACGTCGATCTCAATCTCTTAAAGGAGTTGGCTTCCTGTATGATCAGTTCTTTAGGAAACCTTTTTATGTGGAACGGGCCGTTTTTATGCCTGATGCTCTCTTGTATCTCTAACACTGTTAAACAGAAAAATACTTATAGTTCACTGATGTTAATATGTGGACGTGGCTTCTGACAAGTCTAATTTGTGTCCGCGCCCGTACTTACTCAGGTCTATGAAACTTGTTTCTCAATAATATCTTTGTATTGTTTTTAATAAATTCATTGCCTTACGATTTGTATTAAAAACATCAATCACAATAGCACATTAAGCAAAATTTGGGATTATATTTCAGCTAAGATTAGAGAGTTATTATAGATGTACTAAAATAACAACTCTATTGTATATTTTTCAAACACACCCAAGATCAAGGTGAAATTTAAAAAAGTTATTCATCTCAAAATAACTAGAGTTGTGGCAAAGATTATCATTGATGGGTGGCGGGAGATGGTCTGGTGAAAGGAGAGGCATTTAATACGAAATGTTTTGTATTTTCAGACGTTCGTTGCTTAAGTCTTTAGTTTTGTACCGGTTTCCTTTGTCATACAGAAATTAGCATAAATCAAAATCTGCAAATCTCATTCCAAACGCTTATGACTAATTTATATGCAAGTCAAATTGCAATTAAAATGTTATTTAGACCAAATTCAGTCAAACAAAACAATACTTCTTTCAACAACAAACTTTTATTCGCATTTAATGAATGGTTCTCGTCAATACAATCTGCTCATATTTGTATTTTTGGAAAACACTCAAAACTAATTTGAATGTGAAAATGGTAATAGCGCCAACTGTTTGTCCAAGATGGCAAAAGTTTCAAAATGGACTAAGATGTTTTAATAATGGGTCGAAAACATTTTAGTGCGTTTTACCAAAAAAGGTTCAGCCAACAGTGTGATAAGGTACGCCAATAAAACGAATCGAGCCAAAAAAATACAAAATAGTAGTTTGTCCCTTACTAATTTTTAGGTCAAAACTTTATACGTTTACTTATACAAAGAGAGCAAAACTTATAAGAATTGTTTTCTTTTCGTTTCTATTACATGTATTCGGTCTTTTATAATTATTATGACTTGAGCATTATTTATTCTGCTACGAGACCTTTGGTATTTTTTTTTAGAATCAGCGTAAAATAATATTGTCATTCTCAGAAAATCAAAGAAACCTCCCGTATAATTCATATGATGTGTAGCCGAAGTACGAGGGTTGCTATATATGTTTCTGGCTTAGGCAACACAAAGTGCTGTCCGCCGCCATTTGACATATCGGTTGAAAAGTTTGACATTTTTTAGCATAAACGTACTCAGAACGTTTTGACGTACGACGTTGTTTACAGTGACTTGAAAATATCAATTTGGTAAAAAAAAATGGAACTAACTCGTGCTATCATTTTTTACAACTTTCGACGTGGATTATCACGACAAGGGTGCATCGATAAACTTAAATCTTTATATGGCGATGAAGCACCATCCTATAGCACTGTGGAACACTGGTTTAATGAATTCAATCATGGCCGATGCTCGCTCGAAGACGAAGGTCGTAAAGATCTTCCAAAAACGGTCGTTGTGCCAGAGAACATTGATGCCATGCGTGAACTGATAATGCGACATTGTCATGTGACATACCGTGAGATGGAAGCATTTTTGGGCACTTCTTATACCAGCATACATTCGATATTGCATTAAAACCTGGCCGTAAAAAAGGTTTGTTCTCGTTGGATCCCGCACAATTTGACAATCGCTCAAAAAAAGGCTCGTGTCGATTGGTTCAAAGAAATTTTGAAAAAATACGATCGCGGTGCTTCAAAAGACGTTTATAAGATCTTCACAGGTGACGAATCATGGATCTATGCGTAGGATCCCGAAACAAAACAGCAATCGACCGTGTGGGTCTTCGAAGACGAGCCAAATGCAACAAAAGTTGTTCGTGAAAGAAGCACTTCGAAGCAATTGGTCGCCTGCTTCTTCGGCAAAACTGGTCATGTGGCGACTGTTTCGCTTGAGCAACGTAGGACGGTCAATTCTGAGTGGTATAACACAATTTTTTTGCCTGAAGTCTTCTCAGAAATCCGAAAAACGAACAAGAGAAGACGAATCATTTTGCCCTATGACAATGCGAGCTCTCACACATAGGCCCAAACCAGCGCCTTTTTGTCCAGCCAAAACGTTGAATTGATGGGGCATCAGCCGTACAGCCCGGACTTGGCACCCAATGACTTCTTTTTATTCCCGCACATCAATAATAAAATGCGTGGTCAACGATTTTCGTCGCCAGAAGATGCTGTTAAAGCGTTCAACCATGTTTTAGATGTGTCTCAATCGGAGTGGAAAAATTGCTTCGACAATTGGTTTGAGCACATGCAAAAGTGTATAAATCATACTAGAGAATACTTTAAAAAACAATAAAACTATTTTTGATGATTAATATTCACATTTTCATTATTAGGCCAGAAATATATATTGCAGCGCTCGTAATCATTGACAGAGATGACTGAAGAAAAACTTTGGCGTGCTTAGAAACAGCTATACAGTCTGCCTTGCAACCCAGCCAATACATTTTTCCACATTGTACGCTAATTCTGAAAAAGCAACAACAAAGGTCTCAAACCAATAATAAAAACTGTTCAAGTCTTAATATAAGAATTATTCAGAAGAATGAGAAACTGGAAATTTGGAACAAAATCAGGCCGAACGTGAAGAACTGAGACTGCTAATTTAGCCAGAAATTCTAAGCTATGCATGCCAATAGTGATTTCAATAATAGATTACAAATATTATAGTTTTGACAATTAAGATATAATTATTTCTAGTATACATCACACTTTTATTTAACAACAGATATTACCCTGAGGCAGGTCCGATTTTCTATCAAAAACTGTTGAAGTTTATCACTTTTGCATAAGATCCCGTAAAAAAACAAAAACAAAACCTGAGCTATACAGGCACACTTACCATTTTATTTCTACTGAGATACCACGCAAAATAGCAGAAAGACCTTGTCTTAGCTCCTCCTTTTTCAGGTACAATCAGTGAGACATCAGGTCTTTATAACGACAGCAATGTGGGAGATCGTCGAGGTCCCATCTGCCTAGGTTGAACGCAGCCCGTCCACACCTGTTTCTAGTTATCGTATAGACTGGGGCATGTTCACGTCAAACCTTCCTGAAAGCCGTAAGGTAGTACGGGGTTTTGCTTGCATTATCTCTGCAGGTCCCTGGTATGTTCTGTGGCTCGCCATGCAAATGAGGTTTATTAAACTGTAGACTCATGTCTTTAAAATATTTGCTGCAATTTATGCCGAAAACATTTAATAGTAGCCTAAGTGCGAGATATATTTATTCCCACCATCGTGAGAACATTATTTTGCAGTCTAAGCTAAAACAGATTTCTTGATAGCTAAAATCTTCGATTGGTAGATACTGCAGTGATTAGGTAGCCTCCTCTTTTTATATCTACCAGAAGGGTGGATGGTAAACTTAGTTTGTTTCTTCATTTGCAAAACCAGGTAATATTAATCGGAGATCCATTAAAGTATATATATTATTGATCGTCGTTTAATTTGAAGACGATCTAGCTAGGTCAGTACTTCCGTTTGTCTGTTCAAAGCAAGATTGTGGTGAAACGGCTAAACCTACATGCAGAGAAGCAATATGGTTACTTTTTGTGTCACGGCAATAATAATATGTTATTCGCAATGAAAGTATGTTCTTCGCAATAAAAGCATGTTCGTCGCAACCATAGTATTTGGCAATAGTATGATTGCGGCAATATTAATATTGTTCAAATGTAGCAATAATATTATTGTCAAATTAAAAAAAACATTAAAATATGGTTGTAGCAACAATATAAATATGGTTGTTGAGACAAGAGTATTGTTTTTGGGTTTTATGTTAACAATAATATGATTACGCCGATCATATTGTAAAGTTGTAATTTTTCTTAAGTTGAATATGGTTTTTAGAAAAATGTTATTGTTAGGAATCTTATGCAAATGTAGTACTATTTTTATGTAAATTAAAAGTTTTCAAACAAACTTTTGGATTTGGTTAACCGAAACATTTTTAATAAATAAAACGCTTACGTTTTTATAAACGGATTTTTTCTACTGTTTAATATTTTTCTCCTATTATTTTGAAGTTATTGTATTTTTAAATAATTTACTTAATTCAAATCTCCATTGTTGACAACATAACCCAATCCTAATAAATAATTTTGGGGATAATTTTGGTTCTAGTGATCATAATATTGTTTCGTGTGAATCATACTATGGTTGTATGGATTACACTATGGTTGTGAGAATAATACTAAGGTTGTGGGGATGAAAGTACGGTTGTGAGGATTATAATAGGGTTGTGTGTGAATTATACTGTTGTTGTAAGGATAATAAAACGGTTGTGGGTATCATAGTATGGTTGTATGTGAATCATAATATTGATGTAAGGATCATAATATTGTTGTGCCCCAACAATACCTCCAACAAAAGTATGTTGCTCTTCGAATATTGTTATCCCAACCATACGTTTTTCTTCGTGCATGGACATACTCGTATGTGTACTCAAATTAAAGCAAATTTTGTAACAAATCCAAATATGGGTTTAGTTTTGGCTGAGGTTAGACTCGGGCTCTTGGAACCAAAAAACAGACTGTAGATGTTATACAGGGTGGGCAAAAAGTTACCATGGGGTTTTAAAATTTAATAACTTTTTCGTTTATATATTTTTTCTGATTATATAAATAACACTTTCAAAATAAATAATGGACAGATTCACAACTGAACAAAGAACCAAAATAATAGAATTTTGTTATTTAAATCAACGATCAATTATTTAAAAGCAAACGCATGAGTGATGAAGCTCATTTTAATTTTTCTTTGTTAATAAGCAGAACTGTAGGTTCGGGGGTTCTGAAAATCCAAGAGCCATTCATCAACAATGTGCACCATTAGGTGCACAGTATGATGTGGGATCACATCTGCAAATATCATTGGGCCTTACTTCTTCGAGAATGAAGATAGAAGTGTTGTAACCGTAAATGGAGAGCGGTATCGGTTTATGATGGACAAGTTTTTACGTCCTGCTCTTGAAAACATACCTGAGATGTGGTTTAAGCTGGATGGAGCCGTTGGCCGAGAAACAATGGCAGTTTTAAGTCAAATTTTTTGGAGAGCGAATTATTTCAAGAAATATGGAAATTATTTGGCCAGCCCGATCGCCAGATTTGTCAGCACCCAACTTATTTCTTTGGGGTTATTTAAAGGAGAGAGTGAACAAGCCCGAGATAATCCTTCAACTCAAGGTCAACATTGTTGCAGAAATTCGAACGCTACAGCCACAAATTTTGAAAGATGTTAAGGAAATTTCTCAAAAAGAGCACATCACTGCGAAGCTGAACGGTCATTTAAGTGACATTATTTTATATACTTATTGACAAAAATTTGTATAATCTGAGAAAAAAACAAAATTAATAAACTAAAAAGTTACTGAAGTTTTCAACCCCATGGTAACTTTTGGCCCACCCTGTATAAGGTTCTGCTTGGCCGAACTTAACGTCGTTTTTTCTTGTTATTCGTTAAAATCATTAGCACTTATCAAATGAAACTTGTTTCTAGAGTCATAACATAGAACACAATAAAGTGCCGCATCTTCCAAAGACTGGGTTGTTTTTCAATTCATCAGCCACTTTACTTACTTCCCTACCGTGATTCAGAGCACTCGAGAATTGTGGGTTTTTTTACATGCAACAGTGCGTGTCATATTTTAATGAAAAATCGACTCGAATGACTTAAATACATGATTTTCTGGATAATAAATTAATTATCTGTCGCTTAGACGGCAAATGTTTACGGGTGTGTGCGTTTGCTAAACAAATCAGCAAATGACGTAAGTTGTCATGTTTAACTTTGCATAATATTGCGATTTTATTCATTTGTTATCATTAATTAGCATAATCTTGTAATAGCCATAAAAAATAAAGCCCTCTTAATGGTATAGGGGGGAATTTTTGTTTTTTTTTTTAAATTTGTTTACGTTTAGACACCCTTCACTTGAAATGGAAGTATACTTTGTCCATTTTATTAGTTGCTACAAATTGTCAACGTATCTACAAACTGGTGAATCTGGTTCACTAATATACCTATCAAATACCTACATTTATTCGGATAGCGGAAAGTTATAGAACTAATAACAAACTATCAATCTTGGACTAATAAAGGCTAATTTTTCTATAAAGTCCTCACGTATTTTGGGTAGGGGGTCAAACAAAACAACATCCAGTATCCATGGGCATATTGGTATCACTTAATTATACAATTATATAATTAACTAAGTCATTTGGGTGCTAATTTCTCATTTAAACATGGACTTATTGGTATCACAATATAATAATATTTTCTTACAAATGTAAAATATAATTTTTTTCTATTTAATGAATCTTGTTAATTTTTTTTATTTAGCAGATTGATTTTTATATTAAACTAAAATGGATAACTGGGACACTGAAACAAGAATTTGGTATGTCCGCCGCAATCAGACAGTGTAGTCACTGTAGTTTCGGTTCAAGGAGAGTATAGGCGCACGTCGGGCGGCAATCCTCCGAGCAGATGGATCATAATGAGACTTGTTAACAATTTTGCCAAGCATGGGACAGTCAACAGAAGACCTAACCATCGAAACAATTCAGTTCGGACGGACGAAACAATCGCTGCTGCCATACAAAGCAATACAAGAGTTTTGACAAGAAGCTTATCTGCTGAAATTGGTATAAGCAGGCGGTCATTTCAGTCACTTATGCACAAGATTTGGGCTTATTCCCATATACAATTCAAATGGCCTATAAACAGCAGACTTTCCGATTCGCTTGGAATTTTGCCAACAAATTCCATAATTTTTAAAACTAACTAATCTATATTAAAATTGAATAAGCTTTAACATGAATAAAAGAAAAATTGATTTCATACACTGAAAAAAATGTTATTTGAGTTTCTTAATGTACCAATATTCTTCAGCCACCCTGTATAACAAAAATATCTATCAACAATTTTTTTAATTCGTTTAAATTCAGAGCCCCTCCACAAGTGCAAAGTGTAATTTATTCAGCCATGCCTAACTTCAGTTCTTTTACTAGTTTACTTTCATATGAAAGTGTTTTATTTTATTTTGTATGAAAATCCCTTTTTACTTAAGTACATTTTCCATTTACGAGTAACACGTAGAAATGTTAGCAAGAACACCTAATTAATAAGGGTGGTAAAATTCAAAGGGCCAATGTTGATTTTGAATACAACACAAATAATTTAGGAAATTATTGTCATTTTTTTAGTATAATAATATTGGTATGGTTCAATTATGTATGTAACAAAACATCGGCAAAATTGCCGCCGCGACATCGGAGGCACACCTCCATCCGATGGTCAAAATTTTCGATGACTCTGAGGCATAATTGTGGTTATATGCCATTAGTGTGCCGAACTATCTAATCCTTTAGCTCTTGAATTATTGCTGGCTTATCGACGTACACCTTTTCTTTCAAATAACTCTAAAGAAAGAAGTCCAACGGTGTTAAATCACATGGTCTTGGCGCCCAATTACCATCGCCACGATGTGAGATAACACGGCCATAGAATTTGTCGCGCAAAAGAGCTATTGTTTCGTTAGCTGTGTGGCAAGTGGCACCGTCCTGTTGAAACCATCGTCCACATCCATATCTTCCAATTCGGGCCATAAACAGTTCTTTATCATCTCACGATAGCGAACACCATTCACAATAACTGCCTGACCGGCTCATTTTGGAAAAAATAAGGCCCGATGATGCCGCCAGCCCATAAACCGCACCAAACACTCACTCCTTGTGGGTGCATTGTTTTTTGGATTATCATTCGCCCAAATGCTGCAATTCTGCTTATTGACGAATCCACTGAGGTGAAAATGTGCCTCATCACTGAAGATGATTTTCTTCGAAAATTGATCATACGAGCTCGAATAACTTTGCTAACTTATGTATCTTTCCATGGTTCAAATTGAATTAGTCTAAAATTGTGAAATATCAAATGAAATGCATGAACAAAATTTGACGTTTAGGTGTGGTCCACATTTAACACCGGCCCTTAAAATTAAACCACCCTTTAGTAATATAAAGAGTTCAACATGCACATGCCTCATTTCTAATATGGTTTAAAATTTACATTATTGCGTTTAATCGCTTAAAGTTTAAATAAATCCTCATATTTGTTATGCGGTTATGTTTCCAGAACGCGAGTAAGGAAATATTAGGTTGGATTTTCCTACCAGATTGAACCCCGCAGTACGAATAAGTATTTTTAATAGGCAACTTACAACTCTTTAATCAGTATTTAAAATTAGTTACCAAGTAAAAAAGGTGAAAATATACGTAAATTGATTCCATGCAATTTCTTCTAGAACAGTTTTTGATTCATTCTTAAACTTAATGTGTAATTTTTGACATTGTCTCCTTCACCATACACTGGGCACACAGAGAAAAAATAATTTGAAAATCTGTTGGAACTACTAAAATTTTGTTGCAAAAAAGAAATTCGGTTGCAATCACTAAATGTTTATAATTGTAATTGATATTCGGTTCGACATACCACGATATGATACTCGTGTATACGATCATCGTCTTGTAGATGCAACGAATCATACGAATGTAACGAATAAAATGTATTAGTTTGCCATAACTGGTGGTTGTGGCAACTAATAGTTTAGCCTACATTTTATTGTCGTAACCGAATGTTAGCTATGATATCTAAACTTGCTTTATAACCAAAAGTGAAAATAAACCTATTATAACTGTTTAAAGCAAACCGTTTAATCTAATTTATTCTGTAAAAATCTGTCATCCTTAGAGTACTTTAAGTATATAAGAAAACAGTTTTTTGCCTCAACTGGAAAATTTAAATGTTTTTGTTAAACAAGTGCGCATTTGGACTTTTAGACCCAAAAATTATTTTCGGGCATTCGGATTATTCGAATACTTCAATTACAATAACTGAACGTTACAGAGCACAAATAACATTCGGTTGTACTGACGTTATACTCGAGGTGCATGCAACCTTAATCATTTGGTTGGCAAAAAAAATCGGTTGTGACAACGAATCTGTTTTCTGTGAGCACGCAAAATTTTCAGAACCAAACTTCATATTTAGTTGCAAATCGGTAGGCACTACAAAAATTGCGAGAGCGAATTTTAGTTGCCACCAATGAATGTTTTTAACCGTACGAGTAATTAGCTTTCGGTTTAACATACAACTAGATGAGAAATATGATCACAGAATTGTGCAACCAATAGATCGGTCATACCAATGAAATGAAAAAAATAGTGTCCCAACCGGTGGTTGTAGCAACGAATAGTGTCGCAGAATATTAATTGCTGCAACCAATTATTAGGATTGGTATAAAACAATTTTTATTAACGGTTTGTTTGTTGGATTATCTTTTTTTTATTTACAAAAAAAAGATATATTTATTTCTTCAGTTCTATGGGAATAAAGTCGGAAATGTTATTTACAAAGTCCAAGATGACGTTACATATTACTGTAATCTGAGATTACTCGTATATATTATGATAAACAACATAATTTCATAATATTTATTGTACAATGTAAATTGTCTTAAGTTAAGAGGTTAGATAGTTTTTATCTTCTCTGCATTATTATAGCAAAAACCTTGTTTAACAGACAAAAAAATAATAAAAAAAAAGATTTTACTTAAAAAATGCAAGTTAGGTAGTAAAAAAAGTCTAATTTGCAAGATTATACAAATGACTTAATTCCGAAGATTGACATTTATTAGCAAAAATTTTTTTTCATCTACTTTATTTGTCCTGGCTAGTACAGTCTTCATATCGTCGAAGGCGTGCAATCTCGAGGCGGAAAATCTCGCGGCAAATTGTATATATTTTTTAGAATCTTATTTTGTTGGATTTGTAAACTTTTTAAATGCGTTATTGCTGCATTTAAATGCGTTATTGCTGCATCGCCCCTCACCGAAGTATTGTAAATTGGAATATAACTTTAGAGATAATCATCTTATTCCCAAGGCAAAGATGTGAATTCCTAATAATAAACGGGTATAGTATTTGGATTGTATTTTTCATATTGTCAATAATGAATCAATGAATTTGGATCAAGTATGACTTCAAAGTATTTTACTTCCTCATCCCATTAAATTTCAGTATTCCTGGATCGTAAACAGCTATGGGGAATAAAAACGGCTTTCTTCTTCGCGAAAAATAAATTGCTTGCGTTTTTTGATTCCACGCTAGTTATAACGTCTTCAGCGTATGTGTTAGAATTTAGAATTGCCGTATCATCGGCAAAAATTTAAACAACACAGTCATCCAAAGAAGGGAAATCTGAGGTAAAAATATTATATAACAGTGGCTAGAGGCAGGGACCTTGGGGGCAACCATTTGGTATCCGGACTAAATCGGATGTTGTGCTTCATATGTGCACTTTAAAAGTTCGGTCGTTCAAAAAACTTTGTATTATACAAATTAGTTTATTCAGGAAACGATGGCGAATCATTTTGTGTATAATAACATTGTGCCAAATTGATATCAAGTTTACTTAGATTTTTCGAACGAAATTATATTCACCAAACTAGCTGTTTCTCAGGAAGACAAACATTACTAAGCGAAATTATTTTGGTCATACATAAAAAGAACATTTTTAAAAATTGGTGGCGCCAGACATATAAAAACTATTGACTATATGACATCGTTCGTGAGATCTTTGTCTTCCCGTTTCTCAAAACCTACTTAAATAGAAAATCGCCTAGCTGACTCTTGAGAGCAATACACCCTTCGGCCACCTAGCTTTATAACGAGACCTGTAGATTGCTTTCCATAGACAGAAAGACGGACATGACTAGATCATTTTAGAATTTTACAATGATTAGGAATTTATATACATCATCTCGCACCTTTCTTTCAAAGATTTACTCAAGTAAAGCTTATAAAGGTTCAATTAGTCTTGACGTTCGATTCTGCAACCTGCAGAAGTCTACCGTCGTCAACCGTCAAACTGTAGTTATCTTCCTCTAACACATGCAAAATACAACCCACAACTGAAATAGCTGATTGCCTACCGTCAACCGTCAAGACTAAATGGACCTTAACTTACTAAATAAACAGTAATAAAATCAATTAAAGAGTGTCTGTATTCGACCACCAGGTCCCAACTAAAAAGCTTTTCAGTTCAAAACTTTGCGGTAGGGTGACATACATAGAATACTTAAGTATATATCACTTCTTGCAAAAACAACTCGTCAAGAACAAAGCAGTTTTTTTTGCCCACAAACACCAGTTCACCTCAAAGCTCACATTTGGAGCATTCGAAAGTTCTAAAAATATCTCCAAACCATTCGACAACAAAGCGACTTGCTTAGCAGTCTCATGTTTAAACTCCACACTCGCTGGCCAACACAAAAGAAGATGAATATGATCAATTGTTTTTTTTTCTAAATTTTGCACTCTTTCCTGACTCCCTATTGACTCTCCACTTGTCAAACATGTTTGATGGCTAGTATTTTGCTTTGATTCCCCATCAATAAAAAATGTAAATTTTTATTAATTGATGCCATCAAAGACATAATGAAATGCTAACCAACATTTATACACACAACGACCACGACTTAGACGCAGTCCAAGACGCAGGTGTGACAAAAGACCACAATAATCATCATCATCATCATCATCGATTTTCGAACAATGAAGTCTTCGCACCTAGTCTTCGCCGCTCGAGTGATTTTCGCAATTCAAGATTTACTTTTTGTGACTTTTGTTGGTTTGGATGTGGCCAAAAGTCTGAACTGTTACTTTTGGGGACCTATAAAATATTGTTATCGCGCCGTTAAGTCAGCAGATTCGAAACAATTTTCAAGTCAAATAGTTCGTTCCATTTTGAAGAGCATTCTTCATTGCCGTATTTGTATTTTCTTGTGCAGAAACATGAAATCGTTTGTAGCCGTTACCTTGTGCCTTAGCTTGGCTCTTTGCCATGCCTTGCCCGTTGAGAAGGTCACTCTGGAAAGTGTGGACGCTGCTGCCTCCGATGACTCGAATGTCGAGCATGTCCGTTTAGCTCGTGGTTATGGTGGATACGGAGGTTATGGCGGTTTCCCTGGTGGTTATGGCGGATACGGTGGTTATCCTGGCGGATATGGTGGTTACCCCGGCGGATATGGCGGCTATGGCGGTTATCCAGGTGGCGGTTTCGGTGGTGGCTTCAGCGGTGCCTCAGCCCAAGCCAGTGCTAGCAGCTTTGGCGGTGGTTTCGGCGGTGGCTTCGGCAAATAAGTGATGTTAGAGAAAAATATCCATCGTAACAAACTGTGAATAAAAAAAACAATATAGGTTATATTTATAAAAAAGAAGTGTATTTTATTTAAAACATTAATTTGGGGACATTTTTCTAAAGCACTGCTAACAAGCGAAAAAGTGAAACTACTCTGCAGTTACTTCAAGTTCATAGTCCAGGGAAGATCATTATCAGTTTTCCTTGGTCAGCTTCGCGGAATTAAACAATGGCAAAGGCAAATATACAACCTATATATGTGACAGCGCATAGAGAAAGGGACCTAAGGGTAAAAAAAATCAATTTTCACTTTTTTTTGATGTGGACAACATCTGAGCATCGAATGAGACCGATCCCATGCCCCAAAAGTGTTCCCTCCTATGCGCGTTTTATGAAAGTGATGGTACACCAAAGATACACGTATTTAAATCTTTAAAATGACTCTCCTGAACAAAACTGGTTTTTAACCTTAGGTCCCTTAGTTCCACAAGCAACCAACCGTCAATAAAGATTTCCATATTTCAATTTAAAAAAGACTTTCCACCGAGAACTTGGTATTTCCAATCTGCCTTTTTCGTGGCATCAACACGTCTTTTAGGCGATAAGATTTTATTATCCAGAGCAATCGTAATCGTTTGTATGCGTATAACTACGGCAATTTCAGGATATGGCTCTTAGAACCCCTTAGTTCTATGATGTCTCACTGTGAACGCGGATCGATTCTTACTCTAGCCTGTAAAACTAGCCTGGAAAAAAATTTTGTCTTCAATACTCATGCCCAATGAGACTTCAAATCAGTTATCTATAAACCTGGCTTAAGTGCAACAAAAAGCTTTGATGGAATCATCAAGCATGGACCCCGCTCTTAACCTACTCCTTTTTGTTTAATTATTAATTACCATTATACTTATAGTACAGGCTGGGCCAAAAGTTACCATGGGGTTAAGCCCTTAATAACTTTTTCGGTTATTATTTTTGTTTTTTTCCTCAGATAATATAATATAAACAAGTAAGTAAGTGCTATAGTCGGGCGTGGCCGACTCTATGATACCCGCACCACTATAAATGTGATTAAGTCTCCTGTTAATCGAAAGCACTCGTCGCTATTTCTATCTGTATCTATCACGCAAGCACTAAGCCTTTATACCCCATACCACTATGTGGTGAGGGTATAACAATTATAGTTGGTCCACATTTTCATACCTTGTTTTCGGACCCTGTGCCCTCCCACGGACGAGATAAATCATTTGGCTTGACATATTTAAAGTCCTGAGGCAATTCCCTGTCATTTGAGGGGTCACACTAAAATCCGGGTAAACCGAAACTTTTGGACCCTCCTAATGGACCCTGGGGCCCAAACAGGTCGAATTTTTTTCTGTATTTAAAATTGTAAGATAATTTCCTTTCATTTAAGGGGTCACACTTATATTTAAAATCATGGGTCCATTTTTTGGGTTCTGAAGGCCCCGTAGGTCCGAGAGGCGGGTCCAACTATTTTTTTTACATTTTGTGGTCAGTTCTACATCGAATGTCATATTTTTTTAATTTGTTGACCAATACACGCGACATCAACTGGATTTGGACCAAATCCGGGAGTTCCTTTGTATGGGGGTCTATCAGAAAGTGCTCCGATTTGTACCAAATTCATTAGCGTCCGTCCTTGTCCCAATATATTACCACTTGCCAAGTTTCATCAAGATCGGTGCATAAATGCGACCTGTACTTTGATTACAAGAATAGATGGAAATCTTTACATCCAGCCAGCCGGCCAGCCAGCCAGCCAGCCGGCCAGCCAGCCAGCCGCCCAGCCAGCCAGACAGACATGGCTAGATCGACTCAAAATGTAATTCTGAGCAACTTTCTCTCTGGTCCCGGTATTCTAACTCGATTCCTTCGATGTGTTACAAACGCAAGCACTAAGCCATTATACCCCATACCACTATGTGGTGCGGGTATAAAAATGGAAATTTTTTAATAATTGATCGCTGATTTAAATAATAAAATTATATTATTCTGGTTCTTTGTTTAGTTGTGAATCTCTCCATTATTAATTCTTCAAGAGTTATTTATACTCGTATAATCTGAAAAAAAATAAAAACTATATAAACGAAAAATTACTTAAACAGTTTTTATTCTGGTTCGAGACCTTCTTGTTCTTTCTTTTTCAGAAACAACTAAAAAATTGGTGAAATGTATTGGCAACGGTTGCCTTCAGCAGTCTTTGGCAACGATTACTTCGGAAAAACGTTATTAAATTTTTAGGCTCCATGGTAACTTCTGGCCCACCGTGTACAACAAGTATGAACTTATAGAATAATATTCTATCGAAGCAGCTTAAAGCTGTCACCTTAGACTCAAATGGAGTGTTATAGCTGTCAGCATAAGAAGGAGTGTACAATAAACCTCTCATTCCGAAGCACCATCTCGAAATATTGTTCGGAGATCATATAAAGTGAATAAATTTTGGATCGCCATTTAATTCTAAAACAATCTAGCCATGTCCTAAATTTTACACCATGATGACTTATAGTCTTGAGCCGAGCAAATTTGGCCAAGAGGGACATATAAGTATGTTTCCCTTTAGAGGACTACAACTTAAAAACAAAGCTGGTAAAAGGGTTATTTATCAAATTTCATAGTAAAAATGTCTAGATGTTGGCACAATTTTCAAAGCAGTTTGCGTTTTTCGCCCGATTCCCTCCCCATATTTAATTTTTTTAATTTTCAAATCTCTCTTAGATTTTTAATTGTTAATTTCATCTGCCCTGTTTAAGCCCTTTCTAGTCCCACATCGTTTTATTTGTTGCTGATTACACTCTGCGACAAATGGTAAGGGTCAGTGATCGGTTTGGAATGAAACCACCGGGGAAAGTTATATTGGTAAAAAAAAAGTCATACGTGTTCCAGCGTTTCGCTGGGTCTCATCTAGGAATCGAGATATATCGATTTGAAGTTAGTAAGTATCGTATAGGGGAATTTGTCACGTTTTAGGCTCTTTTGTTATACATAACTCGAGAACCACTCGTCCGATTTAGCTGAAACAAATTTAGAAAAATTAAGAATTACAATTCCTCTAATCTGTTCTTAAACCGTTTTCCTACTTAAGCAAAAAAATAAATGTATTTAAAAAAAAAAAAATTTTCTTCATGCGCTTATTTTTAACTTGGAAACTATTACTTGTAAAGGAAAATAATATATGAACAGATTAAGGGAATTGTAATTCTTGGTTTTTTAAAATTTATTTCAGCTAAATCGGACGAGTGGTTCTCAAGTTATGTCAAACAAAAGAGCCAAAAACGTGACAAATTCCCCTATACGATACTTACTAACTTCAAATCGATATATCTCGATTCCTAGATGAGACCCAACGAAACGCTGGGACACGTATGACCTTTTTTTGACCGATATAACTTTCCCCGGTGGTTTCATCCCAAACCGATTGTGGCTGTCGCACAGTGTTATTAGCATGTTAAAGCAACAAAAAAATGTTCTGCAAAAAATGTTGTTTATTCGTTTATTATTTATGTTGGCATAATTTTTCAGAAAAAATATCCAATATTAACTCGCTTTCACATAATATATTATTGTTTTCTAGTCACTGAGTCTGGCAAAAGTCTTCTTTTTAAGTTTCGTTGAACTTTTTTCTATTATTTGCAGACGAACAATGGCTCTGCTGAAGATGATTAGTGGTGGCACAAAAAAGTTTCCCTATGGCCCTTGAAACACAGATCCTAGAAAGAGAAAAGATTAACTAGTGCCCATGGCATATGGCGGCTTAAAGTTACAGTAATCACATGTCGCTATTATTCCAACTACTCATACGAGTATACTTTCAACATCTGCTTAAATTCGGTCTCGTACTCATAGATCCGCTATTTCTGAACCGCAAGTGCCCATTAGTAAAACTCGAAGACTCAGTTTAATATTAGTTGTGTTTTTGCTTAAGTCTACGAGTGGATACCCAAAACGGAATATGTGAGTCTGTTAACAAATGACTTACATATTGTGATGTTGGTATCCACTCGAGCAATTTTGGTCAAATATACGTATAAGGAAAAAGTAGAGCTGTATTCGATTCTTAAAAAACAATTGGATTGAGGCTAATACTCGTTAGTTATCCAGGCTAAGTACGAAAATGGCTACAACTACTTTAACTGCATTTGTATTTTTTTTGTTGGAGAGTCTATTTTGTTAAATACATTTAAAGATCGATCTATTACTTTGGGCATAAAGCGAATTTTTAACGGGTTGTGACAACGCCTGCTTTTTATACAGCATGTGTTCGATTCATGCCAATAAAATATATTTCAAGTATCATCGTTATATCTCTATAAGTTTCTGAGATACTTTCTTTTAACGTTCAGGGCTGAATGGGCGGCGACACGCCCCTTATCCAATTGTACCATAACACGGTCATGGCTAGATCATCTGGGCCGAGACATTTATACATTCTACCATGGATTGCGTTGTAGTATTTCTGTTGATGGTAGGCCCATGTTTGCCATAACTACATTTTTGGGGCCCTATAAATCGTTGTCGTATTCAGACCCATACATGTTATTGTAGAGGGGGTCCTAGGGAAACCATGGACTTAGACAAATCTTAAAAGTTAAAGCTTAATGAGATTAGAGAGGATATTTTACTGTTTCTGAGTAAGTTTATGTCGATGTTGAAAGGGATCCATTTTTGGTACTCTAAATAATGTTTTCGGATTCATCAATCCTTAATCTATGTCCATATTTAGACTTGTGGAAATATTTTACCGTTTCTGAATACCCATAAGTCCCCGAGCATTAGGGGACGATTTTTGAGTCCCAAGACTCTTGTACCACGACCATTGGTCAATGCCTCCAATTTAGCGAAATCGTGAAATTAATGGCATATCCTGTTCTTTATAAAATTCCACTTTTTCTGAGTAACCATATGTCCATGTCCAATAGAACCTATTTTTCGACACCCTTAGCACTTTAGATATAAAGACCACGTCTTAAATAAGGCCAAATCGCCGAATTTTTGTAATATTTGGATTCTTGGCGAAATTGTATTGTTTTTATACCCTAGGGCCCATATGAGCCTATCCGATTTCCAAATTGACCAAAAACTAAATTTTACATATGTGACGGCGTATAGAGAAAGGGGCCTAAGGGTAAAAAATCAATTTTCATTTTTTTTCTTTTTTTGATGTGGACAACATCTGAGCATCGAATGAGACCGATCCCATGCCCCAAAAGTGTTCCCTCCCAGAGATATGAGCGTTTTATGAAAGTCAAGCCGACGATTCTAAGCGCAAAAAGAAAGGGACCTAATCTTTAAAATGGCCCGAACAAAACTTTTCATCAACTTTTCACTTTTTTCTTTTTTAGATGTGGACAACATCTGAGCATCGAATGAGACCGATTCCATGCCCCAAAAGTGTCCCCTCGCAGAGATATGAGCGTTTTATGAAAGTGAAATCGGCGATTTTAAGCGCAAATAGAAAGGGACCTAATCTTTAAAATGGCTCTCCTGAACAAAACTGTTTTTTAACCTTAGGTCCCTTTCTATTTTGCGCGTTACATATGTTGATTTGTGAGAAAGTTTTACTGCTTCTGGATATATGTCCCGGAGTATTAGGAGACATTATTTGGATTCTTAGGCCCAATGACCACTCTCATATTTGGGGCGTTTAATGCCTTTACGGTAACAACTTCCAAACTTAAATATTTTTTAATTACAGCTATAAATTATAAAAGACCAAAAAATTAAGGTTAGGATTATTTTTTGTCCCTCTTTCCCCTTTTACCCGATTTGCTCCATTTTCAATACCAATAAATCTGGTAATTTATAAGCCTCTAGCTTTTTTCGGTTAAACTCACTCGCTCTTTCGACTGACAGACGAATGGACGGACATGGCTAAATCGTCTTTGAATTTTACGAAGATCAATAATATATATACTTTGTAGGGTCACAGATAAGTGTATCAAGATGTTACAAATACAATGACAAACTTTTATATACTCCCATCCCATAGTGGAGAGTATAACACCGTTCAACACGCTTTTGCACACATGAAGAAGACCTATATATTCGGAATCTACGTCGAAAAATAAACTACCCGTGTGTCCCAGTTTTTCTGGATCAATTCGTATTTTCGCGAAAAATGTGAATATATATTTGGTTAAAAACCACTTATATAGACATATTTTGTATTAACATACAAGTCCATATCCATAAATTTTTTGCAAATATACGAATTGATGCAGAAAGAGTGGGATACATGTGTATTTTATTTTTTCCTCCTCTTTCAGAATATACTAATTTTTTTCATGTGTGCAACCAAAAGCTTAAATTTGTCATACAGTGTAATAAGCGGACACAGAAATTGCTAGATCAACTAATAATTTTATGGCGATCATCTCCAACCATTGGACAGCATAGTTAAGCGGAATTTAAAACTCAATTCCTGAACATATCTCTCAAAGAGGGGCGAAATATTATTTATATTGTCGCAGATATGTATTACCGATTTTGTGCGTCTATTTATAGATCTATATAAATATACAAATCATTGCTTTGATTTTGCATACGATAAATAGTTTTAATGTTAAAAATCAGCTACATTGAAGCCTCTGAATATGAGATTGCACTAGCGTATCATGTTGCCATTTTTTTATATTCCATAAATGTGTCATCAAATCTGTAGTTGTTAAAAAAAGATTGTGAAAAATCATTATTTGAGTAATAAACCAACTCAGTTAAACTCGCTTTGAGCTTAATTGGCATACATCTCTGTATAAATAAAAATCAACAAAAATAATTGGCAATTAAAAAATTCGCCGACATCTGCCACTAGCACGGAAAAAGACAAAATTGTCGTATAAGCTTAACTAGATTTTTAAATTAACACATGAGCACAATGTACATAAGTCCAATGTTTCCCAAGGTAGAAATTCTAAAAATTCATCTAAAATAATTGAGCAATAAGCTTATCATGATTTTCATTATAAAATTATTTCTTAGTTATAAGTTTGAAATATGCGTCATCGAGATGCATAGCACTTAATTAAAATAAATCCTATCGCTCGATATGAAGACTCTAGGGCATGAGCATAGACTACAGAACAAGCTGTTCTTTTTACTATTTTATATATTACGAGTATATACGAGTACCAGTAATCAACTTTGGAATGGTCTCTGCCTCTCCGATGATGACAATCAAATATTCACCTGGATTACTTTTGTGACAGTCACGAATACAGACCATCATTGTTCAAGCCAGCAGAACAGTTGTGCCATAAAATAAAATTGGACCTCTAGAACACTCGGTTTATAAAAGTAGCAATAGAACCAACAAATGAAAACGTTAACATTTTCACCTCGTACAAACCGGCAACCTAACGAGTAAGAGATTAAAACCTATTAATTTTTCTGCATTAACTGTTCGGAGCGGACACTAAATAACACTAAATCATGTACAGCTTACTGATTTTAGAGAATATTTAAATATGATCCGCAATGAAATGTTAAATGACGTTTTTTAGGGTACAGCTCAGAAACCATGGAATATCTTTTACTTATAAATAAAGAAAACCACTT
This sequence comes from Hydrotaea diabolus, assembly GCA_963513945.1. Lineage (NCBI taxonomy): Eukaryota > Metazoa > Arthropoda > Insecta > Diptera > Muscidae > Hydrotaea > Hydrotaea diabolus. Next base: position 77,985,991 of record OY740720.1, read on the forward strand.
GACTCATACTTGGAATGTCGGTATACAAGTCCCTAATAACTTTGAACTTTTCAGAATCGAATCTTCCCATTAAGAAATGCACCATTCATTCGTCTACTCCTAAAGTAAGCGTATCGTAGGCCATGTGACCATAACGAAATTGATGTGTCTCTAGCATGAAATTCGCTACAAATTTCTTAGTTTAAATAGTCGAAAAACTTTATACTTATAAACATAAACATTTAACTTATTGCCGACTTAGAGTGGCTGAGACATAAATGGAGATCTTTATACAATAGAAATATCGGAACGGATAAGAGGCAAACCATAGCAGACTCTATCTAATGTTTTATATTAGGTTGTCAACCGAGTTGCCTACATTAACTTGTACACCTGGGCCGTTAAATGTAAATCTAATGACGGTTACTGCACCTGCAGACTTGTTTTTTTTTTAACGTGCTCAATGGCTGGCTCTCTTTTCATTGTCTAGGCTGAATAATTGGTGTAGAACACCGTCACCAATGTTTGGTATTGGGTCGTCTTCTCTAAAATGTCATTAGTTTGGAAAAGTTTTCCCTTCATATGCTCAGTTCAGTTGCGATATCCGTTTTTTATACAGCAAAATACTGGTCCATAAAGAATATACGTATGTATTAGGGCGGGTCGACTTAAAAATCACCCAAGACACAAGGAAAATCTTATTTTAGGAATCGAAATAAGAAACTTTGACCGATGAACCATACCTTTTAAAGTGACTTCTGATGTCCCGTCAAATTTTGAAAAATCCCACTTTGACCCATTTAGTGTGCCCCAACCAAGTCTAAATGTATGAACGACCCCCCTAACTTTGGATTTGTACACCCCCTGCAACCATACAAAACATACAAAAACTTGAAAAAATCTGCGAAATGGCTATGTTTTTTTCTTTTTGAAGTTTATTTTTCTCTTTAGAAATTTTTAAGTAAAAACAAATGTAAATGAAAAATGAATTTACCTCAGTAATAGAAAAGAAAATAAAAAAAAATTTAAGTATTTTTTGCTTTCAAGTACAGGTCAAAAGTTCAGTCATCGGAATTCGTTTTAGAGGTATGATTCATCGGGCAAAGTTTAATATATTGGTCTCAAGAATACGATTTTCCTTGTCACTTGAGAGATTTTTTTTTACTCCCTACAAATCGACCAGCCATAGTATTCATATTTGACAGCGCATAGAGAAAGGGACCTAAGGGTAAAGAAATCAATTTTCACTTTTTTTTTGTTGTGGACAACATCTGAGCATCGAATGAGAATGATCCCAGGCCCCAAAAGTGTTCCCTCCCAGAGATATGCGCGTTTTATGAAAGTGATGGTACACCAAAGATACACGTATTTAAATCTTTAAAATAGCTCTCCTGAACAAAACTGGGTTTTACGCTTAGGTCCCTTTCTATTTTGCGCGTCACATATACTGAAATCGCCGTAAAATTCTGTCTGTAAAAAACTTACTTAACGTCTCACTATTGAAGCTAGGTTGCAGAAATATATTTTGTGCTTGCTATAATATACGATATAGTTGTTTGCTTGAATCTCGCTGTCCAGTCCATCGTACTTCCGGAGCATCGTGATGTCAGCAGGACATCCGCCAACTGGACACCGATCCAATTAAAGATTCGGACATTCCAGATGCACATCCGCAAATCACGGTCCTTTGTGGGGTTCGACAACAATTAGGATGTCCAGTCTTTTTTTTTTTTTTTTTTTTTTTTTTTTTGTTCGTTTATTTGTATTCATCATTGATTCTTACTTACTAAAATAAACAATAGTTCATATAAAGTTAATCTATACAATGCTTCATGCGAAGAACTCTAGTACAATTATTTATGATGTCTTCGAATAAATAACTTATAAATTGAAATCCATGCTAGGCTGTATATCGTTTTTTTGCAATGAAAATGTAGGAAAAAACATTACTTATGTGTGTAAGTTAATATAAAAAGGGTCAAAATATAAAATAGGAAGAAATAATCAGATTTTGCTAGCTAAGCCACCAATATTTGGTGGTGTTTAATTTGGCAACATTGTCCTTATCTTTTTTTGGTATACTAGTGTTGTGTCTTATATTGGTATCGCTACTTGTGTTGACTACAATACTTTTTGTTGAAGCCCTTCGAAAGTGATGGTAGAAAATTGGAGTCCCATCAGTCTTCTGTATAGCTTTAAGGCTGTCTAGGAAGAGGAATGTTTCAGGAGGAACAAATCCTTTTGCTATGGTATTAGCTATATAAGCTGTGTTAGTGTAATAAGGGGCTAGAATTAAGTTATTGTCTGTACACTGAATGCATCGTACAATATGGTTTCGGATCAAGTTTATAATGAAGTTATCAATCCTGTTTATGTTGGCCTTATTATATAGCTTGGAATTGGAAATATATTTGACAAAATTACTTTCTGGAGATCTGTAGGTTGAAGTGCAAACTCTAAGAATTTTTCTTTCGGTTAAACGTATTTTTTCCATGTATGATGGTGCAATATTGAACCATATTGGGCACCCGTATGTTATTACAGGTCTAATTAAGGATTGGTACATAATTATTTTTGTTCTTTGTGTCAAGTGTCTTGAGTAGAATAATGATTTATTGGCAAAAAATGCATTCTTAGTTTTTTCTATTATTCGGTTGACATGTTCGTTAAAGTATAAAAATTTATCTAGATAAATTCCAAGGTACTTTACTGTATTTGAAACTTTAATTGTTTCGTTGGTCGACTTTAATGTAATTGCGAACGATTTCCATTCTTTTCTGATGTTGTTATTGCATTTGTTAACAGGTGGCCGAAACAAAATGGTTTCACATTTACTAGTATTAATTCTCATAAACCAATCTAGTGCATATTTTTCCACAGTATCAAGAGATAACTGAAGGCTGTTTGCAATTTTTGTAACTGTGTCACTCGATGTATAGATTAATATATCATCTGCAAATGCAATAATGTGTTCTATCTTTTTTAAGAGGTCAAGTAGATATAAATTAAAGAGTGTTGGTGCCAAAACCGTTCCCTGTTGTAATCCGTTAAATAAGCTGAATTCTCTACTTGTGGTCTTATTTCTACTAATGTAAAAATGTTTGTTATTGAGCATATTATGTATAAGTATTATTAAATGTTGAGGAAAACCATAGTCTACTAATTTACTTATTAATCCTGGGAGCCAAACATTGTCAAATGCCTTCTCCATATCTACAAGGCATGCCCCGGTACAGTGTTTTCTATTCCAATTCCAGTTAATATGAGACGTTAGAACATTTATTGCGTTGATGGTTGAATGATTGTATTTAAAACCAAATTGTTTTTCATCAATCAGTCCGTTTTCTAAACATTGTTTGTTAATAGCGTTGTTGATGCATACTTCAAACACTTTACTTATATTTGGCAATAAACTTATCGGGCGCATATTTTTAGGATGACTATGGTCTTTGCCTCTCTTAGGTATTACGACAACTTTTGCTTTCTTCCAGTCTCCAGGAAAGTAAGAGTTATTTACTAAATTATTGAATATGGTGCAGTAATCTAGTATTACCCTTTCAGGGAGTTTTTTCAGAATTACATTTGGTATATCGTCAATCCCAGCTGATAATGTATTCCTTAAATTTTTAAAAATGTATTTAATTACATTTTGGGTGACAAAGAATGAGCCCGCTTGTTCGTCATTTAATTCGTTTGCTTTAAGGCTTTCAGAGAATGTTGTTATGGTTGTCAGATTGCTCTCAAATAATATTTTTGATTCTAAAAATAAATTGAATTTCTGAATAACCTCTGTTTGGTTAGCATTGTCAAAATCAATCTCTTTGTGAGAGTGGATTGACTCAAAGTAGGCGCCAATTATATTTACAATATTAGTCTCTCCAGAAACTATAAAATTTTGGTCGATATCTCTTTCAATACCGTCTATATTTAAACATGCCCTATGTATTATATTTTCAGAATTTCTATGTATTTTTAAGTATTCTATGTTTATGCTTGTATTTTTTTTAAAAACACTCTTGATTCTGTTAAACATGTCTGCTGAGTTCCTTGTATCTATGACTTTTAGCTTGCTATTTAATTTTGTGTTGACCTCTAATGTGATGTTCTCATTTATAAGTTGTCTAATTCTTTTCAGAATACCTTTAAGTGTATTGAGAGTTGTTTGAGGAATAAGTGTCTCCATTCTATTGTGTCTTTTTATAATTGTTAAAATTCTACTTTTTTCGGAATATAATTTTTCGATAATCGCATTAGTTATCTTTGAATAGGTTTTGTTTTTGTTTCTTGGGACAATATCATCTATCGTCTTTCTTATTACATTTGTGATTGTCTTCAAATATTCATCTATCTCAGCGTTTTCAAGATTGTGATTGTTAGGAACGGTGTGAATGTCATTTAGCTTTAAACTAATTCGGTCATTAAATCTTTTCCAGTTAGTTGCCTTGTAGTTGTATTTCAAGGAAGGATGTACTGTGAGAAATTTAAATGCATTTCCTTCCCCATCTGTAGATACTACTATCTCTAAAGCATTATGGTCGCTGTCATAATCTAAGGTTTTGATGCAATTTAAGGTGTTATTTTCTCTCTCAATCTTGATTCTATTGTCTAAAATACAAACATCTAGATATGATTGCGATCTTGGGAAGGATGGGAGTAAGGATGCAAATAGCTTACATCTAAAATTAATTTCGTTTTCATTAAGCCACTCTTTAAGTAAGTTTCCTTTGATGTTATTTTCAGAATTAAGCCATTCTATTCGTTTAGTATTTAAATCCCCAGCTAAAATATAATAGTTTAAGGGATTTTGGAAATTTAACGATACAAAAAGTTCATGTAATTCAGTTTTAAAAAAAGTATAATTATTGCCAGAAGGGTAATATGCTGATATAATATATAAATACTCGTTATGGTTAATTGGGAGTTTTATAACAGCGGCTTCTAAAGATTTAAATTTTTTTATGGTATTGGAAAAAATTGTATCATATTTAAAGGATTGTTTGATGAGTATAGCGACTCCTCCGGACATTTTGGAGTTTGGCCTGTCTCTTCGTATGATGTTGTATCCCTCAAAGTTTACTCTATGTTTAGTATTTAACTTAGTTTCATTAATTAAGACAATATCTGGGTTATGTTTTTCTATAAATTTTTGAAGATTAATTCTTCTACTTATTGATATAAGGGAATTTATGTTAATCTCGATAATTTTTAGTTTTTTGTTTAAAGAGTTAGCCATTATATTTCTATAAGAGAAAAAATTGTATCAATACGTGATGTTTGTATTTGTAGCTGTTTCTGTATGTTTGCAAATTGGTTCGTTAAATTGATCATCATAGTTTTAACTTCTTGAATAAATGTATTTAGTTGGTTATCGTTTGTTACAAGGTTATTTCCTTTGGCCATTTGAGCATAAGTAGCACCATTCTGCACATACGATATGTTATTACTTGGAGTTTGTTTATTCTCGTTCAAGGTATGGCGTTTTTGTTGGAGTTTTTGGCGTAAATTCTTGTAGGCATTACAACCTTTATACGATGCTGGGTGTCCATATTCCTTACAAAGGACACAATAGATTTGATCCCCTTCTTTTAATCCACACTTTCCCTTTTCGTGGTTTTCATTACATTTCACGCATTTTGATGCCAAGTAGCAATTTGCAGCACTATGAAAGAAACCCTGGCAGTTCCTGCATTGGGTTATTTCTGGGCGTCTAAGGTGTTCCCATTTTACACATCTGTGTTGTATGCCAGTTATAGTTTTAAGTTTATTTACATTACTTTCTGGGCTGAGTTGCACCATATATATCGGGAGTTTTTTCATATTTTCGGCAGATTTTTTTGTTGAAAACGGCGTAATTTTTAAGAATTGTAAATCATCGCTTTCGTATTTGCAAAGATCCTCAAATATGATTTGTACATCCATATCAGCGTCCAATCCTTTCAGAAGATATGTTTTGTTTTTAATACCCTTAGGGGTATAAGTGAAGAATTTAGCATTTACTTTTTCTAAATAAGCCTTTACCCTCATGAAGTCATTTATTGTGTTTAAAAAAAGCGATTTTTTGTATTTATAAACTTTTAGTTTAAAGTCTATAATTTTTAGTCCATTTTTTATAAAGTTAATCAGATTATCTGATTCTATATCAAAGATATTGATTGGTGGGATCTTTTGTTTTTTGTTTAGTGTGTCATTATCCACATTGTTTTTAGGGATGCCATTTGATGTTGAAGCACTTGGGTTTTCGTTCACTTGAATTGGTTTTGAAGCTATTTTGTTTTGATTATTTTCATTCTCGGTGTTGGGTTTGTTACGTTTCGTCGTTTGATCTGTCACATGTTGTTGAAAGTCTCTTAGTTTGTCTGAGTCACAATCAGTCTCCCAGTCGAGCACTGAGTAGTAATTATTTCTCAATTGTTTTGAAGCTGTACTTAGCTGCATGTTGTTGTCGTTTTTACGTTTTCGCTGATCAGTAGCGTTGTTGTTGTAATTATTGTATGTCTGAGCAAATACTTGTTTTACATTTTGATTTAGAGCACGTTGCTCAGCTTCTTTTTCTTTTTCGTTTTGCTGTTCTACATTGTTTTTTTGTGATAAGTGAGTTCTCGGCTCACTCATTACACGAGTGTTTTAAATATTTTATTTATTTTCTATTGTTTTTTCCGTAGTTTTTGATTTTGCCAACTGTTTAACTAAAATTTTGTTTATTTATAGTCAATAACTGAGTTTAAACGTTTTGTACAAAGGTCGATTTTGCAAGATTTGATAACGAGATTCGCAATGCGTCTGTCACTCATTACGGTCGCGATCGAACTCAGGATGTCCAGTCTTTCAATCTTCTGTTCATATTCTTTGTGGTTTTGTTTTTATGGAGGTGGCTTACAGAGCAGACGCAGGGAACCAAACTATAACTGCTTTTATGTGGCGCTGAAACGTGGGTACTTAAGCAAACGACTAAAGCTATGTTGAAAGTGTTCGAGAGGAAGGTTTTGCGTAGATTCTATGGTCCCCTATGCTTTAACAACGAATATCGATGGTTAATGAAGAGTGAACTAACTAAATGAGCTACAGCGATTGTGCTGGCTGCAACTAAATCGACGGTGTTTTCGAAAGCACTTACAATGGCCTGGCCGAGGAACAGAGGGAAAAACAAAGTCCAGCTGGACCCACGCAGCTAGGAATAACTGGCTGTTGGTCACTCGCACAAAAAAAAAATAAAAGGAAATAATTATAACTAAAAGAAATTAAGTCACTCTCCCCGTGACATAATTTCCGCAAACCTTTAATCCTTGTACGCTATGACATGCCACCATGTAATATTCAGCCTTTTTAAATCTCTGTGGCAATATAGAATTGAATGTGTGCTATTAGGACAACGTTTTAACACTGAAACATTTTATTTTCTGTAAACCACCTACCGAATGTTCACCACACCATCATCACACTGAAACTTTACTAACACTCAGGTTGGTCAAGCTTTTAAGTATGAACAAAATCTTCACCCTACACATAGTTTTTTCAATAGTGTTCGGTATAGTGAATCTGGAAGCAAACAGTCAATAACCTTTAGATAAAACAATAGACAAATTTTGTTTTGTTTCAATTCACGAACTGGCGAGGTAGACATGAAAGTAATTATACAAAAATAACAATAAAAAAATACCAAACCAGAATTTAATTATTTGCAACAATTATTACTTATGTACGTGTATTCATAGCTGGTGCTATCTAATTACAATCATTATATTTGATCTGTTCCTTTTTTATTTTGATTTCATGCGGAAATTCATAATGTTGAAGTGTTAGTTTCTTCAGTCTTTGGCTTGATGCGTGCTATGACTACCGTCAAAAAACGTTCTATCTTCGATCGGTAGTAAAAACGAATGTTTAAATTAAATTAAAACTAAACACAACGAAATGGCAGCTGTAAAAGTGTTGATGTCTTAAAAGTAACGCCCATTAAAAAGTTTTCATGTTTGTTTCTTAAGTCTTTCGTTTTTGTAAACTCACGTACATGTGCGTTGTGCGAAATGACCAAATACACAATCAATTCGAATTTTAAGTGAACTTATAAAAGATGACTTGCCAATGCGAGCACCATTCACCCATGACTATTTCGCAACTGAAAGATATTTCAATTAAATAAATTTGCAATGTCACATAGAGTTCAAATTCTTAAAACTGGTTGTATCGTCTATGAAGTCCCCAGAACAAGACTGATCCAACCTACTTTTAGATCACTCTTTTCTTCTTAGGAGAAGTTATTGAATGTGACATTAAAGAATTTTAGAAGTACAGAACTAGCGATTGATTCTTTTGAAAATTTGATAATAACACCATATCGAATTTCTTTAGAGGGTATCAACACTCTACCATTCGATGTGCATCTTAAAAACACTCGGGATTATTATAATTTAGCTTCTTGCTTCTACAGTCCATACCTACTATTAACTAAACCGCTTTTGTTCTCACCAATAAATAGTAATGATCATGTTTCATTAAAACCAATTAAATAAAATCAGCAACTGGTCAATTTAGACATTTAGATGGATTAATTTTGAACAAGTGTTTTAATTAAAAAATATTTGATTTAATACTTTTAACTTGTAGTCGCAAGTAAAATATAAACCATGCAGTAGGTACATGAAACGTCAAGCAATCCGACATGATGAACTTGATCGAATAAAAAGATTAAACTTCTATTCAGTCGCTGTAAATAGTTAACCCTCAAATGTGTTAAACGAAATCATGTGGCCCGAACCCAAGTAGAACATTTTGGCCAATGGCAAAACATTTTACTAGTGAAATTAAAGATATCACACAAAACCCAGAAAAATTTACCTAGGATTCAAACTTAAAGTAGTCAACGGTAGCGTCAAAAGCTGTTAAGAGATGGTGCTAGAGAGGAGAGCGTTTCGGGGTCACAATATAATGCTTGAATGTGATTTCGGGCAAATGGCTCATTCTAAGAGTCCAATTTAATTTAATCTAATTTAAGCATTGGGAATGTATCTCGGTAATGGTGCAGCAATATTGATTTTCAAAGTGTCGAAAGTTACTGGTTGGTTCGCCCATAACGATGACTTCACATAACCACGAAGAAAATAATTTAGAGACATAAAATGGCAGCATCTCAGTAAAGACATGACTGGTCTATTTCAGGAATTAACGCTTTCACCAAATATTTCCTGCGTGTCCTTTTTTGACTCGCTATTCTATTCAACATCAGTCCCGTAAGTTGAGACACGATATAATCGGTAATTAAGCGCTGACAATTCTAAGACGATCTAGACATGACCCTACGTCAATGTGTCTGTTAAGAGCACAATAGCAGTCAAACAAATTGGCCTACGATCCACCGTTTTTTCATAAAGATGACGTATGTTTCTATGCGATTTCAACCCAATAAGAAAAAGCCTTCCATTAAAGGGACTAACAGTGCCTCGGGATAAAGTAAACTTTTTTGAGTATTTGCTTAATCAAAATAAAGTTTTGTAGACGAACAATGGTTTAAATAGGTACTGTTAGTTAAAACTAATTTTTTCTAGACGTTTTGACTCATGTGGCTTTAAAAATGTACCGCATGGTCAAAATGGGCTATCAAGAGTTAATATGGACACATGGGTAATCAAATTAAAGCAAATATGGATTGATTTCTAAGTTTCAGCTGAAATATGGGTTGGGTACATAGCTCAAGGAGTCCAAAAACGGCCCTTATGTTTAGAAGAAGCGATCACCGGTAAATATGAACAAATGAGTGCTAAAATCAAAGCAAATTTCGTTACAAATCGATTCGATTTAATCTATTGTATTAAAGTAACAGTGGAGGGTACATAATAGTGTGGATCGATTTGTAGGGAGGCAAAAAATCGCTCAAGTGACAAGGAAAATCGTATTCTAGGGATGAAAATAAGAAACTTTGCCGATGAACCATACCAATAAAACGAATTCTGATATCCCGACTTTTGAACCGTACTTAAAAGCAAAAAGACTTCAAACAATAATTTTTTTATTATTTTTTATTTTACTATTACAAAGCTAAATACATTTTTTCATTTAGATATTTTCTGACTAAATAACTTTCTAAAGAGAAAAATAAACTCCAAAAAGAAAAAAACATAGCCATTTCGCTAATATTTTCATGTAAAGTGCCAAAATTGGCACTTGGAACCCGAGATGGTTCCTCTGGCAAAGTTTCTTATTTTGATCCCTAGAATACGACTTTCCTTGTCAGTTGGGCGATTTTTAAGTCGCCCTCTTAAAGTTCAGCCAAGCCAACTTTATATACTTATAAGGTTGGCTTGGCTGAAGTTTATGAGGTAAATACTAGTTATCTGATTTAATGGTGAATTTTTTTTGTTGATCATTGCCCATAGATTTAAAAATGATCTTTATTCCAGGTGATGCCATACCCATTGATCGAATGTACAGCGCACACAATGGATCTTACAAGGATGCAGACCGAGATCTTTAAATATACTTATCCATAAATTTACCATAAATAAAAACAATTAATCATTTGTGTAGTTCACGATATACCAGTCTTACTGCCAAAAAGTGCAGACAAAAGCTGGATCTTCTCCAGGATCTTAAGAGTAAAACTATCTAAAAAAAAATGTAAGGCAATATTCTTTTGAGTGATTAAAAATTTTACGACATCCAATTCTCTCATCAAAGTTTTTTTTTTAAACTCTGTAACAAGTCATGTTGGCAACATATGTAGGGTCAAATACGATATCATAGATGCGTTATACCCTCTTACATGTAGTCGCCGAGTTTAACGTGCTTATCGCCACTCTGGCCGTAACCACGTTGCGCCATCGCAATGGGGCTGTTACAATTCGACGGCCAGCGCCCCATTGGATAGAGTACGCCGGTACCAATTCAAAGCATGACAGGTATGAATCATAACTCCCCACTTGGTAAGGGGTCAAGGACTATCTAAACCTCTGCTGTTCTATGGGTCACAGCAGCCGGTTGCAATGCAACTCCACCCCGAGCCGAAGCTCTGCCCGCGATTTGGGTTTACACCACATCCACCACGATACTCCCCGAAGGGCACTAAATAGTCAGGCCAGAACAAGTTCTGGGGGCTCCTGACTACCCGTGGTTCCATATTTAAGTCTCCGGTCAGACCTCGTAACCAAAACGCAACTTCCAGTTTCTGTTCCATACAACATGGGACTGGTCACCCGCACCAAACTAATCGACCAAAGACACAAACAATTAACAATCACCCTCATGACCAAAGACTGGCGCCAGCAGGGACAACACGAAGAACAACGACAGACTTTGCCACCCTCACGGGTGACATCACGGCAGCGGAAAATCAACGACGACTAACGACGATTGTGTGAAGCACCGATAATGCCACATCATATTCCCGAATGGTCGCACCAGAAAACCCCCGTTAGGCTCCTATGGAAGGCTCCACGAGCAAACTCCCCCAACCTCCAAAACGCACGATCATCCCCTTAGCAGCGACTGAAGTCCAAGTCCCTTATGTCGCTGTACAACGGACATAGCAACAGGAGATGCTTCCAATACTCCGGGCCACCCCCACATCGACAGTCAGGAGTCTCGGAGAGACCCCTCCGATGATGGAACTCACTGAGAGAACCATGGCCTGTCAGTAAGAACCCAAGACTTAGGCCGAAGTCCGGGCGTCCCTTAACAAAGTCCGCGTCCCGTACGAATTCATACGTGACCCTCTTACACAATAGGCTAGGGGTAACGAATAGAATTTCTTAACAGAATGTGGAGCTCGAACGGAGCGTGGCCGCCAACGATTTTTTCCAAATGTGTGCCGCTCCACCAAAGGGAGCGTTTTTACTGGGTAGTAGCTTAAAATATATTCTCAAGAAAATACGCAAGTGGGCGCATACCAAAACATTTTCATCACATCAAAGTTCTGCGTATTTTTCACTCTGTTGTTTCATGTATGAAAACCTTTTTAACCGCGAGTATTTCATCAGTACAACCGAATGCTAGTGGGTGCTCTGTAATTTAATTTACCAAGTATCGGAACCCTCAGAACAGTATTTTTTAACTAACCCAAAAATTAAAATTTTTGTCAAAGGTAAAAACTGTTTGTTTACTTAATTGAAGTACTCGTAGGAAGGGTCATGACGAGAAAAAATTAGAAATGATGATGGAAGATTTTTACTGGCAAAAAATTTGGTTAGGCGATTGGCTTAAAGTCAAATATAGTTGAATTATTTCTCTTTTAAATATACCATCATAAAAAAAACCACCAGTTGTGACAACAAAATACCTTTTTCGCGATTCATTGGTATGACCGAACAATTAGTTGTGACCACAGTGCGATTATCATTTTTACCATCTTGTGGTATTTCGAACCGAATATCCATTACGATTATAAATATTTGGTGATTGCAACCGAATTTTCATATCTGCAACCGAATCATTGCAGTTCCACCCGATTTACAACTAATTTTTGTTATGTGTTTAGGAAAGCTTTAGTGCGCTCGGGCCTTTATGCAATAAAATTAAACGTTAGGGGTCTGAAATACAATTATGAATTCAAAATATATACAAATATAGCGCCGGTTTCGCCCGGCAAGCCGCTGCCGCCGATTGACTACAGATTCAATCGCGGCCGCTCATAATATCTGGTCGCCTCAACAATCTGTTTCGTATAAGGTGGAGATGACAATGATTGTTTATTTGCGCATGGCTTTGGTGGGTTTTAAATTGTGATAGTATTATTTTATTTTTGCCGATACAGTACCGTGCGTCATTCTTCACAGTAAGGTAACAAATAACACCATAGATAGAATTGATTTATTTTATTAGTCCCGTGTTGGTCGTTCGCCTTTAAATGCTTTAATATACCTGTTTTTGGTCAAATTAAATTTTGTTGGATATTCCTAATTGAGTATAAATTGCAGCCTGAATCTAACCTATTACCTATTGGCAAGAAACCGGTCAATCTAATAAAATAGTAAAAAAAAAACTGTGCCAGAATTCTAGTGCATGCATCAAGAATGATTTCCATTTCCGTATAAACATAAAACTACCCGATTATGGTCATATCTTTCAAAGTGCTTCACAGGTCTTAACTTACCATATTCTTAATTAGTTTTCGAACTCGTATTACAAAATAACTTGCATTTGATTATTTTATGTGTAGAGCATAATGATTACATTATGCCAGAAGCCTACTCTGTTCTAGCTTTTATTAAAAGAAATAGTAAAGAGTCTACTAATCAATATACCCGAAAGTTATTGTAGGTCGAGACTTGTATATGGTTCCATTGTTTGAGCGCCGTTTTATGCAACTCATTGTAATCGTGTTGAGAGATTACAAAAAAAAATTATAAAATTTGCCTTATTTTCTTGTGGCTTTTTCTTGCCCAATTCCATCGTATGATGCATGCTGACACATCTTGAAACTTTAGTTAATCGTCATTCAAAGTGTCGATTTTATACAAAGTTATCTCAGTTTTCTTGTAGACTGCTCTAAACTTCTTAGCCTTGTCAGATTTAGCCTTAGCCTGTTAGGCGTCTAAGGCACAATGAATATTTTTATGTTCCTCCTCATAGAACTAGTTACTCCTTACATAAGCGTCTTGTGAGAACTGTTAGAGAATTGAATAGAATTAACTTAAATTATAATTTAGATTTCTCATTTGCACTGAATACATTTAATGATATTTTAGATATAAAAGTAGTATATTTTTAGAATGGCTAGTCTGTAAGGATTGTAATCCATAGATTTAAATAAATAAATACACCAATATTTCATCTCGATTTACCGGAAATCTGGGAGTCTATCTAAAATACAGGAATTCTACTAGAGTTTTTGTAGAAATCACCCATCTCTTAAAATCTTAATAGTTATTCCATTCGATCTACAATTATACAATTATATGGTATAGAAAACAAAAAAACTCTTTAACTATATCGATATACAGTAAACCTTGTATTTTCTCCGTCAAACTGGTGGTTTTTCGTTGACATCAAAAGTTCGCATTGATAAACAAAAAATCCAAAACGCCAGGATTTATTAACCCTTTAACCCGTTAATTCCGCTTAAATTTAGTGGTTGAATTTGCAGTACCAAACCTATCAAGCCTCGTGTTTCCATGATATTTGTTGTGGATAACATTTTTTTAAGGTTTTTGGACAACAATTTAAAATTATCGCCCTATTTTTTCGCTTCGTATGAGGGCTGCTATATATTTCTGGCCTTATAATGAAAATGCGAATATTTATCATCAAAAATGGTTTTATTATTTTTCAAAGTATTCTCCAGCATGATTTAAGCATGCGCTTTAACCAATTGTCGTGCACTTTTTCCACTCCTATTAAGACACCTCCAAAAAATGGTTTTTGAACGCTTCAACAGCATCTTCTGGCGACGAAAATCGTTGACCACACATTTTTTCCCTGATGTGCTGGAATAAAAACAAATCATTGGGTGCCAAGACATGGTGCACAATCATTCGTCTTCTCTGTTCGTTTTTCGAATTTCTCCCAAGACTTCAGACAAACAAACTGTGATGTACTACTCAGAATTGACCACCCTACGCTGCTCAAGCGGAACAGTCGCCACATGAACAGTTTTGCCGAAAGAACAAGCGACCATTTGCTTCAAAGTGCTTCTTCCACGAACAACTGTCGTTGGATTTGGCTCATCTGCGAAGACACATGCGGTCGATTGCTGTTTTGTTTCGGGCTCATACGCATAGATCCATGATTCGTCACCTATGACGATCTTATAAACGTCTTTTGAAGCACCGCGATCGTATTTTTTCAAAATTTCTTTGCACCAATCGACACGAACCTTTTTTTTGAGCGATTGTCAAATTGTGCGGAAGCCAACGAGAACAAACCTTTTTTTCGACCAGATGTTCATGCAATATCGAATGTATGCTGATGGAAGAAATGCCCAAGGATGCCTTAATCTCACGGTATGTCACATGACGATCTTGCATTATCAGTTCACGCACGGCATCAAAGTTCTCTGGCACAACTGCCGTTTTTGGACGAATTTATTTAATTTATTTAACCATTTTTTCACAGTGTTATAGGATGTTGCTTCATCGCCTTACAAAGATTTAAGTGCATCAATGCACTATTGTCGTGATAATCCACGTCGAAACCTATAAAAAAAATGCCTGAAAATATTTACGAGTTAATTCAATTTTTTTGCCAAATTGATTTTTTCAAGTCACTGTAAACAACACAAAAGATGGTCGTACGTCAAAACGTTCTTAGTACGTTTATGCTAAAAATGTCAAACTATCCAATGGAAATGTCAGATGGGCAAGAAATATATATAGCAACCTTCGTACTAATCGGATACCCTTTACAAAATTCTAAGACGATTTAGCTATGTCCTTCCGTCCATGTGTCTGTTAAAAACACGATAGCGGTCAAATGACTAAACCTAGGATGCTGAAATTCTGCATGATGATGGCTTATGGCCATAAGCTGTTTAAAATTGTTTCACTTTAAGGGACTGAAATGTACATGCTTAAGTCCCGCAGCATCCCACTAAGGAACAAGGGGCCACTTCTCACAAATCAGTCGGCTGTGCATGATTCAAATGCGTTTTTACATTCCTTAGTGATAAATCTCTTACTCGTAATGTCGCCGGCATTTACTAGGTGGAAACTTGCCGCTGGAAATTTGTTGGGTGTTTTACCCGGGGTTGAACCTGGGTTTGCTGTCGTGCACACCTAGGAAAAAAGTACACTATTCTGAGTATTTGCTTAACAAATTATATTTTTTTGTGTGCTAAAAATGGCTAAAAGGTGTACTTTTATTTGGGTGCCCTTAGTACCCATTTGGTGGACGTTTTAGCTCAAGTGACCCAAAAAACGTACTGTAAGGTCAAAATGGGTAAGCAATAGCTATTATACGTACTAACATTGAAGACATTTTTACTACGAATATAAATATAGAGCACTTTGTTTTTGTTATGAAAAGGGTCGGAAGCAGGGACCGAAGGACCCCAATATGATCCTTCGTGTAAGCTTCAGTAGCTTGGTGACGTTTGAGGTTATATAACGTTCGGCCTAATGGAATCTAACGAGGCTTTTTTTATTTTATACCATATTATTAAGTTCCACCGCGTTCTGATTACAATTTCACGCGACATTTCAAAAACTACAGTTTGTCATTACTTTTTAAATGATTAAGATATAGACTTTTGCGGGGTGCGGGGGAGTTTAAAAATAATTTCCGCCTGATCCCGTTGGAAATTTTCGGTATACGGAAAATAAAAAAGTAAAAGTTTCCCAAGGGTAAAATACCGGAATGCAAACACTAGGTATCACTGAAACGCCCCATGCTGCCGTTACAATTTTCCTATTTCCCTGCAGTGGCATTCACGAAGTTTTTACAAATGGAAATAATTTAAAATTTTACAGATAAGTTTGTGCTCCAAGAGATGTTATGAATAGACGTATGCTTAGGAAGATTAAAATCAATTGATTTTGTTAATTGGATTTTTCAATATTTGTATCTAAAACATCTATCAGCTCCGAACTGTTCTACACGCAATAGAAAAATGCCGAGAGTTTTAATGTTTTCTCACATTTCAAACTGTGCTGGTGTATTTTTATGACTTCAATACATAGCCTTTAGCACTGAGCTAACCTACATAGCCACACTTTAGCTGATCGTTATTATGCATCCCTTCTATGTCAAGAAAAGAACCATCGCCAGCTTTAGTCGACAATGAAACCCCCAAAATTGGTATGAAATTTGCATACTGAGTGCTGCACGTTTTGTCATATAAAAATGGTGGTTGTTTGTCTATTTTTCAATCTGGAAATTCCGAAGCTTTGAAAACAACAACTTTGAAAACTCCCAAAACATTTAATGTCACAAGACACCATTCAGATCATTAACGATGATTATAAATCCCCCTTCGGCATGAATAATACTAGAATATTTCCAAATCAAAACAACTCAAGCGAAAAGTCTAGTCACTATTCCGTAAACGTTTTTCGTTTTATTTATTTATGAATGAAATTGTTTGCGGTCGGTCGGCCAGTGTGCGTAATTTTCCATAAAAAAAATTTAATCAAATGTGTGAATACCGAATGCGGAAGAAACAATTTAAGTTCTATGACTAACACTTTTTATTATTTTATTGACTATGAGGAGACAGAGTAAAGTAAATGATGCCGTACACGCAGATAAATGTGCGATAAAATTAAGCTATGCTTGGATTGTTTTGACCATGTTAAGATTCGACCAATTCAACAATTTTCAACACAGCCAGCTTTTTTAACTGATGCCATACACGTAAGTTTACATACATTATTGCCATGTTGGTTTGCTCATATACCCTACTATACTTATACAATGAAAATGTAGGCGACGACACGCACATTAAAGAACATTTTCATACTGGTCAAAAAAATAAAGCAATCGTTGTTTTAAAATTTTACAAGATGCAGTTTTTTTAATTAAAAATTTGTGATAGACAGTAAGTATACGATCGTGAGGAGAAAAATAAACGAGTCGGTACAACTACTAACCTTTACAGGCGGTTAGTAGTTGTACCGACTGTGATACTATAAAACGCAATCTAGGATGCAGGATAGGTATAAGTATAAATTGGTTCGGCCGAACTTCATATCTTTATATGTTCAATCACAGTCCATCTGTCTATTGTCGTAAGCTCAATGGTCATTAGTCTTACACTGAAAAAAATTATGTTCGTAAAAATCACAAAACGTTTTATATAAATTATGAAATTTGTCTCCTTATTGAAGCTGAAGATATTTTTTTTGAAAGACATATGAGAAAAAGCATTAAACTACGAAATCGGCTTGGTAATAAATATTGGAGATTTTTAAGAACTAAATAAAAGTTGTTTATTATTTAAGAGTTTCCTGATATTTTTAACAATATGTTTTATGAAATATTTTCATATATTATATGAAATGTTACTTATTTTTCATGAAATTGTTTTATATTTTTCATGACACATTCCCATTATTTTTATGATAATTTTTATAATGAATATTAAACTCATTCATAAAAATTATAAAATTTGTTCATAATATATATAAAAAAAGTTCACGAAAAACTTGAAAAATACAGGATGGCGCAAAACTACGTTGTAGTTTGAATGTTTAAAAACTTTTTTATTTATTGGTTAATTATTAATTATAATTTTTTGTTACGAGTATATAGTACATTAATGAGGAATATTTCTGGCTTAAGTATGAAAAATTATGTTCCGCAAGTTGTGGCCATTTTCGGGTGTGCACAGTTGTTCCGAACGTCTTCTTGTTGATGTTTCTGGACTGTCCTGCACACTAACCATAACACGGACAAAAAAATCCAGTCCGTGTGGACCGTATGTGGTCTTCCGGAACATGGAAGGTGTCTTACAGGAACAAGTTGTCGAAAATTTCCAACCCAGCGGTTTATTGTTAGTTCTAAAGTTTTAGATTAATGTCGGATTTTACGTGAGTTATCGCCATAAATGGCATGAACCACGGTGCTCCATAGCACTGGGGTAAGCTATAATGTGACTACCAACGCACCCCCAGTAAACTGGAGGAGCCAATTTAAGGATCATCTGTGCAGGCTTCACCTTCCTCTTGGTGAGGGGTTGAGGTCTATCTAACGCCTCTGCTACTCTGCTGTTCGTAGCACCCGGTTGTTACGCAACTCCACGCCAAGCATACACTTTACCTGCGATTTAGTTACAAACCACAGCTACCGCGAAACTCCCCGAAGAGCCGTTTCCACCAAAAGCAAAGTTTTAGGGGCTCCAAATCACCCGCTGCACCAGATTTGGGACTCCGGTCCGACATCGTAGCACACGTCTACTCGTACTTTCAGTTTGAGCTCCGCACACTCTGACTGGTAGCTTTAATATCTACACCAAGAAATCGCTCTATGCCACCATCAAACATAGACGATGAATAAGATTAAATTCGAGATATATTTTAATCTAGCAGGGAGCTTGGAAAGGAAATCAGGTGACCCCACTCATCTCCTGCGGGAGTTCTGAAGGGCCAGTACGCACATTAAAATAGCAACGATAAGCACGCTGCTTCAAAACAATTTACTTGATTTTTAAAATAAAATTTAACAATTACAAATAGCTCTTCTATTGTGTAGTGTTTAATTTCAAATTCGCCAAGTTTGCTTCACAAAATTCTGAAATAAAAATTAAATATATAAATAAATTTAAAAAGTTAATAAACATTCAAGCCGCAACGGTAGTTTTCGCCACACTGTATATATAAAAATAAAATAGTTTTTTGACTTAGAAATCGTCAAAAAACTGACTTAGATCGTTTTCATATTCAAATTCATGAGACTTATCGTTTTAAGTATACACATGCACAAAATTATGTTCTTAGAAATGAAGAATAATAATGATATTTCATACAAAATAAGAACATTTTCGTAAAATATACAAAGCAATAATTATGAAATTTATACGAAAATATTCCTAAATATTACGAATAAATACTAAAGAGGCCAGTTCGTAAATTCGTAAAATTTGTTTTCAAAATACACCAAATATACGAAAAACTTCGGCAATAATATGAATAATGTACGAAAAATAATTACGGAATGAATTATGTAAATACGTAGTACGAAAATAAATCCGAATCCAGTGCTCGTGGTTATAAGCAATGAAATTTTCTTACTCATATAAGTATGAACATTTCTTGAAGATTTGGCTTCATTAGTTTAGGCTCTAAAATATCCTGTGCCGAATAATCAACCAAATATGTCATTAATTTTACGAATAGACTAAATTTAAGTACTTAACCCATGGTTTCGTAGTTTATCCTCATGAGCGCAGTGCCTTATAAGTCCTAGGACCCATAAATCGGGCATATTCAGCTATAGACATATTGTAACTTAAAACCATAAAATATGACATAGATTTTACAACTCGACTAAATCTGTGCCAAATATAGCTCATATCGAACATGGACATTTGAGGTTTTATGTTGCTTTGGTATCAATAATTGGTGGTGACAAAACATAAGTTTCTTCTTTCATGGGCTAGTTTGAAGTGTTTTATACCACATGAGACTAAATGTACAGCGACTATGCGACAGATTTGTGTTCACAAACGATTTTGTTTTCAACCAAATGTTAGTGGGTGCACGTACTATTCATGTACTAAATCGCTAGAAACGAACTTTGATTGGGTGACAAAGTATAGGTAACAATAACTAATTAAGATGATTACTGGAACAGAATTTGTCATGTGTTGGTTGTTAATACAGAGTGTTGGTTATAAGTATTCCTTAAATTCAATTGTCATTACCACTATAATTTGTTATCTGGACTAACTAACGATTTGGTAGCAATTGTTGGTACCAAAGTAACTTATATTTGGTTGATTGCCATAACCGCCGGATTTTGAAAACAACTTTACTGAATTCGGTTGGCACAACCGATTTATTGGCTACGTGTACCATAATATAAAGAAGCTTCCATCTTCTGAAATATAGAAATATACACGAATATAAAAAAGGGTGGTTAAATTTTTAGGGCCGATGTTGAATGTGAACCACACCTAAACGTCAAGTTTTTTTCTGCATTTCTTTTGATATTTCCAATTTCAGACTAACTCAAATTGATCCAAGGATAGATACACAAGCGAGCAACGCGTTAAAGTTATTCATGCTTATTATGATCAATTTTCGAAGAAAATCATCTTCAGTGATGAGACACATTTTCACCTCAATGGATTCGCCAATAAGCAGAATTGCCGCATTTAGGCGAATGATAATCCTAGAGTGATTGTCGAAAAAACAATGCACCCACAAAGAGTGACTGTTTGGTGCGGTTTATGGGCTGGCGGCATCATCGGGCCGTATTTTTTCCAAAATGAGGCCGGTCAGACAGTTATTGTGAATGGTGTTCGCTATCGTGAGATGATAACGACCTTTTTATGGCCCGAATTGGAAGATATGGATGTGGACGATATGTGGTTTCAACAGGACGGTGCTACTTGCCACACAGCTAACAAAACAATGTCTCTTTTGGACGACAAATTCAATGGCCGTGTTATCCCACGTCGTGGCGATGTTAATTGGCCACCTAGATCATCTGAGTGGACACCATTGGACATCTTTCTTTAAGGTGATTTTAAAGAAAAGGTGTACGTCGATAAGCCAGCAACAATTCAAGAGCTAAATAATGAGATAATTCGGCACATGAACGGCATAGAACCTCAATTATGCCTCAGCGTCATTGAATGTAGACCATCGGACGGAGGTGTGCCGCCGAGGCCGAAATTTTGTTCCATACATAATTTAACCATACCAATTTATCATAATAAAAAGAAATGACAATAATTTCCAAAATAATTTGTGTGTCATTAAAAATCAACATCGGCCCTTAAACTTTAACCACCCTTTATATAAATAACCTAATGTTCCTAGCTTTTTTTAGGTTTATGAGTTATGATCCTTTTAATGTTTTATGTATATCATTGGCACGGACCACTTGAGGTATCAATAATCGAAATATAAGTATTAAAAACCTTGATATTGACGTCACCTTTCATGGAAAACTTACCGACTTACAATCCGTTCAGGCATTACGGAAAACAGCCATTACTTACAAAAGAGCAACTTATAGATTGAACAAATGCCACCACTAGGGGTTTTAACTAAGGTTGTATTCAAATATTAAACAAATTTTGCCAATTGGCTGCAGCATAACCCAAGACCAAATAGCGGCAATATGACCCATTTTCAATTCCGTACAATAATTTTATTCCAAAGATTATAAATAGCCTTAAAACAACAACAAATGATAAACTGTATGACATTTGTTACATCGTTTAACCTCGCCCCCCTGCACCGTGATGGTATAAAGAATATGAAAAAATTTATAAATGTGGCTGTGATAGTAGGCCTTTTGTTAAGAGAATGAAAACAAAACTCAAGTATCACTTGAGGGTTAAGATGAGCACACACCGGTGAAATGAGGGAGTTGTTTCTATTGATGTGTCTATCGACCATTCAAAATTTACAATAAACAACAAGAACTGCAGCGAAAAAAAAAAATAAAAACGTATCTGAGATTACATTAACGATCAGCTTGTATGTCCGTCCAACCGTCTATCGTTACGTCGTCAATTCGTTTCTTGTTGGTGCCTTTGCTTTGATTACGTAGAACAGATTTCACCAAAATCTCTACGGGCTAAATCTTACTAGTGTGTGCGCGTACGTATACGTGAGTGTTTGTCCAACTAGTGTGAGCGTAATTCTGCTGCGGTTAAAATACGCTCGCTGACTAATGCGCTCATAGCTCATAGTGTGTGGTCTGACGGGCTTTGGCAATGAATGAAAGTCACCCGCAAATTGTATTACAAACCTACGTGTATATAATGGGTCGTCGGTGTTTGCAAAATCATCAGAATTTGAGAAACTCTCACTGTGAATAGTTCAGTTCGAAAAGTCATCAAGAAATCCTCTACAAAATGCGTTTTTTGGTGTGCTGTGCTTTGCTCGCCCTCGTTGCCGTGGCTGTGGCCTCTCCTATCGAAAATGCCAATGAAGATGCTGCCCAGTCGTTGTACGATGTAGATGTCCAGGGTCATGAGAATGCCGGCGATCGTGAAGTTCGCCAATTCGGCTATGGCGGTTATGGCGGCTATGGCGGTTATCCTGGTGGATATGGCGGTTACGGTGGTCATCGCGGCGGTTATGGTGGTTATGGCGGTTATGGTGGTTACGGCGGTCACCGTCACGGACATGGACATGGTCATGGCGGCTATGGTGGCTATCGTGGTGGCTTCTACGGCTAGGTGAAATTTATCTCGACTGGACTCAACGTTATAAGGATTTTCCTAATGAATCATTGAAAAAAAAACAATTGTGAATAAATACAAATAAGCCTTTTTAAAGGAATTAAGCTCGGGTCTTTCTTTTTATTTAAACTACATAAAAAAAATTTACGTTGCTGACTGACAATGAAATCCTTCATAGGTTCCATGAATTTGGACATTACTTTGTAAGGGTTGCTATTTATGCAAACTGGAACTTCCATTTTAAAATTCCATTAAAATTCACTCAGAACGTTTTGTCATTTGAGGCCAAATTGCTTTGTTTACAGTGTGCTGAAAAATTCATCTCAGTCAAAAAATTAAATTATCCTGTGAACATTTTCGTGCGATGATTTTTTACAATTTTCGGCGTGATTATCGAGACAAGAGTGTTTAAATCAACTTGTTTCGACTTTTGGCGATGAAGAACCATCAAAAATCACTGTACATCGCTGGTACTAAGAGTTCAGTCTCGGATACCGCTCGCTCCAGGATGATTTTCGTGAAGCACGTCCAACTTCGGTCACTTTGCCAGAAACCATCGATGATGTGCGTGAACTGATTAAACAAGACCGACATGTGACATACCGTGAGATTGAGGCATCCTTGGGCATTAGTATGACAAGCATCAATAAGATATTGCATGTTCATTTGGCCGTGAAAAAATTGTTCTCGTTGGATCCCACATAATTTGCAAATGCTCAAAGAGATGTTGAAATAGTATAACTGCGGTAGCTCAAAGGCAGTGTATAACATTGGCACAGGTGACGAATCATGGATCTATGCATATGAACCGGTAACAAAACAGCAATCGACCGTATGGGTCTTTTAAGACGAGACAAATCCAATAAAAGTTGTTCGTGAAAGAAGTACATCGAAGCAAATGATTGCTTTTTTTCGGTATAACCACCCATGTTGCCACAGTGCCTTAAGTGGAACGTAGGAGGTCAATTTTGAGTGGTATACAACCAGCTGTTTGCCAGCAGCGCTCGAAGAAGTGATGAAAGATAATAAGAGAAGATGGATCATTTTGCATCACGACATTGCGAGCTTTCACACATCAGCAGAAACGATGAACTATTTGACCACTCAAGATGTCGAATTGATGGGCCATCCACCGTACAGCCCTGATTTGGCACCCAATGACTTCTTCCTATTTCCTAGCATCAAGAAAAAAATGCGTGGTCACTGTTTTTATCGCCCAAAGCATCTGTTGAAGCGTTCAGAAATCATGTTTTGGGGGTTTCTCAATCGGAGTGGAAAAAGTGTTTCGGAAATTGGTTTGCGCCCATGCAAAAGTGTATTGATCTTAAAGGAGAATATTTTGAAAAGAATGAAACCATTTCCAATGATAAATTATTGTGTTTTTATTGCCGGACCCGAAATATAAATAGCAACCCTCGTATACCGAAAACATTTTATTTGACAAAGAAAACAAATTAATAGGATCTATAGAACAGTGCAAATTTTTTTTTGAACAACGAAAACTGTACATTTTTAATTCAAAATATACGAACTATTTTTTAAGCAAAAAACATTTCACAAAATGATGATAAGAAAAGGCAACTAAAAATAGGTTTCGGGACCCCCTTTGATGGGATTAAAATCTACCAAGATTTAAAAACTTATGTCATATTGGAATTAGTAAGAAGATTTCATTGTTTTTGGTCAAATCGGTTAACGTTTATAAATGAGCTATAATTATCTGAACCAATTTTAGCAGCACCCCTCATTGGCACAAGCCACTTAGTTGTGCCACATTTCATCGGTAACACAGTGTAACAAAAAACATTATTTTTCTTGTAGATCTTGCTGAGTACAACAATAACCGGTTTTGAAATTTCCCAAACAACTCCAAAATCTGGAGTTACGGGTAAAAAACCGGTTTTTCGGATCTCACGCACTTATATGCCAGTAACTTGGTTAATTATAAACCGATTTTAAGATTCTGATTTGAAAAGAAGAAACTGCGGCCTTTCGAATGGTGTATACGCTTTTAATCATCACACAGAACAAAGTCTTTGCATTTTTCCTGTAAACTTATTTTTTTTTAAATTTTTTGTAATTTTTTAACTTTGAATAATAAAAAACTTGAATAAAATTGAATAATAAAGAGAGTTTTCTTACGAATAGAATTCGGTGTCAGTTTTAAAAATCCGTTAGAAACTGATTGAGTTATTCAACTTTTATTAAAACAAATTTTTTTTAAAAAATACAATTATTGGCAATACTACTTAGAAATGTTTGTTTGACCGTTTTCTTTTTAATTGAACATCATCAGTTTCCCGTTTCGGAAATCTTTTTTATTTTATATTTTCCTTCTAAACGTTTTTCCATTGTAATTATTTCTTGGTGAAAGTGTTTTCTTCTACAGAAAGTTACACGAAAATCTTCTTCCACCAAATTCCACTGCCTTAATCGCGACCCAAGGATTTCAGCCTGTCGTTTTGACAAACTTAAATCGCGAACGAGATCGCAGAAATCTGCATTTGAAACAAAATGTCGCTCCGTTGTAGAATTGAATGGAAGGTACTCTTCTTCCACCAAATATTTTCAGCTTCAAAACCACATATGTCGTTGTCGGAACTTTATCATTACCAGATATCGGTTTTGTAACACTTACAACATATGCGTACTTTACATTTTTGCAGGTTTTAAAAGTGTGTCCTGAAATATTTAGTTCACAAAAATAGCAATCATCTGGTTTATGCCAGAGCTGATGATGCCAAGTCATAGGCGTACAAAAGTGCAAAGAAATTTAAGGTTGAACTTTGTGCTTTTTTTTGAATGTTTCACAAACAAATTCTGGCTCATACCAGTGACTGAATTTGTAAGAACGATTGAAGACTTTGTTGTATACTTCCACAGTTTTTTTTTAAATCACGCATATGACGGATATAGGCCACAAATGTAACAAAAGTTATTCCGTTTATCACACATTTTTTTGGTTAATTACACTCGGCTAATTTTTTTTAATACAGTTTCAAAGCGAACAAGAAGTGATAAACCAAACAAAACAAATGAACAAAAACTAAAACAATATGGATTCATGACAAACGGGATACTGAGATATTCAATAAAAAAAAACGGTCAAACAAATATATCTGAGTAGTTTGGCCAAAAATTGTATTTTTCAAAATATGTTGTTTTAATAAAAGTTGAATTACTCAATCAGTTTTTAGCAGATTTTTAAAAAATGACACCGACTTGTATTTGTAAGTACACCCTCTTTATTATAAAGTTCAAAAATTGCTTTTAAAAAATTCTGTGTAAAAACGCATCCAAAGTTAAAAAATTACAATAAAAATTTCAAAAAATGTGTTTACAGGAAAAATACACAGTTTTTTTTCAGTGTGATTTAAAGTGTATACACCATTCGAAAGACCGCAGTTTCTTCTTTTCAAATCAGCAACTTAAAATCGGTTGATATTCAACCAAGTTACTGGCATATAAGTGCGTAAGATCCGAAAACCCGGTTTTTTACCCGTAACTTTAGATTTTATAGGTGTTTGGGAAATTTCAAAACCGGTTTCTTGTTGTACTCAGCAAGATCTACAAGAAAAATAATATCATTTCCCGGATATTTTTACTCTGTCACACTGTGTAATGTATGCAATATTGGCTTCTAGAGCTAAAAAACATAAAATCGAATGAAGGTGTTGTATTTTTAAATCTGAACCAATTTTCTTTAATTTTAATAACGTCCTACCTTTGTTCAAAAAATGTATTCGTGCTAAATTCCATCAATAGTGGATGTAGTATATGATTTCAATTTCGATTTTCTTCAATTTCAATAGTGTCCATCTTTTGTCCAAAAACTAACTAGTGCCAAATTCCATTAAGAGTGTACGTTATATTGGGATTTGAGAATATATAGGATAAATCTATATTTAAATCTTTAATTTCAATTAGGTCCTTTCTAGGCCCATAATTTGAGCGTAAGTCTACAAAACTTGAGTCTGCAAAATTTCATCAAAATTGGAGCAATATGTGGCTCCTAAAGCTAAAAGCATACAATCGGATGAACTACTTATATATCGCAATGTGAACCGATTTTCTTCAATTTTAATAAGTTCCTTTCTTGGTCCAATAACGTGTGTCCAAATTCATTAAAGTAAGTATGTGATGAGGGCTTCTAAAGCTAAAAAAATAAACTCAGATGAACATATGTGTGGGAGCTATATCTGAACGGATGCTCTTTAATTTCAAAAACGACCTTTAGTTGCCCGAAAAAGTGTTTTGCCAAATTTCATGAATGCCGAACAACAATTGCGACTTACAGTTCGATGAATAGCTTTAGATGGACGCACGGACAAACAGCATACATCGTTAAATGAAATCGCTGTTGATAATTCGTGGATTGGTATACTTAAAGGAGGGTCTCAATTATGTTTGTTAGTTATAGTACACAGTGGAACAGGGTGCCACGCCCCCTAGACCAATTTTAACACAACATAGTTTATTGTAATTTCATCAACATGAGTTATTGTTTTATTTAAGTTCAGGGTTGAGTGGGCGGTGAAAAAGAAAAATTGTCCAGTCATTGGTTTCATTCTGCTAAAATTTTATAACATTGCGCAATGCGTTTTTTTAAAAGGCCATAGCACAGCCCACTTTTCCTGTGGTATGTATTTCGATCCATGTCAACATAATATGTTCCAAATGTTAGCCTTATATTTCTAATAGTTAATTAGATGTTTTCCGTGTATTTTTGAGATAACTTGCTAAGTTACCTAGTTAGTTCACAGTATGGTAATCTGGCAACACTGAACAAAATTAAGAGTAATATGGCAACATTGTTTCTCCTTGTATAATCCAAAGAAATTTAAACAGCAATAGGTTTCAACGGCTAATTTATCAAAAGCAATTTGTCAAAAATATAAATTGTAATAAAATAATCAATAAGATATATTAAAACAATTAATTGCTACATTTTTGCTTGAAAAAGGGTGTAACTTTCTAAAAACTATTTTGAATTGATTTATAGTTTCACTTATCTCATAATGTGCATATGTACCTAATATGAATTCGTCGACGAGGCATCTTCTTGTTTGGTCATTTTTTGTGTACATTACAAAAAACAGCAGAGTGTATCATATTAGAGTTTTTGGTTGAAAAATGTTTGGTAACTCTTGCTCGTTTGTTCAGCGTCTTTTGGCCAACTCGCTTGCTAACCGAGTAATTTCCATACGAATGCTTGTTTAGTAAACAGAGAAGTACTTTATACCCTCCACCGAAGAGTGAATGGTATAATAAATCTGTCATTCCACGAAATATGGATCGGAAATATATAATCATCGGAAACGATCTTGCCATGTCGGTCTGTCTGCAAGCATGTAGCGGTCAAAAGAATCAACCAAAAGCTCTAAAATTTTTCATGATGATCTATACTCAGATGATATCATTTGTGCAGAAGAGTCGTGGCTAAAAAACCAATTTTTTCACCATGTTTACCTTATTTCTGAATTTTTAGTACTGGAATTTGCTCAGATCGTGTGAATAGTACTAAATATATTACAAGAATACCACAAGTGGGCAACATGACACTTGTGTAGTTGATACCTGAAGGGTGTTGCAATAAGGACCGCTTTCATCCTAACAGGGGAAGAGGGCTCAAATGACATCAACAATCACGAAACTGACTTTGTGCAGAAGAGTCGTGGCTAAAAAACCAATTTTTGAATCCCTTCCAATAAATAGTATTTTGCGAGGTCGATAAAATAGAGCCATTTCTTTAGGTTTGGAAATAGGAAATAGTCACTGGGGACTAAATCTGGAGAATACGGCTTAGGTACTAATTCGTTACCCAATTCATTCAATTTTGCCATTGAGATTGCACACGTGTGTACCCGTGCATTATCTTGATGAAAAATAACTTTTTTCTTGGCCATATGGGGTTGTTTTTTTAAACTGTCGTTAAATCGGTCCAATAAGTTAAATAATATTCGCCGTTTATTGTTTTTCCCTTTTAATGGTAATAGATGTAGATTATTCCGCATGAATCCGAAAAATGTTGCCATCATCTCTTTGGCCGACAAAGTCACCTTGGCCTTCTTCGGACCCGGTTCACCGGAGATACCCATTGTTTAGACTGAAGCTCTGACTCCGGAGTGTTGTAATGGATCCATGTCACATCAACAATTGCTGTTTAACAGCTCCAAACATTCCTTTGAAGTTGTCACACGATTACATTTATGGTCAATTGAGAGCAAATGCGGCAGACATCTTGCAGAATGCTTTCTTAAACCCAACTGATCATGTAAAATCGAAACCACACTACCATATGAAATGCATATGGCATCAACAATCTCACGCACTTTTATAGGTTGTTTCCACTACGGTCGCGTCCACGTCCGCGTCCAAAAATCAATGAACGCGCGTTCAAGCCTATACAAAAAACATAGGCAGTTAGGTTTGGGAAAAAGTCGCGTTCATATTGGACGCTTTTTTCGATAAGTCGCGTTTACTATAAATTCGATTATTTTTGCAATCGAAACCCACCCATACCTATTAATGGGAACACCGCACCCCGCAATTGCACATCCCTATTAAAACAGCTGTTTATCAGCATAAACATAAAGCGCTGCTGCTACTGCACATTTCCATTAGGCGCAATACCATTTGATCCTCATTTTCCACTGCGGTTAGCAAAATAAAATCATTTAACTCCATGATAATGTCACAACACAAAAATAAACACAAACAGCTGTTTGAACGCAAACGTGGACGCAAAACACAATGGAAACACCATTACAAATTTTTGATAAATCGTTGACGTGGACGCGACCGTAGTGGAAACAGCCTATTACTCATCAATCGGCAAACACCTTATCGTGATTTTTTTGACATTTTCGGATATATTGATTTGTACCACAACGAAAGTCACTTTCTACCGCTAAAATCGATGTTGTAGAGTCCCCATAGTGTTTAACAAGCTTTTCCTTGGTTTTATTGGCGGGTTTTTCTGAAAAATATAATGTTTAATTAGCACTCGAAATTTACTTTTTTCCATTTTTAATAAAATCCACGAGGTTGTATGTTTAAAACAGCTGTTAAACACAAACTAAATGACGAAACTCTCTCAAAATTTGACAGTAGTCTATTAACCGATGGTACTTGTTAGGAGCTGTGTTGCATTTCATATAACCACGAAGGAAGTTGGAAAAGTCACGGAATTATGGATATGTCCTCGTATGCAGGGTCTGAAATGCTTTATTCGATTCGTTACAAATGATATATAACATTCAGTTGGCTGAGGGTATAAAGGCAAATATGGTTTAACTTGGGAAGGGTTTTTTATACGACGCATAGAGCGTCGTATATGCTAGAGCATAGAGCTTAGAGCGGCAGGGCCCTTCATCGAGAGGGGCTTTTGTATGGGAGCTACATAAAACAATATGGTCTAATTTCACAGAGAAAAAGTGAGTTGGAAGTCGGTTGGATAAACCGACTTTTTGTTGCAATAACCAACATTCCCTTGTACTGATGGTATCATGGTTCTAGATATCATATGATGGTTGCTACAATCATAACATGTTATTCACAGCCAATAACACAGTTATTACAACATAATTTAAACATTCATATAAATAAATGACCTATAAATATTTTCCATAATATACTTATAGAAACAGGCTTAACTGTAATTTAGCGACAAACCTGATCAAAATTTTAGCCATAGATAGCCATTCTTGTTATTCAAAACAATAACCAATTTTTTTGGTAGCGACAAATTTTTCGCTATACGGCCACCGAAAGAATAACAATAAATATTCTTATATACCGTAATAAATTCTTTTCAGATTGGGGCAGTATGGGCATCATTGCAAAGCTTATAAGAACATATATTCAAAAACATAGTCGTATCGAATTCTGATCTAATTCTGAATGACTTCGGTCAGAATTCTGGCATTAAGTCTTATTAAATTCTGATGTTTTTACCGACATTACAAACCGAATTCTGAACGAATTCTGAGCTTATGTCATGGTAAATTCTGAATGTAAACAATCAAGAAGAAGAAAATATTTTTGTTCTACAAAAAAAAGTTGTAAAACATTTTACTAAGCAGTTGACCCATTGCAAGGCGGTAAAATATTACATTTTTTCAAAGATTGTTGGTTATAACTACCCAGCAAACCAAACCTTCAGAACTCAATCAGAATTCTGTACGACAATCGGCAAAATGTTCAGATTTCGGAGCAGAATTCTTAGCGAGTTCGTAACGAAAAACATATGAGAGGGTTGACACAAATTCTGAACTACTTCTCTGAGGGAATTCTGAATTTTTTGCAGACATTTCGAACCGATTTCTGACCGAGTTCTGAACTGTAGTCTTGGGAAATTCGAAAGGAAATTTCGATTGGTCGTATCGAATTCTGATCTAATTCTGAATGACTTCGGTCAGAATTCTGGCATTAAGTCTTATTAAACTCTGATGTTTTTACCGACATTACAAACCGAATTCTGAACGAATTCTGAGCTTATGTCATGGTAAATTCTGAATGTAAACAATCAAGAAGAAGAAAATATTTTTGTTCTACAAAAAAAAGTTGTAAAACATTTTCAAAAAGCGTTCGGAAAGACTTTTAGTTACAAGCAGGGGTGCCTGCAGTTTCGCAAGCAATAATTGTGCTGTAACTATGTTTAGTGGCTATACACTTAAGGGTGCATTTAACGAGAACTGCCGGCAGTAGAGTTTTCCTCCGAACACAATAAAAATACCTCGCACAGCTAAGCTAACCAAACGTTCAGAATTTGAATTTGAAATATAAAAATACCTCAGACAAACAGTTAAGAATTCGTTCAGAATTATTTCCGACATGTCTGAACACTAGAACAACAACTGTAAAATATGAAGCAAATAACAAAAATTTTAAACGAATAGACTACCTCAGATAAATAGTTCAGAATTCGTTGCGAGTTCAATATGAGAAGTCTGAACAAAAAATTAATAAAAATCCCACAGGCAAGTCTAACAGAATTCGGGCCAAATTCGTTAAGATATTTCGGAACATAATAAATTACAAAATCCTCAGACAAATCGAACAAAATTTGTAACGATTTCAGTAAGAATTCTCGATAGAGTTCAGATATTGTTCAGAATTGCCTGATATCAGACATTGTCGGCAAATTTGGTTTACTCGGTACAATCAACAATCTTAGGAACAACCAATACATGTACAAATTCAGTTCAATAATTTTTCTAATTAGCTTGGGTTACCGATACATCTTCAACCGATACTGTCTGTTCCTACTACTGAAATTTGGCGTGTACCCAATCAACATTCGGTTGTACCGATGGAATGCATGGATTGTAGGTGTACCCAACAACATTCGGTTGTGGCAACAAATCTGTTCTCTGTATGTATAGGAGCTTATAACGAAGTGCGTTCATTTTGAGCAAAACCGGATTTTAAATTGGGTGGGTGTATGGGCTACATAAAATCACGGAACGATATCGTCTTATTTGTAGAATGTTGGTTAAGGGTCACCTTTAAGGCAGTCCTTAAATCAATAAACCCTTTTGTATAGGCGTTATATGATGATTTAAAAATGGTTTTTAGGTTTTTTTGAACCGTGGTTTCTGGTCGATTCAGTTGTTAAAACTGGTTCATACGAGAAAGAACAAAACTAGTTAAATTAAAACAACATGGTAAGGGTTCCAATTATCCGTCAACAAGTTTATAGCCACATTCTAAATAATTGATGTCAGCAGAATCACTCTAATAGTATTTAAGTATTATGCTACTATCAAAATAGTGCATTTGCAGCTGTTAGAAAGAGGCGTGTCAGTTTTGAACAAAAACTACGAAATACAAATTTTATTGGTAACATTTTACGAAAGTTATCGTGCTTACCAGTCTCACTGACTGTCTATCCGACATAGCTCAAATGACTTAAAAAGTAGAAAACGAAATTGCTCTAAGCATATGTAGGGTCTAAAATGCTTATTTTGATGCGGTTGTCCGTTCTAATTGATATATACTCGTAACTTGAGGATTTAATGAGTCGTTGTGAATTTTAAATAAGATTAATGAAACGACGGAAAGTAAAGCCATTTACGCCCCCTTTGGACCGAATATGTCTTAAAAATGAACCGTATAAGGGTTAGAGTAAATGTTAGCGGATCAACCGACTGAAACTTCTTGACTTGTTTAAATGTGACTTTGCTAAATTAATTCTTAATCGGAGTACAAGCTTTTTAAACATCTATTAATAACTGACCTTCCGTGTGCTGTTTTCTCCAGACCACGAACTAACATTCGGTTTTAATGATTAAATATTTCAAATTATTATTTGGAAAATAAAAGAGATTGTATTTAAAAAACGTTATACTTTATTGTGATATACGCATAATTTTCACATTTCTCATTGTACAATTTATTAAAATTTGCACAAATTATTTATTTTCGCCCACGATAACGGCCATAACCGCGCTTGCCACCACCACGATTGCGTCCATATTGGCGTACTAAACGAGCGCCGGTGTTTTCATGGCCTTGAACATCCACATCCAGAAGTGATTGATGAGCGGCCTGGACTTGACTCTCAGCAGGAGTTGCAGTAATTCCCAAAATGGCCACCATTGCCAACAGAACAAAACACAAAACGAAACGCATTTTCACTCAGAGATTCAAAGGCAAGATCAATGGCACTTCAATTGCAACGGAGACTTGTGTTTACTGTTGAAATAAAACTGTCAAACTCTGATTCCCAATCACTCTGCGTTC
The DNA here is from genome assembly GCA_963513945.1 of Hydrotaea diabolus. Taxonomy (NCBI): domain Eukaryota; kingdom Metazoa; phylum Arthropoda; class Insecta; order Diptera; family Muscidae; genus Hydrotaea; species Hydrotaea diabolus. The sequence continues at coordinate 78,019,499 of OY740720.1, forward strand.
ACATTTTATAGAAAAATTGTGATATTTAATTTAGTTTAATCAATGAATCGTGGAAAACTCAGCCAACATGAAAAAACTAGAATTGTAATATAGAACTAGAATTGTAATATAAACTCCTACAAATACACTGCAAGTACGATGGATTTTTAGCATTGAAAATAATAATTGTTTTTTAAGTCTAGTCAAAGATAAGCCATGGGTTCAGTGACGTCGAGATGGTCATCAAGCTATTGACAGTCATCGAACCTTGTAAGTTTGTTCTGCTCGAATTCATGGGGATTCCCTGGTATTGTGCCATCATGTAATGTAATCTTCAGCGCTTCAAATATAAATTTATTAGATTGCTAGCATTTGTATGGGTACTTCGATGTATGAACATGAATACATTCTAGTTAAATATCGCATGTAATGGACAACAGTAACGGAAATAAGATTTTGTCGTTTTTGCTCTCCTTTACAGGATGGAGTGTATACTTAATGCCTTATCCTGTTTGCAACATACCAATATATTGTTCAAAAACTCTATGAACTAAAAATTTCTTGAATCTTCGTACAAATCTAAGACGATATAGCCGTCACCATCCAATCGCCTGTCATACGTGCAATAATTATTATAATAAGATACGGTTTGTTGTTGTTTGTCATAAAGGGGAGGAAAAGTAAGTCAGCGAAGTGAAAGCGAAGACAGCACCATCTGGTAGACGCATGTTTCGCCGCTGGTGTAAGTGGCTTCTCAATACCAATGTCTGTACTCGTTAAACGATCTATATATACGAAGCATTGCTTGATTTTTGCATATGGGCATTTCCAGCGAAATTCCACTGAGACGAAAAAATTAAACGCACTTAAAAAAAAAACCTGTTTCAATATTTTAAAAAAAACACTCTCCTATAATTGCTGTCCTACTGCTTATTAATGAATGAAATACTCATCTTTGCTTTTGTCAATAGAAAATCGGCTTCAACTTTAAATTATGCTTTAATACATAAATTTTGATGTTTCTTATTACCATTTCTTTTTAATTTTTTCTATAAGTACATACGAAAATGTGTTACGCCAACAAATTTTATAATTTCTACCTCTTAAAATAGCAAGCAAAAAAAACATTTTTTAATGGGTTTTAATGTGAAAAAAAGTAAAAACTAAAAACAATCTTTCTGGAATATGTGTCCCGTTCACGATGTCCCGTTCGTGAAAGTTACAAATTTCTGTTAAAAACAAAAGATTGACATTTCAGGAAATAACTTATTCATGAATGCTTTATTAATAAGTTCAATATAGTTTAATAAATTTTACTACTAAATAATGCGAGAAAATTCGTTGATTTTTTAATTTTTTAACATACTGGCAAAAATTACTTCAATTTTTTGTCCCGTTCGCGATCTTAAGTTTATCTTAAGTATTTGAAGATCGTTGAAATTATACAAAGAGCATTTTGAACTCAAATTTTGAGCTACTGAAAAGCAATTAAGCCTTAAATACACAGAAGAGCTTAAAAATTGTTATGTTTTACTTTAAAGCATACGATTATCTCGTTCGCGATCGCAGAAATACCCATATTGTCAAAGAGTTAGGACACAAGCGATACACTGAAACAATTCCTACTATATTGACAGACTGTCCAACTGAAGTTTTTTCAGATTTAATTTTTTATTTTGAATGAAAGTTTGTGACACTTTTTCTTGGGATGTATTTCGAACCATGCCAACACCACTTGTTCCAAAATTCAGCTTCATATCTCGAATAGTCAATGAGATATTGTGTTTTCAAGTTAAGGATTGTTGATTTTTCTTGAGGTTGGCCCAGTAATTATGAGGGGAAAGCTATTACCTCTTGGCCGATCTGGCCCAGTTTAAATACCTACCCTTTCATTCCATCTACACAATATTCCGCAAAATGTCACCACCAAGCTTTAATAATGCCACCTGTAGTGTGCTCTTCACAGGAAAATAGACAGACATAGCTAGATAACTTTAGAATTTTACGACGATTCAGAATATAAATACTTTATGGGGTCTCTGACCATTATTTCGGGGCGTTGCAAACGGAATGACAAAGTGAATATAACTTCTATCGTATAACGGAAGGTATAAAAATGTCAATAATTTACACTAGCACACAAGTTCTCTTAATTTTTTGAAATACTGGAACAAATTCAGGCTGGCAAAAGTTAGGTCGATTCTGAGAGTGAGGGGTGAAAATATAGGCTAAATTACAAGACCCGTATCGCGGCGTTTGTTTATGTTAGTTCAATTTTTTTTATCGATTTTTCAATTTTTTTAGCATATTGTTGATGTGGTTTTTTGGCTATAACTCGTCAACTGATTGATATTTTTTCAATCTGTAAAAGCCAAATTATTGCTAGAGACCTGTTCAACAATCACAATTTTTAAAAAAATTGATTTAGAAATTTTTTACTTAAAACTTTTCATAGCTAACATTTTAAAACTATATTATATATTATTTTATAATTTCTTTTTCAATATTTCTTCAAAACCAACACTGAACAAAATTGGTACATAAAAAATGAAAAGTAAATTAAGATTAAGCTGGAAAACGCAAGTTTTGTATTATGATTATTTTCTTTTCAAATGAAATTTATTGAAAAAACTGAGAAGCATATTATAGATCAAACTGAAAGCAAAAAAGACTTAGTTTGGTGGATAATATTTTCAAAAAGCATAAAAAAAATTATGAAATTTGCTTCATAAGCACCGCAAACATTTTCTAAATCAGTTTTTTTAATTTTAATTGTTGGACAGGTCTCTAGCAATAATTTGGCTTTTACAGATAGAAAACGTATCAATTAGTCGACGAGTTATAGCCAAAAAAACCATATTAACAATATGCTGAAAATCGGCATATGAATGCAAAGTTCGAAGGTCGATTAAAAAAAATTGAACTAACATAAGCAAACGCCGCGATACGGGTTTTCTAATTTAGCCTATATTTTCACCCCTCACTCTCAGAATCGACCTAACTTTTGCTAATCCCAAGATATACTGTCGACGTCTGGCATAAGGCAGAATAGAATAGGTTTTGATCTAGGTTTTAAAAGGTCTATGTAATATTAATTATTTATTCCTTGTTAAGATTTAGAGTACAAAACCCATTACTTCCATTTCAGCAAAATCTTTGTAGTCCAGTGTTAGTTATCACAAAAGCTTTTAATTCACACATTTGCTGAGGGTTTATTGCCCACATCAAATAGTTAAATATTGACAATTTAAAAGCCAGAGCTATACACTTAGTACGGACATAAATACTGTTACAACATTGAACTCACCCATTTCAATAGTAGAATGGAACACACCCCGTTAATGTCATATGGGCTTTGAAAGCTAACCTCAATAGCGTTAGTCTGTAAAGGGATTTTAAAATTGTTTCAAATTTCATCATAGAGTGGTCAGATAATGAGAAAAGTATCGCTGTAATAGCGTTTTTCAAGTGTGAAATGATAAATGAAAAAAATTAAAAATGCTCCGGCCAATAGGGATTAGCCGCATGTTCGTCAACCGTTGCATAAAACTATTTGAGGAGACTCTCTGTTCGAACACCGCATGTCATCAAAGCCGTTAAATCAAGAATTCACAGAAATCCGCTCCGAAAACAGAAAATCATGGTCCGTGAGATGAATATCACGCAAAAGTCCATGAGTCGAATCATTAAAAAAGACTTGGAACTTGGGGCTTTCAAACGACGTACCGGACATTTATTGACTGCGGCTTTAAAAAAAATAGGATTGAAAAATACAAACGTCTTTTGGTGAAGCACGCTGATAACTTGCACCGAAAAATTTTGTTCACCGATGAAAAAACTTTTATCGTTCAGGAAAAATTAAACAAGCAAAATGATAGAGTGTATGCGCGGTCATCTAAGGAAACATCTGAACTGATCCCAAGGGTGGAAAAGGGTCATCACCCAGCTTCAGTCATGATTTGGTTGGGTGTCTCTTACTATGGGGTCACTGGCCTGCACTTCTGCGAACAAGGTGTCAAAACATCGGCCAAAGTTTACCATGAAACCGTTTTGGGAGCTGTTGTGAAGCCTCTTAAAAATTCCCTGTTCCAAAACCAGCCATGGACTTTCCAGCAGGATTCTACGCCGGCCCATAAGGCTAAAACGTCCCAGGCCTGGCTTCGAAACAATTTGCCAGCGTTCATTTCCTCTGAAGAATGGCCCTCAGGCAGTCCAGATTTGAACCCATTGGATTACAAATTGAGGACGGTTTTAGAGGACAAGGTTTGTCACAAAAGAAACCCCAACATTGGATCTCTTAAGACTGCTTTGGTTCGAGCTGTGGCCAATTTTCCAATTGACGAGGTTCGTGCAGCTATTGACGATTGGCCAGTGCGACTTAAGGTGTGTGTAAAGGCAAAAGGCGGTCATTTCGAATGAGTAGATTCTTCTTGGATACAATATACATCAATTAATATATTAAGAAATATTTGGTCCAAAAACATTCAGTACTTTTTATTTTACAGCATAAAACGTGTGTTACAGTATTTATGTCTCTACTAAGTAGTGCCTTACAGTTTAACAATTTTGTAATTGTATGTAAATAGGGCAAACAAAATTCAACTTTCACAAGCGTAAATATTCAGAACGATCTAGCAATGTCTGCCCATCCATTCGATGCACTTCTGGTACATACTGCTAGCTTTCCTTCGTCGTTGTTGTTAGTAAAATCGAAACCAGCTGAAACAATTTAGAAACCAGCTATAAGGCTAAACCCTCCACCGCCATACGCTACTAAAATTAAAAAAAAACAATTGTCTGTATTTTGAGCACTTTCAGTCCAATCCAATATTTGGATTAGTGGCAAAATTTGCTTTAATATGAGTGTCCATATGTCCATATTGATTTTAAATCGCCAGTTTTGGACATGCGCGAAGTTTTTTGGGCCTAAAAGTTCAGCAACTATGCACATTTTTGGGGATTTTAATACGTCTTTAGTAACAGTACCCATTTTACTATGTCCGTCTACAAAAAAATATGATTTGTTAAGCAAATACTGAAAAAAGTGTACTTTTTATCGAGGAAACCTTTAGTCTATTAAGGGAAAGTTTTTCCCCCTGGTCCGATTTTCAGGATTCAGGTTGATTCGCTTTCAACAGAAAAAATGGACATGTCTAGATTTTAATAGAGTTTTGTGATGATCAAAATATGTGACAGCGCATAGAGAAAGGGACCTAAGGGTAAAAAAATCAATTTTCACTTTTTTGTTTGATGTGGACAACATCTGAGCATCGAATGAGACCGATCCCATGCCCCAAAAGTGTTCCCTCCCAGAGATATGCGCGATTTATGAAAGTGATGGTACACCAAAGATACACGTATTTAAATCTTTAAAATGGCTCTCCTGAACAAAACTGGTTTTTACCCTTAGGTCCCTTTCTATTTGGCGCGTCACATATATATAATTTATAGGGTCTCTGATCAATATTCCGTGGTGATGGAAACGGAATGACAATTTTAGTATACCCATACTCTTTGGTGGAGTGCATTAAGAAATGAAAAGACTTGTGGTATGGTCGGATTTTTTTTCGGCATTTTGGGCATTCAGTATAGTACAGGGTGTCCATCGGGAAAATATACTACTTTGTTTGTTTATAATTTTTGATTAAAAGAATGAGAATGGATCTTATATTGATAAATGTTTTATTTGATGTCGGCAATTATGAATGGAATACAATATCAGATAAATGGCTGACTCTGTTAGACTCAAAAATGCGAGCCCTTTTGAGCACTTTTTTCATTACATTCTCACACATTTCATGCGGTATTTCATTAATTTTATCACGAACATTTTGTTTGCGTTGCTCAAGTGTTTCTGGTTTGTTTGCATAAACCTTGCTTTTCAGATATTCCCACATAAAGAAGTCCGGAGCAGTCAAATCTGGCGACCGTGGAGGCCAATCAACATCACCATTTCTTGAAATAACTTGTTGTGGAAAGAGGTCTCACAGTAATTCCATTGTAATCCTGGCTGTATGCAATGTGGCACCGTCTTGTTGATACAAAGTTTTCAATCATATCACGATATCGCTCCCCATTGACAGTTACCCTTACGCCGTTTTCATTTTCATAGAAGTAAGGTCCAATGATTCCTCCTGACCAAATTGCGCACCAGACTGTCACTTTTAATGGATACGAAGGTGATTGATGAATAGTTTGAGGGGTTTCCATTGCCCAGAACCGACTATTCTGTTTATTTACATATCCATTCAAATGAAAATGTGCCTCGTCACTCATTATGATTTTTCATGAAAATCGGGGTTGTCATGGGCGAGCTGTAACATCCTATTGGCATATGTACGGTGGCGTAAATAGTCTTGTGGAAGAAGCTCTTGTGTCAACTGAATCTTAAATGGAAACAAATGCAAGTCCTTGTGCAAAATTTTGGCCGAAGTTATTCTTTGAAGACCAAGCTCCTGAGCACGGCGTCAAATTGAGGTTGATGAATTGTTTTGAACACTTACTTGAGCAGCAGTAATGTTTTTAGCCGATCTTGCATTACGTTGTGGTCAATGTTTGGCCCTATCCGCTACAGACCGTCTTTCTTCGAAATCATTACTACACTATAAATATGGGTTTTGTTGGCACGTTGTTTATCCCAAAAAATTCATGTAACTTTCTCATCGTCACAAGAATTGACAATTGATTTTGATCAAATTTTTGAACGATTAAAACACACGTTGGTTTATCGAATATTATTCCATAATAAATTTGCCACGTCTCTACTTCACGACTGCCAAATATGAACTGTCTAGATTAATGTTTACCAAAATGGCGGCAAAACAAAGTAGTATACCTTCCCGGCGGACACCCTGTATCAATGATTGTTGTCGGATTTTTGGGAAAATGTTGGTCAAAAAAAAATTGTCCAGCGGAAACACTGCTCCGTACTCCGAACAACTTCTGAGTGTCTACGATACTTGGGAAGCCAGAGCGAGTCATTAGCGCCTCCTCCAATAGCCACCTACTGTCAGCGAATGATCTCCATGTTAGAATAGGCGGCTGGAAGCGGACTTCAAATCTAGTAACAAGTGGTCATATATGGCTTCTTACCTCCTGGAGGCCTTGCTGGTAGCCTCATTTCCAGAATCGGGTGCAGAAGCCCAAGCTGCTACTTATGTTAATTCAACTTACCTCTAGAAATAAAGGGGCCTTATACTTCTTATGGGAATCAAAGGAACCAATATTTTTACAGGGTTGGTCATTTAAAATTTTAAATTTCAGTCAGCTGTAAAAAAAGTACTGATAAACTTTTCAAATTTCTGGAAATGGAACACAATATCATTCATATGAACACCACAACTGGCTCGGCAGTACGTCATCCAATCAACCCAATTTTTCAGTACATTTTCGATTGTTTCGGTTCTAATCTCTTTAATGGCAACTTCGATTTAATGTTTCAACTCTTTAACTGTGTCTGGATGTTTTGCATAACATTTCTCCTTAGTTTGTTCCATCAGAAAATAATCCAACGGGCTCAAATCACAGCTCCGAGGCGGCCAATTGACTTCACAATGATTATTCGATTTTCAAAAACAGTGCGTAAAATATCGATGTTTTCGTTGGCTATGTGACAAGTGGCCCCGTCTTGTTGAAACCACATGTCGCCCATATCATTCTCTTGAATTTTTGGAAACAAAAATTCGTTGAGCATGGCGCGGCAAGGCTCACCGTTGAGCTCATTTTGGAAACAATTTCATCAAGCTGCGAACCATTTCTTTCCGAGCAGAAATAATACTGATTGGTAGTCAACATTTTAAGCGTGTTAAATCTGTGCGTGCGGTACTAACACCTAATTCTAACAAATAGATTAGGCAAACGGAATGACATATTCAAAATACTCGTTTGAGACAATAAAAGTCCAACAATCTTAAAATCTTTCACAAAAAACATTTTTTTCGACGTCTTCCAAGGTAATCTAGAGGCATTAACTGATTTCAGTGCCTCAAAGGGTAAGCCATTTAAATTTTTTAATTTGAACTACCGATTACTTTGAAATGTAAAATAACATTCATTTATTTTTTTTCAGGTTTATCAGGGCTGTCATACAAACCATGTCGGTTTTGCTAATTGTCGTTTTTGCAAACCAATGATGGTTTCATTTGGTGTCATGAAACCAAGTTGGTTTTGCCCATTTCGAATGTAAATAAAACCAATGTTCGAAAACTAATAACATTGGCTTTCATTAAACCAAATCACAGGGAAGCTATACGCTGGAACAAAATTGGGAAATATTAAAAACTTACTTCCAGAGTAGACTTCAGTTCAGTTTGTGCGTCAATTTCATGAAAGTGGATTGTTATTGGAAAAACCAACAAGAGTACGTTATCCTCCATTGCGTTCAATCAAAATCATTGCTGCTGTGGCTGAGAATGTCCAAGAGCATCCATCAACATCATTTCGAGATCGTCCTCGGGAAGTGAACATTTTTCGCACTTCTCTGAGACGACTTACAAAGTTAAATGAGTCCAAAAACTGCAGCCTCATGACCCTCCGATGCGCTTCGCCCAATGGGTTGAAGATGAAGAATTTTAACAAAAATCCTGTTTTCAGATGAAGCTCATTGGCATCTCTGTGGCTATGTCAATAAGCAAAATTGCCGCATTTGGGGTTTAAAGTACCCACACGTGACTATTGTGAAGCCAATATACATCCACAACGAGTCACTCACTGTTTGGTGTGTATTTTTAGCTGGCGACATCATAGGACCATTTTTCTTCGAAAATGAGCAAGGAGCCGCCGTAACCATTGAGCGATACTGCGCCATGCTCTTCGAATTTTTGTTTCTAAAAATTCAAGAGCATGGTATGGACGACATTTGGTTTTCAGAAGATCACACGCATTGTTTTTTAAAAATTAGATAATCAGTCGACATAGTGATGTCAATTTGCCTCCTCGTAGCTGTGATTTAAGCCCTTTGAGCTGTTTTCTATGGGAAGCCAGTAAGGATAAATGTTACGCAAAACATCCAGAGTCAATTGAAGCGTTTTAAGAGCTTCGACCCGAAGCAATCGAAATGCACTGAACAATTGGGTAGTCAAATGAATGATATTGGCCGTGTTCTATTGGCAACTCGCTTAGTAGGTCGCTAAAGCGAGAACTTTACACCATTGTAAAAAATTTAAAAATTATTTTGTTTACAGAAAACTACAGACAACTTGCGTTCAAAACCTGTTTGTTTTAAATAATTATATTTTTTGATAAGGAAGTTATTAAAGAATAACCATTAGCGAGCTTAAGCAAGATCGGTTATAACTCGCTTATAGTATTTTTTGAATAACTTTTTTTACAAATTTTCAAATCCAACAGCGTAAAGTCATACAGTGTTTGTGTATAATAAAAGTTCAAAAATTACTCGTAAAGTTTGAAGTTATCGCTCTAGCGACCACTTACTCGTTTAATAAGCAAGTACTAATAGAACGCACCTATTGTGTTCCATTATTTAATGATAAAGCTCAACCTTTCAAATAAGCCTCCAATTTTAAATAAAACAGTACATTTTTTTTACAGCCGATTCAAATTTAAAATTTTAAATGGGCCACCCTGTATATTGTCAATAAACGCTGTCAGGCATTTATGACACTCATAAATCGATTCAGTTCTTAATTATGTGTACAGGTTTTGAAAATAAGTACTCTTTTTAGAGGACTCCCGAAATGCATCCTGCTGCAACTGGAATACTCGTATTAAATACTTTTTGCCATTTCATGCTACACCTTCAAAGTGTGTGTATAAATTTTAGAAATTAAACACTTGTTATTTGTTGGTCTACAAATTATTACTTTGCCAATTTTTGCATTTTTATTAGAAATTAATTGCAATAAAAAAAAATTGCCGACGCACGAAATTGTTTGACTTTGCTCTAGAAAGTCGAAATAATATCGGCCAGTGTTTGTTGTAAACAACTTTTTTTCCAGAACTGTGCTCCAGAATCTTGATTTCTGACAGTCTGTTCTGGAGACAAGATGACGCTAGCAGAAGGCTAACAGCGATAGGTATAAATATGAATTCACTAGGGAATTTGAGTCAGTAGAATTTAAACAACCTAATAAAATAACAACAATCTTAAAGGCGAAATATCGCAATCTTAAAATAACATGAAATATTTCATCGTATTGATCGTTTTGGCTGTAGTAGCCTCGGTCTATGCACATCCTGGTTTCCCTGAGCGAGGAGAAACTTTGGAGAGCGCCGATGCGAACTCGGCGGTGGACCCCAGTGTAGATCATGCACGTAAAACTCGTGGTTATGGCGGATATGGCGGATACGGTGGTCCTTATGGCGGTTACGGTGGATTGGGTGGTGGTTACGGCGGATTGGGTGGTGGTTACGGTGGATTGGGTGGTTATGGTGGTTATGGTGGTCTCGGTGGACTGGGTGGATTCGGTAACGGATTCGGTGGAGGTCTCGCTGGTTCCAGTGCCCAATCCAGCTCCTCGTCCTTTAGTGGTGGATATGGCGGCGGACTCGGTGGCGGTCTCGGCGGCTTTGGTTTTGGCAGATAATTTAATTGAAACTTCTTATAAGAATTATTTTAAATTTAAAAAAAAAACTTCTTGTTGAAACGCAGGAAAATGTTTTTTAGTTTTCATTTCACTTACAACGGCTATGGAGATAAACTCCTTACAGACTAGCTACAATAAGAATGTTATATAAATTACAACAAATTCATTTAAATTATAATTAAAAACTAATTTCATAAAGTAATTAACAAATTGTTTTACTTACTTCAAGGAAGACTACAATCTACATGTCAACAAACTGTGTTGAAAAGCTTTATAGATTTATGCAAGGGTTCAATGACAGCATAATTTGAAAGATTCATTTCAATGACAAAGGGAATCGAATGTCGAAATACTCTAGGTGGTACATTGAACCCCATGAGCGACAATTAACATTTCCACAAATTAATCGATATGAAAACATAACAGATAAAAGATCTCTCTTAGATTTAATAGTTATGAGATTTGAAGTATATACAGGGTGGGTGATTTGTAATTTTAAATTGAATCAGCTGTAAATAAAAGTACTGATTATTTTTTCAAATATCTGGTTTTATTGGAAAAGTCGAACTTTGTCGTTTAATAATGGAAACAATATCATTCATATTAAGACCACAACTGGCGCGGCAGTACCTAAACTTTTTTCAGTACATTTTCGATTCTTTCGGTCGAATCTCTTCAATGGCAACATCGATTTGATGATTCAACACTTCAATTGTCTCTGGATGCTTTGCGTAACATTTATCCTTAACGGCTCTCCACAGAATCCGATTTTAAAAAAAACAGTGCGTAAAATGTCGATTATTGCATTGGCTGTGTGATATGTGGCCGCGTCATCTCAAAACCAAATGTCGTCCATGTCATACTCTTGAATTTTTAGAAATAAAAATTCTCAGAGCATGGCGCGGTATCGCTCACCGCTTAACAGTTACGGCGGCTCCTTGTTCATTTTCGAAGAAAATTGGCTCAATGATGTCGCCAGCCAAAAACACACACCAAACAGTGAGTGACTCGTTGTGGATGCATTGGCTTCTCAATAGTCACGTGAGGGTTCTCTAAACGCCAACTGCGGCAATTTTGCTTATTAACGTAGCCACAGATTTGCAATCGAGCATCATCTGAAAACACGATTTTTCGGTAAAATTCTTCCCATTAGGCAAAGCAAAAACGTATCGGATGATGTTCCATTATTAAATGAGAAAGTTTAACCGTTCCAATAAAGCCAAAAATTTAAATATAATACTTTTTTACAGCCGATTTAAATTTAAAATTTTAAATCGACAGCCCTTTACTTAGTAGGGACATAATACTGTTACAACATTGAACATACCCATTTCAATAGTAGAACTGAACATACCCCGTTAATGTCATATGGGTTTTGAAAGCTAACCGCAATAGCGTTAGTCTGTAACGGGATTTTAAAATTGTTTCAACTTTCATTATGGAGTGGATGAGAACCGTATAGCTGTAATAGCGCTTTTCAAGTGTGATATGAAATTTCAAAATCGTCCGGCCACTAGGGATTAGCCGCATGTTTGTCTACCGATGCATAAAACTGTTTAAGGAGACTGGAGATGTAAAAGACCGCTACCGGTTGGGCCGCCCACGCTCTGCATGTCAAAAAAGCCGTTAAAACAAGAATTCACAGAAATCCGATCCGAAAACAGAAAATCATGGTCCGTGAGATGAATATCACGCAAAAGTCCATGAGTCGAATCATTAAAAGAGACTTGGGGCTTGACTGCAGCTTTAATAAAATTGGATTGAAAAATGCAAATGTCTTTTGCTGAAGCACGCTGATAACTTGCACAGAAAAATTTTGTTCACCAAGGAAAAAAATTTTACGGTTCAGGAAAAATTTAACAAGCAAAATGATAGAGTGTATGCGCGGTCATCTAAGGAAAAATCTGAACTTATCCCAAGGGTGAAAAAGGGTCATCACCCAGCTTCAGTCATGGTTTGGTGGGGTGTCTCTTACAATGGGGTCACTGACCTGCATTTCTGCGAACAAGGAGTCAAAACATCGGCCAAAGTTTACCAAGAAACCGTTTTGGAAGCTGTTGTGAATCCTCTTAACAATTCCCTGTTCCACAACCAGCCATGGACTTACCAGCAGGATTCTGCGTCGGCCCATAATGCTAAAACGTCCCACGCAATTTGCCAGCGTTCATTTTCTCTGAAGAATGTTTCTTAGGCAGTCCAGATTTGAACCCATTGGATTACAAATTGTGGACGGTTTTAGAGGACAAGGTTTGTCACAAAAGATACCCCAACATTGAATTTTCCAATGGACGAGATTCGTGCAGCTATTGACGATTGGCCAGTGCGACTTAAGGCGTGTGTAAAGGCAAAAGGCGGACATTTCGAATAAGTAGTTTCTGTTTGGATACAATATACTTCAATAAACCTATTAAAAAATATTTCGTTCAGAAACATTTAGTACTTTTTATTTTACAGCATAAAACGTGTGTAACAGTATTTATGTCCCTACTAAGTATATAACACTTTGAGGATAATTAATGGAGAGATTCACAACTGAACAAAAAACCAGAATAGTGGAATTTTATTACTTAAATCAGTAATCAATTACACTCTGCGACAAATGGTAAGGGTCAGTGATCGGTTTGGAATGAAACCACCGGGGAAAGTTATATTGGTAAAAAAAAGTCATACGTGTTCCAGCGTTTCGCTGGGTCTCATCTAGGAATCGAGATATATCGATTTGAAGTTAGTAAGTATCGTATAGGGGAATTTGTCACGTTTTAGGCTCTTTTGTTTGACATAACTCGAGAACCACTCGTCCGATTTAGCTGAAACAAATTTAGAAAAATTAAGAATTACAATTCCTCTAATCTGTTCTTAAACCGTTTTCCTACTTAAGCAACAGTTTCGCAATTATAAATAAATGTATGAAAAAAAAAATTATTTTTGCCTAAAAATTAAAATTTTTTTTTTTTAATTCATAAAAAATCCAAAACGGTAAAAAGTGTCAAGTCCTATTACTTTATTACTATAAATTTATTTCAGCTAAATCGGACGAGTGGTTCTCAAGTTATGTCAAACAAAAGAGCCAAAAACGTGACAAATTCCCCTATACGATACTTACTAACTTCAAATCGATATATCTCGATTCCTAGATGAGACCCAACGAAACGCTGGGACACGTATGACCTTTTTTTGACCGATATAACTTTCCCCGGTGGTTTCATCCCAAACCGATTGTGGCTGTCGCACAGTGTTATTTAACGCAAACACATGAGTGATGAAGCTCGTTTTAATTTGAATGGCTTTGTCAATAAGCAGAACTGTATGTTTTAGGGTTCTTAAAATCCAAGAGCCATTCATCAATGCCAATTGGACCCCAGTATGGTGAGGGATTACATCTGCAAATATCATTGGGCCTTACTTCTTTGAGAATGAAGTAACCATAAATGGAGAGAGGTATCGGTTTATGGTAGACAATTTTTTTCATCCTGCTCTTGAAAACAGACCTGAGATATGGTTTTAGCAGGACGCAGCCACTGCCCACACTGACCGAGACACAAAGGCACTTTTAAGTCACAATTATTTCCAAAAATTATTTGCTAGCGCGATCGCCAAAATTGTCAGCATCCGACTATTTTCTTTCAAGTTATTTGAAGAAGCGAATATACGTGAACAAACCCCAGACAATCCTTCACCTCAAGACCAACAGTGTCGCAGAAATTCGAATGCTACAGCCACAAACTTTGAAAGATGTTATGGAAAATACTCTAAAACGAGCGGGGGTCATTTAAGTGACATTATTTTTCACAGTCAGTTTAAAAAATATTCCATTATGTACTTTATATTATATGTATATAATCCGAGAAAATAAAATAAAAAAAAAAAATAATAAACGAAAAACTTATTAAAGTTTTTAACCCCATGGTATCTTTTGGCCCACCCAGTACATATAACGCAAAGTGATGGTTTTTGCGAAAGTGGAACATCTGGATATTAATTTGTTGGGTAATTTCCGTTGGAGCTCTGCCATAACCGGTCTGACCATATGTGCAGTTGCTCCATTTTGCTGGAACCAAATGCTGTTTAATCAGATACGACTTCGGCGCAGTTCAAGGTAAAAACTCCTTCAGCATCTTAAAATAAGGATCCCCATTGACAGCCACTATCACGTCGTTTTTTTCAATGCAGCTTGATGAAACTGCGCACCACAGAGTAACTCGTTATGGGTGCAGTTCCGTCTCATAACGTATTTTTGGGTTAGATTCACTCCATACACGGCAATTTTGCTTGTTTACACTGCCGCTAAGATCAAAATGGGCCTCATCAGACATAAACAAGCATTTTATTAAATTGTTGCCTTCTTCGGACATTTTAAACAGTTTTTGCCAAAATTAAGTCTAATAGGCAAATCCGGAGGGTAATTTTGACTTTTTGCGGAAAAAAGTTTAAGTCATCATGAATTATTCGTTGTAGTGACCATCTGCTAACTACAATTTGCGCCGTTGAGCTTCGAGTCGAAACGCTTGAACCAAAACAGAGGGATCTCGATGGTGCGATCGTACCGATGGTCCGGTCATTGTGCCATGCTTCCAGATTCGGCAAAAAAATTTACCAACCTCATTATGGAACTCTAGAGAAAGATGTCCAGCGGTATAAGAGTGTACCTTTAGATCATCGAAACTATCAGGCAGGTCTGACGAAGTCGCATCAACAGTATCCAGCTACCGTGTGAATTAGTGCTAAGGTAACATCCCCCGGAGATTTCACATGAGGAGAAGGTACTACCTAGGCAAACGCGCGTGCTTCTGGCTCAGCAGAGATCTGGATGGTGCAGCCGTATCAATTCTTATTGGGCACGAATTGATGCTAACGTGTCGGACATCTGTCCCGCCTGCCATCAGGGACCACATAATGTGCTGCACCTCTTCAGTTGTCCGGCCAAGCCCACTTAGCTGACCCTCAGGTCTCTTTCAGTTCAAATGGCGCGTTTCCTCCACCTGACTATCGAAGAAGATCCCCCATAGACGAACAAGACTTCAAGTTAAAATATACTGTTGTTACAACAACCAGCCTCATAATGGTCCATCTACTCGGGGTAGTTCCGCCAAACTCCTGTCTGCAATGCAATACTACAAAACATGTGCGGCAGTATGCACTTTTCAAATCCTCTTTTCGATATCCCAAGCATTCATTTTAACAAATCTAAATACTAACCTTCCAAATTTAATAAAGAATAAGCCGAGTGCTCGCACAGAAAAAAAGTCATTACGTTTAGTTTTAGTAGCACAATTTATGTGCCAGCCTGTTTATAAATCAACAGGAAGCTGAAATTTAGAAGTCCGTTTTTGGTACAAAAATATACTTCGATCGAAAAATAGATCGGCCCACAATTCTTATCTGTAACTTGATTACAGCAGAAGTAATTATCGATCGGTACACATTTACTTGGGTAAAATTAAAACATATTTGGGAATTACAAACATTTGGCATTAAAGTTAATACCGTTGGACAGAGAGACGCAGTTCAGTTTTTAAATAAAAAAAGAAACATTTTTTATACCCATATACGAATTATACAATTACCATGTTTGAAGCATACCTTTAGGCTTTTCCATTTGCAATGATATTCACCACAAACTATTCTCACCTTTTTCCAATCAGACAAACTAAAATTTAATATTTTTTGCTGCAGTCGGCCGCCTTCACTTTAAACAAGAATTCAATAATTGAAATAGGCCAAATCGAAGGCATTTCTTTTTTGTTTCATTAGTTGATACCCTAAAATTCCATATGAATTGTCAAAGAAACTTTTTATTTCTAATCACGGGCGGCGCCTTTAAAGAGAGCGATCTAGATCAACAGGTTTGTGTCTTAAGTTTTTTGTTTGCCTTTCCAGTTCCACGGCCAAGTACGTGTCTTAAGTCTAATGCTGAACGATAAAATTACTCCGGGACAAGCATACGTACGAATAAATGGATGAGTGGTGCATCATCTCGGCCAATCAAGAGTAAGTTGTAAAAGAACTCAAATCAGTGGGCGAAGACAAAGAAACGTATTCATTATTTATCTGCCGCATTAGTCGCTAGGTGTAAATTGGTGGTAAATACCATCGGGGCATTGCTTACATAAAAAAATATTATCAAATCTTTGTGTACATAAGTCAGCACGGCAGACGAAAAAGAAAGTGGATCTAAAATAGAGGACAAAATATATAACAAATTTCACTTGAATCGCTGCCGACGCCACACATGTGTCGTTACACATACTTCACATGGATGGGACGTTCGGGAATTTGAATAAAATACAAAGTCTTTTTTGGGCTAGTAATCAGTACCGTGTTGAACGCAACGAAATGAGGAATATACGGAAAATTGTCATTGGCATCTTGGTGATAGTGGGCATCTCCTACGCTAGTCTCACCGAAGGACGGCAAAATGATGAACAGCAAGTGCGTGTGCCTAGAAGCACAAAAGAATCGTCAAAGACAGGTGACAAGCAGAATAAAAAACAAACGGCCGCTGTTAGGGCCCAGCTGAATTATGGCAATCAACAGGAATTGACTACGAATGGAGGTGCTACAAATGCAGAATTCATGACAAATGTAAATGGCGATGCTTCAAATGGCTTGCTGTCCCCCAATGGACAGCAGATGCCAGGCGGATTCAATGTAAGGCTGTTGGGTTTACCACCCAATGCGGGCGCAAATCCTTTGAACAATCCCTTCATTGGACAACCATTGCTGAACTATGCCAGAAACTTCCCTTATCCTGGTATGCCATATCCACCTACGCCAATGCAGCCGAATTTGCCTGGGCCACCACAAAGTTACTTTTACGGGAATCCGAATTTACCACCATCCGCCGGCAATCCCAATGGTGATAATTTCATAGGACAGGGTCCGCTACCAGGTGCACCTAATTCTCAGCTTCCATTCCCTGGTCCCTACACCAATAGTTTTATGGCATATGGTAATTTCCAGGGTGAACAACAAGGATTTCCGGCTAACACTTTAATGGAACAACAGTTTGCGGCACAGAATCTACAAACGCCAACATTTGCTCAACTACCACCAGATTTTATGAACCCTTTCGGCGGTGGTTTCCCCTACATGGCCCGGCAACATAATCCTTCGGCTAGTAATTTTGTGATGCCAGCAGGACATTTCTCAGGGTACCCAAGATTGCAACGTGCATTGAAACTTAAAAAAGAAGAATAAATGGAAATTGTTATCTTTTGAAAACGAGTTGATTATTTTTTTTTGCAAAAAAGCGTTTTTCGCAAAAAAGAGTGTGAGAATATAACCATTTATATGAAATACTCATTTAAATATTTATCATGTTTAATGGTAGCCGTGAAACTTTGCGTTGATTTGTAAAGGAATTGTTGCAAGAGAATCAGTAAATTAAGTATTTATTATTCATTGTTCAGTAAAGAGAACAATGAGTTTTGTGGTGTCAAGAAATCATAGTTTAAATAGGAATTGATGGGATCTATCGTCAGACTCAATGACATCTTCATACAGAAATTTAATAGTATGCAGTAACTAAAACATGTTGCTTTAAAGTTTTTTAACTCTATGTAGCAAAATATCATAAGGTAACTCTGTGACGATAGTCTTTAACTCTAAAAACTATAATCTAATATTGAAAGGTAATGCCATTTTTGGCCTGATCTCAAATGCAATATTTGCCTTGGGGTGAGGACGCTGGTTGACTTTGGATTACTTGCCAAACTTAAAATGTAACTTGTGGTGCATCTACTTGTACTTAGTGACCCATACAGGGTCCATTGTTATTGTCTTTTGCTCTACAGGTTTTGCAAGGGGTGCCACAAATGACAGTTTACAACTCCTCAAAACAATCATTTGGCAGGAGGATTATTGTTGCTGATCATTAAGAACGTACTCCTCCAGGAAAAAATACAGTCTTTACGTTTTCGGCACCGATTCGATCTTTTGCCTATCCTCCCACAAGCTGCAACATTTAACTAATTTTAGCGGTTATATTTATTGTATTACAATGTCAAGACAAGACAACTATTTCATATGGGCTTTATAAATCACATTCCTATCTTATTTCATCGGGAAAAGTTGTAGGTCATAATTAATACACAATGCTTCATTTGAGCTAGATTGGATTTTAAATATGGCGTCAAATCGGTAGAACCCTTTGTATGTGTGCCACTTGGGAAGCACCAAATGATGTGGATTTTTTACCCTGGGTTCGCTACAGTTCTCTCGTCAGAGATTGGATTCAAAATGTGACTGCAAGCCAGAGGCGGCAGAACCTTAACACCAGTATGACCTTTGTTCTATGGGTGCTATATCACGGCTAAATGTGGCTTCTAAAGCGGCAGGAACCCAAAATCGAGAATATCCTTTGCATGGAGTCTATAAGATATGGTCCAGTTCTACAAAAGTTATTAATCGACAAGTAACTGCAAGGAACCTTTGTGTCGGGGCTGTATGACATGATATGTTCCATTTTCACCACGATTAGTAATAGGATTCTTACAACGCAATAAGATTAATTTTTGCAGGCTCTGATACAATATGTGACTTCAAGAACTACAAGGCCTCACATCGGGAAAAAAGTGTCCGATATGGTTCAATTTTGCCACAGTTGGATATTGCCCGCTTATTATTCTAGGTGCAAATGTTGTCGGAATCGTATGTATTTTGAATTTTCTAAAATCAGGAAAGACCAATGGGTGCTATCAAAACATAAATCAATGGGGACCAGTTGGAGCCTTGGTTAAAAGCTGTACGAAGTTTTGTCGAAAATGGTTCATAATTACGACCGGACAGACATCGCTTAATGGAATCAAATCCCTTTTCATTTTGTTTAACCACTATGGTGTTTTCAACTGACGCATAGAGAAACGAAAGGTCGTGGCTAGATCGTAAAAGAATTTCATAATGATCAACTATATAATAATTGTTATTGTCTCCGATCATATTTCATACTCCTCCAACTTTAAGTGTAGGAGACGGCAAAGTTGGTACATCCTGTGCGAATGGTGGTACATCTTCTACACTTAAAATCTGCTTTTATGGTAAGTCTTAGGCCAAGAAGACTCAAAAATATGATGTGGTCTAATGGAGACCTACAGCAGCTGAAGAACAGTTGAAGTACAGCTTCTTCCACTAAGCAAATTTACTTACTTGTATATAAATGGCAGCAAGTTGACAATAGATCATATGGAATTATTATAAGAATTATTGTGTCAGGTTAGGTTAAGAGGACATAATTTCTAAACATCGCGGACAACGAATACTGACTCTTCAGAAGGAGCATTAAAATTCCGGTCGGACTCATAACGAGACACTATTCAATTAGGATAGGGACCTAAAGATGGGATAAGAAACCTCCAGACTTCTGTAAAGTGAAGATGAGCTGGAAACGGTAAATTTGGTAGGGGTAGGATCCCTTAAGGTATTGCAGGATTAAATTCTTTTCAATTACCTAATGGCTTATTGAAAGAAGCTCAGGGACGAAAAAACAAGTTAAACGTCGTTCAGTTCGGCCAGTCCGAACCCTATATACCCTTCACCGTCTCTACGCTGCTAAAGCGCAAGAAAACGCTCCATTTTCCGGGCCCTTTCGGGCTTGGATTCGTAGCATAATTCTTTAATTTTGAGCGCCCATATGTAAATTTTGACTGTTAATCGTCCACATGATCCAAAACGTCCGGACGCTATTTTTATATTAAGCGTGCCTTACTAACAACGTATATTTTAACCATTGACCGTTTAAAAAATATTTTGTTTTGTTTAGCATATACTCAAAAAAAAACTTTTTACTTAGGTACCATTGGTTCCTTAGAGGAAAAATTTTGTCACCCACGTCCAATTACACCCATTTACAATTCCAAACAATTTATAACCATAAACCATAACCATGCACAATATCTAGAGTCTAAGTTGATTCGTTTGACCGCTATCCTGCTTTCAACAGACACTCGGACGGATGGCCACACAGACGGACATGACTAGATCGTCTTAACATTTTAAGACGATCAACGATATATATGTACATAAAAGGATCTCCCATGTTCCAAACAAAATGACAACTTTAGTACACAATCCACTCTTTGGTTAGTATTTGTTACAGATATGTGCTTATCCTTTTTCTACCGTGGGGAATTGCAATACGTCCTATGGGTGTCTGGGCGGAAGTGCATGTTTAAGCTACTCTTCCTAGACTAACCTACATCCCTGCAAAGAATTTTTTTCTATTCCCTTATAAAGTCATATTGACTCAAATCGAAGTGCATGTTTAAACTACTCTTCCTAGACCAACCTACATCCCTGCAACGAATTTTTTTCTATTCCCTTAGAAAGTCAAATTGACTCAAATCGTTGTTGAATATTTATTTATTACACTTCCAACGTTTGGAATCTTTCCAAAATGTCCTTTATTTAATACTTTTGATTCTAGGCCAACAAAACATTGTTTTCGCTTTAAAACTAAAACATTTTTCAAAATTGTCAAATAAAACCTTCACGTTGCCACAGAAAATCAATTAAACTGCTGATACTCGTAGCTGCTAGCTGCAGCCGGCCTCTGACGATAGACTTGCTGAGGAATTTGTCTACGAAGCGGTTGCGGCTGGTATTGTTGCTGTTGCTGATACTGTTGCTGTTGTTGATACTGCTGCTTCTGCTGCAATTGATATTGAGCCGCTTGCAACAGAGCCTGTTGTAGCTGATTCGGTTTGCCAATGCCACCAACAACGGACTGATTCGGTGGCGCCTGCGAGCGTACGGGCCCACCGCCCTTAATGGCATTGGTGACCACTTTGCCCAGCGGAGCTGTATTGACAGCAAAACTGTTGCCATTTGTTGGTCGGCCACTAGCCATGCCGCCAAAACTGAAAGCACCCACTCCACCGGTACGCTGGCCACTTCCGGCCGACAGGGGATGCGTTAAGCCGCCGGGCGATGGATCGACTGCGACATTGCGTACATTGTAGTTGGAAGCTTGTGTCGCAACAGGACGATAGTTTGAACCCACTGGACTGTTGGCCCCACTACCGGCACTGCCATAACGTGCGGCCTGACGTGTTATCCTTTGTATGATTTCCGGTGCCTTTTGGATGTGTAAACCGTTGACACGATGCTGAGCGTGGCACACCAGCCACACTATGCACAACCAGACGCAACAAATGTATCTCATAACGCGCAATATCAATTTCAATCCAGATGAAGTCCTCCCAAATGTTTAAAAGCAACTGCAACCACTTGGCGCTGATGTTGCTGATTTTATACGGAAATTTTGTAGTTTTTTTAGTTTGCCACAGTTGGCATTTTTCCAGGCGTGTTTTGGCGTGTGCGTGCGTAGTTGTGGCGATGTGGAATCGTGTCAAGTTTAGAGATGTGTGAGAAATGCGAAAAACAGTTACATCTGCAAGAATCCACTTCTACTTACATAACTTTACGCATATCAGGTATTTTTGTTCTTCTTTGGTCACCCTACCCCAATTGTGTGGGATATTGTTGAGCTGCCGTTGCATTTGCTCATGCGCCTCGTACGGGGCCCTATTACGCCCAATTTCATCAAAGTCTGTTATGGGTCGCACGCAATGATAGTTTTGCCAGAGACGGATGTCATATGTAGATTCTTAATTCTGAAATCAGCTATCTGTGTATTATATAAAGCAAGGACTATAGATAGCAAGGACTATACATATATTTAATAGAGTTCTTCCATGACTCAAACCTGATCAATATGAACTATTTTGTTGCAATCTTTTAATATAAGCCACCTGTAAAACGGCAGATAAATATACAGATGGACGAATATCGCTGAATGGAATCAGATAGTGGTTCCTTATTGACCAGGTATATATTCTTTCCCTTAAGGTGTAACAAGCAGCTTAACCAAGGATACAAATGTAAAGGATATACAGAAAAATATTACCTCATCAACGCTTTGAACCTCTACTTAACTACGAATGGCTTCCGACTACAAACATTCGCTTAGATATAAAAACTTTCTGTTGCAATCAGAACTAATGGTCATGGCAACTTATCAATTATGAAGTACATGAATCGTCGGTAAGTTCTTTGTAGTTACTAACAACTGTTATCACAACATTAGAAATTAATCCCTAAAATAATTTATCGGTTTTAGAAACTATAAGGACTTTGTTTAAAATTTGTTAAAAATTCAAAAAGATACGAATAGAAGCAAAAAAAAGTATATGTTTTAATTTGGGTCAGACACTTTAAGCTTCTTGGGGCAGACGGATAATACTTCCAAACGATAAAACCATATAATTGCATTTAAGCGTCATACCTAACACTTCACTATAGATAAATCTCCCTGTTATTAAAGAAAAGCAACAATTTTTTTGGGCGGTGCCCCGTATACTAATTTATTGTTTTTTTTAATAGCCCACTGAGCTTATACGAGAGTTGCTATTTATAACTCGGGTCCTGACAATACTAGTGCTGCCAGATGCAAACTGGATCTTCCATTGGAATCTTTGACATTTTTTAACATAACTTCACTCAGAACGTTTTGTCATTTGAGACGAATTGTTTTTTTTACAATTCATCTCAGTCAAAAAATTAAATTATTCCGTAAACATTTTCGTGCGATGATTTTTTACGATTTTCGGTGTGGGTTATCGAGACAAGAGTGTTTAAATCAACTTGTTTCGACTTTCGGCGATGAAGCACCATCAAAAACAACTTTTAATAGCTGGTACTAAGAGTTCAGTCTCACACGCCGTTCGCTCCAGGATGAATTTCGTGAAGTACGTCCAACTTTGGTCACTTTGTCAGAAACCATCGGCGCTGTACGTGAACTGATTAAGCAAGGCCGACATGTGACATACCGTGAGATTGAGTCATCCTTGGTCATTAGTATGACAAGCGTCAATAATTTTTTTTCACGGCCAAATGAACATGCACATTGCAAAAATTGTTCTCGTTGGATCTCACATAATTTGACGAATGTTCAAAATAAGGTTCGTATGGATTGGTGCAAAGAGATGTTGAAAAAGTATAACTCTGGTAGCTTAAAGTCAGTGTATGACATTCTCACAGGTGACGAATTATGAATCTATGCATATGAACCCGAAACAAAACAGCAATCGACCGCATGGGTCTTTCAAGACGAGCCAAATCCAACAAAAGTTGTTTGTGGTGGAAGTACATCGAAAAAAATGATTGAATTTTTTGGTATAACTGGCCATGTTGCCACAGTGCCTTTAGTGGAACGTAGGACCGTCAATTCTAATTGGTATACAACCATCTGTTTGCCAACAGTATTCGAAGAAATGAGGACAGATAATAAAAGAAGACAATGAGCTATTTGGCCACTCAGATGTCGAATTTATGGGTCATCCTCAGCCCTGTTTTAGCACCCATTGACTTCTTCTTATTCCCTATCATCAAGAAAAAAATGTGTGGTCAACGTTTTTCTTCGCCCTAAGCAGCTGTGTTTTGCTTTTGCACCACATCGTATAGGGTTCAGCGTTCATAGGTATTATATTAACATCATAAACAACTTTATCATCAAAAGTTAGTTTTATTACCTTTGTACCTATTTAACGCAGAAAATTATTCGACTTTTGAAAATGATCTTAATTAGATTCGAAAGTAAAAACCAATCTTTTAAAAAACTGTTTATCATTCACAGGATTAATATTTACCAAGTAAAAATGTCGTTTAGTACTAACCTTGTATACCCTCCACCTTCTCTATGCTACTAAGCGCATTAATACATGGTGCGTTTACAAATGCGTCCCAACTAGCAATACCCATTTTAATCATTGTCCACAAAGGTCTTTAATACAAGTCATCGTTCTTCAAAATTTCCAAGTTTAAGGTTGTTTCGTTTAAAAGATAACGCGCTTTTAACAGACACACGGCTAAACGCCTAGATCGTCTTAGAATTTTACGGCGATCAAAAATATATATTTGGGGCCTCCAATTAATATTTTGTGGTGTTGCAAATAGAATGACAAATTTAATATACTCGTACCATCCGCCCTTCTGTGCTGGGTGTACAATTAAATACACTAACCAAATTTATTATATTAATCTATCAGTAGTCCAGTGTAAAAACGTTCATAGTAATAACAAGCGAGTTTAAAGAATACATACCCAGTCAACATTTTGAAAAATTGCTGAATTAAAATTAAGAGTTTTTCCATTTTTCCGACATCGGTTTAATCTGTCTACCAACACAACATGTTCCAAATGTCATCGTCATTTCCTCAATACTGATAAATGGCATTTCATAGTCCAGAGTTGAAAGGGCGGAGCCACGCCTTTTATCCAGAAGCCAGCACTCATAAGGTTACCTTTAAATTTCGTAACGATTGGAATTAACGACCTCCCAAAAATTCATCAAATCAATTTTTTCAAGGTTGACTCAGTCCTTGTGTGGTGAAAATGTGTTCATTTACCCCAACGCCAATACCGACCGTTCAGAGCTGCTAGCACCAATAATGCTAGATCGCCTTTGCTGCTTAACACTAATTAGTATATAAGTAAATATATATACTTTAAGGAGTCTCTGATTATGATTTTTCAAACGGAATGGCAAATATATATATACTCGATCCTATGATGGAGATTATACAAATGTTTATAAACCCGGCTATTGCGATGCTTTCGAACGAGAAAAAAAAGTATGTGGACCTCAGGTACATTTTGTGAGTTCGTAATATCCACAGACTATAGTTCTGTAGACGATATGGTGCGCCAGCTTTAAATGTCCACCTAAATTTTGTATTTTTTGTTATTAATTGAAATATTTTTAATAAAATAAGTTTTATGGCGTTTCATAGTATTTGACATTAGTTTTCACTCTGTGTGTTGTATGAATAATAGAGAAAATCAAAATCTGGTCCTTCTTAATGAAATTTTGAATGATAAACTTTGGTATTTCCTGCTAAGCATCAGTATTTTCCCAATATTACACAACATTAACGAAGAGTGCCTGCGCATTCGACCCTGCCGATAGAATAACACGTATTTGTTTTCTTTTCATTTCCACGGCGCTTATTTAGAATTCCCAATCGTACACACAAAAATTTCCAAAAAAAGAACAACAACATATGGATAGCATGCACATAATCATAATTCCAGTTTGACCGGTGACCGTTGAATTTCAGATTTTTCATTAAAATAATTTCTATCATAACTGGTTCGTTCATGCGGCCGTTCGATGGTAATCTCTTACATTATTACACACTTTGTGTTGATGTTTTAGAAGATACGAGGTAGGACGTTCATTTGTCCGCATAAACAAACATACACACGAGCGTTTAACTTCAATTCGTCCAACCACATGAATTCTGACCGAAATAGCAGGGATGACGTTAGCGGAAACCCTGCGAGTTTTTGAAAATCGCGGGATTAGCATTCGTTTTGGTTTTGTGATTTTAAAAAAAAAAAGTAAACTTTTGAGTTTTTTATAAATCATTAAAAATAAGTAATTAATGGTAAAGTCGGGTTAGCTGACTACGTGGTCTCCTACACCAAACTAATATTCTAGAGCGGAAGGGATATTTTCAACTGAGGCCTATAAGGTTATGATACAATTATAGCAGGATGTGGCGTTTTCTTTGATCTAAATCGAATTGAAATTAGCCCTTAATTCGGCAGTATCTAAACTTGGGTAGCACCCTAAAATAGACGCTATATCAGAACAGCTCGATATGGAAGAGCATCGGTAGGGTTGGATGTAAGTCGCTTGCAAAGCACTATGCTTAATTCGAGCAAGATCGGATTTGATAGGTGCAGGCCCTCACATGAAGATGCACCTATGCATGGTGGATGCATGAAAACATGGATCGATATAGGTCGCTTTTAACACAACGTGCTAAATTTAAGCAAGAACGGACAAAATATGTCTTGTAGAGGACCTGAACTGGAGTTTCTTTGTCCAGGAGCAATGTGTAAATGAACCAATATAGTCCAATTCCACGTGGTTGGCGTACTGTCCCACATGTTTCACATATCATCGTCGTATATCTCATAGACAGATATTGTCTTTCTTAGTTTGCAGTTAAAAAAGTGAAGCCACGTCTCGCGTCAAGTCATAAGGTAGTGTACCCTACAAATATGACCAGGCCAAACTGAACATTATATAAACATTTTGTAACGATCGGAGTTTATAGGTGTAAAATATTAGTGTAACCCCTTAAAAATTATACAAATCTAGTGATTTCTTTTCAGAGGTTGGCCCCCTCCTGGTGTGGGGACATTTTTATTTTGTCAATAACATCCGTTCAAGGGACCTAGCAGCAATAATAGAAGGTTGCTTTCAAGTTTGGCGGCAGTTTGCTTTCCATAGTTAAATAAACGTACATGGGAAATCGTTTACGACGATTCAGAATTTGTTCATATAATTTATGGGGTCTCCGATCAATATTTCGACTGCCATCCTATAATAAAGGATATACGAACGTCAATAAACCCACTAGGTTTTACCAACCAACATATTTTAATAGGGTTCGTTCTTGGGCTACACTTGATCAATGTGTGAAGTTTCGTCGAAACCGACATAAGTTTGCGACCTGTACTTTTATTATAGGTCGAAAATTATTTTTTATTACAGGTTGAAATTATTTTTAAGGACTAAGGGACTTATTGAATGGAAACTTTCCCCCCATTAACCGATTTTCTGCATATACCACCTTCTGCCACCGTAGAGAATTTATGTTTAGTACTTCCAAGAGAGGTTATTATGTGGAGAACTTTACTAGATCGACAAGTTTAAGTCATTGGTACATAATTTCAATTTCGGACTGCCCAAGACCATGTTAGAGAAGTACATTATTTAAATATTTTTCGTAAAAGCGGTAAACGGCAGGATCTCTATGTCCGATTGACCATTTTCGATTGTTTAGCTCTTTTGTTTTATTTCGGTCTGTTGCTTTTACACATTGAACAGGGATTAAACCGGCTCAAGACGATTGGTCGATTGTTTAACGCCCTGTATTTCATTTGGCGCCATTCTATTGTTATTATAAAACCAAACAATAGGTTAATGTGGCTGAGTCCCACGCTCCAAATGCGGCAATTGTTCATGGTAAAATATCCGGTAGGACAAAAATGAGCTTCAACTCAAAAAGATTTTTTTTTTGATTAAGCAGTGGGTTCTAGGTGATTTTGATCGATCGCTTGTAATGATTGCGCGAGCTAGGTCTTATGAGGTTGAGCAGAACTTCAACTTTTGATTGCTATGGTAAAAGGACTCATTTGAGACCATCTCAATGCTACACTATACAGAATTGTTTCATCGTTGCGCCCTGTATCACATTTGTGCATATCTGTATTTCCAGAGTGTATTTGGCCGTTTCAAAAACAAGAGTATTGGCAAAGCACTTGGAGCTAGAATTGGTAATGAACCGCTCCTTATCGGTCGGTTAACGTTCCATATAAGAATGCTTTGCCAGTACCTATTTTCTAAAATTGCCACCGGTCTATTAAATGAAAACACAATTATTTAGAACGCTTTGTCGGCTTGTACCAATTGTTGTACAGATTGATGTTTTATTTAACCTTAAGCTTAGCACATTTGGGCCTATCCCATTTTCCCCATTTTAAAAAAGTTGACAGGTTTAACTTATGGTATGACATTTTCATACCTTGCACCACTCTGTGGAGCACAGCAAATGTTTATAACTGCCAAACATATTTGAGCTATACCGATCGTCATATAATTACCTGCTGGTTCCATATAACAATGTATGTCCGTCCGTCCGTCCATCTTAAGCTTTTAATCAAACTACAGGTCGAAATTTCTATCCGGTTTTTATGAATTTTGGAAGAATTAAGTTTTTTGGTCATTGACGGACGCTATTAAAATTGAAGATTTAGATATAGCTTCCACATATATGTATATGTGCATCCGATTTTCTATTTTTAGCTATCTGATTACATTTAATCGTGATGAAATTTAGCTCAAGTAAGTTTTTTGAAAGAAGGACCTTGTATCCGATTTTATAAGTTTAGCTCTAGAAGCCTAATATTACATCCATTCTTGATGAAATTGGGCACAAATAAGTTCATTCTGCCTAGAACAGACACTGTTAAAATTGGAGAAAATCGGTTTAGATTAAGATATAGCTCACACAAATGTATATATTCAACCGATTTTACTAAAACAATAAAATTTTCACAAAAATTTAAAAACGACATTAGTTTTAAAATCTGGGTAAATTAAGAGCCTGTCCTAGGGGATCAAAAACCAATTTTCAGTTGGCTTTTTTGATCATAAGGAAGTGCAGGGTATAATATAGTCGGCCAAGCCCAACTGTAGCTTTTATTAATAGTTATTACTGCATTATGGCTTATTGTTAAGAGTAAACGTGATACGAAAACGATCCATAAAATATTCGCTCATAATTACTTTTATAGTGACCTAAATAGGATAAAATTTGCACAAGCGTGTTTGTCATTAGCCCGACTAATAATAATAGCCTTGCCATTTCGGACCAATTTGTCACCATTTAATTGTCATCGCATTGCAACATTTTTGTTATCAAGAAAGTTGTCCACACAACATCCCCAAAATAAAGATTCTATCCATCACAATCGACATCCCTATATATCTATCTGTGCGAGTAAATACATGTGTGTATGTGTTTATTTATGTCCGCATGCGTACATTTCTTTCAGATGACAAGTGCAGACAACCAGTTTAGATTCAATGGCAGTGTCAGCGCTCTGTGTTGTTGCATTTGTATTTATTGCCATCGTATGGAGAAAATCTGGTGGTTTACGATGACGGATTTCCATAGTGGAATATTGATTGACACATTGATCTACATTTCGAATCGATCGTTATGTAAATGTAGGCAATCAGTGTGCATGTATTCTGGGCCTAATTCCTATCGTTCTAAACATGTTATGCAAGCTGTTACTGACTTATTGGCCTCTTCAGTATTTTCTTCTTTTGGGTGATGTGGCTATTAATATACATTAGGAAGCCTCAGCTGCAATTACATCACAAAAAGTTTTTGTTATTTTCTCCTTATAATAAGTGAAAAATTCGATCTGATGAAATTTTCTTTCTCTTTGGGAATTTATAAGCTCCGCTCAAAATACGGTTCCCAAATATGAACCGCTTTCGACAAAACTCGATACATTGTCCCGGCTTAAGCCTTGTTCTTGTTCAAATTAGTCCATATTGGTTCATATTTTCATAAAATTCAAGGGTTATCCCGATGTCAGAACCTGTAGCTGTAAAAGCCACTTATTGCTAAAGTACTACGAGCGTCCAATATAAAACTCTGATAAATTGGATCGTACCCAAATTTTACAATTTCGTATTATAAGCGACAAATAAATAGCCCTGCTGAAACTGGGACAAATCGGGCAATGTTTTCGAATATCACCGCACATATGTACCACCCCATTTTGGGCCTTGTGTCTTTATAAGTCTCATATAACCTCCGACCGTGTTCAAATTGTAAATGTTATAAGTGACCAATAATGTCACTCAAGGGAAAATGAACCAAATCGGTCCATGTCTTCGAATAGCCCCAAGTACATACAGCCACTCTCAAAGTTTCCTACCAAATTGTGTGTCTGTCGCTTTAGAAGTAACAAATTAAATCCGATAGAGCTCAAATTTAGAAAACAATTATGAACTACTTATAACCATTCCTGCCGAAGCTCGACCATGTTGGTCCATCTTTTATATAGCCACCATTCAACTAAACTTTCTGAGGAGCAGTCCTACCCTTGCTCAAATTCCAGACATAGGCGCAAAACTTTAAAATAACACATAGTCCGTCCTGTCCGACAAAAGCTTGTTTACTTCTTTTAGCGAAATGAATGACATAGGTGAGTATAGTTAACCCCCAAAAGGACTGGGTCCTGGTAGGTGCCACTTATTTTATATGTACTGTGTGTTGTAGATTACAATCATTTAAATAACAAATTGCAATGGGATGTTCTGATGGAAAACTTGAAGAACATGCTAGTAATGGGTGATCAATCTAGAGGTATTTTTTTCAATAGAGTTTTTTTTTCACAGACTACGCGTGAGTTGTCTTAAACTTTTTTTTCCTTTTCAGTATTGTTTGCCATTTCCAGGAATTGAAGCCTAACAATGTCTCTGCGCGTCGCCGTTTCGGTGTTTGGGAAGCTCAAAGAAGATCCGCTGCTTTCGGCCAAAATTTTGTTCAGTGATGAGGCCCATTTCTGGATCAACTGCAAGGTCAATAAACAAAATTGCCGCACTTGGGGTGAAAACAACCAGAAGAGGTTCAAGAGGTGCCATTACATACCCAGAGAAAACCAAGGTTTGGTGCGGTTAATGAATTGGTGGAATCATCGGTCCATATTTTTTCAAAAATGATGATGGTTGAAATGTAACCGTGAGTACTCGCTATCGCGTCATGATATCGAACTTTTTGCTAGCTGAAATTGAAGCTGTAATCCTGACGATATTTGGTTTTAACCAGGTTTCAATTGCGCCATGATATCGAACTTTTTGCTATCTAAAATTGAAGCCTGTAATCTTGACGAAATAATTTGGTTTCAACCAGGATGGTGCCAATTGCCATACAGCTGCTCAAACAGTGGATCTATTGAGAGGTCTTTTCGAAGGGCAGCTAATTTCACGTTTTGGACCAGTGAGTTGACCGCCTAAATCGTGTGATAGTACACATTTTGATATTTTTCTTTGGGGCTACGTAAAGTCCAAAGTCTTACTTACAAACCAGCTACGATTTATGTTTTGGAAGCCAACATTATGCGTTTCATTAACGCCATACCGGTCGAATTTCTCGAACAAGTCATCCAAAATTGGACCCTCAGAGTGAACACCCTTAGGCGTAGTTGCGGCCAACATTTGAAGGAACTTAAATTCAAAAAATAATGACATACAATTTCCTTTTGAATGAACAATAAAGATTCCACATTTGATTTCAACTTTTGTATTTTTTTTTATTTTAAACAAAGACCTTTAGATTGATCAATCGATACCAATAGTTTTGTTGGCAACAAAATTCAGTTGTGGCAGCTCATCTGTTCTTCGGTTGAACGTATAGGTTTGCTCAATGAAAATATAAAATTTTACAGTGCCCTTCCATTTATTTCTTTAAGCAGCGAAAGTGGTCATTACACTTAAGTATTTGAATTGGATGTTAGTATTTACATCACGGCGCCACAAGTATTTAAGTAATATAATGTTTTTTTTTTTGACATTTGCATAGTAAACCGCCCCTTAAACACTGGTAACATTATTTTCATTTTCCATTGCATTCAACCAAAGAAATAGATTTCTGCTTGAGGTCATTTTAAAATATTCGATAAACGCATTTTATGACTCGACAATGCAAAGCTATAAAACAGTCGTAAACTGATCATCCATCAAAATGTTGGTTACCTTAGAGAGATCCAAACAAAGGGCGGTTGAATGAACCCATAAAAAGTTTAACTATTTATCATAATTATCAATGCAATGTATGAAGCTTGAGTAAAGGGTCGCTTTTTGTAGAATGATAACAAATTCAATGTTACCGTAGGTTCATTTCCACTCGTATGGAATGACATTTATTTAAGCGCTCTGATAAGTCCGTTTTGTGTGATTAGTTCAAATATCAAAAAATAACGCTTTCACAACAATAAATTTATGTTTATTGTTGTATTCTTCCAATTTTTCTAATAATTTCTCAATAATCAATTAAATCATCGCTAGAGCCTATAATCTTTCCGCCTAGCCATTTTTTTTTTAATTAAAAATAGTTTTAGAGTAGCAATAGACACTGGTACGCTTCGAGTAGAGTTTCGATTATTACAACAGTTTCTCAAGAATTGGCCAAAAGAGTTAAGAAAATATTCTTTAAAATTTACTTCATTATCGATACTGAGGTTGAGATGTAATATACTTATAGTAAAGTATAAAGAAAATGAGTAAAAAAAGCTTCAGATATCCTCACCCATATATGGATTTTATATTTTCCCACGTTCCGTCCTCCGCGCGGTACAAACATGAAATAAACATATTGCATAGAACACAATTTAAGCGACATTTATGCAGTTATGTGGGTTAAAAATGGGGAGCAGTTTGTATGGTATATACACGAAAGGGCATGGTAGAAGCTTCACTACTCCATCTAATTACACAGTCCATATCCATCTACTTACTAAGTTTCAGTACATCACGGCAATCCATATGGCGAATATATCAATTCATATGACCAAAAATCCCAAAATTTTGTTAATGTTTAATCATCTATATTTATGCTCTTTGTCCCAACATTCGAAGTAAAAAAGCGGTTTCTCTAAAACCAGTGAGCGGAAAACGAATAGCTTTTGGCACTAGTCGCGCACATTGCTAAGTGAAATACAGTAAGACCTTGGTAATGCGAGCCTCCTTAATCCGAATTTTCCAGTAATTTAAATTGCGGTTTCCCTGCACTACTTACTCTACAATCCGAATTGAATGTATTCTGTTTTTCGATCAATATATGTGACCCGGCCTATGAAAGGGTGGCTTATGACTCAAAAAAGAAATACCGAGAAACAGCTGTAAAAGATAAACAATGAATTTCTTCAGTTTCTTAGTAGTTTTTCTTTTGCATTATGAACTGCAATAAAAAATGAAGAAAACGTAAGGCCTCATCACCAGAAGGAGATTCGAAAAAACGAGCAACTTCAAAGGTTTCAACAAGGATAGCGACGAAGAAAACTACTTAATACTGCTAAATAAATATTTTTTGTGCAAAACAGCTTTTTTTGGTAAAATCGTTTTTGTAGCGTTCAATCCTGTTTTTAAATTTTTTAATTTCATTTATTATCTTGATTCTGGATTTTCAATAAAATTCTGTTTTTCTTTCATTTGTGCTCTTCTTTCACTACATTTTTAGTACACTTCTAAGCAAGTTAGGACTTTCTAGTTTTCACCACGGGTCACATATGTTACGTTATAAATTTACATTATTTTATTAAGTTTATTTTAAGTTTATTTTAAGTTTTATTTTGCTGAATTCATTTTTCATACCACTTTCCGTAAAACTAAACAAATTTTTATTTTCGAACAAAAACTTTACGACCCTTTTATTTCAGAAAAAATCTCTCAAAAATTCTCATCAAACTACTGTTTATTATTGTTAAGGTTCGTTGAAATATATTTCTAACAATTGTATGCATTGTTTTTAATAAATTAATATTTTTTAGTTTTTAATAATGGAAAAAATTATACGAGTAGTTCGTTTTTAAATTTATAATACATAATATTAAAGAATTTTCTCTACTCAATATCTGTAATTATACTTATAAATCTTATTCGTAGTAATATCTGTAAATAATATCTCGAAATTTCAATAATGTACTTACGTTAAAAATAGCCTTAAAAATTAAATTTAGTAAATGAAAAATTAAGTATACAATTATCCTAATTTCCGATAATCCGAATTATGGTCTACAATCAATTATTATCATTAACGAGGTCATAGTGTACTGGAACCATTCTCGGGATGAAACGCCACTAAAAGTGATGAAGCATAGTAAGTTAGACAAGCTAAATAGACATTCAGACCAATATAATAGAACAATAATGTGAAACTATCTTAAATGCTTAAAAACAGGACTGCTGAAAAAATCTCTAAACAAATCAAACTCTTTTAGCAGAACTTGATCCGAATAAGTGCATCTCCGTTCTGTAGGTGAAATCGAACACTGGAAGGAAGACAGTTGTGAACTACACCAAACTGTGGCGATTATTTGGCTCTCCGCAAATAAAATTAAAAAGAAGTGAGCAAATTTTAGTTTTTGGGACGATTTTTAATTTAGATTTAAGTTTAGTGACTTATTTTCCTTACCAATTATTTGGCTCTCCGCAAATAAAATTAAAAAGAAGTGAGCAAATTTTAGTTTTTGGGACGATTTTTAATTTAGATTTAAGTTTAGTTTTAAGCTAATTTCCAGGATAATTAACTTCTACATTCAGCAAAACCCCGGGAGCAAGGGCGTTCATTCCTATATTGGATTAACTTATTACTCGTATTTACTATTCATTTACATACAAAAGGCAAGGTACCGTTTTTAGTACGTTATTTTTAATTTGGATAGGATCCTTAGTATTATCTTGTTTATAGATTTAGTAAATATCTGATTATGTTTAAAAAAATTAGGCTCAATAAATCAAAACTAAACTTAACATATCTAGTTTAGGCGGTTTTTTTAAACACTTCTATGAAATATCGCTCCCGAAAATTACCAAAGAGCGAAACAATCGTTTCCATCGTTTAGTTAATCTACAAAATGTCATCATATTCTCTTATTATAGAGGATTTCATTGAGCAATAACCATCCTTCCATCAAAGTAAGAAACGAACACGACAAGACGTTGGCCAAGTTTTGGTCAAAGTTTTGATGTAATCCAGATTTAAGACACTGCAGCTTTAAATCCAATTACTAAATCTGATTCTGTTAAATATACATTGAAAGTTGTAAGCGCCCAACAACTACCTCTGGCGGCACATGTTTTCGATCAGCCTACCATGAGAGATCACTTCTGATTTGAGGCCCTCTAAAATCCACAAATTCATACGGATTTTACTCAATATTGAATCATATGGGTCCATGTTTCATATAGTCCCCAAAGACGTCCCGAGACGTTTTAATATCCACATATTAAATCCAATATTGCTGATTTTTAGTGTAGAGCATTATTAGACCACACCGGTTCATATTTTTATATAGCCTCTTCTTGAGCAGTATAGCAGGTCATACTAAAAGTCGCAGTTTATAAAATATATAAGTATATATTTCTGTCATAGACAAAACTAAGTGTTGCCTGGCGCCGTCTGACGTTTCCATTGGAAAGTTTGACATTTTTTAGCATAAACGTACTCAGAACGTTTTGACGTACGACCACCATTTGTGTTGTTTACAGTGACTTGAAAAAATCAATTTGGCAAAAAAATGGAATTAACTCGTGAACATTTTCGTGCGATCATTATTCACAACTTTCGACGTGGATTACCACGACAAGAGTGCATCGATGAAAATCTAAATCTTTGTAAGGCGATGAAGCATCATCCTATAGCACTGTGAAAAACTGGTTTAATGAAGTCAATCGTGGCCGACGCTCGCTCAAAGACGAAGGTCGTCCAAAAACGGACGTTGTGCCAGAGAACATTGGTGCCGTGCGTGAACTGATAATGAAAGATCGTCATGTGACATACCTTAAGATAGAGGCATCCTTGGGCATTTCTTCCACCAGCATGCATTCGATATTGCATGAACACCTGGACGTAAGAAAGGGTTGTTCTCGTTGGATCGGCCGTTCGAACATTTTATCAAGGGGGCGTGCCACTGGTCTCTTTTCTATCAAGGTGTGTTTCTCTCCATACCAACATCGTATATACAACCTTTTTCGTCAAATCTGTAACGATAGGTCCGTTACTTTGACTATAAGTTCGATTTTTTAAAGGGGGAGTGGCATCGCCCACTTTTTCTCCAGGATGTGTTTTGATCCACGCCAACATCATACGTCATATCTTTAATAGTTCATGAGAATTGCGTTTTATTGAGCCGGTACTTGTGAAGGAAAAATTGTTACCTCTTGAGAGATCTTGCCATTTTCAATACCAACCGTTTTGGTCCACCAGCAAATGTTTCTGCAGAATTTTATCCACCTAGCAGACAGATATGGCTAGCTCATCTTACAATTTTACGACGATTCAGAATATACATATATACTTGATGGGATCTCCGAACTGTATTTCGATGTGTTGCAAACGAAATGACAAGGTGAATATACCCTCCTATGATGGAGGGTATAAAAAAAGGTCTTAATAAAATCCTGCACGCCAAGTTGAATCGTATGAATTCTCCAGTATGGATTCTCTACTGATATGGCTATTAGTCGCTTGTGTTGTCCATAAAAAGCCAAAAATAATGAATTTTTTTTACAAATTTAAACGCAATCAGGTTTCATTTAGAGCCCGTTCCAGTTGTCTTTAATCTGAACACATTTTCTCCAATTTCAACAGCGCCTGTCCTTGGCGCGAGGAATTTACTTGTGTCAAACTTCATCAAGGTTAGTTATAATATGTATCATCTAAAGCGAAAAATAAAACATTAGGTGAACATATATGTGGGAGCTATACCTAATCTGAACCGATTCTCTTCAATGTTAATAACGCACGCCCTTAGTCCAAGAAACAGCCATATGCCAAATTTCATCAAAATTTGATGTAATATGTGGCTTCAAGAGCTAAAGGTGTAAAATCGGATGAACATATTGGTGGGAGCTAAATCTAATTCTGAACCGATTTTCTTTATTTTCAATAACGTCCTTCAATGGTCCGAAAAACTAACATGTGCCTAATTTCATCAATCTTGGATTCTAGATGTAAAGGCATAAAACCGAACGAACATATATACTTATATATAAGAGCTATATCTAAATCTGCACCGATTTTCTTCAATTTCAATAACATTGTTTCTTGCTCCAAATATAAAATTTGTTCACCAAGATTAGATGTAAGATGTCTGCTTGAGCTGAACACATATCTAAATCTTAACCGATTTCCTTTCGTCTTTGATCCAAAAAACTTACATCTGCTAACTTTTATGAAAACCGGGCAACATTTGCGACCTTTAGTTTGATAACTAGCTTTAGATGGATGGTCAGACATCGTTAAATAAAATTAGCGGGTGATTATACGTCGATATTTTTGGTAGTTACAAACATTTGTCATAAAAGTAACTTTTAATACCCTTTTCCCCAGTGTGGTTCAGGTTATAAAAACACTTTATATCGTAAATAAAATGTATAAATTTTGTCCAGTAACACTTGACTTTCAAAAAAATAATGTAAAAACGTGATAAGTTTTTTCCGTTTTAGACAGCACGTTTTCTACACAAAATTGGGCGTATATATTGCGTTTTTGCTATCCAATCTCAGCTATCGAGACTTCGCAAAAACGACACTATTATTGCCCGGCCTTTTCGTGCTCTAGCGTTCCATTTCCCAATAAGACCTTCATTCGGCCCAGTTTAATATCAGTATCAATTTCACTTTGTCGAACAAAGCCATTGTCTTGTTCCAAAGGAATAGCCAGAAAATGTTGTAAACAAAAAATCTGTATTCGGCGCAAACGTAGAAGATAAGGAAATTTCTCACACTTGAAGGTAAACTTGGAAAATTAAGATATCACTTTACGGGTGAGTACGCTACTCCAACAAAACAGATCGTACGTACTACGCTCGGCCAAAAGATAATGCACACGCACATGCGTACGTACGTATCCTGTAATTTAGTTCTTTGTTGGCAGGCCATAACAGCGGCTATCCGACAAAATACGATTTTCAAATCTTTCAGTGTTACGAGGTCACCGGCACTTTGCTAAGTAGTCCATGCTCTAATTTCAAGGAAATGCGCAGGCGCACACACGAGCGATGCAAACAAACAAACACACACACTTTGTACCTTGTGTGTGTTTGAATGGTACCAGTGAATATCAATGAATTGTAACACTCTCCCATTATATCCATTACCCAGTTATCCATTCATTGAACCTGGTGCCTGTCATAGACACCGACGACCGATACAGATGTGATTTACAACAGGGAGCAGTTGTGCATGAACAAATATTCCGTCTTTGTCAGTCAGCGTCGGAATGGCGGCAAGAATACGTATTTGTCAGTTGTGTAATTTACTCGTATTTTGTGTACGGTTCTATTGTCTTGATTGATTTACGATTACAACGGACAATGGCTTGGCAACGGGCAGCTGTACCAGAAAAGGTTAACTGGGCTACACAACCCTTTCTTTTCTATTTAGGCCGTTTAGACTTGTTTTAATTTCCAGGACATTCTGTCAGTGTCACTCTGAAATATCGAAGAAACCTTTTTCGCTAATATCGCCTTATGGAGAAGTTAACAATTTTCACACTTTGCAAACAATGAAATGACAAGAAATAAAGGGTTTATATGGTAGTCCCCAGAAAAAACACCTGGAAGTTTGTTAAAAATATCCTTGAAGCAAAATAATGGTACGTGATCATGGGCTAAGTTAAAATGGTGGACAGTGCATGATGTACTGGGTGCTCATATAAGCACGATAGGAAAAGAATTCTTAAGTTCTTTTAGAATTCAAATTGAGTCTGTCCCTATTTTGAAGCTATATTAAGGTCATTTTGTTTGAAGTATCACAACACTAAGAGTATCACGCCTTTTCTGGTAGTACTTCAAGCGTTCAGTGCAATTTATGATGACTCGATCCCATATGTGCACGTTTTCCAGCAAAAGCATCTTGACTGGTAGTGTTTGGATTTTTAGCGTTGACCAAAAACTTGACGTGGCCTAGATAAATTAATCGAGATGATTTAAGTCATAAAATCGTGACGATGTTGAGATGACCCAGTCACAAAATATTTCCTTGACAACTAAGAATGTGTTGATTTAGACATTTCCGTCAGTCCATTATAGTTCGCAGATAATACAGGACCTTTAAATTTCAATAAAATATTGGTATGTGAAAATGATCACCACTTGATTAAATATTTCGTAAATAAGTCAAAACTATTTATAAAATATTGCAATTAAT
Source organism: Hydrotaea diabolus (assembly GCA_963513945.1). Lineage (NCBI taxonomy): Eukaryota > Metazoa > Arthropoda > Insecta > Diptera > Muscidae > Hydrotaea > Hydrotaea diabolus. The sequence goes on from OY740720.1 coordinate 78,058,544, forward strand.
CGGAACAAAATTCATAAGATAAGAGTGACATCGCATGCCCTATGTTGTTTTTTAATGAACAACGACCACTATTTTTATCAGGTATGTGTTTTGATATGTCTGCAATGTGAGGGATTTTTGTGTGATTATTTTGTTGGGTGAAAAATACTATTGTCGGCAGTTCTCGTTAAGTGGAAATCAGCCTACCCTTAAGTATACATATTTACAGCATAATCGTTGCTTGAGATCATGTGATGGTGAAGTAGCGTTCACCGAAACTGCCTGCTTGCAACTAACTAAAATTCTTTTCGATTGCTTTTTGAATAATTTTTAGACGTTTTTTACATATGTTTCATTACCTCATGATGAACAGCCTACAACTTCTTTTTATAAACATGTAAAGCTTTTCAGCGCCTCTTTTCGATAAACTGCTTACAACTTTTTTTATAAAGGATTTTCCAATAGGGACATACAAATTTCGTATCTTTATGTCAACGCACCCTCAAACATTATTAATGATCTTTCAGTGTCCAAACGTTAGTCGAATTCAACATTTTCATCATGGTAAAAAGTTCACTTACAAGCAACATTTGGAAATCATTAGTAAGTACTACCGAAATTCGGAGTCAGTGGCTCTGGCAAAGTTTCACGAAAATCCCGAGTTTCATTGATTAAGCTCATTTCTGGCTGAGTGGTTTTGTCAATAAAAAAAATACGAGTATGCGTTCTTGGATAGCTACAATCCCACATGTACCTTAAGAGACACAATTGCATTCGTAAAAAAATACTTCGTGGTGCGGTTTTCATGCCGTGATTGGACAGTATTTTTTCGCCGATGGAGAGCGCTATCGAGCCATGTTAGAAAATTATTTTTGGCCAAAATTGGATGAGCTTGACATCGCCGATATGTGGTTTTAACAAGACGGTGCCACTAATCACACAGCACTTGCTACAATCGATTACTGAAAGGCAAATTGTTATCTCGAGAAAAGTTCCGGTTGAATGGCCACCTAGTCCATACGATTTAACGCCATTGGGTTTCTTTTTACGCGGCCACATAAAGTCATTGGTCTATGCCAACAAGCCAACAACTTAAGCAACTTATCAGCAATAAGCTCGGAGACAACATCCAACGCGAAATTGCCAACGTTCCAGTCGAAATGTGTGCAAGAGTGGTAGAAAATTAAGTCCAAATAATAGATCACTGTACACGTGCTCTTGGTGGTCATTGTTAAAATGTAACATTTGCACTACACCTGGAATAAATTTGAACACTATATCTTAATTTTTATATAGTAAAAATTGTAATGTCCTTAATGGTAATCCCTGTAGATGTGAAGTTTCTTATCGAATTATATTGGAAATACGCCCACAAAAAATTTATTTTTATCACAGGATTTCTGATTAATTTTGTTGGAATTTTTTAATTGAAACGAAAATTTTGTTTGCTGTGTTTAGGTCGTAAATATAAATTTATCTTGATGAAGCATTGTTTGGTTATCGGCTAGTGATGATTTCAATAGTGACGCTATTGAAATGAAAAGAAATTGGTACGCCCTCATACAAATGTATCTCCTGGTTCGAGGTCTAAACAACCAAACAGCAGCAAATTGCATCAGATTGCAATCCCACGACAGCCGGTTCTATGTACCGGGTCGACCAGAAGGAGGAATTCTTCGGCCAAGGGCTGTCACCCCGGCATTATGTACCGCTACATCAACAACATCAGATTGCAATGAAATTTGGTTTGTGAACTTTGGATGAACTTTATTAAAATCTGAGTAGATCTGACCATATTTTAATAAACATAGCTACACAAAAATGTACTTCAAGATTTGGAATCCGAACCAAATCCGAAAAAACATTTCACCGAAACCCAATCAAATTTTATATGTGGCATTAGAAGGCATATAGGACATACACAGCTTTAATTCGACCAGATCCGTTTATCCAGATTTGGTATCATTTATGATCTATACTAAATAAATAATAAATGTCTCCTATACAAATAATAAATGAACAACATCGAGATATTACTTTTAAATTAGAGATCATTACAGAGTCTTAAGAGTGTAGTCGATCCCACCCGACTTTAGACTTTCCTTCCTCTTTATTGGATAAAATAATGGACCCACATCATGTGATGCCTAGTATACATGACTATCACTGAAGAAAAACTCAGGTTCAATCCGGCTATAAACATCCGACATTTTTCTGCGATGGGTTTTCCACCCAGTAAATGCCAGTTCTATACGAATAGAAGATAAACCTCTTAGCCGCATTAAGGCATCTCTATAAAATCCATTTGTCGTGCGGATCCAGCATTAAACGGTAGGGCCCAATAAGTAATTGAACATCTCGCAGATTTGAAAAAAATTCCCCCCCCATTATTTCCTTAATGGAGGGTTGAAATAATAAATTAGAATTTTCAGTCAATTTTCTCCTATAGATAAAATTTAAAATTAAAACTGCTGATTAATTTATTCAAAAATCGATGTTAAGATGTCTTATTATTTTTTTATTTTTGTCCACAAATTACATTTTCATAAATTTAACCGACCAGTGATGGGGCTCGCTTGTGTTTGCCAGTTACAGGCACCTTGGATGGTGCCGCCGAATGCCCCATAGGGGATTGAGCTCCAGTCAGAGCAATAGGCTGCTTAGCATGAGTTCCAGCGTTCGCATGTAGAACAGCGTCTTTGGGATTGGTAGTACTAAGTGCCATTGTTATAGCAATAACGACGAAGAATGCAATCAACATCAAATAGCGCATCTTGTTATTAGAAGAGGAATTATTTCTAACGATTGAAAAGATGATAAAGTTAAATTGATATGTCCCGGTGAAAACCGACTGTGCTGAATGTTTTAAACTGTCGCGTATTTTTATAGCTCATATCTGCATATTAACACCAAGTTGACGCAAATTTGTTTAAGCATGTGATACTGACTAAAAAACAAGTTAGCAAATTGCTATTTTAATGGACTTTCAAATTCAATAATAGCGTACGGCTAGTGAGAATGACATGGCGTGAGCCCGTCCCTCTGTCTATCAATTGGACTTCTATTGCCGAAATAATTGTATCATACAATGTAGTTAGGTTAAACTAATTGTACATCTGTATAAGAGTACATATAACCATTTTAATTTGTTTGAATTCTATTGATACAATTCATAACGATAACCAAGAAGACGTAACTAAAACATTTTATAGCAGAAGCAAAAAACTATTAACATTTTATTCAGATGAAGGAAAAGACAAGGTAGACCGCCGTGGTGTGCGCGACTATTGCACAGGAAGGTGCCAGCGAATTAATGAGTAAGAGATTAATGTCTAACCCATGCAAAAGCTTCTCCATAAAATACAATAGCTCTAAACTAACAGATATACTCGTACATATATAGTAAGGAATCGATAGCAGATGTTTATTACTCCGGAAAAGAACATCCAACAATTTTTCAGCGGTGGGGTTTTAGTACTTCGTTAATGCCTGCTACTTTACAAGTAAGAGTTTAACTTTTAAGCCATTTGAAAATTTCACGGTCTGTGAGTATAAGAATTTATTGGGCGCAGATTACTGATTTGAGTGAATTTTTTAAAATATTGATATAGCTCTCATACATCTGTATCATTAGATTTGAGTTCTAATGTGCAAAATAACGCTACGAGCCAAATTACATTGACATTTGATGAAATTTGGCCAGTTAGACAACAAACGAGTAAGAACATTTATATCTAGTCTATATCCAGGGCTACTCGTACCAACTAAAAATCACAGAAAATCGTCTTTTTTTTAAATAAATAATCAAAAACGTCTTTTTTTAAAATACACAGAAAAAATGTAGTTTCAATTAAAAAATTCAAATATTCTGACAAAAAAATAATTAGTAATCCTGTGATAAAAAATTTCACATATTTACTTAAATATTTGTACATTGCTTATCGAAACTGTTTTTGATTTTAAGCCCTAAACAAATTCACATATTTACAAAAAAAAACGTATGCCGTTTCTCGAAAATATTTTCGTTATGTGGTGATGAAAAAATTCACATATTTACAAATAAAGTTATAAGCCGTTATCGAAAAGAGTTTCGTATCAAGCGATGTAAAACTTCACAAATTAACAAAAAAATTGTCAAATTTTTCAAAAACAGTAGGAAATACTCACATATTTCCAAAAAAACTGTATGCCGTTTCTCGAAAATATTTTCGTTTTGGTTATAAGCCGTTATCGAAAAGAATTTCGTATCAGGCAATGTGAAACTTCACATATTTACAAAACAAAAATATAAAATTTTTCAAAAAGTCGGAAATACTGTTATTTGTAAGCAGGGTTGACTGCAGTTTCGGTGAGCGCCACTTCACCATCATAAGACCACAAGCAACGAATGTGCTGTAACTATGTTTAGCGGCTATACACTAATGGGCTGGCAGTTTTACATCTAACGAGAACTGCTGGCAGAGTTTTCCATCGAACATAATATAAATCCCTCGCACTGCATACCAAAACACATACACCTACACACAAAGTTTTAATTGAGTGGTTATTAAATTCGCATACCAATTTTTTGGTTGAAATTTAAGGTTTGTCTTTTTTTCAAAAATAAATTATTGTAGTGTAAAATTTACAGCGATAATCGTGGTATAATTCCTAAGCTAACATTACCTAGGGTTTTGCACAGACCAGTGTTATTTCGTTCAACATCAGTAAAAACAGTCGTTTTGTTTGGTAAGTTCTTTTGTATTTTTTATGCAACTAAAACAAGAACGGCATTTCAAAAATATACAACATTTGTACAGGGTGGAGCGAGATTATGAACCTAAGGAAAATTTATTATATATTTTAATTACATTGAACAGTAAGGGAATTTTTAAAATCCATGGTTTTAAATAGAGTATCTAGCAAAGGTCGACCTTCGCTATCCACACACTGCTGCATACGTTTTCTGAGGTTTTTATAAACTCTAACAAGCATGTCGACTGATGTGCTGCCGATATCAGCCTCAATATTGTTAATTAGGTCTTCAAAGGTGTTGGAACGGTTGATATACATACACTGCTGTTATAGTGCTGTTCTCAATGAAGTTACCAATTTACAATTGATTGCCGTCCAGGAACACATCCGCGTTGGAGAAGAGCAAATCGTAAAAGAAAAGCACGCTGCAATGCAATGATCGAGTGCGCATTTAAAAAATACGATTCAAGAAAAAATGACCTCTCCTCACGTGTCCAATGCATGGTGGCAACCGAAAGGCAGACGAATATACTTAGTAGGGACATAAATACAACATTGAACACACCCATTTTAATAGTAGAACTGAACATACCCCGTTAATGTCATATGGGTTTGAAAGTTTACCAAGAAACCGTTTTGGAAGCTGTTGTGAAGCCTCTTAACAATTCATAGTTTCCAAAACTAGCCATGGACTTTCCAGCAGGATTCTGCGCCGGCCCATAAGGCTAAAACGTCCCAGGCCTGGCTTCGAAACAATTTGCCAGCGTTCATTTCCTCTGAAGAATGGCCCTCAGGCAGTCCAGATTTGAACCCATTGGATTACAAATTGTGGACGGTTTTAAGGGACAAGGTTTGTCACAAAAGATACCCCAGCATTGGATCTCTTAACACTGCTTTGGTTCGAGCTGTGGCCAATTGTCCAATGGACGAGGTTCGTGCAGCTATTGACGATTGGCCAGTGCGAATTAAGGCGTGTGTGAAGGCAAAAGACGGACATTTCGAATAAGTAGATTCTTTTTGGATACAATATACATCAATAAATATATTAAAAAATATTTGGTCCAAAAACATTCAGTACTTTTTATTTTACAGCATAAAACGTGTGTAATAGTATTTATGTCCCAACTAAGCAAATCTCCTGTCAGCCACTATAAGCCACGTAGACTCTCCACTCTCTTCGACCAATAGTGCCGCCACAGTCTACAGTACAAAAATGCAAATTTCCGCGCTCCACCCTGTACTAAAGAAAAAATCTCAAATTTGTCTTATTTTCCTTTTCTGAATCTGGCCCCGAATTTCCCTCTTACTAAATACTTTTGATTTGATATATTCTTACAAAAAACTTAAACAACTTGACATTTCTTAGGAATAGTTTATCCAATTAAAAATGAAAGCATTAACTTAAAAAGGGAACATTTAAAGAATTTGTTATTCCATGCTAAACGAATGCAAATATACTAATCAATTTCGACGTTTTTCTTTGAAAAAAAATCGTCAATCGTCTTTTTTGTTCTTAATGGGCTGAAGATGTTTAATATTGTAAGTACAACTAATTTATTTTTTTGAATTTTTTCTTGGCGTTTCGTCGGCCGACATCCTCAGAAGAATTTTTTTTGATTATATACCTGTTGTTGGCAGTGCGCTGAGGGTAGAAATACTAAAAGGCGTCATCATAATATTTAACGAGTACACTTTTTGTTATGATCGAGCCACCGATATCGTTATCATCTATGGAATATGATCAGTAGTCATTAAAGTCATGACCTAGACGTCTAAAACCAATAGGGAAACCATTGGCTTAGTACCATAAATGTTGCAAGTACTTGTCAGATAATGTTGGAAATACAGAACTTCAAGTTCTTTGTCAGCGGCCAAGTGAAAAATCAATTCACATCACAAAATGTAACATTATTAAAATCATTTTTAGTCCACTGCCATATTCTCAGATTGTTATCTTGCAGAAATTTGGAATGTAAATACTCTGCAATTCCCTGTCGGTCATTCGAATACACTACCCAAGGTACCTGTTACTGTAGCACACAACCCAGTTCCTTGTCTCGTCGGATAAATATATGGAATATTGAGTAAATGGAATTTACAGATCAGAAAAAAATAATATATCTTCGATTTTTGAATCAATTAACTAATATTTTCTTTAACATTCCATTGAGAAAAAACTTCTCAGCCTTGCGCGTGCGATGGTTTTATTGAAAAGGTTAAATTTTTGTCATTTAATAATGGAACACAATATCATTCATATGAGTACCACAACTGGCTCGGTAGTACCTCATCTGTTCAACCCAATTTTTTAGTACATTTTTGATTGTTTCAGGTCGAATCTCTTTAATGGCAACTTCGATTTAATGTTTCATCGCTTTATTTTATCTGGATGCTTTGCGTAACATTTATCCTTAATGGCTCCCTACAGAACATAATTTAAAGGGCTCACTGCTCCGAAGTGGCCAATTGATATCATTATTTCAGCTGATTATTAGATTTTCAAAAACTGTGAGAAAAAGATCGATGGTTGCGTTGGCTGTGTGACAAGTGGTCCAGTCTTGTTGAAACCAAAGATTGTTCATGTCAAAATCTTGAATTTTTAGAAACAAAAATTCGTTGAGCATGGTGCGATAACGCTCACCATTTGGCTCCTTGTAGATGCATTGGCTTCTCAATAGTCACATATGGGTTCTCTAAACCCCATATGTGGCAATTTTGCTTTTTGACATAGCCACCGAGATGAAAATAAACTTCATCGGAAACACGATTTTTCGGTGAAATTCTTCATCTCCTGCCAAACAATCTTCAGCCCATTAGGCGAAGCGAAAACGCATCGGACAGATGCTCCATTATTAAATGACAAAGTTCAACCTTTCTAATAAAACCAGAAATTGGAAAAAAATATCAGTACTTTATTTTACGAAATGTTAAATCGGTCACCCTATACATAATTCTTATGCTTACTGACCTACTGTTTAATGCCAGCTCCGGTCGGAAAAAGCATTTTAAGGTAGAAACTTTTTAGATTTTTAGAAGTTAAAATAAATAATTTTTGATTATTTCCTTGGCCAAACTGTTTTTTATATTCGTTTGCCATTCAACTATTTTTTTTATAACTAGTTGCTTGTTTCTATGTTAATTCAGCAATTTCTTTGTTAAGTAAATATTTTTAATATGCTACTTATGATTGTGCGTGGATGCTTTGATTTTTTTAATTATTTTTATTTAAATAAAAAAAATTAATAAAATATCAAAGAATTAATTAAAAAATGTTTGTTTTCGAATCGAAATTCATTAACTCAATCACCACAATTACTAAACGACTACACTTTGACAGATGTCTCTCTCTCTCTCTCTCTCTCTCTCTCTCTTTGTAACTCCCTATACAGATCTCGCACGCATAATTCAACAACAAATATTTATCACCGAAATACAATAACCACAAATCCCGAATTAAGCAAAAGGTTGGTAGTGCAGTGACCAAAAAGAGAGTGAGGGCTCATAACAACAACAACAAACATATTCATTGTAAATCAGCAAACGCACAGAGACGAAATCAACAAGGCCTACTAAAAAAGTCCTATTGTGCCTTGAACAGACACACAGACGGACGGGCACTGCTGGATTGTTTCAGAATTTTGCAACAATAAATAATAAATATTCCTTTTAGGGTCTCCGATCAATATTTTTAGGCATTGCAACGTTGTTGATCGTATATCCCCTATAAAAACGGGCCTTCAATTCGGATATTATACAATCAATTGGTTTCGTCCAAAGGAGGATTTTGTTACAGAACAGTGTAATCAATGCCAGAACCAGGTAAGAGCTAAAATCACCAAAGTCAGGGAATAGGCATCCCTTATAAGTTGGATACGAAAAAAAGGAATTTTTGAAACTTTAAAACCCAAGGGGATACATTTTGAACCTTCTAACCTAATACGAAAAATTCGAAGGATTTTTCCGTTTTCAAAAACGAAAAGTGTATGCTAATAGATTTACCAAATTCATGTTACGATATAAGGGACAAGTTTGGAGCAAACGTTGTTCAAGAGTAATTCTATTAATTATAAAACTTAGCATAAACTAGGTGACAGCTGTCCAAAAGACCAACCTTGAAACAAGTGTGGCCAGACTGAAAACCACATGTCTAAAAATAACACCCATTGTTGCATATATTACTATTGAATAATAATATTACAAAACGTACTTAGTAGGGACATAAATACTGTTACAACATTAAACACACCTATTTTAATAGTAGAACTGAACAACCCCATTAATGTCATATGGGTTTTGAAAGCTAACCTCAATAGCGTTAGTCTGTAATGGGATTTTAAAATTGTTTCAACTTCCATCATGGAGTGGTCTGATAATAAGAACCGTATCGCTGTAATAGCGCTTTTCAAGTGTGAAATGAAAAAAAAAAACAATATTTTCAAAACGCTCCGGCTACTAGGGACTAACCGCATGTTCGTCTACCGATGCATAAAACTGTTTGAGGAGGCTGGAGATGTAAAAGACCGCCAACGGTCGGGCCGCTCACGCTCTGTTCGAACACCGCATGTCATCAAAGTCGTTAAATCAAGAATTCACAGAAAATGTCCATGAGTCGAATCATTGGGAGCGAATCATTAAAAAAGACTTGGGACTTGGGGTTTTCAAACGTCGTACCGGACATTTATTGACTGCAGCTTTAAACAAAAATATAATTGAAAAATGCAAACGTCTTCTGGTGGAGCACGCTGATAACTTGCACAGAAACATTTTGTTCACCGATGAAAAAATTTTTACCGTTCAGGAAAAATTTAACAAGCAAAATGATAGAGTGTATGCGAGGTCATCTAAGGAAGCATCTGAACTGATCCCGAGGGTGGGAAAGGGTCATCACCCAGCTTCAGTCATGGCTTGGTGGGGTGTCTCTTACGATGGGGTCACTGGCCTGCATTTCTGCGAACAAGGAGTCAAAACATCGGCCAAAGTTTACCAATAAACCGTTTTGGAAGCTGTTTGGGAGCCTCTTAACAATTCCCTATTCCAAAACCAGCCATGGACCTTCCAGCAGGATTCTGCGTCGGCCCATAAGGCTAAAACGTCCCAGGCCTGGCTTCGAAACAATTTGCCAGCGTTCATTTCCTCTGAAGAATGGCCCTCAGGCAGTCTAGATTTGAACCCATTGGATTACAAATTGTGGACGATTTTAGAGGACAAGGTTTGTCACAAAAGATACCCCAACATTGGATCTCTTAAGACTGCTTTGGTTCGAGCTGTGGCCAATTTTCCAATGGACGAGGTTCGTGCAGCTACTGCCGATTGGCCAGTGTGACTTAAGGCATGTTTAAAGGCAAAAGACGGACATTTCGAATAAGTAGATTATTTTTGGATACAATATACATCAATAAATATATTAAAAAATATTTGGTCCAAAAACATTCAGTACTTTTTATTTACAGCATAAAACGTGTGTAACAGTATTTATGTCCCTACTAAGTATTTACCAATCTATGAGAAAATTCGATAAGAATCGAAATAAATTAATACCGACACCAAAAGGAAACAGACTTTGGTGACGGTATTTACCGCCTTCAACCGAAGCTTCGAAAGGAAGGTCATCAGATCCCCCGTAGTTGAGAAAAACTTTGGACTTATTATAATTCTCCGATGATTTTTACCATCTGTATCAGTGACCTTTAAAAGTTCAGAGCAAATTCTAATTGGACGGAAGTTATGAAGTTTACTAACCTCATCCTTTGTGTGGGATTGGTGTTACATAAGCAATCTTCCAACAGGATGGAATGATTTCCTGAGAGGTTAAAAATATTACGCAGTGGACGAGCAAGCGTCGATATGGCAATATATTCAAACCAGGGTAGACAGGGGATTTTTTCCTCGCAATAATGCTGGCCAAAAGAATAGTTCTGCTAACCGAGTCTGCGAACAAGTGGTCTTCTTTAACCGGAGAAGGGATCGAATAATGGTTTGTCATTTCTTTTAATGGAGTTGAAGCCACTTAAGGAAGTCAATCATTTTCAATTAGAGATTTTATAAAGAATGGAAAGTAAACACCTTATAAACGCCCTCCAATCATTAAGTCGCATAATAAAATAAAAAAAAAAAATTAATTTGGTTCTCCCCGCTGACTAAGTTGTAATACCAGGTAAAAACCCCTCGTTATCTGTTGATAATTTTTGTTTAAAACAAGTCTTCCCTATAAATCGTGTAAAAGATTTTTTATTTGAAGGGAGTAAGACGATCCTTGAAATTTACACCTGAAATGGAAAAGTCATGCCTATAGACTACAAACAAAGGCCCTTTCTAAGGCCTGTAAACTCCTTTTATCCACTGCTTGTTTAATGGTAATGATCGTTATGTACTTGTATGTATGTGTGCCATGTTGCACATGCGTGAGCACACCTTTGTCCCAAACACCAGACACCACAAAGTAACCGGCACAAAGAAAACTATAAAAGACCTTAAATCGAGTTCAAAGTGCATCAGTTGTGAAACACACCGCAGGCATAACACATGCACAGTAGAAGAAGAAAAACTATCCATTTTTAAATACGAACAATTTTGAAATCACAAACAAAAAAAGAAACAACAATAAAAATGTATCTCGTTGGAATTAAAGTGCTCAGTTTATTTTTATTTGTGGCCATCGTCACGGCTTCCCCATATCCTTGGGGCATGCACCAAAGTAATTACGATGCTAGCCTCGATCCAATTGTATGGTCCAGAGATTTTGTTAAGGATTCCATACGTAGGCCACGACAATTTAATACACTAGAAGGAAAGGAGAATGTAGGCAGGATAGCCTCCATGAAATCAAGTCCAGCTTTCGGATTTGGAAGGAGACGTTCATCGAAGCCATATTATGCTGATGTCACCAACGGCCGGTTCTTCGAATCATCTCCAAGGAAAATCAACCCAATGCGTAAGAAGTTCTACCGCAGACGTCATAAATTGGATGCGCGTGATCGGTACGGTTTCGTCTAATCACTGACAGATTAACCAGTGGGTGAATGAGCAGCATATGAGTGCTAATAATTACGAAATATGTTTGTAAGGAGTGTACAAATTAAACTTTGACGTGATAAATATGAATTTATTTTAAATATATACTTATACTTGTACTTTATAAAAATCCGACTAAATTCGGTATAGTTCAGATCAGAGAACGACTTTTGAATACTCATTATCGTGTAGTGTTGACAAGACTGATTCCAGAGAATGTGTTTCGTCTTATATGAATATTGTGTAGACATAAAATAAGTGTATTTTATATTTAAAAATACGTAGTTACATTCATAAGTAGGTGTAGCGTGTAATTATGTTAGTCTATTTTAGCCTTTATGATATAAACTTAAATAAAATATTAAATATATAATTTGTTGTTTCATTAAAAGCCGGTCGCTGGCACAATTGTCATGACAATTGCCTTGTGTAACTGCTGGTTATATGCTAGATTAAAGTTGTTCTGATAAATAGACAAAATGAACTGATTACGAATTTTCAAACCAATGTATATTTTACTTACCTACCCAAGATTATCCCTATCTACTCTCTTGCTGGCGACAGATTTCTGTGTCCTTTCTGTTCCTGCTATCGCCGTCTTAGTATTTTTAAATTTTACGACAACAGAATGTCTCTGGAGGCATTACTGAATGAAGCTTTATCTGGTCGCAATATATAAATCGAGTCGACTGAATAGGGTAGTATTTATATCACGTAGGAAGTCAATCTATCTGTTATAACACTGGCGGTATGCAGATGAATCAAAATATTTCATACGAGGTTCAAAATATTAAATACGTACCTAAATTTTTTTTTGTTCGAATAGTTTATAAATATCTTTTTTATAATCTTTAAAAGGCTACTGTTATTTTTTTTGGGAATTAAAAATGGCAAAAAATACATTTTCAGGATTTTCTAAACATCTTGTTGTTCTGGAACTACGGTCTTTAGTAACAACTAAAAGTAACAACTAAATATATACATCAGCGTATGGTAGAAGCACGTTTCGCCGTTGGTGTGGGGCGGCTTTTCGGTTCGGTATATGTGTGCAGCCGATAAGGTCTTTAATCCTTTAACGATCTATACGATGGTTGATATATATATTTCTGGCTAAGGCAACACTAAGTGTTTCCTGGCGCTATCTGCCATTTCCATTGAAAAGTTTGACATTTTTTAGCATAAACTTACTGAGAACGTTTTGACGTACGACCATCATTTGTGTTGTTTACAGTGACTTGAAAAAATCAATTTGGCAAAAAATGTAATTAACTCGTGAACATTTTCGTGCGATCATTTTTAACAACTTTCGACGTGGATTACTCATATCACGACAAGAGTGCATCGATGAACTTAAATCTTTGTATGGCGATAAAGCACCATTCTACAGCACTGTGACAAATTGGTTTAATGAATTCAATTGTGGCCGACGCTCGCTCAAAGATACAATATTGTCATGTGACATACCGTGAGATAGAGGCATCCTTGGGCATTTCTTCCACCAGCATTTATTCGATATTGGATGAACACCTGGCCGTAAAAAAGGTTTGTTCTCTGTGGATCCCGCAGACTTTGACAATCGCTTAAAAAAATGCTCGTGTCGATTGGTGCAAAGAAATTTTGAACAAATACGATCGCTGTGCTTCAAAAGACGTTTATAAGATCGTCACAGGTGACGAATCGTGATCTATGCGTATGAGCCCGAAACAAAACAGCAATCAACCGTGTGGGTCTTCAAAGACGAGCCAAATCCATCGAAAGTTGTTCGTGGAAGAAGCACTTCGAAGCAAATGGTCGCTTTTTTTTCGGCAAAACTGGTCAAAACTGGCGACTGTTCCGCTTGAGCAACGTAATACGGTCAATTCTGAGTGGTACACCACAATTTGTTTGCCTCTCACACATCGGCTCAACCAGTGCCTTTTTGACCGGCCAAAACTTCGAATTGTTGGGTCATCCACCGAACAGCCCTGACTTGGCACCCAATGACTTCTTTTATTCCCGCACATCAAGAAAAAAATGCGTGGTCAATGATTTTCGTCGCCAGAAGATGCTGTTGAAGCGTTCAAAAATCATGTTTTGGAGGTGTCTCAATCGGAGTGGAAAAAGTGCTTCGACAATTGGTTTGAGCGCATGCAAAAGTGTATAAATCATGCTGGAGAGTACTTTGAAAGACAATAAACCATTTTCGATGATAAACATTCGCATTTTCATTATAAGGCCAGAAATCTATATAGCAGCAGTATATCGCTTTGTGCGAATTTTGGTCAGTATCTGAGGGAAATTTTGGCTTTTACAGCTGCAGGATTTAAAATCGGGAAAAAGCTTGCTATTATAGCAAAACATGGACCAATATTATAGTAGTGAACACTCACCATCACACCTCGGCGGCCTATTAAGGGATTATCATTCGAATAAAAATATCTTAAATATTTGAAATTCTTATCCACGTTTCATATGCACTGAAGTTTCTATACCCTGCACCACCATGTTAAAACAGGATATCATGAAATGGGGCTGAAGTTTATATCATATTTCCATCTGTCTGGTTGTTTGAACAGATGAACCGATTTCGGTACTTGATACATTGTTCTGGATGTAATACACGGAGAAAAAAATGTTGATATAAATAGTTTGCGTGCAAACATATAATTTAAATACTACGTTTGTACTCAAACATTTAATCCGTCGTTGATTTCTGCAAACAAAACCGTGTTCCGCTTTTAAGCAAACGGGTAGGTCAACAAGAAAACTGTTTACCTTTATTTACTCAATTTCTATACTACTCGTCCTTTCTGAAATCCTATTGATATTGAGCATTCGTCCGTCACACTGTGCATTCGTAGTTATCTTCACGTTCCATACTATAACAAAAGTGTTGCATACCGTTAGGCGTACCGTTTGACTGAAGCAGCAATATAAACTTTTAGAGAATAATTCGTGTGTATTAGGCTGCAACGTTTACCTACAACAACAAAACCTTACCCGTAAACATGTGAAGTAATTCATTCTCAAACAATGTAAAATGTTTTATCTGAAATATGGACACCCCATATTACTCAAAAGCATTGAGCCAGATTTGTAAAGACAAAACTTCATACTTTTTTAGGGTTTTCACCTCAACACCAAGCGCGATATCATTGCCTACACCGCACTTTCTTACAATCACATAGGCAATCCCGCGACTGCCGGTTCTATGTACCGGATTGACCCGAAACTCTTCGGCCAGGGGCAGTCACCTCAACAATATATGTTTTTTGTTCGTCCATTTTTTCGTCGTGGGAGCAGCACTTCCCGGAATGCCTGCTCCGAATACTACTGGTCCGAGCCGGGATCGAACAAAACCCCGGACCTTGGATCTGCTCGGTTTGTCAGAACCGAATACACCATCGTGCTACGTCTGTAAGGTGTAATCGTTGCATGGAGTGGGTGCACTTCAGGAGCTGTTCAGGTCTGAACCACATCAGGGAGTATAGCGAAGCAGACTTTGTTGCCTCATGCTGTATCAACGAAGTTAGCAGTGGGTCTCTGGATTTGGTGTTATCATCGTCGTTTGCATTTTCGTCGTCGTCGTCATCATCATCATCTAACTACGAGACTCCCCCGCAGTCGCCCTCGCAACAGCATCAACACATACAGCATCTTACACCACAGATTGCTGTTGCCACTCCTGACAGTGCATCAATCTTGCAATTTAATTGTAATGGCCTACGTAACAAAATCAGTGAGGTCATAGAATTTATGAATCGGAGAAACATCATGGTCGCCGCGATCCAAGAAACTAAGCTGAA
The DNA here is from genome assembly GCA_963513945.1 of Hydrotaea diabolus. Classification (NCBI taxonomy): domain Eukaryota; kingdom Metazoa; phylum Arthropoda; class Insecta; order Diptera; family Muscidae; genus Hydrotaea; species Hydrotaea diabolus. Next base: position 78,074,053 of record OY740720.1, read on the forward strand.
TGCCACCTGCAGCCTGCACAGTTGTGACGGATACAACGTGCTACGTAAGGATCGCACCAGAAGTGGAGGTGGGGGACTTGCTTTCCTGTTACACCATTCTGTGCAGTACAGACCTATTTCGCCTGAGCTTGACTCTAGAGACCCATACATGGAATGTATGGGGGTAGCAGTCAAGTCTGGAACTGCCGAAATAGAGCTGTACAACGTATACATCCCGCCGGTTGGTAGCTGTGCCCCGCGTTATCTGCCAGACATTAGCAATTTGCTACAAGGCAATAACCGCTTGGTCCTAGGAGACTTTAATGCTCACCACGAACTGTGGCATTCTCTCCTAGACAACGACCAGAGGGGCATAGCTTTGGCAGAGCAAATTGATAGCTCTACGTTCTGCGCAGTGAATGAGGACGCCCCCACGCGGATTATGGGCGATTGCCATAGCTCGCCAGACATCACTTTGGCATCGCCTGGCCTGATCAACGACGTCACCTGGCAACCCGTCATCTCACTAGGATCGGACCACCTTCCCATAATTCTCTCCATTAATAGACCACCCGATTTCATAACCTCTGAACGCCGTACGTTTCTCAATCAAAAAAAGGCTGATTGGGAGGCCTTTAGAGAAGCCACCAACCGCAGCTTTAATAATCTAGCTATTCCGTCGGACGTTCGGGTAGCCGAGAAAAAGTTCCGGGCCATCATCAACGCAGCAGCCGCTCGCCATATCCCTGCTGGTCGAATACCCGAAGTACGACCAAACTTCCCAGCAGAGGCAGCGGGACTCGCAGACGAGCGTGATGACATTCGTCGCTCCAACCCTACTGACCCTAGAATTAGGGATCTCAACTCCGAGATCAGTAGGTTGGTCAACGAATATAAGCGGAACAAATGGCTAGACCACTTAAAGCAGTGCAACTTGAGTTCCGGAATTGGTAAGTTGTGGACAACGGTCAAATCACTCTCTAACCCTGTAAGGAAGGATGATCGGACAGCTGTCACGTTCGGTGATAGAACAGTGACAGATCCGAAGCGGTGCGCGTGTTATTTTAACCGGCTTTTTATTGAGCACCCAGAGAGTGATAAGGCGAAAAGGAGAGTATTGCGTCGTATCCGCGCTCTCCGAGTCGAAGAGGCACCACCACAATTTACCGTTGGCGAAGTTGCCCATGTCATCCGCAGCGCAAAGTCATCAAAGGCGCTGGGTCCGGACGGAATCTCAATGCTGATGTTAAAGCACTTGGATACCCCGGGAGTAGAGTACATGACCAAAGTGCTCAATCTGTCGCTAGCCACTCACGAAGTTCCCGATGCCTGGAAAATGGGCAGAGTGGTCCCGCTACTGAAGCCAGGCAAAGACGCAAGTAAGGGAGATTCGTACAGGCCGATCTCCTTGCTTTCTCCAGTAGCAAAGACGCTTGAAGCACTGCTCCTCCCCAGCCTGATCGAACACTTTCTTAGTGCTGATCATCAGCATGGATTCCGCAAGCAGCACAGCACAACAACTGCTTTACACGCCATCACCACACGTATAAGTCGCGGCCTTAACCAGAACAAGCCTAACGACAGGACGGTCCTCGTGGCTCTTGACCTCACAAAAGCCTTCGACACGGTCAATCATGCCACTCTGTTCGAGGACATTGAAGAAACGTCCCTTCCGCCCAGTTTGAAACGTTGGGTCGTAAACTATATGTGTGGGCGCCAGTCATATGTAGAATTTAGAGACAGAAAGTCGAAGCCCCGTAGAGTTAAACAAGGAGTTCCCCAGGGTGGAGTTTTATCCCCGGCTCTGTTTAACCTCTACCTCTCTAAAATTCCTGCACCACCAGACGGCGTTGAAATTGTGTCGTACGCTGACGATTGCACAATTCTGGCGTCAGGACCTAAAGTGGATGACATTTGCGAGAAAATCAACTATTACCTCACTGACTTAGCACGTTTCTTCACTGCGAGGAATATGAAAATATCCGCCTCCAAATCATCAGCCACACTGTTTACTGCTTGGACCGCAGAGGTGCGGTTGTCACTCAATGTGAAAGTCGATGACGTCAACATCCCGACCACCAACTACCCCAAAATCCTTGGGGTCACATTGGACAGCCTTTTTAGATCCTCTGCGCATGCTACAGCTATCTGCGATAAACTCAAAAGTAGGAACAAGGTCCTCAAGTCACTTGCCGGCAGTACTTGGGGAGCCGACAAAGAAACCTTGTTGACCTCTTACAAAGCGATAGGTCGGTCTGTAGCAAACTACGCAGCACCTGTATGGTCGGCGAACGTGAGTACGACGCAGTGGAAGAAAATTCAGACATGCCAGAATGCCGCCCTTAGAACATCAACAGGGTGTCTTCTTATGTCCTCTGAGGACCATCTACATGAGGAGACGAAGGTCCTTACCGTGCGCAGACACAATTTCCTGTTGTCTAAGCAATACCTGCTAGGGTGTTTTCGCAGCAGTCATCCTAACCACCATCTCTTGAACAGGATGCCTCCACCCAGGCAGATCAGGAACGATCTTCATGATCTAGAGAGAGAGGTCCAGCGGTATAAGAGAGAACCTTTAGATCATCGAAACTATCAGGCAGGTTTGAACAACATTCACGCCGATGATGTCGCAGCAGCAGTATCCAGCTACCGTGTGAATGCAGTGCTAGGGGAACATCCCCCGGAGATTTCACCTGAGGAGAAGGTACTACCTCGGCAGACGCGCGTGGTTCTGGCGCAGCTGAGATCCGGATGGTGCAGCCGCCTCAATTCTTACTGGGCACGAATTGATGCTAACGTTCCGGACATCTGTCCCGCCTGCCATCAGGGACCACATGATGTACTGCACCTCTTCAATTGTCCGGCCAAGCCCACTCAGCTGACCCCCAGGTCTCTGTGGACGCATCCAGTTCAAATGGCGCGTTTCCTTCACCTGGATATCGAAGCAGATCCCCCATAGACGAACAAGACCTCAAAATAAATATATTGTTGTTACAACAACAACAACAATCACATAGGCTCCATGCGAATTGAACTCTTTTAGTCAGTGGTCTTTTTTTCTGCGCGGATTAATGGGACAAATTTTGACAGATGTGACTCCTATTTTAAGTAGAGCAGAAATTTGTATTTTCGTAATCAGCAATATATACACGGAAAAAAATATTTTTGGATGCAAAATATTTGCGGAAACATATAAAAATGTGAATTTGTCATTTTAACGTCTATCCTATCTTTTAAATGCATAAGCAACCGAGATTGTTTTAGTAAATACATGTTTAAATATCGTTTATTTTTCAAAACCCTTTTACTTTGAATATCGTTATTGCTAAAATAGTATATACTGTTATGCATAATCTTATTCGCTCTTAGTTTTTTATCGGTATTGAATTTGTTTTAATTGGTACTATTTTTCCTCAATTTTTATTGAATGTAAACAAAAAAAATATGTTTATCAAAACGAACATATAAAGACTGAATAAGACGACAAATCATATCGTATTGTTTGCACAACTGTTTGCCCATTCGCCACAAGGCTATGATTATATTAGATATACAATCCCTACACGGAAGAATAAATATGTTGGAATACAAACATATATATGTTTGGAACGTGCTACAAACATATTCATGTATGATTTTCAGCATAATAGGCTTACACAAACATATTATATGTTTGAAACAACATTCTACTATATTGAAATTGAAAGATTGACAAAAATTAGTTTCTAGGTATCATTCAAGTGGTAAGAGAAAAAAATATGTTAAAACATATTTTGCAGGAAACCCACAAATGTTTGGAGCATGCTCTAAACGTATGTGTGCGTTGGGTCATAGCAAACACTTATATGTCCGTAGCAATGTTCCCAACATTCGTATGCTTCTGTGCAAACATATATTAGTTTGCTGGTGTATGTTTACATTTGCATCCAAACATACATATGTTTGCAGAATCTCAGCAGACATAAATACCCACACGAAGCGACAGCCGGTTCTATGGACCGGATTGACCCGAAGAGCAATTCTTCGTTCAAGGGCTGTCACCCCGGCACACAGTTGCCGCTACAACAACAACCCACACAAAGAAAAAAGGTATGGTTGAGATAACAATATTCGAAGAGCATCATACTTTTGTTGGGAAAATGGTTATGGCACAACAATACTATGATCCTCACAACAATAGTATGATTCACATGCAACCACACTATGATCCCCAGAACCATACTATGATCCCGATAAACATAGTATGATTTACTTGTTATGATCCCTACCACCATAGTATGAAGGCACTCAACCGTACTATGAACCCCACAATTTGTTATAAGGATTGAGTTATTTTGTCAACAATAGAGTTTTTTAATAAGTAAATTATTTAAAAATACATTAAATTCAGAATAATAGGACTGATTTTTTTAACACTAAAAAAATCCGTTTAAAAAAACCTTAAGCGTTTCATTTTTTAAGAATATTTCAGTAACCCAAATCCAAAGCAGTGTGTTTGAAAATTTTTAATTTACATAAAAAAGTACAATTGTTGCATAAGATTGCCTTAAAAACCCGTATTCAAATTAAGAAAAGTTGCAATCATATGTTAACAAAAAGCCCAAGAAACAATATTTCTGGTCGCACCATCCATATTTATATTGTTGCTACAACCATATATTTATTTCTAAATTTGGCAATAATGCTATTGTTACATTTTAACAATTTTAATATTGCCGCAATTATACTATTTTCAAAACGAAATTCAAAAAATAATACTCTGGTTACATGTAGTAACCTCTCTGCGTGCCACTTTTTGAATTTACAGGCATTAGTGCAAAGTTTAACAAACTGTCAACAAAAATTCTGAATTTCTACTGTCTGATACTGAAAACAATCCTTTTATAAAACATTTTTTAAACTTTTTTAAAGTCTTTACAGTCAACCAAATTAATTGAAGTTTTATTTTATGCACTGAAACACTTCTACTTAAATTAACCAATGCTCTTTTTTATAACGTGCTAAACTCTATGTAACAAGGTATTACGAATATAAGTTAGTTTCATGGGATATGCCAAAATATATTTAGGCTCGACTTACCTTTTAGTGTACCGGACGGACGCTTTTAAAATTGAATAAGGTCTTGACACTTGAAAGACAACCAGCAACTTATAAAAAAAAATTGAATGCACTAAACAGCCCAGTAAAAAATAGGATCACCAAAGATTAATCTTGGATCGCTCCTTTGCGAGCAATTGATTACTCCATAAACTCAGAGCCTCAAGTATTTTTTACTGCATTTAAACACTGCATGTCCGCAAAAGCGAGCATTCCTCCTTATGGAGCACAAACGGAATATTTCTTTTGATCTTGGAAAAGAGGTCAAGGGGAGTATTCCTTTTGATCTTGGAAAGGAGGACAAGGGGAGTTATTAAAGCATGACGAAATAGCAGTTAAGTCAAACAAAAAAATAAGGTAAAAACAATTTTTTTAGCAAAACAACATTTCGTTTGGTCGCTTTCTACATGAAAAAGTCATTCCTCCTTTCTTGCTCGATTATGGATTAAGCCATATATTTTTTACTGGGAATGATCAGATGTTGCTTAAATATATAGAAGTAAACAGAAACTAATAGTTCTCACTAATAATTTCTCTCTAATTCTCACTAATGTTCTTGTTTTTTTTAGTTGGTCTCCGTTTTGCTATTGCTTCAACGACTACAAATGCTCTAACATATTTTATTACAGATTTTATGTTAATCCACAAACTTATTAAATTTTCTAGAATGTTGTCCCAAACAAAAGTATGTTTTTGTAATCCTATAATGACGATGCTGAATTCTATGCCAAATGTTTGCCAACAATGTTGAAACCAGATCTACATTCAAGTGTACCGAACTACTTTAAATCGGGAACAGATTTGAATTAATGTCTGCCCTTCTGATTAGTGTCCACCTTAGGCGTGAAATCAAACTACAGATTTTTGATTAGGGACGGATTGGCTTAAATGATTTCAAGTTTACATATAGCTCCTACCCGATATCGATCAATTTTGGTATAGAATAAACCGATAAACCACCGATAAATTTGGATCATTTAGGTTCATTTACTGATTTAGTTTCCGGAGGCTGGAAATATAAGTATTATGTCTTCCCAAAATTTCCTCGTGAAGCCAAAAATGTAATTATTTTTACGAGGTTTGCCATTTATATTTGGGGTCCTGACAATACTAGTGTTCCCAGATGCAAACTGGAACTTCCATTGGAAACTTTGACAGTTTTTAGCATAACTTCACTCAGAACCTTTTGTCATTTGAGAGCGAATTGTCAAAAAATGGAATTATCCTGTGAATATTTTCGTGCGATTATATTTTACGATTTTCGGCGTGGGTTATCGAGACAAGAGTGTTTAAATCAACTTGTTTCGACTTTTGGCGATGAAGCACCATCAAAAACCACAGTTAATCGCTGGTACCAAGAGTTCAGTTTTGGACGCCGTTCGCTTCAGGATGAATTTTGTAAAGGACGTCCAACTCCGGTCACTTTGCCAGAAATCATCGATGTGCGTGAACTGATTAAGCAAGACCGACATGTGACATACCGTGAGATTGAGGCATTAGTATGACAAGCATCAATAAGTTATTGCATATTCATCTGGCCGTGAAAAAAATTTGTTCTCGTTGGATCCCACATAATTTGACGAATGCTCAAAAAAAGGCTCATATGGATTGGTGCAAAGAGATGTTGAAAACAACATTGAAAACAACATTGTCACAGGTGACGAATCATTGATATAAGCATATGAACCCGAAACAAAACTGCAATCGACCGTATGGGTCTTTCAAGACGAGCCAAATCCAACAAAAGTTCTTCGTGGAAGAAGTACATCGAAGCAAATGATTGCGTTTTTTTCAGTATAACAGCCATGTTGGCACAGTGCCTTTAGTGGAACGTAGGACGGTCAATTCTGAGTTCGAAGAAATGAGGAAAGATTATAAGAGAAGACGGATCATTTGCATCACGACAATGCGAGCTTTCACACATCAGCTGAAACGATGAGTTATTTGACCACTCATGATGTCGAATTGATGGGCCATCCACAGTACAGCCCTGATTTGGCACTCAATGACTTCTTCTTATTCCCTAGCATCAAGAAAAAATGCGTGGTCAACGTTTTTCATCGCCCAAAGCAGCTGTTGAAGCGTTCGAAAATCATGTTTTGGAGGTGTCTTAATCGGAGTGGAAAAAGTGCTTCGAAAATTGGTTTGTGCGCATGTAAAAGTGTACTGATTTTAAAGGAGAATATTTTCAAAAACAATAAAACCTTTTCCAATGATAAATTATTGCGTTTTTATTGCCGGACCCCAAATATAATTAGCAACATTCGTACGATTTATATAAATGTAGGAGCCAGCCTGAAGGTGCCATCGCCCTTATTTAAACGACATAAGGCTAACAAAGCACAAAAGGGTTGATTCTGGAATCCAAAAATATTATTATTTTTTTGCTCGGCGCTGCATGAGAGACATATCTGCCATTTTTTGTGAATTTTGGTTTTGGGAACTAATATGTCCCCGAATATTAGGCTCCATGGTCTAATGACTATTAATTTTGTTTGGACTAAATTGTGCTTTCAACAGACCGACGGACATTGCTACATCGAGTAAGGACCGATGCCATTTTTTTGGTTTCGATAGTTTTTGAGACGCTCTTTCACGTGGTGAAAACTAGAAAGTCCTAACTTGCTTAGAAGTGTACTAAAAATGTAGAGAAAGAAGAGCACAAATGAATTTTATTGAAAATCCAGAATCAAGATAATAAATGTAATTGAAAAATTTAAAAACAGGATTGAACGCTGCCACCTTTTTATAGGCCGGGTCACATATAATGAATGGACTACGGTTCGACTTGCATTTTCAATGATAATTTAGAATCCCTACACACAGAGAAAAAGTCAGTTGGAAATCGGTCCGAGCTACAAAAATTCTGTTGGATAAACCGATTTTATGTTGCAATAACCAGCATTCCATAGTATTGATGGTGACATGGTTCGAGATATCGTATTATGGTTGCTTGTACCATATCATGGTATTTACAGCCAATAACACAGTTATGCAAACCGAGTTCAGTTTAACTAGTGGTTGCGACAACTGGCGGTTAAGGCAACCAACCAATTGTGATGTACATGTTACTTTGGTACCAATAATTGGCGGTGACAACAGATTAGTTCTTTGTTGTGACCAAACCCTGTTTAGATGGCTGTTGTAACTTAATAATAATATTCCAACATCAACAAACCTATAATATTTTATCGGTTTAGTCACAACAAAATGTTTCGACGAAAACATATTTCGAAATCCCCAAAAAATGTACAAAAACAAAAATAAATAGTCAGACAATTTAAGTTTCTTGAGTTAGATGATTAATGCTTTCAAACGATTCTGCAATATAAATAAAAAAATACCAGAATATAGAAACAGGCTTAGCTGTACTTTAGCGACATTACTCTGACTTGATCAGAATTTTCGCCAAAGGTAGATCTCCTTTTATTCAAAACAACAAACAATTTTTTTGGTTTTTTTCCTAGTTTCGGCCACCCAAAGATTGACAATAAATATTGTTAAATATCTTAATTAAATTATTTTCGATTGGGGCATCACTGCAATGCTTATCGAAACATCTATCCATAGACGTATTTTTTTCTGATCAGTTGACCCATTGCAAGGTGGTATTATTTTTTTTCAAAAAGTACTTATAACCAACACTCTATAACAACAGTTCCAATAACTATCTTAGTCTGTTAGGACTACCGATAATTGTTTTCTTAAACCGAAAGAATCAATTCCCTCTACTAAAAATTGCTGTCTTCCCAATCAACATTCGGTTTTAACGATAGAACACATGACAAAAAATTCGGCTGTGACATCAAATCTGTTCTCTGTGTGTAACTATTTTAACAAGAGGCAATGCAAAAACAAATGTCAACATTGGGACTGCATTCCGTACCGGGCCTGCTATAAATTCAAATATTAATGTGATATCCTATACCACCCTGGTAATTTGAAAAATATCGGATTTAAATGTGAAAATATGGGACAGGGATTGTAAAAATATACTGTACTGGTAAATGGTAAAAATATACCATAAAAAGTAAGAACCATTTTTCAAAGTTTATAACACAGTACAACAAAAAAAATTTTTTTGGCAACATTTTCTTCATAAATTTATTTCTAATTGCAAAAATGTTGATTTGGTAGAGAAACAGTATATTAATGGATTAAAGAAAATGTAATTATTAATTTTTCTCAATTTATTTCAGCAAAATCGAACTAGTCGTTCTCGAGTTATGTCAAACTACGTTTTTGCCAACATTTTACAACTAAGCGAAAAAACATCAAGATAAGGAAAAAATGTAAAAGGTCATAAAAAAACTGGCACATACGAACGCAAAACCCTTTGAGGGTTTTAATATACTGACCTAGTACCATCACCCTGACTTGGAATTTCTCACCCCCCAGATAATAACCCCAAAAATGTTCCACAGTGTAATTGTAAGCTTTTATTAACCAAATTCTACTTAAAGATAGAATGAAATATACATACACATATAGGGTTTTTAATTATTTCAACTCGTATAGTTTTTCAGTTTGCTTATATTCTTGGCAACTACATAGAGAGTAGCTATTACTTTCTTCAATCGAATTGACGGCATGACACATATTGCATCCTTTGTCTATCCAATAGTGGTTTAATCGAAAAAGTTGGTTTCATTCTATTTTTGCACTGAATAAATTATCCATTTGGTTTTGTGGCGATTTTTCCGGTTTTATCACATGGTGCCTTGACTTAACTGCGAAACGTATATAATATTTGGTCTATAAAATTAGCCCCGGCTGCATATACTCGTACTCGTACGTATCTAAAGTACAATCTAAACCTAATAATATATTTTCACCAACGGGTTATTTGTTTACGAAAAGATCGAATATTATATTTATTTATTTGTTGTTATAAGATATTTATTTTATACTAAATTTGTATTCACCTGTTGCACTGGCAGGTTCATCACATGTCTCAAGGCCAACCTTCAAAGTGCACTCATCTACGTACTGTACTGTCCCTAAGCGATACCGAAACGGATTATTTGGTGTAAACACTCAATTATCATTTGGGAAAGAACGGAAATACAGTCGGTGTGTAGCAGTCAACCACCTTTTTTCAATTTGGAAAACAAATTCATAATTAAAAAATAACGAACGTTACTCTACAATACTATGCATAAGGACTAGCCCAAATGGAAGTGAGAAGTGCCATGTGTCAAGAGTTATTGCCACATTATATCAGGTGGCAACGCTTTTATTTTATGACCTGTGTGTTCTTTCGTAACCAGTGTTGCCAAAACTTACTGACAAGTGACACTTAATAAGAATTGAAAATGACATTAACCTTTAAACTCATTTAAATTAGTGGAGTTCTTATAAGACTCGATGCGAAAGTTAATGTTTTAATAGCGCAAACTTGGCGGTACAGCAAATTCAACTGTTGCAGAATGCAAGTCTTGATAAAATAAATGGAAACATTTTTTAAGTAATAAAAGTTTAAAAAAGTATTTTATTTAATAAATAAATAAAAATATGGAGTACTGCGTAGAGTGAAACAGGATTCTAATGTGCATATACACAAAAAAATGTTCGTTTATTGAATTTGTCTCCGTGGGAAATGCTCGACAAAAGTGCACATTGCAATAAAATCTCAAATGCTTGCGACAATTTCCTATGAGATCATAAATGTTACATATGGCTTGGATCCACAAAAACTTTGTGCAGATAAAGGTGTTGATGAGCTCCGAATGGAACTAATCACATTTGCTTTTACGAGGGCTGCTATATATATTTCTGGCTTAATAATAAAAATTCGAATAATTATCATTAAAAATGGCTTTATTGTTTTTCAAAGTATTCTCCAGCATGATTTATACACTTTTGAATGCACTCAAACCAATTGTCGAAGCACTTTTTCCACTCCGATTGAGACACCTCCAAAACATGGTTTTTGAGCGCTTCAACAGCATCAACTGGCGACGAAAATCGTTGACCACGCATCTTTCCTTGAATTGTCAGAATAAAAAGAATGGCTGTGTCAAGTCAGGGCTGTACGGCGGATGACTCATCAATTCGACGTTTTGGCCGGTCAAAAAGAGCTGGTTTGAGCCGATGTGTGAGAGCTCGCATTGTCATGGTGCACAATGATTCGTCTTCTCTTGTTCGTTTTTCGAATTTCTCCGAAGACTTCAGGCAAACAAATTGTGGTGTACCACTCAGAATTGGCTACGTTGCTCAAGCGGAACAGTCGCCACATGACCAATTTTGCCGAAGAAACAGGCGACCATTCTTCTTCTTCCACGAACTACTTTTGTTGGATTTGGCTCGTCTTCGATTGCTGTTTTGTTTCGGGCTCATACGCATAGATCCATGATTCGTCACCTAATAAATGTCTTTTGAAGCACCGCGATCGTATTTTTTCAAAACTTCTTTGCACCAATCGAATCGAGCCTTTTATTGAGCGATTGTCAAATTGTGCGGAATCCAACGAGAACAAACCTTTTTTACGGCCATGCAATATCGAATGTATGCTGGAGGAAGAAATTCCCAAGGATGCCTCTACCTCACGGTATGTCACATGGCGATCTTGCATTATCAGTTCAAGCACGGCATCAATGTTCTCTGGCACAACGGCCGTTTTTGGACGACCTTCGTCTTTGAGCGAGCGTCGGCCACGATTGAATTAATTTAACCAGTTTTTCACAGTGCTATAGGATGGTGCTTCATCGCCATACAAAGATTTAATTTCATCGATGCACTCTTGTCGTGATAATTCATGTCGTAAGTTGTGAAAAATGATCGCACGAAAATGTTCACGAGTAAATTCCATTTTTTTGCCAAATTGATTTTTTCAATTCACTGTAAACAACACAAATGATGGTCGTAGGTCAAAACGTTCTGAGTACGTTTAAGCTAAAAAATGTTAAACTTTCCAATGGAAATGGCACCAGGCAACACTTAGTGTTGCCTAGGCCAGAAATATATGTAGCAACACTCGTATGGTTCCTGTTAGTTGCATTAGCTCCTTCGTTCCAGCCAAGGTTACCATAAACATTATACGGAAAGGAGGTCATTTGTGCCAAAGGAACTAAAGATAGCCTTTAGAACCTTCGGAGGACACATTTTAAAACTAAAAATGGAAGTAAAAAATACAAGTTTAAGAATAATCACCAATTCAATATAATTTTGTTTAAAAAAGGGTCAAGTCCTATTTTTAAGTCAAATAATCATAACTTTGGAACGGTATGACCTACGTAAAGGTAGTTTTGGAAAGGAAGGAGGTAGGCCTATCTTTTAAGAGGGAAAAAGTCAAACCGCTGCCATTTCTCTAAAAATTCCATTCCAAAAAATTTCAAACCACTGCTATTTCGCCCCTTGCGTTTTCGGGCATGGTCATATAAGGACATACTCTCATGAAATGAGCCAAGGAATACGCTGGTGGAATTTGTCCAGTCGTGCATGAATCACCTTGTATAGAGCATTTGCGTAAAAAGAAAACAGAAGAAATTAGATTTTTTTCTAAAAAAAAATAAGTTTTTGTAGGTGATGGGCGATTTAAACATGTAAAAACTTTAATAATAATAGTGGTGTTTTAGGTTAGACTCCGATAACTTAGACTGGATAGTGTGAGCTTTGATCATGTATTTAGAAAATGTTCTGATATTCTTTAAAAAGTTTGAAAACAGTGCAACACATAAAAGGCACACATCTCCAAGTTAGCGGGTTTTCAAAGTTCGTATCGAAAGATACGTAATCCATTTGGATTTTACTAGTTTAGCTGCTGTTCGGATTAACGATTAAAATTGATTTCCCTGAAGAACATGAAATTTTTCTCACTGCAATAAAATAATTGTATATTTTTCTGTCTTTGGAACAATTATACCTATAGCTATAGACGAAGAGAAATAGGGTGTTAAACATGCTAGCCCATCTAGTGCTCCAAATTGCTTAAATGTCCAGTTTTTTATTTTTGTTCTATCAGTTTTCACTATTTTTGGTCCATTGCTGCCAAACTGCAGGAAATTGTCTGCAGTAATCTTTAGAAAAACGATTATTTTTTTTATAACTCACCAGCCTTTAGAATGTTTTAATACTATAAAATATTTGTACACTTTCCCCCATTTGTATTGGTTTTAAGGGCTTTTATTCACTTGCAACAACGCCATTTATGCGGAAACATTGCACATGTTAAATACAGCTTGAATTTGTCAAAAATTCATTTTAAATTATTTTAATTTCTTAAAAAATAATGAATTATACTACAAGAATAATCTAAGAGGATAAATTTCGCTTTCTTGAAAAAGTGGTCAGTGGTCAAAAAGGAGGAAAACTTGGAAACTCCGGCTGTGATAGACAACACCTCTCTATAAAGCCGGTCCTTGGACGATCTTAGTGATTTTAGAAATATATTTCCATTATCTATCCTATGAGGATCAAATGGCCATTATTAGTTATTTGCTTGGAAGAAAAGTTTTCCCAACACATCACAAACACACAAAATGTAGCTCATTTCGTTAATCAATTTAAATACAAATTATAATAGAATTCTGAATAAAATTATAAAATCTGTAATTCTGTTGGCATATGCCGATGCCAATTGTAATGAACTCATTTAAAATACTTATACATAAAGTAGCTACGATTCCTCAGCCTTTTCTAATAGTTTTTGTTTTCTTTAACATTCTTTTTTATAAAAAAAAGTCCGTTTTCAGGTCATACGTCCGTCCCTCAGCCAACACAACACTCTATTTTTCGGTGGCAGCAAAATTTGTTTTTTTTTGGAAGGACGCGTGGGAAAAAACGGACTTTTTGCGTTTAAGTAGTGTAGGGACGTAGGAGTGTATATAAGGTCTGACCGAACTTAACGACATTTAATTAATTAATTGCTTTACAACTAACTAATGCCAATTTTCATCAAGATTGGAGGTAATATATGTGACAGCGCATAGAGAAAGGGACCTAAGGGTAAAAAAATCAATTTTCATTTTTTTTTCTTTTTTTGATGTGGACAACATCTGAACATCGAATGAGACCGATCCCATGTCCCAAAAGTGTTCCCTCGCAGAGATATGCGCGTTTTATGAAAGTGAAGTCGACCATTCTAAGCGCAAATAGAAAGGGACCTAATCTTTAAAATGGCTCTCCTGAACTAAACTTTTCATCAACATTTAACTTTTTTTTGATGTGGACAACATCTGAGCATCGAATGAGACCGATCCCATGCCCAAAAGTGTTCCCTTCCAGAGATATGCGCGTTTTATGAAAGTCAAGTCGACGATTCTAAGTGCAAATAGAAGGGGACCTAATCTTTAAAATGGCTCTCCTGAACAAAACTGGTTCGGCTGAAAAATTGTGTGGAAGCTATATCCAAATCGGGACCGATTGTTTTCTTTTAATATCGTCCGTCCTTGGTCAAAAAAAAACGTACTTTTGCCAAGTTTCATCAAGATTGAAAGTAATGTTTGGCTTCTAGAGCTAAACACATAATTTCTTCCGAATATGTGTATGGGAGCAATATCTAAATCTCCATCGATTATCTTCAATTTCAAACAAATCAAAACAACTTAATTTGCCAAATTTTATTTTTGGTCAACAATTGCACCCTGTAGTTTGAAGGACGCAGGCTGGCGAACGTGGTGTTTATTCGTATAAGTCGATAGGTATACTTGAATGTGGGTCTAGCTCAAATATTTTCATCATAAGTTAAAAACATTCGCTAAAAAATTTACCATCCTGCAAAAGACAATAGCAATACATTTACACGGATCTCAAAATAGCCTTTATCACTGTCTCTGATTGTTTAAAGACTGTAAATTCGGCAAGTGATTTGACATAAGCAGCCAATTTTCCATGGCGAAACGTCGCAATTTGTAAGAAAAATCACAACAGAAACGCAAAAGAAAATTTGTAAGTTATTTATATTTGAGATTGTGGAACATTTTATTGAACTATTGTTTGGAAAAATAGTGCGAAAATGTACATAAAACAAAATCAGATCTCGAAACGATTCCAACGACGGTTGCTTAAAATTGTATTGCCTTCATAATTGTCTAAATGCCAACTAGGTGTCCAAAATACAGGGTTTTCGGAAAACCGGCATTTCGTTCATTTCGTTTCGACATTCCGGTTTTAGCCTTTTGCTAATGAATAAAAAATACTTTCCCAATCCGAAGTGAAGTAATTGTCTCCATTACTGGAGTCAACTTATAGAATGCAATAGAATCACTTGCTGCGAATTGAGGTTTGATTTTAATTTAAACAAAAAACTAGTACTTAGTAGGGACATAAATACTGTTACACACGTTTTATGCTGTAAAATAAAAAGTATTGAATGTTTTTGGACCAAATATTTTTTAATATATTTATTGATGTATATTGCATCCAAAAATAATCTACTTATTCAAAATGTCCGTCTTTTGCCTTTAAACATGCCTTAAGTCACACTGGCCAATCGGCAGTAGCTGCACGAACCTCGTCCATTGGAAAATTGGCCACAGCTCGAACCAAAGCAGCCTTAAGAGATCCAATGTTGGGGTATCTTTTGTGACAAACCTTGGCCTCTAAAACCGTCCACAATTTGTAATCCAATGGGTTCAAATCTGGACTGCCCGAGGGCCATTCTTCAGAGGAAATGAACGCTGGCAAATTCTTTCGACGCCAGGCCTGGGACGTTTTAGTCTTATGGGCTGGCGCAGAATCCTGTTGGAAAGTCCATGGCTGGTTTTGGAACAGGGAATTGTTAAGAGGCTTCACAACAGCTTCCAAAACGGTTTCTTGGTAAACTTTGGCCATTGTTTTGAATCCTTGTTCGCAGAAATGCAGGTCAGTGACCCCATCGTAAGAGACACCCCACCAAACCATGACTGAAGCTGGTTGATGACCCTTTTCTACCCATAGGATCAGTTCAGATGCTTCCTAGGTGACCGAGCATACACTCTATCATTTTGCTTGTTAAACTTTTCCTGAACAAAAATTTCGGTGAACAAAATTTTCTGTACAAGTTATCAGCGTGCTTCACCAAAAGACGTTTGCATTTTTCAATCACATTTATGTTTAAAGCTGCAGTCAATAAATGTCCGGTACGTCGTTTGAAAGCTCCAAGTCCCAAGTCTTTTTTAATGATCTGACTCATGGACTTTTACGTGGTATTCATCTCACGGGCCATGATTTTCTGTTTTCGGAGCGGATTTCTGTGACTTCTTGATTTAACGGCTTTGATGACATGCGGTGTTCGAACAGAGCGTGGGCGGCCCTGGCGGTCCTTACATCTCCAGTATCCTGAAACAGTTTTATGCATCGGTAGACGAACACGCGGCTTATCCCTATTGAATCCCGTTACAGACTATCGCTATTGAGGTTAGCTTTCAAAACCCATATGACATTAACGTGGTATATTCAGTTCTACACGCAGAGAAAAGATATGGTTACACTATGGTCACCATAACACTAATATGTTCTCTACAATAAAAGCATGTTCGTCGCAACCATAGTATTGTTTTTTGAATTTTATTTTGACAATAGTATGATTGCGACAATATTGCTATTGTTGAAATGTAACAATAGTATTATAGCCAAATTTAGAAATGAAAATATGGTTGTAGCAACCATATAAACATGGTTGGTGCAACAAAAGTATTGTTGTTTAAAATTTACGTTAACAATAATTTGATTACGGCAATCATACAGTATGGTTGCGAATATGAACATAACAAAACAGGTTTTATAGAGCATACATGGATGTGTGTGCGTAGTTTTTTTTTTGATATACAAAAAAACACATACACACGATACAGTGAATGGTTGCTGTCCATGAAAAAAACAACAACAATCGGAATGTAGTTCAAGGGATTTTTATTGTGTTTTCTTTGTTCGGTGAAATACTCTAATACCGACTGGTTCTCGTTTATTTAAAATCTGCCTGCACTTAAGGATATACCCATTGATCATTGTAAAATCACATTCGTTACTTGGTGTCTACGGATGGTGAAGTAGCATTCACCCCTGCTGGCGACTAAAAGTATTTTTGGCCGTTGGAATATATATTTTTGTTTCTTGAATGAAATGTTTAATAAAAACATGTCATCAAATCTGGCTATGAACTAATAGTAATGCAATTTAAAATAACATACGAGTACTTAATTAAAATCTCAATTTTTGAATAAAAACAATAACCAATCCTAATAAATAATTTTGGGGATTATAGTATGGTTGAGTGTGAATCATACTATGGTTGTGGTGATCATAGTATGGTTGCGTGTGAATCATACTATGGTTTTGAGTATCATACTATGGTTGTATGAGGAACATACTATGGTTGTGAGGATCATAATATGGTTGTGGAGATAATTGTATGGTTGTGGAGATAATTGTATGGTTGAGTGTGAATCATACTATGGTTGTGTAGATCATAGTATGGTTGCGTGTGAATCATACTATGGTCGTGAGGATCATACTATGGTTGTATCAGAAACATACTATGGTTGTGAGGATAATAATATGGTTGTGGAGATAATAGTATGGTTGAGTGTGAATCATACTATGGTTGTGAGGATCGTAGTATGGTTGTGGAGATGATAGTATGGTTGAGTGTGAATCATACTATGGTTGTGGGAATCATAGTATGGTTATGTGTGAATCATACTATTGTTGTGTGACAACCATATACCCAACAATAGTATGATCCTCTTCGAATATTGTCACCCCAACCATACTTTTTTTCTGCGTGTACTATTAAAATGGGTGTCTTTAACGTTGTAACAGTATTTATGTCCCTACTAAGTAAATTAGCTAAAGTCTTGCATGGTCGACTTTATTATATTCAACTTAAAAAGATGTTTTTAAAACCCTTGAATGGCCTCTTAATTTACCGAGACTTAAAAATAAGGTCACATTTAAATTTGTCAGAAATTTTATTGTTTTTGGTACCCAATGTCCATGTTTTACTGGACCGTCACTAATGTTTAGTCTAACTGCAGCTACATTTTTATTTTTGGCTTCGTAAGAAAGTTCTATAAGTATACATAGTTTAAAGTCATTTGTCCATGGAGTATATGGGATGTCATTTTGGGCTGCGATTATATTAAAAAAATTAGCTTATATGGTCCAAATCGGTCCAAGATTTGTTGTTTGCCATCGTCATAAACTATTATACTTTACCAAATTTGATCGAAATCGGAATTTATATGATTGTTTCAGAGCGGTTGTATGTATCTTTGACATCTTTATACTGGGGCTATATTTAAAAACGTAGATCGGTATGACCCATTTTTTGTCTGACCTGATTACTGATTGATTGTAAAGAACTGTGTCAAATTTAATAAAGATGGATGTAATATGTGGCTTTTAGAGCTAACGACGATTGAACATTTGTGTGGGAGCCATATCTAAACTTAAACCGATTTTCTTAAAAGTCAACAAGCTTCAATCGTTGTCCAAAAAACTTACTTCTGCCAAATTTTATGAAGCTAGGATTAAATATCTGTCTCCTATTTTCTCCAATTTCAATAGCGTCCGTTTTTGGCCTAAACAACTTGTATCAAATTTCATTATGATCGGACAACAATTGTGGCTTTAAAGCTTTAGATAGACTAAAGACGAACAAAGGAACAGATTGACAAATAAAGTATAGTTAAATCGCATTAACTGGTGACTCAGGTAGACCCACCCCTAAAGGGGGCTTAGCTAAATAACGAGTTACGTATTTCCTACGTGAAATTGTGAATTTTCTTTGATATTACACTGTATGACAAATTTAAGCTTTTGGTTGCACACATGAAAAAAATTAGTATATTCTGAAAGAGGAGGAAAAAATAAAATACACGTGTATCCCACTTTTTCTGCATCAATTCGTATATTTGCAAAAAATTTATGGATATGGACTTGTATGTTAATACAAAATATGTCTATATAAGTGGTTTTTAACCAAATATATATTCACATTTTTCGCGAAAATACGAATTGATCTAGAAAAACTGGGACACACGGGTAGTTTATTTTTCGACGTAGATTCCGAATATATAGGTCTTCTTCATGTGTGCAAAAGCGTGTTGAACGGTGTTATAAGTACATTCAACAACAAAAAAAACACGAAAACCGTAAACTCCGACAACAAAAAAACAGGTGAACCGACATGCAGGGTTTTGGATATTTTTGAGAAACTTACTATCGGGTTTGGACATAAAAATCGGAATGTGGCTTTTGGGTTTTGGACACCCTAATGCCAACGTCACACGAACAATTTCCCTTTTTTGACAACCAATACGTATTCTTAATTGTCTTTTGCCAAATGTCCTGTGTAAACGCGGGGTTATTATACTCATCTTGGTCGCATCGCGCTTGAAAACGTTCAGTACGGTAACCCTTTTAGATTTATCCTCGATTATAGGACCACATAATAATCCTGTGTTTCGTTAAAACCTCAAGGCTTAGATTATTATACAAATAGAGTGTTAACCAAAAACACAATTATTTATACGATAGTTGTCGGACTGCGTTGAATATATAATACCCTACACCACATTGCTAAATAGAAAACTCGCAATTTAAGCAAGATCGAAATTATTGACCGATATGGTCTTATATCACCATTGATCGCATTTAACGTTATATGCGCAGTTTGAGTAATACGTATAAATAGCTTCTACACCATTTCAATTGAGAAAATAAAAATTTAAAGAAACGTAAATTGAAAATAAAAAAAAATAGATATCAAGAAACGCAAATTAAAATTGAGAAAATATAAATAAATAAAGAAACGCTAGTTTAAAATGATAAAATACAAATTGAAATTGAGAAACGCAAATTTAAATTAAGAAAGATAAAATACAAATTGAAATTGAGAAACGCAAATTTAAATTAAGAAAGTACAAATTCAAATTGAAAAACGCAAACTCAAATTGTAATTAAGAAAATTCAAATTGAGATTAGGAAATTACAAAATGGTATTAAGAAATGACAATATAGATAATTTAATATTGAAGAACAAATAAGACCATTGTATTGTTCTCCGTCTACATCGGAACATAGTTCTTGTGTATGGTTACTACGATTACCCTTAGTTTGCCTGAAGAACATTGGGGTTGTTACACAATCTGCGATTTCTTCTTTTTCAATTTAATTTCTTCTTAGGATAACATTTTTGTAAATATTATATTGATGAGGATAATTGGTAAATCCAAAAAGCTGAGAAAACGATAAGATGAGAATTGAATCTGTGTTTCAAAATACAACAGCTGCTTATCTCTGCTAAGACTATTGAGTAAATATTAAAACATATATGTGAAGCGCAAAATAGAAAGGGACCTAGGTTAAAAACCAGTTTTGTTCAGGAGAGCCATTTTAAAGATTAGGTCCCTTTCTATTTGCGCTTAGAATCGTCGACTTCACTTTCATAAAACGCGCATATCTCTGGGAGGGAACACTTTTGGGGCATGGGATCGGTCTCATTGGATGCTCAGATGTTGTTCACATCAAAAAAAGTGAAAAGTTGATGAAAAGTTTTGTTCAGGAGAGCAATTTTAAAGATAAGGTCCCTTTCTATTTGCGCTTAGAATCGTCGACTTCACTTTCATAAAACGCGCATATCTCTGTGAGGGAACATTTTTGGGGCATGGGATCGGTCTCATTCGATGCTCAGATGTTGTCCACATCAAAAAAAGAAAAAAAATGAAAATTGGTTTTTTTTACCCTTAGGTCCCTTTCTATATGCGCTGTCACATATAAGTAGTAAAAATTCAAGCCTTGTGCAAAAATGCATCACGATACACGAAATGTATCTAAACAAGAGTTTGCGATCAATGGCATACAAAATTGTACAAAGTTTACAAAAAAGCGTTCGACTAATGTGTTAATTTTCCTTTTCTCAATCCTAATTTGTATTTTGTTTGTATTTCTCTATTTTAATTTTTTGTATTTTCTTAATTTCAAATTGTATTTTCTTTATTTCAATTTGTATTTTCTCAATTTTAATTTACGTATCTCAATTTCAATTTTTTATTATCTCAAATTCAGTAGAAAATGGTATACTGCAATGGTATGGCTGCAGGTTCTAAAATCAGGAAAGACCTTTTGTATTTGACCTTGAACAACCAAGTTTCGTCGAGATCAGTTCATATTTAGAATGTACTGTTTATACTAGATGAAGTAGATCCAGTTTGATCTGACCAACATTGCCGGCGCTAGTTGTAGCGTATACGAGTAAGTATAAGAGTACCATACTGTCGGAAACTGTTTTCTCAATATTTCTGAATAATTAATCTTAATATAAATGTCCTTTAGTATTTGTAAAATGATTAAATCAATATGTTGATAATTTTATTAAGTATTTGGGTGCATCCCTGCTTCATAAACAAAATCAATTCGAGATCAGTACATAGTCGGAAAATGATAGTGCTGGACAGGTTGTAATGAGTGATCCAAGTAGAGATACTTTTTTAAAAGCCTTTTTTGACAGATCACGTGTGAGTCGTGTCATGATGTCATGTTATTTTTGTTTAGCATTGTTTGGCATTTCAACGTTTACAAATCCTTCAACTTTATGACGAAAATTCACTTTCTGTGAGGAATGTGTTTCGTGCACTTCGTTCAACTTATGGTCAACATAATCGGCCTACTGAGCGTACTATTCGCAACACCATCACCCATCTTGAGACCCAGCATTCATTATTGGATAATATTCGACCAAATAGACCACGTCCAGCACGCAGGACCGTGGAGAGTAGATTCGGTGCCGTTCGCAGCAACTCGGACTGACGTATGGAACGACTTGGCGCATTTAACGTCGAGATTTTAAATTGAAAGCGTACAAAATACAGCTTGTGCAAGAACTGAAGCCGCCTGACGTTCCTAAGCGACACCGCTTCGCTCTATGGGCTCTTGAAAAGTTCCAAGAAGATCCGACGATTCCGAGCCAAATTGTGTACAGCGATGAGACCCATTTCTGGCTCAATTGGTATGTAAACAAGCAAAATTTGAGCATTTGGGACAAAGAGCAACCAGAAGATGTTCAAGAGCTGCCACTTCATCCAGAAAAAACAACGGGTTGGAGTGGTTTGTGGGTCGGTGGAATCATCGGTTCATATTTCCTCAAAAATGATGCCGGTGAAAACGTAACCGTCAATGGCGACCGTGCCATGATAACCGATTTATGCGGACAAACCCGCTTTCAGGACTTGGAGCAAAACATCACGCGTGTCATTCGCCAGTTACCAGGCGAAATGCTCGAACGAGTCATCGAAAATTGGACACAACGGATAGACCATCTGAGACGTAGCCGCGGCCAACATTTGATAGACATTATCTTCAAAAATAAATGCCAAAAATGTTCTTTCAAATGATAATAAACATTCCCCATTCAATTTGAATTTTCTGTGTTATTTTCTTTAAAAAAGTAGGGAATCTTGAAATGGATCACGCTTTACAATAATACAAATCTTTTTATTCACAATCTGTTCATTTATTGGTCGAAGTAAAACACAATGTCGATGGCATCAGGTACTAGGTACTACAATCCCGCGACTGCCGGTTCTATGTACCGGATTGACCCGAAACTCTTCGGCCAGGGGCAGTCACCTCAACAATATATGTTTTTTGTTCGTCCATTTTTTCGTCGTGGGAGCAGCACTTCCCGGAATGCCTGCTCCGAATACTACTGGTCCGAGCCGGGATCGAACAAAACCCCGGACCTTGGATCTGCTCGGTTTGTCAGAACCGAATACACCATCGTGCTACGTCTGTAAGGTGTAATCGTTGCATGGAGTGGGTGCACTTCAGGAGCTGTTCAGGTCTGAACCACATCAGGTAGTATAGCGAAGCAGACTTTGTTGCCTCATGCTGTATCAACGAAGTTAGCAGTGGGTCTCTGGATATGGTGATATCATCGTCGTCTGCATTTTCGTCGTCGTCGTCATCATCATCATCTAACTACGAGACTCCCCCACAGTCGCCCTCGCAACAGCATCAACACATACAGCATCTTACACCACAGATTGCTGTTGCCACTCCTGACAGTGCATCAATCTTGCAATTTAATTGTAATGGCCTACGCAACAAAATCAGTGAGGTCATAGAATTTATGAATCGGAGAAACATCATGGTCGCCGCGATCCAAGAAACTAAGCTGAATGCCACCTGCAGCCTGCACAGTTGTGACGGATACAACGTGCTACGTAAGGATCGCACCAGAAGTGGAGGTGGGGGACTTGCTTTCCTGTTACACCATTCTGTGCAGTACAGACCTATTTCGCCTGAGCTTGACTCTAGAGACCCATACATGGAATGTATGGGGGTAGCAGTCAAGCCTGGAACTGCCGAAATAGAGCTGTACAACGTATACATCCCGCCGGTTGGTAGCTGTGCCCCGCGTTATCTGCCAGACATTAGCAATTTGCTACAAGGCAATAACCGCTTGGTCCTAGGAGACTTTAATGCTCACCACGAACTGTGGCATTCTCTCCTAGACAACGACCAAAGGGGCATAGCTTTGGCAGAGCAAATTGATAGCTCTACGTTCTGCACAGTGAATGAGGACGCCCCCACGCGGATTATGGGCGATTGCCATAGCTCGCCAGACATCACTTTGGCATCGCCTGGCCTGATCAACGACGTCACCTGGCAACCCGTCATCTCACTAGGATCGGACCACCTTCCCATAATTCTCTCCATTAATAGACCACCCGATTTCATAACCTCTGAACGCCGTACGTTTCTCAATCAAAAAAAGGCTGATTGGGAGGCCTTCAGAGAAGCCACCAACCGCAGCTTTAATAATCTAGCCATTCCGTCGGACGTTCGGGTAGCCGAGAAAAAGTTCCGGGCCATCATTAACGCAGCAGCCGCTCGCCATATCCCTGCTGGTCGAATACCCGAAGTACGACCAAACTTCCCAGCAGAGGCAGCGGGACTCGCAGACGAGCGTGATGACATTCGTCGCTCCAACCCTACTGACCCTAGAATTAGGGATCTCAACTCCGAGATCAGTAGGTTGGTCAACGAATATAAGCGGAACAAATGGCTAGACCACTTAAAGCAGTGCAACTTGAGTTCCGGAATTGGTAAGTTGTGGACAACGGTCAAATCACTCTCTAACCCTGTAAGGAAGGATGATCGGACAGCTGTCACGTTCGGTGATAGAACAGTGACAGATCCGAAGCGGTGCGCGTGTTATTTTAACCGGCTTTTTATTGAGCACCCAGAGAGTGATAAGGCGAAAAGGAGAGTATTGCGTCGTATCCGCGCTCTCCGAGTCGAAGAGGCACCACCACAATTTACCGTTGGCGAAGTTGCCCATGTCATCCGCAGCGCAAAGTCATCAAAGGCGCTGGGTCCAGACGGAATCTCAATGCTGATGTTAAAGCACTTGGATACTCCGGGAGTAGAGTACATGACCAAAGTGCTCACTCTGTCGCTAGCCACTCACGTAGATCCCGATGCCTGGAAAATGGGCAGAGTGGTCCCGCTACTGAAGCCAGGCAAAGACGCAAGTAAAGGAGATTCGTACAGGCCGATCTCCTTGCTTTCTCCAGTAGCAAAGACGCTTGAAGCACTGCTCCTCCCCAGCCTGATCGAACACTTTCTTAGTGCTGATCATCAGCATGGATTCCGCAAGCAGCACAGCACAACAACTGCTTTACACGCCATCACCACACGTATAAGTCGCGGCCTTAACCAGAACAAGCCTAACGACAGGACGGTCCTCCTGGCTCTTGACCTCACAAAAGCCTTCGACACGGTCAATCATGCCACTCTGTTCGAGGCAATTGAAGAAACGTCCCTTCCGCCCAGTTTGAAACGTTGGGTCGTAAACTATATGTGTGGGCGCCAGTCATATGTAGAATTTAGAGACAGAAAGTCGAAGCCCCGTAGAGTTAAACAAGGAGTTCCCCAGGGTGGAGTTTTATCCCCGGCTCTGTTTAACCTCTACCTCTCTAAAATTCCTGCACCACCAGACGGCGTTGAAATTGTGTCGTACGCTGACGATTGCACAATTCTGGCGTCAGGACCTAAAGTGGATGACATTTGCGAGAAAATCAACTATTACCTCACTGACTTAGCACGTTTCTTCACTGCGAGGAATATGAAAATATCCGCATCCAAATCATCAGCCACACTGTTGACTGCTTGGACCGCAGAGGTGCGGTTGTCACTCAATGTGAAAGTCGATGACGTCAACATCCCGACCACCAACTACCCCAATATCCTTGGGGTCACATTGGACAGCCTTTTTAGATCCTCTGCACATGCTACAGCTATCTGCGATAAACTCAAAAGTAGGAACAAGGTCCTCAAGTCACTTGCCGGCAGTACTTGGGGAGCCGACAAAGAAACCTTGTTGACCTCTTACAAAGCGATAGGTCGGTCTGTAGCAAACTACGCAGCACCTGTATGGTCGGCGAACGTGAGTACGACGCAGTGGAAGAAAATTCAGACATGCCAGAATGCCGCCCTTAGAACATCAAGAGGGTGTCTTCTTATGTCCTCTGAGGACCATCTACATGAGGAGACGAAGGTCCTTACCGTGCGCAGACACAATTTCCTGTTGTCTAAGCAATACCTGCTAGGGTGTTTTCGCAGCAGTCATCCTAACCACCATCTCTTGAACAGGATGCCTCCACCCAGGCAGATCAGGAACGATCTTCATGATCTAGAGAGAGAGGTCCAGCGGTATAAGAGAGAACCTTTAGATCATCGAAACTATCAGGCAGGTTTGAACAACATTCACGCCGATGATGTCGCAGCAGCAGTATCCAGCTACCGTGTGAATGCAGTGCTAGGGGAACATCCCCCGGAGATTTCACCTGAGGAAAAGGTACTACCTCGGCAGACGCGCGTGGTTCTGGCGCAGCTGAGATCCGGATGGTGCAGCCGCCTCAATTCTTACTGGGCACGAATTGATGCTAACGTTCCGGACATCTGTCCCGCCTGCCATCAGGGACCACATGATGTACTGCACCTCTTCAATTGTCCGGCCAAGCCCACTCAGCTGACCCCCAGGTCTCTGTGGACGCATCCAGTTCAAATGGCGCGTTTCCTTCACCTGGATATCGAAGCAGATCCCCCATAGACGAACAAGACTTCAAAATAAATATATTGTTGTTACAACAACAACTAGGTACTGTATTTCTTGTAAAAAGACAAAAATCGCCATCGTCAATTGCAGATCGCAGTGGTCCACAATTAATTTAACAAGATTTGAAACTAGTAAAAAAAGTAATGCCTTAAAAATGGAACATAAAAAGATTAATAAAATACACTTTTAAACATGGATATGAAAATAGACTACCTGAAAATCCTAGAGGGCTAACGGAATATCGAATTTTCTGGATATCAGCTTACTTGGAAGTTTTCGACGCAATTCTGTTATAACAGGCCGGGCTATGTGAGGAGTTGCACCGTCTTACTGAAACCACACAGAGTTGAAAGAAATTCTGATTTTGCGTAATTCTGGATAGACAAACTCTCTCCATATTTTCAAGTAACGGTCTCCAGTAACCGTAATGGTGTTTTCTTCGAAGAAGAAAAAGTTACCGACAATGCAGCGTGTTGAAACTGCACACCGCACTGTTTCACGGGCCTCGTCAAACATGAAAAGACAGTTCAACATGTGTCCGTCCTCTTCCACCATTTGAAGCATCTTCTGGCAAAATTCCAAGAGAATCGGGAAGTCTGCTGCGTTTAGTTTCTTGGCCATTTGAATTTGATATGGGAATAAGTCGAAATCTTTGTGCATAATTAACTGCAATGACTTTCTGCTTATACCCATTTGAGCAGATAAGCTTCTTTTCGAAACTCCTGGATTGTTTTTTGTGGCAACAGCTACAGCAGAGGTTGTTTCCTCCGTCCGAACTGAAGGGTTTCAATGCTATTGTCGTCAGTTGACTGTCCCATGCTTGGCAAAATTGTTAAAAATTCTCATTATGGTCCATCTGCTTGGAGGATTGCCGCCAAACGTACACCTATACTCTCTTTAAACCGAAACTACGGACTCCAGTGATTGATAGCGGCGGGCAATCCAAATTCTTGTTTCAGTGTCCCAGTTATCCATTTCTGTTAAATCTAAAAATCAATCTGCAAAATAAAAAAATAACCAGATTCATTAAATAGAAAAATAATTATTAATTTTTTTTTGGTATCGGCTTTCATCAGCCATCCTGTACAAGACTCGGACACTACTTAAGCAAAAAAGGTCCGTTTTTTGGATCCAAGCCAAAATTTCAATAATGCACTATATTTTGATCGGTCGCACAATTGGATTAAATTTCAGTTCCAATATGTCAATACTGACTATTAATCCCTCGTTTTGACCAGGTGGGTCGTTTCTTGGGTACATGAGCCAGAACGTCCCTCTACAACGCTTTAAAACATTGTCCCTTCACAAAAAATTATGATTTGTTGAGCAAATAATCCAAAAAAATTACTTTCTACCTAGGTACCTTTAGTCCCTTAAAGAGAAACGTTTTTCCCCATGGCCGATTTAACATATTTAAAGTCCCAAACATGTCATAACCACAAGCCATCATCACTCAGGATCCTGGGTTGGTTCGTTTGACTTCTATCGTGCGTTTAACAGACACACGGACTTACGTGGCTATATCGTCTTAGATTTTTATGAAGATACGAAATATGTTCGTATGTACTTTATGAGGTCTCTGATCAATACATGTGACAGCGCATAGAGAAAGGACCTAAGGGTAAAAAAATCAATTTTCATTTTTTTCTTTTTTTGATGTGGACAACATCTGAGCATCGAATGAGACCGATCCCATGCCCCAAAACTGTTCCCTCCCAGAGATATGCGCGTTTTATGAAAAGGAAGTCGATGATTCTAAGCGCAAATATAAAGGGGCTTAATCTTTAAAATGGCTCTCCTGAACAAAACTGGTTTTTAACCTTAGGTCCCTTTCTATTTTGCGCGTCACATATAGTGGTATATCAAACGAAATGACAAAAAATTAATCAATATAAATGAATAAACTTTTACGTTGTGTTTTGATCGACAATTTTATTTAATTTTATAAATAAAGAATCTTTTTCAAGCTCCTCGAGCTTAATGAAAATTAATTAATTAATTAATTGGAGCTTGTTCTGCTATAACCATCAGGCAAAAGGACCGACTGATTTAAGATCCTGTCGTTCAACAAGTCACTTAACCAACCCTAGTGCAAAAGGCCTGTTACACTAGAACTTATATTTTTTTTATCGGATCTTAGTTTAATAGCGTAGAGCAGCTGAGTTATCTGTGCACCTCAGCGGCACAGGGTATTATGTAGTCTGTGTATGTAAAATATTAATAATATTTTCTTGATTTTCAGTCAACGATTGCAGATGTACTACTCTTTGAATAAATTAACACTTGTCTGCCTATACCGCACTGTGTTTTTTTTTTAATAAATGTTTACGAAATATTTTACGATTCGCCAATTTAAGTTAAATCAATAGAAAGAGCGACGAACGGCCGCATGGGTATTGTGAATTAGACTTAAAAACAAAACTCACGCCATGCAATTTATTTGCATACACAAATCCTCACGTGCCTTGCAGCCAGTATTATGACAAATTGCTAATACTTGTTTCTCAATCAGTTCTACATCAGATTCAAAAGAGTATAAAAACTCTGCAGTCCAGAACATTCAGCACAGTCGGATCACATCTGGACATCTCAATACAACTTACAACAGCTTCCAATTGTTATAAAAAAAAACATCTACTTAAAACAAAATGCGTTTCCTCATGTTGATTGCATTCTTCGCCGTTATTGCCATGGCAATGGCAGCTGGAACCACCAACCCCAAGGAACCTCTTCCACATGCCGCAACTCATGCTAAGCAGCCCATTCCATCGCATACCCCTATCGGCCATGCCGCACCACCTAAGGTACCTCTAACTGGTGCACCCAAACCAACCACCGGCAAAACACATTAAGTGATTTCCCGAAATGAATTTAAAATGGAATTTGAGGACCAACAAAAAATAAATAAAATCATCGTTTTTATTATCAACCAGCAATCACCTGTGTATTATTCTGAATTTTTTTTCCAAGACAATTAATTAGTCTGTATAACTTTCGAGTTTCGTTTCAAAACTAAATTTTTGAAGATGTCTCATTCAGGTCCGAGCAATTTGTGGACCAACAGAAGAAATAAATAAAATCTTCGTTTTTAGCATTAACCAATCAACAGTTCTTTTTTTGATATTTTATATCCAAAAGAAATGATGAGAAGTTAGGATTATTGAGTTTCGTTTTAAATCTACAACATTTTGAAAGGTGTCTCACGAGGGCTGCTATATATTTCTGGCCTAATGAAAATGCGAATATTTATCATCAAAAATGGTTTTATTGTTTTTCAAAGTATTATCTAGCATGATTTATATACTTTTGCATGCGCTCAAACCAATTGTCGAAACACTTTTTCTACCT
Organism: Hydrotaea diabolus; assembly: GCA_963513945.1. Taxonomy (NCBI): domain Eukaryota; kingdom Metazoa; phylum Arthropoda; class Insecta; order Diptera; family Muscidae; genus Hydrotaea; species Hydrotaea diabolus. Next base: position 78,103,523 of record OY740720.1, read on the forward strand.
CCAAAACATGGTTTTAAAACGCATCAACAGCATCTTCTGGCGACGAAAATCGTTGACCACGCATTTTTTTTCTTGATGTGCGGGAAAAAAGAAGTCATTGGGTGCCAAGTCAGGGCTGTACGGCGGATGACCCATCAATTCGACGTTTTGTCTGGTCAAAAAACGCTGGTTTGAGCCGATGATCATTGTCATTGTGCACAATGATTCGTCTTCTCTTGTTCGTTTTTCGAAGTTCTCCGAAGACTTCAGGCAAACAAATTGTGGTATACCACTCAGAATTGACCGTCCTACATTGTTCAAGCGGAACATTCACCATATGATCAGTTTGGCCGAAGAAACAGGCGACCATTTGCTTCGAAGTGCCTCTTCCACGAACAAATTTCGTTGGATTTGGCTCGTTTTCGAAGACCCACACGGTCGATTGCTGTTCTGTTTCGGGCGCATACGCATAGATCCATGATTCGTCACCTGTGACGATCTTATTAACGTCTTTTGAAGCACCGCAATCGTATTTTTTCAAAATTTCTTTGTTCCATTCGACACGAGCCTTTTTTTCAAATTGTGCGGAATCCAACGTGAATAAACTTTTTTTACGGCCAGGTGTTCTGAGTATGTTTATGGTAAAAAATGTCAAACTTTCCAATGAAAATGTCAGATGGCGCCAGGCAACACTTGGAGTTACCTAGGCCAGAAATATACATAGCAACCCTCGTATTACACTGTTTTCTTAACAGAAGTATGACCGCTCAAAGCATCTTGATGAAAGTGCGCACCACACAGAAACTTGTTCTGGGTGCAATTCAGTGAAGTATTTGTGGATTAGATTCACTCCATACACGGCAATATTGCTTGCAGCCGTTTAGATCAAAATGGGCCTCATCGGACATAAATAAGCTGTTCATCAAGCTGTTGTCTTCTACGGACATTTGGCAAAATTAAGTCAAATAGGCAAATCCAGAGGGTTTAACTCGATTGTAATTTCGATTTGGATTTTTTACGGAAACAAGTTTAAGTCGTCATGAATAATTATCCGTTGTAATGACCATCTGCTAACTGCAATTTGCGCCGTTAAGTTTCGAATCGAAACGCTTGGATTTGCCTGAGTTGATGATGCTACAGCCGCAATGGTGTCTTGAACCTGAACATAGGGATCTCGATGGACGCTCTTCGTGTGATGCTCCTAGATTCGGCAAACTTGTTTACCAGCCTCATAATTGTCCATCTATTCGGGGGAGATCCGCCAAACTATGCTAAATTTAAGCAACAGTCACTTATATGGCCTAATTGGCTACTGGTAACGTGCAATGCGTGAAATTTGTAAGGACTTTTGTATTGGGCAATATGAAAACATGGACCGATATGGTTTCATTTTACAAGGTTTAGTAATGGATTTCTACATAGAGAGAACAAATTCGTTCTCACAACCGAATTTGTGCAAAGCAAAAGAAGGATACGGCTAGATCTTCTTAACATTTTACGTCGATTTAGATTATACTCGTATATACTTTCGAGGTGATGCAAACGGAATGACAAAGCTAAGCCAATGATGGAGGATATACAAATCAGAATTCTTTCTTTAGGTAATTGCTAACCAACTCTGATGAAATTGGACGAATAGCGGAATCTGATGAAGAATCTGAATAAGACATTATTTAACAAATTGGCTAAACAGACCAATGGGTGTGGTCCATGAGTCCTGGAGCTTAAAAATTGTCCTCTAATGTTCGGGGATATATGGGTATCCAGAATCAGTAATATCTGCTCACAAATCCAACTTTGAACCTATATTTAGGATTTGGACCAATTTGGGATTTGGGCCGGTTCGTATATGCCCTAGATGCACAAAAATCGGCCACCTTGAACTATGGCCATATGGGTATTAAACAACAATACAATTTCGTCACAAATCAGAAAACCACATTAATTTTTCAACGTGAAGAAATTAATGGTCTTGACCCAAGGTTATTAGGTCTTTTCGAACCTTGACATATGGGTATTCAGAAACAGTAAAATTTTCTGAATTGTCAAAATATGACATGAATTTTATAATTTTGCTGAACTGAAGGCCTCGGCCTATGGATGTGATAACCGCATCCAGAAACACTGAAATTTTCTCACAAATCCAAATACGAACCTAGATTTAAGATTTGGGCCAATTTTGCACTCGATCCGTTTCAAAAATCGGTCTTTTCAACTATGGACATTGGAGTATTAAAATGCAATAAAACGTATAGTCACAAACCCAAAAATAACATTTATTCCTTATTATGAGTACATTTCTTCTCTTCGCACATAGGTAAAAGGACCCTAGGTTTCCGAAAATAAGGTGCTTTTGAACATCGACATATGGTTACTCGGAAACGATGGACATATCTCACATATATCAATTGTTGTTATAGCGGTTGAACATATATGTAAGAGCTATATCCTTATCTAAACCGGTTTTCGTCAATTTCAACAGCGCCGGTCCTTGGCACGAGGAAGTTATTTGTGTCAAACTTTATAAATTTTAGTTGTAATATGTGGCTACTAGACTAAAAATAAAAAAAAAATCGGATGAACATATCGGTGGGAGCTATATCTTAAACTAAACTGATTTTATTCAATTTTAATAACGTTATTTCTGACCCAAAAATCTTACTCGTGCTAAGTTTCTGCTAGAGCTAAAAACAGGGAAATCGGTTGAACATATATGTGGGATCTATATCTAAATCCAATAAACTTACTTCTGCGTTAATGAAAATCTAATTTATTCAAATTGCGACCTGAAATTTGGTTACAAGCTTTAGATAGACGGACAGACAGACATCGTTAAATGAAATCGACAGGTGATTATACGTTGTTCCGTATACTTAGAGGCAGGTCTAGCTCAAATATTTTTGGTAGTTACAAACATTTACTCGCATACATTATCATTTTTTTCAGATGCATTTTCATTTTCTTGCAACTTTTACAAGAATAATTCCCACTCTTTCTTTATTCCCATTCTATGTTCATTTTTCCCAAAGCTCTATACATAGGATACACTCGATTTGAGGCCAACAACTAGCTCTTGTGAATTCGAACCATATCTCTGTACGTTTTCATATACCCTACGTTGAAGGTGTCATATAATGAAGATCCGAACATAGGCGCGGTGTAAACCTCTATAACATACTTAACATTTTTACACAATCAGCGAATTTGAACGCTATTCTTCATCGATTTGCTATGCAAGCTAGAATTTCTCTAATACGATCTAGAATAATAAGTCAGCAAAAACACTTTGGACTTCTATAATAATTTTTGTATTTGCAAAATAAATAAAAACATTTGATTTGTGGACTGAACCAAACGAAGATTTTATTATTTTTAGGTCTCACACCAATACGAGTACTCCATTCAATTCGTATTTCAGCAAATTACTTAATAAAGTTTGCCAACAGGGGGTGTGCTTGGCTTGTTGTATGCGCCCGTATCAGAAGCCTTGGGTGGTGTACTCGAATGGCCAACAGGGGTATGAGCTCCAGTCGAAGCAATGGGCTGCTTAGCGTGAGGTGCGGCATGAGTTCCAGCATGGCCGAGAGGAGCATGAGCTGCAATGGGCTCCTTAGCATGAGGTGCGGCATGTGGAAGAGGTTCCTTGGGTTTGGTGACACCAGTTGCCATTGCCATGGCAATAACGGCGAAGAATGCAATCATCATGAGGAAACGCATTTTGTTTTAGGTTTTAGATCTTTATTACGATTGAAAAGAGGTTTAAAGTTGAATTGAGGTGTCTAGAACTGACTGTGCTAACTGTTTGGAACTGCAGATGTTTTATACTTTTTTGCAAATGTGTTAGAGCATTTGGAGATGATTGAGAAACAAGTTAGCAAATAGCCTTATTAATGGGCTTTCAGAATTAATGGGACCGTTTGGTGCTTGACGGTTTAATTATGCAAATGGTGAGAATTTTGTTTTTCTGCCTAATTTACAATACCGATGCGTCTGTCCATGTGTCAGCTCATTTACCTTAAGTTTTATATTTCAAAATATTGCATCTGGAAAACAAGACAATGTATCTAAGGCGGACAAGTGCTAATTAATTCAAAATATTTATTAATTTATATATTGTTGTCTAAATTTCGAAATGACATAACTAATATATTCATTTTTTAAGAGAAAAGACAAAAATCTCTTTGTCGGTCTACCCTAATTATCCTTCAAAGGCATCGAAGACATTGTCCCAGTGCCCAAATACTGCAGTTCCCAAAACCTCCTCCACGAAGTCAAACGAAATGTAGTAGCGTTCTAAACGTTGCACGCTGTCTTGGAATTGGTAATGTTATTAATTAACCAGAGGCAAGAAAAACAAAAGGTCGATAGAAAATATGGGCATATGTGTACCAGGGCATCGAAAGTACCGTGATATAACCGCGGAATCGAAAGTATCGTGATATAACCGCGGCTTATTGCGGCCTATTTGATACATTTTACAACTGTTTCGATCTCTTGTCTTTAATATCCTACACCAAACAGCCGTAAAGGGTATTATGACTTTTTGTTGAAATTAGAAAGAACTTAAACGAATGAAAACCCTTGTTTGGTATAACGTTTGACTCCGAATCTCTGCCTGATTCCACTGGGCGACGTCAGTCCGTCTGTCCTACCGTTGTAATCAATCTACAGGTCGCAGGTTGGGCCAAGGACGGCTACTAATGTAATTCCATATCGGTCTCGGTTTTGATATCATTCAAAGGTTTTTTGCGATTTGATTTTCTGCATCTCTAGAAACAACAAATTAAACTTGATTGCACTCACATTTTGCATGGGATGATATGAACGATCTATAGCTAATTCTTGTTAATATTTACCATATCGGTCCAAGTGTTACAATAGGCCTTACACAATGTTTTAGCCCTGATTGAATTGTACCATAACAGTCCCTGTTTACCAATAGCCCATGCCCTTCGCCCCACATAAAGATCCCTCCAGAATTGGGCTTCTGCCTTTATAAAAGGCATAAATTCAATCCGATTGTGCTAAACTGAACAAAGCGCGTTATGAGCTACTTTTGTCCAATTCTACTGAAGCTTGGCCATATTGGTCTACTTTTTACAACATCCCACAAACTAATCATCTTTCCAATTCAAAGTCAAGCCGCTATTACAAAAATATATAAAAGCCCACCAAGCTCAAATGAAGCAAATTGCGTTAACTATTAACTTTACTATTCCAGGCCCAAAGATATTTGTCCCTCCCGCCCTAGAATTATAAAGTCTAACATGGCCTAAACTTCAGACAGAAGCGCAAATCCTCTGAATAACAGAGTGTTGTAGGGTTTGTCTTAGTCGTTATATTGGTTTTAAAAAATAAATAAGTTTTTTTGGTTTTGGTACCGCCGCGGTCGAAAAAATATATTTTAAAAGAGCAAAAAGTATGAAATAAGAAAACGTATTTTACATTCCTGATGTGTACTCAATTTATATAGTTTATAATTTTATGCATAGGTCTATCCATAGCCTTGGACCAAAAACATGCCTTATTGTCAAAAACTCATATGTTAGTAATTATATCTAATTCTAAGATTCTAAGAAGAGCAATTGGTCCCTCATAGACGAAACAAGTGACCTATAACACAGTACGACAGTGGTTGGTACACATGAGAAATATTAACAGAATATGGAAATAGGCTTAAAATAGAGAAATACGTGTCTCGGCGTTTTGCTGTAGCACCTCAGAATTTTGAGAAAATCGATTCTTAAGCTTCGAAGGACCGTGGAGTTTCACTTGTAATGTAATACTAGTATAAAAAGTTCTACCAAACCGGAATGGGTGAACCGATTTTATTGTTTGGGCCAGTTTTGAAAAGGGAAAAAAATTTGGATTCGGAATCAAGAAAGGGTTTTCATTCGTTTAAGGTATTACTAACATCAGCATTTACGGCGGTGTGTTGTAGGGTATAAAAAGACAATAGATCGAAACATTTGCAAAATTTATCAAATAAGCCACAATGAGCCGCGGTTGTACCACGGTGCTTTTGATACCGAAATTGTATCAACTTTTGCATCCCTGGTACACATATGTCCATATTTTCTATCGACCTTCTACAACATTTCGTTTAGCTTCTTGGAGGGGGGTCATGGGAACTGCAGTATTTGTAACCCTCTAAACTTTAGGCACTGGACCAATGCCTATGATGCCTAAAGGATAATTAGGGTAGACCAACAAAGAGATTTTTGTCTCTTCTTTTAATAAATGAATATATTAGTACTGTTATTTCGAAATTAAGGCAATGATATATTAATTAGTAAATGTTTTAAATTAATTAGCACTTGTCTGCCTTCAGTACATTGTCTTGTTTTCCAGATGCAATATTTTGAATCAAAAACTTAAGGTAAATGAGCTGACACATGGACAGACGCATCGGTATTGTAAATTAGGCTAAAAAAATCATCACCATTTGCATAATCAAACAGTCAAGCGCCAAACGGTCCCATTAATTCCGAAAGCCCATTAATAAGGCAATTTGCTAACTTGTTTCTCAATCATCTCCAAGTGCTCTAACACATTTGCAAAAAAGTATAAAACATCTGCAGTTCCAAACAGTTAACACAGTCAGTTCTAGACACCTCAACACAACTTTAAAACTCTTTTCAATAGTAATAAAGATCTAAAACCAAAAACAAAATGCGTTTCCTCATGTTGATTGCATTCTTCGCCGTTATTGCCATGGCAATGGCAACTGGTGTCACCAAACCCAAGGAACCTCTTCCACATGCCGCACCTCATGCTAAGGAGCCTATTGCAGCTCATGCTCCTCTCGGCCATGCTGGTACTCATGCCGCACCTCATGCCGCACCTCATGCTAAGCAGCCCATTGCTTCGACTGGAGGTCATGCCGCCGTCCCACCAAAGGTTCCTGATACTGGTGCATACAAGGCAAGCCCTCTTATAACCCCCAGAGATCATTAAGTAATTTTGTAAATGGAATGGATTTTTTCGACCAAAAAAATAAAATATTCGTTTTTTAAATCATCTAATCAGTTGCCTTTTTGTGTTTTATTGGAGATAATAAATTTACAGGGATTTCTAAGGTTCTGGTTGATGTACAGAAAGAGTGGGAATTTTTCCTGTTAAAGTTGCAAGAAAATAAAAATAGAACTTTTTATACTAGTATTACATTACAAGTGAAAAATTCTGAGGTACTACAGCAAAACGCCGAGACACGTTTTTCTTCATTTAAAGCCTATTTTCATATTCTCTTAACATTTCTCATGTGTACTCAAAAAAAATTGATTTTGTCGTACTGTGTAATAAATGTGGAAATTAGGCAATCAAATAAAAAAAAATCTTTTTCAATGCAAATATGGATTAACTTTTATGATTTACTAATTCTGGGGCTAGGAACCTCAAACCTTTAAGATTGAGTGGTTGTCGGAAAAATATACAAATGTTTTTCAAACTTTCTTTAATATGTTATATGTCGTTCGAAAGGTCTTCTTTTCTAATGAAACTAAATGGTAAAAAATCAGTTGATAATCAACTAAGTTACGGCTTATAAGTGGGCAAACCCGATTTTTTCAGATATTGTATGTGTTTGAGACGTTCCACACACTGATTCTTGTTTTAATCGAGAAAATTATATCAGAATTGCCAGTTTTTTTACTTTTAGAGTATCAACACCATCTTTACATTTGATATTAAGAGTCCGTTAAGGTTTCAAACTCTGCAATTCTCAACAGTTTTTTTGTTTGGTTTAAATAGAAAAGTACTCTTGAGATTTGATAAAGGCGTTGTATGACAAGTTTATAATTTGCGTTTCACTCAAATGATTATTGGTCTTTAACTCCATACAAGGGTGCAAAATATCAAAATGTTTTTGCATTCTTGTATACAAATTTAAATATTAGTTAGGTCTTCTTGCATTTCAGTCAGCGACTCTTGAATAACGGAATTATTAAAATATTAAATTAAGTAAAACTTGTCTGCCAGATGCCATATTTTCAGTTCTACAATTTAAGGCAAATGAGCAGACAGGCAAACGAACCCTTCAATAATATATGCCTAATAACGCGACAATTTGATTACTTGTTTCCCCATCTAAAGCATTGCCTATTGCTTAAAGTTCAAGCAACCAGATTAAACCTACATTTACTTAGTGTTGAGCAGCAATTTTGAATATTATAAAAACTCTACAGTTTTAGATATTCAGCACAGTCGGTTCACATCTAGACATCCCAATACATCTTCGAATATTTTTTCAAACGCTATAAAAAAATTAAAAAAGTATCAAAATGCGTTTCCTCATGTTGATTGCATTCTTCGCCGTAATTGCCTTGACAATGGCAACTGGTGTCACCAAACCCAAGGAAGCTCTTCCACCTGCCGCACCTCCTGCTAAGGAGCCCATTGCAGCTCATGCTCCTCTCGGCCATGCTGGAACTCATACCGCACCTCATGCTAAGCTGCCCATTGCTTCGACTGGAGCTCATGCCCCTGTCGGCCATTCGAATTCACCACCACACTGCCTTATGAGTAGCCTGTAACCAACCCTAGTGAAATAATAGTTTTCATGTAGACTCTATACAAAGCCGCTCTAGAAGCCACATAATAAGTCATTGCTATAATTTAGCATAGTGCATTATTAGCGACTTTGTAGAGGGAGCAATTACTCATCCTATCTAACGAACACATCCACCTAAGCCAATATTACGTCTTGTCGTGCGTTCTAATTTATGGTACGTCTAGAAGTCATAGAGAGTTTTTTTTAAGATGATCTGTTTTGCTACGAAATTTCACCAAGTGTCAGTCAAATTACCCTAGTGCGAGAAAAGACCCCTTGCCGGTGCGAACGCTCTAAAACCGTTCAACCTTCCAGAGGCTCGGCCATACTAGTCCATCTTTTGATACTGGCCACATATTAAATTCGATATACTACCTCAAATAACGCACGGTGCGAGATGGGAGACCAATAACTCACCCTAGTGAATTCAAACCATATTGCTCTATGTTTTCATATACCCTTCGATAAAAGGTGTCATATAATGGAGTTCTGAACAGAGACGCGGTGAAAAACTTCTATTACATACTTAACATTACTACACAATCAGTGAAATTTGAGCGCTATTCCACTTATACATCGATTTGCTATGCGAGCTAGAAATTTCGCTAATACGATCTAGAATAATAAGTCAGCAAAAACCCCTTTGGACTTTTATAATAATTTTTGTCTTTGCAAAATAAATAAAAACATTTGATTTGTGAACTGAACAAAACGAAGATTTTATTATTTTTAGTTCTCACACCAATACTCCATTCAATTTGTATTTCTGCAAATCATTTAATGAGCTTTACCGGCAAGGGGTGTGATTGGTTTGTATGCGCCCGTATCAGGAACTTTGGGTGGAGTATTCGAATGGCCGACAGGGGCATGAGCTCCAGTCGAAGCAATGGGCAGCTTAGCATGAGGTGCGGCATGAGGTGCGGCATGAGGTGCGGTATGAGTTCCAGCATGGCCGAGAGGAGCATGAGCTGCAATGGGCTCCTTAGCAGGAGGTGCGGCATGTGGAAGAGCTTCCTTGGGTTTGGTGACACCAGTTGCCATTGTCAAGGCAATTACGGCGAAGAATGCAATCAACATGAGGAAACGCATTTTGATACTTTTTTAATTTTTTTATAGGGTTTGAAAAAATATTCGAAGATGTATTGGGATGTCTAGATGTGAGCCGACTGTGCTGAATATCTAAATCTGTAGAGTTTTTATAATATTCAAAATTGCTGCTCAACACTAAGTAAATGTAGGTTTAATCTGTTTGTTTGAACTTTAAGCAATTAGCAATGCTTTAGATGGGGAAACAAGTTAGCTAATTGCCGCGTTATTAGGCATACATTATTGAAGGGTTCGTTTGCCTGTCTGCTCATTTGCCTTAAATTGTAGAACTGAAAATATGGCATCTGGCAGACAAGTTTTAATTAATTTAATATTTTTATAATTCTCTTATTCATGTGTCGCTGACTGAAATGCAAGAATACCTAACTAATATATTAATTTGTATCCAAGAATGCAAAAAACATTTTGATATTTTGCATCCTTGTATGGAGTTAAAGACCAATAATCATTTGAGTGAAACGCAAATTATAAACTTGTCATACAACGCCTTTATCAAATCTCAAGAGTACTTTTCTATTTAAACCAAAAAAAAAACTGTTGAGAATTGCAGAGTTTGAAACCTTAACGGACTCTTAATATCACATGTAAAGATGGTGTTGATAACACTGTGCGACAGTAAAAAACTCTAAAAGTAAAAAAAATCTGGCAATTCTGATATAATTTTCTCGAGTAAAACAAGAATCAGTGTGTGGAACGTCTCAAACACAAACAATATCTGAAAAATCGGGTTTTCCCACTTATAAGCCGTAACTTAGTTGATTATCAACTGAATTTTACCATTTAGTTTCATTAGAAAAGAAGACCTTGCGAACGACATATTAAAGAAAGTTTGAAAAATATGTGTATATTTTTCCGACAACCACTCAATCTTAAAGGTTTGAGGTTCCTAGCCCCAGAATTAGTAAATCATAAAAGTTAATCCATATTTGCATTTAAAAAGATTTTTTTTATTTGATTGCCTAATTTCCACATTTATTACACAGTACGACAAAATCAATTTTTTTTTGAGTACACATGAGAAATGTTAACAGAATATGAAAATAGGCTTTAAATAAAGAAATACGTGTCTCGGCGTTTTGCTGTAGCACCTCAGAATTTTTCACTTGTAATGTAATGCTAGTATAAAAAGTTCTATTTTTATTTTCTTGCAACTTTAACAGGAAAAATTCCCACTCTTTCTGTACATCAACCAGAACCTTAGAAATCCCTGTAAATTTATTATCTCCAATAAAACACAAAAAAGGCAACTGATTAGATGATTTAAAAAACGAATATTTTATTTTTTTGGTCGAAAAAATCCATTCCATTTACAAAATTACTTAATGATCTCTGGGGGTTATAAGAGGGCTTGCCTTGTATGCGCCAGTATCAGGAACCTTTGGTGGGACGGCGGCATGACCTCCAGTCGAAGCAATGGGCTGCTTAGCATGAGGTGCGGCATGAGTACCAGCATGGCCGAGAGGAGCATGAGCTGCAATGGGCTCCTTAGCATGAGGTGCGGCATGTGGAAGAGGTTCCTTGGGTTTGGTGACACCAGTTGCCATTGCCATGGCAATAACGGCGAAGAATGCAATCATCATGAGGAAACGCATTTTGTGTTTAGATTTCGATCTTTATTACGATTGAAAAGATGTTTAAAGTTGTATTGAGGTGTCTAGATGTGAACTGACTGTGCTAAATGTTGGGAACTGCAGATGTTTTATACTTTTGTGCAAATGTTTTAGAGCACTTGGAGATGATTGAGAAACGAGTTAGCAAATTGCCTTATTAATGGGCTTTCGGAATTAATGGGACCGTTTGGCGCTTGACTGTTTGATTATGCAAATGGTGATGATTTTTTTTAGCCTAATTTACAATACCGATGCGTCTGTCCATGTGTCAGCTCATTTACCTTAAGTTTTATAATTCAAAATATTGCATCTGGAAAACAAGACATAAACTGAAGGCAGGCATATATCGGCTATATCACGCAGTTTTATCACGTTTGATTGCAAATCTTCCTTAGTGTAGTCTATACTAAATACGAGCAAGATCAAAAGTACAATTTTTCCCAAACAAAAGTACCCCTGATTTGAGGTCCAACCGACCTAAGATCACCATATTTACTCGTTCATCTTCTAAAGTTGTTGACGCCAAAATTGACCATATTTTAAAATTAACTACATTTGCTTCTTCGGTATAATTTTGGACAAAGACAAGTTGATCTTGAAAAACGCAGAATCGCGGATGTATGTCGCGCTTTTACAATGAAAAACAATATAAAAAAGTGTTTTTATAAACGGTGAAAAAAAAATTCAAAATAATATCGAACAGAGATACTTATCAAAAATATTTATCATTTGGAAAACTGATAAGAGGTTGCTATGTATATTTCTGGCAGGCAACACTTAGTGTTGCCTGGCGCCATCTGACATTTCCATTGGAAAGTTTGACGTTTTTTAGCATACACGTTTTCAGAACGTTTTGACGAACGATCATCATTTGTGTTGTTTACAGTGACTTGAAAAAATCAATTTGGCAACAAAATGGAATTAACTAGTGAACATTTTCGTGCGATCATTTTTGAAAACTTTCCAGATGGACTATCACGACAAGAGTGCATCGATGAACTTAAATCTTTGTATGGCGATGAAGCACCATCCTATAGCACTATGGCGCTCGCTCAAAGACGAAGGTCGTGAAGGTCGTCCAAAAACGGTCGTTGTACCAGGGAACATTGATGCCGTGCGTGAACTGATAATGCAAGATCGTCATGTGACATACCGTAAGATAGAGGCATCCTTAGGTATTTCTTCCACCAGCATACATTCGATATTGCATGAACAACTGGCCGTAAAAAAACGTTTGTTCTCGTTGGATCCCGCACAATTTGACAATCGCTCAAAAAAGCTTGTGTCGATTGCTACAAAGAAATTTGGAAAAAATGCGATCGCGGTGCTTCAAAAGACGATCATGGATCTATGCGTATGAGCCCGAAACAAAACAGCAATCGACAGTGTGGGTCCTCGAAGACGAGCCAAATCCAACGAAAGTTGTTAGTGGAAGAAGCACTTCGAAGCAAATGGTCGCCTGTATCTTCGGCAAAACTGGTCATGTGGCGACTGTTCCGCTTGAGCAACGTAGGACGGTCAATTTTGAGTGGTACACCACAACTTGTTTGCCTAAAGTCTTCGCAGAAATTCAAAAAACGAACAAGAGAATACGAATCATTGTGTCCCATGACAATGCGAGCTCTCACACATCGGCTTAAACCAGAGCCTTTTTGACCGGCCAAAACGTCGAATTGATTGGTCATCCGCCGTACAGCCCTGATTTCTTCTTATTCCCGCACATCAAAAAAAAATGCGTGGTCAACTGTTTTCGTCACCAGAAGATGCTGTTGAAGCGTTCAAAAACCATGTTTTGGAGGTGTCTCAATCGGAGTGGAAAAAGTGCTTCGACAATTGGTTTGAGCGCATGCAAAAGTGTATAATCATGGTGGAGAATACTTTGAAAACAATAAAACCATTTTTGTTGATAAATATTCGCATTTTCATTATTAGGCCAGAAATATATATAGCAGCCCTCTTATTCAACACTTCAATATCAAATAAAATCAAAATTGTGTATCACTTGAATAAAAAGTTTGTAGATAAAAAAGCAAGATGTATTGAACTCTCATATACTGGGCTGGGGAGGAGCAGTGCTACTGAAGAAAGGCTAAACGTGCAAGAGATCGGTCTATACGATTGGCCGTTGCTTGATTCTTTACCAAGCTTCATTAGACGCATTCTAAACTAGATGAGTGGCTAATGACAGATTGGTAATATCAGGCAAAAAACGCATGGCAAAGCTACCAACCAGCGGGATGGATACGTTATACAGCTCAAACTCGGTAGTCCCAGGTGTATCAGAAAGCAAGTCCACCAACCCCACTTCTCATACGATCCTTACATAGCTCGTGGTATCCAGCACAACTATGCAGTTGACATTCAGCTCAGTCTCCTAGGTTGCAGCGACCACAATGTTTTTTTGACTCATAATTTAAGTATATTACCTCACTGATTTCGTTGATTAGCACATTGAGTTAAAATTGATGCACTATCTGTAGTGGCAGTCTGGAGTTTTGTTTGATCCCTACTCGGACCAGTTATATCCGAACCGGGAATTCCGGAAAGAGCTGCTTCCTCGACACAAAAAGTGGACAAACAAAAAACACATATTGCTAAGGTGACTGCCCCATAACGAATAGTGTTCGTTTCGTGTCATTCCGGTACAAAGAACCGACAGTCGTGGAATTCTGTGTTATTCTTTTTGGTGACAAAAATATAATGAATGGTTTCTAAAAATTGTGCCAGTTAGGAGGCATTTGCCACTAAATTTAACTACATTAAAAAATAAACTATTTAGCATAAACAGCTGTTTGCGACCCATATTCCAAAAACTGAATAAGGACTACCGCAAAAGTAACTGGCCTAACATAAAAAGAACCGTTTTATTGGAATTATTATTATTTATTTTTCAACATAATCTCCTTCCAACTCAATACACTTCATCAAACGTTTTTACAGGTTTTTTAATTCCATCCGAAAAATAAGATTTTTCAAGACCTTCAAAATATGCCTCAGTTTCAGCAATAACCTCGCTATTGGACGAAAATTTTTTGCCACCGAGAAATTTTTTTAAATTTGGAAACAAGAAATAATCAGAAGGAGCTAAATCTGGACTATATGGTGGATGTGGAGCAATTTCAAATCGTAATTCGGCCAGTTTTTGTTGAGTTAAAAATGCAGTGTGTGAAGGATCATTATCTTGATGAAAAAGAACATTTTTTTCTAAATGCGGTCGTTTTATCTTGATTTCTTCACTCAACCGATCCAATTATGCACAATAATATTCACTATTTATAGTTTTTTCCTTTCTCAAGATAATCAATAAATATTATACCCCTTGCATCCCAAAATACTGTGGTCATTACTTTTCCTGCTGACTTAACAGTTTTCGCCTTCTTGGGACCACTTTTACCAGCTTCTATCCATTGTTTTGACTGTTCTTTGCATTCTGGGATGTAGTGATGGATCCATGTTTCATCAACAGTTATGAATCGGCGAAAGAACTCTATTGGATTACGCTGATAAATCGGAATTGGTCCAACGGACGATTTTTTGGGGCAATGTCAACAAACGCGGCACCCTTCTTGCGGATAGCTTTTTCATGTGGAGTTCATCATGTAAAATACTCCAAACTTGTTTTTCGAGCTTTATTCGTCTATCTTTAGTCACTTCATTAAATATTTTTCTAATGTTTTCAATAGTAGTAGCAGTTTTCGGACTTCCAGAGCGTTGTTCATCTTCCGTACTTGAACGACCCATTTTAAATTGTTGAACCCAGGATTTCACGGTGGAGTATGATGATTGATTCAAATGAATACAAAATAATGAACATAAATACTTTTTACCAAAGATCAATATTTTTTCAACTTTAATGATAATTAATTTTGTTAAAAACAAAATATAAAACGTTTTCCGGTCCTTGACTTTAAGCACTGGGAAATGATTTAGATGGGAAAACAAGTTAACAAATTGACTCATTAAAAGGCATTTATAACACTGTAAGACAAATTTAAACTTTTGGCCTCACCCACGATCAAACTGACCAGATTCTGAAAATATAGCTCAAAAAAAAATATACGTATCTCCCAGTTTTTCTAGATCAATTCATTTAAGTTTTTTACGAGCAATTCAATTTTTGGAGTAATCAGCCAGTGTATACCTATATATGTTTAATGTCTTGGGAACCCTACACATTGATGTTCAAGTTTATTACAAATATAAAAATTAAAACTAGAATTAAGGTTAAAAAATTAAGCATTAAAAATTAAAAATGCAAATTTTATAGTTGTAAATTAAAAGCTAAAACTTAAAAGTTAAATTAATTTGAAAATTTTATACGCTTATTTTGACGTTTGTACATATCGGTTCTTGTCTCACGGCAAAGTGACCAGCAGTATTGAGCCAGCATATACCTCATGTCTTTGCCTTTGTACCTCTTTTCAATTTCCGCGATATCTTGGTGAAATCTTTCACCATGCTCGTCGCTGAAGTCGCCTAAGTTTGGCGGGAAAAAGTTCAAATGGTTGTGAAGAAAATGTATTTTGAGGGACATATTGACTCCCATCGCATGGTACGAAGCAATCAGTTCTTCTACAATTTCCTTATAATTTTCCGCCCTCTTGTTTCCCAAAAAATTATTTATTACGTTTATGAACGCGGTCCATGCTCTTTTTTCTATGGGACTAAGCATATTTTGAAAGTCTATTCTGCTTAACAGTTGTTTGGTTTGTGGACCATTGAAAACACCTTAAAGAGAGGAACAATTAAAAACTTAATAATGAAAAGAGAGACATTAAGCACTTACCCGCCGTGATCTTAGCTTCGCTCAGTTTTGGAAAGATAGTTTTAATAAGCTTAAACGCTGCGCTGTCTGTGTTAAGTGCTCTTATAAAATTTCGAATTAAACCCAACTTAATATGGAGAGGGGGTAAAATTACTTTGCTGGATTCAACCAATGGTACATTGTCAATACTAAATTGGCCCAACTGAGCATCTGTACGAGGTTCCCATTCAAAATTTTTATAGTGAAGATCTTTTCTGCGTCCCTCCCAAACGCACAAAAAGCATTGGTGCCTCGAAAATCCTTTTTTTACACCGGTAAGCAGAGAAACAACTTTAAGATCACAACAAATCATCCATGTGTGTTTCTTGTAGTTTATTGAATCCAAAATTATCTTCATATTTTCGTACGTTTCAACCATACAAGTTGCGTAAGCTATTGGTACCAATGGATATTTATTTCCAATATGAAGCAATATCACCTTCAGACTAGTCACTGAAGAATCGATAAACAATCTCCATTCCTGTGCTATATGTGGATGACCAATTACTTCAAACAACGCATCAATATCATTGCAATAGCAAAACTGCTTTCCAAAATCTTCATGGAAAACAAAGTATAAACAAAATGGCTCTGTATTACCTAGCTTACGTGCAGATGTTATTTTAAAGTCGTCATCTACCAAATTCCATTGCTTTAAACGAGAACCCACTACTTCTGCCGACTCTTTTGACATTTAAGCATCGCGAACCAAGTCATTAAAGTCCGCTTGTGTCACAAAATGTGCTGCTTTTGAACCGTATTCACTTGTCGGAAAAAATTCTGAAGGAGATGGTTCTCTTATCGACAATGATTCAACTTTAATTTCCTGGCAAGCTATATTTTCTTCCGAAGGAGCTGTTGGAAATTGTGTGCATCTAATTTGTGCCCTTATAACTGATTGAAGGTTAAACAATTTTTTCGCGTGTGTTATAACGGAACCCACGAGTCTCTGTTAAACAAAAATAACATTGTTCAGATGAGTGCTCAGTCCGTCGTAACCAAATTGTAGGCTGGACATATTTCATTTTATGTACAACCGATCCACTTTTCCATCCATTTAAACACCGATAGCAATAATCGCAGATTACTTCTGGCACGTACCATAGGTTTGGAACATACGAAACAACGAAATACTCTTCAAAACCTTTTTCAACACTTGTATTAATACATCTTAAATGTTTTGGAGGTGCAAATAAGCCACAAACGTAACAAAATTTATTTTTATTTGGACACTCCATTTCTTAACCGTTTGAACACTTACGCACTGTTTCATTAAAACTGAGTTTTGCAAAAAAAGTATCTACTGTCAAAACAGTTGTCACAAAAATGATAACATCAATGTTTTTGATATGTAGGGTTACCAAGACATTAAACATATATAGGTATGTATATACTGGCTGATTACTCCAAAAATTGAATTGCTCGTAAAAAACTTAAATGAATTGATCTAGAAAAACTAGGAGATACGTATATTTTTTTTGAGCTATATTTTCAGAATCTGGTCAGTTTGATCATGGGTGAAAAATCGTGTCGTACAGTGTAATTAATGGTTGTTATTAGCATAAAAAGTATTGTTTTTGAGCCTTATTGACAACAATTAGACTCCTTTCGTCTGCCGGTCAGCTTATTTACATTAAATCGTAGAATTAAAAATAATGCATCTGGCAAACAAGTACTAATTAATTTAATATCGGGTCAGAATATTTAAAACGTACCTAAAAAAACCTTATAAAATAATTCATTATTTTCGTTTAAATTGCTGCTATCATTTTTTTTAATTTTTTGTTTTTTTGTTTGGGGGGTGTTCAAAATTTTAAAATGACCAATAAATTAATTTTTGGGCTTTACTAAACAGCTTGCTGTTCTGAAATGGCTTGACCGATTTGTAATTTTTTACCAAATTTGCGCATTAGTCTTACGAATCCAAAACAGTCATAAGATTTTTTAGACCGCCATAGTTTCCGAAGTTATGGGGTAAGCCCTGGTGGTGATCGGTAGTCACACAATCATTTTTCAATGCACATCTGTTTTTGTTATCAAAGTACAGGTCGTAAATATGATTCAATCTCAATCAAACTGTTCCGACTAAGGACGAACTTTATTAAATTTGGAATATATCCGCCACGTTTTGGTATACATTGCATACAAAGGTCCTTTCCAATTTGGGTCTTACCGGTCCAGAGGGCATAATTTACCTCCGACCATGATAAAATTTATTTGAGTCTATTGAAATTTCTTTAGAATATCTCAGAATAAATGTGGACCAAAACACAGGCGTTGATCAGGCATTGAAAAAAATTGAAAAACGAGAGTTGAGTCAGGAATAGCCGCAATTGTATCTCGAATTCAAATTTGGTAGTTTTGCTTTGTAGACTTCCTGTTTGCAATAACCCCATAAGAAAAAGTCAGGTGCAGCAAGGTCAGGCGAAACTCTCGGTCAACGGTCTTCAGTAACCGTAACGGTGTGACCGTTTTCTTCGAAGAAGTAGGGCCCGACAATGCATCGTGATAAAACTGCACACCACACTGTAACACCAAGTGGATGCAATTCCGTCTTATGGAGTATCTGTGGGCTCGAAGCACTCAATATTGGACAATTTTGTTTGTTTATGTTGCCGTTTAAATCAAAATGGGCCTCGTCAGACATGAAATGACAGTTCAACATGTTTCCGTCCTCTTACACCACTTAAAGCATCTTCTGACAAAATTCCAAGCGAATTGGGTCTGCTGCGTTTAGTTTGTTGGCCATTCGTATTTTATATGGGAATAAGTCCAAATCTTTGTACATAATTGACTCTTGGATTGTTTTGTATGGCAGCAGCAACAGTAGCGATTGTTTCCTTTATCCGAACTGAAGAGTTTCGATGGTAAGGTCTTCTGTTGACTGTCCCATGCTCTGAAAAATGATTAACAAGTCTTATTATGGACCATCTGCTCGGAAGATTGCCGCCAAACGTGCGCCTATACTCTTTTTGAACCGAAACTACGGACTCCAGTGTGTGATAGCGACAATCCAGTTTGCTATGCATTTTTGTTTACTCTAAAAATCAATTTGCAAAATAAAAAACATTATCCAGATTCATTAAATAGAAAAAAAGTTTTTTTTTTGTTGTAGCAGCTTTCATCAGACACCCTGTATAAGAATTAAATACTGCAAAGCTCACTGATTTAGAGAGATCGGTCCATATCATGTGATGTTAATAAATTTGAATATGTGACGCGCAAAATAGAAATGGACCTAAGGTTAAAAACCATTTTTGTTCAGGAAAGCCATTTTAAAGATTAGGTCCTTTTCTATTTGCGCTTAGAATCGTCGACTGCACTTTCATAAAACGCGCATATCTCTGGGAGGGAACACTTTTTGGGCATGGGATCGGTCTCATTCGATGCACAGATGTTGTTCACATCAACAAAAGAAAGAAAAAAAATGAAAATTGATTTTATTACCCTTAGGTGCCTTTCTCTATGGGCTGTAACATATAGTATTTTGGTAAATCGTTCACCAAGCCTTGTAATATTGCACCGTATAGCTACATGATTAATATCGCACCCATATAAAGATCTTTTCTAATAAAAGCCTCAAATTAAATTAGATTTTTTCCAATTTGCCGTTTTACAATATGTTTTGAAGTCGCCGTACTACAAGACATATTTCCAACCTTAGTGTAATGTGCATGTCTGTTTAGAAGTCACCACAGTTGTGTAGGATATATGTAGTCGGCCCTGTCCGACTGTAGACATGTAAAATGTGAGTTATGTATTTTTGACTTCGTTGACTAAAACGAAATTTTGGTTAAATCAATAGAACTAAAACAAATGACGATGCACACAATGAATAAATTATCACCCTGTCTGCCTACAGCGCACTTTTTTAAACCAAAATATTTTACAACTCCAAAATTTAAGTCAAATTAGTGGAATGAAGGACGAGCGGAGGCATAGGTGTTGTGAATTAGCCTCAAAAACAAAAACGTCATGTCATTTATATACACAATTGCTCACGTGCCTTACGGTCAGTATAACGTGAAATTGCTAATACTTGTTTCTCAATCAGAAATTCATAAAAACGATATAAAAAGTGTTAAGTTCCGAACATTCAGCACAGTCGGATCACATCTGGACATCTCAAAACAACTTACAACAGCTTCCAATTGTTAAATAGAACATCTACTAAAAACAAAATGCGTTTCCTCATGTTGATTGCATTCTTCGCCGTTATTGCCATGGCATTGGCAGCTGGAACCACCAACCCCAAGGAGCCTCTTCCACATGCCGCAACTCATGCTAAGCAGCCCATTCCATCGCATACCCCTATCGGCCATGCCGCACCACCCAAGGTACCTCTAACTGGTGCACACAAACCAACTACACCCCTCGCCGGCAAAACACATTAAGTGATTTTCAAAAATAAATATAAAATGGAATTTAAGGACCATTAACAAAATAAATAAAATCTTCATTTTTTGTATCAACCAGCAATCAGCTGTCTATTTTTTTAAATTTGTATACCCTACACGATTGATAAGACTGTAGGATCTACAATCTACATTCTAAAAATACATTGAACATCTGAAGAGTTGTCGCATTTAAGTCCGAGTGCAGATTAGTATCTACAAAAATATATGGGGACATATTATTCGTAAAATATATTTGACAAAATATATTGCTGAAAATTAGTATGGACCTAAAAACCCGTTGTTCATAAACAGGTTGTCGAAAAATGCACCATCAAACACAGGCGTCGATAAAAATTCACCTCACACGGACCGCATAAATAATCCACAATATTTATGCGTTCCACTGAGGCAACACAACGATATATTAATCGGTGTTGCTATAAAGTTCTAAGACGATCTAGCTTGTCCGTCTATGTTTCTGTTGAAAGCACAATAGAACCCTAAAATTTGGCACGATGATAACACTGTGGAACATTTTTGGGGTTATTGTCTGGGGGGTGAGAAATTCCAAGTCAGGGTGATGGTACTAGGTCAGTATATTAAAACCCTCAAAGGGTTTTGCGTTCGTATGTGCCAGTTTTTTTTACGAGCTTTTACATTTTTTCCTTATCTTGATGTTTTTTCGCTTAGTTGTAAAATGTTGGCAAAAACGTAGTTTGACATAACTCGAGAACGACTAGTTCGATTTTGCTGAAATAAATTGTGAAAAATGAATAATTACATTTTCTTTAATCCATTAATATACTGTTTCTCTACCAAATCAACATTTTTGCAATTAGAAATAAATGTATGAAGAAAATTTTGCCAAAAAAAATTTTTTTTTTTAAAACATATAAATCCCAAACGGAAAAACGTGTAGAGTCTTATAACTTTCACGTAAAGTCACATAACCTATAAACAAAATGCGACATTGATCATAGAAATCGATTAACGCGTTCTGCTTTTATTTACAATCAAGTAACTGCACTTAATTGTAAATAAAAGCAGAACGCCCAGGGGAAAATTTTCCCTATAAGCATTCTAAAAAAGTAAACTTTTTTTTAAAAATTATTCAACACCCACCGTTTTTTTTTAACAAATCAAGGGTTAACTATGAAATTGATAGTGGGGACGCACCTCAAATAAGGGGCATGGTTGCTCGACCTTTCGGCTGTTGTGACTCAAAAACGGCACAAATGGTCCTAACAAACGTACTTTTTTTAACAAGGACATATACTCGTAGTCATTCAAAGTTACTTAAATATCATTTCAATTGAAAATATGCAAGCATTTCTAAGATCTGTTATAATTTTGATTTGGAGCGTAGGCTTGGTAACAGCAAACCTTAATATGTTTGTAGCAATGTTCCCAAACATTAATATGCTTAAGTGCAAACATATATTTGTTTGCACCCAACCATTAATGTTTGCAGTAATGTTCCCAAACATTCATATGATTGTGTTCAAACCTTAATGTTTGCATAAATCTAAGCAGGCATGAGTACGCAAAAAATGTTAAATTACACAGTGTGACAGAGAAAAAATACCTGGGAAGTGAATTATTTTTCTTCTAGATCTAGCTTAGTGCAACAAAAACCGGTTTTGAAATTTCCTAAACACCTCCAAAAACTGGAGTTACGGGAAAAAAAAACGGGTTTTCGGATCTTACGCACTTATATACCAGTAACTTGGTTGAATATCAACCGATTTTAAGTTTTTCGGCTGATTTGGAAAGAAGAATGATTTGGACTGCGGCCTTTCGAACTTTTAATCATCACACTGAACAAAATCTTTGCATTTTTGAATTGAATAATAAAAAGAGTATTCTTACGATTACAACACTGTGTCATTTTTAAAAATCCGTTAGAAACTGATTGAGTTATTTAACTTTTATTAAAACAACATTTTTTGAAAAAATACAATTATTAGCAATACTACTTAGAAATAATGTTTGTTTGACCGTTTTCTTTTTAATTAAACATCATCATTATCCCTTGTAAGTGACTAGCAATATTCAGAAATCTTTATTTATTTTATCTTTTCCTGCAAAACGTTTTTACATTGTAATTATTTCTTGATGAAAGTGTTCTCCTTGTCATCACTGAACTGGCCCAGGTTTTCTTGGAAAAGTCTAGATGTGAATGGAGGAAAATAATTTTAATGGACATGCTGCAGCCCATTTCACCATACGCACTTAAAAATTCATCAACAATCGCGACATAGTTGTCGCTTCAGTAATTACCAAGAAAGTTATCACATACGAGTAGTGCAACAAAACTCTTCCATGGACGTGAGCTTGTTGATAAAATTCTCATCTCTCATAACTATACGAATTTGAGGTCCAATGAATATACCTAAAATTCATCAGAAGTGATATAAGCGATAACAAATTTAAGATCTGTGAAGAAATTAATACCTTCTTTAATTTTGGCTTCGCTTAATTTTAGGAAGACCGCTCTAAGATAGCAAAAAGCTTCACCGTTTACATCAAGTTTTTAAAAAAATCGTGTATCCTAACTTCAGATGCAATGGTGGCAGAACAACCTTATCAGCTGTAACTAATGGGGCGTTTTAAAGGGTTTTCCTGCCTATTAGATATGTGTCACAAGATGGCCATACCTTGCGATCGTAGCGATTTGGTGCACGACTATCCCATTCACAAAGATAACATGGATATTTTGTGTAACCACCTTGCATACCTAATAAAATTGTCAAAACCTTTAAAGCAGCGATGACTTTCCATTTATGCAAGTCATAGTTCACAAATCGCAGTAGTTGGTTCATAACTTCATACGTTTCTTTTGTACTAGTCGCATATTAGATTGGAACAGATGGTAGCAGATGTTTGTTTTGCAGAAACAGCTTTCAAGCCTAGAAATAGCATTACAAACTTTATATAAAAAAAAAATTATTAAAAATCAATGTTTGTTGAATACGAATTTTTTCATGAACCGGCAATGAAAAGTCGCCATTCGTCTGTCGGAACTTTATCATTACCAGATATCGGTTTTGTAACACACAACATATGCGTACTTTACATTTTTGCAGGTTTTAAAAGTGTGCCCTGAAATATTTTGTTCACAAAAATAGCAATTATCTGGTTTATGCCAGAGCTGATGATGCCAAGTCATAGGCGTACAAAGGGATAAAGAAATTGAAGGTTGAACTTTGTATTTTTTTAATGTTGCACGGCAATTTACACAAACAAAATTCGGGTTGAACCAGCGTGATAAAGTGATAAGAAGTGATAAATCAAACAAAACAAATGAACAAAAACTAAAACAATATGTTAACATGACAAACGGGATGCTGAGATATTCAATAAAAAAAACGGTCAAACAAATATTTCTAAGTAGTTTATCCAAAAATTGTATTTTTTCAAAAAATTTTGTTTTAATAAAAGTTGAATAACTCACGTTCTCTAACGGAGTTTCTAACGGAAAAATGACGCTGAATTGTATTCGTAATAACACTCTCTTTATTATTCAGTTCAACAATTGATTGAATTGACTTTTTAAAAATTTTGTGTAAAAACGCATCAAAAGTTAAAAAATACAAAAAAATTTTAAAAAATGAGTTTACAGGAAAAACACACAAATTTTTTTCAATGTGATTTAAAAAGTGTATACAACATTAGAAAGGCCGCAGTTTCTTCTTTCCAAATCAAGTTAGGTTAATAGTCGCCTATATTAAAACTCGAACAGATATTGACCAATTTTCGCCTATATTAAAACTCGAACAGATATTGACCAATTTTCACAAACCCGCACAATGTGTAAAGTTTCATCGAGATCGGTTCATATATGACGTTGACAATACAAATACTAATGGCAAATATGATCTTTGGTATAACTCTAGGTAAGACCGCCAAGAGTTAATTCTCTAAGCCATTTTAAAGCTTCTCTAGAAAATAAATCAGCTGTTCGGAGCCGCCATTAATCCACCGCCTAACACATGGTTCGATAGTCACATTTCTACGAATGTTAAATAATATTTGTAGCGAGACTTACATCCGCGATTGTGCGTTTTTCAAGGTCAACTTCGGTTCGCCGAAAATATTTCGAAGCAGCAATTTAAGGGTAAAGTATGGCCAATTTTGGCCTCAACTTTTTTAGAAAATGTATTACACAGATCAACGAGTAAATATGGGGATCTAAGGTCGGTTTAACTTCAAATCAGGGGTACTTTTGTATAGGGCAAATTTTACTTTCGATCTTGCTCGTATTTAGTATAGAGCACTAAGGTAGATTAACAATCCAGCGAAAAAACAGCGTGATATAGCCGAAAAATATATATACTCGTTATATAGTCGATCTTACTTAAATTTAGTATAGTGTTGTGTGGAAGATCTATGATCAAACCTTATAATATAAACCATAAACCACATCGGTTCACATTTTAAAAATACAAGGGTTCTTTTCAATATGAGACCAGACCTGTCCGAAGATAACACATTTAATGCCTTCTCGCGGAATTTAAGCAGAGTGTGTTTAAAAGGATCAATAACAAACGCTGAAAACGGGACCATACGGACCTTTTCTTTATACAGACCCCTCACGATTGGGATTCTGCCGTCACAAATAAAACTGATCTTCCCAAAGATATATAGGTTCATTTTAACCCAAAGCTCTATACATAGGATACACCCGATTTGCTATGCGAGCTAGAAATTTCGCTTCTACGATCTATAAGTAGAATAATAAGCCAGTAAAAACACTTTGGACTTCTATAATAATTTTTATTGTCTTTGCAAAATAAATAAAAACATTTGATTTGTGAACTGAACAAAACGAAGATTTTATTATTTTTAGGACTCACACCAATACGAGTACTCCATTCAATTCGTATTTCTGCAAATTACTTAATAAAGTTTGCCGACAGGGGGTGTGATTGGTTTGTATGCGCCCGTATCAGAAGCCTTGGGTGGTGTATTCGAATGGCCGACAGGGGCATGAGCTCCAGTCGAAGCAATGGGCTGCTTAGCATGAGGTGCGGCATGAGTTCCAGCATGAGCTGCAATGGGCTCCTTAGCATGAGGTGCGGCATGTGGAAGAGCTTCCTTGGGTTTGGTGACACCAGTTGCCATTGCCATGGCAATAACGGCGAAGAATGCAATCAACATGAGGACACGCATTTTGATACTTTTATTAATTTTTTTAAAGCGTTTGAAAAATATTCGAAGATGTATTGGGATGTCTAGATGTGAGCCGACTGTGCTGAATATCTAAAACTGCAGAGTTTTTATGATATTCGAAATTGCAGCTTAACACTAAGAAATTGTAGGTTTAATCTGGTTGCTTGAACTTTAATCAATTGACAATGCTTTAGATGGGGAAACAAGTTAGCAAATTGCCGCATTATTAGGCATACATGATTGAAGGGTTCGTTTGCCTGTCTGCTCATTTGCCTTAAATTGTAGAACTGAAAATATGGCATCTGGCAGACAAGTTTTAATTAATTTAATATTTTTATAATTCTCTTATTCATGTGTCGCTGACTAAAATGCAAGAAGACCTAACTAATATATTACTTAATTTGTATATAATAATTACAGTAATGCGAAAGACATTTTGATATTTTGCATTCTCGTATAAAGTTAAAGACCAATAACACTGGGCAACAAAATTTGAAAAACAATCTGCGGCGGAAGGTTTGATAGTCAACTATAGTTGACTTGGAGCATTATGTATCTGGCCTCCGATTTGCCAGATTCGCTCTAGTTTAGAAGACACATAAACCGTAATTTTGTTTTTGAATAAAATGAGCTTTATTTACCTTACTTTATTTGTGAACCGATATTTAAAAGCGCAGAGTTTAGGGTGAGAAACTGATTTTTTAACGATTTGCATCGCTTTTATTGCGGACAATAATTGTTGAAGATAAAGGCAAAATTCTACAGAAATTTCGAATTTTCGTTCCAAAAAATTATTTTGAGCTGCCTACATTGTATGAATTCTTTACCAGTGTTGTACTTTCTGCATTATTACGTTTTAAAATCTGCATCCAACATGCTAATAAGTTGTACTATCCTATTTGACTGAGTTATTCAAGATTTAGTCAGAATTAAAAACAAGGTAGCGAATAATATATCGGAACATTTGTTAACTGTATCAAATAAGCCACAATGAGCCGCGGTTGTATAACGCTACTTTCGTTGCCGAAAATATGTCAAATAGTACAATTGTGTTAAGATAAGCATTCCTGGCACACATATGTCCATATTTTCTATCGACCCTTTGGTTTTCTTCCATCTGGTCATTTAAAAGCATTTGCAGTCTAAGACAGCGTAAGATTATAATCAATCATTTTGCAACATTTAGGATCCTACTAAATTTTGTTTAACTTCTTGGAGGAGGGTATAGAAACCGCAGTATTTGTAACCCTCGAAAATTTGGGCACGGGGACAATGTCTTTGATGCCTAAAGGATAATCAGGGTAGATCAACAAAGAGATTTTTGGCTTTTCTCTTAAAAAACAAATATAAGTATATATATTAGTTATGTCATTTCGAAATTTAGACAAAGATATATTAATTTAAACAACAGAATAATAAATATGTTAAATTAATTAGCACTTGTCTGACTTCTGTACATTGCCTTGTTTTCCAGATGCAATATTTTGAAATTTAAAACTTAAGGTAAGTGAGCTGACAAAAATATAGACGCATCGGTATTGTAAATTAGGCCGAAAAACAAAGTTCTCACAATTTGCATACTCAAATCATCGAGAGCCAAACGGCCCCATTAATTTTGAAAAGCCATTAATAAGGCAATTTGCAAGCTCGTTTCTCAATCATCTCCAAGTGTCAAGTGCACATTTGCAAAAAGTATAAAACATCTGCAGTTCCAAACATTTAGCACAGTCAGTTCACATCTAGACACCTCAATACAACTTTAAACATCTTTTCAACCGTAATAAAGATCTAAAACCAAAAACAAAATGCGTTTCCTCATGTTGATTGCATTCTTCGCCGTTATTGCCATGGCAATGGCAACTGGTGTCACCAAACCCAAGGAACCTCTTCCACATGCCGCACCTCATGCTAAGGAGCCCATTGCAGCTCATGCTCCTCTCGGCCATGCTGGTACTCATGCCGCACCTCATGCTGCACCTCATGCTGCACCTCATGCTGCACCTCATGCTGCACCTCATGCTAAGCAGCCCATTGCTTCGACTGGAGGTCATGCCCCCGTCCCACCAAAGGTTCCTGATACTGGCGCATACAAAGCAAGTCCACTTATTACCGCCAGAGATCATTAAGGCATTTTGTAAATGAAAAGTAATTTGACGACCAAAAAAAATAAAATATTCGTTTTTTTAAACAATTTAAGCAGCAGCAGTTTTTGTGTTTTACTGGAGATAATTAATTTCCAGGGTTTTCTAAGGTTCCGGTAGATGTAGAGAATAAGTGGGTATTATTCCTGCAAAAGTTGCAAGAAAATAAATATGCATTCAAAACAATATGCCTAATAACAGCTATCTACTCGCATAAAACAACTGGTTGACCCGCCCGCTCTGGTAATTTTCATGCGAGTGCACTATTTCACCAACTATTTTATTATTATAGTTTATTTAATTCTATACTCATACGATCTAACTCAAACATAAGAACAGAGTTATAAGCTTAACTTGCTGGCAAATAATTGACAAATCCGACGCTCGCTCTAAGACGAAGGTCGTCCAAAAACGGCCGTTGTGCCAGAGAACATTGATGCCTTGCTTGAACTGATAATGCACGATCGTCCTGTGACATACCATGGAATAGAGACATCCTTGGGCATTTCTTTCACCAGCATACATTTGATATTGCATGAACACCTGACCGTAAAAAAGTTTTGTTCTCGTTGGATCCCACACAATTTGACAACCGCTCCAAAAAAGGCTCGTGTCGATTGGTGCAAAGAAATTTTGAAAAAATACGATCGCGTTGCTTCAAAACACGTTTATAAGATCATCACAGGTGACGAATCATGGATCCATGCGTATGAGCCCGAAACAAAACAGCAATCGACCGTGTTGGTCTTTGAAGACGAGCCAAACCCAACGAAAGTTGTTCGTGGAAGAAGCTCTTCGAAGCAAATGGTCGCCTGTTTCTTCGGCAAAACTGGTCATGTGGCGACTGTTCCGCTTGAGCAACGTAGGACAATCAATTCTGAGTGGTACACTACAGTTTGTTTGCCTTAAGTCTTCGCAGAAATTCGAAAAACGAACAAGAGAATACGAATCATTGTGCACCATAACAATGCGAGCTCAAACCAGCGCCTTTTTGTCCGCCCAAAACGTCGAATTGATGGTCATCCGCCGTACAGCTCTGACTTGGCACCTTATGAATTCTTTTTATTCCCGCACATCAAAAAAATGCGTGGTCAACGATTTTCGTCGCCAGGAAATGCTGTTGAAGCGTTAAAAAACCATGTTTTGGAGGTGTCTTAATCGGAGTGGAAAAAGTGCTTTGACAATTGGTTTGAGCGCATGCAAAAGTGTATAAATCATGCTGGAGAATAAATATTAGCATTTTCATTATTAGGCCAGAAATATATATATATATATATATATATATATATATATATATATATATATATATATATATATATATATATATATATATATATATATATATATATATATATATATATATATATATATATATATATATATATATATATATATATATATATATATATATCAGCCCCTGTACGCGCATAAGAAAATAATGGATGGCACGGCTCATTCTGGTACCTCCAGTGCAAATGAACCGTTCCGCCTTTGGTATTTGGTTAATAATTCTAATACTTTTAAACGAGTCTGCTAATAATTAGTAATTATAGTACATACGAGTATTGATTATAAGTTAGAATAGCTTAGGGTCATCAGTTCGGTTTTAAAAACCCAGATTCTTAAAAAATCAATATGCCGCCAAAACTAATATTTCGTGGCTTGACTTGTGTGGAGCTAATATATTACAATTGTTTCTACAGAAATCAAAAATAAATACGCAAATATTTTGACTCTATGTAAAAATCGTTTGTGTATTTCGGTATTTTGATTGAACAAATTGCAAAGAATTCATTAACTTCTCGAGGCATTTGCATCAATATTTTATGTGAGGACAATTTTTTCTACAAAATGGCAGTGGCAACTTTCAACATGGCTGTCCACTTCTTTAATTCCGATTTCGAGTCCTAGATCTTAATCAGAAAGCTACATGTTTCAAATTGTTGAAGGAAAAACCAAACTGCGATTACTCACCAAGCGTATAGAAGTACTGATGTTAGTCCCACTTTCGAGTTTTCTTTAAACAAGACAGTTTGTAGAAGTTCGTAGTTTTTGCTCGAGATTTTAAAGGTTATGCATATGTTTTTTTTTTCTTTTTGTCAATATTTATTCTTTTATCATTATTATGACTTGAACAGTTTTTTTCTGGTTCG
The DNA here is from genome assembly GCA_963513945.1 of Hydrotaea diabolus. Classification (NCBI taxonomy): domain Eukaryota; kingdom Metazoa; phylum Arthropoda; class Insecta; order Diptera; family Muscidae; genus Hydrotaea; species Hydrotaea diabolus. Next base: position 78,133,434 of record OY740720.1, read on the forward strand.
AGACTTTTTTGTTGTTTCTTTTTCAGAATCAACGTAAAAAATTGGTGAAATGTATTGACTACGGTTGCCAGGCAGACTGTACAGCTGTTTCGAAGCCCGCCAAGGTTTTTCTTCAGCAGTCTTTGGCAACGATTACTTCGGCAACAAATCAAATGATTTATAGGGGGGACTCATTTTTATTAATGAGAATTACTTTGCGTATAGTCTTTGAACTGTGTGTAGAGCAATCTTCAACGCGCAATATCTTTTTATTTTTTTAAAACATTTCCATGTCTTCGAATCGTAAAATAATTGAGATATTCCGCTTCTTTACGAAACTTTATCGTTTTTTTACACTTATATGCCTGCAGTTCAAAGTGGCCGAGTTTTTGGAACCTTGGTTCCTGAGGAACTTACTCCTATGGCTCAAGGCCGCAAAGTTCTTAAAAGTGTAGAATCAATCGTTACGTCAAAAATTCAAGAAGACCGATTTTTGGGCCCATATGGTCCATATGGGCCGGACCGAGTCGCAAATTGCCACAAATCTTGAAAATAGATACATATTTGGGTTTGTAAGAAAATTTCAGTGTTCCTGGATACCCGTATACGTTACGGATCAGTTTTCGGGCACCAGGGCTTATAGACCACGCTTTGGCTCGCCTGAATAGAGGGCCTTTCGTCAGGGCCCTCTATTCAGGCAAATTATAAAACTAATGCCATATTCAGATTCTTCATAAAATTTCACTGTTTTTGAGTACCTATATGTTAATTTTGAAGGGACCAACTTTTCGGCACCATAGGGACCTTACCCTCATGGGTAAAGGCCTCCAATATTTTTAAATTGAAAAATTAATTAGGTATTCTTATTCGTGACCAATTTTTATGGTTATTTAATACCCATTAATTCATAGTTCAAAGAGGTCAATTTAAGGGGTCCTTGGGCCCTAGGAAGCTTACCCCCTTTGGTCAAGGCCTCAAATTTCTTCGAATCCTAAGATGAATATGATATGCTAGTTCGTGACGAAATTTTATTGTTTTCTAATACCCTTATCTAGATAATTCATGGCGGCCGATTTTTGGGTCTATATGGTCCGAATCCCACATTGGTCCAAATCTTTAACATAGGACCATATTTAAATTTTAGTGAAGATTTCGACGTTTCCGTATCCCCCTATATCTCCGAACTTAAGATTAAGGTTTCAGGGCCCCATGTCTCAATGACCACGCCCATTTATGGGAAGGTTAAATTATCTTTGCCCACCACTTCCGAAAAATGTGTTTTTAAAGCTAATTAATCACATATCATAGAAAATTTTTCAAAAAATTAAAAATTTGATATGGTCTTTTTTAGTCACTTTTCGCCCTTTTGCCCGATTTGGTCATTTTCAATACCAACCCAGCGCCAACTATAAGACACATGTCGTCAGCATGTGTTCCTTATGTGGGAAACTCGGTTTTGAAGAAAATCAAAAATGAAAACCGGTTTCTTTAAAATTGCCAATCGATCGCACTAGACTAGCTGGCGAAAATTTGGAGACTTAGCGACACCCCTTCTTGTTGCTTTTTTACAAAGAATACTATCCGGACATAGACTGAGACACACACAATATTTTTCCTAATATATTAATTTGTTTTTTCTTTTCTGCATTAGGTGACACGTTCCATTCTAGTTCCTGCTATACAAACCACTACTTACGAGATTTCAACAAAAATCGGTACACTTTAGGCAACGGAGGACGGACCGACGATTCCATCGGAACTTAATAGCTTGAACAATGTTGCGAAATAATGCAAACTTATTTCTAAAGTCAACTGTGTACGAGCTGTGATGGTTGCTGTGCACGACTATTAGTGACGTTGTCGATTAAGCATCGATAACTAAGACTGGATCGCAAAACCGCAATAGCTAAGACAGTTGTTGATTGATTTGTAAGAAGTTTTTCGTTCGTTTCTTTTTACTTGTAGAATATTGGGGAAATTTAATTAAGAAAATGTTATTAAAAATGGGGTGGTAAGTGAATTAACAAGGTATGCAGTCCGCTGTCCGCAAGTTTGTGGAGAACAACTTTGAGAATGACATTCTGTGGACAACACTCACCGTCGGTGACAAGAGTTTGGCTTTCGTTGCCGATAGTTCTGAAACATGGACTAGGAATCGAAATGAACAATTCAACATTTCCCGCACTAGACCTTTGAGGAATTTGCACATTGTCCTCGCATTATTCGCCTCCAAGTTCCAATTAAAAGCCCCCGATCATCCGCTTCTTTCTCGCTTCTCAGTTTTAAGACTTTGAACCAAATGTACTTATATATCATTATAGTTTTCGCCTAACCCAAATTTGGGATGTAGATATATCAGAATATGTTAGAAAATATGTGCTATAAGAAATTTGTTGACCATGGGCAGAGCAGCATGGCTAAAGTGGACTTTCCAGCTAGAAAGACAATATTTGTTTTATATAAATACTTTATAGGGTGACAGATCGTAATGTTGGAAACGGAAAGGATGGCCAAATCGTTCGATTTTTTTAATCCGCGTTTCTTTGTTTTTCCTTAAGCCTGTTTGACGTGGAAAATTTATTATGGAAAAATATTCGATAAACTAACGTGTTTTAATCGTTAAAACATTTGATCAAAATCAATCATCAATTACTATGACAATGAGAAAGTTACGTGAAATTTTTGGGAGACCCAACGTGCCATCAAAACGCACTATTTATCGTGTAGTAAATGATTTCGAAGAAAGAGGGTCTGAAGATGATAGACCCAAGCATGGGCCATAACGTACTGCAAGATCGGCATTGTTTCCATATACGATTCAGTTGGTACAAGAGCTTCTTTTACAAGACAATAGGATGTTACAGCTCGCCCATGACAACGCCGATTTTCATGAAAAAATCATAATGAGTGACGAGGAACATTTCATTTGAATGAAAATGTGAATAAACAAAATAGTCGGTTCTGGGCAATGTACCTCAACTCTCAATTTATTCATCAGCCACCTTTATATATATTAAAAGTGACCGTCTGGGGTGCAATTTGATCAGGAGGAATCATTTGACCCTACATCTATGAAAATGGAAACGGCGTAACGGCAACTGTCAATATGGAGCGATATCGTGATATGATTGACAACTTTTTAACGCCAGAACTACATGCTTTGGGCTTGATATACATGTGGTATCAACAAGACGGTGCCACACCGCATACAGCCAGGATTACAATGGAATTACTGCGAGACCTCTTTCCACAACAAGTTATTTCAAGAAATTGTGATGTTGATTGGCCTCCACGGTCGCCTGATTTGACTGCTCCGGACTTATTTTTGTGGGGATATCTGAAAAGCAATGTTTATGCACACAAACCAGAAATGCTTGAGCAACTCAAAGAAAATATTCGTGATGAAATTAATGAAATACCACGTGAAATGTGTGAGAATGTAATGAAAAATGTGCTCAAAAGGGCTCGCATTTGTGAGGCTAACAGAGGCGGACATTTATCTGATATTGTATTCCATACATAATTGCCGACATTAAATAAAACATTTATCAATATAAGATCCATTCTCTTTCATTTGATAAAAAATTATAAACAAAGTGACATACCTTCCCGACGGACACCCTGTATTTACCTCGAACTCAAAACTCATAAATACACCTCTCCCCCTCTTCATTCCTAATAAAATTCAGAACAACACGTAAACCGGAAAATAAAAAGCTGTCGTCATATATGTATATTGTCACCTAGAATGCAAACTAAACACTTCTTTTTTAGATTTCTACGATTGAAAATATAAGTATATGTGACAGCGCATAGAGAAAGGGACCTAAGGGTAAAAAAATCAATTTACATTTTTTTCTTCTTTTTTTGATGTGGACAACATCTGAGCATCGAATGAGACCGATCCCATGCCCCGAAAGTGTTCCCTCCCAGAGATATGCGCGTTTTATGAGAGTGAAGTCGACGATTCTAAGCGCAAATAGAAAGGGACCTAATCTTTAAAATGGCTCTCCTGAACAAAACTGGTTTTTAACCTTAGGTCCCTTTCTATTTTGCGCGTCACATATACTCCTATATTCTCGTTCGTCGTAAAATTCACATTAAAGCATATTTTTCTATCAAATATAGAGCAATTTTGAAGATTTGGCTGAGATAAGGGAGGGACGAATAATGGGAGTGCCATCCACTCTTTTCGTAACCGTGTACAAAGTCGTTAAAAGAATATTTTGAAGTTCGCAATATAAGCAAACTTCACATACACTGACAAGTTATGTGAGTTATAATCTACACTGAAACTGTGTCATTTGTGTGGAAATTACCAAAAGGGGCATGGCTAGGTATTCAATTATTTGCCAACAAGTGAACCGTATAACTCTGTTCTTCTGTATTGATTTTGAGTTGGATCGTATGAATAGCCTTAAAGATGTTTAAAGAATGAAAAAAGTAGGCGGAATGGTGCAGAACAGGGCGTGTCAAACCCTTTATTGGTAGCCAAGTACAAATACGTTCTAAAAATATTACGGTGTTCACAATTTAAACGAATTGCATGTAACAGGAGACAAGTTATGTAGGATCTAATCTGCACTAAAAAGGATCATTTGAGTAGGAGGTATCAGAAGGGGTGGGTCTAGGAATCCAATTTTTTTTATCAAGTTAGCTTATATCTCTGTTCTTATGTCTGCTTATTTTCTTATTAAATATGCCAAAAATGGGTTTGCAGGACAGGCTTTGTCAACATATTGAATTTCTTGCAATTAATATACAATACTCGTATATCAACATACAGATACTTAAAAAAGGATCCTGAAAGGAAGGAGAAGATGTAATACCAACAATTAATTTTTGAACTCTTATTTTTAATGAAAAAATATAATAAACATGAAATACAGAAAGTTAGTTTAATAACTTCTACTTTAAAATCGAACGGTCTTACATCCAATCTGTGAATAAATAACTGGTGCCTGGTTTGTTACAAGGTTGCGCAAAACTACCGTCTTGGTTTGAATGTTTAATTACTTTTTAAATTTATTTATATTTTTTATTTTTATTTCAAAATTTTGTGAATTAACAGAACAGCGATGAGCACTCGATGAATTTTGAATTTTCTGTAACGGAACCACTTTGGCGAACGCATTATTTCGCGCAGAAGCTATTCAATTGGCCCCCACGTTCACCGGATTAAACAGCGCCAGACTATTTACTTTGGGGTTATTTGAAAGAAAGGATATACGTAAATAAGCCATCGACCATACCACAGCTAAAATAAAACATGAATATATGAAATTCAAGCCATAACACCGGAAATTTACGAAAAGCTATGCAAAATGTACTGGAAAGACAAGAATGTGCTCAGCCGAAAATGGTCAGCACTTGCGGGATATAATTTTTAATACTTAAGGCAAAAATATTACCCATTAATACGTATACTTTATAACAAAAAATAATAATAATAATTAACCAATAAATAAAAATGTTATTAAACATTCAAACCACAGCGGTAGTTTTGCGCCACCCTGTAAAAGGTTATTTCCAGATAGGATTATTGTTTCAATGAGGATAATTGCACAATTTTTAAAGAAGCCTTACTTCCATTTTTAAACACTGAATCTTTAATTCCGAAAAAAGAAAAAAAAAACAATATACCTGCTAAAAGGACGATCAAAATACCTAAAGGTATTTTTCCACTATACAAAATAACTAGGTTAGAAATGTTTTTGTTTTTATTAAATGTACGTCCATATGAATATGTTAATCAATTAAAATAAACTCTTTGGGAAAAAGGAAACAATAAATTAATTTAAACAAAAGACTAATAAATATTTTAAACTAATTAGCACTTGTTTGTCTTGGTACATTGTCTTGTTTACCAGATGCATTATTTTGAATTTTAAAACTTGAGGTAAATGTGCTGATAAGTGGACAGACGCAACGGTATTGTAAATTGGGGAGAAAAACAAAATTCTCACCATGTCATCTATTTGCATACACAAATCGTCAAGTGCCAAACGCCCCATTAATTTTTAAAGCCATTAATTGTGCAATTTGCAAACTCGTTTCTCAATCATCTCCAAGTGCTCTAACACATTTGCAAAAAGTATAAAACATCTGCAGCTCCGAACATTTCGCACAGTCAGTTCACACCTAGACACCTCAATACAACTATAAACGTCTTTTCAATTGTAATAAAGATCTAAAACTAAAAACAAAATGCGTTTCCTCATTTTTATTGCTTTCTTCGCCGTTATTGCCATGGCAATGGCAACTGGTGTCACTAAACCCAAGGAACCTCTTCCACATGCAGCACCCCACGCTAAGGAACCCATTGCAGCTCATGCTCCTATCGGTCATGCTGGTACTCATGCTGCACCTCATGCCGCACCTCATGCTAAGCAGCCCATTGCTTCGACTGGAGGTCATGCCCCCGTCCCACCAAAGGTTCCTGATACTGGTGCATACAAAGCAAGCCCACTCATTACCGCCAGAGATCATTAAGTAATTTTTCAAACGAAATGACATTTGAAGACCAAAAAAAAATAAAATCGATTTAAATCATCAAATCAGCTGTCTTTTTGTGTTTTAATACAGATAATTAATTTACAGAATTTTCTAAGGTTCTGGTCGATATAGAGAATAAATGGGTACGTATTATTCCTGCAAAAGCTGCAAGAAAATAAATATGCATTCAAAACAATATGATTAGCTACTGCTGATCTTTTAAACACTTCAAAGGATGTTTCCAGGATTATACGGATCAAGTCAAAATCAAAATCTCATTTTATTAGGCAATGTCCGTCAGTCCACCTATCATTGTAATCAAAGTTCAGGTTACAAATACTATAAACGGATTTTGACGAAACTTTGCACATTTTTCGGATTTGGGTCAAGGACAAACACTTTTGGTATTTGCGTCAATTCCACTAATTTTAAAATCTTAAAATTCTATTCTTATTGAAGGTTTCTGACGAATAACTAATGCCTTAGGCTTCTGTTTGGCTCTAGTTTTGACGTCTCTAACGCCTATACCTTCAATTCGGCCAGTGCAAACTTAAACAATTACTGAAATGATTTTGAAAATTTGCCCAACTCATACGTTTTTCAAAATTTTTAAAACTAAGGTTTTGCTTAGGGCCCTAAGACAAACTAGGTAACATTATCCTGCCCTGATGAGAACATGAGTCAGGACCTCCAACCGGGGAAGAAAAACATTAAGCAATATGGTCGTAAACTCTATGTATGGGCTCCAGTTATATGTTGAATTTAGAGACAGAAAGTCAAAGCCCCGTAGAGTTAAACAAGGAGTTCCCCAGGGTGGTGTGATATCCCCGGCTCTGTTTAACCTCTACCTTTCTAAAATTCCTGCACCAGCAGACGGCGTTAAAATTGTACGTACGCTGATGATTGCACAATTCTGGCGTCAGGACCTAAAGTGGATGACATATGCGAGAAAATAAACTCTTACCTCACTGACTTAGCACGCTTTTTCACTGCGAGGAATATGAACATATCCCCCTTCAAATCATCAGCCACACTGTTTACTGCATGGACCGCAGAGGTGCGGTTGTCACCCAATGTGAAAGTCGATGACGTCAACATCCCAACTACCAACTACCCCAAAATCCTTGGGGTCACATTGGAACCCCTTTTTCGATCCTCTGCACATGCACTCAAAAGTAGGAACAAGGTCCTCAAGTCACTTGCCGACAGTACTTGGGGAGCAGACATAGGTCGGTCTACGCAGCACCTGTATGGTCGGCGAACGTGAGTACGACGCAGTGGATGAAAATTCAGACTTGCCAGAATGCCGCCCTCAGAACATCAACAGGGATGTCTTCTGAGGACCATACTCATAAGGAGACGAAGGTCCTTACAGTGCGCAGACACAATTTCCAGCTGCCTAAGCAATACCTGCTAGGGTGTTTTCGCAGCAGTCCATCTCTTGGACAGGATGCCTCCGCCCAGGCAGATCAGGTACGATCTTCATGATCTAGAGAGAGAGGTCCAGCGGCATAAAAGAGAACGTTGAGACCATCGAAACTATCAGGCAGGTCTGAACAACATTTACGCCAATGAAGTCGCAGCAGCAGTATCCAGCTACCGTGTGAATGTAGTGCTAGGGGAGCATCCCCCGAAGATTTCACCTGAGGAGAAGGTACTACCTCGGCAGACGCACGCAGCCGCCTCAATTCTTAATATGGGCACGAATTGATGCTAACGTTCCGGACATCTGTCCCGCCTGCCATCCGGGACCACATGATGTACTGCACCTCTTCAATTGTCCGGCCAAGCCCACTCAGCTGACCCCCAGGTATCTGTTCAGGCATCCAGTTCAAATAGCGCGTTTCCTCCACCTGGATATCGAAGCAGATCCCCCATAGGCGAACAGACTTCAAAATAAATATAAAGTATTGTTGTTACAACAACAACAACATTTACCAATATGGTCTAATATCACCAAGGGTAGTTTAAAGTCCCTTCTAGAACATAATGTAGCTTTAAGAACGGCAGTATCCTAATTCTAGGGGTAATTTTAATGCATGCTTTATAAAAACATGAAACGATAAAATCCAATTTTACTAAAGATAATTTAATATTGTTCATACCTACTGATACAACACCCCATTAAGGACCAAGGGGAAACTGTTTGTTCCTTATCGGGATGTTAAGAGCATTTAAAAAAGAAAGTATTCTCAAAAACTGATACTATATGTATATTGATTTGATTTTAATTCTTAAATGCCTATAAAGAATCTGATATTTTTACCGCTAAAAAATTAATCAAAATTGGCTGTACCCTACACCATATATATACGATTTTATGACTTAGTGCTGATGGTTGTTACACCTAATAGGTAAGAAGAAACCCTCCCTGATTGCATCACTACTCGATTTAGAAGCTCCATTTTATACCGTTGCATCCGTCTGTCCATCTAATATTAGTCCACATGGGTCAATGATTTACAATAACACAAGGGTTCCCTCCGATTTCATACCGTGCATTAATTTGACATATTAAATTTGCCACTTATTAAATTTGACACAGCCCAATAGATCTTTATCCAACCTCATGTAAATTGTCCTTACCGATCCAAATTTGCATATAGCCCTATTAAAAAAGCCCCTTTCGATATTTTTCAATTTTCGAACAGAAGCGTAGAGTCATCAGTATAATCGAATGCTGCAGGGTGTTATAAAGTATCCCCTGTCCGACTGTATACTTTTCAAACCCTACACCATACAAACAGTTATGGCTGAGTGCTGATGTGTTCCATTTAAAGTACACCGATGGATGCCGAATCCCTATCTGACTCCATTGAGCGAGGTCCGACCGTCTGTACACCATCGTTTTAATCAAAGTATCAAATATGAACCGATTTCGACAAAACTTGGTACATTCTTCAAGTTTGGGTCATGAAAACCCCTATTTAGATTGGTTGACATTGGTTGACGTGGTATGTTGTAAGGGACCAATACTTAACTCTCGGAAATGGAACCATAGACACTTAAATCCCATTTAGAAACATGGGAAACTTCTCTCAAATCTGTGAAATCCGTGGGTTAAACATTGTTAGTTGTTCTTACCTGTAGTTGAACCTAAGTTTACTTACATGGTGCACACTACCATCACACCAAGGTTCATGTTCTTGAAGATCCCTCATTTGAGGCCCTCAGCTCTTTTATATAAAATCTAGCTTAAATGAAGCATAGTTTGTTATGTGTGATCCATAATTATCCCTTGTGAAAAAAGAACGATCTGTATTTCAGACAGAGGCGCTGAATTTTCTGAATATCACAGTGGTATAGGTTATCTTTTAGTCGGCCACTCCCGACTTGAACACTTTTCCTTTTTTGATTGTAAAGGTTATCTTATAGTCGGCCACTCCCGACTTGAGCACGTTTTCCTTTTTTGATTGTTACGAGTATATAAAGGTCACTTTCTAGGGCGAACCTATGCAAAGGTCTCTGCCGATTTAAGAACACGCCATTCCACAAGTCTCATTTTACTTCCGATCTTGCCCGAAATTAGAAAGGTACCCTATGGGAGTTCTATAATCATGTTTGGTAAAATTTGACCCTAATGCAGAGATCCTTTACAACTTGAGGCTTTGTCGCTCTAAAATCACATCTGATTTATCATTCGATCATGAACAAATTTATCTAAGTGCATCTAACCTAGGTAAAAAACCTCGTTTTTACATAAAAGTCCCTCCGTATTTAAGAACATGACTCACTAGAGTTCATAAATTAAACCACAATTTGGCATCGACATGCGACTAAAAGCCAGCCACAGTAAAATTGGACCATATATCGTATATTTCCCTATAGGCCCTATGCAAAGGATACTCCCGATTTGAGGTCCTGCCGCTCTATAAATCACTCATAGTTATGCAAGGTCCGAAAGATCAACCCTGGATTCTGGTAAAATTGGAACATATCATCCCCTTACAAAGACCCTCCATTTAAAGATACATACCGCCGCTGTGCCATTGTCTACCATTTCACCTTGTTGGCCTCATTAAAGAAGTCCCTGTCACTTAAGTAGTCGCATTTGAAGTCAGTTTTTTGTTACTGTTCTTAAGGAGCGGTGAATGTACTGTCGGGAAATTCGGGTATTAAAATAGATAGATATAGCAGAAGTGTGTAAGGATAACGCAAGTACTTAAAAACCCAGGTTCAAATACGGGTAAGAACGTCTAATATTGTTTAGTGGTGGGTAAATGCCGGCGACTTTACGAGTGAGAGATAAATCTCTAAGCCATGTAAAAGTTTCTCTATCAAATTCATACGGCTTTCGAGACCGCCATTAAAAAAACTATAGATCCCGGTTAGTGAGTAGTACATCGTGGGCGGCTCTCTGATTCGGGATCATTTTCTCGTATGTTTAGGAAATAAGGAAGTATTCACACTTACTCAATACTCTAGATTACAAAATTTATAAATAAATAAAACTGCAGATTAATTGATTTAAAAATCGAACATATTATTTTTGTTTATTAATTCATTTTTACAAGTTTAACCAAGGAGAGATTTGACTACCTTGGGTGGTACAGTTACAGGTCTCTGTTTAGTTTGAGTTGCGGTTTGCTGAGTAGCGTCCTTGGAATTGGTAGTACCAGTTGCCAAAGCCATTGCAATAAAGGCGAAGAATGCAATCAGAATTAGGAAACGCATCTTGTTATTGGTAGAGTTGTTGCAATGTTTGGATTGATGTTGTTGAAAGTAGATTTGAGTTATCCAGGTGTAAACCGACTGTACTGAATTATCTGAATTGCTGGGTATTTATACTTTTAATCCCTGCAGATCAATACCAAGTAGACGAAAATTTGTTTAGCACTTGTATTTAATTGAGAAACAAGTTAGCTAAATGCTGTTTTAATCGACTTTCAAAATTAATTGTAAGTAAATATAAGGCATGTGAGAATTTAAAAATATATATCATTGCAAGACTCTGCCCGGACGTCCGTCCGTCCTTTTGTCTACAGTTTTGACTTATATTGTCGAATTGAAAATAATATCATACAATTTACATTCACTTCATTAAATTAATATCTGCATTTGCACACATTTTGTTTTTTTTTTAATTCTATTAATTCAATTTATGATAAAACGCAAGAAGACGTAACTAATACTTTTTATAGCTAAAGAAAACATCTTTGTAGAGGTTTACTTAACCTTTGGGGTGTTATTCTCGAAAGAAGATACTGGCGAAATATATAAATTCTCATCCATATAAAAGCTTCTAATAAAATACATCATCAGTAAGAAGCCGGCTTTATAAAAGTAGAACCAGATCAGTGAGAATTTATTTCGTGCTCGGCTCCAAGATTTTAAGAAAGTGTGCCGTTCGTAAGTAAACAGTAAGCCAATAAGGTATGTGAAGTGATGATTCGATACCAAAATAGTATCGACACTTCCACTCATACAGGACTTGTTATAAAATTATCGATTACTTGACTATATACTCGTAAAAGGTTGCAAAAAGACGAGACGGACTGAATGTCCACATAAAATTAAATTATTTTACCCGTGATACCTTTTCCAAGTGAGAAATTGCGGACGTATGGCTGTTCCACCTGGTTCAGTAATTCTCCTTCGTATATAGAACGTTTAAGGATATTTGAATGAAAAATATTAAGGTCTTGCATGTCAATTTATAGAACTGAAAACAGTGGCTTTACTACTAAATATATTTCTAACGTAAAACTTTATAATGCAGCGAAAATAGTCCTAATACTCGTAGATATTGCCCACTTAACTAGAAACCACATTTTACGATGCCTCGATAACACGGACAGTCCTTTAATTATAGCCAAATATTATGAAAGTGAGGAATACTTTATCCAGGCAATTAAAAATGGTTTCGTTCCTCGTGAAGGTTTTTTATATTTGGATAGAAAAGGTTATATTCACAACTCTGAATGTGTACCATTGTTATATCATATACGGGTTGCTATATATATTCCTGGCATAGGCAACACTTAGTGTTGCCTGGCGCCATCTGACTTTTTCATTGCAAACGTTTGACCTTCTTTAGCATAAACGTACTCAGAACGTTTTGACGTACAACCATCATTTGTGCTGTTTACAGTGACTTGAAAAAATCAATTTGGCAAAAAAAATGGAATTAACTCGTGAACATTTTTGTGCGATCATTTTTCACAACTTGCGACGTAAATTATCACGACAAGAGTGCATCGATGAACTTAAATTTTTGTATGGCGATGAAGCATCATCCTATAGCACTGTGAAAAACTGGTTTAATGAATCCGATCGTGGCCGACGCTCGCTCAAAGACGAAGGTCGTAAAGGTCTTCCAAAAACGGTCGTTGTGCCAGAGAAAATTGATGCCGTGCGTGAACTAATAATGCAATATCGTCATGTGTCATGTGTCATACCTTGGGCACTTCTTCCACCAGCATACATTCCATATTGCATGGACAGCTGGCTGTAAAAAAGGTTTGTTCTCGTTGAGTCCCGCACAATTTGACAATCGCTTAAAAAAATGCTCGTGTCGATTGGTGCAAAGAAATTTTGAAAAAATGCGATAGCGTTGATTCAAAAGACCGTAAGATCGTCACAGGTGGCGAATCATGGATCTATGCGTATGAACCTGAAAAAAAGCAATCGACCGTGTGGCTCTTCTAAGACGAGCCAAATCCTACGAAAGTTGTTCGTGGAAGAAGTACTTCGAAGCAAATGGTCGCCTGTTTCTGCGGCAAAACTGGTCATGTGGCAACGTAGGACGGTCAGTTCTGTGTGGTACACCTTAATTTGTTTACCTGAAGTTTTCGGAGAAATTCGATAAACGAAGAAGAGAATGCCCTATGACAATGCGAGCTATCACATATCGGCTCAAACCAGCGTCTTTTTGACCGGCCAAAACGTCGAATTGATGCGTCATTCGCCGTACAGCACCCTATGACTTCTTTGTATTCCCGCACATCAAGAAAAAATGCGTGGTCAACGATTTTGAAGCATTCAAAAACCATGTTTTGGAGGTGTCTCAATCGGAGTGAAAAAGTGCTTCGACAATTGGTTTAAGCGCATGCAAAAGTATATAAATCATGCTGGAGAATACTTTGAAAAACAATAAAACCATTTTTGATGATAAATATTAACATTTTCATTATTATGCCAGAAATATATATATATATATATATATATATATATATATATATATATATATATATATATATATATATATATATATATATATATATATATATATATATATATATAGCCGTATACAGAAGGACCAATAACAAAATTATAAATTGTCTCAGTTTGAATGACAAAAAAAAAATATATGACACTTCCATATCCAAAAGGAACAAATTCATATCTAAATCTACCAGGAAAAAATACTGGTGGCTGACACCTTTATATATTCATTCTTGGAACTTCCCCCTCTTTTAATTCCTCTTTTATTTTATAAATATACATTTATGTAACGTTTTTTTTTTAATTTTTGCAACAAAGTATTTTCACAACGTGTGTGTATACAATAACTATTTCGTTTTCTAAGAAGGAAGTCAAATGGAATTATTAATTGAACAGAGAGCTCGATTAGAGACCAGTTTAAAGTTAAAAATTGTAAATTATACTTTTTTTAAGTATGTGCGGAAATACTTTAGCGGAAATAAATATTCATATAAAAAAAAATTGAGGACACTATCGATAAAGGAGTATTAACATAAATTAAACACTAATGGTAACACAGTACAACATTCGGGACTTAAAAAGAAGAACTTCTGCATCATTCCTTTGATCAAGGTACATCTAATAATAATTTAATAATTAATTTGAAGTAAGTAAGTATCGTATAGGGGAATTAGTCACGTTTTAGGCTCTTTTGTTTGTCATAACTCGAGAAAATTAAAAATTACAATTTCTTTAATCTGTTCATACAACGTTTCGCTGCATAAGCAACAGTTTCGCAGTTATAAATAAATGTATGACTGCAGAAGTTCTTCTTTTTGTGGCTACTTTCACAAACAATTATCAGAATTGAGTCTGTGCTATGAAATCCGTCCATATCTGGCCGTGTTTTTATATAACACAAAGGATATTTCCAATTTCAATTCCTATAGTCGAATACTAGAAGATATTACGAGCGACCAATAAAAAACTGATAAAATTTTACCTTCAGGAATTCAGATCCTCCTCGATTGAAGGTCCTCCTGCTCTAGAAACCAACAAACTAAAACCGATCCAGCTGAAATTTCAAATGGTACGTTATGAGCTACCAATTTCAAACTTTTCCAAAATTACGAGCTTCTGACAATGGATTGTGGAAAGGAAGACTAACAAAATATAGATGTGTCGGTATTTTGATAGATCACATCGGATTTTTTTTTAGAGGCCGCTTAAGTTTCCCAGCTCTGGTCTGTTCATGCAACAAATTTGTATAGAATGCTATATTTTCTTTACAACTCAGGTGTAGAGTATGTTCAGCAACTTTGTAGATAATGGTATAGCAAATATTTTTGTAGAACATATTAACCCTACAACGCCGCCTCATAACAGCATTTGTTGGCCTTTTTTAACAAATTGCAATTTATTTTCGTGTTGTACTGTGTAATTAACGAGATTATGTTGGTCCATGTTTTCCTCCATTCAAAGATCCGTCCCGATTTGAGATCTCGCCACTACAAAAACCACATTTTATTTCCCACCTTGCTTGAATTTAGAAAAGTACGCAGGAGTTGTATAGTCAAGTTTAGTTTAAATTATACCCCATCTAAGGTTCTTTACAATTAAAAGCTTTGTCGCTCTAGAAGCCACCTCTAATTTAGTGTCTCTCTAGTAACTCTGGTAATATTGGACCATATTGGGCAACGTTTTCTTATAGGCCCCCAGAAGGTCCCCCATGAGCCCCTGACTTTCTACATAGAAGTCACAAGTTAAATCCAATTGTTCACAAATTTAGCATTGACATGAGACTAGTAGTCACGGTGAAATTGGACAATATTGGTTAATGTTTTTATACAGGAAGTATCCCTATGTATGGGATACTCATGGCTTGAAATCCCGTCGCTCTATAAGCTGCAAATTACATACGATCTTTCTCAAATGCAGCACAGTTATTTAAAATAAAAATACGAAAGATCCACACAGGACCCTGGTGAAATTGGATCACATAGACCAGCTATTTCAAGGTACTGCCGCATTAAAAAAAATACATTGTAAATCCAGTTTGTGATGTGCGACCTATAACCTACCCATATCGGTCCATGTGTTCATACAGGCCCTTAAAAAAGTACATCAAACGTGAATCTCTGCCACTATAACAGATTTTATACTAAAATTAAGTTTGTTCTTTTTTTTGTCGGAATATTCGAGACAATGCATATTAAAATAGATATTTTTCAGTGTCGGCGACTTTACGAGTAAGAGATTAGTCTCTAAGCCATATTAAGGTTTCTATACAAAATGCATTTACCTTTCGGAATCGACATTCGTGATAGTAACGGGTTTTCCAATAGGGACATAACAATTTCGTAGCTTTATGTCAACGCACCCTCAAACATTTTTAATAATCATTCAGTGTCAAAACAATAGTCGAAGCCAACATTTTCATCATGGTAAAGTTCACTTACGAGCAACGTTTGGAAATCATTAAAAATTACTACCGAAATTATGAGTCGGTGGCTCTAGCTAAGTTTCACAAAAATCCAGAATTGCATCGCAAAATCATCTTCAGCGCTAAAGCTTATTTCTGGCTGAGTGGCTTTGTCAATAAACAAAACATGCTTCAAGAGACACAATTGCATCCGCAAAAAATTAGTGCGTGGTGTGGTTTTCATGCCGGCTGTGTGATTGGGCCGTATTTTTCGTCGATGAGAACAATCGTCATGTTACCGTCAATGGAGAGCGCTATCGCGCCATGTTAGATAATTATTTTTAGCCAAAATTGAATGAGCTTGATATCGCCGATATGTGGTTTCAACAAGACAGTTCCACTAGCCACACAGTAAGCGTTACAATCGATTTACTGAAAGGCAAATTCAGTGAACGTGTTATCTCGAGAAATGGTCCGGTCGAAGGGCCACTTCGTTCATGCGATTTAACGCCATTTGATTTCTTTTTATGGGGCCGCATCAAGTCATTGGTCTATGCCAACAAGCCACTAGATCAGAGACAACTTCCAACGTGAAATTGCCAACGTTCCAGTCGAAATGTGTGCAAGAGTGGTGGAAAATTCGGTCCAAAGATAGATCGCTTACACAGGATCGAGGTGATCATATGGCCGAAATCGAATTAAATACTCTGTGTTTTATTAATATACAAAATTGTTACGAGGACTGCTATATATATTTATTGCCTAATAATGAAAATGCGAATATTTATCATCAAAAATGGTTTTATTTTTCAAGTATTCTCCAGCATGATTTATACACGGGCACCTTTTTATACGAAGCACCTTTTCCACTCCGATTGAGACACCTCCAAAACATGGTTTTTAACGCTTCAACAGCATCTTCTGGCGACGAAAATCGTTGACCACGCATTTTTTCCTTGATGTGCGGGAATAAAAAGAAGTCATTGGGTGCCAAGTCAGGGCTGTACGGCGGATGACCCATCAATTCGACGTTTTGGCCGGTCAAAAAGGCGCTGGTTTCAGCCGATGTGTGAGAGCTCGCGTTGTCATGGTGCACAATGATTCGTCTTCTCTTGTACGTTTTTCAAATTTCTCCGAAGACTTCAGGCAAACAAATTGTGGTGTACCACTCAGAATTGACCGTCCTACGTTGTTCAAGCTGAACAGTCGCACATGACCAGTTTTGCCGAAGAAACAGGCGACCATTTGCTTCGAAGTGCTTCTTCCACGAACAACTTTCGTTGGATTTGGCTCGTCTTCGGGCTCATACGCATAGATCTATGATTGGTCACGTGTGACGATTATACGAGTATAAACGTCTTTTGAAGCACCGCGATCATACATATGTTTTCAAAATATCTTTGCACCAATCGACACAAGCCGTTTTTTGAGCGATTGTCAAACTGTGCGGGATCCAACGAGAACAAACCTTTTTTACGGCCAGGTGTTCGTGCAATATCGAAAGTATGCTGGTGGGAGAAATGCGCAAGGATCCCTCTATCTCACGTTATGTCTCATGACGATCTTACATTATTATTTCACGCACAATATCAATGTTCTCTGGCACAACGGCCGTTTTTGGACGACCTTCACGACCTTCGTCTTTGAGCGAGTCTCGGCTACGATTGAATTCATTAAACCAGTTTTTCACAGTGCTATAGGATGGTGCTTCATCGCCATACAAAGATTTAAGTTCATCGATGCACTCTTGTCGTGGTAATCCACGTCGAAAGTTTTGAAAAATGATCGCACGAAAGTGTTCACGAGTAAATTCAATTTTTTTGCCAAATTGATTTTTTCAAGTCACTGTAAACAACACAAATGATGATCGTACGTCAAAACGTTCTGAGTACGTTTATGCTAAAATGTCAGACTTTTCAATGGAAATATTAGATGGCGCCATGCAACACTTAGTGTTGCCTAGGCCAGAAACATATATAGCAGCCCTCGTATGTCCTTAATGGAAACCCCTTTACACAGCTCACTGATTTGGGACTAGTGCTCCGCTTGTTCCTTAATAAAATGTTGAGGAAAAAACAAAGTAGATACTTAATCAATTCTCCAGGACACACAAGTTTCGAAATAAAACAGCAGGTTAATTAATTCAAAAATTGAACATCTTTTATTTATTTTACCAATTTATGTTTACAACATTTAACCGATAAGAGATGGTATACCCGTTTGTGGTATATTTACAGGTCCCTGTTTAGATTGAGTTGCGGTTTGCTGAGTTGCGTCCTTGGGATTGCTAGTACCAGTTGCCATTGCCATGGCAATAACGGCGAAGAATCCAATCAATATAAGAAAACGCATCTTTTTATTAGTAGAGTTGTTGTAACGTATGGAATGATGTTGTTGATAGTTGATTTGAGTTATCCAGGTGTAAACCGACTGTGCTGAATGTTCTGAACTGCAGGGTATTTATACTCTTAATATCTGCAGATCAATATCAAGTGAACGCAAATTTGTTTAGCACTTGCATTAAATTGAAACAAATGTAAGCTTAATGCTATAATAATGGGATTTTCAAATTAATGGTTACATAAGGTACGTGAGGGTTTGTAATTAAATGGCACGTCGAGACTCGGTCTGTCCGTCCTCCTGTCTACTGTTTTGACTAATATTGTCGAATTGAAATTAATGTCATACAATGTACATACGCTTCATTCATTTAATATTTGTGTACAATTTTATTAGATTTAATTCTGTAAATTTCTATAAATTTAAATTATGACGAACTGCAAGAAGACGTAACTAAAACTTTTTATTGTTGAAGAAATTTTTTTTTTTTAAATTTAACGTAGCCTCTATGGCGTGACACCGTGCGCACAAAAGGTGATGCCGACTTAAGCTCTTAAATTAGAAAATTTATTTTAAACCAAAAGCCAATTCACAATTTGTTATACCCTATACCACGCTGTAAAACAATTATTAGTTAGGCCGATAGCCTTAGGTGCTAGTGTTTTTTTTAAATTAGTTTTATAATAATTGTAATAAATAAAAAAAAAACTTGCAGAAAACAGCTAAATTCGGGCGTGACTATTTGGAGGCGCCTGCATGTTTAAAAAAGCCAACTCAGAAAAGGTTTTTGGAACTTCCTGTACGGGCTCAAAATTTGCCCAGACTAACGTCATTTTTGAATTTGTAAGATTTTTTTTTGTTTTTCAATGTTTTATCTTAACCGATTTTATCCAATTTTAACAGCGTCCATCCCTTACGCAGAAAAAAAAGTATGGGGGTTGACAATATTCGAAGAGCATCCTACTTAGTAGTTGGCACAACAATATAACGATCCCCACAACCATACTATGATCCCCACGACCATAACATTGTTGTACCACAACCATGTACCCGACAATAGAATGATGCTCTTCACCCCAACCATATTTTTTTTCGTGTTGGCACAAGGAACATACTTGTGTCAAATTTCATCAAGATTGGAGGCAATATGTAGCTTGAGAGCTAAAAACAGTCACAGAAAAAATATGGTTGCTGATCACGGCAACTATATATATAAAATGTTCTTTTATTTTCAACGGAGGAGTGTTGTAGGTCTAACATAATTTACACTCCATCCTATGGAGGAAAGTGCAATAAAGGTAGGTAGGTCTGGGTTGGGGGACATTTATTTCCAAAATTGAACAAGGCAAATACAAAAATTCAAAACAAAACCAGTTGATTGAAAAACAATCGTTTTTTATTTAATGGACTCATGATCCATTTAATTTGCATTTATGATCAAATGAATGTACATTTAGTGTGCTTTGCCAGCTAGGGGTGTAGGGGGCTTGTGTGCGCCAGTTGCAGCTACCTTTGGTGGTGTATTCAAATGACCGACAGGGGTATGGCCTCCAGCCGCAGCAATAGGCTGCTTAGGGGGAGTTCCAGCATGAGGAGCAGCATTCTTGGGTGGTGTGCCAGTAACAGGTACCTTGGGTGGAGTATTCGAATGGCCGACAGGGGTATGACCTACAGTTGCAGCAATCGGCTGCTTAGCAGGAGTTGCAACATGTGGAACAGCGTCCTTGGGATTGGTTTCACCAAGAGCCATTGCCATGGCAATAACCGCGAAGAAAGCAATCAACATGAAGAAACGCATCTTGTATTTGGTATTAAATCCTTGTTAAGATTGAAGTGACTTTGAAAGTTGTCTTGAGATGTCCAGATGTGTACCGACTGTGCTGAATGTACTGAACTACAGAGTTTTTATACTCTTTGTCTTCGTAGATCAATAACAAGTAGAAGCAAAAGTGTTGAATGACTTGGGACTGATTGCAAAACAAGTTATCGATTTGCCATATTAATGGGCATTCGAAATTAAAGGTAGTTAACAATATGGAAAGTTTTGTGCTTGAGCCTAATTCACAATGCCCAGCCATGCGTTCGAGCGTCTGTTGTTTACTCATTTGCCTTAAATTGTAGAATTTTAAATTTTTCATTTTGAAAAGTAACACCATCTACTGGAGGCCGATAAGTGTTAATTAATGCAATATCTGCATGTGCGTACATTATTTGTCTTAAATCTATTTGTATATATAATTAATAATGAAATGCCTGAAGACGTAACTAAAAGTTGTCAAAGTAAATAGACGAGAATAACATTTTGAAGTAATGTTTACATGGGCCTACTCATAATCCCTTGGGACTTGGATAATAGCATAGCAGGAGACTATGACATACGCAACCATTATAAAAAACCTTAGTTTTGCCAAGTATTTTACATTGAAATTTCGGAAACATACTAGGCTAATTATATTCACGAGGTTTATATATAAGTATAAGTACACTCCGGAAAAACGTAGTTGCATTATTATATTTCAGATTTAAAGTTATGATAAAACAAATCTTTATCATAGTAAAAGAAGTAAAATTCGAGACTATAGTACACCCTGCAGCGTTCAAAATATGATAAAAAACCACCTGCGAAGTGGTAAACTAACTTATAATGTTGATCAAAATCATGTCAGGAATATAAAAATTCGTGCGGAAATTGGTTGGCCAAATCGGCGGTATGCCATTAGACCCCACGAAAATACATCCCAAAGTGAAAATGAAATTAGGCCCCCAAAAAAATATATGGATAGTAGCAACACGAAATTTCATGGTTTTTTGGGTCTAATTTAATATTTTTATTGAGGTATATTTTCATAATGAAATAAGACCCCAAATGTTTGCATTATAATAGACCCCAACAAAATTTTGGGGCATAATTTCATAAAAATTTTAGGGCCTATGTTCGCTTCGATATATTTTCATTTCGATATATTTTATGGCCACACTTAATATTTTTTGGGTCTAATTTCCATCGGCGAAAGCGTTGGTTTTTTATTGAAAATTATATAGTTTATTACCTCTGAACTTAATTATAAACTGGTATAATATCTTGCATCGAGGCACGACAGCAAGGACGTTTATGTCCTTCTTCATTATATGCAATTGGCTCTATGAAATAAGGCCCCAAACTGAAAATGAAATAAATCCCCAAAAATGGCACCTTATTTCGTTATGAAACAAATATCCAATTCCTATAATGAAATAAAACCACAAAAAGATGGAAAGATAACCCAAACCTGAAATGAAACAACATCCCATTTATTTTTTTTTTATAATGAACTAAGGCCCAATTTTTTTAAAAGAAATTTAGTTTTATATTTTCTTTATTGAAAAATTAATCAAATATTAAACAAACACCTGCATTGTATCTTCAACAATTTGTCGGCAATATGGACATTTATAGTGCTCTAATCCCTTGGAAATCACATCTGCTTACAATTTTAAATTGCATTATCGATTTGACTTCAGCAAAAGCAAACCTAAATGAACCTGACGGCAACAACGGAACTGCCATTATTTTATGATAAGCCACAGATGCTGCCTTCGAAGTTTTGATATAGTCAAGCAATAAAAATTAAAAACAGTTCGAATTTTAGTTTTAGGTAAATCAATTTGGTGTGGAAAAAAAATTGCACTTAAATTTGTCGAAGTGTTCTTGCATTCATTTTGTGACACATAAATGGAAATTACACCCCAAACCCGAAAATGAAAATAGACCCCAATTTTTTACAGAAAACAACAATTCGATATTTTGGAACATATATGCCTTTTTTGGGTGTACATATTTGCATACCTTCCAAAAACCAATACGAAATTAGGCCCTAATTATATAATTTCTTGGGGTCTATTTTCATAATACAATTAGACCCCAAATTTGGGGCCTAATTTCCTTTTTGGTTTGGGTGTATTTTCGTGGGGCCTAATGTCATACCGAAGGCCAAATCTTAAGATGGCGCTTTTTAAGCCACAGAGTCGTTGGCTCGAGACAAATTTAATAAATTCGTTAAAATTTGTGCTTCTGTAATTTTGCGAATCCATGAGCCCATATTTATTTAAAAAGTAACAAACTAAGTTCAGCCGTGCCGAAGCTAATATACCCTCCATCATGGATTATGGTCCAATATAAAAACGTTGTCAACGGGGCGCAGCACCGGCCTCACTTCTATCAGAATGAGTTTCTTTTAGTACCGTCAACATACTTATATATACCAACTGCTATTGTCAGTTCAGGGTTGAGAAGGAGGTACAACGCCTCTTGTCCAGTTTGTTCATAATATAGTTTATAATAATTATATAGTCGTTGATTTCATTTTGTTAAAATTTTTAGGACTGTGTATTATTTTGACCATCAACGTATTTTTTTAAAAGGGTGTGGCGCCACCCATTTTTCCCCAGGATGTCGTTCGATCCATGCTAACATCATACTCTTATGTTCTAAATATCATAGATATATCTTAAATAGTTCATGAGATATTGTATTTTGAAGTTCAGGGTTGAGTGAACGGTGCCAAGCCTCCTTGTCCAATATGTTCATAATATAATCTATAATAATTGAATAATCATTGATGTTATGCTAAAATTTTAGAACGATCGGTGTATTAGTTTGGCCATAAACGTGATTCTTTAAATTGGAGCGTGGCACCGGCCACCACCCTCTTCCGCAATGTGTTTCGATCCATTCCAACCTCCTGCTTTAAGAATGCGACAATTAGTTTGCTTTTCGCAGACAGGCAGATAAACGGATGAACGGACATGGCTAGATGTCTTAGAATTTTACGACGAATTTACTTATATATACGTACTTCATGGGTACTAGTGTTTTGCAAAATCGGCGAGTAAGAGATTTATCTCTTAGCCATATTAAAATATATCTATAAAATGCATTAGCCGTTAGGTAGTGGACATGGGACTATTCGAAAACATAAATCTAGTAAAATTTCGTAGTAAAATTTGCTTTATTTTTGGTACAATAAGTCAATATTTACAATTGTTTTTTTTTATTTGAAAAAATAAGGGTGATTTAAAGATTATAAGAGTGATTTAAATCTTATAAACATCAGGTAATTCTAGTAGTTTGTAAACTATTCATAATTATCTTTTTAAAAACAAAATGTAACATATTAACTATTATCATACATGGAACCACTTGTCCGCATCAATTGATCTATTAACATACATGGAACCACTTGTCCGCATCAATTGATCTCAAAAAGATAATTATATTTACATTTTTTGGAGAATTTCGGCTCCAAAGTTGCGGTGCCTTCATATACTTAAGTACTTAATAAGTAGTGCTTCACCACCATCGCCAGCATTATGGCCTTTTTTGCAAAAATCTCTTCGGCCACATCAACATCGGATAATTGGGTATCTATAGTTATTCGCCAATTTCTGATTTCGGAGTTTATCAGGTCGCCTCAAAAAAATCATAAAAATAAACTTGTTATACAGCTGAATATTATTTCAGTGTTAGTATACTTACCGACTTGATTAATTGCTCTGGATGAATCTAGAACATGGTAAGGCATACGTTTTTAACCTCGGCATACGTTGCCGCTAGTACAATAAAATAAAACTCATATCTAACTCTTAATCGGTATACTTATAAATAAAAAATCGAATAAGTAGACATCAAAAATTAGACTTTATTAAAAACAAAACAAACAATTCGACTTTTAGATCACTACGGCGCTCACGTCCGAACTCAAATACAGGGTGTTTGTTTTGCGGCCATTTTGGGTAAACATTAATCTTAACCGTTCATATTTGGCAGTCGTGAAGTAGAGACTTGGCAAATTTATTATGGAAAAACATTCGATAAATCGTTAAACATTTTATCAAAATCAATCATAGATTACTGTGACAATAAGAAAGTTTCGTAAAATTTTTGGGAGAAACAAGTGGCAACAAAACGCACTATTTATCGTGTAGTGAATGATTTCAAAGAAAGAGGGTCTGTAGCTGATAGGCCCAAGCATGAACCACAACGTACTGCAATATCGGCTAAAAACATTACAGCTGCTCCAGAAAGTGTTCAAAACAATCCATCAACCTCAATTCGATGCCGTGCTAAATGTAATAAAAAATGTGCTCAAAAGTGCTCGCATTTGTGAGGCTATCTGAGGCGGACATTTCTCTGATATTGTATTCCATACATAATTTCCGACATTAAATAAAACATTTATCAATATAAGATCCACTCTCTTTCAATTAATCAAAAAAAAATAAACAAACAAAGTAGAATTCCTTCCCGACCGAGACCCTGTAGTTAGTATAACTTCCCGACGGACACCCTGTATAAGGCAGATTTTGAAAATACATGCACGTAGCAAACTTATTTGTAAGCTTTTCTTATAGCCATAGAGACCGTTTTTAAGACCACAAGAGCGAATTGTCTAGCAACGATGTCCGTTTTTTAAAGACAAGTCCCTATTCAAGCCATGGTTCGTCCCCAAAAAAACTATATGTTGAGCAAAAACTCAAAAAGTGCACTTTTCGGAGGTACTTTTAGTCTTATCGTGCAAAATTTAGTGCCCTAACACAATTTGTCTGCTGTGGACAGACATGGCTAGATCGTGTAGAATGAAAGCCAGTTGACAATTCGAAGTTTGGCCGGGCTGAAAATATAATACCACTATGAATTGCGTTGTTGTATGGAATTGACAATTTTGGTGGATATGGTTGTTGGTGGTGGGTCCATGTTTGACACAACTAAATTTTTAGGGTCCTATAAACCGTGATCCTGTTTAGATTAGTGAATTTTATTGTTTTAGAGAGCCCATATATCCATTGTTAAGGGAGCCCGCAGATTCGGACTTTATACAAATCTTAAAAGTGAAAGCATATTAAGATATGTGAGGAAAATTCTCTGAATCTGAGTAATCATATGTCGATGTTCGAATAGACCTCATTTTCGGCACTCTATGGACCTTTGACCTACGGGATAAGACCCCATATATAGTCGAATTTTAGTTTTAATGTTATTTTCAGATTCAATACGAAATTTGTTGCTGTTTTTAATACCTATATGTCTATAGATCAAGGAGGCCGATTTGTTGGGCCGATTGGGTCTATAGGTTCGATTTTTGGGCCTCTTGGGTTTTTGGGCCCCTTGTGTCTATTTGATCCGATTTCCAAATTGGTCCAAACCATACAATATATCGGTACATATTTCGATTTGTACGGATATTTCACCATTTATATATCAATAAGTTCCTGAGCATTGGGAGACGGGTTTTTGGTCAGTAGCGCCCCAGAGCCCAAAGACCACGCCCAGGGCAGGTTGAAGTATCTATAAGTACAAATACCACTTCAAAAAACTGATTGAAATTTTGAAAAAAGCAAAAACTTCAAAAAATTAAAAATGTTATTAAGATTTTTTTTTAGTCCCCAAAGGTAAACTTTTTCATTTTGGTCCGATTTGGTTCTTTTCAATACCAACCGTTTGCCGACTATAAGACATAGTTCTGGTAAGTTTGAAGACTCTAGCGTTTTTTTTTTGGACTGAACGAGTATAAAATCCAAAAAAAACAGCACAGATGGCAAGAAACACCACCACTTGCTTTTTGCAAAAGTCGCCGACAAAATTATTGAAAAGACTTCGATTCTAAAATGACGTCACTTTGGTTTTTAGATGTTCGATCAAAAAAAGCCAAACCTGTTTTCTTTTGGAAATAGCCTTCGGAAAAGTTCCCAATGTTTTATATTGTGTAGCTATTATAGTTTTGTTCCTGCAATTTTCGGATCAAAAGTTGTATACTATTAAAATTTTATACCTATTGGTCCATTGTTTTGGGAAATATTTTTTTCTTCGATGTGTTCCTTTCCAATATCACGTAAATCAACTATCACCGTTATACCGAAATAATATATTGAGATATGGCCTTTCAAATTACTGGGTTGATTGAGCGTTGTTACGCCCTTTCATCCAATTTTATATTTAATATGTTCTACAATAGTTCCATGGTAATAAATTCTATTCTTTTTTAATTTATATCGCTAAAAATTTATAAGATATGGTCATTCCAAGTTCAGAGTTATTTCGACAGTTCCGATCTGGCGAATTTAAAAAACCAACCGCTTCAGATCACCAACAAACACCTCTGCATTTCAGCCATTTTCAATACTACTACGAGTCGCTACAAGCTTTCCGTGGTAACCAAAAATATATATTTCTGAATGTTTGATGTAATTATGAATTTTTGATACAGAATTTATAATTAACAATCTTAAACAATAGTACATGTCAACTTTTAAAATTGAAAATTTAAATTACTTTGAGAAATATTTGTAAATCTGCTGCTTGCATAGCACTATCTCCTTTTTAACTTCAAGATTGTCTTTGTTAAATTTTAAATTTGAAAGTTTAAATTTATACCAAAAAAATAAGAATCGGCTCATAGCATAACTAACTTTACCTTTATTATTGTATCTGCTTGAAGTTTTTAAAACCAAACTTTTATATAAAACATGAAGAAAATTGTATTCTCATTGAAGTGACTGTTGGGCTAGTAACTATGTATATCTCGTTTATTGTATTAGGGGCTATACCTTGTTTATTGAACCATGGAAAATACACTTCACAAAAGTTTAACATTTTCTACCCAATAGTATAAAACTGTTAAAAGATGAATATTTACCAAATTTTCGAATATTTTTCGACTCACAATCTTTTGGAATCTTTAATGTATGGCCACTGCGGTTTGTCTGTACGATCCGACTATAGTTTTGCTGAATACCGAGGTGGAGTACCGTCCTGCTTGACTGTTTTTATGTGCCTTATGCCGTTTGGCATGACACCAATATTGTTATAAGACTTATCATGGAGATGGAGAGTGAGAACCGACGTATATGATAAATGTCTGTTCTACCTGTTCTATATTCCAGCAGGGTCTGGTAAAGCATTCTATATGACGTTCTTTGTACAGTAATTGACAGGAACTTTAAAAGTTTTATTAATACATAACTTAATACGTTTATTTACTGTCAACTGCAATGATTACAAAAACATAAAAAGCATTTAAAAATGGCAGTTTTCATAATGTTGCATGTGATTTCATAATAATCCAATATCGTGTATAAATAAAATGACGACCAAAACGTTTAGAGGCTTAACACAGAAACCTATTTCGAACCTATTTACGCATACCCACGTATTTAGTCCAAATTCCCTTAGCATCGAAATAGGGCTTGTTACGTGAACATATGATGGCATCTTTAAATATGGAAGAGTAGACATCAGGTATAACGGTATTCTTATATAGATTGTAAAGGAACTCATAAATCTGAAAGACAAAAATAAGAAGTTGGACAATACAAAATCGTGTGTAATTCATGGAGAGTCGTAACATCTAGCAACCCACCTTTGCCTCTTGCTCCTTCCAGAACACATGATCACATAAAAATTGCATACTTTCGGGAAAAATTTGAAATCTTTCTTTGCGCTGTGTTGCCACTATATCCAAATTACCCAATAGTACGGCACATCCAGATAAGACATCCACTGACAGTATGAATATATCCAATAAATACAAAACCTTTTCGAACTTCTCCTTATTGGAGGATTCGGCTAAAAGAGCTTGGATTTGTATGAACATTTCCGTAATCCAGTTACAAGATTGTTCATCGTTGTTGAATGCGTACAGGATCGACGCTAAATGTCTGAAGAAGAAAGACTGGTCCTCTTTGCGGGTGGCATATGCATCTATAATAGGATTTAGCCATTTCAGAGTATTGCTTAGGTTGCTGTTATATAAAACCAAATAAGATCTAATAATCGTGGCCTTCTTCAGCTTTCCTATAGGGGTTTCCCACCAATTCGATGGCAAAGTCAATCCGTCAATGGCACTGGTGGGTAGTACTGCAACAGCTTCGGTATAGCGTTCAAATAATTTAGAATCCACATCCATAGAGTCCATATACCGCTCCACTATTAGTGTAAATATATCTAATACTTCGGGAATTTCACATTTTCCAGTGAACACATACTTTACACTGTCCAGAAATTTCTCAAACAGACATCCTTCGTTAAAACCGGCCAATTGAGATTCTTTAAAGCAGTAAACTGCAACTTTTTCGGCGAAACTTTTTAATATGGTTAAGCTGACCCCATTTGAAATTTCGGGTAGTAGAGAGAATAATAAAAGCAAGTCTTCTTCGAAGCAATTTGGCTCGAATTCCATGAGGAAATTCTCCAAAAGACGTTTAGCCGTTCCAGAATGTAACAGTTGGTTTTTGGCTATTAGAATACAATATTTTCTCGTCTCAAACGATAAATGGAAGAACGTGTGTAGGAAACACCAATCTAATGGTGGTATGGGCTTTGGGAACTTTTTCGATATGGCTCTTAAGGCATTCGTTACGGCTATAGGTTCAGTCACATGATCGCCAAAACGTGATTGATTGACTAAATATGAGACCACCGCACGCAATACACTCTGTGGAAACAGGCCTTGAAGTTTGCGGGGCTCCGGTTTGCCTTCGGGCAAACGATACAGTCCTCCGCGGAATTCATTTATTTCAGCGTATATATGGTGAGCTATTAAATCAGCAGCGGCTGCTCCACATTCCGGTCGAATTTTTTGCAACAATTGTACCCAAACTTCTCCAGGAATCATTTCTTGTTGCAGATCCACAACTTCACGGCCGTTTGGGCCCTTATATTCCCGAGCTACATGCAGATCTTGTCGAAATTGTGGTGGTATATGTTTGAGCGTGAGAAGCGTTCCAATTTCGTAGTGTTTTAGAGCTGACAAAGCTTCACGTATCATTTGAGGTTCCGTATCGGAACGGCTCACTGTCAACCACAGCTGATCTAAGGCTTCATCTACCAGCTGTTCGAATTCCAGTGTAGGTGTCTGTAGCTGTGGAACATGCGCAAAAAATCTATATAATGACTTTAGGGCACGTGGTCGTTTCTCATGTCGAAATTTGCTGCTCAATACACGCCACGTTGATGTTATGTTCACTGTGTGGCTGTCGCAAAGAGCTACGATAGCATCCAAAGCCAGTGAAGTGGACAAATCACCGGCATCATCGGTACAAGCGTTAAGGGTATCGGAGAGGTGTGACACTAAATCGGAACCATGTTGGCTGGGTCTGCAAAGGAAAGCCGGGTTTAAATTAGTTAATATGAGATGTTGACACTGAAATATTTATTAATATGAGGAGATTTGCGTATATATCTTAACAAGTTTAGAGTTAAATTTAAGATAATATAAAAAAAAATTAACATGATTTAACCAACGAAAATCTTAAGAGAGGCACTCACGGCAAAGTTAATAAACAAAATTGCCGCATTTGGGCTGAAGAGCAACAAGAAGAGGTTCAAGAGGTGCCATTATACCCAGAGTAAACCACGGTTTTGTGCGGTTTATAAGCTGGTGGAATCATCGGTGCATATTTTTTTTTAAAAATGATGATGGCCGGAACGTGACCGTGAATGGTGCTCGCTATCGCACCATGATATCGATCTTTATGCTACCTGTAATTGAAGCCCGTAATCTTGACGACACTTGGTTTCAACAGAACGATGCCACTTGCCATACAGCTGCTCAAACAATGAATCTATTGAGAGGTCATTTCGAAAAGCAGCTAACTTCACATTTTGGTCATTTTGGACAACATTACGCGTGTCATTAAAGCCATACTGGACCCTCAGAAAGGTAACCCTGAGGCGTAGTTGCGGCCAACATTTGAAGGAAACTATATTCAAAAAATAAATGCCGTAAAATGTCCTTTCAAATTCCCAATAAAAATTTCACACTTGATTTGAATTTGTCTATTTTAGGACTTGGGCGAATTGCGGATTTTGGATATCGTATATCAGATACTGCTTCTTTCAGTTAATTTTCTTCAACACAATAATTTCTATTGTCAACATGTCTGTCGGCGCATTTACCTTTTATAATTGTTAAATGATCCTGAATTACTAATTTAATAAACATTGACTCTGAAACATTGTGAAATTCTATGAATAGTAAAAGCAAGATTGAAGTTCCACAAACTAATGGCACTAGAAAATAAGTTATTTTTTGACGCAGTTTGTACTGCGCCCCTAACTTTCTATTGCTATTGTTAATACTTTTTATCAGTTTTGCTAAAGTTAATGTTAATATCTAGTTAATGTGCTTATATCTGAACATGTCGGTATAATTACGTGGCGATAAATAAAACTTCTAATCACAGCAAGCAACCACTAAATAAATGGTGCAAACTCGCCACCTAATCGGCAACTTCTTTCTGTGTTGTTTAATAACATGAGAGAGGTGAAGCTCACTGTTGGTGAAAGTTCAAATCTTGTGAGTGCAATATATTTGGGGAAAAGACGAGAATGCCAACAAAGGCTTTACCCAACTGCGTCAAGTAATTCGTCGACTTGTACAAATGTTTGGAGGAAGCTGCAAAAATATTGTAAGAAAGCTCAGGAAATTTATAAAAGTCTTGCTTTAAAGGCGCACTCGATAATTTTTTTAATATTACACATGCCGATGCCTCGGGAAAAATGAGAATAGAAGACAAAATATTTCTTCTAAGATGTCAGTAAACAATTTCTTCTTTGGCGGTTTTTGTTATAAAGTCTTGTATGTATTGACACTGAGCGCTGGTGTCATCGGAAGGAAGGATTTTTGCAAAGAGCAGTTGAGATAACTTTGTGGACCAGACTTCCACTGTCTTCTGTGGATGCAGCTTTAAAACGCCTATCAATCTTTTATTTAAGATTCATAACAAGATCGACGTTGTAAACCGGTTGGTATTTTGTGTAGATACAGGCTGATGTATATACTTTAAAACTCTTACAACTTGACGAATGCACCAAGTGTTCTGTCCTATCGGTAGACAACCCTGAAACTTGTTCTGTTTTAATACGTTGGGAAATTTCTACTACTACGCATGTAGCGCAAAGAGTGGTAGGGATTAACCCAACGAGTCTTCTTTGGAGTTTCTTCACCGAGTGCAGAGGGTGGCGCTGATGTTTGTCAGGGGTAGCAGAATTGCCAACTCTTAATCTTTGCTCGATATTGGCAAAATGAAAATCTGATCTTTTCTTAAACCCATTTGTTTCTTAAGCAGTAAACCAAGAAACATCTTAACCATCCTTGCAGTAGACAGAAATGTTTTTAAAACTCGCATGATTTAAAAAAAAATAAAAAAATGTTATTAAATGTCTCCAAATTTTGCAGGTTTCCTTACATACATCTGCATATACTTAATTTGTTCATTGCTAAACGAGGAAAGATGCATCAATATTTTCTATACTCACTTTTCATAGCATATCTCGCGTATGGTGTGCGTTTTAGCAACCTCAAATTCCCATTTGTTGATTTTTACATCTTTTACTGGCAACGATAACAATTTAATGAGAAATGGATACGTTCGAGATTCCACACGCCAAAGTCTTAAATAGAGATCCATGCAAAATGTGGGATTGTAACTGCACATATTGCGAATGGTATTCAAAATCATGGGAATGTTATCCTTAAATATTAAATAAAAATACAATTGCATGGCATTTTCAATACAATTATTGTGCTTTAATTACCTTTGAAATTCCAAAATTTGGCAAACCTCGCAACAGTTCCATCTGCAATTCCGGATTGTGCTCACCAGCCAATTTAAAAATGTACGTCATAAGAAAGTCATAGGCTATGTCGCCATTCACCTTTATGATTTCCAATATAACTTCGTATATCTTAAACCAGCAATCTACGGATGGTTCTCGAGAAAGAAACATGGCCCGCAGGAATAAATGCAAACGTTGGCAAAACACGGTATTTGCTTTAACATTCAGAGTATCCACAAATGTACAGACATCTTTATCTTCAGATTCGTCAAATGACTCCACCAGTTTTGCCAAATCAAATGCCAATGCAATGTCAGGATGTAAATAACGTATTGCAACAGGTTCGAAATCTTTGGTTTGCACCGTTTTCGCTGTAGCATTTCCTTTCGTCACGTCCAGAATTTTACGTACTATCTGATGGGCTATGGCAAGACCATCTGCAGGTATAAATGCAGTCTGAGACATCCACTGGATGATGCCATCTAGAGACATGTTCAGAATGTATTGATGCCCACAGTTTTCCTGGACCACAATGAATGAGATGATGCGCAGTAGATCAGGCAAGTAGCTGGGCGAGAGTAAATGCAAGCTTTCCGATAGTAGTACCAACATAACATTATAATGACTCTGTGACTGTTCTCTTGTGGAATGCAATACTCGTAAAGTACAATGCAAACTAGGGCGTGGATCTATGCCAAACTTTACTAAATTATTTACGACCAAAACTTGAAATATGCTTAACTCAATCGCATGTTTGTAATCCTTGTTGTTTAGAAAATGTTCAATGGCCTCGATGAGCAGCGTGGACGTGAAGAGACAGTTTTGTGATGTTGTTACTTTACTCCACGCCAAAATTTCCTGCATTAACTCCTTTGCTTCGAGGTTGTGCTTGCTCAGAGACAACAAGTTTGTCCATATAGTTTTGGAATCGGCCAAAGTATGGGGATTGCAGAGAATATATAAATAAACAGGACGTAAGTATTCAATACTAAAGTCTTTGATTCTGTAAAGAACGAAATGTACCACAATTTAATGTGATGGTATTATTTATAAATATTTTTATCAGTGTTTGTGTGACAACATACTGTTTGTCGTGGTGATTACAAATGCCATTAATTTTATTCGCTACATCATTCATGTTAACACCCGGATTTTGCAGCAATGTAATCATTGGATGTTGTTGTGTTTTAAGGCCAAATTGTGATTGAAATTTCTCATTTCCCTTCAAAGTTGCTACTTTTCGTTTCAAATTCAGCAGCAGGAGACTGACAATACCTTCGGTGATGGTAGTGTACTGGATGGGGCTGTAATAAAATAGAAAGAAAAAACAGCGATTAAAATGCTGCAAGTTGACATTAATTAAAACCTCATAATGTTAATTGCGTAGAAGTGTTTTAGCCTTCAAATAACGACTTTGTATTTCCTTTAAACACCTAACATTCGCTCGAATTTGTTTAGTCACTTTCGTATCAATATCTGGGGGAACTCCTTTGAGGCGTTGTGTAAAAGAAAAACTTAAGCGGAAATATTGTTCAACTAACTTTCATGTCACGAATTTCTAGTTTTTCTTTACTCGTCGCATGCTGAGTAACTTTCTATACAGGTGTACTTTCTATACGATTCAAAGCTAATCGCTCATTTCATGTGTAAATTAATTTCAAATCTAGACTTCGACATGCAATGCGGACAATGCTGAGTATAAAAAAGCGAAAAACAGTTCTGCAGCAGGCATCCAACCCAAATTTGTTCAAAAAAACGAATATAGTTTAAGACTATAAATAAAGTTATATGCAAAGGATTGTGGGTTTTTTTTTTAAATTGTTAATTAAAGTAAAAGTATTGAGGTCGCTGACATACTAACCAAGCTTTAAAGTCACATGCAAGTATTAATTAAAAATATACAGTGTATCAATAAATTATTTTTCTTTTTTAAAATCTAATGAATTTTAAAATTAAAATTGCTCCAAGTATACTTAAGTTACTATTAATAAAGTAAATTAACTTCTGATTACATACATAAATAAGAACATAAAGAGGTGTTTGTGTTATTCAAATTCAATGTAACAACAGGAACAGCATTAATATCTTACCAATTATGAAGATACGAGTATGTTAAAAAAGTAATTTCAATAAAGAATTTTGCTTCTACATTATTTTTGATAAAGGACGTTATAGCCCATAGTATGTTAACCATTGTTGGCCATTACATCTGCTTGGACCTCTCTTTACTATATGGAGCCCATCCGAGACAATACCACAGATTTTCAAGTCTTCTTTTCTCTTTCTGTTCGTCATGGCAATGAAAAGCATTGCTATCGGGTGATAAATCTAGAGGTATTTCTTTTTTTTAAATAAAAAAATACAAAAATTCAAATCAAGTGTAAAATCCTTATTGTTCATTCGAAAGGACATTTTATGCCATTTATTTTTTGAATAAAATTTCTTTCAAATGTTGGCAACTGTATTAAGGAAATGACATTCGACGAGAAACGAGAAAATCCGACGTTTTTGACCAACGCACGCACTGTGGTCCCAAATCAATTTTTTTTGGCATAAATTCGATACCAAAAAATTAAGAAATTGTAAAAAGTTTACATATTTTCTCAATGGCAACATTCCAAGCAATCATCGATAATAAATAAAAAAAAGTTATTGGCAACACTGAAAGTTTGGCAAGCATTGAAAGTTGAATGTTTTAGCACGTGTTATTACTTCGAAGTCAAAACAGTGTAACAATTATATTAACAGTAAAAATTTAAAAAGGAAAGTATAAAAAAGTTGTGCAATGGAAATTGAAGATCAAGGTAAGTAGTTTACATACATTATTTAAAATTTAATTTTTGTTGTGTCCTTGTCGTTATTCTTGAGTGTTATGTTATTATTTTTTTATTATTCAACATAACCTATATGTTTGGTATTTGGAAAGTTGGGTCTGGGCATGAACTTGCACGGAAGTTTAAACGTTAAAGTATTCGTCAATGTGTTTATTATTTGTGGAAACTTAGATCTCACCAGCAAATTCCAGCAAACTCATAAAATTTAAATTTTTATTTTAGCTCAATTTCTGATTAGCTCAAAGCGGTCTATGGCCTGAAAAGCGCCATCTATTGCAAATAAATCACACTATGTTATCTAATGAAACTTCCTCACATTATTTTGAATACACAAATAAATATCTATCAACATTTTGTGGAAAGTGTTTCCATACAATAAAAGTCATACGAAAATTTGTGAAATTAATCGTACTAAGATTTGTAGTTCATCTGGTTGCGGGAGTGGGCGTGGCCCGATCACCTCAAAAACTCGTAAATTTCATATTATTGGAATACCTTACAAACAGGTAAGATTACAAGTCTCTATCCGCATTATTCGAATTTATGCCAAAAAAAATTGATTCTAGACCAGTGTGCAACGGCAAGACAACGTCAATAAATATAATTGCCGCACTTGAGAGCAACCAGAAGAGGTTGAAGAGGTACCATTATACCCAGAGAAAAGCAAAGTTATGTGCGGTTTATGGGCTGGTGGAATGGTCCATATTTTTTGAAAAATAATAATGGCCGAAACGTAACCGTGAAAGTTGCTCGCTATCGCGACATATTATCGGACTTTTTGCAACCTAAAATTAAAGCCCGTAATCTTGACGACATTTGATTTCAACAGGACGGTGTCATACAACTGCTCAAGCAATGTATCTATTGAGAATTCATTTCGAAAAGCAGCTAATTAAACGTTTTGGACCCGTGAGGTGTGATATCACACCTTCAGACTTTTTTCTTTGGGGCTACGTAAAGTCCAGTCTATGCTGACAAACCAGCTACGATTCAGGTTTTGGAAACCAACTCTTGTCATTAACGCCATACCGATCGAAATGCTTGAACGAACTATCCAAAATTTGACCCTCAAATGAACACCCTGAGGTGTAGTTGCGTCCAACATTTAAAGGAAATTATATTCGAAATATAAATGGCATACAATGTCCTTTTGAAAGAACAATAAAGATTCCACACTTGATTTGAATATTTGTATTTTTTTATTTTGAAAAAATATATATTGACCATTGATTATTGTTGTTGTTGTGACAACAATATATTTTGTTTTGAAGTCATATTTAAGTACAGGGGATCTGCCTTGATATCCAGGTAACGGATGCGCGCCATTTGAACTGGATGCGTCCAAAGAGACATATTGTTAAGGTGACTACCCCTGTCCGAAGAGTGCTTGTGATAGATTATTGATTCATATTGTTGGAATTATGTCTATATTAAAATCAACGACGAAAGATATGAAAAGTCTTGTATTTTTTTGGTTCAAGATGATTTCGAAACTAATTTCGGATGGGAAATGACTGGACAATAAAAATAAGCATTTTTAGATAAGATCATTAAAATAGTTTATCTAATCAAATCCGATAAGAATTATAAGTATAAAAACATTTCAAAGCAATAAATTTGAACACGGTGTTAATATTTAAAAACATACAGTTAGGGAACCAAGCTACTTTCATTGATCGTTTCATTGCGGGGTCTTCTTTTAAGCAGGAGAGTCTTACCGCCAATTTCCCAAAGGCTTTTTCATAAAGTACTAATAGTATATATGTATAATAAAAATGATGATATGGTTTTAAGTTTTTGGTTGTGTGGAGAGTTATAAGAACACTCCTTTAAATACTTCAAGACGATTAGTCCATAGCTATCCTAAGAATTATTTCATAAATAAAATGTTCGGCTGTATGGGCGGCGGCATAAGCTTTTGTGAAATCGTAAATCTATAGAGCCTACTATGTACAATAGCTATGACTAATGTAACTATACTGGAACATTTCAAGGCAATCGGCTTAATATGTGCGCTGAAGACTTTTACAAAATGGAAAATGGTAACAAATTATTTCGTTTAAAATTATTTCGTTATATGCAAATAGCATGTAAACCAGATATTTTGTTTCTACTTCTAATAGTATGTTACGAGGGCTGCTACTTATATTTCTGGCCTAATAATGAAACTTCGAATATTTATCATAAAAAATGGTTTTATTGTTTTTCAAAGTATTCTCCAGGATGATTTATAGAATTTTTCAATCGCGCAAGCCAATTGTCGAAGCACTTTTTCCCCTCCGAACAAAACATGGGTTTTGACCGCTTCAACAGCATCTTTGGCGACGAAAATCGTTGACCACGCACTTGTTTCTTCATGTGCGGGAATAACAAGAAGTTATTGGGTGCCAAGTCAGGGTTGTACGGCGGATGACCCATCAATTCGACGTTTTGAAGGCACAGGTTTGAGCCGATGTGTGAGAGCTCGCATTGTCATGACGCACAATGATTCGTCTTGGTCGTTTTCCGAATTTCTCCGAAGACTTCAGGCAAACAAATTGTGGTGTACCACTCAGAATTGACCGTCCTACGTTGCTCAAGCAGAACAGTCGCCACATGACCAGTTTTGCCGAAGAAACAGGCGACCACTTGCTTCGAAGTGCTTATTTCACTAACAATTTTTGTTGGATTTGGCTCGTCTTCGAAGACCCACGCGGTCGATTGCTGTTTTGTTTCGGGCTCATACGCTTAAATCCGTGATTTGCCACCTGTGACGATCATTTAAGCGTCTTTTGAAGCTTCGCGATCGTACTTTTTAAAAATTTTTTTGCACCAATCGACACGAGCCTTTTTTTGAACGATTGTCAAATTGTGCGGGATCCAACGAAAACGAACCTTTTTTACGTCCAGGTGTTCATGCAATATCGGATGTATGCTGGTGGAAGAAATGCCCAAGGATGCCTCTATCTCACTGTATGCCACATGACGATCTTGCATTATCAGTTCACGCACGGCATCAATGTTTTCTGGCACAACGGCCGTTTTAGGGCGACCTTGCACTCTTATCGTGATAATCAACGTCGAAATTTGTGAAAAATGATTGCACGAAAATGTTCACGAGTTAATTTAATTTTTTTGCCAAATTGATTTTATCAAGTCACTGTAAACTACACAAATGATGGTCGTACGTCATAACGTTCTGAGTACGTTAATGCTAAAAAAATGTCAAACTTTCCAATGGAAATGTCAGATCGCGCCAGGCAACACTTAGTATTGCCTAGGCCAGAAATGTATATAGTAACCCCCAGGTCTCTTTGGACGCATACAGTTGAAATAACACATTTCCTTCACCTGAAAGCTGAAGCAGATCACCCATCGATAACTGGACTTATAATACTCAATATATTGTTATTACAACAACAACAACAACCAGAGCTTTTTTTAAGTACCATTAATACGAGTATAACTTCTTCTCATTGCTTCTCATGACACGTCCTGTTCCTATGAAAAGAAGCAATAAAGTCTTAAGCGGCAACGCGTTGTTTCTTTTAGTCGTTTTGTTAAAACGTGCATTCAAACCGTAACGTATCCATATCGCATTCGAATCATCATATGCTAATTTCATATTACACCTCAGAAAGAAGTCAAACAGAAAAACAAACGCAACAAATGTAAGAAGAAATTATTGCACTTTAAGCGTTTCTGGAAGAAAGCAATCATTATAAAACCACTTTGCTCTACGGGTTTCCTTTTTCTCTTGAATAAGTATGGAGTAGTACAACATCTAATATGCGTTCGTTCTTTATTACAGCCGTACAGCGTTCTTTATTACAGCCGTACAGCCGGCTTGAATGACTTGAAAGTAGTCATTATTATGCAATTAGTTTTTGATTTGTTTTTTTAGTTACGATACGCTTACGTACCAGTTCGTTTACCAGTGAATACGACACATGTTGTTGCTTAAGTTTATAGTCAAGGACTATTGTAAATTAAGTTTTTTACATCAGCGACAATCCAAGCGACCACCACCACGGAAAGTCCTTCAAAATTCATAAAATAGCAACTACAATTTCAAGTTCAATGCCAAGCAAGGACTGCTAGAGCAAAGAAGTAAATGGACGGACGAAACGAAGGAATGCAAAATATGCTTAATTGACATAGTGCCAGTCAGGACGTCGCGTCGTTCCACCACATCTAACGCAGCACATGATTTATGGATGGGACAGGGAGTAAAGGATATGAACCAAAAGTAATAATATATAATAATGATTTATTTTCCTATTGTAAGCAGTTGATAAAATGTCTAACATTTTTTGATTTGACGACTACATTTCAATTCTTCCACCTACTCGTACTTTGTATAAGATGTGTAGGTGCAAAATAGGTTCAGCTTATATTACACCCTTATAAAGGCTACAAAACATTTGCTAAATTACCCACAATTTGCAAAATATAACACCCGTAAACGCTCATATGCAAATCGTTTTACCACCTCAATTAGGCTGAGTAGTGGTAATTGTCATCACGGGTTCACATATTATCGTCAGGTTTTCTGTTTAACAGTTTATTTAAGGCCATTTAGGTATTGCGTGCCGCTTACCTCGGAGTAAGAACATCTGACATTGTTAGAACATCCATTTAACATCTTCAGAGCTCCCGAAAATCCTAACTGAGTGTTTTATTTTATTAAAAAGATTTAATTTAAGTAGACGTTCGAAGACGGTATTAAGCGTCTGACCCGGAAGTGAATATACAAATTAACGGTACAAAGCTAACAGATTTAAGAGAAATTTAACCGTTTCTCCTTAATGGGATGTTAAGGGAATTAGTAAACATTTATCTATTAAGTAAAGCTAATTTTATCTACTTGGCCCGTGTTTTCCAAAAGAAACATCGATAATGGCACCTTCTGCCCAAAATCGGCAATTTTTTTTATTGACTTTGCTTTGAGCCAGAAATTGGCCTCATCACTGAACACAATTTTGGTAGAAAACAGCAGATCTTCCCGTTTCTCATTGAACGCTCATTCCCATAATACAGTTGCCAACATTCGAAGGTAATTATTTTCAAGAAATAAATGCCATAAAATGTCCTTTCAAATTACCAATAAAGATTCCACACCTGATTTGAATTTTTATAGTTTTTTTGTTCTGAAAAAATACCTCTAGATGTATCACCCTATATATGTAAAAACATAGTTAGTAGTTCCAAATAGTTGCCATGCAACTACTCGTAACTTTTAAAATCCTGTTGCATAGAGTGTTGCAGGGTACAAAATCGGTATTCCGTACTTGAAAATTATTACGAAATTTTCTTTGCTTTTACATACGACAAGAAAAACCGAAGCCCAAAAGGCACGCAAAAAACCGGATAAATAGACATGTTGTGTTTAAACTATTTTTGAAAAACCAACTGTCGGTTGGTTTAAAAACCGGAACGTCAGTTTAGGGCACTCTATATACGACGTCTTAACATGTTACTTTTTACGTTTCCAAATGAAATAAAAGGAGTAGAGAAAGTTCTAAAATCTGGAGGATCTGACTATATGATATTCTAACCTTATCCTCACATCCTATAACTCCAAAGCAGGGACGTATAATAGGTTTATTCTTTTTATACTTTCCACTATTTAAAAATGTATTTTTTCAATCCCAGAGGTACCAAAACTAAGAAAAGTTGTTTAATTTTCAAAGTTAATTTTGTGGTTACAAAAGAAAGGACAACAAGTGGAAAATACCAATGTGGGACAAATAGAGATACGTTCGCACCTAACGCTCTATGGTTCACTTCACATAGAATTTAATATGTTTTTTGTATAGCGGTAGGACTTTCAGTTTACAAGGTCATTTCTATGTGGGATATATCAAAAGAAAGACCTATATGGCAAAGCTTCGTAGGAATATATCGTCCATAACGAATAAAGTATGTTTGAGTAAGATCGGATTTGACATGTGACACCTAGAGCGACAGACTTCAAATTGGGAGAGGCCTTTGGGTAGGGGCTATTTTTAATATGAACCAACATGATCTAAAATTGACCAGAGAAGGGTGTTTGTCGCTCGCACCACCCTTCGAAATTTATACGTACATATTAACATGGGGTTCATTTTGTTTCCTTAATGATTATGACGAGGAATGCTCCACCTTAATGCTCATTTGCGTAGCCGAACTGTACTGCAGCAAACACAACATAAGGACTGCACTTTGACATAACTTTTTTAACGAGAGTGGTTGCACTACACTACTTTCAATTACACTCTGCGACAAATGGTAAGGGTCAGTGATCGGTTTGGAATGAAACCACCGGGGAAAGTTATATTGGTAAAAAAAAGTCATACGTGTTCCAGCGTTTCGCTGGGTCTCATCTAGGAATCGAGATATATCGATTTGAAGTTTGTAAGTATCGTACAGGGGAATTTGTCACGTTTTAGGCTCTTTTGTTTGACATAACTCGAGAACCAGTCGTCCGATTTAGCTGAAACAAATTTAGAAAAATTAAGAATTACAATTCCTCTAATCTGTTCTTAAACCGTTTTCCTACTTAAGCAACAGTTTCGCAATTATAAATAAATGTATTTAAAAAAAAAATAAAAAAAAAAAATTTTCTTCATGCGCTTATTTTTTACTTGGAAACTATTACTTGTAAAGGAAAATAATATATGAACAGATTAAGGGAATTGTAATTCTTGGTTTTTTAAAATTTATTTCAGCTAAATCGGACGAGTGGTTCTCAAGTTATGTCAAACAAAAGAGCCAAAAACGTGACAAATTCCCCTATACGATACTTACTAACTTCAAATCGATATATCTCGATTCCTAGATGAGACCCAACGAAACGCTGGGACACGTATGACCTTTTTTTGACCGATATAACTTTCCCCGGTGGTTTCATCCCAAACCGATTGTGGCTGTCGCACAGTGTTATTATTAAGAAAGCACAAATTGAAATTACGGAACGCACTACACTACTTTCAATTATTATTAAGAAAGCAAAAATTGAAATTACGGAACGCAAATTAAATTGAAAAATGCTAATTAAAATTTAGAAACGTAAAATAAAATTGAGAAAATACAAATTGAAATACAAGTTAAATTTGCGAAAATACAAATTGACATTGAGAAACGCAAATTAAAATAAGGAAAATACAAATTAGCAAAAGACAAATTGATATTGAATTCAAATTAATATTGAGTTAAGTTAATATTGAAGAACAAATTAAACCATTGTATTTTAGTTTTTTGTCTTTGTCGGAACATGATTGTAGTATGTGATCATTACGATGAACCATAGTTTGCTTTAAGAACGTAAGAGTTGTGATCAGTTGCTCAAATTGCGTTTTCTTTTTCTCTTTGAATGACATTTTTGTTAATAAAAGATGTATATCCTGTTTAACACTGGATGCTGAAGATAGGTTAAGATAACTAGTTAATGGGAAGAGCTGGAAACCCGATTAGAGGAGAATTGGACCGTGTATCAAAATAATGCTAATCTTTAGCTAGGGCCATACAATACTATAGTCAACCCAATTAAAAACAAATATTGAACAATTAAGTCTTATGCTAATGCATATGTGACGCGCAAAATAGAAAGGGACCTAAGGTTAAAAACCAGTTTTGTTCAGGAGAGCTATTTTAAAGATCAGGTCCCTTTCTATTTGCGCTTAGAATCGTCGACTTCACTTTCATCAAACGCGCATATCTCTGGGAGGGAACACTGTTGGGGCATGGGATCGGTCTCATTGGATGCTCAGATGTTGTCCACATCAAAAAAAGAAAAAAAAATGAAAATTGATTTTTTTACCCTTAGGTCCCTTTCTCTATGCGCTGTCACATATTAATACACCAAATGAGCCTGTTTCCAAACTGACTCAGAGCAGTAAAACATTTACCAAGTTTTTACCAAAGGGCGATAGAGAATATGACTACTGAGAAGATTTTCAATATCAATTTTTTCTTTTCTCAATTTCAATATATATTTCCTCATTTTTAATTTATATTTTCTAATTTCAATAAACGTTTCTCAATTTCAGTGCGTTTCTTAATTTTAAATTGAATTGGTAATGGCGTAAAACGTCACTCGCTTACGCCTTTGAACACACATCAGCACATACTTCTGCAATAATAAAATTTTTAAATTGACCGCATGCGTGTTTTCAACCTAGTAAACAAGAGGACACTTGCTTACTTACTTATTGATCTTTATTGCTTATTAAACCAAAACATCCGCGGTTTTCTGCATTTAAAAGAAGCGTCGATATGTAGTGCATCCAGTGTGGAAAGAATTCTTTTGAATTTTTGGAGGGAAACTTTGAAAAACAATGGTATTTATAACCCTAGTTAGACAAAGGACCGATAAATGTTTGGTTGCAAGGACCCTGTGGCCTTAACTTGACAGAAAGAGAACTAAACATTGACGGGACATTGTGACTACGAAATAACTGGTAGAAAAAGACGAACACCGCTGCCTGTAAGGATGAGATTGGGACTGTAGAGCACCTGTTGTGTAGATAACCATTCCTCCAGAAAAGACGGGACAGTTGCCTAAAAAGTATTTTCTTGAAGTTTCAAAAGCGTTATTCTCCTGCAAGATAGCAGATCTGCAAAGTTTAAAAATGGTTTGTTGCATTCAAAGATTTTGTTAGATAAATAGGCGTATATGGACATGTTACGTATTATTTTATAAATGTGCCTAACTTTTTTTTAGTATTTTAAGGTTCATACGTAAGTTTGAAATACATTTTTTGTTCTTAATAAAAATAAATTTCATCAAAATATTTCTGTTCCTACGATAATATTTTTGAACCATTGAAATGAACTCAAACTACGATTGAGTACCGAACCAGTGCTTCAAAACCAGCTTTGAACCACTAAACCAAAACGCTCAGCCCAATCCTACAAAGCTTGTAGCGTTATTCATCATAGTTAAAGGACATTCGCAATGGACCCTGCATGGGTCACCGAAAAATACCAATTTGACACGACACTCATTGGTCAGCGAACGGCCATTCAACAATGTACGCGGTAGTTACAATATTTTGTTTATTGAGATTTATTTATCGTACATTTAGATTTCTTTTTCGATTTTCTATAACGTCGTTTTATATTTATTGCTTTCATGTTACAGTTTTGCCATAAATCAGCACAAAGGTATATATCAGAAAGAATTGTTTTTACGCATGCATTTCAGCATGAAAATCCAAACAACAATCCAATTACACCGTGAACAAAAACATAGCAAAATATTTGTATTGC
Organism: Hydrotaea diabolus; assembly: GCA_963513945.1. Classification (NCBI taxonomy): domain Eukaryota; kingdom Metazoa; phylum Arthropoda; class Insecta; order Diptera; family Muscidae; genus Hydrotaea; species Hydrotaea diabolus. Next base: position 78,177,472 of record OY740720.1, read on the forward strand.
TCTTCCCTGGCCCCTGCGTTAGATGTATTGAAAATCCAATTCCAACATTTGTATTTAACGACCTACTTATGTGTACGGCTGCTTATGTGTAGGTAGTGTTTGTTGTAATGAAAATAACCCGAACCGAGCAAGGAACATTCATACATACAAGCACACACATAAAACAATTAACTTGGAAAAGCCAACGACCATTGTTGGTCAAGGTATGCCAAGTAGTTAGGAACGGAAACTCTATCCATAAAACATGAACCATGGAGGAAGCGCCTCGTGTTGTATTCGTAGACATGCAAAAACAAAAAAGACGAGAGAAAACGCGGCGAAAACGTGAAAAAAATGCGGAGTTGAAAAGAACGTACAAACAAATTACAAAGGAAACTCCCAAAGTGGTATGTAGCCATTTCTATGGAACTTCTAATCTTGTGAGCAGAGTGTAAAACTGCCACCACACCATACCGATCAGCTAAGCAAATCAAGTGTGGCAGCGGTTGAAGTTGCAGGAAGGCGTTATAGGAAATGTGAAGTAATTTATGCTGATGTTTATCCTTGAATCTACAATTTTGTATTTATTTTGCATTTGCGCCTCTTTAAATGGGAAACAGACAATTTTGGTCATTTAATATTATACGTTTGCCTTATCAAGTACTAATGACATTAACGACTTTGATATATTAAACATAACGAGCCCTAACCGCGAAAAAGATGAAAGTGTCATCAAAAAGAATATTTTACTGAAATGTTTTTTTTTGCTTTTTGTCTGATTCCTCTGAAGGAATCCGTTAAAATTAAATTTCCTACATCTTGAAAAAAAAAATTATTTTTAATAATTTTGGCGCTTACGTTGGCGCTTACGTCTTTTTCGCGGTAAAGGTTCGATACAATGAAGAGATTAGGAAAAATCATAAACTTTCAATTTCATTAAGAGGCTCTATTTATATTATTTTAATGGCTCGTATTCACAAGATGTGGTGACAGTTTTGAAATTTTTCTAATGCAGAAATGCAGCGATGTGTTGATCTAATATATTCCGTATATTTTTTTATTCCCATTTTATACTCGTACCTCATAAACGAAAACGCCATCTCATGCATATGAGCCTTAACTCGCCGCAAGGTTTCGGATTCACTGATGACACCTCTTGAAGCTTGAATCTTTCGGGGCAGATATTATGAGCGTGTTGCAATTTTTCCTCAGAAGACACCCTGTTGATTTTCTCACGGCGTCATTCTGGCAAGTCTGAATTTTCTTACACTGCGTCGTACTCACGTTAGTCGAGACCGACCTATCGCTTTGTAAGAGGTCAACAAGGTTTCTTTGTCGGCCCTCCAAGTACTGCCGGTTAGTGACTTGAGGATCTTGTTCTACTTTTAAGCGTATCGCCGATGGCTGTCGCATGTTTGCAGAGGATCGAAAAAGGCTGTCCAATGTGACTCCAATTTTGGGGTAATTGGTAGTCGGGATGTTGACGTCATCGATTTTCACATTAGGTGACCACCGCACCTCTGCAGTTTATGCAGTAAACAGTGTGGCTAATGATTTGAAGGTGGATATTTTCATAACCCTCGCAGAGAATATTAGCTATGAACTCCCTTACAACAGCAAGTTAAATCTTATTAAATTGTCCCCATTGAAGAGTAGGGGAACTATGATAAATACGATGATGGTATAACAAATTATCCGTGGGTTGTGGCTTCTGAATATTTAATATCAAAAATCTCGTTAAACGTCCCATTTAGAAATATATATATTTCTGGCCTAATAACAAAAATTCGAATATTTATCACAAAAAATGGTTTTATTGTTTTACAAAGTATTCTCCAGCATGATTTATACACTTTTGCATGCGCTCAAACCAATTGTCGAAGCACTTTTTCCACTCCCATTGAGACACCTTCAAAACATGGTTTTTAAACGCTTCAACAGCATCTTCTGGCGACGAAAATCGTTGACCACGCATTTTTTTCTTGATGTGCGGGAATAAGGAAGAAGTCATTGGGTGCCAAGTCAGGGCTGTACGGCGGATGACCCATCAATTCGACGTTTTGGCCGGTCAAAAAGGCGCTGGTTTGAGCCGATGTGTGAGAGCTCGCATTGTCATGGTGCACAAAGATTCGTCTTCTCTTGTTCGTTTCTCGAATTTCTTCGAAGACTTCAGGGAAACAAATTGTGGTGTACCACTCAGAATTGACCGTCCTATGTTGCTCATGCGGAACATTCGCCACATGACCATTTGCTTCGAAGTACTTCTTCCACGAACAACTTTCGTTGGATTTGGCTCGTCTTCCAAGACCCACACGTTCGATTGCTGTTTTGTTTCGGGCTCATACGCATAGATCCATAATTCGTCGGATGTGACGATCTTATAAACGTCTTTTGAAGCACAGCGATCGTATTTTTTCAAAATTTCGTTGCACAAATCGACAATAACCTTTTTTTTTTGTGCGATTGTCAAAGTGTACGGGATCCATCGAGAACAAACTTTTTTAACGGCCAGCTGTTCATCCAATATCGAATGTATGCTGGTGGAACAAATGCCCAAGAATGCCTCTATCTTTTCACAGTGCTATAGGATGGTGCTTCATCGCCATACAAAGATTTAAGTTCATTGATGCACTCTTGTCGTGATAATTCACGTCAAAAGTGTGAATAATGATCGCACGAAAATGTTCACGAGGTAATTCCATTTTTTTGCCAAATATATTTTTTCAAGTCACTGTAAACAACACAAATGACGGTCGTACGTCAAAACGTTCTGAGTACGTTAATGCTAAAAAATGTAAAACTTTCAAATGGAAATGTCAAATGGCGCCAGAAAAATATATAGCAACCCATAGGCCCAATTATGCATGTTGTTATCCATTTCGAAGAATATGTGCTGATTTTAACTAGCTGTATCATTTAATTGACTTCTTAGGTTTGGATGCATTATTTTTTACTTAAATTCACTGTCTTCATAACAATTTAAACTACTTGCATTTGACGTTTCTTGACATCTCTCTGTTATGGATCAGTCCATAATGTGTACGTTGTCCCTACGTAATGGGGACTTACAAAAAAATTACACTTATTATAATTGGTTCTAATATTCTATCTTTTTATTGGTTCTAGTATTGTAATATAACTACCACCTTGGTTATATTTTAAGTTTGTATTGCATACTTGTAGTTTTTGTAATTTTTTAATTGGTTTTTCTTTGTAATATTTTAGTAAATAAGGGTGGTTAGTTACATTTAAGTTTGTTTATATTTCCTAATGATTACTACAACATTTTTGTACCGATTGGCTGTTGATAAATACCTGTAGCTAATTTACTTATATGACGTTTCTTATCATCTTTTCATTATGGATCGGTCAAATGTGTACGTTCTCCGTACGTTACGGGGACATGGCCCCCTTGGTCTGCTGGGGTAGGTGTGAAAGGCGTTGGGAACGTTCGTAAAAATAAATAAAAAAAGAAGCGTGCTAAGTCAGTGAGGCATCAGTTGATTTTCTCATCCTCTTGGTCTAGTGCCATCGCATCTAACTTCCAGCATTTGTCTCGCGAGTCATTCAGGTCGCATCCTCACAACATGGCTAAACCATCTCATCTCCTGTTCCTTGATGCGCACATTCAAAGGGATAGTGTCCAGGCTAACATGTTCCTATGCGAATCCTGTCTCTCCTGGTTTATTTGATACCACTCTTTTTTATGGTGTGTGCCCAGGCTACACAGCCATAGTGTCAGTGTAGGTATGTACAGCTTTTTTGCAATGATTTCCCTTTTTTCAGAAAGTTTCTGTTCATTATTTACTAGGGCAGATCAATAATTCCGTGACTTTTCGAATAAAACAGTTTTTGGGAAAAACATTTTTTTTCAACATAATCTCCTTTTAGCTCAATACACTTAGTCCAATCTTTCATCAATTTTTGAATCCCTTCCAAAAAAACAGGATTTTACGACCTCGAATATCTTATTCGCCAGGAGCACGGGATCAATTGCCTTTAGACCATTTAAAGCGAAACTGTTTTCCCTCTGAGCCGATTTCACGCATTTACAATTACAAACTGTTTATGGCCATAAGCCATTATCATGCAAAATCACAGTGCCCTAGCTCATTTCGTCTAAGTCTGCTTAGCGTGTCGGTCAGTTCACATCAACCCTCAATAAGCCGTCCAGGAAACATTTGCCTCAAACAATTTATGGTAACCCTCGCTGTGTTTGCAGTGACACCATTCTGTTGGAATTGTGTATCACCATGTATACACTGCAATGTTCGAGTGCGCATTTGAAAAATACGCTTCAACACAAAATGACCTCTCCTCACGTGTCCTCACGTGCATGATGGCAACTGATAGGCAGACGAATACACATCTTTCGTCAGCCACTCTACTCCACACTCTTCGACTAACAGTGCCGCCACAGCCTGCAGTACAAAAAATGAAATTGCCGCGCTCCACCCTGTATATACACTTTACACATAGTCTCCGATCGATTATCGAGGTATTGCATACGGAATGAAGAATAAAGCGTACAAAATGTGTACAGAAGTGCTCACGTTTTCGAGCGACTTGGTTCTTGAACGACTGACGGTGATAGGTAAAAAAAATCAGCAATTTGTTGTTTAGCAGGCGAAAAAAATCAACCAAACTAAGTTTTTGATAACAGATATATAAAATGTTGGCTTGGAAAGAGACACATCCTGTTAGAAATGTGGACGGTTTTGACGTCTATTTGAAAAAATCACAATGGCCGTAGTAATGGACCAATCGTTATAAAATTTTAATTTATGTAATTCTTGGTCTGAAAATGGGATACTCTATATAAGGTTGTTATTCGACAAAAGGGCGTGGCATTTAGTAATTTGAATGTGATTATAAGGTATACCGACTATGGTCTATGGACCGGTTTACAAAACTCGACTTGGCCGAACATCATTTTTCTACTTGTTTTCTTTTTAAAGTGACCGAGTTTTGAACATTCTAACTTGAATACTGAGAATTACATTTACTTCCCAAACAGTTACAGTTAAGTAACGAACGGCTAGGATCTCTTCAATCAGTAAGCTGAGCTCGATTTAATTGGTATACCTGCTGAATAGAGCGAGAATCGCTTACAATGCTTCAAAATTATTCTCCTACTCGTCGCTGGCATTTATGAAGTGAAGTTTTAAACATAAATACAGCTTAAACGTTGAGCCCTCTCTTAAATAACACTCTACATGAAGGGGATGAAGCAATGTTAGGGGTGTTGAAGCGAAAGTTTTTCCTTGGGTCCTTTGTTGGTAATGTTAAAAAAATAATTAAGCACTGCAAATTTTCGACGGAGGGATCGTAGACACGCGCCGGGCCCGACCAAGGCTCTGATCGAAAGCCAGGTTTAGCAAAACGTAAGAAATTTTGAAACAACCGACTGAATGTCTCGCGCATAAGATTGAGACATTCACGCGCACAAGATTAAAGCATTCGAAGAATTCAAATCGAATCTTGGCTTAAATCGCTATTGCGGTGGAGAAAAGTGATTTAAGCAGTTAAGCTTATTACAATTTTCCTTAATCCAAAAAATCATTTTCTTAAAGGAATCATAACCTGATCAGGAATCGTAACGTGATCAGGAATCATAACGTGATCAGGAATCATAACGTGATCAGAAACATAAAAGATCTAAAACATGTGTCAGTATTTCCAAACTGACGTGACATAACGTTCATACAAAAGAGTTTACATTTTTAACGGGCATTTTTATTAGTTAGTACTATAATTAGTTAGTACTATTAGTACTACAATTAGTTAGTACTATAAGTATATGCAATAAAAAATCGACTTTAAGGATGTAGACATAAGTAAAAATATGTACGGGCATGACATACCAAAAAGTTTTAAAAATGCAAGCCCATTCCTTATGAAGCTTTTTTTACTAGGATTCAAAGAAATAAAAGTTAATTTTCTTATTAACAAATTCAAAAATGTTTTGTGATGTTACATGGAGTGACGTTACTTAAATTTCATCGGCCTATAGCTGTTACCTCGGCACTATGTGCCGCTACAACAACAGCAGTCAAAGCCCATCAGTAGCGCAAATTGAACCATATCGGTTCGATGAAGAATATTTCCCACACAAAGTTCCCTCCCGATTTTGAGGTCCTGCAGTCTAGATGACACAAAGTAAACTCGATCATGTTTAAAGAACGCATGGTTCGTTATGAACGACCAATAGATATTTTTGTGAAACTGGGCTATAAAGGTCCATTATTTGGTACTTCCCAAGTTCAGCACTATTTGAGCTCATTTATCCCAATATTACATCCGATTCCGACCAAACTTCGCATAAAGTCCATGTTTTAAAACAGATCCCACGAAAACAAACTTAGCGATTTAACGCCTGCAGCTCTAGAAGGCTAAATTAACACCCGACCACGTTAGATGGTTCCATCTGCATAAAACATAATTGATTGCAATTTTAAAATAAACAAAATTGTATGCATGGAAATTGCTTACAATTTGGCTTGACGTTACTTAATTTTAAGATTCGATATTAAATTACCGATTTGTTTAGAAACCAATGACTTTATTGTTCTTAAAGTACCATATTAAACTTCGTTTAAATTCAGAATTTCACTTCATTTGGGACTTATAATAAGTTGTTATTGTAGCAAATGTTTTGCTAGAAAAATTCAATTGAACAATTAATCTGAAAAATTTAAATTGTAAAACAAATCAAAACTTGAACCTCAACCTGTACTTTATGGCCCGATATCTTGGCATCGTGACTAAGGAAAGCGCTAAACACTTTAATTAAAATTATTTTGAGTTTGATTTACTTTTCATTTTTGGGTCATGGTGAATTTTTTTCCTGGAAATGCCCTTATGAAAGCTTCTCCGAAATTTCTGTCATTAAAATAGTCTGTAAATTTAATAAAAAAATATTTGTTGTCTTTCGCTAAATAATTAGCATTTAACTCTTGGAATTGGTTTGCTTTATACTGTTTGTACCACAAGTAAAAATAAGTTGTTGTGATTTAGCGTGAACATAGACCAGAATTTTCCCACGCTTAAGGATTTTAACTAACAAATGTATAGACCCTTCCTTCTTTACAAATAGTTACACACACTTACCTAGAATTCGGCAGCATTGATAATAACATGGGCAAAACATTAGTCGCCTCCAGTGTTTGCTCTTCCACTAGTCGCACAAACGTCTGGCAGCTCATCAAACCCAATTGGACATTTTCCGACTTGCATTGCGATTTCAAAAACTCGATTTCTTTAATGTTATGTTCCGCAACTTTCTTTTCACGGCTTTCAACGATTTTCTTAAAGATTTTTTCAAGGCACGCAGATATTTTTACCACAGAGGTGGTAGGGGTGATTGATTTAAATTCGTCCATGATTAGGGACAGTTTGTCCTAGAATACAAACACTAGAACAAAGCAAAGAAAAATGAAAAGACTTGCATGCAACAAAGAAATCTTAAAATTTTGCATTCAATTTCCTTTTTAAATCCAATGTGTCGCAATTTATTACTTTTTATGATTTGTGGGGCCGAAAATTTGCACTTGTTCTAGTTGCTCTTCCTTATACATATATACCTCGTTGTCCCGTGTCCGTCGTCGCACTGGCTTATTCACTTCATGAAAGGTATAGATTTGCACTGATTTCGGCAAGGTGACGTTTAGCTCTTTCTTACCTTTTCCTGTTACCAAAACAACACAGCGCAAGTCCTCGTATTTTGGCCAATCTTAGTAAATTGCTTAAATTTGTTGGGACTTACCAATGCAGCAACAGTTCAGTTCGCAGAAAACATTAAACAGCTGTTTTGTCTTGCCGGTTGTTTACATGTGAAGTTGGCTTCAGTTGCTTAATGTTCTCCACCAGTGCTACACATTTATGGGTTTTGCAAAACAACGTTTTATTTTATACTCTGTGTATTTTAAGGGCTGAGCACACTGAAGCGTGCGTTTGTTCTGTAAAGCAGCGGAAGAGATATTTGCTAAAAAAAATATTCAAGACCAAAATATAAAATGCTGCGTGCAAAACGAGTACGCTTTTGCATTTAAAAGCGTTGGTGCGCGGGATCTCATTTGAAACAGTGTATTACAATTTTCGATGCAGAAGCATTTTAAAAGAAAAAAGCTTTAGTGTGCTCGGACCTTTCGACTGGCACGACTAAGATAATTAAACTGCATTGTTGTTGTCCAAAAACCCTTATATATTCTATAGTAAATACAACTCTGTCATTCTTTATTGACATTAGCTGCTGCGATATAGGGCAAACAAATGGAAATTTTCAATTTATGTAAGCAAATAAATAAATATCTTAAAATTTTAATGCCTGGTCACAATGCTCTTTTATTTTAATCGGGAACAAACAAATATAAAGAAATACAAATACTGTAATTGTTTTGTTTGTTTTCAATAATAAATGTAATTTCGTTTGTCACTATTTGCTGTAGCTCATAGGCTAGTGAAAATTGTAACAAGAATCTCACCACGCCCAAAACTTCAATATTTTGTGTGGAATATTACAAAATTGAATTTCATACACAGCCTTTGCGTCTCTTCATGTCCAAAATTCGTCATGTCGCATAAAAAATAAAATAACTTGCATTGTGTTTCTTTAGCTTACATGAGCTGACGCAGAATGTGCAGCCGAGAAATGTGTGTAATATTAGGGCAACTCACGATCTCAGGGAAATAGCCCGAGGAAAGTGGAAAAGGAAAATATCGGAGGAAATTTTGCAATTACAAAAACAAAATACACACGGTTGCTTTTCCCCAAGATGGGGAAATTTACATCACCAAAAATCAGAGGAAAGTTTCCACCGGCGCTTGGGGAAATCAGTCAGCTGTCACCACCAGAGTTTTGCGACGAAATTATACTGTCGGCGCCGTGGCCGCCTTTATTAGCTCGAATTAAACATCATCAACAATGGTTAAATATTGTGCTTGAATGTTTTTTACATTGTTGTCGGTAAATGTCTTAATTTTAAAGTTATTCATCCATCCACATTTATTCGATAATAAGAGATTTTGTTTATTTATTTATTGCCGCGAAAGCCGGTTGCGCGGCGGCCACCTAAATTTTAAAAACAATTTAGGCGCGGCGCTTCATGTCGGCTCTATACTCTGGTCAACACATCAAAAAAATAAAACGTAAACAAAGTGTATATATTTGTTTTATACAACATACCTTCAATTAAAAGTATTTCCTGGGCCGCTTCCTCTCTGAGAGAATCGATAATTTTCTCTTTTTCGTTTTTCTTTGGCATATTGAAGCAATTTTTCGTATTTTCTTTGCAAAGGTCTCAAATAATTCATTTATTGTTTATTAAATTGCTTTGACTTTTTTTAAACATCAGCTGATTATCAACAGTGTTGGAAAAAAAACAATCAAGTGCGCTCACAATCGGGTGCAAGTTTTACATTTCCTTTTTCTTTTCCACAAGATAGTGAGTTCCGCTATTATGTTTTGTCAACGCAGAACTAAGGAGGAAAAAATAAATGGTTTATAATAAAAACCGTGTGTTTTTAATGCTTTCCATATGATGTGCAACTTTGATAAACAACGCTGAACTCAACCAGAAGCAAAACATTTTGGCTGCTCGCAATCGCTGCAGCAATCAAATCAGCCACTAAATTTGCTAATAAAACTGCAATCATGGGGCTAAAAAGGGCAGCCTTTTGTTTCTTTAGTTTTATTTCTCTGCTTTTTGTTTAATTTTTAAGCTGGCCAGTGAATTTTCTGTTTTAGCTAGTCATGTTTAAAAACAGTAGCTTTCTTTAGTTAGTGCTACTGAAATGTGTAAGTTTATTTAACAACACTTGCTGTTGGCTATTATTTTTTGGTGATTTTTAAGCTAAAAAAAATTAACAAATTCGTTGCTTTGTCTAACATATCCTTAGTCTTTGAAACGCTGCTTCCAACACATAAAGCCTAGTACTCACCTCAAACAAAATTTTCGCTTGGGAGTTTTACATATATCTCAACTAGCCTTGTAGACCAGTGTTGAGAGAAAGAGTTTCATTTGTTATTAAATACCCTCGAAAATGTCTTTACAACTTTTTTTTATTTTTTGCGGCCTAACGGCTTTTAATTACGGAAAATGTAAATAAATAAATTCCTTGACTCAATAAATTTAAAAGGTTAATTTTCGTTGTAGATGGAGATAAGGTTCCGCTGCAAGTGATAAACACCGCAGTAGCAGTTTCAGCTGCCACCAAACTATAATCCTGAACGTAATTTCAAAACCAAATAAACAAAAATATTTACATTTTCGAAAAACCTAGGCCGAGTTTAAGCAGTCGTCGCTGTCAAAAACTCGATGTTTAATCCACCGCCGGCTTATGATATGTTTTAAGAATCATGTCGCTCTTTTATTATAGCAGTCGCCGCGGATAAATCCAGCTCAGCCTCGAACTCTAGGTAAAATAGAGGTAATCGATTATTACCAAACCGAAACAAAAGTGTTTTGATAACACTAACAACGTGAATCTAGATTGTATATTTTTAATTTCGGACAAAAATGGATATTTCTGCTCCTCACCACCAGTTGATTGAAGATATTTTTACTTCCTCAGAAAAGACACTTACTGATGATGAAAAGCAAAGGTTGGAAGAGCAGAACAAACGTTTAATACCAGATTACAAACGAAACCAGTTGGAGCTGCAGGCCCAGAAAAATTGGGATCTTTTCTACAAGCGCAACGAAACAAGATTTTTCAAGGATCGTCGATGGACAACTCGAGAATTTCAGGAGCTCATACAGGACGATAATAATCGATCATCATCCAATAATAGTAGAAAGCTACTAGAGGTGGGCTGTGGTGTAGGCAATTTTGTATTCCCCTTAATGGAAGAACTTGAAAGTCTTGGCCAAACTAATAATTATTTCTATGCCTGTGACTTTTCGCCAAGAGCTATCGAGTTTGTGCGATCTAATCCCAAGTATGACGAAGAACGCATAAGAGCCTTCCAATGTGATATTACTACAGACACGATTCACCAAAACATTCCCGCGTTGAGTATCGACATTATTTCTATGATTTTTGTTTTATCCGCCATAACGCCAGAAAAATTCGATGTTGTTGTGAAAAATCTACACACAGTACTTAAATCGGGAGGAATAGTACTTTTTCGTGACTATGGCCGATATGACATGGCTCAATTGAGATTTAAATCGGGTAACAAAATATCCGATAATTTCTATATGCGACAGGACGGCACGCGCAGTTATTACTTTTCTGAACATGAACTAAATCAACTTTTTAAGGATAATGGTTTCGATACCATATCCAACTCATATGTCTATCGGCGTACCCTCAATGTTAAAGAAGGAGTTGATGTTCCCCGCATTTTCCTCCAGGGAAAATTTAGAAAAATGTAAAATTAAAAATATTCAATGTTTGAATAAATATATTTGAATATATAGTGTTCTTCTTTATTTTACTTTAGTATGTAATATTTTTATATTTATATATATTTTTTCTGTTTAATTGATAATATGTAACATGATTTTGGTTTAATTGTAATTAACATTTCAATAAATACATTTAATGATTTTCATTTTATCGGCATTAGATTACATTTCATGTATGTATATGTAATTTAAATACTTGTTTTTTCGCTCAAGAATTTGTGTTCCTTTTAGTTTACCTAATTCGGTTAAGTTTAAAATAATAATTACTACAATCAATTGCTAAGGGACAAACACAAAAGTATGTACAATATTGCCTGCAAATGTAGGTAGCAAGGCGGATTTACCAAGGTAATCTTATAAAAACCAACCGTGCAAAATTTGATATTTCGTTTGTGTTAGAAATTTAAATGTCAAACGTTTCTTTTGTATTTTTTGGCAGTTCCGTGTACAGTTGTTCCTGGCGACTACCTTGGTAGATGAGCCTTCGTAGATAATGTCTTTCTTGGATTAGTAATAATCTTATTAGCATTTTGACTAAGTAACTAATGTTAAAAAATCCATGTTCTGTTAACCAAATTTACTAGAATCAATTTAAGTTTGTCGTTAGACTGTGGGTACATAACGAACTATTAATCCCCATCAAAATAAAGGATGGCATTCACTGAACACCTAAAATATTTCTCAGTTTTCTTTCGGGATAAAATTCAATGAATGTCCTCAGTTTTGAACGTCGAATCAAGTGAACAAATAGAAGAAAAATATCTACGAACATTTCCCGTATTGTCCATATAAAATTATCATAGAAAATGTCTTCTCGTTTTGAAATCTATATAAAGAGAAAACTTGCGAGAATTTTGAAAAATCTTTTATTTCTTTCAAGAGCGCCACAAATTCAAACTCCAAAATATAAAGGATGCTTTCCTTATTCCGTCGTAGTAAGGCTGCCAATTACTAAAAAATAAATTTCTAAAGTTCGGGTATGTAGATGTATTATAGGCAAAACTGTTCCCATCCATCCACTAAATCATATAAACAACTTTAAACTGTTTTGATCCAGTTTTTCGGGCAATGCTCTCAACATCCCGTTATGGAACGAAAGGTGAACTCCTTTAAAATCTGTAAATTGTGCACGAAATACTTATAATCAATATTGCTTTTTATAAGGAAGTGTTTACTTAAGATATTACCTATTTTACGTTTTGTAACATTTGAATACTTATATATTCATGTTCTGGATAACCGTAAGAATGTGTGCCGATCAACTGATCCAATCTATCTCTAGAGAGGGTCCAATTTAAATGTGGCAAAGATCCCTGTTTAACATATTCATACTTTTTTTTATCGCAGATGATGCTGTAGTCTTGTCTCCGCTTTAAACGCTATCGGACATATACATAGTGATTAAGAGGCAATTTTCTAAAGCCATATAAGATCCAATCGTTCAACAGTGAAAGTCTATCAATGTAATGGAAATCGATGAACCCAGTAAAAAATGTATAGATTAATCCATAATCGAGCAATAAAGGAGTAATGACTTGTTCATCCATTTGGAGTAATAAGCGAGCAATCAAAAAAAAAATTATTTTGCTTTGCTCGAAAAATCGAAAAAGTTAAAAAAACAAAGTTGATGTCTGGCTTAATACTCCATGTGGATAAATAAGGTATTGTTTTTGCATGTGTTTTTTTGCCATATATGTTGTTTAACTGATGTTTTCGTCTTGTCTGCTTATATACTCCCTTTATGCTCTTTCAGGAGATAAAAAAAGATTATTCCCCTTCTCCTCCTTGCCGAGATCAAAACGAATACTCTTTTGTACTCCATAAGCTCGCTTTTGCAGACATACCGTGTTAATAAGGAGTACAGAATGCATGAGGCTCGGAGCTTTTTGGAGTAATCCATTGCTCGCAAAGGAGCGATCCAAGATTAATCTTTGGATGATCCTATTTTTTACTGGGTAATGACTATGAATTTGAGACTTTCAAAGTTTTTTTTGAATATTACACGAAAAACTCAACTTTTTTACACATTTGCATAAACTTACTGCATAATAACTGATTCAATTAATAGGATTTATTCAAAATTTATGTTCCAAATCACACTCGATTAAATCGATAGGTTTTCATGAACATCCTGAAAGATATTGATTTGAGAAGAACTGCCAGTTTGTTGTTTAATGGGATGTACACGATAGTACGAGTACGTAAGTAACTTAAAATGTGTTCAATAGATCTAGAGAAAAGATGTTGGTGGTGTGAACAGTTTTTTGAATCTTGTTCTTTTTTATTGCAAATTAAATGTTTGCAACAGTGCAGTGAAAAGTATTGCGACATCTGTCAGTGCATTAATGCTGTCAAAGTTTACCGATCAAAAGTTTTGGCATGCATGAATATTATTTAGGTTTGATAAAGTCCACGTAGAAGTAAAAATATATACCTTCCGATTTGAGCACTAATGACCAATGAAATGCATATTTTATCAGAATTAAAAAAATCGTTAAAGAGTTCCATATTTAATAATAATGCGGTTAACATATGTCATGTCTTTGTGGGAACCTTTACGTTGTGAGTCGTAACAAGTTTGCAAATTCACATAGTGTTTCACTTAAGATCATACTAAGGAAATATTGATATCTGTGTTCTCTTACTCACTGAAAGGACGTAACTACTACCAACCGGGACCTTATAAGTGGGCTCCGTATGGCTTATGCCCATTAATATATATTCTTAACTAGAATTTGATACTCGTAATACCGCTGAACTAGTTGGGCGTGTAGAGAAGTGGTTATTTAGCGCGATCATACAAGTATCACAGGTTTAAATATGGGACCTCGTACGCATGTGAGCAATATCTGTAAGTTATATAAGAGTTTCTCTAAAGTATATGTAATGCATCGGCCATTTGTTTCCTGGCAGAAGAGTCGGTTAGTGAGTAAAGCACGTTTCGCTAATTAGAGACACGTTCCTTAATTGTATGTTAAAGTAAGTATGAAAGTTATACCGGTGAATTGCTAAACAAGTTTTAAATGTTCTTACACGGTCTTTCTACAGAAGGTTTGTTGTAAAAACTTTATCCCAACAACGCTACCATGTTTAGATCCTCTCTGTTCTTATTTAATTCCCACACATCCCATGAAGGAACAAGGAGAACCTTCTCTTAATCCAGTAAGCTGTGTACGACATAATTATTTTGCTAACTGGCTCGGACCTACTGTTTAACGCCGGCTCCGAACGGCAAATTCGTTTTAAAGAGAATTGTTTACATTGCGGAGAGATTAATCTATTACTCGTAAAGTCGACGGCATTACTGAGTTTGAAAACCTTAGCTGAAAACTGTAGAACTTCGTTACAGTTTAAACCATCATTGGGATGACATGAATAATCAGCAAGACAACATTATTGGATCGGTTTACAAAACTGTCATTCTGTTGGTATGTTTACGCGGTATAACATTAAAATATTTGTGGCCCGATCTACTGTTTCAAACTCATGACAAATTTAATTCAGTCATACTTTTAAAAACAGCAGAGATACTTATTTTCACAGGCCTAATAAATAAAAATTCCATTGACATCTATATTTGAAAAACAATATTGAAAAATACCACCTTACATATCTAAACAATCCAGGTTTAATTAGGAGGAACAAAAAATACAGCACTGTTAAAGCTGGAACTTTTCAACAGAAGACAGGGAGAGTATTTAGATTTTCCGTTTTATTTTTACAATATCGTTCTCTCAACGGTATTTTCATCGCCTATAACAGTTATTGTTGTGAATGATTATCTGGGGGAATTTATCTTGTTGGTGTCGTTTACAAGTGAATACTTTACGTAATTATTATTTTCGTTTAAAGTTAAATATTAATAACAAATTCTTAATAAGTTAAAAATTACATAAATATATATATGTTAAAAACGAAGACGAAAAAACAAACAATAATACACAATAATGAATAAAAGTTTTTCATTTACTTTGCAAATTCTACTTAAAAGTATGAAAAGGAGAAGATGCCGGAAGGAAAAATAAGTAAAACTGACACATGTACATCTCAAAATACAACGGTTTTTATATGCACATATGCATTTCCTTCTCTTTCATTATACAAATTGTACAAGTTTAACATACATAAGAAGTAAAATTATTTAATAAATTTGTTAATTTCTGTAATTCCCTTTTTGTAGTTCATTGTCTCATAATACTCAAGAATTTCAAAACGAGGAATTAGTTATTTTCTGTTTTCTTTTTGTTTTTCTTTATGGAATTTTACACCTAAATAACAATGATATTAAAAATATAGGAATAATTATAAAAAAGAAAGTGGGGAAATTGTAGTAGCACACATAAATACAAATAGGGGGAGGGTGGGTAACTAAACACTGTGGAGCTGTGTATTTATTTCCTGTAATCAAGTTCAACAACAATTACTAACAGTTAGTTAAACAAATGCAAAAAAAACATGATCCATTGGCACAATAACAAAACTAAGAAGTGCTTTGTTCTTAAAAAAAATCAAAAAGAAACTAACACACCTCCAACTAAAAACACTAACTTTCAACCATTGATTATATTCTTGTATGTATCCTTGCATATTCTTAGCCAATGATGCATGCATAGAATGCTTTTCATTTTCATTGGTTTGTCGCTTAGGTTTCTTTTTAATTGTAATATAAGTAGCCTAGGCCACTGGAAGCCTTAGAAGAGCACTAATCCATATGTGCATCGCTTGTTTTAACACCCACTACACCTGTAGCATTGCCCAGAGCCGGCAATTCAATGCTGGAATCGAAACTTTTAGTTGTTAACAGGTCACTGCTGGTTATGGAGGTGGTCGTGGTTGTACTGTTGTTGTTGCTGTTATTACCTAAGCCGCCGACAACTGCCCCCACGCCGGGCGTACCGCTAACAATAGCACCACCATTCAAATCACTGTCAATGCTAAAACTGTTGCTGCCGCTTTCATTTGCCAACAACGTTTGCATTGGTAACATTTCCATTGTGTCTAGAGAATCATATGCTTTGCCCTTAACCACAGGGCCAGGGCTTTTTTCGTATTCCAAAACTGTTGAACCCTCCATTTGTAACTGAAGTAGAGAACTGCGTTGCATATGTTTGTCCAACTTTCGTTGCGGTGGTTTCATATTGTCAGAATTAATTGTTGTTGCACTACCATTAGTTTGATGAGCAGATTTAGATGCATCCTTATCCTTATCTTTTTCTTTCTCCTTGTCCTTATCCTTGGACTTTTTAAAGCCGGCTATTAATGCCTTGTGAGCTTGAGCTTTGATACCCTCCATGCTCGGACGTATTATCGAATTTCTGGAGCTCTGTTGACCCGACTCTTTAGCATTTTGTGTCTGTTCGGCAGTTTCTTCGGTGACACTGGCCAATTGTTGAGGCGCCTGAGGCATTGTTAGATCTTGTACTTGTATGGGTATGTCATCGGGTAACTTTTTCGTACGGAATGATGCATTGGTTATCATAGATTTTGAAACTGCGGTGGTTACGGTATTGGTGGATGGTGTTAGAGCTACACTTAGACCCATGGGACCATCACTGGGCTGACCAGAGGGATTAGCATGTAGAGAATTGCGAACAGCACTCGTAATCAATATCAGTTCCGAATACATTTCAAAATATGCCCGGTTATGAATGTCTTCCAACGTCTGGATGGCTACTGTGCCAAAACCATTGAACATGGCGAAATAGATGGCATGCACTAACTCCACTAGGAATGCTGAGGATAACGGAATGCGTGGTATCATTGATTTGGGCATTAGTGACGGATCGGATCTTGAAAGATATAAAAGTAAAAGTTGTGTTTTAAAAATTTAAGTATTTGTTGGTATTATTATTTATATTTCTGTCGATTGTCTGACTCGAGGTCTTGCGCAAAACAAAAAACACGGTTTTTTATAATCATTTGGTTTGTTTAATATCATTTGTGAAAAGGGCAGAAAGACCATAATGGAAAATGGGACAAGATTGCGTTCCAAAATCTCAAAGTCTGCCAAATGTACAAAATTTTTGTATGCGCCTATTTTTTCGCCTTCTATTAATGATTGTGTTTCTGCAAAATTATATTTAATTTTTTATATCAAGCTTAAGTATAACAACTATATATGATCAGGATCATATATAGTCCTGGCAGTCCTAATAATTACCAACTGGTAAAACGTTCAAAATAATACCAACAAAGTAATGGGAAAATAAGGAAGGTTATGAAAATATTCTGGCCAAATATCATCTCAAACCGTATAGAAAAAGCCAAAAGAAAATGGAACAGGATCGGCTATATACTGAGATTACCATATGGAGACATAGCCAAAATGGCTATTGAATGAAACCCGCATGGAATATGGTTCTCCAACTTGTGGAGAAGACAAGTGCAAGGTTGACAGGAAAGAGCTAGACCGAAATAAAGTCGATAGCTAACCAAAGATCGCAATTAAAAAATGTGTGCCCTTTGCTTTAACCTAGAAACAAATATATCTAGCAAACCAAACGTTTAGAATACGGTCAGAATTCTATACGACAATCGGCAAAATGTTCCGATTTCGGATCAGAATTATAACCGAGTTCGTAACGAAAAACATATCAGAGGGTTCACAAAATTTGTGAGCTACTTCACTGAATTCTCGATTTCTCTAAGAATTCTCGATAGAGTTCAGATATTGTTCAGAATTGTCCGATATCAGATATTGTCGGCAAATTTGGTTTTCTGGGTCTATAAGTATATTAGGAAAAATTTAAAAATACAGAACGTAACATGCTTAGCCGAAAAATCGTTCAGATCAACAGAAGACCATTTGGGAAAATAAGCACAGACAAAGCATTCATTTATGACCAATCTTTTAAACCCAGTGCATTGCCACTGATTTATTTAGTTGAACCTTAAGGTTCAATTGTTTTGCTAGTGACCCTTTTTTGAAAGTGTCCATAGTTTTAGTCGAATTAAACAATTTTAACAACTTAAACATTGAAAAGGTACTATCGCCTTGACCTAGCAGCTAAAAATGCGTGATAGGATGGATTTTTTGGATATTCGAACCTTAAGGGGGTAAAAGTGAGTAAAACATTGGTGTATATAGCTGAACGGAATTCAGTGAAAACAATAAACTAAAGGAACAAAATGAAATCGCAAATCTTGGGGGATAAGTTAAGGATATGTTGAGAGGATATAATTTAGGCTATATTACTCGTATATCCTCCCAACATCAAACTTCCCCAAGTCAATGAGCTGAGCTAAATTATATTGTCGACTTTGAAAGGCAAATGCATTTTATTTAGAATCCATAAACCTTTATGTCATTTACTGGCAATGACATTTTTATCCCCAGCCTAAAAATGTTGGATATTCATAACCAGCTCTAAACGCGTAATAATTGTCCACACTTACCACAGATGTTTCTTAAACTTCATAACCAAGAAACGAGAAAATCACGCAGTTACGGGAAAATGTGTATCCACACCTTTAGTGTAAGTTTTACTATTTTTGGTCATTAAACTGTGAAACATACAAAGGGAGCGTAAATAGGCCAAAACTGACGAATTATACAAAAGTAAGATAAACAAGAAAAATGCTAACGGCGGATCAAAATATGTGACGTGCAAAATAGAAAGGGACCCAAGAGTAAAAACCAGTTTTGTTCAGGAGATCCATTTTAAAGATTTAAATACGTGTATCTTTGGTGTACCATCACTTTCATAAAACGCGCATATCTCTGGGAGGGAAAACTTTTTGGGCATGGGATAGGTCTCATTCGATGCTCAGATGTTGTCCACATCAAAAAAAAGTGAAAATTTATTTTGTTACCCTTAGCCCCCTTTCTCTATGCGCTGTCACATATAGTTGTTTCTCTTTATTTTCAGTTCGTAGGCCTGGAAATGTTTACAAACAATAAGGAAAACCAAAAATAGTAAGACAGAGTCTAAGGGTAATCAAATACAAACACACTAAGGCATACACAAGATAGACAAAAGTCCTTGTAATTGTTAATAATTATGGTCAGAAAAAGTAAGGGAAGGTAAAAAAACCAGAGTGGAGAAGTTAATATTTTCTTACGAAGTAGCTGGCTTCTACTAGTATCTTATCATACCCATCGCTAGGTAAGGAAGACTTGAACCTGTATCATATTTTAAAATCGACAACACTTCCTTCTTGACATTTCGTCAATCCCACGACTGCCAGTTCTATGGACCGAATTGACCCGAAGCAGCAATTCTTCGGTCAATGGCTGTCACTCCGGCACACAGTTGCCGCTACAACAACAGCAACAACTTTACATTTCTTAGTCAAATACCCTTAACACTACTCTTGTTATTTTCCAGCATGGTACTTGGTCAATTAGCTCTGGCAACATTACATATGTTGGTCCTACTTACTTATGTAAGTCCCACAGCATCCCATTAATGGGCAAGGGGAACTCTCTCACATCAGTGAGCTGTGCATGATTCTATTCATATACTCACTGACCGGGACCTACTAGTTAGAGCCGGCTCCAAGCGGCTAATGCATTTTATAGATTAGTTTTATACAAGGCTTAGAAATAAATCTCTTACTCGTGAAGTTGACGGCATTTTCGACTCAAACGGGTCTATCAATTCGGTTTCTAAAGGTACTTGATATCCCCCTTGTTACTACATGTACAAAAAGTGATTTGTGGTTAGAAATTAAAAATAGGAAAAAATACTGCTTAATATAGAGATCGTATATAAAAAAATGCATGATTGCTGCTCCTAAAAAATCGTTCCCTTCCTTAAACACAAATGCCATATAATTGTACCCTCTACAATAAAAAAAAGTTATATAAAGTTTATCATCAACGAATTACCTCACACAATTCTTATATCATAACCTTGCATATATTTTGAGGTAACACACATTTAATGCAGAACTACAATCACTTATGCTTTTGATTCATTTTGGATAACATAGTTAGGACTTTTAATCGGTGCGGATATGCATAATAAAAATTTAAATTCTAAACCGTTTCATTTGAATGAAAATAATGCGAAGACCGTTTTAGACCATTAAAATAATGCAATATGCACTTTCGTTCCATTCCTTATTAACTTTTTTAATTTTCTGATACAAATATATCCCCAAATTTTTTTAAATTTACAAATATATGTATCTGTATGTATTTAAATTTTGAAATAATACCAAAAATTGATGGAAATGATATTGCGCTACGAAGATTGCTCTACACACAGTTCGAAGATTATACGCAAAGGATAATTCTCAGTAATTCATATGAGACTTCCGTATATAGCTTATGATTTGTAGCCAAAGTAATCGTTGCCAAAGACTGCTGAAGAAAACCTTGGCGGGTTGAGTCTGCCTGACAACCTAGTCAATACATTTGACCAATTTTTACGTTGATTCTGAAAAAGAAACAACAAAGGTCTCGAACCCGAAAAAATAGAAATAAATTAATCTAGCGGTAGCATTGTCTGGAATCGCATCAACGATTATGGGTATACAGCGCATTCTCTCTCTTAAGCTTTAATGAATAGTCTGATTTGACCGTTTATTCTTTAATAACGGAATCAAAACTATGACCAGGCAGCTTTAAAGCCTGTTCAGACTCCTCTGGTAAAATCCAAACAGGTTAAGTGTTGCAAAATGCAACTTAGCACCTTAACAAACTGTAGGGAGAGGCTCTGTTGGATTCCGGGCACTGTAATGTTGAGTAAAATGTGGTAGCATATAAACTGACAAGTCATTGCTCGTCTATGGATGCTGACATCTCTGCAAAAACCTCTATCTGTGCCCTTAATGGACTGTTATAAACATGAATTTATACCAAGGGTAACCTGGCAGGGATATGTAAGGTTTCTGGGGCTCTGTGGCCTTGACTAGACAAGTCCTGAAGCAAACCCCTTGAAAATATATAAAGTGAAGTTAGAGTGCGCGCGTATGTCCTGACGTGAATATGCAATGTCAGAGAGATGGTTGTAGTGGTCGAAGACTGTTGCCTATGGCGAGGAGGATATTGAGACATTGACCTTTTGTGTAGTTGTCCGTCGCTCCAGAATAGATGGTAGATCTGCTGGGTTTTATAAACGTGACTAAAGTGCAACTTCTCATAGAACTTATAGGGTAATTTTTATCATAGACAATAAATAATCACCCATCAAAGGGTCAACGAGCAGAAGGTACCCTGTGCCAACTTTTCAAGGTTATAAACCGGTCCCTTTATCCCGACCATGTTAAAATTTGTCAAAACGAAGAGGCACCGCTTATTCAACTTTGAAATTTGAAAGACTATACATGAACATGGAATTTGGTGTATATGTTATTGGCATGAAGAGAGACACATCCTGGTGGAAAAGCAGGCGGTTTCCCTTCATTAGAAAAAATGAAATATTTTTTTAAACGAACGATCAATTAAAAAATACAATATTCTAGCTGGACACGGGCCGCTTTACAGGTCCTAAGAACCCTCTGTTAAGTTGCTTTGTGACTCTAATTTATGTCAATGCGTGCATTAATTGTTTGGTTGGAAACAGAACATCCTCGCCTTTTAACATTATCGTTGCGGTTATTATTATTGCAAAAATCGTTCATCCTTAGGTCGAGATCTTAGTTTCTTGCAATTTAATGGGACTTTGATTAGTTTACTGACTTCTACCAATGTGCCGGTTTTGCTCAATGAAATATGCAAAATTTTGTCTGTTTCGTCAGAAGCGTTAAGGAAGTATACACAATCCCACGACAGCCGGTTCTATGGACCGGATTGGCCCGAAGAGCAATTCTTCGGCCAAGGTCTGCCACCCCGGCACGCAGTTGCCGATACAACAACAACAGGAAGTATACAAATCTGTAGAGACACTATCATCATAGCATTCAGTAAAAAGTTTTCTGTTGTAATTAACGATTGTTTGTTGATCTCCATACAGGTTTTACATTAGTATTCTACTTCTATTTTTTTTCTATGTAATCCTGTTTAAAATCTTATACTGGGTTTCCAAAATTTTTGATTCGATTTTTCCTAACATTTTCTTTCACACAATTTGCTGACTGTTGCAAACACAGCAAATAAAAATGTATGTGCCTCCAAGTGTTGACACATATCTTTACCTAGACTCTGAAGTTCATAAAGTTCTTCGTGTTTATCTCAATTCCGCTGCCACTGATCGGGTCAAATTTTATCGGCGAACTTACCTTTATTTAAGAGATTAATTTTTTGATTTTGAATGAATCGTACGACAAATACGAAACATTTCACCACCTAAGCTTAAAAAAACCCTCCGAAGTCTAAGATAATATGTGATCCAAGTTTGGTGTTTATCGGTGAAGCGGTTCTTGGGTTTTAGGCGCTCGTACACCGAACATTACATTTGTATATCTTATGATTGGAATAGTGGCCACAGGACGAATCAAATCAGTCTTAAGAGAATAAATGCTTTGGTATCTTTTGGCAAACCTTGTCCTTTGAAAGGGTCCACAATTTGTTGTCCAGTGGGTTAAAAACAGGGCTGCCACAGAGTCAATCTTTAAGGGAAAGGAACACTGGATTCTATCAGCCGGATCGACTCGAAGGAGGAATTCTTCGGACAAGGGCTGTCACACCGGCACTATATGCCGCTACAACAACAACAGGAAAATGGGGTTTGAAGCCAGGTCTGGGACGTTTTTTCTTTTGCGTAGCTGCCAATGTGGCAGCCATTGATCGAAGAAATGATGCTTCGGGTCATAGAACCGGCTTTCATGGGATTAGTATTAAGTGCCGCCGTAGAATCCTACTGGAAAGTCCAAGGCTAGTTTTGGAACAGGGAATTATTAACTACTTTTAAAACTTTATCTAAGACACTTTGGTCGATGTTTTCTCTTCTTGTGTGCAGAAATGCACACATGATTGAAGGTGGTATTGGCTGTTTTTACCAGTAGGATTATTTCAAATGCTTTCTTAGATGCTCGCGCATATACAAAAGGTAATACATCATTTGTAACTTATTTTTTTTATCAATGCAACAAGTGCTAAAATTATGAAATTGTCGTATTATTTCAAAATCTAGTCATACTGATGTGATGCAATATGTGCCATCAACCCTATATGGACTAGTATGTTACAAAGGTTAGTGAACGGCTTACAACTACAACACGTTAAAACAACTATCACAATCGAAACGATTACATAGTTACCTCTGCTACCAAAGGTCACATCAGAGCACTACAACAAACACGAAGCTTTAAATATAAGAAAATATAAGCTATACATATTGCCCTTGCCCATATACAAATTCAACCATTATACAATATATCAACTATTTTTTCATCTTACCCATACGAAATTCTATGAGCATGAGATGATTTCGCTGTAAACCCTTCGGTCACCATTTGTGACGACACTCGGCACAAATGAATAAGCGCCGACTTTTGCGTCAAGCTGACTTGTTGATTGTAACAGAAGAGTAGAGCCGTCATTATTCTTAGACGATTTTGTGCCGTAATGGCCTCGATTCGTTGATGAGGACCCCATTTCACCTCTCGATTGCAGTTCTCTTCCCAACGTCTCAAATCCGTCAATGGGAGATTCTTCTCTTCGTGATATACTGAAGCTTGAGCCAATATGGGCATGCGAAATTGTACTATCTTTGGGCTACCATCGTCCGTGGACACCTCACCATTGTAAATGCAAATGAGTAGGGTTTCCAGGCTACGCACGCCCTTCTTATCACCACCAGCTACGGCGCGCAGGTACGTATAGATTAGAACAGGTATGAATTGCAGGGGGAACTTTTGTAGTGTCTTTTCCGTGCTGCGGTAGAAGGCCAACAACTGTTGGCAGATATCATGGACCAGCGACTCGTGACGTTGGCGATCATTCAGAATGGTAAAGATGGCTTCAGCTATTTCAGATGTATCATGTTCGTCGGCGAACTCTGTCACCTCGGGTTGACCCTGTATGCGTTGGAAATCCGAAAGCCAATCTTGGACTATTGATTCTGCCATTACTCAGCAGCAACAACGATGACACTTTTGTTTTTGCTGGGGGGTCAAAAAGAGCAACCCACGACGTCTCGCACAGATATAGAGGCAGTTCGGTTACAATCACAATATCGCACTATGTTTACAATAAATATTTTTTTTCTGTGTTTTTCGTTTTTCACTGTTAATTAGTTTTTGTAAATCTAAAAAATGTAGTTGTTTTGACGTAATGTTGTGTTTTATTTTCTCGACTTGATGTGTCAAAGATTAAAGGTAAAGGTATTAAATTGTTTCAAAATTTGAGTCACTCTGTGCGTAACATCTCTGTATTCGTAAATCATTGGAAGTGTTCGGAAAAAGTATATTTCAGAGGTTAGAGCTGCTTGGATTAAACCGCCAGCGCGACGACGACAATCTATTTTTATTAACGTAGCTGCCGTCTTATTAAAGACAAAAAATATAAAGATATTTTTTACAAACATGTACATAGTTGAACATCCTAGTGTAAAATTTTCTGAGTCAAAAAACCCTTTTAAATTGTTAATTGTTAAAAATGCTTCTCTGGACACATGTTTTGAGACTTACAAGCTGAGTATCGAAAACCTACCTTTTTTGATTTATTTTTTGTACAATTTAAAAACATCCCTAAAGAAGAGGCACTGTAACAAAGACAACTTATACGTATTTTGAATAAAATTAAAGAAATTTTGTTCAATCATCTTGTGAGCCTACAATATACAGCAACAATAAAAGTAAAACAACATCAATGTGGACAAGAATAAAAAATGTTTATTTTTTGCCTTCCCCATGTCCCTAACGCAAAGCCAAAATCTCAGCAGCGGACCAGTTAAATACTCTAAGAAAGACAATTCTTGAATTGAGGTTCTAAAAAATAAGAAAATGTATTTTCAACTGTTTTAGGTTTTTAGTGAACCATACATGAATGACCATGCTTAGAAAGAGGCGATTTCCTTACTTAAACATGATATGATGTTCCAAGGTTACAAAACACTTTTTTGATTCTTTACGGACCAACAATGTACGCTGTGATATAAACGTTCAATTTTTCGCCGGGCATATCCCAATGATTCTTGTATGATGCGTGCAAACGTGCACTGAAATCCTCTTTAACGAATTACATCTATCAATTTTATAGGATTCCGGGTAAAATGACGAAAAAGTATTTTTTTAGCATTTTGAAACATTAATAGAAACAAATTACACTGGAAACTGATGTTAACTGTACCAAATGGAAATTCAGTAGCAAAATTTACCAAAGTTTCTTTACTGTTTTTTAAGTACATAAAGTAAATGTTCAGATTGATGGCAGATCTGAATAGTTAATTGCCATTAACCTTTACTTGCATTTACGAACAAAACTTTTCATTTCATTACAAAATCTATTACTATTTGTGAGAAATTATAGCCGAACTATGTTCAAGGCAGTGTGCAGACGAATTAGATTCCGCACGACAGACCCAAAGAAAGTGACGGAGCTAACTGAACATTTCTAAAATGTCAACAAGTCTTTCCAATATAAGTTCCTTGAGGGTTACGGGTTTTGGAATTTCGTCTAGTTGTTACAATTTGTACGGAAATTGTCATACGAAATAACCTTAATTTGAAATAATGTTCAATGACATTAGAAGTCTGACAGAAGTGAAATCAGGAGGATTGTGCGAATACACATATTGACATGTCGCTCTTATTCAAGAGAAGTGTATTAACTCAAAATTTTGAATTTTCGGTAGTGGCCAAAATGTTTCTGTGAGAATTCATAAAAGAATAAATAAATGTTTATGGCAATGTAAAAATAAGTAAACGCCTGACTTACATATACCCTCTTGAGTGTGCCGATTTTATTGAAATCTCTTAAACGGTTGTTTAAGTGGGAGTACTAATATGGGCGTTTTTTTTTTCTTATGCGCTTAAAAAGATAAAATAAACATACTTCATACAAAATTCAAGCGAAATCAAATTATCTTTCATTAAGTCTACCTTAGACCTCCATTCTTAAGTACCGATATTTGTTGAGATTGTGGAAGTAGTATTCGAGATATTACAAGATTACCTAATTTGGGCGAAATGGTACATTTGTGTGGGAGATAGAAAAATGGCTGTGACAATACCCCATAGGCAGTTTTGGGAAAATATTACGATATGCAAAGTTCAGAAACGAACTTTCTCCTTTTCAGAGTTATCGTGCGAACCAGCCGCACAGACTGACATTGTTCAAATGGCTTAAAATATCATGAAACGTATTTGGTCAAAACGTATGCAGGGTCTAAAATGCTTTGCAGGGGCTAAATGGTTTTTTAAATGCGTTGAACTTTTTATCCGTACAAAATGATATACATATATCATCTTACTCAGTAGGATGAGGATATAAAAAGACTCAAATATTAAAGATAGCAGATAATACTTTGATGCACTTAAACACTAAAGCAACTCAAAATAGTATTTCTATAGTTGATTCCATGGAAGCTACTCTAAAAACAGAATGAGGGTTTTAAAGTTATTTTTTGTACGAAAGAGAGGAGAAAACGATGCAAAATATTTGCAGTGGATGAATATGACGAACAAACGTTTTTTCATTAAAAAACGCAAAATCAAAAATGATGTGTCTATTTTTAACAATTGCGATTTAAACAAACATGCGAGCACTGCATCGAAAAAAAATTCACAGTAGCGTAGCTACAAAAAATCGCAGTTGCCCTAAAAATTATAAGGATTATTAAACAATCGGTGATACTGAACACTTAAATTAGCGTTTCTGTAATGTAATTCGACAAAATGGAAAATATTTCATGTATGCTAAAATTAAAAACAAATACAATTACTTATTATTTCAGGTGAACAAATAGATGCAAGCGCTTCTGTATAAAATCCACACTTTGTATAAAACAAAGGATACTGCAAGTAAAAACGCTAAAAATCGGTCGGTGTGATTATCCACTAAGCTCAAAGCAGAAGTGCATTTGTTTAGGAGCTATATGAAAACATGGACAGATATGGTCTAATTATTTCAGGATTGACTTTATATCTCCCATAAAGCACAATACTTAATCTAGGCTGATCGAAAGTAAAATGTGGTTTGTAGCAGGATCTTAAATTATGAGGGACTTTTGTATGAAGGCTGTTCGAAAACAAAAGAGTGTGTTACCAGCCGTTCAAAACGTAACAGACGAAATTAAGTCCGACTAGAATGGAATGTAAAGACTTGAAAGTTGCGGGTTCTTAAGCGCTCGGGCACACGAAAGCTTTTTTCACCGAATCACCGAAATATATGTAGATAATTTGCAAAAAGTTAACGATATTTCATTATTGGCATAGAAAAGCCCTTCCATGTTTTTTGTGGGTTTTTAAAGTTTATTTCAATGGTTTTTAGAAAGTCGAAAAAAAAAACGCAGCGTAAGAGAAACCCGCTTCAGTGTGCCATTAAACGGACAATACCTTTGAATGACATCATGAAAAAACATTGCCGATTTTCACCAATATTAATAGTTCGGCTAAATTCTAAACAATGAGCAAAGTACTGTCAAAATCGGATGATAGGTGACAGATTGACGGACATACACCGCTTAATAGAATCAGATAGTGATTGTGAATCGATCAGTGCAAAATACATAGGATCTATCTGCTTTCCTTTAGGCATTATGGTAGCTCCTTTTTAAAGCTATTGTGCAGATCTGCTGTATGGTCCTCGCCATGAGAGATACATCGTGGAAAAGACCAACCGGCACTGTAAACAGTCTTTTTTTTGCAGACGATGTATCGATTTTTGCAGCAAAGGAAATAAAAAACATTACATTGTCCATAGCTACGAACAACTGTTTCACAGCGGCAACCGTTCAATCTGTTCAAAGTTGAACATAATTTAAATTGTGTGTTGGGTAATGTTGCATTCTTAAGTGCAACCCATAAAGTTGTACATTAGATACTATTTGTACGCACGCACAAGATCATGCGAATCCACATGGTGATAATGGCCTCTGATAAGAGCAACCCGCACACATAAGAAATGTGACACTTTTCGAGTACTTGCTATTAAAAACGGTATTGTATATTTTGTATTGTACGAGTACATTTTGCCTCCCCTTAGATTTGTAATCTTTGCTGGAGGTTATACTTGATGACTTGAAATATTTTCAACATTTGATATAATCACTTTTTGTACAAATAAAATTTAGTATCTTACAAATGCTCAAACGTAAATGACGTGTCTTAATCATTTTTGGTCCTTCGAGCCTTAAAAAACTAAGAGTTTTTCCCTACCCAAGGTAAGAGACTCTAAGTTAAAAAAATCGGATCTTTAGCGCCAGAGCTAAAGAAATCTTTTTTACCGCCTGAGGTAAAATTTAAAAACCAACGAGTTTTCCCCCCTCAGTGGTAGGAGACTCGGAGTAATAAATACCTTCTAGGAGAAGACCTTACAACTCTTCTCCAAATTGAGTCAGAATAAATCTACTCAATAATCATGATCCTTAAAACCAACTCTTTTTATTTCAAATATGGATATAACTTTTTATAATTAAGGCCATCTTGGAAACAGTTACCAATTACTTTACACCCAGTCATATTTTAGCATTAAAATCCTATTGTAATGGTTTGTAATTAACAATTGCTTAGAAGGTGTTATATTACCTATAACACAGTTGGAAAACACAGCTACTGGTAAATGAGATTTTTTTCGGTGCTGTATCGTTGGAGTGTAGGAAAATACAACCTTGTGTGATTGAAAAGTCGTAGTGTAAACGGCCTTATTAAAATCCCCCCTCTTCTTCTTTTAAGCAGTTACTTAAATTGAAAAGTGATAACATGTGTTATGACGTTTTGTCTGATTTGACACTTATGTTCTATATTCGTTTCTTGTCACCACGTCGATTTTCTGTTTTCGGTGCTTTTTTCTATTCTCGTACAGTAAAATTGCATTTAATTACACTTTTAGTTTCCTTTTTAATTTCTATAAGTTAAATTATTAAATAAAAAATGACTACGAGAACAAATACAATACAACACAATGCCAGTGTTAACAAAACTTCGTCGTTCAATGAAATTTGCAATCGAGCATTAACAGCGAAATCTGAGTGGCTGGATAAGGTACAAAAATGTGGGAAATAGGGTTGAAGTTACTAGTGAATTATGCTGGTCGGTCATATTAATGGATGGGTATAAAGTGGTGTATGTATGTGATGCTGGCACGGTAGTTAATCTGAAACAACAGACAGCTCTTTACTCTTTAATGGATGCAATATTGTAAACCTTGAGATATGTTTCTATATCTATATTTTTTGTACGAAAGTCTATTTAAAGGTGCCTATGGTTAGTGCACTACTTATGTACTTAGAATTTTCCTTCATAAATGCAAAATAAAACAAGCTAGACGACCTCGACCTGTTAGCATGAAGCATACTGAATCGGAATGGCATTTACATTTAGTTAATGCTTCTAAGCAGAGGTCTTACTTAAACAAGATTTGCCTAACCCAGAATGAATATTGAATTACACAAAGGTTTAATCTATTAATTTTTAATCACTTTTTGACAATTTATGTCATAAAATGGTAGCGCTGAGAACTAATTAAGTTATTAAAGCTTTTAAATGCCCTTACAGTACATATTCTGTTCATCAAGATATGTTGGAGACAGGAAGACCAGAATTAGGATCTTAGGCCACTTTTGCTATGATCAATTTTAAAAAGAATCAATAAATGACGATGTACTGAACGATTGACTGCATTCCTCTAACAAGAGGAACGTCAAATATGACATGACACAAAACTACAATGGATATTTCCGATTGAGCTTCTGTATATGAAATATGCACTAATTTCCTTTCCACTTATATGCATTTTACTTATGACCCTTCAAGAACGACATAAAGCTTAGACTACTGATTAAAACTTTTGGGAATCGACTTGAATTCGAACATTATTTTTTTTTTGATATATATTCATGCATCCTTCATTTTGATGCTAAAGAAATTGACTGGTCTGAAACAGTCAATTTCTTTAACTGTTTCAGACCAGCTGTTTGAATTCTAATCCTGGTCATCATATCTTTCAAAGCTCGAATTGTTGAGTGTTGCCTTTTAACAAATGCATAGGCATGAACTTCAGAAATACATAATACATCTTATATGCATACACAATTTTTGCTTCATTCACTGACTAAATCGACTTTCAAATATTTTTTTCTGTATTTCTTTTCGCATTGTACTAATTGGTATATTATCACACAGGATGAATTTTTAGATGTTATATACTGGTCTCGCCAAGTCTTTGGAATTATTTTGGGCATCATCTGGGGCATTGTGCCGTTGAAAGGACTTTTAGGTTTAGTGTTGTAAGTATCCGTGCGAAACAACAATCACTTTCATAATCACAAATACATTTCCACGCTCTCTTCTTTTCAGATTTGCTGGCATCAGTTGTGGCCTGGTTTATGTTTATGCCATTAATTTTCAATCGATCGATGAAGAGGCTTATGGCGGTGCCTGGGAACTAATAAAAGAAGGATTTATGACATCATTCGCTGGTTTTCTAGTGACATGGATTATTTTCTATACGGGATTACACTACGACGTTATAATGGAAGCCAAAGGACTCTGAGAAAGCAAAAATTCCAATGACAAATATACACTGCAGCAATCGTTAATAGACGCATATTAGTAGTTAATGAAATTGTTTAATTATTCGTTTAGCCATTCTTATTAAGCCAACAACAGAAAAAATGATTGCGTGCCAGGATCACGAGAAAGCAATAATTTATAGAAAAATGAAAAGAAAGCCAATTAAGTTAACAAATTTTGTTTTAAGTGGCGCATAGAATTTATGTTCTAGGTTTTGTGGCAGTTTTATTGATTACTCCAATAGTCCAATGTATGTGTAAATGCCTTTCTATCGTTCAAATCGTTTTGAATATAAACCTTTTTTTTCTATGAAAAAAAAACAAACCGATAAAAATAAAGCGTTTCACATCGTTTACAAAAGTACAGCAGTTTGGTCTTTTTCATATTTCTTTTTCTCTTCTATTATGAATTCACAATTAAAACTTATAAAGGAAACAAATCATAGTGTTAAATTAAGGGAAAATCCGATAGTATCGCTAATGTTCCATGGCAGTGTCGGGACCGCCGCCATTCTGAGTCGCACCATTTTGCTCCAGCACGAAATTATCCGGAATATGACCACTTTGTAAAATTTGGGATAATCTTTCGACTTCTTGTAGGGAACTCGCACGTTTAATGGCTTCCCGTATACGTCTGATATCTTCGGGATTGGCAAAACGTCCACCACCTCCAGCCCCACTCGCTTTGGCAGCAGTGGCTTCTGTTAAGGCTGCCGCCGCGGCACTTAGCTTGGATTTTTTCGCCACTTCTTTCAGGATGTCTTTGCCCTGTTTCGACCGGAAAAACTCTATTGCCGCCTTGCGGTCTTTTTGTTTAATTTTCCTGAAATCCAGGAGTCTCAAATGTGGAAATTTATAAGCCATATACTCCCGGTAGTATGGCTTTGTAGACACGGGATTCATAAGCAAACACACTGTTTCCAAATGTTGTAACTGAGTCAAGGGCTCCAAATCGCCCAGTTCTTGCAAGTTGTTACCACTTAG
This sequence comes from Hydrotaea diabolus, assembly GCA_963513945.1. Lineage (NCBI taxonomy): Eukaryota > Metazoa > Arthropoda > Insecta > Diptera > Muscidae > Hydrotaea > Hydrotaea diabolus. The sequence goes on from OY740720.1 coordinate 78,209,408, forward strand.
TATCACCGAGTTTAGGTTAGGCACACACTCATTAAGATCTTCGCCAATTCTCAGTATGCGGTTATTATTTAGCAGCAGACATTTGAGGCGCGACAAGTAAGGTAAACCATCTAGTTTCCTGAGATCATTGTCGGACAAGTCTATGGTATCGAATTGGTCAAGCGTGGCTCCCAAATTTTCAATTTGTGGTATTTTGTAGCCGCGTAAATCCAGCTCACGTTCCCGGCATGGATTTATGAATTGCATCGATTGGTTTATCAGTTCCGGAGTAAGTTTCACCATTGTCTTGTATACTTTGAAGGACTTTAAGTATGAAAGAAATCGGCAAATATTAATTACGGTGAAAAATACGATTTTTCACAAATTATAAAAACAGCGTTCCTTTTGCTATTCTTCTTATTTGCAGAAGCAATAATCACAAGGAAATGATATCAAACAAACGTCACCGTTTCCAGCAGTGTTGCCAATACAAAGCTGAAGCAAAATAAATCGGTGCTTTTTAGTCGCACCATTCAAATGATTAGTTTAATGCATCGAGTTATCGATAATATCTGAAAGACTGATTTAATAGTTGCGTTTTAGGTTACCTGACGTTCACACCCATTCTTAATAATACACCCACACTTATCTCAATGTCTTCTTCACTGCCTCCGACTTTTTGAAGACAACTAATCTGCAATTTTGGGCATAGCTCTATTTAACGGGCCTTTACAGCAGGCAGAACTATTTATACTGAGTTCAAATATACGAGTTACATACCACAAAGTTCTGAAGAAAATAGGTATCGCTGGAGAGGCAAGACCTTACCATCGATATAAAAATCAACGAATTGCGGGTCGGTAACCGATTTTATACATTTTCAATCAATTTTTTATTTCAAATATGCCGAATATTACAATATATTGTAGTTAAGAAATTCAGTTTTGTACACTTAAGCGAAGACGACAACGTCTATATAGCTAAATTAAGTGATATAGCTTAAAAGGGACATTTTTTAGAAAACAATTTTGCATTGCTGGCGTTAAAGCATTTTACTTAAGTTCCGGAGTAGCAAAAGGCTTTACAGCCCCAAGTCCCTAGAAAGAAGTATCTATAGGAAAATTATTTTTAATTCCCTCCTCATGGGCCGAGCGCCTACAATACCTCCAATATTTTAGAGGAGCTATCTGGACGTTTTAAAAATTGTACTAAGTTCCGGAGACAGAGATCAATAGCAAAAGTATTAAAAGCCCTGAGTACCCTGATTACTCCTGTCCATGGCTAAAGGTACTTAACCCCATCTTCTACGATTAATTACAAAATAACGGGTGATCAACCTAGAGGTATTTTTTTGGAAATAAAAAAATGCAAAAATTTGAATGGAGTGTGGAATCTTTATTGTTTATTCGAAAGAACATTTTATGCCATTTTTTTGTAATTTCCTTCAAATGTTGGCCGCAACTACGCCTCAGGGTTTCCATTCTGTGGTCCAATTTCGGATGACTCAAGACCGTGGTTTTCGCGTTGTAAGTCTTTTCAATGATGAAATGGTCCTATTGAAAAAATAACTCTAGATGGATCACCCGTTATATCAATCAATTAGTCATATTCCAAAAAAAAACATTAACGTTAAAAATGTATAAAATCAGTTTTCGACCCGCAATGGGTTAAAGTATTTGATAATTTTAATGAATTATTGTCAATACGTTTCCTAATAGTATGTAGCAAACCAATAGCCAATGTTGTGTCAAAACTTTGAAGGTCTGTAACTCGGGAAAAATGGGCGTTTCTTTTTCTTGCCAACAGGGGTATTATTTGAGTGCGGCACGACACTAACCATGGGTGCTTTAAAATGAATTATCTTCATAATTGTCAAACAGTTCTTCCCTTTATTAACAAATACATAAACTCAAATATCTTTAGGCTCAAAAAAAACCTGCAATAATAAGACTGGATAGCAAAATCACAATAGTTAAGTCATTAGTTAACAAAAAGTGTAAAATTCGAGCATAATTCTGGAAAAAAAAAATTAAAAAATAATTTATTGTTTCAGTTTTAGAGCTTAGCCTGGATGGAGGCTTATATTCGATAGTTATCCAGGCTAAGTACAGTTACCATGGGGTTTACGACTTTAATAACTTTTTCGTTTATCAGTTTTTTTTCTCAGATTATATAATATACAAAATGGACATTTTTTACACTTACATAGTATAAAAAAGGATGTCACTTAAATGACCCCCGTTTTCAGCTTCGCAATGATGGGCTCGTCTTAAAGCAGTTTCCATGACATCTTTCAAAATTTGTGGCAGTAGTGTTCGAAGTTCTCCAACAATGTTGGCCTCGAGTTGAAGGAGTGCCTCGGCCTTGTTCACATATAACCGCTCCTTCAAATAACCCCATAGTAAATAGTCAAATCTGGCGATCGCGCTGGCCAAATAATTTCCGAATCTCTGGAAATTATTCGCTCTCCAAAAATTTGACTTAAAAGTGGCTTTGTGTCTCGGTGGTATTGTTATCGAAGAGTGAGTACACAAGCTACCACATTGGAAAACACTTAATACACTCGTACTACCACTTACCAACACTTACGTTTTATTGTCAATATGTGACAGCGATAATTGGGAAAAGACAACAAGAGGTGTTTAATAAAAGCTTCAAATACTAGAACAATAGGCGTGACCTAAGCGGGCAATGATCAGAAATACCTCGACACGGTCTCTTTCCTTCCTTCAAATACTTGTTCAACATCGTATTATATGCGTAACTGCACCTGTATAAACGTGGGGATTTTGCTTTTATTGTCGCGAAATGTCTTGCTATTTTGGATCTTGTGGTACATCCTAGGTCCACGCCCTAGGGTGGCTATTTTTGAAATCCTTGTACAATTTCCTTTGGTTTGATAACATAGACCTTTGTTAAATTGTGCGTGATCATTTCTTAGACCCTGGGACTACCAAAGCTCAAACGCCATTTTCCCGAAATATAAGCCCGTACCAAAAGCCAAGGCATAATCTTTTAAAATCTCCTTCACGACCGATAAACTGCACCTTCGATTAATCGATTTTTGGGTGTAAGTCAAAGTCGGTTAGTCGATGTTTTGTTTTTAAAAAAGTCTATAATTCAAATTCTTCATGTCGAATTATTTATTTTAACTTCAAATATTTTTAATTATCAGCTAAACAATGCGTATTGCTTAAATTTATTATGCGCTTTCATGTATGTTCACCGTTTTAGAAATTTATAAAAGTTGTTTTGGTGTACACCGAGGTTAAAAACGTATGCCTCCAAAAATGTTTTAGATTCACCAGGAGCAATAAATAAAGTCAGTAGGTATATCAACAGTTTAATCGACGTTTTCATACTAAAAAGTCTAAAAGTCGACTCTTGATTTTTTTCGTAATAGTCGAAAAGTTGACTTTCAGTTTTAAGTAGATAACCCAACAGAGCATATATATTCAGTTATCCTATAAAATGCATATTGGGAAATGGAAACATATCGCACTTGTTCAGATAACGGGTATTGATTGAAAACTATTCATTACGAGAGATCCTTACCATACTCTAGTGAAAATAGACGCTAATGGTCCATGTTTTCGAATAGCCGTCACATAAAGATCCCATTCTATTTTAGGTTCGGCCGTGCTAGAAGCCACAAATATAATCCAATCATACTCATGCTAACACTAGTCTTGAAGATCTAAATGATAGATACGACTAGGAAGAGCGCCTGAGTTTTGTTAGCGGATTCTTGTACCTCAAAGACGAGTTCCTATGGAACTTGCAGTCCAGTTCAGCATAAAGGTCAGTCAGAATGGACCATGTATGGGTCACCGATTGGATGTATCGCATGTTAAATTTCAAACCTGACACGGGGTATTAAGATTCCAGTCGATTTAAATGCTACCAAGTCATAGTTATTTACGGAAACGCCAAATCGGTCACAATAAGGTCCTAAATATGTCAAAATATAAATTATGATTCTACAAAATATCTTTGTCAAAATAATAGAGTAATTAAAGCACATATAAAGGGTGGCGATGTAATATTTGAACTTTGAATGGGCTATAAAAAAGTACTAATAGTTTTTTTTAAATTTCTGTTTTTTTTTTGGATAGGCTGAACTTTTTATTTAATAATGGAACACCAACTAATTCGTTTTGCTTCGCCCAATGGGCTGAAGATTGTTTGGCAGCTGATAAAGAATTTTACCGAAAAATCGTGTTTTCAGATGAAGCTCATTTTCATCTCGGTGGCTATAAGCAAATGATCGCATATGGGGTTCCGAGAACCCTCAAGTGACTATTGAGATGCCAATGCATCCCCAACGAGTCACTGTTTGGTGCAAATTATGAGCTGGCGGCATCATTGCGCCATTTTTCTTAAAAGTGAGCAAGGAGTCGCCGTTGCCGTCAACGAGAGCGTTACCGCGACATGCTCAAGGAATTTTAGTATCCAAAAATTCAGGAGAATGACATTTGGTTTCAACAAGACCGGGCCACATGTTACACAGCCAACGCAACTATCCATATTTTACGACTGTTCTTGGTCTCGGAGCTGTGATATGAGCCGATTGGATTATTTTCTGTAGGGAGTCATTAAGGATAAATCTTACTCGTACGCAAAGCATTTAGAGACAATTAAAGCGATAAAACATGAAATCGAATTTGCCATTACATTTATTCGACCTGAAACAAACGAAAATTGGGTTGGATACCTGAAGCTGAAAAACTGTTAGATGTTCTGACCCGAGGTTGAACCTGGGTTAATTGTTATTGCGGACCGCTGGCTGGGACATCTTAGCCTAAGTAGTTTTGCATTACTTCAAAACACTTAAAGAACCATTTCTAAGTAAAAGCTAAATTTAAAAAAAATAAAGGAATTTGTTTTTCTAACCTTTTTTTTTGCAAATATTCTTTAAGGTCATTTAAAATCTTCGTCAGATTTAATCTTAATTGGGTCAAATTTTACATATAAATAACTCTTCCATGTTCTAGCAATCGTATTGTGTAGGACATTTGCTATTGTGAAGTGAAATCACAAAATTGGTGTCAAACAAATCACAATCGCACAATTTTTGACGAAAGATATTCGCAAGCATACATCATAGTGAAATTGTAGTGAACGCATATTTTATGCCCACAACTTTTTTTTAGGGATGTACGTAAAAAATATGTAAAAATCTAAAGTTCAATATGGTTTCTTTAATTTACACAGAAAAGTTCTTTTTTTTCAAACAATTTTTGTTAAAAGACTAAATAAAAGCTGACTAATGTTTTCATCTCCTATTATGTGCAATAGTTCTTCTTTTTCTCTGCACTGGCGATATAACTTGTTACATCTGATCTGCTTAAGTTTGAATCTGGTGCTACGGAATGATAAGTATATGCGACAGCGCATAGAGAAAGGGACCTCAGGGTAAAAAATTTTTCACTTTTTTTTTCTTTTTTTGATGTGGACAACATCTGAGCATCGAATGAGACCGATCCCATGCCCCAAAAGTGTTCCCTCGCAGAGATATGCGCGTTTTATGAAAGTGAAGTCGACGATTCTAAGCGCAAATAGAAAGGGACCTAATCTTTAAAATGGCTCTCCTGAACAAAACTTTTCATCAACTTTTCACTTCTTTTTTTTTGATGTGGACAACCTTTGAGCATCGAATGAGACCGATCCCATACCCCAAAAGCGTTCCCTCCCAGAGATATGCGAGTTTTATGAAAGTGAAATCGACGATTCTAAGCGCAAATAGAAAGGGACCTAATCTTTAAAATGGCTCTCCTGAACCAAACTGGTCACAGATACTAATATTTAGTAATTTGTACTTAAATATTTTTGTTGTGTTGTTTATATCAACAATTTTAATGCGTTCCTTTTTTATTGAAGCCCTTTAAAATCTGTTACTCTAAGGACAAATGCTGCTGGCATTTTTATTTTTAATGCTGGTTTCTCATTCTTTGTATTTATTTTAAAGGGAACACATATTTTGACAAATGAAACCTTTGGGCGTTTTGCATAACGCATGTAACTTGGCACCCGCATGATTGTCAGAACATAGGCGACTGTTAATCGACAATATTGGCAGTCCTGCACAGGACATTTATCTATGGCTTTTAAGAAATAGAGCGACCGAACTTTTCGCTATTCAAAAAACTTTTTTATATTGAGAATACTTAAATAAAACACATACTGGTGTTATTTTTTATGTAATTTATTTATTTTTCATGTTTAATTCAAAAAAATTATTACATATTTGTGTTTTTGTTTGGGAGTGAGTGTGCTTCGTTTAATCTACTTAGTTTTCTTCTTCAAATCGAAAGTCGGAGAATTGTTAAATCGTTGAAGTTTGTGTTTATTTGTATCTGTTTCAGTTATTTTTTATTTTCACAACTGGTGGGGGCAGTTCGTTTGGTTTTAATTGTGTTTCAGTTTTTTTTTCATTTGTTTTTCAAAATTTATAATTTCGTTCAAATATATATTTGTTGAACTCTTTTACCTTATCCTTTTTTTATTAGTAAGTGGTTTTATATTACTATCGTTTTGATTTTCTCTTTCGTTTAAATTCTAATAAAAAGAAATAAAATCGTTTTACTCTAAATAACTTTTGGTTTTTTTTTTTCAAAAAAAAAATATTGTTGCTATTGTGCTACGGAAAATCAACTACGTTTCAAATTGTCATTATAAATTAATTATTTATGCTGCTAGTTTATTTCTAAATTAAACTTAAAAAAGTTTACTTCAATACTACTACTACTACTTGCAGGGATTTGTATTTAAAGAAATATTTCGGGTTACAGCGTCTTACAAACGCGATACAATGATTTTATATAAAACAAAATATTACAGCAGATTTATCTATGGCATTCTCAACACTATACGTATGGTCTGGAATATCCCAGCTGTACTTATTTCTAGTGAGAAATAAACTATCGTTCCAGTATAATATTTGCAGATTCGTTATATTTAAATACAGAAATTCCAAGGTAATGCTTTTTTAATTTGATCATTTGGGATGGGAGTATACAGGGTGATTTATTCACGACTGGACACGTTTCACCAGCGTTTTACTTGGCTCATTTTATGAAAGAAATGTCCATCTACGACTATGCCGAAGGGTACTAGGGTATAATTGCTAAGTTCTGAACCAGTTGTCGGATTTTTTTTATTTAATAAAATATCTTTCAAGTCAGCATTTCTTGAATGAGGTAGGCATATATGTTTAAATCATTTCCATTACTGATCGTTTTCGGGGTATATGGTTTTTCAGAAACTGTGAAATATTTAAACAAATCCATATATGTGCCTACATTCATATATTTAAGATTTGTGCAAATTAAGAAATCGGATCGGCCCAAAAAGCCCCAAAAATCGGATCGATTTTTGTATATCACATAATTTTCCGATTCAATGATATTTAAGGACGATCGATGGGTATACGGTCTCCAGAGTGCTGTTTAATATGCGCTTTCGAACATGGGCATTTAGGTACTCAGAAACAGTGAAAATTTCCGAAAAACTAAACGTGACATCAATTATACGATTTGGCTGAATTGGAGCCTTGAACCATGGAGTTGGTCTATGAGCCCTGGGGAAAAACGACGTCGTCTTGCGTCGCCTATCACATTTTGGCATGCCAGAAGAGGCGTTGTTGTCAATTATCGATTGCTACTGTCACATAGTCCCGAATCACACTAGGCAATTTTACTTGCGGCAATTTTTCCGATTCCGTATTAAACATTATGTTTTTAATACAGCCTTTTCTGACATCCTATGATTTATTCGTTCTGACTTTTGTGTGAAAAAACACATGAGAATATAAAAACCTTGTTTATTCAATTAATTATAAGTGTTGTGGCCAGCAGCCAACTTCACACTACGAAAAACACAGAAGCAATTGCCAGTAAAACAAGTTTATTTCCTTTCCTTACCACTCTCTTCTACAAACTAAGAATTGCGGCAATTAATATTGCCTTGGGGACATATTTGGTATTCAGTACGCAAATGTGACGTGGACATGTGTTAAGACGACTGTGGCTTTGTTGTCACAGACAACATGAAAATATTTCTTAATGTTAAAAATAAACAGAAAATTGGAAAAAAATATATACTAACGCGAACAAGTTTTTAAAGTGTTTTGTAACAACTCTTCACTAGAAACATAATTTTAAAAAATAAGGGAATAAAATAGGAAGAGTTTTAAGTTGTCGTTGTCCGTCAAGAACTGGTGGAAGTTGGTTAAATTATGTATGTATGTATATTAATAAACACTTAAACGTAACTGCCAACAAGGATAATTGTAGTGCCACTAGTGAGGAAGATGAATTCAATACCTACTCAGCGAGGTAAAGGAAGCAGTGGTAACTCTGCTAGTTGTAGAAAAACTGTAAGGGAGTTAAAAGCAAAAATTAGGACAAATGTGAGGTCCCAGTCATAGAACGTACTTTGGATATGAAAGCAGAATTGTTTGGCACTCTTGAAATGTATTTGTACCCAGGAATTACAAGCACCTAAAGTCCAGAAGTTCTTCTTTGCGGAAAAATACTCTTTTTCGAAACAGAGAAAATGTTTTACTGTAAATGAAACATAAATGAACTAAAAAAAACTCTTTATTTCCATCATCGTTTGTTTCAAATTGTATCCACTTAACACAAATTGTGCTTTCAAAGGAATTAACTATATCCGTTTTAAATACCAAAATTAGCGAATCAGCTGATGCAAGTGTTAGAGATGTGTTTTTTGTTGTCTTACATTATCGATAAATAGGCGTCGTCTTTACCGAATACCAAATTGGTGGTGATGTGACGTCGACACGAGATGACGTTGACTCAAAAAAGAAAATACCGGCTGAGTAAGTCCTGGTTAATGGGTACAATAATTATTATAAAAGGTGTTTTTTTAGACTTGAGGTTTTGAATCTGCCCACACTTTTTTCGGAGTTGGTTTTTTTTGACAGCTGTCACTTGATTTATGCTCAGTTTGTTTTGCCATTTCTTAATGAATGGACTTACTCCGGAACAACGTTTGCATGGACCCAAAACGAGATGGCCACCGATCCTGATTTGTACAAGAAAATTTTGTTCAGCGATGAAGTTCACTTTTGGTTGAATGAGTGCTTTAATAACCAAAATTGTCGAATTTGGAGTTATGTAAATTCACAAGCCATTGTTGAGGCGCCGTTACATCCTCAAAAAGTCACTGTTTGGTGTGCTCTATGGGCAAAGAGATTCATCGGTCCATATTTCTTCAAAAATGAAGCCGGCAATAATCTTAGTCAATGGGGATTGCTATAGAGCCATGACTAATGGCTTTTTCGTGCCTGAATTACAGGATGTTAATGTGGATGCCCTCTGGTTCCAACAGGACGGCGCTACATGTCATTAAGGCAAAGAAACAAACAATTTCTTGAAGGAAACTTTTGCTGAGCGCATTACCTCCCGTCTTGGCTCCACGACACAATTGACACCTTGGAAGAGAATATTCGGCGCGTGATTGCTGAAATACGACCCCAAATATTGCAAAAAGTGGTCAAAAATTGCGTCTCTCTTCTGGAATTTATTCTAGCCAGCCGCGGCGGCCACTTGCCCGAAATCATTTTTAAAACATAATGGAAAACCCTTATCTTTATAGTAAAGCTAAATTCTTGTCCGTAACATTAAATTATATGCGTTTTAGTTCTTCTTGAAAACCACACGTCTAGATAGATTTTAATCCAAGGAGCAGTTGAAGGCAATCGAAAACAAGCATTTTTTTATGAAATTTTAATTTAAATTCTAACAGCAGCGTAGAAAAGTGCCACATGCCATAACTCCACTGACAAAGGGGACTTCCAATAATGCTAGCAGCTGTAGAAGGTTTTAAAGTACGATAATTCGGAGCACACAATTCCAAGATGCTGAAACCTTAAATGCAATGACAGAGCCAACATTAACGAAATATCATCATCTTCTTGCACCTGATCATTATTGTTTGGTTTTCACACAACTTGTCGTCCAACACCAATTCTTCTTTTTGGGCCAACAATTTTAAAAGGGATAGACAAAAAAGAATGTAAATAACAAAATAAATGATTAGATTGATGTGCCTTGAACGCATTCACCTCTACAATATCCCTACAATCTTTGAATTTAAAATTTTAAACTGTTTTCTGCTGATTTAACAATTTTGTGCTGTATATCGTCCTTCCCAAGGAATTTCAATGTGGTGGCAATTTTCTTCTCTGATGTTACCGTCTTCGACATCAATACATTAGTAAGTGCTACTTTGGAAAGCCGAAAACTTTTCACAAAACTTGGGCTCATATTTTGATATAATACCAAGGTCTCTTCCGATTTGAAAACCTGCATCTATAAAAGCCACATACTAAATCCGATAATGCTCAAACTTCTGAAAGATCGAAAACTTTGTCGACCATATTTTTAGATAGTCCCAGCACAAAAGGCTTTTTGGAGATTTGGGGTGCTGCCGCCATAACAGAAATATTTCTAATCTTGTACAAATTAAGAGCAGTACGCACTCTCTACCTACAATAAAATGAAAGAAACATGACAAAACATTTTACCAAAAGACTTTTTTTCGGCTAAGTGTCTTTCGATATTTTATTTGACTGTTGGCAAAGCACTTCTGTATTTCCAACATTTCTTCATTTTTCCTATTGATGTTACCATTATGGGGGGCTTTTGCAAATACTTAAATTAAGAAATCAGACCTTCAGCACATACCTGCACTGCCATGTACGTTGCTGGGCCAACGGTTTGCCGTTTGCATTAATTTTTATGGGTACCTACAGCTCCTTCTGAAGATTGTGTTATACTTAGAAAAGTTGATTGTCATTCATTTAATTACTAGATTTGTAAAAGTAGTTTTAAAATCAGAAATTCGAAATAGTCGTGTTTTAAATTGTTGTTTTAAAAAAATATAATTTGAAGTGAAAAAATAATTTGAAAAAAAGGCTAAGCAGACTTTCTTAATTTCGCTTCTTCAATAATTTTTTTCTTTTAATAATTCAAAATTGTTCAAAACAAATAATTTTCGATGGGTACGGTTGCTATTTATATTTCGGGAAAAATGGAAACTTTGACAATTTTTAGCATAACTTCACTTAGAACGTTTTGTCATTTGAGGGCGAATTGTTTTATTTACTGTGTTTGAAAAATTCATCTCAGTCAAAAAATGGAATTACCCCGTGAACATTTTCGTGCGATGATTTGTTTTTGACTTCGGCGTGGGTAATCGAGACAAGAGTGTTTAAATCCACTTGTTTCGAATTTTGGCGATAAAGCACCATCAAAAACCACTGTTAATCGCTAGTACCAAGAGGTCGGTCTCGGACGCCGTTCGCTCCAGGATGAATTTCGTGAAGGACGTCTAAATTCGGTCACTTTGCCAGAAACAATCGATGCTGTGCGTGAACTGATTAAGCAAGACCGACATGTGACATACCGTGAGATTGAGGCATCATTGGGCATAAGTATGACAAGCATCAATAAGATATTGCATGTTCCTTTGGCCGTGAAAAATATTTGTTCTCGTTGGATCCCACATAATTTGACGAATGCTCAAAAAAGGCTCGTATGGATTGGTGCACAGAGATCTTTAAAAAGTAAAACTGCGGTAGCTCAAAGGTAGTGTATAACATTGTCACAGGTGACGAATCATGGAGCTTTGTCTATGAACCCGAAACAAAACAGCAATCGACCGTATGGGTCTTTCAAGACGAGCCAAATGCAACAAAAGTTGTTCGGGAAAGAAGTACATCGAAGAAAATCATTGCGTTTTTTTTCGGTATAACCGGCCATGTTGCCTTTAGTGGAACGTAGGTCAATTCTGAGTGGTATACAACCATCTGCACAGTTGGCAAAACTGTGCTCGAAGAAATGAGGAAAGATAATAAGATGGATCATTTACAGCACGTACAGCCCTGATTTGGCACCCAATGGCTTCTTCTTATTCCCAAGAAAAAAATGCGTGGTCAACGTTTTTCATCGCACTAAGCAGCGGTTGAAGCGTCCAAAAATCATGTTTTGGAGGTGTCTCAATCGGAGTGGAAAAAGTGCTTCGAAAATTGGTTTGTGCGCATGCAAAAGTGTATTGATCTTAAAGGAGAATATTTTGAAAAACAATAAAACCATTTCCAATGATAAATTATTGTGTTTTTATTGCCGGACCCGAAAAATAAATAGCAACCCTAGCATAACCATATATATTTAATAAACAAAAAAGTTTTTTGTTTTAATTTAGCGATTTCAAAATTATTTCCCAAGCAGGGTTTTAAGCTTAATTTGTTGCTTGTCAAATATAACACGACAAATATATTATCGTTATCTAAAAACATAACATTTTTTGGCTTATACAACAACAACTATTTGTTCTGAAAAATTGCACTGTGTACAAAAAAGTTATTTAAGAAAAAGCGTTCAGCGGGCTTTGACGAAGCTAAGGGTATCTTAGAGGATCCGCCTAGCACATGGTACAATGAAGAAGGTAGAGTTGTGCTAACAGCAGATTTTAAAGTTTTTTTGTCAATTGTGAAATTTGGCAAAGGCGTTTGTTGAAGTTTTTAAAGGAGCCATTGTTTATCCAACATTCACAATTATCATCAAACATTCACAAAAATGTATTTTTGGCATTCTCTTTCAAGTGACTCTGACAATCTAGCGAACTATTTTTGTTGTTGTTGGGCTAATGATTTTACCATAGCCTAGGCCTTTCGGTAGAGTTTTTTTCCTTAAAATGTATTTAAATATATATTTAACACATGTTCAATATGAGTCATTCCATGCCAAACGGTACGATTTTGGGCAAAAATTTAACGCAATGATTCCGATTTTTATGAAAATTTGCAGATTTGGTCCTCTAGCAATTCTATTTAATCCGCGATTAGAAAAAAAAAATATAATTTTTTTTTTCAAAAGTTATGACCAATTGAACTTTGGTAAAATGGAGATTTTATCAAGGAGGTGTGTTCATTCAGTCGCATGTAACTCCGGAAATACTTGACCGATTTTACTCTGCTATACCTTATTTTGAAGGTAATTTTAAGCACTTCTAAAATAACGAAACGGTATGGCATAACGCCATAGAATTTTTTAAGTTTGTATCATTTTAATCCTTTTATTTCGATTTTGAAAATGATTACATCTTTTTTTATTTTTGAAATTTTGCAGGCGTATTCTTACAGGTCTGTTTTACCGACTGTGTAAGTTTTAAAGTGGTGAAATAATGCGTTCTATTTTTAAAAATTTTTTTTTACCTTATACCTTTTTCACTTCCATGAATATAGAAAATATAATATAGAAAAAAAAAATACTTTTTAATAGTTTATTGACACAAGATATAACAACAACAAAAAAACAAAGAAAAAAAGAAATAAAAAAATGAGTAACGAAATAAATGTTATGCCTTGTATACCATCTTCATACAGTACTGCTCAGAAGATGATGTTGTCTGGACTTTCATTATTTTATCGGGTTGTGGAATGAATGCATGGTAGCCAAGAGTTCCAGAAATTGTTTTCGCTTTTTCAAAACGCTCCTTCAGGTGTTTCGCCCTATCTTGATATTGATAGTTATTGAAGAATTCTGTATGAATATTCTTCACGTTTTTATTCACCCAATCATAAAATTTGACGGCACTATTAATGGGATTTATGAGGCTGGACAAGCTTGCACGTGCTGCTAGTCTTTTGACTGTTCCTCCCAGACCATCGCAGGGCCATTTGCCATGAGACGTTGCAAAAAAATGCCATTCCGCTGGTATTCCAAAATCTTCTACGTGGAACGTCAGATTTAAAAAGTTTTTCTTGTTTTTGTATTGTGCGCTTGCGCCATCAGAAAAGTAAAATATTTTACTTACAGGTCCTAAGGTTTTCTTTAAAAAAATTACAAGCCCCTCCTGGAATACGTGCACGGCTATTGTATCATGTTTTTATTTCTTTTTTTCTTTGTTTTTTTGTTGTTGTTATATCTTGTGTCAATAAACTATTAAAAAGTATTTTTTTTTCTATATTCATGGAAGTGAAAAAGGTATAAGGTAAAAAAAAATTTTTAAAAATAGAACGCATTATTTCACCACTTTAAAACTTACACAGTCGGTAAAACAGACCTGTAAGAATACGCCTGCAAAATTTCAAAAATAAAAAAAGATGTAATCATTTTCAAAATCGAAATAAAAGGATTAAAATGATACAAACTTAAAAAATTCTATGGCGTTATGCCATACCGTTTCGTTATTTTAGAAGTGCTTAAAATTACCTTCAAAATAAGGTATAGCAGAGTAAAATCGGTCAAGTATTTCCGGAGTTACATGCGACTGAATGAACACACCTCTTTGATAAAATCTTCATTTCACCAAAGTTCAATTGGTCATAACATTTAAAAAAAAATTTTAAATTTTTTTTCTTGAAACACGTATATAATATTTTTAAGAGAAGAATGCATACACAAACTAGTTAAGCAATCCAAGCTTGTGATGTAAAAAATGCGTACCGTTTGGCATGGAATGACTCATATATGAAATACGTTTGCCAAGGACTTGAAATTATCGCTTTACCACAGTTTTAATAGGTTTTTTCGCTTGTCAAAAAAACACGCCAATTGTATAACATTATGCATCTTTTATTAGGGTAGCCAGCATTTTCGTTAACTTTTCTGCATGCAGCAAACAAACAAAATCTCAACCGAACAACAACAACCAATCAGCAATCTGCTCCTAGATGATAACTGAGATAAGTAAAATCTACAAAAATTCAGGTTTACCGACAGGCCAACAAAAAACACACCTATTATGGATTCTGTTTTGAGGCATGCTGCGGATTACTAGCTGGCCACAAAGAACACTCATAATATGAATTCCGTTTTGGGGTAGGTTATGTTCGTGGGACTGTAATGCAAATATGTATTAAGTATTGTAAAAAATATTGGCACTTAATTGAAATTCTTGTAAAAAGAAACATTTGTTTAAAAAAGTAATTATTCAATATTAATTATGTATATATATTTTTCGCTTGTAGTTGTAATTAATATAGTGGTATTAGTTAATTAAAAATAATAAAGACTTAAAGACAATTTACAGAAATATATTTTCAATATAAAAAGTGTGGTGTGGGTATTGAATTGGATTTCGATAGACAAAATAATAGTATAAAAATATGTTCTTGCTTTTGTTTTTCTTCTAGATGCTTAATTAGGTTGTATGCATGTTTATTTTTTTTTCAATTAATATTAAAAATAAGTTAAAAAATATAAAATATATTACAATGGAATACTTCTTTCATTCATTTGCTTAATAATAATAAAAAAAATAATTAAGACGCCGTTTAAAAACAAAAATTTTAAATTGCACGAAATTTTGACTCATACATGTAATATAATCATTTAAAAAAACAAGTATAGAAGACAATTTAGATTTTTCTTAAATGCTTTTGTTTCTCGTTTCAAAGACTTTTCATTTGGAGATTGTTGCAGTTTTGGTTGGTTTCTTTAAAATATCTAAAGTGAAATCTTTCTCTTTTTTCTTTCTTATAAATCAACGACATCCTCTTTGGTATATTGGGTATCCCTAAAAGTCTGCCGTGTAGAGGATCGTTGGAGGCCTTCAACTAATGTCTCCTAAAAGGGAAAAAATGCAAAAAACATTTTAGGAATTTCTTAAAATACGTTAACAATACAATGTGATTACCAACATTTATTATGACAAAGTGATGACATGCAGAGTTGTTTTTGCTTCAAATAATTGTTAAAATGTAAAATAAAAAAAACGTAAACACACACGAAAAATAAATCACAAAACCAATGTTTAACAATAAAATTATTTATAATACACAAAAGTTACATATGTAGTTTGTATGCTAGTACGATAAACAACGGAAGACACAAGATTGTAAATTAAACACAGTAAAGCTTACGTGTAGATATATTAAAATAAACAAATACGAATACTATACAGATGTTAAAATAATAAATAAAATGGCATGAAGAGAAAATGAAAAAAAATCAGAAGGTCACTCACTAGTGCTTACAAAGTTGTGGAATATCGAATATTAGATTTTTATGAGATTACAAAACCTGCGGAATTGATATTTACTTTGGTGACTAAAAAGTTAAAGAAATAAAACGAAAAAAAACTTCAGACACGGGGTGATGAAGTTCAATCTGATAATTTAAAAATATATTATATTAAATAATATATATATTAAATAATTTAATATCCATAATTGTCGAGCGCGGTGTGAGGTCAATGTCGTCTTTGGACAGTGAGTGGCATGTCATAAAGCCCAAGACCATAGCCACTTCTATTCCCGTTGTTGTTGTTGTAGCGGCAACTGTGTGCCGGGGTGACAGCCCTTGGCCGAAGATTTGCTGCTTCGGGTCAATCCGGTCCATAGAACCGGCTGTCGTGGGATTGACTTCTATTCCCGTTATCGCTGTCAACGCAAGACGGCGTCGTGAGGTCCCAATGACAGCGCGCGCTTTGGATATTAAAAAAGAATTATTTGCTATTGTTAAAGTGGACAAATCATCGAAACAAAAGAAACGTTCTACTCTGGGTAAAGTAATGTGATCAAAAGTACTAAAAAATAGATTTTTTTAATATCTACTTTGGCTTTTTTTCTTCAGCATTGTCCATTCAAAGCATCAAAGGTCTCAGAAAGTACCTTGGGAATGACTGTCTGTGTCAGACACAAGTTAAAGTCGTTTTCCAACACACAGCTTGTACTATAAGTATTGCTGAACTTAAAATTTTAATGTAGCAGCCGACTTTATTGTTTGCAAAAAGATGGTCGACCTGACTCCTCTTTTAAAGTAAGGTTGTGTTGGTCCCGACAGGGCACAGGCGTAACGGACGTTTTATACTGTCGAAATAAAAATATAAAACTTTTGAAGAAATATGACGTTCACGTTGTAGAACTTTATGAAAGAAGGTTTCTTTTTTTCAACACTAGTGCAGAATTTTCATAAAAAATTAAATAACTTCTCCTCAAAAAAAAATTTAAAGAAGTCAGCTGATTCAAGTGTTAGAACTGTTTGTTTTATTAAATCTTTTAATAAACTGTCGTGGTCGAATATAGCATAAAACCTTTCAGTGGTGGTTCACCACGTAATGCTGGTGAAATTTTGATATTAAAAGTAAAATAATATAAACGCATATCGAGCAATCTTGCATTGAGAAATGTTTTGCGCCTGTCCTTCAAAACCATATTAAAAATTATACAGAAGACTTAATTCTTAATAGAGGCACGTCCCAAATTAGCCCCGAAAAACTTAAAAGCAAGATTAGATTATACTTAGTAGGGACATTTACACATTGAACAACATTGAACACATCCATTTCAATAGAAGAACTGAACATACCCCGTTAATGTCATATGGGTTTTGAAAGCTAACCTCAATAGCGTTAGTCTGTAACGGGATTTTAAAATTGTTTCAACTTTCATCATGGAGTGGTCAGATAATGAGAAGCGTATCGCTGTAACAGCGCTTTTCAAGTGTGAAATGAAATAACGATATTTTCAAAACGCTCCGGCCACTAGGGATTAGCCGCATGTTCGTCTACCGATGCATAAAACTGTTTGAGGAGACTGGATATGTAAAAGACCGCCACCGGTCGGGCCCACGCTCTGTTCGAACACCGCATGTCATCACAGCCGTTAAATCAAGAATTCACAGAAATCCGCTCCGAAAACAGAAAATCATGGCCTGTGAGCTGAATATCACACAAAAGTCCATGAGTCGAATCATTAAAAAGACTTGGGACGTGGGCCTTCCAAACGACGTACCGGACATTTATTGACTGCAGCTTTAAAAAAAATAGGATTGAAAAATGCAAACGTCTTTTGGCGAAGCACGCTGACAACTTGCACAGAAAAATGTTGTTAATCGATGAAAACATTTTTACCGTTCAGGAAAAATTTAACAAGCAAAATGATAGAGTGTATGCGCGGTCATCTATGGAAGCATCTGAACGGTTTTAGATGACAAGGTTTGTCACAAAAGATACCCCAACATTGGATCTCTTAAGACTGCTTTGGTTCGAGCTGTGGCCAATTTTCCAATGGACGAGGTTCGTGCAGCTTCTGACGATTGGCCAGTGCGACTTAAGGCGTGTGTAAAGGCAAAAGGTGGACATTTCGAAGAAGAAGATTCTTTTTGGATACAATATACATCAATAAATATATTAAAAAATAGTTGGTCCATAAACATTCAGTACTTTTTATTTTACAGTATAAAACGTATGTAGCAGTATTTATGTCCCTACTAAGTACATTAGGGTTGGTTGATTTACCAACAAATATTGCGGCATCGGTGTTTCGAAAAAAATATTGTCCTTACTAATCGATCCTCCCTAATATACAGGGTGGAGCGCGGAGTTTGCCTTTTTGCACTGCAGGCTGTGGCGGCACTGCTGGTCGAAGAGAGTGGAGAATGTGCGTGGCTTATAGTGGCTGACGGGAGATTTGTATTGGTCTGCCTTTCAGTTGCCATCATGCATTGGACATGTCAGGAGAGGTCATTTTGTGTTGAAGCGTATTTTTCAAATGCGAACTCGATCATTGCAGTGCAGCGTGCTTTTCCCCCACGCGGAGGTGTTCCTGGACGGCAATCAATTGTAAATTGGGTAACTTCATTGAAAACAGCAGGGAATGTGTCATGTGTACGAAGGGGACTTAAGAGAAGGATAACAACACCACAAAACAACGAGAGAGTTAGAGCAGCAGTACTGCAATCTTCGAAACGCTCTGCTTGGAAGCAATAACTTGCGGTTGGCATTTCCAGATTTTTTTAGCCGGCTCTTGAGGAAATACAATTAAAGGATACATGTTTCCAATAGAATGGTATCACTGCACACACAGCAAGGGTTACTATGAATTGTTTGAGCAATCCCGCGAATGCCGGTTCTATGTGCCGGATTGACCCGAAACTCTTCGGCCAGGGGCATTCACCTCATCAATATATGTTTTTTGTTCTTCCAATATGAATTGTTTGAGGAAAATGTTTCTTGGACGGCTTATCACTTTAAGGTGTGATGTGAACTGGCCGGCACGCTCACCAGACTTAGGCCCATGCGATTTTTTTCTTTGGGGTTACCTAAAGTCGAAAGTGTATATCAACCGTCCCAACACCTTGGAAGACCTAATTAACAATATTGAGGCTGATATTGGCAGAATACCAGTCGACATGCTTGTTAGAGTTCATGAAAACATCAGAAAACGTATGCAGCAGTGTGTGGATAGCGACACTTGCCAGATACACTATTTAAAACCACGTAATTTAAAAATTCCCTTACTGTTCAATTTATGTTAAATATAAAATTCATTTTTTTAAGGTTCATCATTTTTTTATTTCATTTCCAAATAAGCATATTACCGCGCTCCACACTGTGCATTAGAGCGTACCAGGTTACAAGTAAAAAAAAAAAAGTTCGCCGTACACCTTCGAATATGAAGTATTATTGAAAGGTAGTTTCAAAAAAAAAAATTGTATTTTTTTATGCCGAACGTAGGGGTAGCGCTTTTACATTTTTCTATATAACTTCTGCATTTATAAACGGATTTTAAAGTGTGATACATCGATGTTTTTGTCTCGACGAGGCCGATTTTTTTGTCTTTGAAGTCATTGAGCTCAAGCACCCCGCGCGAGCTTTAATTTTCTGATATTAGAGTGGTACATTAGGGTAGTAGCAACTGAGATATGATGGGTAAGTACCAGAAGGGGGTGCTTGAGCTCAATGACTTCAAAGACAAAAAAATCGTCGAGACAAAAACATCGATGTATCACACTTTAAAATCCGTTTATAAATGCAGAAGTTATATAGAAAAATGTAAAAGCGCGACCCCTACGTTCGGCATAAAAAAATAAAAATTTTTTTTTTGAAACTACCTTTCAATAATACTTCATATTCGAAGGTGTACGGCGAACTTTTTTTTTGAGGTACGCCCTACTGTGCATGCCTATCAGATATTTAAAGGAATTTTCATTGCCTTGTTTAATGTATTTTTAATGCCAGAAAATATCACACAAAGAATTAAAAATCCATGAACTTTATTTTCACCCCTACAAAAAAAAAAAAATTCCTCCCGGATGCAGTTTTCCCATATTCGGGTACTTCTGAAGATATCATTCCAATTTGTCTTCGATATTTGTTACTTGATTTTAGTTGGCGGAGAAACTAAAGCAAAGAAATTTAGGGGAAACAAAAAATATCGGATTCGTGAAAAAGTTGATAAAAAAGTGAATGTTTCTCTATAGTAATAATTCTGGTTCTTCAATTATTTTATAAAGTGACATATTTTGTCATCGGATTTGTACATTCCACTCTGTCTGTTGTAAGCCGTTAAAGTGATCTCTGATAATAAATATTAAAGAAATAAAATATGAAATATCACACAGGACAAATGTTTCGTTTTTTTACGGTTGAACATTATGGGATAGGGATACGTGTTAAAAATGAATTCTTATGAAAATTAAAGCGTTGAAGCACTGTTAACAAAAAGAAGCCCTTTTTCATGATAAAAGGATTTGAGCAGTTGCGTATAAGGCTGATTCATGGAATATTCATCAAACCTCAAATACTGATGATATTTCTTTGCCAGCGATACGTTTAAAAACCTCTTCAGTCGCTGTCGGCAGGCTTTTTGTTGTCGCTTCGTTTTCTTTCTGTTTTTCGCTGTGCAGAAAATCGCGCGTCTTCGCCGATGACGTTGATGATGTTCGACTATTGCGTATATTTAGAATTTCATTTGTTCCATTTTCGGCTATTATTGTTTTACTCAATGTTTCCTTAGTTTCACTATTAGTGCAACTTGTGCTCATGATTTTCGAATTTATTTCCTTCGAAGATATTGTGGAGGACATTGATGTGGAAGACGTCGACGAAGAATTACGGTTGATATTGTTCATTTTGTTTATTGCCGATGATGAGGATGATGTTAGTAACGAACGTGGTAACACTTGGGGTTTTAAGGGCAAATCTAAGAGTGCGTGACATATGTGTTTGTTTTTGTTTTTTGTCGGGATCATATATAAAATGTACAAAAGAAAAACAAGGGGTCAAATAAAACAAAATTAAAATAAAAAAGTTTTATAAACTAGAATAGGTGGTACTGATAAAAAAACAAGCTAAAACAAAACCAAACTAGTTTCGATAATATATTGTAAATTAAAAAGACCGTGTGAAATATTTATAAAAATGTTTGAAAATTTAATTGTTTACAAATTAATTTAGCAACTATTCGTTTAATCTTCTTTGGTATCTTTTTTATCTATCCGAATTTGAGTATTTAAATAACCAAATTTAAAAACCCACTGTAAATCAAGTATTTTTTATTGCCGGGAATCCAAATCTCATATAGACATTTAAATTTTTTAATTGTTATCAGAATGTAAAGTATTTTTTTAAACAAGTAAGGAAATGCTAGATGACACTGACAATATTGTGGATAAAACAAATATAACGAAAAGGGGCAAAAGTAAATAAAATACGTTATCAGGCCATATATGTTTGATTCTGAGATTATGGGCCAATTTGTTGTCCTTGGTTGTTTCAAGCGTGAAAAATAAAATATATTGTACTTTATTATTTACTACACAATAAATCTTTATAGGACCTTTAATGTCTTTAAAATTGTTTTTTAAAAAAAATATTTGTTTTTCAAAAAATTTCCTACCAAAGTGTTCAAATGTCATTACGCTGGTTGTCCCTAGCACTACTTTCAATTGAAATTTTCTCATTTTTTTAACAAAAATATTAATTATTTATTTAATAAAACCAGTCCATAGTAAAAAATAATATTCAATTAATTTTGTTGCTATTAACGATTATAATTTTTTATTCAATTTATTTTTTTATGGATGTTTATTTTTTGTCCCTGAAAATACACAGTATTCCCCTGTAAAATCTGATATTCGCTAAAATTCAAATCCAATCCTGATTTCAAGCAACTCAAATTTGATTGAACATTACTGAAGTGCGTTTTCGTCAACAGTTTTATTAAAATTAAGTAAGTCGTGTTTTGTCACTCGTTACGAACGCTCACACTTAAGTTAGTCATTCCCCTGTGTTGTTTTTTAAAATGATAATTAATACTTTTTATAATTTTGCAAGTGTTTTTTTGTGTTTATTGCAAGTATAAACATCCAGCTCAAGTCAATTTTGTAAGGGTAAGTACTTAAATAAACATTTAAGGGGGTTTTGTAGAAATTCGTCATTCCCCTGACAAAATTTTTCACAGGGGAATGACGATTAACAGATTATTTTCTTTTATTATTTTTAGAAAAGATCTGAATTAAAATGAATTTGTTGATTTTAAAAAAAAAATACTATATATTTTATTGTCTTCGTCATATTTTTAAATTGTTGCATGACTCCGTTGAAAAATTAAAATTTTGATGTGTACCTTTTAAAAATGACTAGTCTTTCTTAGAACTAAGACATCTACCTGAATTAAATATTCAATTCTGCAAAAAAATTGAATTCCAAAAATGATGTCGAAATTGGCCCATAATCTCAGAATCACCCATATATGTACTGGGACGTGTCGACTTTTATTAGTATTCCTTCATATTGCATTGTCGACTTGATAATACTCTCTCCACCATGGGATGATGGGAAAAATAAATGGTAATACTATATGCTTAAAAGCTGCTTGGGATGGTTAATGGGCGGAATTGGCATGAAAAATTTCGTTTTATTTTGAGATTTTGCTCAACATATTTTAATTATTTGTGGAAAAACCATAGCTAAAATATGGGCCGTTAGTGAAGCCTTACCCAAGACGGAGCTTAATTTATGAAGCCCAAAAATTGGACCCATAACCATAAGAAAATGAGAAACGAACAAACATACATACTCGTATATGGTCATTCATATTCAAGCAAATTTTAGTATATTTTGATATGCTCATCTATTTTCAAAATCTACATACATGTTGGTCTCATACGTATGAATGCCAACACTTTGGACGGACTCATGGACCCAAGTGATCTTAAAGATTCCTTAAGAGCAGAACTAGCTATCAGTAGCAAATATGAATCCTAACTAACACCGTTTTCGTTAGAAGCCAAAAATGAATTTGTTTTTAAGATTTTGCTGAGGCTAGGTCGTACACATTGACCTAGGGGGCCTTAATAGTCACAATATACTTACATAAGTCCCACAACATCGCATTAAAAAACAAGAAGAAACTTCTTTCAAATCAGTATGCTGTGCACGATTCAATTCTTACACACACTGACCGGGACCTACTATTTAAAACCGGCTAATGCGTTTTATAAAAAAAGTTTTTCATAGCTAAGAGATTAATCTCTTACTCGTAAAGCCGCCGGCATTTACGAGGTGGAAACCCGCCGCTGAAAACTGATAGTCGTGCACATTTCCATCACACTACAGCGGCCCACATAGTCAAAATATACAAGCACTTATAAATATGGGCACATGTGCACTTGAGTTAAAGCACATTTCGTTACGAACATTAGTATATTTCTATTTATATGAAGCTATGGGCCCAAGAAACGGTCCTAATGGTTTAAACAAATGTCCGCAAAATTTATTGCTAATGCAAATATGGTTTATTTTTTTTTAAAAATTTGGCTGAGGCTTAATCTATTAGGACTATAAATATGATATTTTTATTTTACCCATCTCAACAACCACTTGTTATAATGTGTTAGGACATTATGACTTATGACCCCATGTTTGTTATGCCGATCGGATCAGAGTCACTTTCTGACTCTGTTGAGTGATGTCCGCCGGTCCGTCTCTCCAAAATCGTTGTAATCAAATTACAGGTCGCACTGGTACATTTTATTTTGACCAACATTTTGCACGGGACGTTATACGTGACCAATACAATTTAACAAATAGCCCTGATAGCTCTCAAATTTCGCAAACTTCGTTTTTCAAGACAAATAATTATCCATTGAACAGGGATTAACCGTCTCAAGACCTCTTGCATCTATATTTAAATAGAAGACAAGTTTTTAACAAAATGGCAAAGTGACATTGATTTTCGTGGCTGCACACTGTTTTTATCATGATTTCGGGTCCGTGACAAGCCTCTGAAAGCTTTGCTGAAAGTAAAACCGAAAATCTATAAGGCCAGGCTCTCCCCAAACGAATGAGAACTACTGTTGTAAACTTTACTTTTCAAGTTTTCTTCACACAATTGCCCACGAAAACAAAACTCACTCTTGCCACCACTACAGAGACTCCACATCTGAAGAGGGTTGTCACGGACCCGAAATCATGATAAAAGCAGTGTGCAACCACGAAAATCAATGTCACTTTGCCATTTTGTTAATGTTATGAGCAAAAAAATAGTTTTAACTTGCCCTACACTAACCTCAGTTAGTTGAAAGCTGAATATTGTCTTTTAACTACCATGGTCTAGTTTAGGTTGTTTTACATGTAAAAATATAAATATAATATAAATAAATATAGCACTTCCTTACTTGCATAAATACATTTTCTAAGAAACCAAATGCTTATCACGATTTTCAATAAAATATGAATTGCAAGGATTTAAACAGAAATACTACGAACATACGTACACATTCAGAGAAAATCGAGTTCTTTCAAAACGTAGTACTTAAATTTTATGACATTTATGTTTAAATTTTAACCGATTATGCCTTCATTTACTCTTATGTTGTGTTAACTAATAGCAATAACTTGTTGTACATTTTTGGTAAGATTTGTTGCCTGTTGGGTTAACATACCTAAACGATTGAGACCAGCCGCAAGTTCCCTCACAGACTTCTTTTCTAGTGCAGCACCTGAAGAATAAAAATATAAAAGATAGTTAATAAATGAAAGTTAGTCATTTCCATACTAATTGGATTTGATTGCATGTTTTCTAAAATTCAATTTAGATCTAAATAAGATTAGCCGTAACCTAATACAAAATTTATTTTATTTTTTTCTTTACATAGAGCTTTTAGCCATGTTAGGGATCTTTTTATAAGTAAGTTAAAGTTTAATTTTTAAAGAAACATTTAAAAAATTTTAACATTTTTGTCTTGAATAAATTGTAAAAGGTGTTCGTTTTAGACGTATGGCTTTCAATCTGGCCACACTTTTTTCAGAGTGGGCCTTTTTGATAGCCGTCATTGATTAATGCTCAGTTTGGTTTGCCATTTCATAATAAATAGACTTACTACGGAACAACCATTGCAAATCGTGGTAAAAGGACCTAAAACGAGATGGCTATCGATCCTGATTTTTACAAGAACATTTGTGTTACAGTCAGTGGGGAACGCTATAGAGCCATGATTACTGACTTGTTCGTGCCTGAAATGGAGGATGTTAATGTGGACGACCTTTGGTTCCAACAAGACGGCGCTACAAGCCATACAGCCAACGAAACAATCAATTTATTGAAGGAATCATTTCATGCCAGTAACACAGATTCAACTTCGTGTAAGAACTTCTTACAATTTTTCAGCGGCGGGTTTCCACCGCGTAAAAGCCGGCGACTTTACGAGTAAGGGATTAATCTTTAAGTAATTTAAAAACTTCTTTAGAAAATACTTAGCCGTTAGGAGCCGACGGTAAATAGAAGCTACCATTCCGTACGCACACGTATTATATCGTGCACAGCTCACACAGCACAGTTTGTTAACCAATGACTTAACTCTAGCGGGTTTGTTATCCAGTCTTAGTAATCGTGGCATCACCAAAAATAACACTAACTCAACTTCCATTTCTAACTTAGAGCTTCGCAAAATGAAAACATAAACAAGAATTTTTTTCAAAATGCCAATAATTGAGTTATGATGATTTTCTTGCAGATGACTGCCGTTCAATGGTTAAACCAGCAGTGAAAAATTGAAAATTGTTCCGATTGTTTTTGTTACAAATGTTGCAAACACATCTCAGCGGGTAAATAATGGGACCAGCTAGGTAGGGTTGTAATGAATTATTAGCATCATATTGGATATTCGCATTTGCAAAAATCTATTTTGGAATATTCGTTTTCGCATTAGCAAAAAAAAAAAGGATCTCAGTATTAGCTTTAAATATAAGTAAGTAAAATATTCATTGAACAGGGATTAACCGGCTCAAGACCTCTTGCGTATATATTTAAAAAGAAGACAAGTTTTTAACAAAATGGCAAAGTGACATTGATTTTCGTGGCTGTACGCTGCTTTTATCATGACTTCGGGTCCGTGACAACCCTCTTCAGAAAGATTTATTTTTGTTTTTCGTCTAAATTAATATTTTAGGCCATACTTATAAAAATGTACGAAAAGTTTCAACTTCAAAATTTCTTTATAGAATTGTTCTTTAAACCTAAAGTAAGTTTTTATGAACTGGAGAGTGGGTTTATGTTCAAAAACTCAACTGCAATACTTAAAAATGTTGTGAACACAGACAGTAGGAATGAAACCGACTGCAACATAACCTCACCAAGCGCTTTAAACTCTATTTTGTCTAATCACACATCAACTAGTATTGATATCTGTATTGATATCCACAAATCGGCAACTATATCAAAACGGATCGATCTTTTTAATTTCCAATCATGTTTTCCTATGTGTATAACAACGATATAAAACAAATTTTAGTAAAATCTAATGGAATTTGCAGGTCTTATGGTGGTTACGCCTTGGAGCGATTTCATCTTCTGCCTAACACAAAATTAAAGTGCAAAGTTTCATCGATATCGTTGCATAATTGCGACCAACACTTTGATAACAAGAAAAGATGGACAGCTGGACATGTCTAAGAATTAAATATTTCTGAGTCGAACCGTACAATTTTGAACGAGTCTATAAAACCTTTTTACTGGGTGTTACACTCATCAGTACAAACTCATAATACACCTGTACCAAAGAGTGGTGGGGGTATAAAAAGCAATACATAATGCTGTTGTTGTAGCGGCAACTGTGTGTCCATAGAACCGGCTGTCGTGGAATAAAATCAATAAATAATAACAGCTTTTGCAGAAAGGTATGTACTCGCAAACATCAATATTCGATTTCGTATTCGCAATAATACTCGTAAATATTTTTATATTCGCTTTAGCAACAAATATTTTTCAATATTCGCATTCGCTTTCTTTTAACCCACTTTTGTAACATCCCTACTAGGAGACAAGTTTGCTGCATTCTACACTCGTTTCAAATAATAACAGGGTAAGTAGATTGCAGAGCAAGGCCTTCCACGATTCCTTATATTGGTAGAACTTCTAGAATGCCTGCAGGAAATGGGCTTCCAGAATGCATTTGAAGAATATTAAAAAATATATCCAGCTCAAAATTAATTTTAAATTACACAGTTTTCAAAATATTTTTTTAGTTTCTCTTCAGTGAAATTGGAACCTACTATATTTTAGTTGCAACTCCAATATGTTTCGTGCTGGCCTATCAAACCCAATTGCTTGTTAACGT
Organism: Hydrotaea diabolus; assembly: GCA_963513945.1. NCBI lineage: Eukaryota > Metazoa > Arthropoda > Insecta > Diptera > Muscidae > Hydrotaea > Hydrotaea diabolus. Next base: position 78,236,764 of record OY740720.1, read on the forward strand.
AAAACGGCTAATATATCTTCACTGTCTATCGCTGTGAGGAACAACTCATGTGCTGCCTTCATTCACCAGGTATTGTGGCAAGCCTTCCACGAAATGGTATCCAGTAATGAATATGGGATCTATTCCATTGGAAATATAAGGCTTTCCTGCAGTCCTTCTCAAGAATGCACAAACATAAGAATGTGTGCTGGAAGAGAAAGCCTTCTGGATCGGCTCTGAAAGAAAACCTTCTAGAAGGTTACGATCTATCTCATTGAAAATATACGGTTTTCCTGCAGTCCTCCTCAAGAATGTACAAACATAAGATTGTGTGCGGGAAGACAAAGCCTTCTGTCTATGATATTTTGCACATCAATCCGCTAGGATACGTCGCTTAAGAGTGCGCTGAACAAACCTACTTACTAAATTTACTTCAAAAACTTACCCGGTGTTATACCAACAATACTGCCAAGACCGGAACCACCTTGTGCTATAGCCATGCCGGGTGTTATACCAACAATAGAACCACCAGTACTATTACCAAACGGCACCACTTCAACTTCTGTAATAAATCCATAGAATTCGTATATCAAACATAAATTTGGAAACACAATTACGATAAGCTGACCTTTACCTTCTTCTAGCTTTTCCGGTGTGGTTTTACTGGAATCACTGCCCGAGTGTACAGAATTCGCTCCTTGTGCTTTCGGTTCATTGCCCACAACAGACCAGGGTCGGGGTTTTTGTAATACAATGGGTGTGCGTAATATACCATTACCAGTCTTAACAATAACCGTTGACTCCGTATGCGATTTTATCGAATCCGAACTGGGTGAGCGCATTTTATCCTCGCGACTCGAGGACACCTTCAGCAAACGTTCGGCTGGCGTGGGAAGCAGAGAGGAATCGGGGGCACATTCATGCAGCCCACTACCGCCTTCAGTTCGCATTTTGACCAGCGGCGACTTACGACCCACTAATGGTGAATACTTTTCTAAATTGTCTGTCGAGCGAGAACGTGTAGCCCAGGCGGCACCTTTCAACAACGGCGAGTGGCGTTCCAATTTAATGGGTCTACGTTCCTCCAGAATGGGCGTTGTCTCTTCAGAGGTCATTTGATCGTTACCATTGCGACTCATCGTGGGACTGTCAACAAACGATAGAGAGCTGCATTCCTCTGAGGTGGGTGATACTAAGGGTGTAAGTGTGGTTGGGGTTACCGAACCAGGTCGAAAGAATTGATCTAGACCCTCACCAATTTCCCTGGTACTGATACCATTTTCCATAGCAGTAACCAATGGTCGGGTGGGAGCTCGAGTCTTGGCCCTTTTCGGACGACCCTTGACTAGATGTTGCAGTTGAAACGAGGCACTGGGCAATTCTGTAATGGAGTCGCAACATTCATCACCGCCGCCATCATCTAATGCCCCTCGACTGTCGCTAGTTAAGGTGCCATCTCCGTTTATCGATGAGTCTCGTCTCGACATTTGTGATGTAGAACGATGCGATGATGGCGATTCCAATAAATCGGGTATGTGGCCCAAACTGAGATTTTCCACCACCGATTGTGGCCGTACTTTACGCGCAACCGAACGTCTTTTGGTGGGCATGTGTGGTGTAGCCTTGACGTTAAAGAAAAATAGTTTTTTTGAGAATACTTTCATTTTAGATATTATTCGGGGGAAAAATTCAAGGAATATGGATAGAATCATCGTCAATGAAAGTTCATGCTTTTTATATATGTATGGTGGGAAATGAATAGATGGGGGTTGGAAGAGTAAAATGCAAGATTACAATGCTTTTTCTAAACAGAGAACAAAATTAAAAAAGTCTCTACCTATAAAAAAATAAAAGTATAAATGAGTTGTGATCTAATGAGAACTACAATTTTTTTACCAAAACCTAAAAATAATGCAAACAAATCTATCAAAAATATTATAAATTAGGCTTAGTACGAAGTAAATGGGGAGTGATTGTTTGAGTAACTTAAATCAATGATGCATTTCAATAATTTTCTTTTTTTTAGATTATATTCGGTATATATACTTATATAAGTAGAATGCCTAGAAGTGATTTATAATACTATGGTGGAAAATCTCTCACTTACAGTCGGTTGAACCGACTTACATGTACCCTAACTCATAGACGGTCCTTATCCAGGGTGGTCCAAATTTAACTTTCGTGTTAAAAATTCATATTATTCGTTTATCAAAACAGCTAAGATTCCCGCTATTAATGGAACACAGTTTCATTCATGTGGCTGCCTTGCCCTGTTTACAGTAAAAAAAATTGTCTTATACCTTGTTAAAGGTTTCTGAGTCTTTATGGGCCTGAGTGGTTAATAGATTGTTTGCAAAAAATCGGCAATTTACGGTAGCCGAAACAATTCTAACGTCGGGAAGTCACAACTTTGCAGAGACGGCTGATAACTCGATAACCGAACATGGCGCGCACAAGATCGATGGTAACGTGGACCGTGTGGTATTGCGCGTCATCTTGTTAAACCAAAAATCGTCGTTCAATCTTCGGCCACAAAAATAGTTTTTTTTTTGCTTCTGTTGCACTCACCGTTAACTGAAGTGGCATTTCCAGCTGCATTTTCAAAGCAAATGGGCCAATGATGCCACGGCTTCAAAATCGGCACTAAACTTTCATTTTCTGAGGATGAATTATCTTCTTGATAATCAAGAGTGGGGTTGCAAATGCCCACAATCAGAAAATATACTTTTTCGAACAAAATCTTAACCCATTTCGAGCTGAACCGCCAAAGCAGAGATACAATATGAAAGCGAATGCTGGTGTGCCTTTACTTCTGAGTCTTTTGGACCTTGTAAGCGATTAAGGATAGGTCTTTGTGATAAATTTGAATCAGGCGGATAATTAAAATGTGAAGATCGATGACAAGTCGATGTTTCAGGGATAAGTGGCACACTCTCGGCTACTATAGCCACATTATCGCAGTGCGCACCGTACGAAGACGAGGCGTGTTTTGTCTACTACTCCGCATTGCCTTTAAAAATAAGTTTACATGATTTTCCTACGTTGTTCATGTGCGATTCATTTCGCTCCAAGGAGATACTGTTTTACTGTCAAAATATTGAGCGGAAAAGAGTGTCACTGACGAAATGATTCATCAAAAGATTAACTAGATAGACCAGCTGGTTTGTTATTTCCCGGATTCAACTTAAGATAATTTGTTGGATTTTTTTTTCTTTGCCGAACTATTGTATCGGAATAAAAATTAATGAAGAACATTGAAACTGAGGATTGATGATTTTTTTAATACACTCCTAATCGAAGCGTCTAAATAAATTTCAGAGAGACACTGGGGTTTAGCTTCTATTTCATTGCCATCAATGTCTTTTTTATTTACTGTAAGAACAAAGTTGAAATAGATTCAAACGGATTGCAGAGGGCCGTTAGCAAAGTAGTATCATCATCTACATATGTGAGGCGCAAAATAGAAAGGGACCTAAGGGTAAAAACTAGTTTTGTTCAGGAGAGCCATTTTAAAGACTTAAATACGTGTATCTTCGGTGTACCACCACTTTCATAAAACGCGCATATCTCTGGGAGGAAACACTTTTGGGGCATGGGATCGGTCTCATTCGATGCTCAGATGTTGTCCACATCAAAAAAAAGTGAAAATTGATTTTTTTACCCTTAAATCGCTTTCTCTATGCGCTGTCACATATATAACTATGGTCAAAATAAAGCATTTTAGCATATTTTTTTCAATTAAATGACGTAGTTTAAACGTCGTAGTATACACGACTATCAAACAGGAAAATACGGTTTAAAGTCTGGGTACGAACATGTACAGCTGTGTTCAAAATAATAGGAGTACATCTGTTCTAATGTAATCTTGCTGTTGTAACAACTTGCAAATCACGCCATAATCTTACGGTATTTTGTACGATTTGTAAAATGAGAAACACAAACGTAAGACTTCGAGTGTGGATAACCGGCAATTATTACAGCAAGGAAGAACCTTTGGCGTCGTCCAAAAAGATTCAGAAGATCTTCATCTTTATGTAAGTGACGTAACGATACATAGTCGATTGATAAAAAAATTGCTTACGAAGATTAGACGGAAAGTACCATTACTAAGTAAGAAACAGGTAATGGCTCGGTTGGAATCTACTCATTGGGCAGCTGCAAAATAGCGAAACATGTTGTGGATTGCCAAAGAAAATTCGTCCTTTTTGGTTGCATCGGTTCTGGACCAAACAGGGAAACACGCAATACGCCTTAAAGTAGTACACCCTGAAAATCGTTAAGCATGTTTAGTCAAAAATTGTGATATGGGAATTTTTCTCTTCTACCGCTGTAGGCCTCCATTAATGATAAGAGGGTTGCTATATATAAATTGGTCATGTGGCAACTGTTCCGCTTAAGCAACGTAGGACGGTCAATTCTGAGTGGTACAACACAATTTGTTTGCCAGAAGTCTTCGTAAAAATTCGAAAACCAAACAAGAGAAGACGAATCATTGTGCACCATGACAATGCGAGCTCTCACACATCGGTTCAAGCCAGCGCCTTTTTGACCGGCAAAAACGTCGAATTGATGGATCATCCGCAGTGCAGCCCTGACTTGGCACCCAATGACTTCTCTTCTACCGCTGTAGGCCTCCATACCCTTAATTAATGATACGAGGGTTGCTATATATATTTCTTGCCTTGGCAACACTAGTGTTGCCTGGCGCCATCTGACATTTCCATTGGAAAGTTTGACATTTTTTAGCATAAAAGTACTCACAACGTTTTGACGCACGACCATCATTTGTGTTGTTTACAGTGACTTGATAAAATCAATTTGGGAGAAAAAATGGAATTAACTCGTGAACATTTTCGTGGGATCATTTTTCACAACTTTCGACGTAAATTATCACGACAAGAGTGCATCGTTGAACTTAAATCTTTGTATGCCGATGAAGCACCATCCTATAGCACTGTGAAAAACTGAGCGAGCGTCTTCTTTGACTGGTACAAAGAAATTTGGAAAAAAATATGATCGCGGTGCTTTAAAAGACGTTTATAAGATCGTCACAGGTGACGAATCATGGATCTATGCGTATGAGCCCGAAACAAAACAGCAATCGACCGTGTAGATCTTCGACGACTAGCCAAATCGAACGAAAGTTGTTCGTGGAAGAACCAGTTTGATGCAAATGGTCGCCTGTTTCTTCGGCAAAACTGGTCATGTGGCGACTGTTTCGCTTGAGCAACGTAGGACGGTCAATTCTGAGTGGTACACCACAATTTGTTTGCCTGAAGTCTTGGGAGAAATTCGAAAAACAAACAAGAGAAGACAAAGCCATTTCACCATGACAAAGCCATTTCTCAAACCATCGCCTTTCTGACCGGCAGAAACGTCGAATTGATGGGTTATCCGCCGTACAGCCCTGTCTTGGCACCCAATTAGTTCTCTTAATTCCCACACATGCAGAAAAAAATGCGTGGTCAACGATTTTCGTCACCAGAAGATGCTGTTGAAGCGTTCAATAACCATGTTTTGGAGGTGCCTCAATCGGAGTGGAAAAAGTGCTTCGACAATTGGTTTGAGCGCATGCAAAATTTCAAAACAGCTCGTTTTGAAATTCCGGTGTTGCAAACGGAATGACAAAGTTAGTAAACACTTTATCCTATGAGTGTATAAATAATTTGTTGTTTTTGTAGCGGCCGGGGTGACAGCCCTTGACCAAAGAATTCCTGTTTCGGGTCGATTCGGTGCATAGAATAGGCTGCCGGGGAATCGATTTGTAATTCAGTTTCTAACATCTCGAAAATTTAATCAGAGACCCCATCATGAAGGCTATACCGTATTATTCGGAGACGCTATAAAGTATATATGTATATGAGGAAATCTCTGCAAAACAAATCATGAAACTAGTTTTTTCCACGCCTATAGTTATAAGCTCTTTTTGCTTGTAAATAGGCGAAATCGGCTAAGAGAGGGAAAAGCTTCCCATTAAGGGAAGAAAGACAGCTCGGAAAATTTAACACTTTTTTAAGAATTTACTCAATATATCATAACTACTTGTGGGCGAACCATAACTTAAATGGGAACTGTTGGTTTAAACGAACTTAACACCTTTAATAAGTGGCATGGTAGCTTAACCTTGGAGCTCCGGTGGTCCAAAAAGGGCCTACTTGGTTCTGAGAAACGTCCACTGATACACAAGTGGACATAAAGTCATTCAAAGTTCATTACAGCTCGATATAGGCATGTATTTTAAAATTTTTGTGTAAAATAACATTACACTTCGATGTATTTTGAAAACCTGCATAAAATTAAGGGTCGGTGTGGACCGCAGTGGCCAAAAAACGGATCAATAGTAAATATGGACATAATTAAAGCAAACTTCGTTACGAATCTTAATGTGGGCTTTATTTGAAGATTTTGCAGAAAGTGTGGCTCGCACCCAAGGACCACAGGGACCAAAAATACGGCCCTTACGGCTAAATGTAAAATTTGGACATAAGGGTACTCAAATTAACGCAAATTTCACTAAGAATCTAGTTTAGTAAACATTTTGAAGATTTTGCTGAAATTAAGGAAGGACTTAAGGACCCGAGGCCCAAAAGAACGGATGTTGAAAAGAAGCGACCACTATTAAATATGCAATTTTTAACTTATGAATTTTGTCACGTATCCAAATATGGATACTCGGCTGACATAGAGGCTCAGACTAATTCAATTGGAGAACATTTTGTTACGAATCCAAAAAAAAGGGTAAAAAAATCAATTTTCACTTTTTTTGATGTGTGGACCTAAATAGGGATTGTAAACAAACGATAATTGTTATTTCTGCTATTTTAATACAGACTTTATGATGGACTGTACATAAGACTTGGCCTAGGTTTGTACAATTAAGTAAAAACGAGGACTATTAATTAAAAATTAAAATTTAATTTTTTTTGGTTGTATCCTAATTTTCCTTTTCAGGGGACATTTTTTTTCCTTTTCGTAGATATTTAAAAGTTAAAGAAGTGAACTATTTTAATAATTTTTTAATTAAAATTTTGCGAAAATTAGCCATCTGCGTTTGTTATTTTTAGGTAATGTTGAATTTAAAAGACATGGCTTATTATTTTTCTGTCCAAAGCAAGGTTTATTTAATTTAGTCTTATATTTGATAATTCGTGGTTATGGGCTTATTTACTTTGTATTGAAATTTGTTACTTAAATTTATTCGAATTTTTACTTTATTACTAAAATATAACTGCACAAGAAATAAAAGAAAATCCGAAATTTCCTTTTGATAGAACAAGGTTTAAGATTTATACTTGTAGTAGTATTTTCCTAACTTAGAATTTAAATTCATTAAGTACGACTGTAGCTTTTAAGTAAAATGCATCATTGATTTAATTATCAAATAATATATATATAGTTTTTTAAGGTTATATTAAAATGTATTTTGTATTTTTTTTTATATGGAGATAATGCTTTTCGCTTTTGTTCACCAAGACAAACTACTTACAAGGTTGAGATATTCCAATTTCTGTGGTAATTTTTTTTGAAACATTTTTTGTGTGTGTAATTTTTGATTTTGTTTAAGAAATGTTTGTTTGTTTTTTCGAAATTTTTTTATGTAGCGCATGATAATGATTGATTGTTTTATATATGGTTTGATTGTTTCGTTGTGAAAAGAGAAGGGGGAAAGACATATATTATAAATAAATGTAATATTTTGTAAAACAATAATGAAAATGGTAAAACACAAAATAGTATGTATGTTTAAATAAATAGTATGTAAAAATATATGGTAAATATAACAACACTCAGACACATGACTAAAGTGCATTCTGGTTTTAAATATTTATGTATGTACTTTTCTCTCTCTCGAAATTTTGGTTAATTAATTTACATTTTCCAATTGGACAGAATTTCTCTAATAAGTGTATATGTAGTAGGTACATAGTAATTCTGGGGGTGGGGATGGTTGCTTTTCGTTTTTTGTTTTTGTTCTTGAGTATTTTTTAAGGACTAAATTATAAAATGTATGTATTTCTCTAAAATGTTTTATGTAAATAATGTTGGATGATATGTTTTGAAATGGTGTATGTGTTTTTTTATTGTGGGTTTCTTTATTGCAACCACTTTGGTGGTTTTGATTGAACACTTACAGTGGGTGATTCAAGTCCTAATTTCGGCAGAATGGAACCACGGCCAGGTCGTAAAATCATGCCATCAGAGTCCTGTAAACAAACGAAACAAAATGGTAAGTACACATAAAACAAATTTAAATGTAAAGGAGAATATTGGACAAAGTTTATTATCAAATACAGAATACATTTTTTTTTATTACATACTTAAAAAACAGATAAACAAAAGACAAATTAATGAAATTCATATACAAAACATGTTGGTCACCACAGCAAAAAGATTAAGGGCAGTTTGAGTGTACCTATAGATTACAGGAGACCGGACATCCCGCCATCAAAACATCCTAGAAGTAATTGTTTTGCACCGCTCGACCGAGTTACACCGATTTTCAGCAATGAGTACTTTCCTGCCTCAAACAGAAATCCAAAGTTGAGATAACTGGTCAGATGGTTGTTATATTAAATAATCGGGCATCCACTGTTACTTAATTGTACAAAACAACTGAAGCTGGGTTCTATTTACTCGTAGAGTACCTTTATATTGGGTCATATTTTCAACTACCGGGCCACAATACGGTGTCCTTAGCAGAGATTAAAGCAATCATGAAAAATCTGTGTAGAGACCACTCCCTTCAACCATGTTTAGCTTCGCGGTATGATTGGTCGAAATTAAGCTTTACCAGCGCACTAAATTAGTATACGAATTTGTCATTTTGGAGTCTAAAATTATTTTATGTATATTGCTGTTTTTAAAACTAGATACTGTTTCTTCCTTGGCTGCACAGTTTGTCCGGTTTATTTTTAAGTTATTTTAATAATTTTTAAAGTAATAATTTGTTTGTGTTCTAGGGCGACTCGATTAAAAAATCGCCCAAGGGACAAGGAAAATCGTATTCTAGGGATCAAAATAAGAAACTTTGCCCGAGGAACCATACCTCTATGTAAATATATTCACAGACAGCCGATCATGGCATTGTCCTCAACGATAGTCAAGTCACGTACGCTTCTGGAGTGTAGGGAAGAAATAGTCAACTAAGAACGAATTAAAGTCCTAGAAATCAAATGGGTCAGCATACATTTTTCGCATTAGAAGTGTGGGATCGAACATGTGCGAAGCCCAGTTTTCGCTCAAGACTATAACTATATTCGGCCAGTGTGACCAGCCTAAATCAAATCAGGGGGTGTGTTGGAGGAGGATCAAAAGTTTCGTAGACACCGAAAGTTTATACTCAAAGAAAATGAAAAAAAACATCAAACCTAAGCAAGCCATGTACTGGCTTTGGAATATACTCTTAGAATATGGGTCTTTCCTTTCTAGACCCCTGTACTTTCAATCAAATTGAAGGTGAATCCAAAAAATTATAAAACTGTACGTATGGGGGAATTGAAAACTATTTTATTACCTCCTATTTTATTACCTCCACCGTGGACTATATACTAAATTGTTCATTCGGTTTGCAAAACATAAAAATATTGCTCGTACGAGTCAATTCTCCCTCAATTCTGAGTAGAAGTGTATTGTATATGCGGCTTTTAAATGCACGAAAATCGGCAAGTACATTTGTATTATATATAAAATATGGACCGATTTTGACCATGTTCATCCGCCAGGCCGTTCGTGTGTCTGTTAAAAGCACGATAGCGATCGAACGAATAAAGCTATAAATTTAAGGCAAAGGCATAGCAGCCAGTCCTTCTCACAATATTTTTTGTTTATTATCATGTCGATTATGCACGCCGACGGATGGCATCGGATCGGATTTTTTCCGCAGTTGCGTATTTTGGTATTATATAAGCCGATGGTAATGCAGTTGCGGAAAAATGGCAATTATGTATTCCGAATGCGACTCACTTCGCACACAAAAATATCCGAAAGAAAATCATCGCTGATTTGGTGCGGACATGTTAGTTTTTGGTTGTGTTTTTCTTTATTTAATTTGATTTAATGTATTTTCTAATGGAAGCTCAGAGGTAAGATGAGAAAAAATAAAATATGTATGTAAACGGGTTAAATTATTTGTTTTTTTATAGACAGCGTACGACAAACCGCTCTCAGTTCACTACTATGGTAGAGAATATGAAGAAGCACCCTGACATTGCCACCAACATGACCAAACAATCTCCAGATGCTGTTTTACAATTTCTTCTTCACAATTTATAAAAAATCCAATTGACGAATTCATTGCAAATTTTTATAATTGTATATATTTTATTTCTTTTAAAATTTATGACAATTTCAGCGCACTTTCTTTATTACTTTTGTTTTTTATTTGTTTATAAATGTCAATTTCGCAGCTGTAATGTAACATCGGCTTCATGTTGGTAATGTAGTCATCCGACGGATTACCTAATACCATTTTCCTAACAAAGTGAGTCGAGTGCGGTTCGAGTCAATCCGATCCGAAGCAAATCCGTCGGCGTGCATAATCGACATGTATATTTGCAATAAAAAAAATAATAATAAAAGCTATAAATTTTGCCAAATAGTCATAGGCATGCATGTACAAAAGGGAAATTCGACATTGTGGGGGACGAGTTTCCCTTTAAAGAACGATAGGTAAAACGGAAAATCGTACACTTTCGAAAAATTATTAGTTTAGCCATACTTCAAACCTCAAAAATGGGTCTGGCTGCTGGATCCTTTAAATCTTGTGGTGAAAAAAGTCCCCTTTGGTCGTAAGAAATAAACATGCTTAAACTTGTGGTCTCATAGAGAGGTAAATTATATTTGCAATAAAAAAATAATAAAGTTAGACATTTTTCATGATAGTCATAAGGGTGTGCAAATTGGATATTCGACATTGGCGGAATACGTTTTCCTTTAAGGGACGATAGGAAAAGCGGAAAATCTTATACCTTCGAGTAATTGTTAGTTTCGGCATACTTAAAACCTCAAAATCGGCCGAGCTGTCTAAGAATTAAACATGCACATCTGTTTATACATAGTTAATCAAATTTCATAACTATTCAATAAATGCTTGTATATTTAAAATCCGCTTTCAATTTTGGCTCTGACGTGTGGATCGGAAAAGGGCAATCTAATTAATTAAACTTCACTACGAATTTAAATATTGATTTAATTTAAAGATTTGGCTGAGATTCATGCTTAGACTTGTGGTCATATAGAATTCCTTATTGGCAAAACTAAAATAAAAAAATGTACGTATGTACATAGAATTGTTCTTAAGATTTGTTTGATGGTATGGATCATTCCCATCGACAAAACCATTAATGTTGTTTTTGTAGCGGTACACACAGTGCTGGGGTGACAGCCCTTGGCCGAATAAATACGGCTCAATTTTTTGCGTAGAACCGATTGTCGTGAAATTGGTATTGAATTAATAATATTGTTTAGCGACGTTGTTCTTATTTATTTTAAATTCACAGTTTTAGTAGAACTATACATTCTAAGAACGCAAATAATATTGCTTTAGTCGGCAAACCATTTTTCCTAGTTTCAACCAAGTTTTTGTTATTTCAGATCTTTTGAATTTTCCGATCAAATTATTTTTCTGATCATTATCAAATGTATAGCATTAAAATAAAAAAAAATGATTTAAACAAAATAACGCTATTCAATATTCGTTTCACGAAATGAAAATTTTTACAAAAACAGGTAACCGTGATCTATAGTAATAATAGCTGAAAGACTTTAATCTCGCCGAAGACCAGTCACGCTAGAGGAGATTTTAATTAGGAAATGTATGACCTTTATCCATAGGACTATTCCTATATGCAGTCACAGAAAAACTTTTAAGAGGGTTGTTAACATTTGGATTACTCGAATTGAAGATTTTACCCAAATTCCGGTAGTAAAGGCTTTAAAATCCTGAATCCCTAGATTAGATCTGTCCATAACTAACCGTTCACACAGAAACGAGTTTTAATTAGAAAAAATAGGCCTTGAACACGGAAAATAAGTCAAATAACGCACAAAAGTTTGGGGATCCGTAATCCGCAAAAATATAGACTGCCCAAGATTTTTAAATTTTAATTTTTAACGCTCTAAACATAAAAAATTCAACCTACGTCTACCTAAAGTAGACTTCCATGTGCTATGTGTTCCATGTTTAAGTAGCGTAACTCCGGAAAAATTTACCGCTAACAATATATTTGCTTTTATACCTTACATCACTGTGGTACATGGTATTATGACTAAGTGATTAAAAGAATTGGAGATATACCCAAAGTTAGGTATTCCGATTGACTTACGAGTAGAATCAATCTCTGATTTCATTTAGCTATGTCCGTCCGTCCGTCTATCAATTAATCGTAGTAATCAAAAAACTGGTCGCAAAAATGTCCCGATTTCAATTTTAGCTCTTGAAGTTTGGTCTAAGGAAGAACCCTATTGAAATTGGTATACTTCGGATCATATTTTGATATCGTACATAGGTTTTTCCCGATTTCAGAGCCTACAGCTCCAAAAGCCACATTTTACATCCGATTTTAACCAATTTTTTTACAGAGGATTTCGAGCGACCAACACCCATCTCTGCTGAAACAATTCCATATCGGGCCAAGTTTTCGAATAGCTCTCGAGTGTTATATGTTTTTATAAAGCTCTGCGTATCTAAAAAAAACTACACCCAATCGCGACCAAATTTAGCATGGTGCGTCCTGAGCGATCATTAATTAAGTATGGTGAAACTGGGCAACATAGGTCCATATTTTTGAGTAGCCCCGATAAAAAGTCTCCTTCCGATTTTAAAACCCACAGCTCATAAAACCACATATTTCACCTAATTCAGATCAAATTTCGCAGAGAATATAACAAGTGAAATTGATGTGGGCTGGTCCCTGTTTCGATTAGTGATGATAATGGAACAAATACTCGTAGGTCCATATTTTCGTATAGCCCCCACACAAAGGGTCATCACGATTCTCTGCAGTTTTAGAAGCCACATACGAGGGTTGCTATCAATATTTCGGGTTCTGACAATACTAGTGTTCCCAGATGCAAACTGGAACTTCCATTGGAAACTTTGACATTTTTTAGCATAACTTCACTTAGAACGTTTTGTCATTTGAGGGCGAATTGTTTTGTTTACAGTGTGTTGAAAAATTCATCTCAGTCAAAAAATGAAATTATTCCGTGAACATTTTTGTGCGATGATTTTGTATCAACTTGTTTCGACTTGTGACGATGAAGCACCATCAAAAACCAGTGTTAATCGCTGGTACCAAGAGTTCAGTCTCGGACGCCGTTCGCTCCAGGAAGAATTTCGTAAAGGACGTCCAACTTCGGTCACTTTGCCAGAAACCAACGATGCTGTGCGTGAACTGATTAAGCAAGACGGACATGTGACATACCGTGAAGCTCGTATGGATTGGTGCAGAGATGTTGAAAACGTATAACTGCGGTACGAGTTGCTCAAAGGCAGTGTATAACATTGCCACAGGTGACGAATCATGGATCTATGCATATGAACCCGAAACAAAACAGTAATCGACCGTATGGGTCTTTCAAGACGAGCCAAATCCTACAAAAGTTGTTCGTGGAAGAAGTACATCGAAGCAAATGATTGCGTTTTTTACGTAGGCCGGTCAAATCTGAGTGGTATAATACCATCTGTTTGCCAACAGTGTTCAAAGAAATGAGGTAAGATATTAAGAGAAGAAGGATCATTTTGCATCACGACAATGCGAGCTCTCACAGATCAGCTGAAACGATGAGCTGTTTGACCACTCAAGATGTCGAAGTGATGGGCTATTCACCGTACAGCCCTGATTTGGCATCTAATGATTTCTTCTTATTCCCTAGTCAACGTTTTTCATCGCCCGGAGCAGCTGTTAAAGCGTTCAAAAATCATGTTTTGGAGGTATCTCAATCGGAGTGGAAAAAGTGCTTCGAAAATTGGTTTGTGCGCATGCAAACGTGTATTGATCTTAAAGGTGAATATTAGGGCTATAACTTTTTAACAATTTTTGCGAATTTCGAAATTGGCATACTTTAGTCCAATAGGCCATTAAAAACTATGAAGAAATACGTTTTTACTTTGTCGCTAGCGTCAAAAAAGTTCACCCACCAACAGCGATGAAGTTTAGAATATGAATATGAAAACAAAAAACAATTCTGTCAAACTTTATTTTTGTATTAATGGAAATTTTAGCTTCTTCGACGCGTTTTCGAGTATAGCCACCTTTATTGTTAATAATTTGACTTCGTGATTCATTGCATTTCAATATGTCTTTTAAGAAAAGTGTAATAGTGGTTCAAAAAAATTCCAAAATCTGGGAGAAACAATTAATCACATTCCAAAACAGTTTATCAATGTCTCGAATGATTCCCAATATAGAGACCGAATTATACGAATTGAACAAAATACCTAGTCAAAAGATAATAATTGGAAGATTTAATGCTTTAGCAAAATCAGTAAAAAGTAAAAATAAAAGATATGTTACAATATCTGGTGAATTACACACACTATGGGAAAAGATGAGTATTCCAAAACTTACTAAAAGATCAGTGAAAAGAAAAGTGGAAAACTTAATTCAACTTTATCATAAATATGCACGAAAGCAAAAAATTGGTGTTAATTTTGAAGACATTTTTAATATAACTAGCGAAGTGGCAGATTTCAAATCTGAAGATCTAGATTTAATAATAAACCTCCAGCACGACTAACACGGAATCCACAATCTACAGTTCCAGCTGTGGAGCTTGTGAACAAAGTTCATATAAGTACAAGAAAGGCTGCAAAAATTTGTGAGGAATTGGCTCAATCTGGAATTAAAATCTCCACACCTTCGCAACCAGCTATATATAAGACAGTTATTAAATCAGCTGAACAAAAAGAAGAATTATTAAAAAAGCAGTTAAAAGAAGAAAATTGGTGTCTGCACTTTGATGGCAAAAAAATAAATGGTAAAGAAATTCTGGTGATAGTTTTAAAAAATGAAAGTAAAGAAATCTACCTTGGAGTACTGGTTTTGGATGATGGAAAAGCGAATTCTATATCTCATGGAATAAAAGATATTCTTAGTAAGTTCGAACTTTACGAATAAAAATGATAATTTGCGATACAACAGCAGTAAACACAGGGAATAAAAATGGAGTAGTTATTCAATTGCAAAACTATTTTAAATCAATTAAATTGAATACGCCGCAATACGTTGGTTGTCAACACTATATTTTAGATTTAATATTAAGGCACGTAATGGATGAGTTGCTCGGAGGAAAAACGTCATCTCCCGAAATATGTTACAATTTTATACCAGAATTAATCAACAATTACAACGAACTCAAGATAAGCTATACCCAAAATAAAGAAAAAATAGACACCAAAAACATAAAGTGGCGCGATGATATGCAGTATCTGTTTAAATTAGGAAATGCATTCAGATATTTTCAAAAAAACCAAAAGTTTCCATTTATAAAATTTAAAACTATTCCGCCGATCAGCAATGCACGATGGAATTCGAGGGCCATCCTTGCACTTTTAGCTTTTATACTAATACCAAAATATCGGTCTGAGTTATACCCAATTTGTGATTTTATTTGCGGTCAATGGTACGATATATGGTTCTCAGATCACCAATTCAACGAAGATAATTTTCAGCTTTTAAACCTATCATTAGCAAGATTCGAAAACGCCAAGAAATGCTTTCTTAAACATTGGGTACAAGATGATTCATTCATCAAAAATCAGCAAAGGAGCAATATTTGTGCAGAACGTGCAATAAAAATTGTCCAGGATATATACCCATTTTGCAGATCTACACGTACTTTAAACTTAAAATTTTTATCCTACAATAGTAATTAAATGGATGCTATGATATTGTTGTGTTTTATTTTTAATATAACCATTGTATATAAAGTTTAATAACTCGTTATGATATGAAATAAAATTACTTAAATTTTAATTTTTTTGTATTGATTTAGAAAATGCGTTTGGTGGGTGAAGTTTTTTTCTTAAAATGATGCAAGATAATGCTTTTCATTAATAAAACATCATGGCGCATCTCGTGGTACTATGCCAAAAAATTGGTTATATCCCTAGTGAATATTTTGAAAAACAATAAAACCATTTCCAATGATAAATTATTGTGTTTTTATTGCCGGATCCAAAATATAAATAGCAACCCTCGTGCAGCATTCGATTTCTAACAATTGTCGCATGTGGCGTTACGATCGACCAAAACCCATGCTCTGTAACATTAGACTATATCGGTCCATGTTTTCGAATAGCCCCCACGCAAAGGTCCAGCAGCTTTAGAAGCCACAAATTTTGCCCTATCACGATCAAATTATGTATGGTATGTATGAGAGACAAATAATTATCTCAACATATTGTGTACGACCTCGCTCACGTTCCAGACAGACGCGCTCAATACTCTGAACAGCAGAGTGGTGTAGGGAATCTCATAGTCAGCCACGTTCGAATTTAACTCATTTAGTTCTTTTTTTTGCTTTATAATTTTTAAATTAAAAAAAAGAAAACAATTCAAATTATTTTATTTACTTATAGAAGATTTTTCTCAGATTTAGGTTTGACGAATAGGTCGGAACTATGGGGGATGGTATATAAGATTCGGCCTGGCTGAGCTTAACGACATTTTCACTTGTTTAACCTAGAACTAACGGATAGTCAAAATATGATCTAAGAAGTTCCCGAAATAACGAAAATCGTGATGTTTAACATCTAATGCATAAAGACCGCTTTAATTACGTTCAAATCCAGATTATTTGTCCGTGATTAGAGAATAAATCCCATAAATTCTACAAAGTGCGGCAAATTGCAGAAATAAATAAATGTTTTAATTTGACAGTAGTCTATGTCGCACCTTATCGTATTTTGAAACATAACCATAAACACGGAAAATAAACCAACAAACTTAAATACGAGTATCAAAGATACAATTTTCTAGCGCTGCTAGTTATTTGGTTGCTATTGATAAATCATATTCAGCGATAAGAAGAAAAACTGTATAACAAATGTTAAGCGCTTACGTAAAATGAAAAACAAAGAAAACTAAGAAAACAAACTAAAATAAACGATATTTGTTCAAATAAAACAAAGCTAATAAAACGAAATAAGATCGCAATGAAAACAAGAACGACGCTAATCAAACATAACGACTACGAGTCGAGTAAGTGTAATTATTTACAACATTCGGTAGTTCGCATCGTGCAAAACGCGGCATAGGAACGACAAAATAAAATATGGATGGGAAACAAGGCGGAAAACGGAGTGCATTACGCTGAAATTTATGATTCAATTTGCAGCTTAGTGTGACCTTTAGAAAACGATTAGCTGGAGATTTTAAGAAGAAAAAAAAAACACAAAACAAAACTTACATGACTGGAGCGACTACGCACGATATCGGGTGTCTGTGGTTCATCCAACATTACGGAGGGCGAGTCGGCAATGCCCAAACCGCGACGGTAACGGGTTAAGGCTTCCAAAACCTCATCTGTCGCACGATCCGATATGGAGGCGGCCAATGATTGTTCAATTTCACTGAAAGTACAAAGAGGTAAAATTATTTCTATAAGCAATGATTAACATTAGGGTGTAGTGAAAAAGAGAAAATCAGGTGTATTAAAGGGTAAATGAAAAAAAAACGGATCAGGTGCGAAAATGTTTCCCCTTAAGGGCCTAATGGTACCTTTGGACAAGTAAACGTTTTTTGGAAGAACCCCGGCTAAAACGAAGCCAGGGTTATATATCAAAAAAAGGAATGGTTAAATGTCTTTTCAGCTCTTGGTGCCCATAAACGGTCACGACTTAGTACACACAGAGAAAAGATATGGTTCCTATATGGTCACGGCAACAATAGTATGTTCTCTGCAATAAAAGTATGGTAGTCGCAACCATAGTATTGTTTTTTGGATTTCAATTTGACAATATTATAATTGCGGAAATAATAATATTGTTGAAATGTAACAATAGTATTGTTGCCAAATTTAAAAATGAAAATATGGTTCTAGCAACAATATAAATATGGTTGGTGGAACAAAAGTATTTCTTTCATGGCTTTTATGTTAACAATAACATGATTACGGCATTCATACCGGCAAAATTGTACTTTTTTTAGTTTGACAATGTTATTTTTACGGATCTTACGTTCTATGCTTACGTTCACGTTTTATGCTGTAAAATAAAAATTACTGAATGTTTTTGGACCAAATATTTTTTAATATATTTATTGATGTATATTGTATCCAAAAAGAATCTACTTATTCGAAATGTCCGTCTTTTGCCTTCACACACGCCTTAATTCCCACTGGCCAATCGTCAATAGCTGCACGAACCTCGTCCATTGGAAAATGGCCACAGCTCGAACCAAAGCAGTCTTAAGAGATCCAATGTTGCGATAACTCTTGTGACAAACATTGTCCTCTAAAACCGTCCACAATTTGTAATGTAATGGGTTCAAATCTGGACTGTCTGAGGGCCATTCTTCAGAGGAAATGAACACTGGCCCAGCCAGGCCTGGGACGTTTTAGCCTTATGGGCCGACGCAGAATCCTGCTGGAAAGTCCATGGCCGATGTTTTGACTCCTTGTTCGCAGAAATGCAGGTCAGTGACCCCATCGTAAGAGACACTCCACTAAACCATAACTGAAGCTGGGCGATGCCCTTTTTCACCCTTGGGATCAGTTCAGTTCAGTCCTTAGATGACCGCGCATAGACTATCATTTTGCTTGTTAAATTTTTCCTGAACGGTAAAAATGTTTTCATCGGTGAACAAAATTTTTCTGTGCAAGTTATCAGCGTTCTTCACCAAAAGACGTTTGCATTTTTCAATCCTATTTGTTTTTAAAGCTGCAGTCAATAAATTTCCGGTACGTCGTTTGAAAGCTCCAAGTCCCAAGTCTTTTTTTATGATTCGACTAATGGACTTTTGCGTGATATTCATCTAACGGGCCATGATTTTCTGTTTTCGGAGCGGATTTCTGTGAATTCTGGATTTAACGGCTTTGATGACATGCGGTGTTCAAACAGAGCGTGGGCGGCCCGACCGGTGGCGGTCTTTTACATCTCCAGTCCCCTCAACCGTTTTATGCATCGCTAGACGAACATGCGGCTAGTCCCTAGTGACCGGAGCGTTTTGAAAATATCGCTTTTTTCATTCCACACTCGAAAATCGCTATTACAGCGATACGGTTCTCATTATCTGACCACTCCATGATAAAAGTTGCAACAATTTTAAAATCCCGTTACAGACTAACGCTATTGAGGTTAGCTTTTAAAACCCATATGACATTAACGGGGTATGTGCAGTTCTACTATTGAAATGGGTGTGTTCAATGTTGTGACAGTATTTATGTCCCTACTAAGTATAGTCTGAAAAAAACGTTTACTAATAAACATGAACTCATATTGATTCAAAGCTAGCCGAATATCGTGTCAATTAGTGTATCCGTTATTTCCAAAATCTATATAAAGTTTGGGCTCAGACGGTACATACTTACGTCCCACAACATTCCAACAAGAAACAAAGGTGAACTCCTCTCGAATCAGGGAGATGTGTATGATTCAATTCTTATACTCTCTGACCGGGACCTACTGTTTAACACCGGCTATAAACGGCTAATGCATTTTTATAGAGAAGTTTTAACATGGCTTAAAGATAAATCTCTTACTCGTAAAGTCACCGGCATTTACGAGGTGAAAACCGCCGCTGAAAAATTATTAGATGTTCCTACCCAGGGTTAAACCTGGGCTTACTGGCATAAAAGCTGTGCACACTTCTATCACATCACGGCAACTCGGACAGGTAGGGGTCCAAAAAGGTCTTTATGGACATTATCACTACGTATCCAAATATGGATTAATTTTGGCAACTTTGTTACAAAGGTTAAAGCACTAGTAAATATTGTAATATGGCAAATTAAAGAAAACTGCAAAACGTATCCAAACCAGGAATTATTCTAAAGATTTGCCAGAAAGTGTGACATGGACCTTAGGCAGCCAAAAGTAGGTAAATACTCGTATAATATTTGTTATCTTGTCATTTTAATAGCGAATCCATGGTGGAGGGTGTATTACATTGTAAAAGTCTTCTGACCAAAGTAATGGTGAAGGGTATATTACATTGTAGAATTGCCCTGGCCGAACTTAACGTTCTTATTCAGACTTAATCTGAATATCGGCCAATAATTTGTTTTTCCGATTTTGCTTTTGCCCAAAAACCAAAAATTCTATTTAAATACTTTTAGGTTGTTTCATGAAAATAATAAAAAAAAGTATATCGAAATGCCGCCGCAAGAATAAAACTTTTAAATCATTTCGAATTTATTTTTTTCGAATTATTCGTTGAAACATGAAATTTGAATCCCACATAGCACTCAAAATAATCTTTCTAGATTTGGTCGAAAATCACTACAAATTCAAGCTTTAAAGGTTTTAGTTCGTGCACAAATCCTTAAACACAATCGATTTTCCGCACTACCAAAAAACAGTCCCCATATCATTTTTAGCCGATTAGCTCATTTTTACCGTTTTGGAAATTAAACTAGCAACAACACATCGTTTCGACTGTTTTGAAAATTAAGTGGTGACCACCACCAACGGTACATATTGGTAGAACATAGAATTATGTTCAAACATTGATTCGAAATGACCGCATGAGTGAGTTTTTATTGGCCGTCAACAAACGCGGCACACATCAAGCTGGCAGCTTTTTTACAAGCCAAGGTCCATGCTAAGTGTACTTTTTAAAGCTAGGTGCTAGTTACGCCCGGTAGAGGAATCAATTTCAAAAGTATGTAGGGATAGAATTTATAAGTGCGACTGTTTATAACACCTACGAACAAGTTAAAAACTTGCCGGTAAATTGGAATATGTAAGCCATAAAAATTTTGGGTAAAACCCGAGAAAAAAACTCCCACATAGACATCTCATGGAGATCGGCTACTATTTACTCGTATACGGCCTTCGTGATATATTACTAATGCAAATACTCGTAGAATATGTACTGGGTATCGTGACAAAGAGCTAATGTGATTATTAACGACCCTATTGAAATTGGTTCATATTTGTTCATGTTTTGATATAATACAAAAGCCTTTCAATCCGCTTCCGCTCAAATGTATCACATACAGAACCAACTCTGGTAAAATTTGAATTTACCGGTCCATGTTTTAAAATTCGTAAATATGATGTCCCCTTGATTTAAGCTACTGCAGCTCTAGAAGCCACAAAATGAATCTGACTTTGCTAAAATTTCGTTTGGTGTGTTACTAGCTACCAAACCTACTGAAGTTCGATAATAGTTGGGATCACTTACAAGTGATCCCAAACTATTATCTATTATATATTATAGACTAAATCGATCCATGTTTTCATGCTGTCCCCATACAAAGATCCCTCCCGATTTAAAGCACAGGTGCTCTTGTCATATTTTGAATCTGATCTTGCTGATACTCAGCAGACAGTCTTCTGAATTACGTATTGGTGTAGGGTATCCCGAACTTGTCCCCGCACGCACGACTTTAGTCTTTTTTACTTGTTTTGAGTTGATGACTGCGAATTTTATAAATATTTGCTATTTCGAAAAAAAACCCGAGCAATTATAAGTATAAGTATATTACAGTATGCCAATGTAACCTTCATTTACGAGATAATTACAGAATGAGATTAAACCAGTTTTGATAAATACAAAAATATATCAGAGACAACAGATAAAACATCTTAAGTTAACCTAAGTGTATCTTGGTTTTTTTATTCCCCTTACCAAGAAGCATGTTGAAGTCCAACCTAAATTTGTTTTGAAAAAAGCTTTTAATCGACGGACGATAATTTATTTTTTATAGCCTTTATAGGAGGGCTATTTATATATCTGGTCCTGACAATACTAGTGTTTCCAGATGCAAACTAGAACTTCCATTGGAAACTTTGACATTTTTTAGCATAACTTCACTTAGAACGTTTTGCCATTTGAGGGCGAATTGTTTTGTTTATCGTGTGTTGACAAATTCATCTTAGTCAAATATTAGAATTATGCCGTGGACATTTTCGTGCGATTATTTTTTTATGATTTTCGACATGGGTTATCCAGACAAGGGTGTTTAAATCAACTTGTTTCGACTTTTGGCGATAAAGCACCATCAAAAACCACTGTTAATCGCTTGTACGAAGGCTTCAGTCTCGGACGCCGTTCGCTCCAAAATAAATTTCGTGAAGGACATCCAACTTCGGTCATTTTGCCAGAAACCATCGATGATGTGCGTGAACTGATTAAGCAAGACCGACAAGCATCAATATTGACAAGCAAGATATTGCATGTTCATTAGGCCGTGAAACAAATTTGTCTCCTTGGATCCCACATAATTTGACGAATGCTCAATAAAAGTCTCGTATGGATTGGTGCAAAGAGATGCTGAAAAAGTATAACTGCGGTAGCTCAACGGCAGTGTATAACATTATCACAGGTGACGAATCATGGATCTATGCATATGAACCCATGCGAGCCAAATTCAACAAAAGTTGTTCGTGGAAGAAGTACATCGATGCAAATGATTACGTTTTTTTAGGTTATACGGCCCATGTTGCCAGTGTCTTAAGTGGAACGTAGGAGGTCAATTCTAAGTGGTATACAACCATCAGTTTGCCAACAGTGTTCGAAGAAATGAGGAAAGATAACACAGTACAACAGCCAATCTGGGGGGTGAGAAATTCCAAGTCAGGGTGATGGTACTAGGTCAGTATATTAAAACCCTCAAAGGGTTTTGCGTTCGTATGTGCCAGTTTTTTTTATGACCTTTTACATTTTTTCCTTATCTTGATGTTTTTTCGCTTAGTTGTAAAATGTTGGCAAAAACGTAGTTTGACATAACTCGAGAACGACTAGTTCGATTTTGCTGAAATAAATTGAGAAAAATTAACATTTTTGCAATTAGAAATAAATTTATGAAGAAAATTTTGCCAAAAAAAAATTTTTTTTTAAACATATAAATCCCAAACGGAAAAACGTGTAGAGTAAGTAACTTCACTTAATTGTAAATAAAATCAGAACGCGTTAATCGATTTCTATGATCTATGTCGCATTTTGTTTATAGGTTATGTGACTTTACGTGAATGTTATAAGACTCGTTTTTCCGTTTGGGATTTATGTATATGTTTTAAAAAAAAAAATTTTTGGCAAAATTTTCTTCATAAATTTATTTCTAATTGCAAAAATGTTGATTTGGTAGAGAAACAGTATATTAATGAATTAAAGAAAATGTAATTATTAATTTTTCTCAATTTATTTCAGCAAAATCGAACTAGTCGTTCTCGAGTTATGTCAAACTACGTTTTTGCCAACATTTTATAACTAAGCGAAAAAACATCAAGATAAGGAAAAAATGTAAAAGGTCTGGCACATACGAAGGCAAAACCCTTTGAGGGTTTTAATATACTGACCTAGTACCATCACCCTGACTTGGAATTTCTCACCCCCCAGACAATAACCCCAAAAATGTTTCACAGTGTAATAAGAGAAGACGGATCATTTTGCATCTCAACAATGCGAGCTCTCACACATCATCTGAAACTATGAGCTATTTGACCACTCAAGATGTCGAATTGATGGGTCATCCACAAAGCACAAATTTGGCACCTAATGACTTCTTCTTATTCCCTAGCATCAAGAAAAAATGCGTGGTCAACGTTTTTCATCGCCCGAAGCAGCTGTTGAAGCGTTAAAAAATCATGTTTTGGAGGTGTCTCAATCGGAGTAGAAAAAATGCTTCAAAAATGGTTTGTGCGCATGCAAAAGTGTATTGATCTTATAGGAGAATATTTTGAAAAACAATAAAACCATTTCCAATGATAAGTTATTGTATTTTTATTACCGGACCCTAACTATAATAGCAACCCTCGTACTGTTAGATAGAGTTTTTAACTTCAGTTGTTATTCCGTTTGTAACACCTTGGAACTGTGATCGGAGACCCTTTTAATTATACTTATTATATTATTTTATACTTATTTAAGTATATACTCGTAAATTATTGATCGCCGAGCTAGCCATGCCCGTTCGTCTGCCTCTGTGGAGAGCACGAACGCAATCAAAAGAATTAAGCTAGGACCATAAAATACACGATACATACGCAACTTTCGACGTGGATTATCACGACAAGAGTGCATTGATGAACTTAAATCTTTCACTTAAATCTTCTTTCGAAGACAAGCCAAATCCAACGAAAGTTGTTCGTGGAAGAAGCACTTCGAAGCAAATGGTCGCCTGTTTCTTCGGCAAAACTGGTCATTTGGCGACTGCTCCGCTTGAGCAACGTAGGACGGTCAATTCTGAGTGGTACACCACAATTTGTTTGCCTGAAGTCTTGGGAGAAATTCGAAAAACGAACAAGAGAAGACGAATCATTGTGCACCATGACAATGCGAGCTCTCACACATCGGCTCAAACCAGCTCCTTTTTGACCGGCCAAAACGTCGAATAGATGGGCCACCCACCGTACAGCCCTGTCTTGGCACCCAATGACTTCCTTTTATTTCCACACAGCCAGAAGATGTTGTTGAAGCGTTCAAAAACCATTTTTCGAAGGTGTCTCAATCGGAGTGGAAAAAGTGTTCGACTATTGGTTTGAGCGCATGCAAAAGTGTATAAATCATGCTGGAGACTACCTTGAAAAACAATAAAACCCTTTTTGATGATAAATATTCGCATTTCATTATTAGGCCAGAAATATATATTGCAGCCCTCGTAATAGTAAATATGGTCATATGACTACTCAAAGTAAAGCAAATCCCAAACGAATTATTTTGAAGTTTTGGCAGAGATTTTGGTCGGACTCATGAACCCAAGGAGCCCCGAAACCGGTAAATATGTAGGGACTAAAAAAAATTGTTAATTTCGTCATTTCAAAAGCGAATGTTCGGCCCGGTCGAAAATAACGACGTAATTACTTCTTGTTAACAATTTCTGTTTCTTCTAAATGTTACAACACATTTTCAGTTCACAGTTTTAGTTAAATCTCGGCTATATTTTTCTGCAAAATGTGAGAAATATGTGCCTTATCGTTTCAAAGATATAGCATTTTTGCACGGCATACAAACAAATAGAGATTAACACAAAACGTTAAAAGTCAAATCTTTGATTTCAGACATACGATGTTTTAATGCGTTGACACTGACATAACTTAGACAGTTATTAATTGCCTGTTTCAATACATGAAGAAAATAAAGTTCTTTTATTATTGGGGAATTATTTCCAAAGATATAGCAGATGATATAGAATTAAAATGCACTTCACTATATTCATTAATAAACACATTCAACAATTCAACGAAAACATATGGAAAGCCAATTTGTTTATAGCGATAAACTACTCCACTGAGCCTCTTGCTATCGGCAATATATGCATACTTCCAAAAGCAACACTTAGATCCATTTCCAAAAAGGCATGATAAATTTATACGTTTTGTTTTTTTTTTTTTGATTGTCTTACTTGTTGTCTAATAAACACTGTTTGCCGTCATCATAGTCGTTTTGCACATCTTTAGAATTTCGATCTCGCGTTTTGACAATTTCGACTTGTGTCGCCTGTTGTTGATGGGGTTCAATCAGATGTTCGGTTAAATCACCGGTTGGCCTTTTGGTTGTTAAAATCACAAATTCATCACATTCGGGGGCAATTTCGTACGAGGATGAGGATGGCGCCCGAAAACAACAGCAGAAGGCATTACCGACACGACCCATTTTTGGGTTTCTCTTCTTTAATTTTCACGGAAATTGTATTTTTCACCTATTGAGTTGAGTTTGTTTCTTTCGTTTTTTTTGTGGCGAAGATTCCTTTAAACGCTTAATTTATTAATGATGCCATATTAAAGGTTTGTTTAATTAATCAACACCACCGTGTGCGACAACTGATTGTGCTGAAAATAGCGAACGGCGAAACGCGAGAAATGTTCACTTGTATGTGCGTTGCTTTACTCTGAAGTATGCACAGCACGGCGGCGACACAGCCACACACTGGGACTGAAAAGGCAATTGTATTTTCGTTTTGTGTCTGTCTTTTGTTTTGCTTTTTGTCTTTTGTTTGTTTTCATTTAATAACAGAGTGTAAAATATGTATTTTACAGTGCGTTTCGTTAAAGCGTGTGTGGATTCGATCACAAAGTTAATAGTCAAGGAGCTCTGGCACACAAAAAAACATGCCACGCCCCTTACAATGGACCACCGAATTATCACTATGATGTTAGTTTTTTCTGGCCTTTAAATACCTTCTGAAAACATGTCCCAAAGGCCCCTTCTACTTTATAGTAAGTCAGTGAACTCCAATGAATGAAAGTAGCGTGATGATTCGTAATGATTTATGAAAACTCATCTCGGGACCAAATCGACATTAAATTTGACGAAAAAATTATTTATACTCGTATTTTTATACCCTAATTTACATGTTGATACTTGTAAGACTTTAAATTAAAAACAGATAGACCCAATGGTTATTATACTAAATTTTATCGAGAATTAGTATCTGCACAAAGAAACAAAGTATGGTTGGGATGACAATATTCGATTATGATCGAGATCACATCATACTATCAGTCATACTATTAATGATCACAACAAAAGTATGATTTACATACAAGCATATTTTGATTCAATATTCAACAAAACTATGATTTCCACCACCATATTATGGCACACACTCAACCATAATATGATTCCCACAACCATTTAGCCATAGTATGTTTCAAGTATGATGCCAAAACTATGATATGATTCACACACAAACATTTTATGATCCCTACTACCATATTAAGATCCCAACCAACCATACTATGATCCTCAAAATTTTTTTTGTATAACGATTGGGTTACATTGTTAATTAACAATTGATTTTTATTGAGTAAACTATTTTGATATAAATTAAATTCAAAATAATAGAACTGATTTATTTAACAATTGAAAATATCTGTTTAAGAAACCGTGTTTTGTTTATTAAACATATGTCAGCTCTACAAATCTGAAGCAAGTTGTTTTGAAAAATTGTAATTAAAGATAAAGGGTGTTAAATTTTAAGGGCCGAAGTTGAATGTGAACCACAGCTAAACGTCAAGTTTTTTTCTGCATTTCATTTGATATTTTTCAATTTCAGACTAACTCAATTTGAACCACGGAAAGATACACAAGCGAGCAACGCGTTAAAGTTATTCGGGCTTATTATGAAAATCAATTTTCGAAGATAATCATCTTCAGAGATGAGACAAATTTTCACCTCGGTGGATTCGTCAATAGGAAGAATTGCCACATTTGGGAATTATAATCCAAGAGTGATTGTCGAAAAAACAATGCACAAAGAGTGACTGCTTGCTGCGGTTTATGGGCTGACGGCATCATCGGGCAGTTACGGTGAATGATGTTCGCTATCGTGACATGATAACGAACTTTTTATGGTCCGAATTGGTAGATATGGATGTGGACGATATGTGGTTTTAACAGGACGGTGCCACTTGCCACACAGCTAACGAAACAATGGCTTTGTTGCGCGACAAATTCTATGGCCGTGTTATCTCACGTCGTGGCGATTTTAATTGGCCGCCAAGACCATGTGATTGACACCGTTGGACTTCTTTTTTTGGGGTAATTTGAAAGAAAAGGTGTACGTCGATAAGTCAGCTACAATTTAAGAACAAAAGGATAAAATAATTTGGCACAGTAACGGCATAGAACCTTGATTATGATTCAGCGTCATCGAAAATTTGGACCATCGGATGGAGGTATGCCGCAAGGTCGCAGCGGCCAATTTGCCGATATTTTGTTCCATACATAATTGAACCATACCAATATTATCATAATATAAAAAAATGACATTAATTTCCTAAATAAATTGTGTTTTATTTAAAATCAACATCGGCCCTTTAAAAATTAACCACCCTTAACGATTCGTAACAATTAAATTGTTCCAAAAACCATATTTGAATTTATAATAATTTCATTCATACGATATGATTGCCGAAATCATATTATTGTTAACACAAAATAATACTTTTGTCGCACCAACCATATTAATATTGTTGCTGCAATCAAAATTACACCTTATTTGGATTGGTAGCAAAATTGCTTTAATTTTAGTGACCATATGGTATTATTGACTACTAATCGCCCGTTTTGACCGCGAGGGAAGTTTTTTGGGACCATGAGCGAAAAAGTCCAGCAAATATGTTCTCTTTTCAGGTATATAGTGCGTTGCTTCTAACAGTACCCAGTTTAAGCTTATAATTAAAAAGTGTACTTTTTATAGAGGTACCTTTAGTTCCTTCAAGGAATTTTTTTATCCATGGACCGGTTTTGTCCATTTACAATGCCTGCAAAATTGTAGGATTCTAGGTTTATTCGTTTTGTGCTTTCAACAGACACACGGACGGGCGGTTATGGCTAGATAGTCTTAGAATTTTACGACGATCAATAATTGGAAATTGGAATTGAAACACATCTTAGAGGAAATTGGGCCATGTTCCCTTTATCATTATTAACTTTTAATAGAATGTAATCAGTGACTGCGGATTTATTATAAACTATGTTATGGGAAAATTTGATACGGTGCGTTCCTCCACCCACACAATCCTGAACTTAAAAAGGCCATATCACATGAACTTTTGGGGATAGTTCGAAACCTGGAGAAAAATCAACAACCCTAAAATTAAAAACGAAGTATTAAAGATATGACTGTGATATTAGAGACACATAATGTTGGCATGGATCAAAACAAATCCTGAACAACAGTGGGCGTTGCCACCCCACCTTAAGCAAATCGCATTTATAGGCCAGGTAGTGGACAGATCGTTATAAATTCATACAAAAGGCTAATGTTTGTTCTTTGGTTTGCTTATTAGTAAAGACTATAAGTATATTGCGTTAAAATTATTCAAAAGGGCGTGGCCACAATGAAACAACCCTAAACTTTAATGCTTTATCTCGTGAATTAATACCGATAAAACGATAGTAGTTCGTATTGGTATCGAAAGAAATATACCCTGATAGGAAAGAGGTCGTTACCACGCCCCCTTGACAAAATGGTTAACCCATGACAAACGGTATATAGCTTCGGAAAGGCCGAACTTAATTTGTTTACTTGTCTTCACTTAATTTAGTTAACTTAGCCTTAGTATTATCAAAGCTATCTCCTTATAGTAGTTTGAACCGAATTTCCATCAAGATTATTATTGATTGCTACAGAAAGTTCGATCCGATTGCAAACCTTCTACTTTCTGTATGTGGAAAATTTCCTTTAAATGACGGTTCTTTCTTAAGGGTGGTTAAATTTTAAGGGCCGATGTTGATTTTGAACAAAACACAAATTATTTAGGAAATTATTGTCATTTCTTTTTATTATGATAATATATAAATATGTATGGTTCAATTATATATGAGTACGAGTATGAAACAAAATATCGGCCAAAAGGCCGCCAAGACCTCGGCGGCACACCTCCATCCGATGGTCAAAATTTTCGATGACGCTGAGACATAATTGAGCTTCTATGCCAAAGCTTCTGTGCCAAATTATCTCATCCTTTAGCTCTTAATTTGTGGCTGGCTTATCGAGATACACCTTTTCTTTCAAAAATCCCCAAAGAAAGAAGCCAACTAACATCGCCACGACGTAAGATCACACGGCCATTAAATTTGTCGCACAAAAGAGCCATTTCGTTAGCTGTGTGGCAAGTGGGACCGTTCTGTTGAAACTACATATCGTCCATATCCATACTCGTGTCTTCCAATTCGGGCCATAAAAAGTTCATTATCATCTCACGATAGCGAACACTATTCACAGTATTTGCCTGACCGGCCTCATTTTGGAAAAAATGCGGCCCGATGATGCTGCCAGCCCATAAACCACACCAAACAGTCACTCTTTGTAGGTGCATTGTTTTTTCGACAATCGCTCTTGGATTATCATTCGCCCAAATGCGGCAACTCTGCTTATTAACGAATCCACTGAGGTGAAAATGTGCCTCATCACTGAAGATGATTTTCTTCGAAAATTAATCGAATTTGAACGCCCATTTTCATAATAGTCCTTAATAATTTTAACGCATTGCTCGCTTGTGTATCTTTCCATTGTTCAAATTGAGTTAGTCTGAAATTGAGAAATATCAAATGAAATGCAGAAAAAAAACTTGACGTTAAGGTGCGGTTCACATTCAACATCGGCCCTTAATATTTAACCACCTTTATTGGAGTGTATACTTCTCTGTATTTGTATTGTAGCACATTGTGGAATACCGGGATGCAAACCAACACAGACCAGAACCGATTTTCAACCGAATTATTTTACTTTTTTTTGGATGCGAACCGTTACGGTTCGGTTCGCAGCCAACCAACCAAAACCCGCAAAAATACAAAAAAATACCCGCGGTTCGGTTCACAAAAAAAAATCGATACATTTGAAACTTTTTTAATGAATACGCATTTATGAACGTGTAATGTTTTATTCTATAAAACTTACCTAATTTTTTTTTAGTTTTTAGGAACATACTTTAGTTTATGTTTAATAAAAATTAATTCTATTAAAAAAAACGAACCTGAACTGGGCACCTTGTAAGTGAAAAAAGGAGGTTCCGTCGCGAATGGCAGCGAAATAGGTCACCAGCGGCACGACTAAGACTGACTGAAGCTACTAAAAGGTTGCAAAGCTCACTTAGAAAAGAAGACAGTAGACAGCAGGCTAGTTTCATTGCAAGTTTAACTCCGACAGCTTCAACCAAATTCTCATTATGAAAAACATTAAGAAATACTAGTATGCCCACCGAAACGCAATTTCCAATACGCGACGCAAATGGCAAGTGGGCAATATCAGAAGAGGAAAAGGCCAATGTTTTTGCAAACCATCTGTCACAGGTATTTCGCCCAAATCCTGCAAGTAGCGATCTCCTTCCACCTGATGATAAAATGTCTACCGTAATTCCATTGTTTACTAACACAAATGAAGTTCTGAATGTCATTAAAGAAACCGTGAATCCAGGTAAAGCACCTGGATATGATCTTATCACGCCTAAAATGATCTTGGATCTTCCCTATATTGCTGTGAAGTTCCTGGCAAAATTATTTAACTCTATTTTGAGACATGGTTACTTTCCTAAAGTGTGGAAAATTTCTCTGATTCAAATGATTTTAAAGCCAGGAAAGGACAAATCAATACCTTCCTCGTACAGGCCGATCAGTTTGCTTCCCTGCTTATCCAAACTATTTGAAAAAGTTCTTTTATCGAAAATAAAACCGTTTCTCGTGTCAAATAACATAATACCAGACCATCAGTTTGGTTTTCGCGAAGGTCACAGCACTATCGAACAAGTAAACCGTCTGACCCAAGCAATTGAAAAATCATTTGAACGGCGAGAATATTGCTGCGCAGTATTCCTGGATGTTGCTCAAGCATTTGACAAAGTCTGGAACTTTGGCTTGACCTACAAAATTTGCAAATACTTACCGGCAAATACGCATCGAATTCTTGAGTCTTACTTAGAAAACCGCAGATTCAGAGTCAAATGTGGACAACACGTCACCGATGACCGCAAAATACTAGCAGGTGTTCCCCAGGGAAGCGCCATGGGGCCTATCCTTTACTTTCTGTTTACCGCAGATATTCCTACCAGCCCAAACGTGCTAACATCCACTTTTGCCGATGATACCGCTATAATGGCCACACATAAAAAGCAGGATATTGCATCTATGAATCTAGGTGTACATCTCATACGAGTAGAATCTTGGCTCTCTGACTGGAGAATAAAAGTCAATGAGGCTAAATGCACACAGGTAACTTTCACACTGAATTTTAGCACTTGTCCGACATTGAAATTAAACAATATCCCTTTTTCTCAATCTGATCATGTTTCATTCCTTTGAATCCACCTGGATCGCCGACTCACCTGGAGAAGTCATATCGAAGCCAAGAAAACTCAACTGAAACTTAAGGTCCATCAATTTCACTGGCTCCTAAACGCGAACTCAAAACTAAGCCTTGAATATAAGGTCCTGCTATACAACAGTGCAATCAAACCTATCTGGTTATACGGTGCCCAGCTATGGGGCAAAGCAAGCTCGAGCAATCTCGACAAAATCTAAAGAGTCCAATCGAAGACATTGCGGCTTATTACCGGTGCCCCTTGGTATATGAGGAATGAAAATATCCACCGAGACTTGAAAATACCTCTCGTTAAAGAGGCAATTCAAAAAATCAATATAAAGCACAAAGAGAAGCTCGAACGTCATGATAACATACTTGCTAGACAATTATTGTGCAGTCCCAGCTCTTTAAGACTTCGGAGAAACGAACGCCGTGTTTTCTAATCTTCATTCGTAACAGTAATCGCGAACACACGCGCCCGAAAGACTGCGTAGAATCCTTTTTTCTACGTCAAGTGGCTTAAACGCTCTTATACGTGATCTTTAAAACAGTCAATATCAATCGCGGACGAACACTCAAAAAAGACTGTGTAGAATCCTTTATTCTACGTCACGTGGCTTAGATGCTCTCATACGTGATCCTTAAAACAGTCAACGCGAAAAACATACAAAACCCAAATTACGTCGTCCACTCTGCTATTCTAGAGTTATCCGTTATACATACATAACTAGAGTTCTTCACTCTACATAACATCGCGAACACTCTGTAAATGACTGTAAGGGTCCTCTGGACCTCTATCACGAGGTTTAAGCCAAACCAGGTTTAAAATTCTCAGACATGTGATCCATACCAGTTATATACTATTTTGACCAAATTAATTAAAATTCCTGCCAATTAGCAGAGATCCACATTACAAGAAATCCATACTAGGATTCATTATTGAATTATACTTAAGATTCGTATACTTATTGTTAGGCTCCTTTGGATCAGATTCAATAATTCAAATAAAGCTTATATAAAAAAAAAACCTGAACTGCGGTTCAAAGATACGCAAAACCCCATTTTTAAAACCAAATAAGCGGTTCAGACCTGCTCAGAACCAAGCCAACCTAAATTTTGAAATGGTTTGCATTGCTGACCGCTACGTTCTTACCTCATGCACTGTAATTAATTTAAGATTGTTTTAGCCACTCTCTCAACTTTATTGCAATGCAATGAATTTCACAGTTTGTTGTTGTTGCGATTGCTCTTTTACTAAATAATCTTATCAATTGGAGTATTTTCCACATGAATGCCAACACAAATACCTACACACACATCTACATATGAATGAAATTCTATACCAAAGTTATATCTGTGTGTTACGTATTGGCCGAAACATTGGGTTTGAAGAGGGAAAAACAAACAAAAACGGCCTCTGTTTAAATATAAAATATTTCGAATATGTGCGATTTGTCAACGAAACAAAAAAACCTCACCGACTCTCGAGTATAACTCTCCGTTTTGCTCAATCGTTCAATGTCTATTTTGTTACCTTTAAAACGTACGTACGTATCTTGCATGATTCATCAATATTTTGCGTTTCAGTGTGATTTGAACCAAAAGATTCAACCGCAAACCCAATTCAAAAGCAAACGTTTGATACCCTACACCAAAAGCATGCGTGTGTATGTTACTTGTATATCGTTTGTAACAACGTGAAATGTACATTTTGACACGTCGTGCAAGCAAATATTTTAAACAAGTATAAACTTCGGGTTCGACTATTTAACACCCTGGGTCACTTCAGAGAAATTCTGCGTAATCTAACTAAAAAAACCTGAAACTATCAGATACGAGTAGTGTTTATTAAAATAGAATCATGAAATAAGAGTTAATTTTAGGGTGTCCAACCATTCGCCTTACTAGGCATATTAACTCTACAAGCGAAAAATCCAGTTAAAAGCCCGCTAAGGAGATAATTTAAAATCGTTATCAAAAAAGATAAAACTTATTTGGTTACTGGCACGAGGGCTGTTGTATATATTTCTGGCCTAATAATGAAAATGCGAATATTTATAACCAAAAATGGTTTCTATTGTTTTTCAAAGTATTCTCCAGCATGATTTATACACTTTTGCATGCGCTCAAACCAATTGTCGCAGCACCTTTTCCCCTCCGATTGAGACACCTCCAAAACATGGTTTTAAACGCTTCAACAGCAGCTTCTGGCGACGAAAATCGTTGACCACACATTTTTTTCTTGAATAAAAAGAAGTCATAGGGTGCCAAGTCAGGGCTGTACGGCGGATGACCCATCAATTCGACGTTTTGGCCGATCAAAAAGGCGCTGGTTTGAGCCGATGTGCGAGAGCTCGCATTGTCATGGTGCACAAGGATTCGTCTTCTCGTGTTCGTTTTTCGAATTTCTCCGAAGACTTCAGGCAAACAAATTGTGGTGTACCACTCAGAACTGACCTTTCTACGTTGCTTAAGCGGAACAGTCGCCACATGACCAGTTTTGCCGAAGAAACAGGCGACCATTTGCAAAGTGTGTCTTCCACGAATAACTTTCGTTAGATTTGGCTCGTCTTCGAAGACCCACACGGTCGATTGCTGTTTTGTTTCGGGCCCATACGCGTAGATCCATGATTCGTCACCTGTGACGATCTTATAAACGTCTTCTGTTTTTTTTTTTAAATTTCTTTGCATGAGCCTTTTTTTGAGTGATTCTCAAATTGTGCGGGATCCAACGATAACAAACCTTTTTCAGGAGTTCATGCATTATCGAATGTATGCTGGTGGATGAAATGCCCAAGGATGCCTCTATCTCACGGTATGTCACATGACGATCTTGCATTATCAGTTCACGCACGGCATCAATGTTCTCTGGCACAACGGCCTTTTTTGGACGACCTTCGTCTTTGAGCGAGCGTCGGCCACGATTGAATTCATTAAACCAGTTTTTCACAGTGCTATAGGATGGTGCTTCATCGCCATACAAAGGTTTGAGTTCATCTATGCTCTCTTGTAGTGATAATCCACGTCGAAAAATGATCGCAAGAAAATGTTTACGAGTTAATTCCATTTTTATTGCCAAATTGAGTTTTTCAAGTCACTGTAAACAACACAAATGATGGTCGTACGTCAAAACATTCTGAGTACGTTCATGCTAAAAAATATCAAACTTTCCAATGGAAATGTCAAATGGTGCGAGGCAACACTTTGTGTCGCCTAGGCCAGAAATATATATAGCAGCCCCCGTAATATGTTGCATATGCCCATAAAATCGTTTGATTCGATCTGATTCGGACTTCAGAGCTATTAAGCGCATTTAAGCGAATCCGCAAAGAGTGGATGAGGATGTTCTTGTTTTCTGGCCTTGTCACTAAAATCCTTATGTTATATTCCATTTGCACCAGCCGTTCTTAAGGAAACGAAAGAAGTATCCTGTATATCAGATTGGTACAGGACATGTATCAGATTTTCCATCAAGTACTAGCAAGTCCTTTACAGAAAAGAAAAGAATCCCAACTTCAGATTCCCAACGTTTTTTCCATTGTTTGTCCTTATTCCTTGTTATTACTGCTCCAATTTTTTCACAAAATTCTATATGATTTACATCTGGAAATTCCGCAGGACATTGTAGAACATTTAAGATACTATTCTTAAACCAATATTTTTCACAGATCTGACGTCTGTTTTGAGTCGTTGTCCTGTTGAAAAAATTATTTTAAGGGCATTTTCCATTCTAAATAGGGCAGCTTTACTTTGCTTAGGACATATACTACCATGTCCTTTTTACCCATGTTTTTCCTTAATCCATTACCTGGACAGTATTACATACCGAGAAAAGCATACTCAAACCATGAAATTACTTCGTGTTTTAGGGATTTATTTTAACTATTAATTTTTGTTGTTCTTCGAAATATTTATTTTTTGTTTTAAATTTACACTTACAAAACTCTTTGCGACTAAAAGTGATGTTATAAGTGGAAATTTGCCGTTGACCTATTTTTTTGTCCACACTTATGGTTGACAATTATCATTTAAGACCCTATACCATATTGTTAATTGTTAATAATTTTAACAAACTCTTCCCATTCACAATAATTCCAAGCAAAACTAATTAAATAGCTTCCCAAATTTTAAAAATTGTGTGTACACTATAAGTGGTCCTATTTATTTGGCCGTAACTGAATGTCTAATGTAATAGACCGATCGTTTAATATTTTAACAGAATGAAATCAATGATTAGAAAATGTTTATAATAGGCTATGTTGTATTTTAGTTGGATAATAGGGCTTGACACGTCCTCTATAAACAAATAGCTTGTGTACCCGTCCATACGTAGGTGCACAAATGGTTTATGTACCTGCTCCACACCTAGGTGCACATTCGAATGATGAAGAGTACAAACTAGTCGGATTGGATACACCTAATGAATGACGTATGGATTTTTTTCTCTTGCTGTTGTTAACAAACACGACTTCATATGTTTGAGGAGTGCAAGTGGCGATGAAGAGTAAAATATAATGACACTGAACCAAAGAGATACAGTGTCTTTGCATTTGTAATTATCTTGGAACTGTATTTTTTTTATCGAAATCATGTGTTCCAAAGTTCTATTATTGAGGAAAGAATATCAGGACCACTTAAAAATAATAACAACATAAAATAAAAAAAAAAAAAGATTATAATTGTCAAAGAGCAAGTGCATGATTTAGTAAAGGTTAAGTTTAGTGTGGCGATATCGTAGAGAGAGTATAACAAGTTTCGCACCTATAGACACATATTTTCTAAAACCAGACCGGAACACTGTCTGGATATTTTTCAATGTTGTGTTATTATCTTTACATTGCTGTATACATAAGGCGATCCATCTAGAGGTATTTTTTCAGAACAAAAAAATTATAAAAATTGAAATCAAGTGTGGAATCTTTATTGGCTATTTGATAAAGCCGACATTTTATACCAACATTTTAATACCAAGGAAGAAACAAACAAATGCTTTTTAGTTTCATCTAATTCATGATACTGTCGACAATGGGGCAGAAGAACATACTGATAAAAGTGGAACTTATTGATAATGTTGATTAAAATTAAAGTTAGAATTAAAGAGAGATGCGATGACTTAAATAGAACGATATTACTTTGCAACCAATTATCCAAAGAAATATCTCCAAATTGTTAGCTTCCTGAATTTTAGACAGATATATATCGCGTATGTAGTACAATTCTGTCACAAATGACACAAATCACATATCATTGAAATGTAGTGAAATTTACCGCGCTTAGAACGTTTCGATCTAAAAACTAGAGGAGTAGATCTACGTAGATAAGCCAGCAACAATTCAAGAGCTAAAGGATGAGATAAATCTGCAAATAACGGCATAAAACCTTAATTATGCCTCAGCGTCATCAACAATTTGGACCATCAGAGGGTGGTGTGCCATTCGCCCGATATTTTGTTCCATACCAATATTATCATAATAAAAAGAAATGACAATAATTTCCTAAATAATTTGTGGTTTATTCAAAATCAACATCGGCCCTTAAAATTAAACCACCCTATTTATAAAATACTGGCCTGATCTAGTC
Organism: Hydrotaea diabolus; assembly: GCA_963513945.1. Classification (NCBI taxonomy): domain Eukaryota; kingdom Metazoa; phylum Arthropoda; class Insecta; order Diptera; family Muscidae; genus Hydrotaea; species Hydrotaea diabolus. The sequence goes on from OY740720.1 coordinate 78,274,237, forward strand.
AAATATTTGCGTTTATTTTCCTACCTGCGATTTAATCCCACACATCAAACATTATTTAAATCTGAAATAGTTTTTCGGTCTTAGGTCGGTTGGACTCCAAATAGGGAGGCACATTGGCATGAGGCTATATCAAGATGTGAACCGATCTAGTCTATTTTCAGCAATGTTTATCCTGTGCACAAAGTAAAACCACAAACTATTTTTTTTTTAAAATGTGATGAAATTTGCCGTTATTAAATCGGTTAGACCCCAAAACGGGAGGCACATTGGCATGGGTCGGTCTATAGAAGCATAGACCGATCTGGTATATTTTCAACAGTAATTATTCTGTTTCACAAACCAAATTTCATTTAAATATGATGATTTTACCCATAAACACTGTTAGACCCAACAACAGGAGGAACATTTGAATGGGGGCTATATTAAAATATGGACCGATTAGTATTAAGTTTGACTCCAGAAATTTGACTCACATTCTGCGATGCGTTGGACTCACATTCTGTTCCGGAATTACATTGAGGTAAATGCGTTGGGGATGCAGATGGTGATTTTACTAAGTTCAGCCATGTATAGTTCCATGAGGTTCTAGTCTTGCTTTCGCGAAGGTCTCCACCAAGAACTTTAGATGTTTCAAGCCACATTTGATAAGTGCCATAGTGTGGTCTGGTTGCATTTATCGCATTTATCAGATCTAATTTCATTTTATTCAGAATAAACTGCTTTAAAGGGATTCCACTATTCAGATTAATTTTCTGAAAGCTGGTCACTCCGTAAGTTTTCTTGTTTTCTTTGATGTTACCAACCAACTAAAATCAATTGAATTACCGCAGAGAAATTCAATAAATTGCCGATTAAAATTAATTCGTCATAGGGGTGATCATTTTAAAAAATCCCTTTCACACCTTCCATGTTCGGTGCTTACGTTTTTTTAGACTCCACCGAAAAGGGGATGGTATTCTAAATTTGTCATTCCGTTTGCAGCGAAATATTGATCGTAGAATAAAGTACATATATTATTCATCGTCGATTCTAAGAGGATCTAGCGATGTCCGAATCAACCAAGGATCCAGAAATTGTGCATAGTTATGGCTTATGGGCAAAATCGGCCCAAGCGAAAAAAAAGTTTCCCAATAATGGACTAAAGGTACCATGGTAAAAAAACAATAAACGACATTTTTACTTGTTATAGTAGAAACCTGCCGCCATTTTTTCTTCTATCTTAAATCCGTCTACTAGTAGTGGATGCATTATTTATTCCCATAAATCCACCTGCCTCAAATATCCGATCCGTAGCTTTCAGTTGAATTTGTTTGTTTTTACCGAAAGTCGCTTGGCCGGCCTCTTGCTGGGCGCGCTGTTAATCTTGGGCGGTTGCAAGCGCTCAATAGGATATTCCATCCCATCGCTATTAAAACTAATGTACTTAATTGCAGAAGTATTGGTATCGAATAGACTGTAAGGGAAAAATGCTACGCCAATCTAAAATTCCTGTTCACAAGACAAGATTTACAGTTAGATTTAAAATTCGAATATTCCAGCGGCACATGAAAAAATTCGAACAAGAAACTATGATATTCATTAAATTTATTAGGTATCGATACTGTCGTCGTGGTAATCGGTCCGTATAGTGAAGTATCGAGTATAAAACTATAAATATCACTTGAAAAGTATCGAATATCCCATGATGGGTGTTGCATCTACGCGGAATATCAAAACACACATACACCACCTCCCACGATAATGACTTTGAAAACCCAACATGTCCAATATCCTAGTTGAATTTAACAAGGACCTTGTGGGAGTTTCGGAATAATAATCTACGAACGGAATTGATTTGAATGCACAAGATCCTAAGTGGCCTGCTGAACCACAAGCGATGTAAAAAGTTAGCATCGTTGGCACTATCCATGATCGTTGAGAAATCGGACAAGAACGATTTAAATCATTCAAATGTTTGGGGTTTTTACAGTGCTGCAAGAAGTACGGTTGCTACATATATATTCTGGCCTAGACAACACTAAGTGTTGCCTGGCGCCATCTGACATTTCCATTGGAAAGTTGGACATTTTTTAGCACAAACGTTCTCAGAACGTTTTGACGTACGACCATCATTTGTGTTGTTTACATTGACTTGAAAAAATCAATTTGGCAAAAAATGGAAATAACTTGTGAACATTTTCGTTCGATCATTTTTCACAACTTTCGACGTGAATTATTAAGACAAGAGTGCTTCGATGAACTTAAATTTTGTATGGCGATGAAGCACCATCCTATAGCACTGTGAAAAACTGGTTTAATGAATTTAATCGACGCTCGCTCAAAGACGAAGGTCGTCCAAAAACGGCCGTTGTGCCAGAGAACATTGCTGCCGTGCGTGAACTGGTAATGCAAGATCGTCAGGTGACATACCGCGAGATAGAGGCATCCTTAGGCATTTCTTCCATCAGCATACATTCGGTATTGCATGAACACCTGGCCGTAACAAATGGTTGTTCTCCTTGGATCCCGCCACTTTGACAATCGCTAAAAAAATGCTCGTGTTGATTGGTGCAAAGAAATTTTGAAAAAATACGATCGCAGTGCTTCAAAAGACGTTAATAAGATCGTCACAGGTGGCGAATCATGGATCTATGCTTATGAGCCCGAAACAAAATAGCAATCGACCTTGTGGGCTTCGAAGACGAGCCTAATCCAACGAAAGTTGTTCGTGGAAGAAGCACTTCGAAGCAAATGGTCGCCTGTTTCGGCAAAACTGGTCATGTGGCGACTGTTCCGCTTGAGCAACGTAGGACGGTCAATTCTGAGTGGTACACTACAATTTGTTTGACTGAAGTCTTCGAAGAAATTCGAAAAATGAACAAGAGACGACGAATCATTGTGCACCATGACAATGCGAGCTTTCACACATCGGCTCAAACCAGCGCCTTTTTGACCGGCCAAACGTCGAATTGATGGGTCATCCGCCTTACAGCGGCACCCATTGACTTCATTTTATTCCCGCACATCAAGAAAAAAATGCGTGGTCAACGATTTTCGTCGCCAGAAGATGCTGTTGAAAAAGTGATTCGCCAATTGGTTTGAGCGCATGCAAAAGTGTATAAATCATGCTGGAGAATACTTTGAGAAACATTAAAACCATTTTTGATGATGAATATTCGCATACTCATTATTAGGCCAGAAATATATATAGCAGCCCTCATACATCTTCCTATCCGACATTCTCAATACCATCGCCAACTTAATACGGATATTAAAGTACAACATCTGCGGTATGGTGGAATATGAGTTGCGAAATTATTGGTTAATGAAATCTGTTCCTTTGAGATAAGTGACTTTATTCCCAAGATAAGTGTTTTTGGCCGTAACATACGTTATGCTGCAACTCTATCCATTCTTTGTTAATTGGCCTACTGATCGCACGATGACACAAAGAAGATTTTTTTCTAACGCTACGCTGTCCGTGTATCAATCAGAGTTCAAAGCTGTTTCCTGCCATGTACCATATTAATAAAGTCTGTTAACAATAGTGTCCCTTTCTTATATATAACATATGTTCCTGTAAACACTAGAGAGCAATACAACAGGGCCATCCCCTGGTGGTCATATTAGAAAAAAATTTAACTTCCCCCATTCCATTTCCACATGAAGTTAGGTGATTACCTTAAATTAACCTGACAAAAACAAGTTGAGGCGAAGACGGATATGATTTTAAAAACAAATCATTTTCTTGCTAAAAGTAAACTTTACCTATTTTCATATCCTTAACTAATTGCAATCATTCAAACACTTACCTAACTTTATTCATAATCTCACTGCCAGCATTATTCAATAGACATGACTGCAGAAATCCTTCCGGTATGAGCAAACGTTCACTCAGCACCTTACGCAGATCTTGGATCACAACTTGATTGCCCAACGTTTTGGGGCAATGTTCTACACCTGTGCGTATCATTGTCTCCAGCGTTTCCTCCAAATAGCTCTGTATGGTGTAACTCAAATCACTGGCAATACGGGTAAGTTTCACTTCCACCGGATGTGTCTCACATCGAACGGCCTCCTGAAGTTTTGGCATTAATTGTTTACAATTCTCGGCATCTTCTATTAGCCGTTGCACCGCTGACGACGACGACGAATCATTACTGTTCTTGGCGATGGAAATGGTGTCCTGAGTCTCGGCTACCAGCTTGTCAACTAACTGATGTGTGGAGGAGAGCATGAAGCCATGCTGCAGGCGGAATCCCTGACCGGTTGTGCGTTTTAAACCATTGCCATTACGATGCAAGAGCTCTTGCATTTTGCGCATAATCGTATCGGTTTTTTCGGGGTGATTTTTCAAATGCGGTGCGATATCGAAGACTGGAAATGGTATGCAGCGCATGCTGAAATTATTCTCCAAGGCGTACACAATGTCAGCATAACCCTGTAGGGTTATATTGTTCTTATCCATAAATATCGAACGTAATTTATTATTGATTTGCAATGCTTTGGCCAACAAACGAGCACCAACGTCGCCCATATAATTTCCCGATATATCTAGAAATGCAATAAGATTTAATATGAGGATTTGAGTTTAGTTAATGTTCGAAGTTTCATAGTACACACCCAACTTTTGTAAACTTTGATTACTGCCCAAAGCATTTATGAAATCGTGTATATCGTTTTTTAATTTATTTTCGGATAGTGTCAATTCGGCCAGGGGAAAATCATCTTTTTGTATTAAATTTACTAGAGCATCCATAACGGTTGGTATATGTTTCACCTTCATGCCTGTTAAACTACGGCACATATTCAAGGTTCGTATAGAAGGATTTTTAGAAATGGCAGTTAAAACCGGAGCTAATTCGACATCCAAATCTAAACAGAATGACAAAAAAAGGGAGAAAGATTTATTTTTTATGTTTGTAGTTGAGGTGGCTGGCCCTTGAGGGCTTACTACTTACTATTGTCACTTATGTTTAAACTTTGTAGAACACGAACACCATGTATGCATGATTCTAAAACATGTGCACCCTGGGCACCTAAGGTATTTCCACTTAAATCTAAATACAGCCCAGCTGTTGACTCGTTGCACGCCAAGCCGAGTAGTAAATTTCTGAAAGCAAATATTGAAAATTATTAGAATTGACTGTAATAAAACAAAGAATATATGTGACAGCGCATAGAGAAAGGGGCCTAAGGGTAAAAAAAAATCAATTTTCATTTTTTTTTGTTGTGGACAACATCTGAGCATCGAATGAGGCCAATCCCATGCCCCAAAAGTGTTCCCTCCCAGAGATATGCTCGTTTTATGAAAGTGAAGTCGACGATTTTAAGCGCAAATAGAAAGGGACCTAATCATTAAAATGGCTCTACTGAACAAAATTGGATTTTAACCTAAGGTCCTTTTCTATTTTGCGCGTCACATATGCTATTAGAGGCTCGGTAAACAGATAAAGTATTTCCAGAACGGCGTTAGAAAATAACAACCACGTAAAGCGCAGACTAGGAAGACCAAGACTCCGGTGGATGCACCATGTTGTATTAAAAACTTGAAAAGGCAAGTCCAAGACAAAAGTCCCATTCATTAAGCAGGTCTGGATCGTCAAGAGGTTCCGGATCGAGTTTAAATAAGTAAAACTGTGTAATAACTACGGTGGTCATATGTAGGGTTCACTGTATCAGCCAATTGTGATGCCAGCAACTTAGAGCCGGGGTTATCGATCCAACGGGTTTAGAACGCTTTTTTGCGTTTTTTATTTAAAAATCAAATATCATGAATATAATGACCAAAAATAAATCATTTATTACAAAACAAAGTATCTATACAGAGTGATGCCTATATTGCAAGCTTTTCGAAAACTTGTTGTTTATAAGACTAAATATGCATAACTTCTTCTTCTAAAAGTATGCGAATCGGGACCGTAGTTCTTCTGAATGATCAAGAAGATATGTAACTATATTGAGTTATTGCAAGTTCAGTGGTCTGTCGCCACAACAGTATACATTATTGAAATATACTATAAGATAGGGATAAATGGCATAAGGGCACAGTAAGACCTTGTTAGTCTAAATGATTGATTGCGGACCATAATTTGTATTGTCGAAAATTCGGACTATTGGATACCTTCGTTTCCACGGGTTTTTACAAGAGTTGCCCATGCACAGTTGAACTGAAATTTATATGTATCCTACAAATGATTGTTCACAGTAAAAATAATGTTTAAAAATATTAATTATATATTTAAAAAGGAATTATAACATTTTTATTTTACAACTTTTAAAAACCCAAAATAATATTTAGTTATCTAAAAAAACGAATCCAATTTTTAGAGACAAAGAGTAAGGCTGCTATATATATTTCTGGCCTAATAATGAAAATGCGAATATTCATCATCAAAGATGGTTTTATTGTTTTTCAAAGTATTCTCCAGTATCATTTATACGCTTTTGCATGCGTTCAAACCAATTGTCGAAGCACTTTTTCCACTCCGATTGAGACAACTCCAAAACATTGTTTTTGAACGCTCCAACAGCATCTTCTGGCGACGAAAATCGTTGACCACGCATTTTTTTCTTAATGTGCAGGTGCCAAGTCAGGGCATGTGTTGTTCAAGTCACTGTAAACAACACAAATGATGGTCGTACGTTAAAACGTTCTGATTACGTTTATGCTGAAAAATTTCAAACTTTCCAATGGAAATGTCAGATGGTCAGACACTTAGTGTTGCCTAGGACAGAAATATATATAGCAACCCTCGTATTGCTGTCAAAAAAAAAACTTTGGCGCTGAGTCAGTGGAAAAAGCTCATCATTATCTTTTTTTTTGGTAAACACTTTGACCACCAGACCTTTTGGCGTTTATGCCTTAACTGATTGAGAACTTATTTTGTCTCTTCTTGACATTTATTGTTCAGAAGAATAGGGACTCCTCGAATGCATTAAAGTATAATCTAAATCTATACTGGAAAGGACTACAAAAAAATTAATACTTACTTCAATGCTTCCATAGGCAGTTTACAACCGGCAATATTCAAATGCTTTAAACTTAAAGTACTGGTAAAAAACTGCTTGAACGATGGGGGTATCTCTTTACCTTTCTTTGTGCTAAATGAATTGTGTGATACATTGAGATGAGCTAAATGCGTTGCACAACCACGTAAAAGGGCACCAAATAACTGCAAAACACAAACATTGAAATTCATTTCAACTCGACTAAAAAAACAAAACGGGCAATACTTACATTCTCTAAAGTAATATCAGTCGAAGAGAGATCTAAATATTCTAAAACATTTGGTTGTGCTAAAAAATTGTGTAAATTCTGCAAAAGAAAAGAAAATATAATTTGTTAGCACTTATTCATCGGCAGTATTTGAAAGTGGAACTTACAGTTATATCATCTTTAAGATTGTTACCACTTAGATCTAAATGCGTTAACGAATTTGAAATGCTTTGATTGAGCGACAGTGAATGTGACATTTGATTAACACCCTTTGATGTAAGGCCACAATGGGCTAAAGCCAATTTGCATAGACCTTTAGAGACTTTTGCAATGGGTCCTGCCAGATGTATTGCACCTGTAATTTAAGAGAATTTTGTTAAATGTTATCTAACATTAAAAAATTGAATATTGAACAAGAAATAGAAAAGAAAAATTGAACATTCAGTTATGATTGAAACAAGCTAGACGAAGTTGTGCTGAAGAAATAAAAATAAATTTGATGTTATGAGGAAAAGAAACGAAAAGTGGTTATAATGGACGTTATATTAAATTTGCATTTTAGGACAATACTAGCTAATAAAGCCCCTAAAGTGAGATATCTTTTATTAAAGTAGATGATAGCGAAAACTATCAACCTGAAGATGTTCTGCGAGCATCTAAAAGATCCAAGAGTTTTAGCCAGGGTGGAAAAGGTGTTCCATGGACATTAAAAAATTCCAATAGTTTTTACCAGGGAGTCTCTAACCTCTGGAGGTAAGACGACGATAAGGTGAAAGAATCTGAGAGTGTAAGCATGCTTGATGATTGTAAACTAGTTGTATTAGGTCCGATTGATAGAACAAGTTATTCTAATTCAACAAAAGATCCAGGAATAAATAAAAAGTCTCTCATACAAAGCCCATAAAATCCATGAGCAAAGTAAACTAAAACCAAACCCTACGTACTGATTAAACGCTATCGGTGGGGCATTTAGCGGATCGTTTAACAAACGACAGAATTGTTGGCTTTATTTTCCATAATCAGTTCCATAGAGTGCAGATCGATGCGTTCAATACTTATGATAATTAAAATGTTCTTAGCATATTTTTAATGGATCAACACCAATTTGAATATTTTTTTTTATGATATAACTTTGATGTTGCAGAATACAGTAAACACTCAGTTGAGCGATGGTCTGGCGGGTACCAATGGAGCCATACAGGGTCCATTGCGATAGTCTTTCATCTGCGATGAATTACGCTACAAGTTCTGTAGGAAGCTGACCTTGGGCCACGACAAACCGTTCATTAAAATCAGCAGATTTACCAACTTGAAGGAGGCTTACTCTTTAAATTTTGAAGAAAGTACCTTGCCAGGCAACTAGGCCGTCTTTTCTGAAGGGACGGGCATCAACGCAATAGAAGCTTCACAGTATCAATCTCTTTCCTATCCTTATACAAGAGGTATTGTTCGATTACTCCTTCCAGCCAATTAACAATTGTTGCACCAACATTACAATGCCCATTAGGATATCTACGATCATACCAATATCACTCTCGCAATTTTTCAGCAGGATTTGGTTCTCTGTCTGTCTAGTTTAGACCGCAGGGCCCAAGCAATGTAATGTGTATCGGCCCTAGACCAATCATAGTTTACCATGGCGTATATACATGTTTTTTAACAGCCCGTTAAGGGACATTATGGGGTTTTACAGAATTTTTAGCATTTTTATAGAGTTGTTGCTGAGCATCCTTAGTCCGCCTGGATCTTCTAAGGAGCAACTCCAGTTTATCTGATACTTTGGATCTATCAGCATTGCTTTGTATGATCCCAGCTGAATGATTTTTACAATACGATTGGAAACTAGAGGAAGCACACATAAGATTTAAGAGCCTACATGTTTATGAAGTAGACCAGAACCAACAATAGGTTGTGGAGCCAACCTAGGTTAGTAAGTAACTAGTTCGGATTTCACCAGAGACGATTGCATAACCTTTAAAGCTGTCTAACATTCCACATAGATGGTAATTTTTTATTGTTTTTCGGCAGGTTAAATTTAGTGTCTTGGATCTTCCATATTTGCAAATTAGAATTTAAATGGGGCATGTGAAATGGCAGGACTTCATATATGGAGAGACCTTCGCGATATAATCGAACATACCATACAATAGTTTTACCGACAGCACATAAACCTGAAATAACCTTTGTGCAGGGCTATCCCAAAACATAATAAATTAGTGACTCATCACATTCTGTACAACATTTGATCAGAGTTGGATGTAATATGTGGCTTTACCAGCTGCGGGTTTAGAGCCTTAGAAAGGACTTAGTTGGTCCTACGTTGACCATTTTGAATAGGGTTCGTCGATCTCCTTGTGTTTTGGGCTTGTAAACATCAGCACTATACCATAATACCTAACCGCAGAGGGGTGTAGGGTATAAAAATATTGTACCTTTCCAGCTTGAGAAGTATATTTTTATTCCTTTTTTGTACCAATTCGCCAACCACATGTATCATCCCTGCTACCAATCATAAACAACTTGACAGCTGATTTCATTTTATATAAATTGTGACACTGTTGCCAGATTGAAATACATAAATGCAGTTTAATTTTGTGCATTTACGACAGAGTTAATGCAGTTTGGGTTGAGGTAATGCACGAGTTAACTTGCATTAAGTCTGTTAATGCGCATAAACGTTGACGTCTAGCTAGGCTATTAAATTCGGAAGCAGCGACTTAAAACCTCACCAGCAAGAAGTTTTTTTTTTAAATAAATTAAAGATTTGGAATCATGCGAGTGTTATGTGGATTTCAGAATACTATGCGACGCGCCAATTCAAAATGTTGACAAATTTTGTTACTTACACTTTATGAATTACACTTTATGAACTGTTATTTATTGAAATAGGCAGACATGAAGATACTATTTAGACAACTTTTGTTTCCGATGGAGTTTGCTGAATTAAAATATTAAATCATGAATCGAAAAAAAAGCTTAGGAAACTCTATTAAACCGTTAAATTATTCGAAGCAATTTTACTTTTTGGAAAAGTGGCAACGCTAAAATCCTATAGTGTTTGTAATAGGCTAGCAGATATGGTGGACAATTCTAAGTGAATCCTGCTAAACATTTCAAAAACTGTAGACAAAGATTGGCAAACCTAATGGTAGATGGTACCAGGCTACATATATTTCTGGCCTAGGCAGCACTAAGTGTTGCCTGGCTCCATCCGACATTTCCATTGGAAAGTTTGACATTTTTTAGCATAAACGTACTGAGAACGTTTTGACGACATCATTTGTGTTGTTTACAGTGAATTGAAAAAATCAATTTGGCAAAAAAAATTGGAATTAACTTGTGAACATTGTCGTGGGATCATTTTTCACAACTTTCGACGTGGATTATCGCGACAAGAGTGCATCGATGAACTTAAATCTTTGTATGGCGATGAAGCACCATCCTATAGCACTGTGAAAAACTGGTTTAATGAATTCAGTCGTGTCCGACGCTCGTTCAAAGACGAAGGTCGTGAAGGTCTTCCAAAAACGGCCGTTGTGCCAGAGAACATTGATGCCGTGTGTGAACTGACAATGCAAGGTCGTTATGTGACATACCGTGAGATAGAGGCATCCCTAGGCATTTCTTCCACCAGCATATATTCGATATTGCATGAACCTGGCCGTAAAAAAGGGTTGTTCTCCTTGGATCCCGCACAATTTGACAAACGTTAAAAAAAGGCTCTTGTCGATTGGTGCAAAACAATTTTGAAAAAATACGATCGCGGCGCTTTAAAATCCGTTTATTATATCGTCACAGGTGACGAATCATGGATCTATACGTATGAGCCCAAAACAAAAGAGCAATCGACCGTGTGGGTCTTCGAAAACAAGCCAAATCCAACTAATGTTGTTCGTGGAAGAATCAAATGGTCGACAGTTTCTTCGGCAAAACTGGTCATGTGGCGACTGTTCCGCTTGAGCAACGTAGAACGGTCAATTCTGAGTGGTACACCACAATTTCATTGCTGAAGTCTTTGGAAAAATTCGAAAAACGAACAAGAGAAGACGAATCATTGTGCACCATGACAATGCGAGCTAAAACCAGCGCCTTTTTGAACGGTCAAAACGTCGAACTGATGGGTCATCCGCCGTACAGCACTGATTTGGCACCAAATGACTTCTTTTTATTCCCGCACATCAAAAAAGAAATGCGTGGTCAACGATATTCGTCGCCAGAAGTTGCTGTTGAAGCGTTAAAAAACCATGTTTTGGAGGTGTCTCAATCAGAGTGGAAAATGTGCTTCAACAATTGGTTTGAGCGCATGCAAAAGTGTATAAATGCTGGAGCATACTTTGAAAAACAATAAAACCATTTTTGATGATAAATATTCGCATTATTCATTATTAGGACAGAAATATATATAGCATCCCTCTTATACAAATACAGCACACACTAAAACCATAATAAACTGTGTTGAAGTACCGGACAGTTTGAAAAAAAAAAACAGCGGGCTGATCGATGCCAAGGAAATTGGTATAATTAACAAAACAAATGCATTCCTAAGTTTCGAATAATAGTCCAATAGTACATGATTGACTGACTTAGTGGTGTTTGAATGAATCTGATCCAATAAAAAACGAATTGTGTGGAATGAGTAAGAAACTGTATTGAAAAATCGTATGCATGAGATTAAGAATGAAGCAATAAATATAAAAGCAAAATAGAAAAACGATTTTTTGTTGAGATTGATTTTGAGAACGAAAAACATTAAACACTGAGATTGATTGATTTGAATGATTCTCGATTTTATTTATTTTTTTTTTGAAATAAACACACAATGGCTAATTGTAGTTAATCAAACCTTGAACAATTTTTCCAAGTAGGGCGCATAAAGAGCTTGCACCTACAACAAGTAAAATACGATACGGAAAAAGTATACAGAAGAAAGAACGGAAGAACAAAACAAAGGCAAGTAGGGTATAATATTATATAAATTGGATTAAATGGATTATCGAAAAGAAAATTTAACAAATGAAATGAAACAAAAAAAATACAAAGGACCAGGGACAATTATATATAAATATACACTCGTATATATGTGTATATAGAAAAAGGTTATACATAGCTGGTTCTTTGAAAAAGGGGTGGGTTAGTAAATTTACAATGGAGTTATTTGGCACTTAAGTCAAATTATTAAAATACCTTTATCCTCAATTAGATTATGACTCAAATCGATAGTACGTATTGCAGGATTATTATTTGTAATCACAGATACAGCCAATTTATGAAGAAAATCGGATCTGCAAAAAAGAAACACAAACGTTAGACACTGTAGGTTTAGTGAAATGAGTCTACCCCAGTTTGCTTAAGTGTCTTGGAATGCCTTAAAGGGCATCAAACTACTTTAGCTGCCGGGCGGAAAATGTTTTCATATGTTACCTTAAACCTAGGGCTTCTAAGTGCAACTCCTCGAGCCACATAGAACGCTTGAGCACATGTAGTATACGTTCCAATGTTTCGTTGGACAAACGCATATGCGATGCCTTTAAGCCACGAAAAAACGTGTTGTATTCCAAAGCCGATACAATGGCCATTAAGTCTCTGTAAGAAAAAAACAACAATAACAATAACAAAAATAGAAATAGCAAAGTCAATATATATAATGTGTCTTGTGGTCAACGAAGAATGACTGAGTGGCGCTGGTTATTACTCACTTTGGTTCTAAATGATCAAAATCACGTAAATTTAAAATTCTCGTATCGTGTGACATATAGATCGTATCAATGTCCCAGGCAACTTCTTCTCGGTAGGGCACCCCATGGAAATCACACATGCAGGCATATTGTGTACTGAAGCCACCGCAGGGTCCAACATTGCGCGGATCTGAGGGGCGAAATTCTTCCGAAAAAATGGTTTCCCTTTCCGGTGGTTGTATATCAATCTGTAATTAAAAACAAAGCAAAACAATGAAACAATTGCGCTAGATTTTTTTTAAATATCTAACAGGTGGTAAATCTAATGGTTTCTTTTTGAGTCACATGTACGTTTGAGAGCACTTTCCCACTCAAAATCTTGACAGAAAGCCAGTATAACATTCTCTTGAAAAAAAAGTAGTCGATTTATATTGAACAACTTTGAAACTTTATTGAACAACTTTGAAAAGTAATATTAAGTCAAGCGGTGCGGTTATTGAAAATAAATTCTGACCGAAATGAGGCAACCACACAAACTGCTGTACGCAAGTTTGTCAAATAGTCCATCTCAAGCTTGTAATTAAACTAATGTTTAAAATTGTGGTGCGATCTTGGTTAAATTTTTCCAAGGACGGGCGCAATTTAAATTAAAGAAAATCGATTCAGATTTTTATATAGCTCTTGCACATATGTTGAGCCGACATTATGTCTTTATCTCTAGAAGCCACCTATTATATCCAATATTGGTGAAATTTGGCACAGTTCATAACGATCAATAAGTTACGAGCTCAGATGAAAATTAGTCATATCGGTCCACTTATTGCTATTGGCCCAATGCAAAGTTCGCTCCCGATTTAATTAGTTTCGTTTTCGATTAAATTTGGTATAGCATATAACGATGGATCAACAACCAATCCTGAACCAATTTCTGGTACCTCCAGTGCAAATGCACCATTTCGTCTACTTTTATTTATATATATATTTGGTTCATATAGGGCCATTTTTGGATATAGTACCCCTACAAATGGACAAGGATCCTAAAGCGGGAATGTTTATTGTCATTTGAAAGAACATTCTTTGGCATTTATTTTTTTAAGATTATGTGTATCAAATGTTGGCCGCGGCTACGTCTCAGATGGTCCATCCGTTGAGTCCAATTTGCGATGACTCGTTCGAGCATTTCGACTGGTAACTGGCGAATGACACGCGTGATGTTTTGCTCCAAGGCCTTAATCGAAGCGGGGTTGTCCGCATAAACTTTAGACTATACATATGCTCACAGGAAAAAGTCTAACGGTGTGATATCACACGATCTTGGTGGCCAATCGACCGGCCCATAACGTGAAATTATCTGCTCACCGAAGTGTTCTCTCAATAAATCCATTGATTGATGCGATGTGTGGGAAGTGGCGCCGACTTGTTGAAACCAAATGTCGCCGAGATCACGAGCTTCAATTTCAGGCATCAAATAGACGGTTACGTTCTGACCGGCATCATTTTTGTAGAAATATGGACCGATGATTCTACCGGCCCACAAACCACACCAAACCGTTGTTTTTTTCTGGATTAAATGGCAGCTCTTGAACCTCTTTTGGTTGCTCTTCGTCCTAAATGCGGCAATTTTGCTTGTTCACATACCCATTGAGCCAGAAATGTTGGCCGACTATGTTGACCATAAGTTGAACGAAGTGCACGAAACACATTCCTTACAGAACGTAAATTTTCGTAACAAAGTTGAACGATTTGTAAACGTTGTTCAGGCGTAAGTCTTTCCATGATGAAATGCAAACAATACTAAACAAAAATAAAATGACAGCATGACACAACTCACACGTGATCTGTCAAAAAAAGGCCATTGAAAAAAGTATCTCTACTTGGATCACCCTATATTTTAAATATTTTTGCATCGAAATACTCGTATTGTGAAAGACAGAGTTACTAAATATTATAATCTGGCAGCGCCTTACAATTTTAGACAAAATGGTACATCTTCTAAAGTAAGTTAGTGTCAACCTTAGGCGCGGATAAAAAATAGAGTCAACGGTAGATTTTTATTAATAGCAAAATTTAATTTACAAGAATAACAACTTTAAGTTTCGAAAAGTGCTTATAGGTGCTAAGATAAAACTATTTTTTTTAGAATTTCTCACTCGCAAAATATTTTATACCAAAACTAAGAATTAAGCTATGCACTGTAGGACAGTGAGTGTTCCATTTCGAAATATTATATATTACGGTCCTACTTCAGATTGCAAAAAAAAAATACATCCACAAAAGCTTAAAGTCGACCGATTATATGTTACCCTACACCACTCTGCTATTTAGAGGATTAAACACCTTTAAGCACCTCAATGTTATTTATATGTTGCTCATAACGTACCATAAACATGTAAGCGTGATTGTTTATAATTTGTGGCATCTAGAGCTGCAGGGCCTCAAACCGCCCAGGGAGCCTCGCGAGGGGCTATACGAACCAGTTTCACTACAGTGAACTAATGGTCGCTCAAAAAGTATTATGAAAAATGTGGACATGATCGGGATTAATTTCTGGCTTCTAGAGCAGCAGGGCCGATATGCTTTAATTATTTCAGAACATGGGTGGTGGTCGCTCGTAACGCTCCATGCGAAATTTGATAGGAATCAGATTTAAAATATGGCTTTTAAAATTGCAGATTCTGAAATTGGGAAGGATCTCTGTATGGGGTCTAAACGAAATATGGTCAAGTTATACCACAGATAATTAGTGGTCGCTCATAGCGTTTCAAGCCAATTTTGAAAGTGATCGCGTGTAATTTGTGGCTTCTAGAGCTGCAGCACCTTAAATAGGGAGGGACCTTGGTGTGGGAGCTATTTGAAAACAAATTTCACAAGAGATGATCAATCGCAATTAGAGACTTTTTTGTTTACCGGGATAGCGGGACAGTTTTTCAAATTTCCGGATAAAATGACAAACGGCGTTGAACAACTTTTCATTAGAAAAATTGTTGAGCACTATCCATATAGCAAGTTAACATCAGAATTTTCAGCACCTTGTTTTCCTCAACATTAGTCCGGATGCCCCACAGAGTCTAACAGTCTAGTTCGTTAAGGAACTTAGTGACTTTTGGATTTAGTTCCGAAACCAGTTTGCATTTTTCTATGGATAATGTTATGTACCTTGATACATAACAGGTTAACCCGGCGCAAGTTTTGGCCATTGGAATTGAAATTATTAACGATTTTGCTTGAAAAATTATCTTTTCTGACGAAGTTTATTTTAAGCTTGGATGCAAACAAAACTGCCGCATCTGCGAATCGGAAAACATAAACAACATGATTGCCGAGAAGCCAGTGAATCCTCAGAGAGTGATACTTTAGAGCGGTGTTGTTATTGGCCAATTTTTCTTTGAAAGCGCATCTAAAAAATCCATTTTGATTAACGTTAATCGATGCAAAGGTTTAATAAACTATTTCTGTGGCCGTAGTTAGAAACACAAAGCCCACAATTTAAATTTTGCGCGCCAAGTTCGGTAGTCATGTTACGAGCCGTTTTGGTGATGGTAATTGCTAACCTAGCAGCTGCGTTTTGACAACGTTTGACTTTTGTCTGAGATACCGTGAAGGGCCGATATAAGGCGAACAACCCACAAACAATTTTGACATTTAAGGCGAATATCGAGCAAACCATTTCCGAGATAGAGCCAGAGACTGTCACCAGGATCATGAACAATTTGGTTAACAGTATGCACTACTGCGAAGCCAGCCGAGGTAGCCACGTAAACAAAATTGTATTCCATAAATAATGGAAATGTTTGATTCTTCGACAAAATCAAATAAAATTTCTAAATCAAAAAAAAAACTCTATGACAATCAACAACAAAAAAAACTTATTAGCTTGTGGAGAAATTCACTCTTTCAAAAAATAAAAATTATTTTGTTAATTTTTTTATTTTTAAAATGAAACGTTAATCTTGGACCACCCTGTAGTCCATATGTGTGTGTAAAAGAATGTAATGAAAAATCAGTCTCACATTCGTAAAAAGTTTTTAATTACTTTTCTTTTTGTTGTTGTTGCTTGGCCAAGTTGTTTTGTTGGCCAAGTAGGTACAAGTGGCAATGGCATAGCAACTTGAGATGTTACTGACCTATGAAGTTTCTTTCTCACAGTTTTATTCGGGGCGCTCACTTTTTGGGCAGAAGAACAAAGGTGGTAGTTGGGGGGTGGGTGGTTATTAAATACACTTTGTTCTAAAGATTTTGATGAAACAACGAAGTTTTGCTTCTATGCAAACAGAGCGAAATCTTTGATTACCACCAAAACGGAAAGTATTCACACAAAAGCACTTACGGATTAGGATTTTTTTTTATTATTTTTTACGTAATTTTTATAATATTTCTGCTAATTTGTATTCAGCATTTTAAAACAAATCGTCATGGAAACTCAACCTTGCGAGCCCACTTTTGCCAATAACATTCAGCATTTTTAGTCGAAAGCTGTCTAAGACCGGGGAAGACGAGCTGATAAGTTGCACGCATCAGGTAATCGGTACAATCTGGAATGATGAACGCAACCTCAGTCCACAAAAAAGGAGACACGACGGTTTGCACCAACTACCGTGAAATAAGTCTCCTATCAATCGCATATACGAGGGTTGCTATATATATTTCTGGCCTAGGCAGCACAAAGTGTTTCCTGTCGCCATCTGACACTTCCATAATAAGGTTTGACATTTTTTTTTTAGCATAAACGTACTCTGAGCGTTTTGACGTACGACCATCATTTGTGTTGTCTACAGTGACTTGAAAAAATCAATTTGGCAAAAAAAAAAAATTAAATCGTGAACATTTTCGTGCGATCATTTTTCACAACTTTCGACGTGGATTATCACGACAAGAGTGCATCGATGATCTTATCTTTGTATGGCTATGAAGCACCATCCTTTAGCACTGTAAACAACTGATTTAATGAATTCAATCGCGGCCGGCCCTTAAAGAAGGTCGACCAAAAACGGCCGTTGTGCCAGAGAACGTTGATGCCGTGCGTGAACTGCTAATGCAAGATCGTCATGTGACGTTCCGTGAGATAGAGGCATTCTTGGGAATTTCTTCCACCAGCATCATTTGATATTGCATGAACACCTGGCCGTAAAAAAGGTTTGTTCTCGCTGGATCCCGCACAATTTGAAAAGACGTTTATAAGATCGTCACAGGTGGCGAATCATGGATCTATGCGTATGAGCCCGAAACAAAGCCGCGTGGTTCTTTGATGACGAGCCAAATCCAACGAAAGCTGTTCGTGGAAGAAGCACTTCGAAGCAAATGGTCGCCTGTTTCTTCGGCAAAACTGGTCATGGGGCGATTGGTCCGCTTTAGCAACGTAGGACGGTCAATTCTGAGTGGTGCACCACAATTTTTAGCCTGAGAGAAGCGAAAACGAATCATTGTGCACCATGACAATGCGAGCTCTCACACATCGGCTAAAACCAGCGCCTTTTTGATCGGCCAAAACGTCGAATTGATGGGTCATCCGCCGTACAGCCCTGACTTGGCACCCAATGACTTCTTAAATGAATGGTCAACGATTTTCGTCGCCAGAAGATGCTGTTGAAGCGTTCAAAAACCATGATTTGGAGGTGTCTCAATCGAAATGGAAAAAGTGCTTTGACAATTGGTTTGAGCGTAAGCAAAAGTGTAGAAATTATGCTGAAGAATAATTTGAAAAACAATAAAACCATTTTTGATGATAAATATTCGCAGTTTCATTATTAGGCCTGAAATATATATAGCAGCCCTCGCAATGCATTGTCAAGTATACTGTGTGAAAGATTGAAGCCGTCTGAAGCCGAATGATTCTAGACGTAAGAGTGCGGCTTTAGGACGAATAAGTCCACAATCGACCAAATCTTCACCCTGCGACAAATCCTGAAAAAGAAACATGAGAAGCTGATCGATACATATCACCTTTTTTTTCTTTGATTTAAGGCTGCGTTTGCCACTCCGATAAGGAAATACTTTTTAAAACCATGTCTGCGTATGGTACAACAGAAAAATATGTACGTCTTTGTAGTATGACACGAAATCCTCAATAAAAATAGGAAGTGACCTCTCCAAACCATTCACTATTGCAAGAGGTCAGACAGGGTGACAGCTTTTCGTGTAATTTTTTCAACATCCTGATGGAGAATGTTTGGGAAAACGCCAAAGTTAATAAAACAGGCACAATCAACACCATGAGCCACTTTCTCATCGCGTATGCGTACGACATTGACAACGCCGGAGGGACTGAACGAGATGGTACTGGTGCGTTTTCAAAAATTGAGATAGGGTCTGGTTAATGGTTAATGAGGACAAGGCGAAGATGATGCTGGCAACTGCTAGAAAGGCGCCGCGCCGAAAAAAAGGCAAGATAGTTTCGGCCGGCAGTTTCAAACGTAAAGGCAGTAGGAGATTTCGTATACCTCGGAGCCGCCATGAGCCAAAAGAACAATGTCAGCACTGAGATAAAAAGAAGGGTCGTACTGGATAATAGATGCTACTTTGGGCTCGGTAAATAGCTTAAGAACAGGGCCCTGTCTCAAAAGACGAAAATAACGTTGTACAACTCGCAGATTCGACCTGTGTTGTATTGGGTGTTGTATTTGAGAGAAAGATGTGTCGTAAAACTTATGGGCCCATCTGCGTGAACGGAGAGTATAGACGTCGAACGAACCGTGAGCTGTACTAACTAAATCCTGAAATGAACGTAGTTAAGCGCTTGAAAATACAGCGATTGCGCTGGATGGGACATGTCGGTCGAAAGGAAAAGAACGCTTCATACAGAAAAAAGTTAGATGACACTACCCGACACTGCGGTAGAAGGACCAAGTTGAAGAAGGTGTGAGAATCCTTGGTATTACAAACTGGAGAGAGCACGCACAAGACCGAAATGCTTGGAGGTCATTTATGCAACAGGCTAAGACCAACAACGGGTTGTAGAGCTAATTTATGTAAGTATGTACTTGGTTTGGTGGAATACTCTACTGCTAAATGTTTCTCGCTTATTTCGAATCTTCCTGCACATAAATATATAACCATTGATCATAGATTAATCACGTTCATTGCTTGGGGTCTGAGGCGTATGAAGTATTTTCGACTGCATTTGAATAGCTGTTTGATGTCTTTGAATGAAATGTTCAACAGAAACGTGGTCTTAAATCTCACTACGAGTATAAAATAATTGTAATTTTAAATAACTTGCTGAATAAAAATGATTTTTATTGAATACAAATATAACCCAATCCTAATAAATCATTTTGGGAATCGTACACGCAAAGAACAAATATGGTTACTATATGGTCACTGCAATAATAATATGTTCATCGCAATAAAAGTATGTTCATCGCAACCATAGTATTGTTTTTGAATATAATTTTGACAATAGTATGATTGCCACAATATTATTACTGTTGAAATGAAACAATATTATTATTGCCAAATTAATTAATGAAAATATGGTTGTGGCAACAATATAAAAGTATTGTTTTTTGGGTTTTATGTTAAAAATAACATGATAACGGCAATCATACTGTATGATTGTAATTTTTCTTTATTTGAGTATGCTTTTTAGAACGGATCTAATGCAATAATAGTACTTTTTATATGGAGATACATATTTCAAATTTGGCTTTGTTTAACAAAAATATTTTGAATAAAAACTCTTACGTTTTTTAAACTGGATTTATTTTTCTGTTAAATAAATCACTCGTTATTTTGAATTTAATGTACAGGGTGATCCATCTAGAGGTATTTCTTCAGAACAAAAAAATTTATAAAAATTCAAATCAAGTGTGGAATCTTTATTGGTAATCTGAAAGGACATTTTATGGCATTTATTTTTTGAAAATAATTACCTTAAAATGTTGGCAACTGTATTATGGAAATGAGCGTTCGGTGAGAAACGGAAGATCCGCTGTTTTCGACCAAAATTTGTTTCGGTGATGAGGCCCATTTTTGGCGGCATTTGGGCTGAAGAGCAACAAGAAGAGGTTCAAGAGGTGTCATTATACCCAGAGAAAACCGCGGTTTGGTGCGGTTTATGAGCTGGTGGAATTATCGGTGCATATTTTTTCAAAAATGATGATGGCCGGAACGTTGTGTTGTTGTTGTAGCGGCACACACAGTGTCGAGGTGACAGCCCTTGGCCGAAGAATTGCTGCTGCGGGTTAATCCGTTGCGTAGAACCGACTATCGTGGGATTGGAACGTAACTGTGAATGGTGCTCGCTATCGCGCCATGATATCGATCTTTATGCTACCTGAAATTGAAGCCCGTAATTTCGACGACACTTGGTTTCAACCGGACGGTGTTATTTGCCACACAGCAGCTGGATCTATAGAGAGGTCATTTCGAAGAGCACTTAATTTCACGCTTTGGACTGGGGAGTTGGCCGCCTAGATCGTATGATATCACACCTTTAGACATTTTTCTTTGGGGTTACGTAATGTTCAAAGTCTATGCTGACAAACCAGCTACGATTCAGGTTTTGGAAGCCAACATTACGCGTGTCAATAAAGCCATACCGGTCGAAATGCTCGAACGAGTCATCCAAAATTGGACCTTTAGAATGGAAACCCTGAGGGGTAGTTGCGGCCAACATTTAAAGGAAATTATATTCAAAAAATAAATGCCATAAAATGTCCTTTCAAACTACCGATAAAGATTCCACACTTGATTTGAATTTTTATATTTTTTTGTTCTGAAAAAATACCTCTAGATGACCACCCTATATTTTTAAATACTTTTCATAATTCAAATCTATTGTTGATAACTTAACCCAATTCTAATAAATAATTTTGGGGGGTCATAGCATAATTGTGTGTGATAATACTATGGTAGGGATCATAACATAGTTGCGTGTTAATCATACTATGGTTGTGGAAATCATAGTATGGTTGAGTGTGAATCATACTATGGTTCTGGATATCATAGTATAGTTGAGTGTGAATCATAGTTTTGTTGTGAGGATCGTAGTATGGTTGTATTTGAATAATACTATTGTTGTGAGGATCATTATATTGTTTCACCACAACCATATACCCAACAATAGTATTATGCTCTTCGAATATTGTTATCGCAACTATTCCTTTTTTTCTACGTGGTTGAGGGGAAATCTGTCCTCTTCGAACATAAACTAAATATATGTAGTCAAAAAAATTGCTTAAAGAAAACTAATGTAGCATTATTTTATAACTTGACCAAATGCAAGCCTTCGACCATGTGTCCTTTGCCCATGAACGTTGCATAGTAGGACCTTAAAGATTAAGAACCTTTAATATGGACAAAAGCAATGAAATTTGTATCCAATCCGAATATGCCATTAATTTTACAGCTTCTTTAAATTTGAGGCCCAAAGGGGGTCGCAGAGGTAGAACGGATCGTTTAACACATTTTTACATGCACAATTTTTAAAATCTAATTTTGCACCTCATTTTATTGTTTCAGCTTCTTGGATCGTGGACATATAAAGTAAATTAAAAGTAAATTAATGCAATTTTAACGAATGAAATTCCGCGTTAGTCAGAACTAACTAATTTGGGACCGTTAAATCGTTATCGGAATATAGAACCTAAAACCACTTGCAATAACGCGGAAATGGTCAATTTCGAAAATTTCCAGGATATTTCTTGTCGCAAAATAATCGCTGTCTTTATCTCTTTGTTTAATTTTACTTCACTACTCACCATAATATGTCGTTTAACAAGATTGTACAATTGAGACATTAATAATGATAAATATGTATGGAATATCTCGGATATCCTACTACACCAGCACATTGTTTAAACAGCACTGATTGACTGTACTCGAACTACAGCCTATTTATATTAAGTGACAATGTGCGTTATTTACACCACTATAGTGTAAGTCGGTACTCCGATAAGTCACATTGAAATGTATTATTAGTATTTAAATCTGAAGCCTTAAGGTATGCTCGGTGTTTTACAATTTCACGCATTTCTTCAAATTCGATTAGTCACGGAAAAAAATTTTAGCCAGAGGATTTAATTTATAATTTTGTGTAGGTTCAGCTTTTTTGAAAAATTGTATTACACCCTTTATCTTTGGATAGAGTTTATGGCAATTTGTTATTCCTTTCGTAACACGTCGAAATATTGTTTCTTCTATTGTCGATTCAATCACCGTTGGACCGACTGGTACGCCAATATTGTCTTAAACCACGTTTGGGCTTAAATCGAACCCAATTGAAACTGAACCATATACATCTATGTTTCGATATAATAATAATGAGAAACTGTAGGCGCATTTTAATTCGATTTTGCTCAACTTTAGCACAGAAAGTTTTTAGTAACCACTAAAAAACTCTGTTTAAATTCGAATTTATTGGCCCATGTTTCCGAAAAGTCCTCGTACAAAGGTCCCTTCCAAATTTCTTTCCTGGCGCCCCAAAAGAAACAAATTGAATCTGGTCTTTTTCAAATTTCAAATGGTATGATACCCTACCAATGTTCAACCATATACGATAGGTTGCATACAAATTATTCTCCCGATTTGAGAGAGTAGAGCGCCACATTATAAATCTGATCTTGCTCAAGTTTAGTATACAAAAATTCCTTTGGAATCAATCCCTGATCTTGCTCAAGTTCTGGTGAAATTTTACTATACTGATTCATCATCCAACACATAGATCTGTGTGGGGACCATAATTCTGCATGTATCTCCCAAATGTAGGCCCATTCCACCATAAAGCCCGGCTCTCAAAAGGCTACATATTAAATACGATCTTGTTAAAACTATGCTTAGTGCATTATGAGCGACTTGTCACAAACCCTACCAAAGTTCGACCATATTGGTGCATCTTTTAACATAAATTACCTTTTCGATTTGAGTGCCTGACGGTCTGCATGTCACACTGCATTTATCACGATTTCGGGTCCGTAATTTTCATAACTTTAAGCCAACCAGAATAAAGAGTTTATAGTCGAAAATTAAATCCCAAGAAGACGCTTCAAATTTCACCATTTTTTTTTAAAAGAATTGAAACTATTTCCTTGCCCAATGTTACATATGTCGAATAGTGATGAGTCAATAACAGATAATAAAACGCACTTGTTCAACAAAATGGTATTACCTTAAAATCTTAACATTTTTGTTTTCAATAAACCAAGAGTTTTCTCGGTAAACATCATTCCTCATTTTCTCCACTCTTTCTTTATGCTTTAGCATATTTGATGTACTCATATTAAAATTACAAATAAAAATATTTATTATATAATATTAAGTATAAAAATATTTGTATCCACAAAAAACAGTTGTGGAGGTTCTAATACTTTGTCACTTCTACCGATACCGAATTACAAAACATCAACCAACATTCGGTTGTACTGATGGCATTTTTGAAGTTCATGCAACCTCAATCTGTCGGTTGGCAAAACAATTTGGTTGTGGCAACAAATCAGTTCTCCGTGAGTTGATAAGTTTTCTGCGGAATACCCTGTCCTTCGGTCAACCCCATTGCTGAGATTTTATTCAGGTGTCCATTTAAACATTCGAAATTGTTTAACTAGTAAGCCAATTTGCTAGTTAGGGTCCAAGTACCAAAGGAAAATTCCGTAAATAAATTCATAAGACAGAACTCAAGTTACAATACAATTAATACGAAATTATCCTTATTTAAATCTTTGAATAGTGAATAAATAATTGATTAAGCTTACGAATGGACTTCCACTTTCTAGGATGGCACCAATAAAATTTCAACACAACCGACGGCCATTCATTCAGTTCATTACCATTTCATGGTACGAGTATCATTTAGTATCGCCTCTCAGCCATTTCGCATTTTTATGTGGCCCATGCTGCATGTCTAACTGCAGTTACAATTATTATGGATTCTGTCCGTCCGTCAGTCTGTCCATTCGCCCTCTCCGTCCCTACGCTAGCATTTGGTGAGCGATTATTTTGCGGCTTCACTTGAATTTACGATATTCATGTGAGATTTGTTAACTACTTAACCGCCGTTCGAATAAAAAGTATTCACTGTCACGCGAAATTTCCACCAGACGACAGCGGCTTCTTTTCTCAGTTGCTGGTTGGCGGTTTTTCTAGCGTTCGGTCCGTTGAGCGGAAAAATTATCTTTAAAACAAGGAAAGGAAAAAAATGTTCTTGAATTAATTAAAGAAAGATGCCTTCAGTGTTAAAAGCCATTTAGAGGCGATTGCTGGAATTGCGTTAAAAATACAAATTGAAATTTACATAATTTATTGTGGATTGAATGGGCAGAGAGAGAGAACATTTAATGGCCACCACCGCCGTTGGAGGGACCTTCACTCAAGCACCCCAACTGTCAAATACTCGTATGTCACCCGCCTTGCCAAGCCATTTGGAATTGTGTTTAAGTATAGCAAACTAATGAGGGGGAGGAAGGCACAACTGCCCACGCCCTGATGATTCAATGAAATTATAAGACTTTTAATAGAATATTACAGAATATTAATTTGATTTCTTCTTAAAAGCTGTTAACTGTACACAACTTAAGAGACATGATTTAAAATCGAAAAATAATATTTGAAGGTCGATTTTAATTTCACTTTCTTTAACAGAGTTCACTTTTACAGAACTCCTCCATCAAGAATTGCGGTCCACTGTATCAAAGAATTTTATCAAGGTCGGACTCAAAAAGAGACTTTTAGGGCGAGAGAAACATTTTTCATGGGAGCTACATAAAAACATAGACCGATAAGGTACAATTTCAGTTAACGCACTATGCTTTTTTGAGCTTCCGAAAGAAACTTTGTTTTGAACCAAATTGCTGTCCTTCACCCTGTATTTTTAAGCGAATTGGATCTAAAGTGTCTTGTAAATAAAAGTTACTTTAATTTACCTTCGATTAGGTAAATACGTTGTTAAGTTCGGTCAGGCCGCATCTTTAATACCCTTTCAGTCATTTTCGGCAGCCAAGGATGGTGCGTTTGACGACTCTCGTTCTTTCAACAGACACACAGACAGGCGGACATGGCTAGATCGTCTTCGAATTTTACGACACACACACACGTTGTTGTAAAAGAAAATTTATTGATGGCTCTCGATGTGGAGTCTCTTTAGAGGTGGCAAGAGTGAGTTGTATTTTCGTGGGCAATTGTGTGAAGAAAACTTGAAAAGTAAGTTTTACAACAGTAGTTCTCATTCGTTTGGGGAGAGCCTGGCCTTATAGAGTTCGGTTTTACTTTCAACAATTGCAGCAAGGCTTTCTGAAGAAGGTTGGCACGGACCCGAAATCATGATAAAAGTAGTGTGCAGCCACGAAAATCAATGCCACTTTGCCATTTTGTTAAAAACTTGTCTTCTATTTAAATATAGAAGCAAGAGGTCTTGAGCCGGTTTAATCCCTGTGCAATGTGTAAAAGCAACAGACCGAAATAAAAAAACGAGCTAAACACGGTAAATAATATCTACACTTAATAGGGTCTTTGCTCACTGTATTGTAGTGTTGCAAACAGAATGACAAATTCAGTATACCACCCATTCTTCGGCGGAGGGCATACAAAAAAACATTTTGTCGGAAATCCAAACATAAAAATTATTCGGATTCAAGAATGACGTTATTCTGTTGTACCATACCATTATCACCAAGGTATTGTTTGGTCTATGACGGAGTGACCGATGATTCCACCAGCCCAGTCGACAGTAATTTTTATGGTTAGGTTTTTTAGACTTCATGGGCTAGGTCCAACTTCACTTACGATTCCAAATTAACCGTTGTTTGATGACAAATAGTGATTATATGTGACTGCACATAGAGAAAGGGTCCTAAGGGTAAAAAAATCAATTGTCACTTTTTTTATGTGGACAACATCTGAGCATCGAATGAGACCGATTCTATGCCCCAAAAGTGTTCCCTCCCGCGTTTTATGAAAGTGATGGTACACCAAAGATACACGTATTTTAATCTTAAAAATGGCTTCCCTGAACAAAACTGGTTTTTACTCTTAGGTCCCTTTCTATTTTGCGCGTCTCATATGTTGAGCAAATAATGAAAAAATTCAGTTGAAGGTGCTTTAAGTCCCTTAAAAGAACTTATTTCTCTTCAGAACGATTTTGCCCACTTTAAAACCAAAACAGCGTAAGATTATAAGTCTGCAACCGTGCGGACAGACGTGGCCTTATTCTAAAGGGTCATCCATAATCCATAATGTACGATGTTAATTGTGAGTCACACTTTAACGTCAAGTTTTTTGCCCAACTTAATTTGACATTTCTTTGTTTTAGTGTTTGACAAATTCAATCGTTCAGATCGTTGAAGCCTTTTACGAAAATGGGCGTTCAAATCAAAATGCATTTCGTGTACTTCGTAAATTCTTTGGTCAGCATAATAGACCAAATGTGTCCACAATCGAGAAAATTGTGCTCAAATTTCCGCAAACTGGGCCTGTAGGCAATGTAAAAACAACTGTGCATGCTCGGCCAGTTTGTCCTGCCATGGTTCTGTCATCGGAACGTACTTCTTCGAAAATGAGGTCGGCGAAGCAGGTACTGTGAATGGTGTTCGCTATCGCAAGATAATAACGGACTTCTTGAGGCCTGAAATTGAGGATATGGACCCAGACGATATGTGGTTCCTACAGAATGGAGGCACTTTCCACACAGCCAACGAAAAAATGCCTTGTTTTCGAGAGAAATTCAATGGCAGTGTAGCTCAGGTGAAGGCAATGTTAATTGGCCGCCACGATTATGTGATTTAGCACCGTTGGACTTTTTTCTTTGGGGATATTTAAAAGAAAAATTGTGCGTCTATAAGCCATGAACAGTTCAAAAGCTAGAGGGTAAGATAATTTTGCATATTAACGACATTGAACCACCATTATGCCTCAGAGTCATTGAAAATAGCGACCATCGGATGGATAGAAGTATGCCACTGAAGCCGTGGCGAGGATTTGGCCGATATTTTATTTCACACATAGTTGTCATAGATTCTTCTATTATAATAAAAAATATTAACATAATTCTCTGATAATTTTTTGATTTATTTACAATTAAAATTGTGAGTTTTAGTTGGACAACCCGTTATATATACTTTTTTAACATACCAGTATTTCGACCCCTATCCTATGACGGAAATAAATATGAGGGAATAAAAAACTTTTCCTCCAGTGTCTCATAGACATTTGTATTTATAATTCAACTACGCCGACTGACAATCCACTTCGACTGAGAGGTCAGACTTCGAACCCCCACATTTTAAATCTTCATCAATTAATAAAGACTGCAACTACAGTTGGAATGCAAGTTTGAGTCACTGTTACCGTGACTAAAGGAAAATGATTACGACCATTTTCCTTTCATCTTCTTCAACTCTTCAATTACGACAGTTTCTGTTCAACTTATCGCAATAGGGTTAAAGCAACAATAGAAAAATCTACAACAACAACAATAATAACAACTTAATAAAACGTAATCTTTAACACATAAAATTAATATGGGTCTTTATGTCAATATGAGCGAAAAACACACAAATGTCTGGGAACGTTATCCGACCGTACTTACGCATTGTCTTGTACACAACCCCAAAACAGCTGGGGGCATTTCTATAGCACACACTTTTTATATTCTCCACCATAGGATAAAGTGTTTACTAAATTTGTGAATTAGTGGGCAAAACCTCGATATATGGATCAGAGACCTTATAAAGTAAATATTATTGATCGTCGCACAATTCTATGATATAAACATGATCTGGGACCCAGACTCTAGAGGCCCAAAATAAGACCATGCGATCGAAACAAACGACCAAAGATATATATATGCGTGCTTATAATAAAAGCAAAGTTTAAGAAAGAAAACTAATATCGATTATTTTGTAATAACGGATTTATATTTAAGATCGGGCACTTGAGATCATGCCTAAAAATCGGTCTTATGGTCAACAAATGACCAATAGTAAATAAGAACAGATTAGAGATATTCACATTAATTAAGACTAAGAACAGCTGACGCTTTTATCAAGAATCCATCTTGTAGAACCCAATTAGAGTTTTTTCCCCGGTCTTTTTCGTTTCCCGGAAAAGCGGGAAACATGTTTAATTTTCGCCGGATTCCGGCCGGGAAAAATCACAAATGTAAGCTGGCTTGACAGTTAACCATTTTTAATTAGAAAAAGTAAAAAATACTTTTCATACACAGAGAAAAAATTAGCTGGAAATCGGTTGGAACTATAAGTAGAAAAAAATCCGTCCCAAAAGAAGAATTTTCGTTGAAATAACCAAATGTTTATAATCGTAATGGATATTCGGCTCGACATACCACTAGATGATAAATATGATCATCGAATTGTACACACAACTAATTGATCTGTCATGCCAATTAAACGCGGGAAGTTATTTAGTAGAGCGCCCATGAAATACATACATAGAAAAATGGTGTTATTCTTTTCGCTCCCCGCTCATTTTCTAGTATATTGGGCGTCAAAAATAATATCCGTGCAAAAATGTTTTCAATCGGATGGAAACTGGCCAGTCCGTTACGATTTTTAGCCCTAAAAAGAGTAAAACTAGTAGCAAGCTTTGATGAGCTATAACTCGGTAGCCAGACGACTTTCGGAAAATACACCTTAAGCATTTGTGTTGCAAATATACAGGCAAACATTTTTCTAGTACAGCTATTTGATTGCCCCCAACTGTACTCACCATGTGCATTATGTTAATAAGTACACGTCTGCACCGCCATCAGATGTAACCATATGTGGTGGAGGAGTTTGTCTGACTGCTCCATTCACGCGTAGGTATGCGAGCAGACTATCGTAGCTCATGAAACAGTTGGTGCAAAGAAGAAATTCATTAATCGAATACAAAAGGGAGCCCGACCAGCAGTTAATGAAACACAATGTACTCGTACATTTTAATTATGGTAATTCGCCATAATGAAAACAAAACAGCCACAACATGTAGGTTGATTAAAATTTGCCATAGTTTGGGTCAGAAAGACCCATATTTGGAATGCAGCAGTTCAGCTTAGTTCACATGGAGAAAATTTGCAAGGCCTTCTAATGAAAAACTTTTGAGGTGGAGATTAATAAGCATTCTGGAAGGACTTCTATAAATAAACATTTCGGGAAGTTTTTTTGTGTTAATTAGGGGCAGACTGCAGATTTTTGCAGTGTTAGGCGAATGAAGCGTTACCATTACAGTTGATGCTATTGTGATTGCGTTATGTTTCGCCGGAAATCACAACCAGCTGTTGTTCGTGAGCTGAGCCATATAAAAATCGTTGTAATGATGCTGGCAGCACTACTAAACGCTACGGTTGTTACAGCTGTTCGAACAAAACATTGTGCTCTCTGATGGAAAAGTGTAACTATTGATCAGTTATAAAACTCTCAAAATGAACTAAACGCATTGTCGAAAATTTGAGCATACGAAGGCCACCCAAAGTAATTTTTCATCTCAACTAATGGTATGCAGCTGTGGCCACCGATGGACCAGGAAATACCGAGAATTCGCTGAGCCAAGTAAAAGAAGATATATCAAACTTCTAGTTGTGGTTGTTACATCAGTATATCATTAGCTAAATTGCAAAAAGGCGTAACTAACAAAAATATAATTTTACAGGAGAAGCAAAAAACGTAAAATGAAAACTCTAAACATGTTTAACGAAGTTTTTTCTACTTTTTTTTGTTAATAACAGCGTCACTTTTGATCGCAGAAGTGTTAAATTTTGTCAAGACATGTAGTTTAATGGCATTTAAAATAATCAATCAAAAAGTGGATTTTGAATTTTTTGTTAGTTACGCCTTTTTGCCATTTTGATAACGATATGTATTTAAGTAAGTACCCAGCAAACCAAACCTTCAGAATTCGGTTAGAATTCTGTACGATAATCGGCAAAATGTTACGATTTCGGATCAGAGTTCTTAGCGAGTTCGTAACGAAAAACATATGAGAGGGTTGACACGAATTCTGAACTACTTCTCTGAGGGAATTCTGATGTTTTTGCAGACATTTCGAACCGATTTCTAACCGAATTCTGAACTGTAGTCTTGGGAAATTCAAAAAGAAATTTCGATTTGTCGTATCGAATTCTGAAATAATTCTGAACGACTTCGGTCAGAATTCTGGCATTAAGTCTAGTTAAGTTCTGATGTTTTTACCGACATTACGAACCGAATTCTGAACAAAATTTGAGCTTATGTCATGTAAATTCTGAATGTAAACAATCAAAAAGAAGAAAATATGTTTGTTCTACAAAAAAAAGTTGTAAAACATTTTCAAAAAGCGTTTCGCAAGCAATAATTGTGGAGTTACTATGTTTAGTGTCTATACACTTAAGGGCAACCAGTTTTGTATTTAACGAGAACTGCCGGCAGTAGAGTTTTCCTCCGAACACAATAAAAATCCCTCGCACAGCTAAGCTAACCAAACGTTCAGAATTTGAATTTGAAATATAAAAATACCTCAGACAAACAGTTAAGAATTCGCTCAGAATAAGTTCCGACATGTCTGAACACAAGAACAACAACTGTAAAATATGAAGCAAATAACAAAAATTTTAAACGAATAGACTACCTCAGATAAATAGTTCAGAATTCGTCGATAAGAGAAGTCTGAACAAAAAATTAATAAAAATCCCACGGACAGAATTCGGGCCGAATTCGTTCAGATATTTCTATAATAAATAAAAAATCCTCAGACAAATCGAACAGAATTTGGAACGATTTCGGTAAGAATTCTCGATAGAGTTCAGACATTGTTCAGAATTGTCTGATATCAGACATTGTCGGCAAATTTGGTTTACTGGGTACTTAAGTATAAGTAGTATGGTATGTCGTGTTCGTCTATGGAGAATCTGCTTCGATATCCAGGTGGAGAAAACGCACCATTTGAACTGGATGCGGCCAAAAAAAACCTGGGGGACAGCTGAGTGGACTTGGCCGGACAATTGAAGAGGTGCGGCATATCATGTGGTCCCTGATGGCAAGCGGGACAGACGTCCAAGACGATGGCACCAATTCCCGCCAAATACGAACTAGGCGGTTGTACCATCCAAATCTCATTTCAGCCAGTACCACGGGCGTCTGCCGAGCTGGACTGTCGTTCAGACCTGCCTTACAAATTCGATGTTCTAAAGTCTTCCTCATGTACCGCTGGACCTCTCTCTCTCTAGATCATAAAGATCGTACCTAATCTGCCTGGGCGGAGGCATCCTGTCCTTGAGATGGTGGTTGGAATGACTTCTGCAAAACAACCAAGTAATTGATGCTTAGACAACAAGAAATTGTGTCTGTGCACGTTAAGAACCCTTGTCTCCTTCTGTAAATGGTCCTCAGAAGACATAAGAAGACACCCTGCTGATGTTCCCAGGGCGACATTTTGGCAAGTCTGAAATTTCTTCCACAGCGTCATGTTGTTGTTGTGACAGCAATATCTTTTGTTCTAAATTCCTGTTCGTCTATAGAGAATCTGCTTCGATATCCAGATGGAGGAAACGCGCCATTTGAGCTGGATGCGCCCACAGAGACCTTGGGGTCAGCTGAGTAGGCTTAGCCGGACAATTGAAGAGGTACATCACGTAATGTGGTCCCTGACCACTGCGTCATACTTACGTTTGGCGACCACACCGGCGCAGCGTAATTCGCTCTAAGGGGTCAACAAGGTTTTTTGAAAGCTCACCAAGTACTACCGGCGAGTCATTAAGGATCTTGTTCCAACTTTTTAATTTATTGTAGATAGCTGTAGCATCTGCAGAAGATCAAAAAAGTCGGGATGTTGACGTCATCGACTTTCACATTAAGTGACCTCCGCACCTCCGAGATACATCAGCGTAAGACACAATTAAAACGACCCACGACTGCCGGTTCTATGGACCGGATTGACCCGAATAGCAATTATTCGGCCAAGGGCTGTCACTCCTTCACAAAGATGCCGCTCCAAAAACAACAACTATTTGAACGCTGGTGGTACAGAAATTTTAGAGAGGTAGAGGTTAAACAGTGCCAAAGAAATCACCCCTCGCTGGGGTATCCCTGTTAAACTCTACAGGGCTTCGACTTCCTGTCCCTACGACTGTCCATACGACTGCCGCCTACACATACAAATATTTTACGACCCAAAGTTTGAAACTAGGCGGAAGAGAGGTTTCTTCGATGTCATCAAAGAGTGGAATGAATGGCCGTGTCGTAGGCCTGCCATTGGGCTGTTCTAGAAATCGTCACGACTTATGCGTGTGTTGCTTGCGATACCCAAGCAGGTGATCAGCACTTGGAAGGTCTTTGAACAGGCTGGGGAGTAGCAGTGGATCAAACGTCTTTGCTACTGGCGAAAGCAAGGAGATCGGCCTGTGCGATTCGCCTTTGCCTATTTTTAGTAGCGGTGCCACTCTGCCCTTTTTCCAGGCATTGAGCACTTTGACCATGAACCCTAATCCCGGGGTATCCAAGTGCTTCAACATCAGCATTGAGATTCCGTCCGGTCCTAACACCTTAAATGAATTTGCTCTGTGGATGACATTGGCAAGATCGACAACGGTAGATTGTGGTGGTGCCTTTTTGACTCGGAGAGCGCAAATACGACGCCATACTTTCATTTCGCCTTATCCCTCTTTGGGTTTTCAATAAAAATGCGGTTAAAATAACCGCTTCGGATCTGTCACCGAACGTGACGGCTGTCCGATCATCCTTTCTGCCAGGGTTTAAGAGCGATTTGACTTTAGACCACAATTTACCAATTCCTAAATTTCAGTTGATCTGCTTTAGGTGATTTAGCCATTTCTTCATCTTGTATTCGTTGGCCAACCTACGGAACGTAGATATGAGTTTCCTAAGTTTAGGGTTTGCAGGGTTAGAGCGACAAATGTCATCACGCACATCTGCGAGTCCTGCTGCCTTCCCTGGAAATTTGAGCGTATCTAGTGTGTTAGACCAGCAGGAAAATGGCGAGCAGCTGCTGCGTTAATGATGGCCCGAAACTTCTTATCGGCTACCCGAACATTCAAGGGAATGGGTAGATCACTATAGCTGCGGTTGGAGAATTCTGGTTGTCGCATTTAATCAGCTACGCTAACAGTTATTCCTGATGATGAGTTCAATAAGCTAGACTAACAGCTTTGTCTGATTTCATAAGCCCTTACAAGTTTTTCTGCTGGGATTTGACATTTATCTTAAAAGTTGGAAACAATTGTTTTTAAAACACTCAAATCAAGAACATTTTTATCGTATCAAAATGTCTATTAAGTCATTAAATGCTTTAATATAATCCGTCTTTTCATCGTACCTTGTTTTCGAACAACACGGGTAACTTTATAGGCATCAATAAGTTCAAGGGGTTGGCAGAGAGAGTGGTGTGCAGTTATGTGAAGTGTAAATTAAATCATATCACATGCACAGTATATACTCCTATGTACCTGTGTATAAGTATGTATACATAGTGTGTGTATGTTTATATCTTTATGCATCTGCAGAATTGTTTGAAAGAAAAGGCGTTGCCTTTTTGCAAATTAAATATTTTAATAACATTAGCAAACACTGGGGAGCAGTGATTGTTTGAATTCACTTCAGTCTTGGCTCTGCGAGATGATGCCTTATAAAAAATGCATAAAACATATCCCGAAGTACGTAAGTTTGGTATGTATCCACACATACACAGGTGTATTGTTCACCTCCTATACATTGGCCAGTGTTGTCAACAGCCGTTGAGCCAAAACGGCTAGATTGAAAATAAAAATGGCAAGATTATGAGCAAATAGACTAGAAAAATGGCTAAAAGCTTATTTAAAGATTTTTTCCTCTGTTATTAAATAATTTAAAATTTTTAAAAATGTATGAAAAACTTCAGCAAATGCAATTGTAAAAACCTTGACACATCCATTATAAAGGGTGGTCCAACCATGATGCACGATGTTAGTCACATGTGATGTGAGTCACACCAAAACGTCAAGTTTTTTGCCCAACTAAATTTGACATTTCTTTATTTCGGTGTTCGACAAATTCAACCATGCAGAGGTACATACGAGGACTGCTATATATATTTCTGGCCTAATAATGAAACTGCGAATATTTATCATCAAAAATGGTTTTATTGTTTTTCAAAGTGTTCTCCAGCATGATT
Organism: Hydrotaea diabolus; assembly: GCA_963513945.1. Classification (NCBI taxonomy): domain Eukaryota; kingdom Metazoa; phylum Arthropoda; class Insecta; order Diptera; family Muscidae; genus Hydrotaea; species Hydrotaea diabolus. The sequence continues at coordinate 78,309,175 of OY740720.1, forward strand.
TATACACTTTTGCATGCGCTCAAGCACTTTTTCCACTCCGATTGAGACACCTCCAAAACATGGTTTTTGAACGCTTCAACAGCATCTTCTGGCGACGAAAAACGTTGACCACGCATTTTTTTCTTGATGTGCGGGAATAAAAATAATCATTGAGTGCCAAGTCAGGGCTGTACGGAGGATGACCTATTGATTCGACGTTTTGGCCGTTCATAAAGGCGCTTGTTTGAGTCCATGTGTGAGTGCTCGCATTGTCATGATGCACAATGATACGTCTTCTCTGTTCGTTTTTCGAATTTCTCCGAAGACTTCAGGCAAACAAATTGTGGTGTACCACTCAGAATTGACCGTCCTAAGTTGCTCAAGCGGAACAGTCGCCACATGACCAGTTTGCCGAAGAAACAGGCGACCATTTGCTTCGAAGTGCTTCTTCCACGACCAACTTTCGTTGGATTTGGCTCGTCTTCGAAGACCCACACGGTGGATTTCTGTTTCGTTTCAGGCTCATACGCATACATCCATGATTCTGTGACGATCTTATAAACGTATTTTAAAGCACCGCGACAATCGATACGAGCTTTTTTTAAACGATTGTCAAATTGTGCGGTATCCAACGAGAACAAACCTATTTTACGGCCAGGTGTTCATGCAATGTATGCTGATGGAAGAAATGCCCAAGGATGCCTCTATCGCACGGTATGTCACATGACGATCTTGCATTATCAGTTTACGCACGGCATCAATGTTCTCTGGCACAACGGCCGTTTTTGGACGACCTTCACGACCTTTGAGCGAGCGTCGACCACGATTAAATTCATTAAACCAGTTTTTCACAGTGCTATAGGATGGTGCTTCATCGCCATACAAAGATTTAAGTTCATCGATGCACTCTTGTCGTGAAAATGTTCACGAGCTAATTCCATTTTTTTTTGCCAAATTGATTTTTTCAAGTCACTGTAAACAACACAAATGATGGTCGTACGTCAAATCGTTCTGAGCACGTTTATTCTAAGAAATGTCAAACTTTCCAATGGAAATGTCAGATGGCGCCAGCCAACACTTAGTGTTGCCTAGGCCAGAAATATATAAAGCAACCCTCGTAGTTTAGCAGCGCGTTAAGATCGTTAAAATGGACGTTCAATTCAAAATGCATTTCGTGAACTTCGTGATTTTTTTGGTCAGCATAATCGACCAAATGTGTTCACAATCGGGCGAATTGTGAGCAAATTTCAGCAAACCAGGTCTGTAGCGAATGTGTTAACACCTGTGCATTTCGTTTTTCCATCTTTCTGTCATCAAGCCATACTTCTTCGAAAATGAGGCCGGCCAAGCAGTTACCGTGAATGATGTTCGCTATCGCAAGATGATAACGGACTTCTTGTCGCCAGATATTGAGGACAATATTTGGTTCCAACAGGATAGAGCCACTTGCCACATAGCCAACGAAACAATGGCTCTTTTGCGAGCGAAATAGTACAATGGTCGTGTTATCTCAGGCCGTGGCGAAGTTAATTGGCTGATTATGTGATTTGACACCGTTGGACTACTTTCTTCGGGGATATTTTAAAGAAAACGCGTACGTCAATAATCCACGAATAATTCAAGAGCTAAAGGTTGAGATAATTCGGCACATTAACGACATTAAACCTCCATTATGTCTGAGAGTCATTTAAACTATGGACCAGGGATAAGGGTATGTCACCGAAGCCGTGGCGAGCTTTTGGCCGCTATTTTGTTTTACTCATAAGTGTCATATATCCTTTTATTATATTTAAAAATATTACGATAATTCTCTGAAAACTTTTTGTTTTATTCACAATAGACATCGTGCGTTTTTGAGTTTTTTGTTTGGACCACCCTTTACATCAAGCTTGCGAAATGAGTGTGTAGACGTTTATATAAAAAGCAACCTTTGAAAACCTCTACCCATGACTTAACGTTTCCTTACCTAGGTTTTAAAACTAATGCATTTTGAGAAAATTCCATTATTTGCCCGTGTCTACATGGAACTAAATTTTCGGCCCTAAGATCCGTCACTCAAATTAAGCCAAATTGCGAAATTAATTTTATTTTAGGTTGTGTGAGAAAATCGATAATCGGAAGGGACGTTCGTGCTGGAGCTATATCAAAACGTGGACCGATATTACCCATTTTTATGAGATGGCGTCACTTTGATCGTAACGAACTGTGTCAAATTTCATTAAGATTGAATGTTTATGTGCCTTCTAGAGCAAAACACCAACATACGGTTGTGTATGAGCTTAATATTAATCTGAGCCGATTTTCTTAAATATTAATAACATCCGTCTTGGTAAAAAAAACTTACTTGTGCTAAATGACGATGATTTGTGTGGGAGCTACAGTGGTGGTCACGTTATTAGGGAAACATTTAAAGTTTTAATTTCTTCAATTACATTTTTTTTTATTTTTCAGCGAAGTTTGTTTTCGAGCGTATTGTAAATACTCGTAGTAGCCGTAAATTATAACTGTTCTCTACGTTTGACATGAAGTAGCATCACTCTGCAATACTTCTTTGGCTAAAAAATGTGAGTTTATTCAAACTGTCAAAACTTGAAGGTGTTTTCACTTGGTCACATTATTAGGGACAAAATTTATATAATAGAAAAGTAGTGGTAAGTGTAATAAACTATTGAAATCACACTTAAATGTGACAATTTACGTGACATAATTTTTAGACATGGGCCGCAAAAAGAGTTGTACTCCAGAACTGCGCAAACTTATGATTTTCCAGTACATTAAAGAGAAAAAGTCAATTCGGGCCATTGCAAGGAAGTTTTGTGTTCAAAATCGATGGTTCACAAGTATATTACAGAAGTAATGGAACTATTGAGAACAAAGATAGGAAGAAACGACCAAGGAAAACTACAAATGCTGATGATCGCATACGAAACGGCAAAGGATAACTACGATCGCATAATTTGAAGAACGAGCAAGGCAAATCCGTTTCTAAGTTCAAGACAATATCGGGTCAAATTACTAATGAAATATCAACGCGAACCGTAAGACGTCGGTTACTTGAGGGTGGACTCCGATGATGCATTGCCAGATAAAAACCACATGTTTTAAAAAAGAATTTAAAAAGTAGTATTCCTTTTGCAAAAGAACACGCCGACAAACCCTTACAGTTTTGGAAAAAAATTCTTTGAAGTGACGAATCTAAATTAATTTTGTTTGGATCGGATGCTAAAAAATACGTCAGACGTCCTCCGAACAAAAAACTCGACCCTCGGTATACTTTAAAGATTTGGACTGCATTTTCATGGTATTGTGTGGGTCCTATTCGTAGGATTACTCAAAGAATGGATCAACTTTTGTATAAAGATATAATGGAAAATACAATGAGAACATTTGCCAATCAATGCATGCCAGTTCCATTCGTTTTTATGCAGGATAATGATCCAAAGCATACTGCTAGGAGCGTTAAATTATGGGTTTCTGCTGAAAACATAAATGTTTTGGATTGGCCTGCTCAGAGCCCCGATTTAAACCCAATTGAAAATCTCTGGGCAGATATTGAGAAGGAGGAACAAAAACAACAGAAATGCGGACGAGTTATTTCAAAACGTTCTAGAAATATGGTAGAATATCTCCCATGAACGATGTCAAAAGTTGAAAGCATTCCCCGTAGGTGCAAGACAGTACTTGCGTCAAAGGGTTACCCAGCTAAATATTAAAGTTAAGTCAGCTTTAAGAAACAAATAAAGTTACATTATTCAAAATTTTAAAAGAAATTTTAAATTTCAAAAATTTAAAAGTCCTTTATCATTTGTCCAAGCCAACTTCGAACAGAATGTTTGCTTTTCTTTTTATGTTAAAACTGAACAACTATTTTTTCTAATTTTTTAATAAGTATTTGTTTTTAAATATAAAAATCACAAGTACTTTAGATAAATAATATACGAGTATTTATCATTTTATTTAAATAAAACATGAACTTTTCATAATTTAAAACGGTGTCCCTAATTATAAGGCCACCACTGTATATTTAAATTTGAGTCATATTTTCTGCAATTTCAAAAGCGTCCGTCCCTGGGCAAAAGAACATACATCTGACAAAATTCATAAAAGTCGGACAACAATTGCGACCTGTAGTTTGAGTACACGCTTAAGATGGACGGACGAACGAACAGACAGACGTCGTTCAATGAAATCAGCAGGTGATTAAACGTCGATCACGATACTTAAAGGTGGGCCAAGCTCGAATATTTTTGTTGGTTTTAAACACTTGCCAAGGAACTAACTTTTAATACCCTGTTCAGTACACAAATGTATCCAAAATATTCGGAATTTAGAGAAGTTAAACCTTGTAAAAGAAGCTAAAAAGATTTGAATGAAATCGTGTACAATGTTATTTGTAATGAAGTTATCAGATTGGGGCGTGACAATTTCTTTCATTTTTCGCTTGTTGGCATATGCCTTGAAAATATTTTAGAATTCATAATGTTTTTTAATTTTAATCCAAGCCCTGATATTGCTATTTATATGGGAGGAACCAGATGGAATATGGGTAGGGCTCCAGCCTTAGTTTTTTTTATATTTTTTGATTTTAAACCAATATTAAAAATATAATTGTGTTCATTAAAACCCGAATATCCGGGTTTTTTTTCAAATCGAAAAACCAAACCCGATTTTGAAAATCTCCTCTATTAGAAATAAGTCTAAGCTCGGTTTGTTTCAATCTTTTATTTTGTTATATTTGCATTCGCTGGTAAAACGCGATGGTACTTACCTTCCTTATTATATACTTTAAAGGAACTGTTGGAAAAATTTGTTTAATAGCCGACGCCAAATCGGTTAAAATCACATCTGCATTCTGTTCAAAAGAAAAAGAAAGGTAGACGAAAAAATTACAAAAATTATTTTATTTTTCAACCTTTTCCCCCTCAAAGTAAAGCAAAAACTTACCGAACTAAAATTGCCCGCATCGCCGGTTGTAGCGAAATTATACGGACGATCATTGGTGATGATGGAAAAGTGTGTGGGTCTCTTGCTTTCTACTGCATGTATGTCCAAATAGTGGAAATGGCACTCAATCTATGACATGGCAATGGGTGGGCGGTCAAAGAGTAAACGTCCATCCGACACAGGATAGCAAAAAGAAAATTAACGGGAATAAGTTTAACAAAGTAAATAAGTATGTCTGTAATAATCATTTAAATTTATTTTTTTATTTATGTTCATGTTAATGTCAGGTCTGCCTCCGACTCGACCTCGGCTTGGGTCCTTTTCTCAGCGCAACTATGAACATGAAATAGACATTAAAGCGTTGGTTATTACCTTTGTGGGAACTTTTGCAATGAGCAAGTAGATGCGCACTGGAGTGAAGACCTGCAAAACGACAAAAAGAAGAGAAAAGACACAAAGAAAAATTGTTAGTGGGTTGTTGGGCTGATGATTGGTGGGTCACCACCGCGGGGAATACTCAAAATGTGAATTTCAAATATTCATGATATCATAAAATCCACTTGTTTCATATTCCGGTGAATTCTTAAGTGAATTATTTATACCTTCAAAGTAACCTAATTTCGGTGTGCTTTTTGGCCTAAGAACTCTTCAGCGGCCGTGGCTTGATAGGCGTCGAAAAGCTTTTTCATATTACAAATTTCAACGAAATAAAAAAGCTTTAGAGACAGGGATTCAATTTGTGTATGTGTGCGAGGGTGATTTAATTATGTCACAAGGATGTCACATCTAACAGGGGAAGGCTGAAGGGTGGAGGTGGTCGTGTAACACTTATTTTGTAGATTATTAAGCTTAATAATAAGTAGTCGAGAGTACATCTATTAATTGATTTGATTTATTTCACTATTCCATGGATAACAACAAGATATATACAGCTCTATTCGCGTGATTTGCGACTACCGCATCAGCGAGCATAGATGAGGTGTATTAACGAGAAATGGTCTCATTTTGAATGAAATTCAAATACAAAATTAAAAAACTTAATTTTATGTTTCTTTGATTTTAAGCTGGACGAAACTACTCCCTGATATTGGCCTCCATACCACATGAGAAGAATGTCACCACTTGAATGAAAACACGTGGACAAATAAAGTTCGGGCGTGCCGAAGCTTATGTACTCTACATCATAGATTTCGATCCAATGTGAAAACGTTGTTAAGGTGGCGTGACACCGGACTCTTTTTTTATCCAGGTGTGTTTCTTTCTATATCTACGTATATATTCCAACTTCTATAGTCATATCGGTATTAAGTCACAAGATGAAGTCTTTAAAAATGCAAGGTTGTATGTGCGGGGCCACGCCCTCTTGTACAATATCATGACCATATAATTTATAATAATCTGCTAACCCTTAATTTCGCCCTGTTACCATTTTTTAACGATCGGTCCAATACTTTGGTCATAGATTCGAAAGGGACATGACACCTCCGACTTTTTCACCAGGATGTGTTCTGATCCATGCCAACATCACATGTTTCAAATATGATCGTCATTTCTCTATTATTTAATGAGATAAAGTCTTCTAAGTGTACGGTTGTGTGGGCGGTACCACGCCTCCTGACATTTTAACCCTAACATAGTCAATGATAATTTTCCTATTCTTAGATTTCATTCTGTTAATATTATACGTTTGACGAAGGGTCTATTACTTTGGCCGTAAAATTGACTTTTTAAAGAGGGCGTGGAACCGCCCACTTTTCCTTTTGGATGTGTTTCGATCCATTCCTACATCGTGTGTTCCAAATATAATCGTAATTTCGTTATTATAAGTAGTTGATGAGATATATCCTATTAAAGTTCAGGGTTGTGTAGGCGGTGCCACGCCCCCTTGTTCAGTTTAACCATAGCATAGTCTAGAATAATTGCCATTGGATTAATCCACTTCTGCTCTGGAATGTGTATCGATTAATTCCAATATAAAATGTTCCAAATATAAGAAATATATTTTAAATTTTCAGAAGTTTTTGCATTTTAAGTTGAAGATTGATGATTTTTCCAGAGGTTGGCCTAGTCCTTGTGTGGAGAATATTTTTATCTCTCGAGCGATTTTTAATACCAATCGTTTTAGTCCATAAACACATGTTTCAGCAAAATTTCGGCCACCAAGCTTTAATAATGCGACCTGAAGTTTGCTTTAAACAGGCAGACGGTCATGGCTAGATCATCATAGATATTTACGACTATTCAGAATATACATATACCTGATGGAGTCTTCGACCAGTAGTTCGATGTGTTGCAAACTGAATGATAAAAAATGTATACCCTCAAGTCTATGACGGAGAATATAAAAAAGAGAGAACGACAATCTATTTTAAACTAAATTAATCTAATTGGTCAGTGTCAGTTTTAAAGTTCATTCTCTTGTTATTTGGGACATTGTTTTTATGCACGCACACAGAGAACACAGAGCACACAGAGTTGCCACAACCGAAATTTTTGCCAACCGTGTTTTTGGTGGCTGCACGTACTATTCATGTATTCCATGCTACAACCGTATGTTAATTTAATAGATGTTAATTTTTAGTAGTGGGAACTTGCAGTATCGGTTAAAGAGACAAAGTATCGGTTACCCTAACTAATAAGGATGATTATAGGAATCGAATTGGACATGTATTGGCTATAAGTACTCTTTGAATTCGATTGTCGTTAGGCGACACCTCGTTTGTTAATTCCTGTGTCGCGTTCCCAAAAAATCCCAAAAATTTTCCGAAAAATGCTCGTCTAGGAGCTAAAGGTTGAGATAATTCGGCACATTAACGACATTGAATATTATGTCTCAGAGTCATTGAAAAATAGACCATCTCATAAAGGCACCGAAGCCGTAACGAGCATTCGGTATTTTGATATTTTGATTTACACATAATTGTCATCGATCCTTCCAACATATTTAAAAATATTAAGATAATTCTCCGAAAACTTTTTGTTTTTTTGTTTGTTTTAGTAGGATCACCTTTTATAACTTATTATTTTTTTGACAGTAAATCAGACATCATACAAATATTTTTCTTAGATAAGATCATAAGACACTTGTATATATAATAAAGAGATCTTAATATTTTATGACAGCGTTATCGGTATTTTTATGAACACAACTTCTTATCCAGAATGTGACCACAATTTATTTATAACCTCAGCCAACAGGGATGGGTGGTAAAAACACTTTTAAATCTAACTTCAAATCTAAGACTTTATACTTGGAAATAAACGGCTGATTAGTCAAAAAGATCACTTTCGAGACCAATTGATTTAATATACTTATATTTGCACATCCAGACATAAATTCCTGTAGTTATGATGGTTTATGGTCATTACCTGCTGGGATGTATACGAGTATTAGCGAAATCGGCCCAAGGACTGAAAAAAGTTTTCTATTAAGGGACATAACGTGCCTCGGTAAAAGGTCCAATTTATTGGACGGATAATGGTTAAATTGGATACTGTTTGTTGGGACGCCATTTATACATCAAAAGACAGAATAGTTGCTGGACGTTTTGGCTCATGTGGCCCAAAAAAAACATCCCGTGTGGTGAAAGCGGCAATTTAAAGTCAACAAAATTTCGACATATGGGTAATTAAATGAGAGAAAATGTTTGTTACGAATCTAAATATACAGAGTAATTTTAAAGTTTTGGCTGCGATAAGGGACGGACGCATGGGTTATAAGACCATAAAAGACCTAAAAGCAGGCCGTTTTTTGCGCTTTTGTAGCTTAGGGAAGGTGGAGGACGTACAAAATAGAAAGGGACCTAAGGTTAAAAACCAGTTTTGCTCAGGAGAGCCATTTTAAAGATTAGGTCCCTTTCTATTTGCGCTTAGAATCGTCGACTTCACTATCATAAAACGCGCATATCTCTGGGAGGGAACACTTTTGGGGCATGGGATCGGTCTCATTCGATGCTCAGATGTTGTCCACACCAAAAAAAGAAAAAAAAAAAAAGAAAAAAGGAAAATTGATTTTCTTACCCTTAGGTCCCTTTCTCTATGCGCTGTCACATATAAGGTTTGGCCAGACAAAACTTAACGACGTTTTTGCATGCCTCCGCGCTTAATTATACTCCGCACGAACCTGATGTTTCCGATGAACTGAACGAGTAAATGCAGTAAATACACGAAGCAACGATTGTGGCAACCGGCCAGCAATATAAAAATGTTTTAATATTTCTGGCAGCGGTTGCGGCGACACGAAAATTGATTAGCAACACAGCTACACTTGATGTAACAGTTGCTTTGAAATGGCTGTGTTGCTGCAACGGTAGCCTTGTGTGTATTTAGCATTATGTTTTTGCTATCAAAATCAGCTAATTATGCTAGGGGCAGTCCGTTTATAATAATTTCAACTGAAATGTCTAATTTGGCATAAATTGCCCCAGAGCGGATCTAAGGCTTCCATGGAGGTTAATTGGAGACACTTTCCTGAGACTATCGCCAGTTTATTACTACTAGCATTACGAGGGCTGCTACGAGTAGACATGTACATTAGGGTGGAGTGAAAACATGCTTTTTTTATAATTTGAAAAAGTTAACCTCGGAAAGAGATGTAGTCTGGGGTCCTAAAGAGGGGAAAAATAAAGAAATTTGGAAATTAACGCTATTTTGGCGTTGATTTTAGAAAAATCCTAAAAATTAACGACTCAACTTATTCGAAATTTAAAAGTTTGAGCTTGTTCAGTGCCCAAACAAAAGTATTTGAGGCAAATATGAGGATAATCGACTAATATTTGTAGCTTTGGTGGCGATTTCATTGTTCAGTCAATTTTCTGAAGAAGGGACGATTTGACTTATTTTACTTTTTGAAATTTTTGAACAATGAGAAAAATTTTTTTAAATTTTTTCATGCCCTTATTTCATTGTTTACGCTATTGCAAACATTTATTGACATAAAACTTTTTAGGATTTTTCAAAAATCAACGCCAAAATAGCGATAATTTCCAAATTTCTAGGGAGTGGCGCGACCCCTAAAATTTTTTTTAAATTTTTTTCTTTATTTTTCCCCTCATAAGGACCCCAGACTACATCTCTTTCCGAGGTTAACTTTTTTTTTTTGAATTTCACTCCACCCTAATGTACATATATATTTTCTTTAACATTCCATTAAGAAACTTTTTTTTCTAATTTTCTAAGTTGCTAATCAGCGAAAATGCTACGCTAAAAAAATCATAGACATTCGTGTCCGGATTTGAAGCTTGATTTACTTGTGTAATAGTCGTGCACATTAACCATCTCACCATGTCTTATGGTTTTTATTATGATGAAGTTTAAGCTTAATTCCATGTTTTATGAAATAAATTGATTTAAAATCAATAAGAATCAAAATTGGTTCACGAATTTGCCTCATGACATGCACCCTCATGAACTCAAGCGATTTCAAACCCCCGCTGATAAATGTCAGATGTCTTTACCTGGACTAGCGCAAGGAAAAAAACACCCACATAAAACATTTCAATATTGCCCTATCGTCTAACTTATATTTCCCATCCCTAGAGAAGTGCCCATTTGACAGGAAAATGAAATGTCCACCCTGTTTCTACTAATTTGCTGACAATTACTAAATCAAGTGTTAAATACGGTAATCTCCAACAAACTGTCAGCACGGGATACATGACAACGGAAAGGACTCATACTACTACTCCTGAAGGCGTCCTTCACATACTGGTACACTCGGAGAATAGGTTCGCTGTAGCAACCAACATTTCTTTTAATTGAATCGTTATGCTTTCAGCTACTCCAAATACTCCATTAGTACAACAAAATGTTATGCCTGATAAAGAACAAGAATTGTCCGTTGTTAAAGAAAATAATCTTTATTTGCTTAATTCCCTTAACATTCCATTAAGGAACAAACGAGGAACTCAAAAAAATCTCTTGAACCAGATTTCAATTTTCCTAAGCCACATCGTCGACTTCTTTTGATTTGCTCCACATAAAGAACAACAGTTGCCATCATGCACGGGACACGTGAGGAGAGGTCATTTTGTATTGAAGCGTATTTTTGAAGTACGCACTCGATCTTAGCAGTGCAGCGTGCTTTTTGTTTACGATTCGCTGTTTCCCTACGCGGACGTGTTCCTGGACGGCAATCAATTGTAAATTGGGTAACTTCATTTAGAGTTGGGTAACTTCATTAAGAAGGGGACCTGAGAGAAGGATTACAACCCCACAAAACATCGAGAGAGTTAGAGCAGCAGTACTGCAATCTCCGAAACGCTCTGCTCGGAATCAATCACTTGCTCTTGGCAACTTTTTTCATCCCTTTGAGGGGTGATGTGAACTAGGCGACACGCTCACCAGACTTAGCCCCATGCGATTTTTCCTTTGGGGTTACCTGAAGACGAAGGTGTATATCAAGCGTCCCAACACCTTGGAAGACCTAATTGACAATATTGAGGCTGAAATTGGCATAATACCAGTCGACATGTTTGTAAGAGTTCATGAAAACTTCAGAATACGTTTGCAGCAGTGTGTTGACAGCGAAGGCCGACATTTGTCAGATATTATATACTATTTAAAACCATGTAATTTAAAAATTCCCTTACTGTTCAGTACGAGAGCTGCTATATATATTTCTTGCCTAGTAATGAAATGCGAATATGTATCATCAAAAATGGTTTAATTGTTTTTCAAAGTATTCTCCAGCTTGATTTATACACTTTTGCATGCGCTCAAACCAATTGTCGAAGCACTTTTTCCACTCCGATTGAGACACCTCTAAAACATTGTTTTTGAACGCTTCAACAGCAGCTTCTGGCGACGAAAATCGTTGACCACGCATTTTGTTCTTGATGTGCGGGAATAAAAGGAAGTCATTGGGTGACAAGTCAGGGCTGTACGGCGGATGACCCATCAAATCGAGGTTCTGGCCGGTCAAAAAGGCCAGCCCCTTTTTGAACAGATGTGTGAGAGCTCGCATTGTCATGGTGCACAATTATTCGTCTTCTCTTGTTCGTTTTTCGAATTTATCCCAAGACTTCAGGCAAACAAATTGTAGTGTACCACTCAGATTTGACCGTCCAACGTTGCTCAAGCGGAACAGTCGCCACATGACCAGTTTTGCCGAAGAAACGGGCGACCATTTGCTTCGAAGTGCTACTTCCACGAACAACTTTCGTTGGATTTGGCTCGTCTTCGAAGATCCACACGGTCGATTGCTGTTTTGTTTCGTGCTTCCATGCATAGATCCATTATTCGCAACCTGTGACGATCTTATAAACGTCTTTTGAAGCACCGTGATCGTATTTGTTCAAAATTTCTTTGCACCAATCGACACGAGCCTTTTTTTGAGCGATTGTCAAATTGTGCGGGATCCAACGAGAACAAACCTTTTTTACGACCAGGTGTTCATGCAATATCGAATGTATGCTGGTGGAAGAAATGCCCAAGGTTGCCTCTATCTCACGGTATGTCACATGACGATCTTGCAGTATCAGTTCACGCACGGCATCAATGTTCTCTGGTACAACGGCCGTTTGGACGACCTTCGTCTTTGATCGAGCGTCGGCAACGATTGAATTCATTAAACCAGTTTCTCACAGTGCTATAGGATGGTGCTTCTTCGCCATACAAAGCTTTAAGTTCATCGATGCACTCTTGTCGTGATAATCCACGTCGAAAGTTGTGAAAAATTATCGCACGAAAATGTTCACGAGTTCATTCCATTTTTTGCCAAATTGATTTTTTCAAGTCACTGTAAACAACACAACTGATGGTCGTACGTCAAAACGTTCTAAGTTCGTTTATGCTAAAAAATGTCAAACTTTCCAATGGAAATGTCAGATGGCGCCAAGCAACACTTAGTGTTGCCTAGGCCAGAAATACATCAAACCTCGTATAATTACATTTTTCTATGGTTCATAATTTTTTATTTCAATCCCAAATAAGGAAATTAACGTGCTTCACCCTGTATTTATTTTAGGTCATCTTTGCAACCAATGCTTCCTTCTATAGGTTTTTTTGCAGATGTTCGAACAAGTGTTCTATTGGATGATTGCAGAAGATGATCGACGTTTTTTGGAGTCCGATAAAGCAACCGCTTCTTTACAATATTGGACGGTCGTTTTCGAGTTGGAATATCCAATTCTGCGATAACTCTAATATGTGAACACTAGGGGCAAAAATAATAAAATGTTTAGATAATCTTCCTTTTTCATTGTTGACTCTATATCTCATGATCCTGCCGTACGGAGCCTCCACCATGTTTAACCATTTTGACAACATTCTTATCGTTGAAGGCCTTGTTCTTTCGTCTCCATATTTTTCAAGGTTTCTTTTTTTAACTAAAGATTTTAAACTTACTTTCGTCGGCAAACAAAATGTTGTCCCAGAAGTTTTCGGTATCAATTTTGTATTTTTTGCTAGCCGAACTTAACGACGTTTACTTTCTTCTTGTATTTCTCACCGATCTCAAACCGAATTTTTCTCGGCGTGTACCATTCACTTTTTACAATCACAATTACATACGCTCATACACATTTAAACAATAACAAATAAGGGGTAATGAAAACGGGAGCTAAAAGAGCTCAGGTGTTAAATGACAAAAGTGCAAGAGAAAAAAGAGGTCTTCTTCCAAAAGGGTGCCCCTTTTGAAGCTTTAGCGCGCGAATGCACAACAGGACCACAACTGGCGGACAACAGAAGGAAACACAAACGAAAAAGAACAAAAGAAAACAGAAACTATCGTATTACCAACAACAAGAACAACAATTGGCTTAATTAAGTTTTATTTAAGTAAAATACAAACAACAACAAGTTAAGTCTACTAAATGCATGCATTTTAGACGGTATAAGCCGACTTATTGTAACATGTGTGCGATGGCATTTACTTTGTCTATGGTAAAGCTTCATTTGGAAGCGAGTGCAAAAAAACAAAGTCTTTTAAAACCTGCAGCTTTGGTGTGCAACACTTTTATCACACAGGGTTTGAAAGCAAACCTCACAAACTATGGGCCAACAAGGGTACAGGCGGCAGGCACAATTTCCCAATTTATAATTCTAACAACTATTGCGAAAATCGCTTTTGTTGGTGCGCTACAATTAACTTTTGGCGGAAATAAGTCCACGGTTACTGTAGAGCAGAGCTTTACAATCCATATAACCCACAGAAAGCAAAACACAACTAGCGGGCAAGTTTTATTCGTCTTACATACACGAAGAAAAAAAGTATGGTGACAATATTCGAAGATTATCATAATATTGTTAGGTGTATGGTGTGGCACAACAATATTATGATCCTATGATTCACACACAACTATACTCCCGCAACCATATAATGATTCACAGTCCCCAAAAACATAGAATGATCAACATAACCTTAGTTTGTTTCACATATAAGCATATTGTGATCCTAACCAATATAGTATGATCCACTAGCAGCCATGTTATGATCCCAAACAACCTTAGTATGATCCCTAAATTAATCTATTACGATTGGGTTAGGCGATTATTTAACAATAGATATTTTTAAAGTAAATTATTTAAAAATACATTAAATTCAAAATAATAGGAGTGATTTATGTGACGGGAGAAAAATCTGTTTTAAAAAAGGCGCTTCAGTTATTAAGAATATATCAGGTATAAAAATCCAAAACAGTTTTTAAAAATTTAAAATTTAATAAAAGTGTTATTATTGCGTAAGACTACTAACAATAAATTTACTCTCATACGGTATGATTGCCGAAATCGTTTTATTGTTAACATACCACTTCAAAAACAATACTTTTTTTTTGTCACACCAACCATATTTATATTGTCGCTACAATTTTATATTTTTATTTTTAAATTTGCCAGCAATACTATTGTTACATTTCAAATATATTAATATTGCCGCAACCATGCTATTGTAAAAATGAAATTAAAAAAGAAACACATTGGTTTCGATGAACACGATTGTTTTTTTTCAGAGAACATATTATCTTTGCCGTGACCATATAGTAACCATATTTTTTCTCTGCGTGTACACCCCTCACCCATTGATGGGATTTTTAAGCTTCTTCGGGGCGTTACTTGTGAAAAATTTGAAGGGAGACTAAAAGGGGAGTGGCTAAGTTTTAAATCTGTCGTCGCCAATTTAATCTCTTAAATATATTCCAGACTACTCACTTCAGAACTTTCGGATTTTAATAAAATTTTGCAGAGGTACAATCATGGGTCGTGGCAAACACTATTTACCTTTGCTTAGTAGGGACATAAATACTGTTACAGCATTGAACACACCCATTTCAATAGTAGAACTGAACATACCCCGTTAATGTCATATGGGTTTTGAAAGCTAACCTCAATAGCATTAGTATGTAACGGGATTTTAGAATTGTTTCAACTTTCATCATGAAGTGGTCAGATAATGAGAACCGTATCGTTGTAATAGCGCTTTTCAAGTGAGAAATGAAAAAAGCGATATTTTCAAAACGCTCCGGCCACTAGAGATTAGCCGCATGTTCCTCTACCGATGCATTAACCTGTTTGAGGAGACTGGAGATGTAAAAGACCGCCACCGGTCGGGCCGCCCACGCTCTGTTCGAACACCGCATGTCATCAAAGCCGTTAAATCAAGAACTCGCATAAATCCGCCCGAGATGAATATCACGAAAAAGTCCATGGGTCGAATCATTAAAAAAGACTTGGGACTTGAAGCTTCCAAACGACGTACCGGACATTTAGTGACTGCAGCTTTTAAAAAAATAGGATGGAAAAATGCAAACGTCTTTTGGTGAAGCACGCTGATAACTTGCACAGAAAAATTTTGATTACCGATGAAAAAATTTTTACCGTTCAGGAAAAATTTAACAAGCAAAATGATAGAGTGTATGCGCGGTCATCTGAACTGATCCCAAGGGTGGAAAAGCGTCATCACCCAGCTTCAGTCATGGTTTGGTGGGGTGTCTCTTACGATGGAGTCACTGACCTGCATTTGTGCGAACAAGGAGTCAATACATCGGCCAAAGTTTACCAAGAAACCGTTTTGGAAGCTGTTGTGAAGCCTATTAACAATTCCCTGTTCTAAAACCAGCCATGGACTTTCCAGCAGGATTTTGCGCCGGCCCATAAGGCTAAAACGTCCCAGGCCTGGCTTCGAAACAATTTGCCAGCGGTCATTTCTTATGAAGAATGGCCCTCAGGCAGTCCAGATTTGAACCATTGGATTACATTACAAATTGTGGTTTTAGAGGACAAGGTTTGTCACAAAAGATTCCCCAACATTGGATGCATTAAGACTGTTTTTGTTTGGCAAAAAAATGGAATTCACTCGTGAACATTTTCGTGCGATCATTTTTCACAACTTTCGACGTGGATATTCCAAGAGTGCATTAAATCTTTGTATGGCGATGAAGCACCATCTTATAGCGCAGTGAAAAACTGGTTTAATGAATTCAATCCTGGCCGACGCTCGCTCAAAGACGAAGGTCGTCCCAAAACGGCCGTCGTGCCAGAGAATGATGCCGTGTGTGAATGATAATCGTCATGTGACATACATATGAGATAGAAGCATCCTTGGGCATTCTTTTGTCACCAGCATAATTCGATATTGCATTGACACCTGGCCGCAAAAAGGTATGTTCTCGTTGGATCTCGCACAATTTGACAATCGCTCAAAAAAGGCTCGTGTCGATTGGTGCAAAATTTTTTTTTGGAAAAATACGATTGTGGTGCTTCAAAAGACGTTTATAAGATCGTCACAGGTGACGAATCATGGATCTATGCGTATGAGCCCGAAACAAAACAGCAATCGACCGTATAGGTCTTCGAAAACGAGCCAAGTCCAACGCAAGTTGTTCGTGGAAGAAGCACTTCGAAGCAAATGGTCGCCTGTTTCTTCGGCAAAACTGGCCTTGTGGCTGACTGCTCCGCTTGAGCAAAGTAGGACGGTCAATTCTGAGTGGTACACCACAATTTGTTTGCCTGAAGTCTTCGGAGAAATGCGAAAAACGAACAAGATAAGACGAATCATTGTGTACCATGACAATGCGAGCTCTCACACATCGGCTCAAACCAGCGCTTTTTTGACCGGCCAAAACGTCGAATTGATGGGTTATCCGCCGTACAGCCTTGACTTGGCACCCAATGACTTCTTTTTATTCCCTCACATCAAGAAAAACATGCGTGGTCAACGATTTTCGTCGCCAGAAGATGCTGTTGAAGCGTTCAAAAACCATGCCTGGTGGAAAAAGTGCTTCGACAATTGGTTTGAGCGCATGCAAAAGTATATAAACCAAGCTGGAGAATACTTTAAAAAACAATAAAACCATTTTTGATGATAAATATAAGCAATTTCATTATTAGGCCAGAAATATATACGAGTATAGCAGCCCTCGTAAAACATGAAGTAGGCGTTTTACAGAATACACACTCATGTTTTTGGAAATTCGGTTAAATATATCTGTGAACTATATCTTAATCTCAGATTTCTTCAATCCCAACAGCGTCCGTACTTGGCGCTAAGAACTTATTTACCTGTGCCAAATTTCATTACTGGTTGTAATAGGTGGCTTCTAGAGATAAAAACATAAAATAGGATAAACATATGTGTGGGACATATAAGTCCATAAAGTCGGTGTTTGGTCAAAAAAACTTACTTATGCCCAATTTTATCAAGATTGGATGCAACATGTAAGTCCTTGAACTAAAAACATAAAATCAGATGAATAAATATGTGTGGAAGCTATATCTGAACCGATTTTCTTCGATTTTAATAACGTCTTTCCTTGGCCTTAAAAACTAACATGTGTAAAATTGCATCAGGGTTGGATGTAATATGTCTAATATGAGCTAAAGACATAAAATCTGATGAAAATATGTGTGGAATGTATATATAAATCTCAGCCAATTTCCTATTATTTCCTTAACTTCGGTGTTTGGTCCAAAAACTTACTTGTGCCAAATTTCATCAACATAGGATGTACTCGTAATATGTAACTCATAGAACTAAAAACATAAAATCGGATGGTTATATATAGGGTGATCCATCTAGACGTAGTTTTTCAGATCAAATCCAGTGTGGAATCTTTATTGGTAATTTGAAAGGACATTTTATGGCATTTATTTTTTGAAAATAGTTACCTTCAAATGTTGGCCGCAACTACGCCTCTGGGTTTCTATTCTGCGGGTCCAATTTTGGATGACTCGTTCGATCAAATCGACAGGTATAGCTTTAATGACACTCGTAATGTTGGCTTCTAAAGCCTTAATGGTAGCTGGTTTGTCAGCATAGACTTTGGACTTTACGTAACCCCAAAGAAAAATGTCTAAAGGTATGATATCACTCGATCTAGGCGGCCAACTAACCTGCCCAAAACGTGAAATTAGCTGCTTTTCCTCTCAATAGATCCATTGTTTAAGCAACTGTATGGCAAGTGGCACCATTCTGTTGAAACCAAGTGTCGTCAAGATCACGGGCTTCCATTTCAGGTAGCATAAAGATCGATATCATGGCGCGATAGCGAGCACCATTCACGGTTACGTTCCGGCCATTATCATTTTTGAAAAAATATGCACCGATGATTCCACCATCTTATAAACCGCACCAAACCGTGGTTATCTCTGGGTATAATGGCACCTCTTGAACCTTTTACTTGTTGCTCTTCAGCCCAAATGCGGCAATTTTGTTTATTGACTTTGCCGTTGAGCCAGAAATGGGTCCATTACTGAACAAAATTCTGGTCGAAAACAGCGGATCTTCCCGTTTCTCACCGAACGCTCATTTCCATAATACAGTTGCCAACATTTGAAGAAAAATATTTTGAAAAAATAATAGCCATAAAATTTCCTTTCAAATTACCAATAAAGATTCCACACTTGATTAGAATTTTTATATTTTCATTTGTTCTATAAAATGCCTCTAGATGGATCACCCTATATTTGTGGGTTCTTTATCTGTACCTACAAATAACTGACAAAGTTCATCAAGATTGGACGTAATATGAGGCTTCTAGAGCTTGAAACGGGAAAATCGGACGAACATATATTGAACTCTGAACCTTGATTTTCTTTAATTGCAATAATGTCCTTCCTTGGCCCAAAAAACTACCATGTGCTAAGTTCATCAAGTTTCGACTTAAGATGTGGCTTCTAGAGATAAAAACAATATTTAAATCTGAGTCGATTTCCTTCAATTCCAATAGTGCCCTTCCTTCGTACAAAGAACTTACTTCTGGCAAACGTAGTGGAAATCGGACAACAATTGCGACCTGTATATTGATTACAGGCTTTATATGGACAGACATTATTATATGGAATCAGCAAATGATTATTTTGGTGTATAAGCTAGTCTAGCTAAAAAAATTTTGGAAGTTACAAATATTTGTCATACAACAAATCAACGATATTTTGAAATAGCTTCCTCCATTTTGTGGTCCAAAATTTCATCAGATTTTAATAACATTTGATGAGCAATGGATCCAAAACGTACGAAGGGAGTCAAATAAGACTGAATTTAATATGTTCACGTTGATGCAGAAAATCTGGCTAGCAACAGCATCAACTATACTGACACTTCCCAGCAAACCAAACTTTCAGAATTCTGTACGACAATCGGCAAAATGTTCCGATTTCTTACCAAGTTCGTAACGCAATACGAGTACATATGAGAGGGTGACAAAAATTCTGAACTACTTCTCTGAAAAAAATTCTCAGACAAACCGAACAGAATTCGTAACGATTTCGGTAAGAATTCTCGATAGAGCTCAGATATTATTCACATTTGTCTGATATCAGACATTGTCGGCAAATTTGGTTTACTCCGTTGTAAGAGTTCCTTTAGGTCAATGTAATGAAAAATTGTATACAACATACAGTTGAAATAGTTTTGTCAGGCCTTACGATTCCAAACGAATTTCTAAATGTCAGGCCTTGTGATTCCTGCTTTCCGCCACTGTGTTTAACAACAGCCAAATACGACTTCTCCTCAGCGGAATTGAACTTTTTAACTTAATTAAAAGTGTAGCATTAAATGAATGGTAAAGAGTTACAATAAGAGTCGCAATAACATTTCCAATTGTTAATTTAATTTTATAACTTTTAATGGAAATTTATGAATCACACCACACACACAGTAACTACGCTTACAATGCAGCTATAATTATATGTATATCGCATATATATCGTATCTGCATATATACAAACGATGCGATATATGTATGGATGTAATCTTATTTACAATGAATAAACAATGAAATTGAAGCAGCGCGCGCGTATTCGAAGTATATTCAAATATTATATTTTCCTTGACAAGTTGTCACTTCTATAGAAATTTCCCCGAACAGACGGACGG
Source organism: Hydrotaea diabolus (assembly GCA_963513945.1). NCBI lineage: Eukaryota > Metazoa > Arthropoda > Insecta > Diptera > Muscidae > Hydrotaea > Hydrotaea diabolus. The sequence goes on from OY740720.1 coordinate 78,329,411, forward strand.
ACAGGCTGGCAGACAGACACTTTTCGCACGAACGCCAGAAAGAAAACAAGAAACTTTCGAATTCTAACGAGTGCTGCTGTTGTAGTCGTAGAAATTCTAAAGAAGCAAAACGTTTCTTAAGATTTACTTCAAACTTTTGACAGGCACTCACTCACGCAGAGTGTTCGGCGATGTACAGAAGTTGAATGCGTCCTCATCGTCCGACTGTTATCAACTTTAACTTTGCTTCACTGTTTGCAACAGGAAGGATGGCACAGAAGTGCCACTGAACAAATTCTGCGCAGCACAAATGATAGACCCTGCAGTGGTGGACAGCATACCGGTGAGTGCAAGCGAATATAAAAGAGAAGAACAAAATATAGGAGGACAATTCGCTAAATTACCTCCACCCAATGGAGAGTGCGTTCATGACATGACATTGGAATTACCGAATCAGACCCCTCAAGAAATGTTATTCGAAAATAATTTGTATTTGGATTATTGGAATTTACAGTGTCCCAATATTACAGGGTGGAACGCGGAAATTTGCTTTTTTTACAGCAGGCTGTGGCGTCACTGTAGGTCGAAGAGAGTGTAGAGTGTACGTGGGTGTAGTGGCTAACGGGAGATTTGTATTCGTCCGCCTTTCAGTTGCCATCATGCATTGGACACATGAGGAGAAGTCATTTTGTGTTAAAGCGTACTTTTCAAATGCACACTCGATCATTGCAGTGCAGCGTGCTTTTCGCTTACAATTGGCTGTTTCCCCACGCGGACGTGTTCCTGGACGGCAATCAATTGTAAATTGGGTAACTTCATTCAGAACAGCAGGGCATGTGTTATGCGTACGAAGGGGACCTGAGAGAGGGATTACAACGCCACATCGAGAGAGTTAGAGCAGCAGCACTGCAATTTCCGAAACGCTCTGCTCGGAAGCAATCACTTGTTCTTGGCATTTCCAAACTTTTTTCAACCGGCTCTTGAGGCAATGCAATAAGAGGACACATGGTTCCAACAGGATGGTGCCACTGCACAAATGTTTCCTGAGGCAAATGTTTCCTGGACGGCTTATCTCTTTCAGGGGTGATGTGAACTGGCCGGCACGCTCACCAGACTTAGCCCCATGCGATTTATTCCTTTGGGGTTACCTGAAGTCGAGGGTGTATATCAACCGTTCCAACACCTTGGAAGACCTAATTTACAATATTGACGCAGAAATTGGCAGAATACCAGTCGACATGCTTGTTAGAGCTCATGAAAACTTCAGAAAACGAATAGCAAAGGTCGACATTTGCCAGATAAACTATTTAAAACCACGTAATTTAAAAATTCCCTTACAGTTCAACATAATTAAAATATAAAATAAATTTTTCTAAGGTTCATAATTTTTTAATTTCATTCCCAAATAAGCAAATTACCACGCTCCACCCTATATAATGGGACACTCTTAAATACGAATAATTTTCATTGTATTCTGTTTAACTCGTAAGTTAAATAAAAAATATTAATTCAAATTTTAATGTTGATGCGATAAGTTAATTAAAACACAAACAAATAAATACGAGGGCATATCAATAAGTCCACGACTTTTCCAACTTCCCTCGTAGTTACATGAAATGCAACACTGCCCTCATCAAGTACCATCTGTTAATATACTACTGTCAAATTTTGAGAGAGTTCCGTCATTAAGTTTTTGTTGAACAGCTGTTCAAAACACACAACCTCGTAGATTTTCTTAAAAATGGAAAAAAGTGAATTTCGAGTGCTCATTAAACATTATTTTGCGGAAAAAACCTCTCAATCAAACTAGCTTGATAAATACTTTGGGGACTCTGCACCATCGATTTCAATGGTAAAAAAGTGGTTTGCTATCTTTCGTTGTGGTCGCACAAGTAATAATGACGCTGAACGTTCTGGACGGCCAATTGAGGTCCATACACCCGAAATTGTCGAAAATATCCACGATATGGTGCTGGCCGATCGAAGAATAAAAGTGCGTAGGATTGTTGATGCCATACGCATTTCATAAGTCAGTGGGGTTTCAATTTTACAAGATCAGTTGGGTTTAAGAAAGCTGTCCGCAAGATGGGTGACGCGTTTGCTCCCGATTGACCATAAACGTAATCGTGTGACAACTTCAATGAATTGTTTGTAGTTGTTTAAACGCAATTCGAATGAGTTTTTGCGGCGTTTTGTTAGTGTGGATGAAACATGAATCCATTACAACACGTCGGAGACCAAGCAGCAGTCTTAACAATGGGTTTGTCTGGGTGAACCGGCCAAGGAGACCGTGTCGGCCAATAAGGTAATGACAACAGTTGTTTTGGGATGCAAGCAGGATAATCCACATCGATTACCTTCAAAAGGGAGAAACAACTAACGTCGAATATTATGCCAACTTATGGACCGATTTAACGAGGATTTTAAAAAAAAAACGACCCCATGTGACCAAGAAAATAGGTTCTTTTTCATCAATATAATGCACGGGTGCAAACGTGTGCAGTCTCAATGGCAATATTGCCTGCATTGGGTTACGAATTGGTACCTCATCCGCCATATTCTCCGCATTTAGCCCCCAATGACTATTTTCTATTTCCATACCTAATGAAATGGCTCGGTGGAAAGAGATTCAGCTCTAACGATGAAATTATTGATTAAACAAAGCCTATTTTATGGACCACAAAAAATCCTATTTTTTTGGAAGTGATACAAAAATTAGAGAAACGTTGGGCTAAGTGTATTGAGCTAAAAGAAGATTATGTTGAAAAATATTTTTTTTGGCCAAAAAAAACTATGTTTTATTCGAAAAGTCACGGATTTATTGATATGCCCTCGTATATTAGTAAATCAAAAAAAAATAAGATTGGACGGTTTTCAGGCCAAAGTAATAATGGGACGCAAAACGAAAATAAAGGGTTTTCCAATAGGGACATTTTGTATCTAGGACAATTTTGTATCATTAGGTCAACGTACCCTCAAACATTTTTAATGATCATTCAGTCAAAACGTTAGTCGAAGTAAACATTTTTATCATGGTAAAGTTCACTTACGAGCAATGTTTGGAAATCCTTAAAAAATACTACCGAAAATCTGAGTCGGTGGTCGCAACACGCGTTACAATCGATTTACTAAAGGCAAATTCGGTGAACGTGTTATCTCGAGAAATGGTCCGGTCGAATGACCACCTCGTTCATGCGATTAAATGCCATTGGATTCGATCAGCCACAAAAATTTGGGATTTTTCCATTCGTCCTTGAGAGCTTTGATAAATAAGGTCACCTTTGTAATAATTTGGCGATTTTTTATCGGATTCAGGTTGAGTTTTAATCATACTTTTGTTGTGGGGATCAAAGTATGGTTGTGTGTAAATCATATATTGTTGTGCACTCCATAATGTGAGTCATATGTTGAGTATAAAACTAGTGTAAAAACTTCTCTTTAAACGCATTACCCGTACAGAGGTTCCGTCAGCGAATTAAGAACTTAGTTCTTGAAACTCTGATTAATCTCAGAGATTTTCTTCCCCTATTCCTCGAAGGGATGTTTAGGCAAACACGTACGAGCAGCCACACTTTAGTTAAGAGTCTAACAATTAAACCATTATAAAATTTAGAACAGGTTTTGATATTGGGATTTAATAATTAAATTAAAACTCATTTGACTTTATTCGCACCTCTTTGCTTTTTCTAGCGAATGTGAGTTTTTTTTTAATTCATTACAAATTTTAAATCTTTTTTAACTTCAAATACAATTTCTACATAAGATAAATTATTCGATTTGTTCAAATTATGCCCGTTGAAAACGCAAATGTATTCTCAATGCACGTAAAAAATTATTGTTAGCATTGTGATGGCCAAAAATTCGATAGCGGAAAATTTTAAGAAAAAAATAATAATTGAATAAAAGAAAAGAGAGAAACTCTGGCACGATGCAATACCAACGCATTTGACAGTGGGGAAACAATTTCGAAGTTGGTTTAGAAATAAATCTGGCATTTCTAAATGGCTGTTCCAGTTTGAATAAAATTTCCGGGCATTTCAGACACACTGATTCTATTCGAATAAAACTTAGCTGAAAGAGATGGTTGAAATACTTATGGAATATAAAGGAAAATTTTAAATCACATAAAGGTTTACCTACTTTTCCTTTAAAAATATTAAACTATTTCAAGTTGGTTCGGTGTGGTGGTACAGAGAAGGTCCAAACCAAACCGGCTTTTAACCGAATCGAGGCCTACTGCATCTTTATTTTAATAGAAGACAAGTTTTTTACAAATACGTTTGGTGAGAACCTGATTTAAAGAGTTTCTAGAAAGGTCGCCATGGACGCAACTTTTCAGTAGAGGGATCTAACACCATCGGTTGACGAGACAAAATATTAGTAACCCTAACTAATAAAGAAGATTATTGGGACTGAATTTGCAAATGAATTGGTTGTTCTAAAAGGTTGTAAGTATTCTTCGAATTTGGTTGTCATTACTATATTTGTAAACGTGACCAACTGATGGTAAACATTACGTATTCGGTTATCTGACCGAAATTTTGATTATATTTTTATAAATGACAATTTTAAGATATAAAATGTTTTATTTGAATTATATTTTTTTTTGAAAACTTGTATTTTACTGTCGTATTTAAGTTTTTATACACCGATTTGTTGCAGTCAATTGATTGAATATTAGGTCATAAAAATAAAATATTGGTTTCAAAGTGTTAAAAGCAATTTGGTCGAAAACAGCGGATCTTCCCGTTTCTCACCGAACGCTCATTTCCGTAAAACAGTTGCCAACATTTGAAGGTAATTATTTTCAAAAAAAAATAACAGCCATAAAATGTCCTTTCAAATTACCAATAAAGATTCCACACATGATTTGAATTTTTATATTTTGTTTGTTCTGAAAAAATACCTCTAGATGGATCACCCTATATTAGTAACATAAATACCTCTATGCAGAGATGTTTGGATAAGCTTTCCAATGATATTTGCAAAAACTAATAAGAATTGAAAGAAGTATAACAATATTTATTGTATAGCTTTGTTGGACCGTACAACCATTTTGTAGTGACTACAACCGATAAATTATTATAGGGATTATATTTAGACGTTGGAATAACCAATAATGTTTTACAACAGTATACTAAACGAGTTTTGGTTACCAAAAAGAAATTATCGGTTGTCACTAACAATTATTGGAGCCAAAGTAACAAATTATTAATAATTTGTTGGTTGCCATAACCACCAGTTGTGATCATACGAGTAGAACGGACAAGCCACTACAGAGACTACTAGCGCTTCACATTCATCATGTACGGACGAGACCAATTAGAGTCTTATCGTTACTTCTAAAACCCACGGATAAACTCTTGGACTGTCATGTTTGAGAACTGCCGACACCCAAGAACTTCAGTGAGAACTGCCGACGCGTATCATAAAGGCAGGTCGGCTGGAACAGCCATACACGAAGTGGAAAGTTTTGTCGAATATTCTCTACACAATAGTCGAAGGCAACATGTTTGGACGTCAAGGACGCTGCCAACTAGGTGTAAATAACTTTGACTATGAGTCGCATCGGCCATATTCCTTTGGAGGGGAAACATGCTATTGGAAACACGTGGTAAAGAAACGTGTAATAAGAGAAACGAAACATCACCAGGCGGTGTCATATCATCATTACTATGAAATCTAGTAATAAACGAATTCCTGCTAGATCTCAACAGAGAAGGCACCACACTGACGGCGTATGCCGACGATGTGGTGCAGCAGGCACGAGGAAAATTTCTGCCAACTAATGCTGAGACTATGAAGCACTCATTGAGAAAACTCTCCCCAGCAAATATAAGTTCCCGAACTTTAAAACCCCTAGACTGCACGGTAACCGCTGCAACAAAATAAACTAAGGCGAAAGACCTGTGTGTGATCCATGACTTTAAGCTTTCCTGGAAGTGAAATGGGGAGGAACGAGCAAAGAAGGCCCTTTGTGTCTTTCATACATGAAGCAGGATTGTTCGGTAGAAATTCGAGTACCTTTTTTCAAAAGTTTTTGGTTAAAAGATGATAAACTGGATGTTCACTGTACTCATTTGAGCAATTCAAACACATGGTACATTGGAATGGAGAAAAGACTAACCTAATAAATATCGAAAGACTTGCAAATCGATGCATTACCGGGCATTGAGATCTCCACACACCATACAGAGCTGGAAGACATACTAAACATTGAACCCATAGACATCTACATAAGAAGATGAGCAGCTAGGATCGCCAAATGTTTGAGAAAATAACGAATACGCACACACGAAAACTGAAATCAGGCGATTTGGCAGATTTAGACAGATAGTCATATTATTGTCGCCGAGGTTGATACGGAGGTAAACCTTCAGGGCGGAAAAGCCAAAAGAGATGGCGCACCTTGGTATCCTGTGTAGAGTTGACAGGTTATAGAAGATGAGGAGCAAGTGCTATGCGCTGGTCTTTAAGAATACAGAAATGCCTGTCTAGACAGTAGATTTTCCTATGACGTAGTCGATCTAGCAGCTGCACCTCTCAAATCACTTTAAAACTTTGTTAAAAAGTCGGGTTGGTTCAGAATGGCTTAAACAAGCTATTAACAATAACGGATTCTAGCAGGTTCAAAATTTGTGTATTGCCTTCTAACCCGAAGAGGTCTGTATACATTTTATACTGGGGTTGAACAACAGCAGCTCGTGGAATTACAGAACGGTCCTCAATGGACCAAGGTTGTCCAGCATTTGACGTACAATTTAACCTAACCTTGATTTTAACCAAAAAACTAAACCAGGCCCGAACAATATTTTTTTGTTTAAAATTCGTATATCTTGTGGGCGAGTTAATCCAAATATGTAATTTTTTGTGTTCTATCAACACGTAATCGGTGTAAACTCTTAGGCATATTGGACTATGCGTTTGGCGCATGGTTAAATTTTCCCAGAAACGAAACGTTACAGACAGTCCCTTTGGGCACATTCTTAACTTGAAAAACACTTTAGCTACATCTGATTGTAATTTCAGTTAAATCGGATGAGCGAGTTAGTAATGCACGATTTGTTTTCAAATCTATTTAAAATGAACCCACTGTGCTTGCAGCACACTGCACAATTTCATATTGTTTAAGTTGGTCAGCATGTACGTACTGCGCATCTAATGCCCATTCAATTGATCCGTACAATTCGTTTCGTGTGTAATTCAACACCAAATCCAAAAACGTCTGGGCCGTTGATTCCTCACAGTTGCATGCAGCCAGTGATGCTTTTGATTGTTCACTGCTGATGCCACTGAAGCGGTGGTTTATATTTTACTCTTCTCTCCCCCACCCCCCCCCCCACAAATCTGGTATGGTAAACTAGAGGTGGACCTTAGAGGAGGGGTAGTAGCAACATGAGCACCATGATAAATGCTTTTATTTAGAAACATTAACACCCTCTGCTAATTGCACCACACATGGTCATCGCCAGCCGCATGCTCATCGTCATCGTCATTTTTAACCACCAACATCTTTATTGTGGCTCTGATGGCCCGTCATGCTCCTCTCATGTACAGAGTCGTGTTCATCATGATTGTGGTCAAGGCTGAATTGAGCTTAAACGGCAGGAGATTGCTCTGCACGTAAGAGTTGCCGCCCGTGTCCACGTCTATCGAAGAATAACGAATTTTAGCGTGCGCTCCTTTAGATTTTTGTTTTCAGTTTATTTTCTTTTTCTAGTTTTATTTTTATGATGCACAGGGTTTTTCAATGAAACGTATCGGCTGATGTTCACAGTAAAGAATAAAATTGCCGATTTTTATTTCACAGGCTAGCATTTTAGCATAATTTTTTGCTAGTAAAAAAGACCACCCAAAGAAGTAAAAAAAAAACTTAAGTTGTAATGCAGGCTTGTCATAGGACCAAGGTCTTACTTTTAATAACTCTAAAAGCCACACATTACATCCAAATGCGACCAAGTTTCGCACAAAGCGTTACGTGCGACCACAACCCACAAGTTTAAGATGGACCCTATAGGTCTATGTTTTCGAATAGCTCCCACACAAAGGTCCCTTCGGATTTGAAATCCTTCAACTCTAGAAGCCACAAATCAAATCCCTTTTGCGCTCAAAATTTAGCATGGAAGGTAATGAGCGACCAATGATGTTCTTGTAACAACAATATATTTTGTTCGGTAAGCTGGTTCGTCTATGGGGCAGCATCTGCTTCAGCATTCAGGCGAAAGACCTTTGGAATTGATTCCGCCATCAATTTCACTATACTTCAGTTTAACCAGAAGTACAGTGTCAGTTGTTATGGGCCATGTACAGAAAGTGCTGCAGAGATACGTACGCCATCAATAGGTAAAACTGAGTATGAATATGTATGACAATTTTTAACCGCCAAAAAGAAAAAGCAAATGAAAACTGCAATTCTGACAGCTGACAGCTGATCGGATTGTTTCTGACAAGAAAAACAATAACATCGATTTCAAGGACACCTAATTCGGATATCAATTCTAATTCGAACATGAAATCGATAGTATTGGTTTCAGTGACACCAAAGAATTATTTTTTATCGATTTTAATTCTGATTCCAAAAACAATCAAATTCCATAACACCCATGAGGTTGTTTTTTTTTTGATGATAATAAACATACTGCGAAGAAATTCTATTTGAAGTGTTTTGTTTAAATTAAAAAAAAAACCTTAAAGAATCATCCTCGTAAGGTATACGGTAGGATGGCTCACAGCCATCTTACCAATACCACATTTATTCTGTTGCACTGCACGGATATTTGCGAAGTGGTCAAAAGGGAAGCATATTTATAAAGAAAAAATACTTCTCGACAAGGATTCAAATTGAATAACCATTTATGCTATGCAGCTTTGTGAGTCCTTAGCCAAACACTATTCACCGGATTATGTACTCGTATGGATATATAAAAGATATTTTATGTTCGAACTTACCAAAACGCGATTTTCGGTTTTATCATTTTTTGTTTCCAATTTAACCATATATTTGACCAGGATTTTCGTATGTCGGCCCAATATGGACTTAACGCTCTCTGCAAGTAGACAAAAGAAAGCCACAATAAATGAAACATGTCAAATATTCAAATCTTATAAAAGTAACAACAAAATCCACAAGATTTTACTTAAATCTATGTAAATAATATGCATATGTGCTGTTTAAGATCGTCTAGATAAACTCAATTAGACATAAAATGCTGAAACCTCAAAATTACTTTAGATGGAAATTTAAATGAATAACATCCGATACAACGAGGACGACCAGTGGTGATGCTGATACGTGTGGAGCTGATGATGACGCTGAAAATGTTCGCGAATAACATTTGGAGTACACAGCAAAAAATCAAGAAAAACAATTATACTCGTAATTGTTAATTTCAACTAATATATTTGCACCTTAAATGAAAAATACTTCAAAGCTATTGAACAGGGATTAACCGACTCGAGACCTCTTAAATCTAAATTTTAATAGATGGAAAGTTAAACAAAATGGCAAACTGACATTGATTTTCGAGCCTGCATACTGCGTGTTATCGATATTTTGGGTTCGTGACGAGCTTCATGTCACTTTGCCATTTTGTAAAAAAACGTGTCTTCTATTAAAATGTAGATGCAAGAGATCTCGATCCGGTTAATCCCTGTTCAATGTATTAAAGCAAAATACTTCTTGTTTTGGCTTTTGTCCTATGTACGAGGGCTGCTATACTAATATACATTTCTGGGCTAGTATTAAAAATGCGAATATTTAAATAAATAAATGTAAATAAAACAAAAACATAATAAGTAGGTTAATCTAAAATTATAAATTGTAACAGTACATACATTTCTGATTAAAAGAGGTAGCCAAGAATTAGTTAACTTAACAATAAAAATGATTTCTATAACAATCTTCATAGTTAATAATATAAACAATTTCATTGTTAAATTGAACATGTATTGTTTCAATAAAATAACTATGAAATTGTAATATTAACAATTTTCATGGTTAAAAACAATGCATTGTTAAAACAACAATAATTATTTTAATAATACCAATTTTAATGGTTAAAAAACGCAACAATGCTTTGTTTAAACAACAATAATTATTTTAAAATTAACAATGGTTAACAAATATAACTTCAAAATACTTCTTGTTTTGGCTCTTGTCCTATATTTGAGGGCCGCAATATATATTTCTAGCCTAATAATGAAAATGCGAATATTTATCATCAAAAGTGGTTTCATTGCTTTTCAAAGTATTCTCCAGCATGATTTACACACTTTTGCATGCGCTCAAAACAATTGTTAAAGAACTTTTTCCACTTTGATTGAGAGATACCTCCAAAGCATGGTTGTTGAACGCTTCAACAGCATCTTCTGGCGACGAAAATCGTTGACCACACATTTTTCCTTGATGTGCGGGAATAAAAAGAAGTCATTGGGTCAGGGTTGTATGGCGGATGACCCATCAATTCGACGATTTGGCCGGTCAAAAAGGCTCTGGTTTGAGCCGATGTGTGAGAGCTCGCATTGTCATGGTGCACAATGATTCGTTGTTTCTTGTTCATTCTTCGAATTTCTTCGAAGACTTCAGTCAAACAAATTGTAGTGTACCACTCAGAATTGACCGTCCTACGTTGCTCAAGCGGAACAGTCACCACATGACCAGTTTTTCCGAAGAAACAGGCGACCATTTGCTTCGAAGTGCTTCTTCCACGAACAACTTTCGTTGGATTTGGCTCGTTTTCTAAGACCCATACGGTCGATTGCTGTTTTGTTTCGGGCTCATACGCATAGATCCACGATTCGTCACTTGTGACGATCTTATTAACGTCTTTTGAAGCACCGCGATCGTATTTTTTCAAATTCTCTTTGCACCAATCGACACGAGCCTTTTTTTGAGCGTTTGTCAAATTGTGCGGGATCCAACGAGAACAAACATACCTTATTTACGTCCAGGTATTTCATGCAATATCGAATGTATGCTGGTGGAAATTATGCCCAAGGATGCCTCTATCTCACGGTATGTCACATTGCATTATCAGTTCACGCACAACATCAATGTTCTCTGGCACTGCGGCCGTTTTTGGACGACCTTCGTCTCTGAGCGAGCGTCGGCCACGATTGAATTCATTAAACCAGTTTTTCACAGTGCTATAGGATGGTGTTTCATCGCCATACAAAGATTTAAGTTCATCGATGCTCTCTTGTCGTGATACTCCACGTCGAAAGTTGTAAAAAATGATCGCACGAAAATGTTCACGAGTTCATTCCATTTTTTGCCAAATTTATTTGTTCAAGTCACTGTAAACAACACAACTGATGTTCGTACGTCAAAACGTTCTGAGATCGTTTATGCTAAAAAATGTCAAACTTTCCAATGGAAATGTCAGATGGCGCCAGACAACACTTAGTGTTGCCTTGACCAGAATTATAAAGGGTGTTTTTTATTGAGGTATAGAACTTCGAATTGAAATAAAACACAAGAAAATCGTTTTAATGTCCATCAATTTGGCTTTATTGGAAGGATAATTTGATGCCATTAATGTTTAAATAGGATTTCGGGCATGTGGCCCCGCGGCTGGCTCGAATAAAGCCAATTCTACAGGTCCAATTTTCAACCACTTTTTCGAGCATATGAGGCCGTATGTTGGCAATAACGCCACGAATGTTGGCTTCCAAGTCCCCTAACGTGTTTCTGGTTTGTTGTCGTAGACGAGCGACTTCACATATCCCCAAAGAAAATAATCCAATGGTCCATGTTAACCGATCCATGGTTAACCGAATTAATTGCTCTGATGGACGATTATGTCGACCATAAAATGGACGGAGCTTGCGGTGAACTTCGCGAACTGAACCATTACTTTCGAAATAAATTTGCACGATTTGCAAGCGTTGTTCTTTTGTCAACCTGTTCATGATGAAATGGCAAACCAAACTAAATATTAATCACTTGACAGCTGACAAAATGGCCGCTAGTTAAAAAAGTGATGCCAACTTAAAGTTCTATACCCCAAAAAAAACACCCCTTATATGGCAGCCCTCGTACCTCTTGTTTTGGCTCTTGTCCTATGTAACTGTTCTCCGATGCTAGCCCGTCCATTAAGCAACCTTTTCCACCTAGCTTACAGTGTCTTCCAGTGAGTTGGAAGGTTGCGAACGTCCAGCCGATCCCCAAAAAGAGTGAAGCCAAGAATCCTGCAAATAATCGACCAAATTCCATTTGCTCATAATGAATGGCCATCTTGTAAAAACCCCTAGTTTTTTGACACTCTCTTGACCCCATATAGTCGTAGCTTCTAATATATGAGCTTTCCAGCAAGTGCCAACTTTCTCCATTTTCTCCGTGTACTGCGACAAATTCAATGCCACTCATTCGTCTGAATCACATTCACGCAAATGAAATCAAACGAATGGAGATTCCAGAGAATGGCGCATAAAACTGTGTGCTCTTTTGCAAAAATCATTGTACATTAAATAATTTCACATGTGCATATGAACATTAAATGGAATTATTGTTATTGACGTACGCGCGTTACTTTTGGGCTGCAAACTGGCATTATGTCATCGATACAATAACAAAAACGAAATATACGATAAGCAAAATGTGTATCATCAATAAAACTCATATTACGGGTATATGCATGTCCTACATAGATCCCAGGCAGCCATAAAAAAAACAAACTTATCCCCCTCAAACACACAAAAGCCCACATTGCCAGGCGGCTGGGCCTGTCTGCCAAGGCATACCCGGCCATGTCCGTATACAAAAATGAACGTTTGCCAAGCAACAAATGATCATATAACTGTAGCCGGGACATGAAAAGCATTGTTGAGGGGTAACCATGAATCTGGAGGAGCAGGAGGAGGAGCTACACCAATTCAAAAGTGCACAAAATCAATTCAAACATTTTGAATAATCAAATCCTTCAAATGTGAACACAAAAGTTTATTTTTGCCATACACAATACGTGAGCTGTAAGTAAAACTGGATGAATGGACGGACAGACTGATGGGCGGACGGACGAACGAGTGTACATGATAGTTAAAAGAAATTTCATATGACTCGGTATGTAATGAAGTGTGTTTTGCACACACACCCGGTAAATGACAGTAAGTGTGGTAACACCTCATAATGACTTATGTCGACATTATTTGCAAAAAATTGTTTAATCTCAGCATCCATATGTAAGGTACATACATTAATAAATGATGTGATAAAGAAATTTACAGAATCAATAAATACAATTGTAAGCGCAATTGGATTTCCTAACATTCACACAGAGAAAATATATGGTTACTATATGGTCACGGCAACAATAGTATGTTCTCTGCTATTAAAGTATGGTCGTCGCAACCATTGTATTGTTTTTTTAATTTTATTTGATAATAGTATGATTGCGGCAATACTAATATTGTTGAAATGTAACAATAGTATTATTGAAAATATGGTTGTAGCAACAATATAAATATGGCTGGTGCGACAAAAGTATTGTTTTTTTGGGTTCTATGTTAACAATAATATGATTACGGCAATTATACCAGCATTGTTACGAATCTTACGCAATAAAAGTACTTTTATATGTAAATTAAATTATTTCAAAACAAACTACTTTGGATTAGTATAACTGATAAAAATTTACTTATTAAAAATAAGTTTCTACTGTTGAGTAAGTCACTCCTATTATAAAGAGTTTATTGTATTTTTACATTATTTACTTAAAAAGAATCTCTATTGTTGAATAGTAACTTAACCCAATCCTTACGAATAATTTTGGGGATCATAGTATGGTTGTGTGTGAGTCTTACTATGGTTGTGAGGATTATACTATGGTTGTATGTTAAATATACTATAATTATGAGAATCATAATATGGTTGTGGGGATCATAGTATGGTTGAGTGTGAATAATAATATGGTTGTGGGGACCATAGTATGGTTATGTGTGAATAAATATATTGTTGTTAGGACCATAATATTGTTGTGGGGACCATAGTATGGGGACCATAGTATAGTATGACCCTCTTCGAATATTGTCACCTCAACCATACTTTTTTCTGCGTGTTGTTAAAGCGTAAAGCGATTCAATTCAATTTCAATAAATTTCTAAGACAGCTTAGAAATTTGAAATTATATCACTCTGAATTTTGACATAAGCACTTAAAAGGAGTCTTCACAGATATTTCCGTCTATACGAGGATATATACCAATACAAATCAAACATTAGATGGTAAAATATTTACGTGTACATAGTCAAAAAGCATATACTTGGCACGTGCATTGGAGCTGACATTACTGTCATTAACGTGTAATTTGTACGAGGCATATGGTGGGGATACAATTTTCATGGAAATTAAAAGTCGTTTAGTCGCCGCACTTCAAATTTCCTAAGTAATGACAGTGACAATTTAAATGCTACAGAAATGCGATAGCTTTGATATGAAAGAAGTTCCTTAATGAGATATTGAGGGTTGAGAAGTTAAATCGCTAGATAAAACAAAGTGTAACATCTCTTCTTATAAAAGTGTAATGAATGGGGCATACAAAACAAGTAAATAAGTCGTTAAGTTGGACATGGGCGAACCCTATATACCCTCCACCGTTTCTTCGCCATTAAAGAATAAAAAACAAGTAAAAAAAAGCTAAAGTCGGACTACTATATTATACCCTGCACTTCTTGTATGTTCAGAAAAGCCATCTAAATGGGCTTTGAGAACTCATTTTACCCAGATCATAAAAGGTTGTCATGTGACATACCGTGAGATAGAGGCATCCTTGGGCATTTCTTCCACCAGCATACATTCGATATTGCATGAACACCAGGCCGTAAAAAAGGTTTGTTCTCGTTGGATCGCGCACAATTTGACAATCGCTCAAAAAAAGGCTCGTGTCGATTGGTGCAAAGAAATTTTGAAAAAATACGATCGCGGTGCTTCAAAGGACGTTTATAAGATCGTCACAGGTGACGAATCATAGATCTATGCGTATGAGCCCGAAACAAAACAGCAATCGTCATTGTGGGTCTTCGAAGACGAGCTAAATCCAACGAAAAGTGGTTTCGAGGAAGAAGCACTTCGAAGCGACTGTTCCGCTTAAGCAACGTAGGACGGTCAATTCTGAGTGGAGCATCACAATTCGTTTGCCTGAAGTCTTCGGAGAAATTCGAAAAACGAACAAGAGAAGACGAATCATTGTGCACCATAACAATGCGAGCTCTCAAACATCGGCTAAAACCAGCTCCTTTTGGACCGACCAAAACGTCGAATTAATGGGTCATCCGCCGTACAGACCTGACTTGGCACCCAATGACTTCTTTTTATTTCCGTACATCAAGAAAAAGTGCGTGGTCAACGATTTTCGTCGCCAGAAGATGTTTTGGAGGTGTCTCAATCGGAGTGGACAAAGTTCTTCTACAATTGGCTTGAGTGCATGCAAAAGTGTTTAAATCATGCTGGAGAATACTTTGAAAAACAATAGAACCATTTTTGATGATAAATATTCGCATTTTCATTATTAGGCCAGAAATATATATAGCAGCCCTTATTGGTGCGCTTTAGGCAATGAAGAGCGAAATGGAGAAAATTTTAAATTTATATGGGTAATAGTATATCTAAGTCGGATCAACCGACTGAAACTTTTTTATTTGTTTTCAAATTAGTAATATTATACAATAACAAATTAGCCGAAAAATTGGCATTTAGAATAATCCTCCCAGCGATACCTGGGGAAAGCAATTATCTTTTACGAATTTACGTTAACCCTGCATTTGCTTGCAGGTTTTTTACTGAGACGCTAATTGGCACTCGATCATACCTACAACAGGACAACGAAAGTGCAGATGCGAACAACAACGGCGAAAAATTAAACTGTCGGTTTGTTCAAGAATTAAGAAGGAATCGACAATGTCGGTTCTTAAGGTGGAAGACAGGACAGCCCTTATGCTTGCAACTTCTATAGAAACATCACCACAAAGTAAAAAAAGCGTCAGTTACAACGAGGTTGTGAATGAATTTATCAACTTCGGATATCCGCCATCAATAAAAAAAAATAATGTCAGTATAGAATTTGAAAGACGGTCCGTACTAGCAATAAATACCAATTGAGACTAAGGCAACGAAAATATCCCTATTTAAGTCAACGCTCTTGTTAAACTTATGGCCCTGAATTGCGAAAGCACCAGAATCGATGTTCGAACGAAGAAGTTTCCCACATACAAAATGTAAAGATTTGAAACTAACTTCTTTGAAAATGTACCACTGTGCTTTGGTGGTAATAAAACTAGCTAATACAAAACTCAAAATATCCACCACAATTATAAACGTTTTGTTTAAACATTCGCATGCTACAGATATGAGTTTTAATATTTAATTGATACTCGCTGGTACGAGATTCAAATTGCTATGGTACCGGTTAGCATCGGATATATATTTTATTTTGATTACATTCCATTTGAATATCAACGCTTGGTTGTAACAGCAAAATGTTTATTGGTTTAGTTCACATAACCGGAAGTTAACAATACAATTGTTGTAAAATACACATTTCATTCGTTTACAACGGCAGCAACAACGAAGCACAGCACAAAAGAAAAAAATAAATAAAAAATTAAATTCATATTAACCTCTGATCTAAATTATCGTGTCGGCATGAAATGACTCCGGCGAGCCATGGACTACTACCGACTGACTGGCCAACGGACTCTGGTGACTGGTCACGGTGGTTGGTGGCTAGTGAAAGCAGCGACCGCAGCAGTACGCACGCACTTTACTTGGCATCTGCCAATGGACGGTGAGTGACGGTCTGGCTGGCTGCCTCAGAGTGCAGTCATCGCCGTCATCATCATTATCATGATGACTGCCGTTGTATGAGCAGACATGCCATGGTTGTTTTTTGTTTTGGCTGTATTTTGGGTCTAGGGGTTTGCAAGTGCTCCGCTGATACGTGATTAAAACGGAAGTAGAGTTGAAATATTATTTATTTATTTATATAATTAATTACTACTGACATAATAACGTAGGCAGGGAGATAGGTAGCTCACTCATCTGCTTTCAGACTGACGGTCTGTATGTCAAACACATGAGAGAAAGGCAAAGAAAACAATCAACTACGCTGTCCGCAAATGCTGGAAAGAAATGAAACCCACTTTTGCTTGCGAACAAACAATCAACGGCCACATGAAAGCTTAAAACAACAAACGATGTACACACCAAGTAAACGAAACTGTCATAAAGTTCTATTTACTCTGGCAAAACGTCAGGTAAATGGCAACGAGATAGTAGGTCAAGATCGCTGCGATGATGATCGTGGCTTTCAATTAGTGAAGATATCATTCCCATGCCCACACTGAAAGAAACAACTTTCGAGCTGCAAACAAACCGACTAAACTTGACAGTTGTAAACGCCAACTAAGCCCTTTCACAATACACTTTGTGAAATAAAGTTTATTGATACCTCTCAATGTGGAGTCCCTGTAGAGGTGAAAAAAGCGAGATTTGCAACAGTAGTTCTCGCACGTTTGATGAGAACCTGGTGCTGTTTTCCTTTCAACAATTGCTGCGAACCTTTCTAAGGATGGTGGATGGCCATTTTGTAAAAAACTTGTCTTCTATTAAAATATAGACGTAAGAGGTCTTGAGCTGGTTAATCCCTGTTGAAAGAATTTTTTTTATATTTTACTAGCGGACCCGGCGAACTTCGACTCGCCCCAATTTAACGCCTTCAAATAAACTCCAGAGTCATAATAAAACGTACATAGTTAAAATTTCAATGCGATTTATTAGAATGGGATCGAAATCCGTAGAGAGCGATGTGATAAACAATGTTTTTTAATTTGTTTTCCGGCATAAAAACAAACAACGAAGACGGTTTCCCAACAAGCGAACTGGCAACGAACCCCTGACCGTGCGCAAAACAGGGAAATTCGACATTAATCCCACAGACTTCCAACAATTAGCCTTGCGATTTATCGATTGTCATCGCAAAAGCCAATCGAACGGGGAACTAAATCCACATGATTTGGAATAGAAGATCAGGTGGAATAATCGGAATTCGTGGAATAAGGACTTCCCCACCTTTGAATTTGCCCTTGATGATCGTCGCTTAAATCATTTTATACATCAGTTTCTTGACGGACAACCGCGTACCATTGCACAATTTCGGATTATTCAGATTGCGCAACATGATTATGATCGATCTCACCTTCAGCTGAAAATTATGCGGCACATCAAGCTAGTTCAAAAATTCTGTCGGATGTGTCTCTTCGTCCGAGAGCATCGGCCAAATAGAGATCAGCGAAGCAAGCAACAGCATCACCTCTGCCTAAGTCAACGTATAACGCTATCTATGGGGTTGTGGCATTGATCGCAGCACAGCGCCATCTGTTAGTTATCTTGTTAACTTCTCCACCCAAAACTCACGCAAAACTTAATACTTAATGAAATTCACAATTATCCGAAATTGTGGCAGCTTCGCAACGAATTTTCCAGATTTACATCGTCCAAAATCATCAAATCATGCGATAACAATTTTCACGTTTTTCCACTAAGAGTTTTCTATTTTGCTATTCAAAAAGCCAGTCCGGAACAACTGCACACAATTATCCATGCTAAAAACCAATTTTCGATTTTTCCAATTTCGCGACGTTTCGTAAAAACCTTCTTCTGCCTACTACGAACAACTAAAAAAATGTGAGTCAAATCGGCCCAGCCATTCTCAATTGATGAATAGCTATACATTTTCACACTATTTTTATATACAGGGTGTCCGCCAGGAAGGTATACAACAGGGTGTCCGTCGGAAAGGTATACTACTTTTTTTTATAATTTTTCATTACATTCAGCACGGCGTCGAATTTAGGCTGATGAATTGTTTTGAACACTTGCTTTAGCAGCAGTAATATTTTCAGCCGATCTTGCAGTTCGTTGTGGTCCATGCTTGCGCCCATCATCTATAGACCCTCTTCGAAATCATTCACTACATGATAAATAGTCCGTTTAGCTGCCACGTTGTTTCGATGATTGATTTTGATAAAATGTTTAACGATTTTTCGAATATTTTTCCATAATAAATTTGCCACGTCTCTACTTCATGACTGCCAAATATGAACTTCCAAGACTAGTTACCAAAATGGCGGCAAAACAAACTAGTATACTTTTCCGGCGGATACCGTACATCGACTTTTACAATTTAATTGTTTCTCAAATATACCTCTTGTTGGATATTAGAGCGAAATAATTTGTTGTCATTTCCAATTATTGGTTGCATCGAACAGTTAGATAAAAAACTTCCCTCGTAGTTATGTGAAATGCATCCATCAAGTACCATCTGTCAATAGAACAGAATAGACAGAAGTCAAATTTTGAGAGAGTTCCGTCATTTAGTTTGGGTTAAACAGCTGTTCAAAACATACAAACTCGTGGATTTTGTTAAAAATTGAAAAAAGTGAATTTCGAGTGCTCAGTAAACATTATTTTTGCAGAAAGAAACCGTCAATCAAAGCAAGGAAATGCTTGAAAAATACTATGGGGACTGCACCATCGATTTCAATAGAAAAACGTGGTGTACTAATTATCGTTTTGGTCGCACAAGTACAAATGACGCTGAACGTTCAGGACGACCAATTTACCCGAAAATGTCGAAAAAACCCACGACATGGTGTTGGCCGATCTAAGAGTAAAATTGCGTGAGATTGTTGATTCCATACGCATTTTATTTGGCAGGGGGGTTTGATTTTACATAATCAGTTGGGTTTAAGAAAGCTGTCTGCAAGATGCCTGCCGCGTTTGCTCTCAATTGACCATAAACGTAATCGTGTGACAACTCCAAAGGATTGTTTGGAATGGTTTTACTGCAATTCGAATGAGTTTTCGCGGCGTTTTGTAACTGTAGATAAAACATGGATCCATTACAGCACTCCGGAGACCAAGCAGCAATCTAAACAATGGGTTTCTCCGGGTAAGCCGGATCCGAAGAAGGCCAAGGTGATTTTGTCGGTCAATATGGTGATAGCAACAGTTTTTTGGGATGCACGCGGGATAATCTGCATCGATTACCTCCAAAGGGGAAAAACAATAAACGGCGAATATTATGCCAAGTTATTGGACGGATTTAACGAGGATTTAAAAAAAATAGTCACGAAAAAAGTTCTTTTTATCAAGATAATGCACGGGTTCACACGTATGCCGTTCTCAATGGCAAAATTGCATAAATGGGGAAATTCTCTGGATTTAGCCCCCAGTGCCTATTTCCAAACCTAATGGCTCGGTGGAAAGTGATTCAGCTCCAACAATAAAATTATTGATCAAACAAATGCCTATTTATGGAAGAAATAAAAAATTAGAGAAACGTTGGACTAAGTTTATTGAGCTAACAGGAGATTATGTTGAAAAATATATTTTTTTTTTGCAAAAAAAAATGTTTTTTCGAAAAGTCACGGAATTATTGATACTCGTATGCCTTCTTATAGGTTGTCACAAAAGGCGGTTCTGGCAACCAATAATTTGAACTTAAATCATTTCGTATGACCTATAAAGAGGTGTCTGTACCATATTTGGCATAGCAATAATTGTACGGTTAGTCAAACCGAATTTCCATCATTTTTGTTAACATTTGGTGATTGAAACTGAAAGTCTTTTCTACTAACAGACGTTTTGTAGTTTTGACCAATTTTCAGCTGACTTTTTCTTTTCACCTTACCACAGTGTGGTGAGGGTATACAAATGGAAGAAAGTGGCAACAAATCTGTTCTTTGTGTGTGGGATTTTGAAGAAGCAAAATACTTTATTGACACACTGTTCTTATACATAAGGCATAGTCATTTTTATAACATTTTCGATATCGATTTCAAATTGCTCATAGTATTACCGTGTAAAGCATACAAAAATAAGAACTGCGATTTTTTTTTTTTTTTTTGAAATTGCACAAAAACCATCCGCCCCAATTGCAATTACTAAACCTAAATACATTTTTTTTAATTTCCATAATTTACTGATTTAAAAATTTGACTACTCGTAGAATATGTTTGCCACATCGTCATTTTATAATTTGTTGTGATCCCGAATCTGCTATTTGATCAAAAATATGTCTTAAAATTTCGAAGATATAGCGTTTTTATAATTTGCAAATTGTCGTAGTTTTTGCGAGCTAGGCAAGAACACACAGAGAAAAGATTTGTTGCTACGATCGAAATTTTTCGCCAGCAGAATTGTTGAGTTTGCATGTTCTCTAAAGTTTATAGGTATATCAGTACAACCGAATTTAAGTTAAAGCATTTCGATTATTAAGACACTGCCCCACTCTGTCGAACTGCACCACTCTATCTGACAAATAGTATTTTAGCCTTTAATTATATCGATCGACTGAGAATCACAAACTGATTCGGGTTAACCATGTCTGTTCGTTCGTTCTTCTACTGCTACAGCCCTAGTCCTTCTGCTGTCTATTTTAAGCCTGTTATTAAACTACTGGTCGCAATTGTGGCTCGATCTTATTAAACTTTGGGAGAAGTAATTTTCTTGGCCAAAAAGAGGACCCTATTGAAATTTCAGTTCTCTAGGTCTGGAAGCCAGACATTGCATCTAATTTTAATAAAATCTGACACAGTTTTTAAAGGTTTGGTACAGCCCTGGTACAAAGGTCCGGCACGATGTTGTGTACAACCGTTTAAGGACACCTATTTTAAGCAAGATTCCATCAAATTTGGTATATTTTATAAGAACAATTAACTCTGGACCATATAGGACTGTTTTTTCATATAGATGGTCCGAGGAGCGAAAAACCCGCCTGACATTTAACTCTGAAATTTCCTTGCAAAGCGAAAAATATCATTTTGCTAAATTGATTTGGCTAAATTTGAGGTAACAAACCCCAGTGCGTAATAAAGCTGACATCCTTACAATGAGAATTAAATATCAATAGTTGCAGGCAAAAACAAGTAAAAAAGGCTAAAGTCGGGCGTGGCCGACTTTGAGAATCCCTACATCACTCTGCTATTCAAAAGACCCCGCGACTCTTTTTGGAGCTTGAGCAAGGACAAAATTAATATGGTACTCCTAAAGCAAGAAGGACATATTTCGTGATGCTATATGAAAGGCAGAACAGACCAATTTCATCAAGGATAATTACATGTCGCATTCTCGTATAATGCACTATGCTTAATTTAGGCTAGATATGATTTACAAAAGAGCGATAGGGCTGAAATCAAGTTGGGGGCTATTTAAAACAAGTGTTGGGGGCTATTTAAAACAAGGAACGATACTGTCCAATTTCAACAAAGATTTGGTTGGTTGGTCGCTCGTAGAGCTCTATGCGAAAATAAGTCGGAGTGGAATGTACTACACGGCTTTACAGCTGCAGGTTCTATAATCGGAAAGGACCTCCATATGGAGGCGATTCGAAAATATGTACCTATTTGATCTAGTTTTCCAGTTTTGCCGAAATAAATTATTGGTCGATCAATACCTACCAGGCAAAATTTAAGCGCGATCGGGTTAATTTGTGGCTTATATAGCTGCAGGACCTGCGAGGGATCTTTTCGCAAACATTGGACCATATCGTTTAATTTTACCAGAGATATGTGTTGGTTGCTGGTATTCGATTGTGAAGTGTACGATGTGGCTTTAAGAGCTGTAGGTTAAGAAATCGGGAGGGATCTTTTTATGGGGGCTTTACAAAAATATGAATCTAAAAGCTCCATTTTCGCCACAGATAATTATTGGTTGTTTAGAACGTACCAAATTTTACGTGATTGGCTGTTAGAGATGATGTGGCAGCTAGAGCTGCAGGTCCTCAAAGTAGGAGGCTCCTTTGTGCGAAAACATTGACTGATTTGTCAAATTTCACCAAAGATGGGAGCGGATCACTCGTAAAGTTCTGGCGAAAATTGGTCGAAAACAGTTGTAAAATGTGGCATTTAGGTTCTGAAATCGGGAAAACCCTATGTAAGGTATCAAAATATGTACCGATGTGGACCAACTTCCTGGTTTGTCCTTGGCCCAATCATAAAGAATGTACAAAGTATCATCGAAATCGGTTCATAACAGCGGCTGTTCTTTGAATTCAAGGACTGATAAACAGACGGACTGAGGAACGGACTGACTGACATCGATCAACGGAATGAGATAGTTCGAACCCATTTTCCTCAACCAAATATTTAGCAATCTTTTATAAACATTAAATTTCAGCCACAAATACTCCATGGCCGAGTCAATTGACATATTCAGAATATCTAAGAAGAATTTCAGTGTCGAAAATTTAGGAATTTTGAGGTTAGATTTGCATTTAAAGATTGTCAAATGTCGGCAAAAGGAAAAAATTGGAACTCAAAAACGTGTACCAGATAATCCATGCAATTTTGCATCTATTGTCATATTTCGAATATGCTGAAACATCTTAAGAGATGAAATATTTTGCATGTTGAGCTCAAATTAAAAATCAAAAATCATTTAAAAATCAACCACTGTGGGCAAATGGGAAAAAGGAGCTAGTAAATTTTAGCTACTACTGAAAATAATTTGAAGAAAAAAACGAGAAAATTGTACAAAGTTCTTAACCTGTTACTGCCTGCGCATAGATCGGCTCGTACGATTTTTATGAAATTTGGAAATTTATGTCCGAAAGACCATAGAAGTTGAAAGAAAAAAAAATTAACTTAGCTTAATCTTTCCTCTTTTCTATAAAAAATACCGCGATATCGCTCACCTGGCCCACGCTAAAATAATTTATGTATCAACACTCTTGGTATTTCTTGGGTATTTAAATAACCATTAGGCAGGAATGGGTTAATAATTCGAGAGTAAAACCAAGTTTTAAGTATATTTTAATGCAAAGCCCACGCGCCGAAAGGCCGCCGTAGTGTACACGACTATCATGCCTGAAAACCCAGGTTCAACCCCCGGTTAGGATCATCTAACAATTTGTCAGCGGTGGGTTTCCACCTCGTAAATGAAGTTGACATTACGATTAAGAGATTTTACTCCAAGCCATGGAAAAAAATCTCTATAAAATGCATTAGCCGTTCGGAGCCGGCGTTAAAAACTCGGTTCCGGTCAGTGAATATAAGAATTAAATCGTACACTGCTCACAGATTTGAGAGAAGTTCCCCCTTGTTTCTTAACGGGACTTGAGTAAAAACAGTAGAATCCACGCTCTAAGATCGTTCTATTATCTTCTTTTAATAGCCCATCTGTTATGTGGATATAAGCGATCATACATTAACCTTTAATTACAAAAATAAGTATTTGTTTAGGATTAAAAATTTAAATTTGAACTACAGAATTAGGAGATCTCTGTTTTTAGCAGCATTCAGTAGGTTTCGGTCGTCATGATAACCAGTCCAGTCCTGGATGTTTCCCAACCCTAAAATTTCTTTTTTAACTCTTGCGGGTCTTCCCTCAATTTTTTCTTTGAGTATACATAGCCTGTAGAAATTGACATTTTTGTTTCTCATTATGTGGTCCAGATAGCGGGTTTTTAAGTTTTGATAGTTTTAATTCTTTTTTTAGTTCTATTATAATTGGTCATTTATTTGACCAAAAGTACAGGGTGACTGAAATAAGACTGAAGGGTTAAAATAGTCATTACTTTTTTTTTGTTTATAATTATTTTTTTTTATCTCTTTTGTAGGTAATATAGTTTTTTATGGAGCGGTGTTACGGTTGATAAAGTTATCGGTCCATATTTCTTTTTGTGAATCAGGAAAGTAAACCAGGAACCATTAACTACGATCTGTATAGGGCTAAAATTGAGAATTGTTTGTGTCCAAAAATTAAGATTGTTCCTAACATATAGTCCCAATAAGATGGATCCACTGCACATACAGCAGGAGCCACAATGTAACTTCTTCGTGACCTTTTCGGTGAACCCTTCAGTCTTATTTGGGCCACCCAGTATATATGTGACAGCGCTAGAGAAAGGGGCCTAAGGGTAACAAAAAATCAATTTTCATTTTTTTCTTTTTCTGATGTGGACAACATCTGAGCATCGAATGAGACCGATCCCATGCCCCAAAAGTGCTCCCTCCCAGAGATATGCGCGTTTTATGAAAGTGAAGTCGACGATTCTGAACTCAAATAGAAATGGACCTAATCTTTAAAATGGCTCTCCTGAACAAAACTTTTCATTTTTTTTTTGATCTGGACAACATCTGAGCATCGAATGAGACCGATCCCATTACCCAAAAGTGTTCCCTCCCAGAAATATGCGCGTTTTATGAAAGTGAAGTCGACGATTCTAAGCGCAAATAGAAAGGGACCTAATCTTTAAAATGGCTCTCCTGAACAAAACTGGTTTTTAACCTTAGGTCCCTTTCTATTTTGCGCGACACATATAAAATTGAAAAAGTTATTAAAGAAAAATCAAATTTTGAATGTTCTTTTTAAACTGAACCAGCTCACGAATGCAGCCACAGCTAGATCTCAAATATTTTGGGAATAGCTCTTCAACATTTCAATGGTCATTTCCTGAAGGGTAAATTTGCCACTTTTTTTGGCTCCTCAGAAGTCAAGGCACTCTAATGTAGAAGTCAAGACACTCTAATGTACATGTGTTTAATAAAACAAAACATTTAAATCCCTCTACGGCTTTTGGCTCCACACTGTAGCATTAACTCCCACCAAAGTAGTAATCGAAAGAATCCCGGCTAAAACGTTAACCTTGTTGTAATATTCCAAATATAAATTTTTATGTTTTAATTTGTAAAATTTAAATATTCATATACGCGATATGTAAGCGATTTATTCCGTTAAAGCCATGTTGTACCAGTGTTACTTTTTGAATGAACAAAAAAAGAAAACAGAACAGAACAGCAACCGACGGCGAGATTAGATCAGACAAATCCAACGTCATATTAGCGTTCCTTTTTTCCTTTCCCATTTTAATGGAAATAATCCACACATTTGAATATTTCCACTGGCGGTTCTTTGTTTTTTTATTCGTTTTGCTTGGTATCTATACTTTTGCTATGCCGTAATTCCGCCAAACACCTCAAGCTGTGCCCAACAACCCATAGCAGGCAGCCCCAGTCAGCCGTTGTTCAGGCATCACCACTTTTGCGGTATGTTTGCCATTTTGACATACGGAGTTGAGGTACGTCCTTCCCTGCCACGCCACCATGCGTCCACGGTGCCATCGTTTGTGTGTCAAACCTTGTATTCCACAGAATGTGAGTGTGTGCGGGCAGGAAAACAGTGTGTAAGACACATCCGTCCGTTTCATTGTCCCGTTCTGTATCGCTCTGGTGTCATTCGTTTTGTGTACTCTTTTTGTCATCTTCTTTTTTGCCTGCTTTTTGTTGATATGACAATTTTGACATGACGCTTTGTACGTGTGTGGGTGGGTATGTGTGTGAATATACCTATATATGAATGTATGTGTAATAGAGAATTACTGCCATTGTCATTTTGTCATAAATACAAGCTGTAAAATAAAAGTTTTTGTCTGGCAGTTGTAGATCTAATAGCAGATA
Source organism: Hydrotaea diabolus (assembly GCA_963513945.1). NCBI lineage: Eukaryota > Metazoa > Arthropoda > Insecta > Diptera > Muscidae > Hydrotaea > Hydrotaea diabolus. Next base: position 78,355,841 of record OY740720.1, read on the forward strand.
AATACTCAGACCTCTTCATAGAGAGCGAAGAGTCAACCAACAATGTAGCAATGTTTCATACGCCCCCTGGTAACCCAACTCCACCCGCCGTAACATATATACTACTCCCATATGCACACTTATAAGTATTGCCAGTGGTGGAAACAATGAGTTCACAGGGCCTTTATTACTGACAAGGTTTTAGAGCAGGGAGATATCGAGCACTTACCGCGAAAAAGACGCAAGCGCCACTCTCATTTTGATAAAATTCGGTAGAAAATTGTACAAGGCTTATGCTTAAATAGTAAAAACTAAATAATAATATTTATAATGATATACACTAAGCCGAAAGTAAAATGATTTTTTTAATTATGTGTCTGCTTACATTTTTCATGGTAAATGTTTGATAACGAAGGCCAAATAACGTTATATAAGGTCAAATTTACATACAAAATAGTTGAATTAACATTAAATAAGTTTGGTTTTTCCAAGAGAGAAACAGAAAATTGTGCGACATAAACAAAAATTTAAAGATTATTCGACTCTGTTGTACCGAAGTTTTTGATCTGCTTTGTGTTATACGAAGTTCAGAATTAAGTTACACGAAGTTGCAACCATCGCGACTGTCTTATTCCCCTCTTCCTCTGCTCTGAACGTTTGTTATTGTCAGAAAGATTGTAAGACAATTTATCTCGCTCTTTTAAAAAACCACCACCAAATGTAAATGTTAGCTGAAGATTGCTTTTCGCACAGTTCGAAGACTATACGCAAAGGGTAATTCTCATTAGTCATAATGGGACTCCCGTATAAATCATTTGATTTGTATTTGTAATCGTTGCTAAAGACTGCTGAAGAAAAACCTTGGCGGGTTTAGAAACAGCTGAACAGTCTGCCTGGCAACCGTAGCCAATACATTTCCACAATTTTTTAGTTGATTCTGAAAAAGAAACTACAAACAAGTCTCGAACTAGAATAAAAACTGTCCAAGTCATAATAATGAAAAAAGGCCGAATAAATGTAAACTAAACAAAAACATAATTAGTAGGTTAATTTAACACTAAAAATTGTAACAGTAACAATATTTCTGGTTAAAAGAGGTAACCAATAATTAATTAACTTAACAATAAAAATGATTTCTATAAAAATCGCCATAGTTAATGTTAAAAATTTCATTATTAAATTAAACATAAATTGTTTCAAAAAATTAACTACGAAATTTAAATATCAACAATTTTCATGGTTAAAAATAATGCATTGTTAAAACAACAATATTATTTTAATAATAACAATTTTAATGGTTAAAAAACTCAACAATGCATTGTCAAGACAAAAGTAATTATTTTAAAATTAAGAATTTTTATGGTTAAAAAATTCAATCATAGAAAAGTTAAATTAACTATTATTATTGTTAACTACCAGTCAACAACAAAATATTTAAATTAACCTTAACGTAGACTCTAAATCATGTTTATTTATGGTTAAGTTAACCTTAAATAAGGTTATTTTTCTTCTCAGTGTAGCAAATTCGATTGTATCGGAATCGTCCAGAAGAATTTGACAAAAAACAAAAAAAAAACCTTCTTGCAAAACCCTTGTTTTGGCGCTTACGACTTTTTCGCGGTTAGGGCACGATATGCTTGTCGCATTGCAACATCTTAAATTTGATAAATGCCCTCGAGGAGAACAATTTTAAAATGTTATTTTTAAAACAGGGCTAAAAATATATAGTCTGATGTCCAACCGACAGAAAGCTCGCCATCGCTGTACGAAGTTTGGGCAATATCGTTTTTTATATGTTGCTTGTAGAGCGAAAGGACCACAAATCGAGAGGGACCTTTGTAGGGGGGCTTTTTCATATAGCCTTAACTGGCATTGTCAAATTATATCAAGGTTGTTTATTTGACGCTCGAAGAGTACCATGCTACATTTCAGCATTATCGGAATCAAAATGTGGCCTGCAAACGGCAGAACCTTATATCAGAAGGAATCTTTGTGTAGGCGCAAAATAATAAAATGGACTAACATGATCTAGCCGTAATATGGTCGTATTTAGTTTGTGGCTTAAAACATAGAACTAAAATACCTCCGTCAAACGTCCGGATATATCTGGGCAGCCATATCGTTAAGGGGTATGTCGCAGTAACCTGGATTCGTACAGGGTGGAGCGCGGAAATTTGCTTTTTTTCCCTGCAGGCTGTGGCGGCACAGTTGGTCGAAGAGAGTGGAGAGTGTGCGTGGCTTATAGTGGCTGACGGGAGATTTGTATTCGTCTGCCTTTCATTTTTCAAATGCGCACTCGACCATTGCAGTGCAGCGTGCTTTTTGTTTACAATTCGCTGTTCCCCCACGCGGACGTGTTCCTGGACGGCAATAAATTGTAATTTGGGTAACTTAATTCAGAACAGCAGGGAAGGTGTCATGTGTACGAAGGGGACCTGAGAGAGGGATTACAACGCCACAAAACATCGGTAGAAGCAGTACTGCAATCTCCGAAACTCTCTGCTCGGAAGCAATCACTTGCTCTTGGCATTTCCAGACGTTCTCTCCACCGGGTTCTTCATGATGAAGAATACGGCTCTTGAGGCAATGCTATTGGAGGATGCATTGTTCCAACAGGATGGTGTCACTGCACACGCAGCGATATTTACCATGAATTGTTTGAGGCAAATGTTTCTTAGACGGCTTATCTCTTTGAGGGGTAATATGATCTGGCCGGCACGCTCGCCAGACTTGGCTCCATGCGATTATTTCTTTTGGGGTTACCTAAAGTCGAAGGAGTATATTAACCGTCCCAACACCTTGGAAGACCTAATTAACAATATTGAGGCTGAAATTGGCATAATACCAGTCGACATGTTTGTTAGAGTTCATGAAAACTTCAGAATACGTTTGCAGCAGTGTGAGGATAGCGAAGGTCGACATTTGCCAGATATACTATTCAAACCCATGTGGTTTAAAATTTCCCTTACTGGTCAATATAATTTAAATATAAAATAAATTTTTCTAAGGTTCATAATTTTTTATTTCATTCCCAAATAAGCAAATTACCGCGCTCCACCCTGTATAAGTGGTTCAATACATCTCTTGGCACATAATGATTTGAGCTTTATGGCTGCCACCATAAAGGTACGATCAAGATGTGTTATGAGATGTATTGAATCACTTATACGAGTACGAGTATCCAAAGGCATATTATTTCGCTGATATGAGTAACGAGTTACAGCTGCCAATGATATGGCGGACGAACGCGTCAGAATGGGCCCAGGAGCAGTAAGGAATCGACGAAATGGATGACTTTAAAGCAGCGGTTCAAGGTAAAACATAATTTACAACTGCAGAATATCCCGGTCTCTAAGACTAATTAAAAGTCCGACATAGGAAAAGGGAACTGTTAACAATCGAAAGGCGATCGTTGACAACCCTTATAGTAGTTCTCACGGGCGGAACGCATAGGTATCCCGCGTAGAAGCTACTGCAGAAGAAAAGGCGTCAGTGGAGCATTTGCTATGTACATGTACGGAATGCAGACTTGCTTGTCTAGGCATTAAATTCTTTGATGACCTGGCCGATCTAGCTGATGCGCCTCTCAAATCATTCGTAAACTTTGTAGAAAGGTCAAGTTGCTTGAACCAGCTGATAACCTTAACGGTTACCAGTCGAACAAACCTGAAAAGCGGGCTGTATATCTTCTCTATCTGCCTATAAACCTTCTCCTTTATAATCAGTTTTGCCTCTGCACAACCGACCAAAATCAATTGTTTTCGAACAAATAGTTAAACAGTCATTAATATTTTGAATTAAAGCGAAAGTGGTCAAAATTCCGATTAAACTAAATTTTTTTAAATATTTTCCGCCCTAATTTGGTCAGAACCAAACAAAACGGCAACCCTGCCTTCGAGTGAACTCGCCATTTTTTTCCCAGACGGGCGGGTTATCCTCTCAACTTAACCTTCCAATCTAAGGCCTGCTTTGAGAAGCCCCATCCAATACGGCCAATGGGTTCATCATGAATGGCATTTTTTATGTGTTGAGATTAAACATTTCGTTGTTCATTGACATTAGTTGTAACATTGTTTATAGTTTTGCACAGCTTTATAGTGAGAGAGAGGGCGGTATATTAAATGTGGTAAATTTGGAATATATGCAGGATACCACACGCAGAGAAAAGATATGATTCCTATATGGTCACGACAATAATAGTATGATCTCTGCAATAAAAGTATGGTCGTCGCAACCATAGTATTGTTTTTTGAATTTTAATTTGACAATAGTATGATTGCGGCCATATTAATATTGTTGAAATGTAACAATAGTATTGTTGCCAAATTTAAAAATGAAAATATGGTTGTAGCAACAATATAAATATGGTTGGTGGAACAAAACTATTGCTTTCATGGCTTTTATGTTAACAATAACATGATAACGGCAATCATACCGGCAAAATTATACTTTTTTTTAATTTGACAATGTTGTTTTTACGAATCTTACGCAATAATAGTAAAAATAATTAAATTTTTTCCAAACAATCTACGAATTAGTATAACTGAAATATTTTTAATAAATAATTTTTTTTTACTGTTTAATAAATCACTTCTATTATTACATAACTTACGAGTACTTAATAAAATTCTCTATTGTTAAATAACAACTTAACCCAATCCTTACAAAAAATGTTGGAGATCATAGTAGGATTGTGTGTAAGTCATACTATGGTTGTGGGGATCATACTATGGTTGTACGTTAAACATACTATGGTTATGAGGATCATAATATGGTTGTGGGGATCATAGTATGGCTGAATGTGAATAAATATATGGTTGTGGGGATCATAGTATGGTTGTGTGTGAATAATTCTATTCTTCTAAGGACAATAATATTGTTATGGGGATCATAGTATGGTTGTGTGTGAACCATACTATTGTTGTGAGGATCATAATATTGTTGTGCAACAACCATACAACCAACAATAGTATGATGCTCTTCGAATATTGTTACCCCAACCATACTTTTTTTCTGCGTGCATCGAAAAGCAATGACTTGGACACTGTTGGCTACCGATTTTGCACACACTTTTTGTAGCACTCATAGAGAAGAGGTGGTTTATTGTATTCTATCTTTTGAGCAAGGTTTACTTGCCAATTAATTAGTAAAAATTTGCAAAAATCAATTCTCTTCCAAGTCATAATTGGGGTATTCATTAAGCGGTTATATTTACAAACTTCTAATTTGTGTATATTTGCGGTATACCTTTAATAAACGCTCTGCAAATATTTGAATATTTGAATTAAACCGATTATTATTCACACTTAACCATGCTACGATCCCCACAACCATATTATGATCCTCATAACCATAGTATGTTTAGCATACAACCATAACATGATCCTCGCAACCATAGTAATTAGTTGAATTAAGTTGTTATTCAACAATAGAGATTTTTAGTAAGTAAATTATGTAAAAATACATTAAACTCTTAATAATAGGAGTGATTCATTTAACAGTAGAAAAAACGCACTTATTAAAAAGTTTTCAGTTTTACTTATCCAATGAAGTTTGTTTTGAAAAAACTGCATTTACATATAAATAGAACTACCATTGCGTAAGATTCGTAACAATAACATAGTCAAATTAAAAAAAAATATTATGATTTCGGCGGTATAAATGCCGTAATCATATTGTTAACATATAACCAAAAAAAAAACCATAGTTTTGTCGCACCAACCATATTTATATTGTTGCTGCAACCATATTTTCATTTTTAAATTTGGCAACAATACTACTGTTACACTTCAACAATATTAATATTGCCGCAATCATACTATTGTCAAAATGAAATTCAAAAAACAATACTATGGTTGCGACGATCATACTTTTATTGCAAAGAACACACTTTTGTTGCCGTGACCATATAGTAACCATATCTTTTCTCCGCGTGAAGTTAATGCTGAGATAAATATGAGTATTTCCCACCCACAGTTTAACCTTTTAGAAACGTTTTCTTCTGTGGGAAATTAAAGAAAAATTCCATACTGGAAATTGCTAGACTATCCTCCGTCGCCCGCCTATTCACATATACTAAAAGGCTTCAACAAACTATTCGTTTTTTTCATATCCTTTCCAACAATGCCAGAGTTCATTCTTTTCTTGTTGCTCCGGTGGCTGTTACTATTTTGTCGGTCGGATATTGCATTGTTTGCCCAGTCAGGATTGTGTGATTGTTTAGCGGTGGTGGTGTTGGTGAGTAAAGCTGTGTTGTCTGGTGGCGGACGGGCGACATGTGGTGGTTGGTGGGGCGGTGGGCGTATTTGTATTGATGATGTTTGCTTAGCAAATGTCTGCACAAAATTGGGTCATACTTCTTGTATTATTCGAAACACTGTTGTTCGTTCATTCAGTCATTCATTCATTCACTCGTTCAGTTTTTTTTTTTTTGATTGTGGCATTCGTATTTACGGCACAGTGCTGCGTCGCCAAAAACGATTGGGTAGAAATAGAAGAATTTCTACCCAATCACTAAATAGCAGAATTTGGACCCAATGGCATAATGCCTTCTAAAACCCTAGCGCACAAACGAATCAATGGTCTTTAAATTTACTTACCCAACGACAAATGGATTTCGATCAAGTTTTGCAGAAACAAATATCCTCTGGGAATACACGAGTTGGATGAAATTGAAACAATGACAAAGGATAAACGTTCTTTGTCGAAAATATTTGCGATTTAAGCGATAACAAAATTCACATTTTTACAAAATATTGTATGCCGTTTATCAAAAATATTTACGTTGAGGTGATGAAAAAATTGTGAATTTGCGAAAAGAGAAAAAAAACATTTTTCATCACCTAATAATGTAAATATTTTTGACAAACGTCATACAATTTTTTGTAAAAATGTGAATTTGTTTGTTATTTACAAAAAAAAGTTGTAAGCCGTCTTCATTTGTAAAAACAATTTTAAAATATACGCATTTGCAAAAAAATATTTCAGTGTTCGCTTTCTCATTCAAAAAAAAACAAGTAAGTAAGTACTATAGTCGGGCGTGGCCGACTCTATGATACCCGCACCACTATAAATGTGATTAAGTCTCCTGTTAATCGAAAGCACTCGTCGCTATTTCTATCTGTATCTATCACGCAAGCACTAAGCCTTTATACCCCATACCACTATGTGGTGAGGGTATAACAATTATAGTTGGTCCACATTTCCATACCTTGTTTTCGGACCCTGTGCCCTCCCACGGACGAGATAAATCATTTGGCTTGACATATTTAAAGTCCTGAGGCAATTCCCTGTCATTTGAGGGGTCACACTAAAATCCGGGTAAACCGAAACTTTTGGACCCTCCTAATGGACCCTGGGGCCCAAACAGGTCGAATTTTTTTCTGTATTTAAAATTGTAAGATAATTTCCTTTCATTTAAGGGGTCACACTTATATTTAAAATCATGGGTCCATTTTTTGGGTTCTGAAGGCCCCGTAGGTCCGAGAGGCGGGTCCAACTATTTTTTTTACATTTTGTGGTCAGTTCTACATCGAATGTCATATTTTTTTAATTTGTTGACCAATACACGCGACATCAACTGGATTTGGACCAAATCCGGGAGTTCCTTTGTATGGGGGGCCTATCAGAAAGTGCTCCGATTTGGACCAAATTCAATAGCGTCCGTCCTTGTCCCAATATATTACTACTTGCCAAGTTTCATCAAGATCGGTGCATAAATGCGACCTGTACTTTGATTACAAGAATAAATGGACATCTTTACATCCAGCCAGCCGGCCAGCCAGCCAGCCAGCCGGCCAGCCAGCCAGCCAGCCAGCCAGCCAGCCAGCCAGCCAGCCAGCCAGCCAGCCAGCCAGCCAGCCAGCCAGCCGGCCAGCCAGCCAGCCAGCCAGCCGGCCAGCCAGCCAGCCAGCCAGCCAGCCAGCCAGCCAGCCAGCCAGCCAGCCGGCCAGCCAGCCAGCCAGCCAGCCAGCCAGCCAGCCGGCCAGCCAGCCAGCCGGCCAGCCAGCCAGCCAGCCAGCCAGCCGCCCAGCCAGCCAGACAGACATGGCTAGATCGACTCAAAATGTAATTCTGAGCAACTTTCTCTCTGGTCCCGGTATTCTAACTCGATTCCTTCGATGTGTTACAAACGCAAGCACTAAGCCATTATACCCCATACCACTATGTGGTGCGGGTATAAAAAGAATACTTGATTGAATGGCGAAATAACAGCGAAGCTTGATTTTGGAAAATTTAAATTGGCTCTACTAAAATTTAAATATTTTGTAACACTTAAGTTTAGGGTGGCTGATGAGAGCCGCTACCAAAAAAAAAATTACCTTTTTTCTATTAAATGAATCTGGTTGTATTTGTATTTTGCGGATTGATTTTTAGATTTAACAAAAATGGATAACTTGAACACTGAAATAAGAATTTGGATTGTCCACCGCTATCACGCACTGAAGTCCGTAGCTTTGGTTAAAAGAGAGTATAGGCCCACGTTTGGCGGCAATCCTTCGAGCAGATGGACCATAATAAGACTTTTTAACAATGAGACGAGCATGAGACAGTCAACAGAATAGCTTACCATCAAAACCCTTCAGTTCGGACGCAGGAAACAATCGCTACTGTAGCTGCTGCTATACAAAACAATTATAGAGTTTCGTCAAGAACTTATCTGCTTAAATGGGTATAAGCAGACAGTCATTGCAATAAGGCACACAAATTTGGACTATTCCCATATAAAATTCAAATTTGCTAGAAGATGCTTCAAATGGTGGAAGGGGAGGGAAACATGTTAAACTGTCTTTTCATGTCTGACGAGGCCTATTTCGCTTTAAACGGCAACATAAGCAAACAAAATTGTCGAATATGGAGAGCTTCCAACCCACAGATACTCTTTGAGACGGAAATGCATCCAGAAAACGGTCACACCGTTACGGTTACTGGAGACCGGTACTTGAGTATGTTGAGACAATTTTTCTATTCCGAACTACGCCGAATAAGAATTTCGGTCAACTCTGTGTGATTACAGCAAAAATCGGGCAATTCCTCTCACAGCCCGGTCTGTTATGACAGAATTGCGACGAAAAATTCCCAATAAGCTGATATCCAGAAACTCCACATTCCGTTGCCCCCCTCCCCCCAGGTCGCCTGACCTTACTGCACCCGACTTTTTTTGCATACAGGAAGTCTACGTAGAAAGCAAAACCAACAAACTTGAATAACATAAAGCAATCCATTCGAGAAACAATTGCTGCTATTCCTGTAGCAACTCTTCAGGCCGCACATGTATCAACGAGCAGAGGGGGGGGGGCATTTAAATTCCACTATTTTTAAAACTAATAAAGTTATATTATATTTAATAAAATTGAATGAGCTTTAACACGAATAAAGAAATAAAATGTATTCCATAAACTGAAAAAAGTTATTTGAGTTACTTAATGTAGCAATATTCATCATTCATGATCAATCTAGAGGTTTTTATAGAGGCTTTTTTCACAGATTTCGCATAAGTTGTGTAAAACTTTATTTTTTTTCTTTTCAGTATTGTTTGCCATTTCATTATGGAAAGACTTACACCGCAACAACGTCTCCAAATTGTGCAACTGTCTTCAAATTGTTAAATGAGCGTCGTTGGATCCGCTGTTTTGACCAAAATTTTGTTCTGTGATGAGGTCTACTTCTGGCTTAGCGGCAACGTCAATAAACAAAATTGCCGCATTTGGGCCAGAAGAGGAGAGGTTCAAGAGGTGCCATTATACCCAGAGAAAACCACGGTTTGGTGCGGTTTATGGGCTGGTGTGATCATTGGTCCATATATTTTTTTTTAAATTGATGATAGCCGCAACGTAATCGTGAATTTTGCTTAGTATCACGTCATGATATCGGACTTTTTGGTACCTGAAATTTAAGCCCGTAAACTTGACATTTGGTTTTAACAGGACGGTGTCACTTGACATACAGCTGCTCAAACAATGGATCTATTACGAGGACATTTTAAAGAGGAGCTAATTTCACGGTTTGGAGAGGTGAGTTGGCCGCCTCGATTTGAAATATTAAACCTTTAGACTTTTTCCTCTGGAGCTACGTCAAGTCCAAAGTCTATGCTGACAAACCAGCTACGATTCAGGTTTTGGAAGCCAACATTACGCGTGTCGAGTTGAAATGCTAGAACGAGTCATACAAAATTAGACAGTCAGAATGGACACCCTGAGGCGTAATTGCGGCCAACATTTAAAGGAAATCCTATTAAAAAAATAAATAGCATCAAATGTCCTTTCGAATGAACAATAAAGATTCCACACTTGATTTGAACTTTGACCACATTGGTTGCTTGGGGTCTTATGATGGTGAACAAAACTGCAGACACCGAGGCTCGCATAAAAATGAAGCTCCTTCGGACTGCTTTTTCAAAAAATGTAACAACTTTTTTTGTAAATATGTGAATTTTTTCATATCCCCATAAAGAAACTATTTTCAATAAATTTACGACTTATTTACTTACAAAATCTGTGAAGTTGAACATCGCCAGACAAGAAACTATTTTTGAAAAATGTCTTACATTTTTTTTATAAATGTTAACTTTTTCTTCACCGCACAACAAAAATATATTCTGTAAACGGCAAAGAATTATTTTTGTAAATATATGAATTCGTCCTGAAATCGGAAATATTTTTGTATTTTTTTTTTGAAAAAATACCTCTTGATCACCCGATAGTTACCTCAGGTCTACATTTTTGCCAGCTTTCAAAAGTATTTGTTTTTTCTTAAGCCTGTTACTATAAGCACCTTTTCATGTGAAAATGTGTCTGACACCTTTTCATGCGAAAATGTTTCTGACACCTTTTCATGTGAAAATGTGTCTGACACCTTTTCATGTGAAAATGTGTCTGACACCTTTTCATGTGAAAATGTGTCTGACACCTTTTCATGTGAAAATGTGTCTGACACCTTTTCATGTGAAAATGTGTCTGACACCTTTTCATGTGAAAATGTGTCTGACACCTTTTCATGTGAAAATGTGTCTGACACCTTTTCATGTGAAAATGTGTCTGACACCTTTTCATGTGAAAATGTGTCGGACACCTTTTCATGTGAAAATGTGTCGGACACCTTTTCATGTGAAAATGTGTCTGACACCTTTCATGTGAAAATGTGTCTGACACCTTTTCATGTGAATGTGTCTTACATTATTTCATGTGAAAATGTGTCTGACACCATTTTATGTGAAAATGTGTCTGACACCATTTCATGTGAAAATGTGTCTGACACCTTTTCATGTGAAATGTGTCTGACACCTTTTCATGTGAAAATGTGTCTGACACCTTTTCATGTGAAAATGTGTCTGACACTATTGTAACTGCGTTCACTTCTACTATTTCACATAAAATAATTTTGGCAAAATCACATTTATAAGTAACTTTTTATAATATTTTTTTTTTAATAAACGAACTTAGAACTGAACTGCATTTCTGCGCATTATTTTTCAAATATGTATGTTTTTTGTATAAATATTTTGAGTCAAATTAAAAAAAAAATACAGAAACTTGAAATATCATTTTTTTTATAAACTTGGTTTTTAAACTTATTTTTAGGTTTTTTTTGAATAAGAGGGTTTATGTTAAAAACCTTAGCTTGAATAAATTTTTTAAAATTTAAACCCCCCAAAATAAATCAAAATAATTTCACAAAATTTGACTTATAACTACGGACCCTAGGGACACCAAAATACAAGCTTTTTTTATGCATCGTAAATATGATTGATTATTGTTATTCCTGCCTAATTCACGGTGGAGGTCTGGCCGAACTTAGCTACGTTATTACTTGTCAAAAATAAATTTACTTTACTCAATTTGTGTCTAAAAATGTTTCCGACCTTAGCACCCACCCTTTGGCGGCTGGTTTGAAGTTTTAACGGCAAACCGCTTTGAATTGTTCAAAATAACTTTGCTTTCACTAAGAAATTGAAATTTTATACATCTTCTTTGCTTCCTGTTTCAAGTTTTGTCCAACGTCGAAACACTGTATGCTATTTTCTCAGTTCGGCTAGATTGTAAAAAGAGCTGAAGCTGGCAAACCAAAGAAGCAACCGAATAATCGAGCTGAGCCATACAACGAAATCATGTTAATCTCCTACAAATTGTTGCTGTTATTGTTGCAGATTACAACTTCGCCATTGTGAGTTTGTGACGATTCAATTACAGTTTTTCCCCATTTTTATTTTTTTTTCAAAATTTCTGTTCTAAGTTTGGTTTTTTTCCTGCTTCTTCTCTGCTTGATTGTATCGAGACGGAAGCAGGATATGCAGTGTGGTAAGAGTTCATTGTCCTTGTGTGCAAATAGTGTCGAAAAGATGAAGATAAAAAAGAAATGAGCGAGAAGGAAGGAGGAGAAAAACTCAAGTTATCAAATTACGTTCCTCGGCTTCTACATCATGTCAGATTAAATTGTTTAAAGTGAGGAAGGGGACTAAATGTTTGATAAGTCATATTTTATGTTCAATATGTAGTGATAGGAGTAGTACACAGAAACAAAAGACAAGCTGAAATTTTAAACGAAAAACAAGTTATTAAAATACAATGAAACAAATACATATTTTGTCACATGTACACAACATAGCACCATCATTAAAAATGCTCTTATAAGAAAGTATCTTGAAATTTGAACCATACTTGATTTGTAGGCTGAGGTTCGCATGTACTTAAAAAAAATTATGACCCGCTGCGATTCCCAATGCGTCGAAAATTCTCATTTTTATACCCAACACACTTTGGTATGGAATAATATAACGTAGTGCTGATGTTTATAAAACCAAAGAAGGGAGAGATAGCTCCAATAATGAATCGCTGAGTCGATTTATTTAAGTCTTTTTTTTCTATTGTTATATCTTTGAAACGAAAATTTGAAAATGTTTGTTTGGACCAATGACGAGCCACATTGAAATGGTCTCAATTGAAAATATCTTGATTCAGCCCCTAAGGATTTAAAATTCAACCGCTGAAAAAGCCTCATATGAGGTCCGTCCTTGAATTTATTTTCCAACTGCATGTTTGGAAAAGAACTTCACCACACCCAGAAAACAGCTTCGTTGCCACAACCGAATATGTTTGCCAACCGAATGGTTGAGGTAGCATGCATCTCGAGTATTTCATCAGTACAGCCAAATGTTAGTTGGAGCTCTGTAACGTTAAGTAATTCTAACTGAATTATCGGTAGGAAATAAGAATCCGAACCTCCAGAAATGAATTTTCGGGTCGGAAAAAGAGGAAAAGATGGTGGAAGATATAATATATCTACTATATTGTACTGAATAAATTATGTCAAACGATAGCTAAAAGCTGTAATAATAGGATTAGTTTCGCTTTTGGTTAGGATAAAAGTTTATATATCATCACTAAAACTATTGGTTGCCACAACCACCAGTTGTGGCGACTCAATATATTTTATGCTTTTCATTGGTATTACTGATCATTTAGTTGCGACTACGATGATTATATTTATCACCTTTTGCGAACCGAATTTCTAATACGATTATATAAGTAAACATATGCTGATTGCAACCAAAATTCTTTTTTTTTCAACGGAATTTTAGAAGTTCCAACCGATTTCCGACTTATTTCTCTGTGTGCACACATGTCACTGATAAAAAGGACTGGCAGGGACGAACTTTCGATAGTAACAAGTACAAAGGCTTCCAAACAGATAGGTCTAATCTAGACGGTTGGATAAACATACTTTCAGTTGCACTCACCAACATTCCATGGTATTGATGGTGGCATGGTTTAGACTTCGTAAGATGGTAGCTACACTAATATTTCGATTATGACAGCCAATAAGTCGGTTATACCAACCGAATTTAGTTAAAATTGTGGTTGTCATAACCGACTATAAAGTTCATGAAGTAAAATGTTCCACTAAATTATTACTGTTGTCATTTTTGTATAGACCTTCTAAAAAAATTAGTATATTTTCAAAATTTAGGGATCTTTTCGTCATGTTTTCAAAAAATAAAAGAATTTTTTTTTTTAAATAACCTTTAAAATATAACCGATATCAAAGTAATTATTTTTTAATCACATCTACTAAAGACGCCAAGAATTCATTTAAGGTGTTTTGTGTAACATTACCCTTAAGTAGGTTTAAAATTCCAATAATCTCTAACAACAATCAATACATGTACAAATTCAGTTCCCATAATCATTCTAATTAGTAAGCTGGTAACTAATACTTTGCCTCTTCAACCGTTCCCACTACTGCAAACTGCCATGTACCCAATCAGCATTCGGTTGTAGCGACAAAATGCATTCGGTTGGCAAAAAATTCGGTTGTGGCAACGAATCTTTTCTCTGTGTGTAGGCCGTAGGCCCTACGTATAAAGGTCTCTTCTAGTTTGAGACCCTGGCGCTTTAGAAGCAAAATTTTAATACGTTCTAGGCTTCTCTATCCCCCTATGTGTCTGTAGTAAGCACAACGGCGGTCCAATGAAGATAGCTAGGATCAGCTATTTATATGCAGTGCATTGGGACCTATAAAGTTCCCTCCCAGTTTGAGACCCTGTCGCTGTAGAAGCAAAATTTTAATACGTCCAATGCTTCTCGATTCGCGTGTGTCTGTAGGAAGCACGCAGAGAAAAGATATGATACAATACAATAATACAATAAAAGCATGTTCGTCGCAACCATAGTATTGTTTTTTGAATTTTATTTTAACAACAGTATGATTGCGGCAATATTAATATTGTTGAAATGTAACAATAGTATTATTTCCAAATTTAGAAATGAAAACATGGTTGTAGCAACCATATCAACATGGTTGGTGCAACAAAAGTATTGTTGTTTAAAATTTACGTAAACAATAATATGATTACGGCAATCATACAGTATGGTTGCAACTATGAACATAACAAAACAGTTTATATAGAGCATACATGTAGCACGAGTGTGCGTATGCTTTTTTGACATACCGAAAAAAACACATACACACGATAAAGTGAATGTTTGTTGTCCATTATAAAAAACAACAACAATCGGAAGGCAGTTCGAGGGATTTTTATTGTGTTTCTTTGTTTGGTGAAATACTCTACTACCGACTTGTTCTCGTTTATTTAAAATCTGCCGGCACTTAAGTATATAGCCATAGATCATGGTTTAATCACATTCGTTACTTGGTGTCTACGGATGGTGAAGTAGCATTCACCCCTGCTGACAACTAAAAGTATTTTCGACTGCCGTTGAAATATGCGAGTATATTTTTGTTTCTTGAATGAAATATTCAATAAAAATATGGCCTTAAATCTGGCTAATTGTAATGCAATTTAAAACGACTTGCTTGATAAAATTCTCTATTTTTGAATAACAACATTACCCAATCCTAATAAATAAATTTGGGGATTGAGTGTAAATCATACTATGATTGTGGGGATCATAGTATGGTTGCAATTGAATCACACTATGGTTGTGAGGATCATACTATGGTTGTATAAGAAACATACTATGGTTGTGAAGATCATAATATGTGACGCGCAAAATAGAAAGGGACCTAAGGGTAAAACCAGTTTTGTTTAGGATCCATTTTAAAGATTTAAATACGTGTATCTTTGGTGTACCATCACTTTCATAAAAAGCGCATATCTCTGGGAGGGAACACTTTTGGGGCATGGGATCGGTCTCATTCGATGCTCAGATGTTGTCCACATCAAAAAAAGTGAAAATTGATTTTTTTTACCCTTACGTTCCTTTTTCTATGCGCTGTCGCATATGGTTGTGGAGATCATATTATGGTTGAGTGTGAATCATACTATGGTTGTGGGGATCATAGTATGGTTATGTGTGAACCAACAGTTTTTCTAGAATTTAGTTGGTATAACCAATTCATTTGCTGTACAAACCATGATATTATCGTAGCTACCATCTTTTGATATATCGAACCATGTTACCATCAATGCCAAGGAATATTCGGTTTATCCAGCCGAATTTTTGTAGTTCGAAGCGAATTCCAACTGATATTTTCCCTGTGCGTAAGTAACGCAAGGGGAAATCGAAATAAATACAGTATTTTTAATGCATTAGGAATCCCAAATGTTTCTTTCGACACTTAAAATACTTGTATGCAGTTGTTCCCGCAAACATTGCACTCAATTTGAAATCATACTCAGGACGTAAAGATCATCCGCCTTCTCGACAATTATTCCAAATATCGGGCCGACGATGCAAAGCGTACGAGCTGACTATGTTAAGCGTCTATTCCATTCATCGATACTGCTCACGATGTAAGGTCATTTATGGTTCAGCAAGTAACATGAGCTCCGACGAGCAATAAACACAAACCTACTAGCAAAAACCTAGCTGGACTCATGTACCCAGGGGACCCACGAAACAGGCCGAATTCAGGGTGGATGCTAAATAAGGTTCGACCTGGCTGAACTTATTAATGTAAAGACTTGTTTTTGTCAAAATTAAAAAAATACATATTTTTTTGTGTGTAGAATGTACCAACGAAAACATAGTGACATTGTCATGGAGCGAAGGAGCATAAAGAAGAAGTGATAATTTGGTTATATGACACTTTGGACCACGAACTGAGATGCAAGACAATGGGCTTGTCCCTGTTAATAACTGAAAGCTTCAAGTCGATACTGTCAGCAAGGAAAAAATCTAATACAATTAGCAAACAAATTTCAATATCACAAATGCTGCTCTGCTAGCGCTCCAAAAAAATGTTCGCAATAAACTTTGATTCATCAACTACTCGTATACTCGTACTTCCCTTGTAATGCAAAATTTAACGGCGACTCACATATCAGCGTGTCATGTGTCTGTCGTACGTTTATCGTAAAAGTAGGAGGAGGGCGGGGAAGGTTGGGGGTATCTGTTTATGTATTCATTTTCCATTTCGACCGTCCAATATCAATTGCGGCTCTTATGAGTCACTCCAAAACTCAAGTCTTTCTGTTGTGCGTTTTATATTTTTCTTTGTTTTTTATTCTGTTTATTCTTGATGTTCATCATTCGCAATTGTTTCTTTCATTTAACATGATTTGTGTTGATGCACAACGGACGTTTACAGCGAATAGGTTCCTCTGGATAACGCCGTCATACAGTTGCTCACAAAAGTCTTTGTCAAATGTGTCACTTGAGTTTTGGTAACTTAAAACTGATTGAATGATCTCAGTTACGAACTGCAGAGATACTTCCTGTGAACATACAAATTCAACGATTGCAAAATTTCAAATATATTTGGTTTTTTCGAAATTTTTGGATTACGTGGGGTATATTATTTTTAATTCTAAACTAATTTTAATTGTTAACTTGAAATGTCTTATTGAGTAGTCCGATATGAATTTAATTTCATATAGATATAGCTGAAGTCTTTTCAAACTAAAGTTTAAAAGATATGCGTTGAACTTTAGTTCGAACATAGGCTGTTCAAATTTAAAAACCTTAGAGGTTCCTTTAGAGTCTTAAGGGGCAATTTTTACCCCTCGGCCGATTTCGACCATTTAGAACGATCAGTATTATATGTAGTATATATATACTTTATAGGGTCTCCGATCAAACCACTCCACTCTTTTGTGGATTATTGATTCTGTTTGCGACACCACGAAATATTGGCACTTTTATACCATCCAAAGAGTGGATTGTATAAACATGCTGCCCATAACGCAACGCCTCAGGGCGTAGCAACAAGAGCTGCATGGGAGAGATTTCGGACGGTTAGAAAGTAGAAGTAGTGCAAATTCCGACAAAATTAACGATACGTGGAAGCGCTTGTGTATGAAGAGATTGATATTTACTGAAGTATAATTGAGGCCCGAAATTTTTATCAAAGACAAAGACAAACACCCGTCTGAGTTCCCAATTTATGGTATAAACTCCTGAAAAGATAGAAATGGTGATCTAGCGACGGATATGGCAAGTATACTGAGTACGAGTATATGGAGAAAACACAACCCAATACCGAACATAGATGAGGGCATAGAATGTTATTTATTTACCAAGCCTAGAAAGAAAAGTACAAGGCTGCAGGTGTTGGTGTGTTACCGACTGATCTTTACGCGAGTTTATATGCACTATTTTGATAGAAGAAGCAGAGAATACACACTACAACACAATGTTCTCTGTAATAAAAGTATGGTCATCAAAAACATAGTATTCTTTTCTGAATTTAATTTTGACAATAGTATGATTACGGCAATAATAATATTTTTGAAATGTAACAATAGTATTGTGCCAAATTTAAAAATGAAAATATGGCTGTAGCAATAATGTTAATGTGGTTGGTGAAACAAAAGAATTTTTTTGGGTCTCATGTCAACAATAATATGATTAGGGCAAGCATACCGGCAAAATCGTAATGTTTTTTTTTTATTTGACAATGTTATTGTTGCGAATCTTACGCAATAATAACTGAAATATTTTTAATAAATGAATTTTTTTCTACTGGTAAATAAATCACTCCTATTATTAAGAGTTTAATGTATTTTTACATAATTTACTTAAAAAACTCATTATCGTTTAAAAACAATTTAACCCAATCCTTACAAATAAGTTTGGAAATCATAGTATGTTTGTGTGTGAGTTATACTATGGTTGTGAGGATCATACTATGGTTATAGTACGGTTGAGTGTGACTATTAATATGTTTGTGGGGATCATAGCATGGTTTTGTGTGAATAATTCTATTGTTGTGATGATAAAAAATATTGTTGTGCCACAACCATATAAACAACAATAGTATGATGCTTTTCGAATATTGTTACACCAACCATACTTTTTTTCTACGTGCACCGTGGTATAACTTTACTAAAAATTGCTTACTAGGTTCTCTCGGACGTATTCTGGAAACGGCTAAAGCCTTACGTCCACAACACCATTGACCCTTATCAGTGACGCGATTGACATGGGGAATCTACAACTAACCAGATCTTTACATTACGCAAAATTCTGAAAAAGTTCCTCGAAAAGCAAACTAGCACAAATCATCTTTCGTCGATTAAAAAGCCCCCTTCGACAGTTCAATATGATCAATGCTGTTTGAAACCAAGTCTGACTTTCGTATATCCGTAAAACTAGTACGTCTATGTTAAATGACGTTGACTGATACTGAAACTGCAGTAAAAGTAGGGGATATCATCGACGAGGGCGACCGCAAAACTAACTGGCCTGGCACATTTTCTGTTTTACTAGCAACTTTTGTTTTTTGTTTTGTTTTTTAAAAGAAATCTGTCAAAATTTCCGAAATATTTAATGATTATTTTCTTTGTTACAGGTGATTGAAGTAAACAAGTTTTATAATTTTTGAAAAATGGAAAATAAAGAGTTTCGTGCGGTAATTAAACACTTTTCTATGAAAGGTTATATGCCACAATTAACAAAGATGAATTGGATTCTGTTCATGGTGATAATGCACCATCATACTCCACGGTGAAATCCTGGGTTCAACAATTCAAAATGGGTCGTTCAAGTACGGAAGATGAACAACGCTCTGGAAGACCAAAAACTGCTACTACTATTGAAAACACTAGAAAAATATTTAATAAAGTGACTAAAGATAGACGAATAAAGCTCAGAGAACTTGTTGATATTGTTAAAATACACGAAAAACAAGTTTGGAGTATTTAACATGATGAACTCCACATGAAAAAGCTATCCGCAAGATGGGTGCCGCGTTTGTTGACTTTGCCCCAAAAAATCGTCCGTTGGACCAATTCCGAGGAGCTTGTAGTAATTTATCAGCTCGTATCTATTCAGTACGATGGGAGGCCTTAGGGAATGTCAATATTCAGGTGCAAACGATTGTAGAAAACGCAGCAAATGGCATAGAGTTTTACATACCCGCAGAAAAGAAATATGATTGGGGTGAAAATATTTTAAGAGCATCATACTTCTGTTGAGTACGTGGTTGTGGAACAATAATATTATGATCCCCAAAACCGTACTATGATCCCCACAACCATTCTATGATGCCCACTACAGTAATATTGTTGTAGTACAGCCATTTACCCAACAATAGTATTATGCTCTTCGAATATTG
The DNA here is from genome assembly GCA_963513945.1 of Hydrotaea diabolus. NCBI lineage: Eukaryota > Metazoa > Arthropoda > Insecta > Diptera > Muscidae > Hydrotaea > Hydrotaea diabolus. Next base: position 78,375,836 of record OY740720.1, read on the forward strand.
TCATCCCAACCAAATATATATTTTTCATTTAGGGAGCACAAGAATACGATTTCGGAGCCTGTAACTCGCGTACGCAAATGAAATAGACATTTTTCGGAGAACAGTTCGATCAATGACGGCTCTCTGCTCGAAAAATTGGAGATTGCTGGCGGCATCAACATCTATACTATATCGAGACAATGTCCTCAGGGCAGGGTTAATGCAGGCAGTTCCAATTTCTAGTTGGTCGACGAGTGTGTCTTACTGGGACATGTTGCAGCCAGATTGAAAGAAATATCTCCGACACTGACATTTTCCGACACCTCATCATGGAAACACTACAAGCAAGCCTATGTAAAGTTCATTGAAATATGTTCGAGTATAGTGATCCCATACCCCTCATGTTTAACAAATTCTAAATGCAAAATGTCTTGTCACTTTAATTGAATAAAACCGCGGCTCAACGAACGTGACGAATACTTTTATGACTAACTGTTCGTTCATGGAATTGTAAAAAAAAATACAAAATAATAAAATCATATGTGATGATGTGAGTAGAGCTCTGCAGAGCAGAAAACATTATTATTCATTCATCCGCAGAATTTGACCTCAAATTACTAAACATCTAAAATGGGTGTACATAAGTTTATTTATCAATTATTTAATGTTTTTTTGTTTTATAATTTTCTAAATAAAAAAAAGCAAAACTGAATATTACAGAGAATTCAGAGGGAAATTACAGACGTTAATTACGCTGTGAATTTAAGCCGAACGCCGTGGTTTTAATCTGTTTAGGTCACATAAGGATTGGGACCTTTAAGATCTCAATAAATTTGCTAATTTAAAAACAAATTGCTCCATAGAGTATTTAAAATATTTAATTTAATTACTCGTACTCTAGTTTCCGTTTGAACTTTCACAATAAACAATTTTCAATCTGAATTTCTTGTTCACTCAAAGTAAATGTGGCAAAAACTTAAAACAAACCGCAAATATACAGTCATTTCGTTTGTAACATCTCGGATACTCTTCTGCGGCCCTATAAATCTTATGGACCTCGTAAAATTTTACGACGTCTGTCTGTCACTCGGTTGAAAGCATGGTTCAGTCCAAACGAAATAGGGCCCAAAATTCGCCCCCTTAACTTTTTTATCCGATCATAACATTAATTCCACGATTCGACTAAATTTGAGGACCTAAACTAAGAGCCTTAGATCCCTAGTTAGTGAAGAAAATAAAGTTAGGGAACAGTGAGTAATTTCCCCAGTAGCATCGGAGTCGTGTTCTTACAGGCCACAAGGCGGCAATATCCAAACACTTTAACACAGAAACTTTAACGGGTTTGGTTGACTTGACCACCGTTGTCGACAAAGTTTTTACCTAAGCAGAGTCTTGAAAACAGCCGATCGTGAAAACATCAAGGTCTTAGTGCGTCGAAACTTTTAATGATATTCAGAAACTATCAAAAATATAAAATGAGATGGCTATCGATAGTTTTGCAGCTCTACCCACTGCTTTTCTATTGCTCTCTTGCACGCCTATAAGGTTACTGTGGTCTTTTATCGATCTATAGCGTTGAACTTGAAATTCAACATTGACTGTTGAGTATAACACCGAGGTCTTTTTTACTCTCAGTGAAGAGAATAGAGGTCCAACATTTGGGATCTAGTATCTTCTAAATATCTTCTTTCTTTATTTAATAAGATTTTTTTGATATCTCAACAATGCAATGGTACCACGGCTGTCGTATCCAGAAGACTAACAAGGTATACTTTTTGACGGCGAATGATTCTTCTATAAATCCGACCAGACCGTCCAATCATTTGCTTCGATGTAATTCTTCCACGAACAACTTTTGTTGGATTTGGCTCGTCTTGAAAGAGCCATACGGTTGTTGATTGCTGTTTTGTTTCGGGGTCATATGTGTAGATCCATGATTCGTCACCTGTGACAATGTTATACTTATACACTGCCTTTGCCACTGTCTCTGACTGAGTAAATCGGTCCCAAGGGGACGTAAACTATTACCTGACGCAATTTCTTACAGGGCTTGGTTGCTTTAGGAAATATCTTCACAGGTTTGGACATGACAGCTCGTCTGTATGCCCGAACTGTGTGGAACAAGAAGAAACCGCAGAACACGCTGTATTTAGCTGTCCCAGATTCAGCGCTTCACTTATGGACATCCCGGGCCCTCAACACGTTATGGAATTTATGCTCCAGAGTGTTGGCAATTGGGCGAAAGTAGAAATGCACACAACAATAGTGCTTAAGGAATTACGAAGGACGGAACGCATTCGAAGCGCGGAATCAAGATCCAACGATTAAACGACGATAGCTTAAATGCTAATCAGCCCCCGCGAAGTAATACCTTACGGCAGGGCAGTCCCGCGGGGTGAGTGGTTGAAGTGTGGGGGGTGTGGTTTAGTACGTAGGCGCCAGAGATGGCGAATCGTGCATGCTTGTAGTACGGGCCTTGTATCAAAGAAGATTCCACACCTCCGGTTCGTAAAAAAAAACTGCCTTTGAACTACCGGAGTTATACTTTTTCAACATCTCTTTGCACCAATCCATACGAGCCTTCTTTTGAGAATTCGTCAAATTATGTGGAATCCAACGAGAACAAAATTTTTTCTACAGCCAACTGAACATGCAATATCTTATTGATGATTGTCATACTAATGCCCAAGGATGCCTCAATCTCACGATATTCACAAGTCGGTCTTGCTTTATTAGTTCACGCACAGCATCGATGGTTTCTGGCAAAGTGACCGAAGTTGGACGTCCTTCACGAAATTCATCCTGGAGCGAACGGCGACCGAGACTGAACTCTTGCTACCAGCGATTAACAGTAGTTTTTGAGGGTGCTTCATCGCCAAAAGTCGAAACAAGTTGATTTAAACACTCTTGTTTCGATAACTAACCCAAGCAGAAAATAGTAAAAAATTATCGCACATAAATGTTCACGGGTTTATTCTATTTTTTTAAAGCAATTCGCCCTCAAATGACAAAACGTTCTGTGTGAAGTTACGCTAAAATATGTCAAATTTTCCAATTGAAGTTAAAGTTTGCATCTGGGAACACAAGTATTGTCAGGACCCGAAATATAAATAGCAACCCTCGTATAATAGTTTTAATTACCATGTTATCTTTTAAATATTTATGTAAGCCTTAATAAATAGAATCTTTAATCTTTTTCTACTGTTAAATAAATCACTCTTTTTATTTTGAATTTTATGTAAAGGGTGGTTAAATTTTAAGGGCCCATGTTGAGTGTGAACCACAGCTAAACGTCAAGTTTTTTCCGCATATCATTTGATATTTTTCAATTTCATATTAACTCAATTTGAACCATGGAAAGATACACAAGCGAGCAATGCGCTAAAATTATTCAGGCTTATTATGAAAATGGGCGTTCAAATTCGATCAATTTTCGAAGAAAATCATCTTCATTAAACATACATCTTCAGTGATGAGGCACTTTTTCACCTCAGTAGATTCGTCAATAAGCAGAATGGCCGCATTTGGGCGAATGTTAACCCAAGAGCGATTGTCGAAAAAACAATGCATCTACAAAGAGTGACTGTTTGGTTCGGTTTATGGGCTGACAGCATCATCGGGCCGCATTTTTTCCAAAATGAGGCCGGTCAGGCAAATACTGTGAATAGTGTTCGCTATCGTGAGATGATAATGAACTTTTTATGGCCCGAATTGGAAGACACGAGTATGGATGTGACCGATATGTGGTTTCAACAGGACGGTGCCACTTGCCACACAGCTAACGAAACAATGGCTCTTTTGCTCGACAAATTCAATGGCCGTGTTATCTCACGTCGTGGCAATGTTAATTGGCCGCCAAGATCATGTGATTTGATACCCTTGGACTTCTTTCTTTGGGGTTATTTGAAAGAAAAGGTATACGTCGATAAGCCAGCAACAGTTCAAGATCTAAAGTATGAGAGAATTCGGCACATTAACGGCATAGAAACTCAATTATGCCTCAGCGTACTCGAAAATTTGGACCATGGGATGGAGGTGTGCCGCCGAGGTCGCGGCGGCCATTTGACTGATATTTTGTTCCATAATAAAAAGAAATGACAATGATTTCCTAAATAATTTGTGTTTCATTCAAATCAACATCGGCCGTTAAAATTTAACCACCCTTTATTTTAAAATAATTTACTTATTAAAAACCTCTAGTGTAATAAATAATCTTGGATATCATAGTATGGTTGAATGGGATCATACTATGGTTGTAGGAATCATAACATGGTTGCGTAAGAGTCATACTATGGTTGTGAGGATCCTACCATGATTTATCTAAAGCATACTATGATTGTGAGGACATAATATGGCTGTGGGATCATAGTATGGTTGAGTGTGAATCATACCTTGACTGAGGGGTTTAGGGTGTGGATGTATGTGAATTATACTATTTTTGTGCGGACAATAATATTGTTGTGCAACAGCCATATACCCAACAATAGCATGATGCTGGTTGAATATTCTTTCTTCGAGTGAGAAAAAAAATCGTTTAAATATGATCTGTACTTCAACGTTCTAACAATATTTTCAAACAAGCTTTTGATTCAAGTTATCACAACCATAATAAAGAAGTTTTAAGCTAAGTCTATGTGTGAAAGTGGCTATGAACTCATTTTAGAGAAAGATTTCCCTCCTGTCAATGTCACACATTTTTTGAAACATTTTTTTAATGGACCTTTTCAGGTCATGCCCCTTAAATGGTTTTTATTTCAGTTGCATGCCCCCCTGGGAAACTCTCCAACGACACGGGACACAAATTTGAAAATCCACATTGGACACAGTATGTGGTGAGTCATTGACTACTTTTTGGCATAATTTGCATTAATTAAACATTAACGCAGGTGTGTGGCAAACTAAGGCAGGAATTCAGACCCACATGGGCGAAAAGCGAAAAAGAAGATGACGACGGTGACGATGATAATGATGGCACCACTAAGCACTTGGAGGAGAAGTGGGTCGTTGTACCTGTATGGAACAGACCAAACAAAGAACCGATTTGTAATTAAAATACAATAACAACAAAATTTATTACATTAACTGGAATTGTGGCAGCCACGAAAAAAGCGAAAAAGCCAGTGCTACAGAAAGCGTTAAGAAAACAAGTGCGTGCGTGTGTGTGTGTGACGCTGTACCTGATCGTTAAACGAACAACTTGTTTTGTAAACTGTGGCCGTGTTTCTGGTTCTGATTCTGGTTCAGGTGGCAGCTGTTGGTGGTGGGGTGGGCTGGACGGCCGGAGCACTCGCATGCATGCGGTGGTTTAGATTTGTGACACAATTTCACCACACAATTTTTGCGGTGTAAGAGTGTGTCTGTTCGTATGTGTGTGCAGAGTTTCATTTCGTTTCGTTGTCGCCAAAAAGGAAATTTTTTCCACAACAAGTTTTTCATATGAGCAACAGCAACACACCGCCACCATCAGCAGCAATGACAACTAGCAACAAAGCAACGAACAACAACAACAACCAACGCACGTTTTAATAGACACAACATATTTTGTGCTGTATATACTTACGTATATTAGACTGGGTTGCACTTTATGCTTAACTAAACTCTAATTGTTTTGAGTTAAACAGCTTTAAAAAACTTCGTTTAACCTAACAAGCGAATGCACGAAGAGTATGAACTTACGGATCAAATTTGTTCATAACAATTATAGCAATTCCACAGTCCTGATTCCTCGTATAACAACAATCTTATAGGCTGTTTCCACTACGGTCGCGTCCGCGTCCACGATTTATCGAAAAATTTTAATGGTGTTTCCATTGTATTTTGCGTACACGTTTGCGTTCAAACAGCTCTTTGTGTTTATTTGTTTTTTTTTTGCGGTGCGAAAAGTTTAATATTTTTGTGTTGTGACATTATCATGGAGTTAAATGATATTATTTTGCTAACCGCATTGGAAAATGAGGATCAAATGGTATTGCGCCTAATGGAAATGTGCAGTAGCAGCAGCGCTTTATGTTTATGCTGATAAACAGCTGTTTTAATAGGGATGTGCAATTTGCAGTGTTGCCTTTAGTATGGGTGGGTTTCGATTGCGAAAATAATCGAATTTATAGTAAACGCGACTTATCGAAAAACCCGTCCAATATGAACGCGACTTTTTCCCATACCTAACTGCCTATGTTTTTTGTATAGGCTTTAACGCGCGTTCATTGATTTTTGGACGCGGACGTGGACGCGACCGTAGTGGAAACAGCCTATTAGAAATCGAAGGTTCATGTAATAAAGTGCATAGGGAAAACCCCAGCGGCTGTGCTCTAACCTCTTCTATGGGGAATCTGACCATACACAATATGATTATAGAGAAGGATGAACAGGCTGTACATTTGTAGCATATGTGACAGCGCATAGAGAAAGGGACCTAAGGCTAAAAAAAAACAATTTTCACGTTTTATGAAAGTGATGGTACACCAAAGATACACGTATTTAAATCTTTAAAATGGCTCTCCTGAACAAAACTGGTTTTTAACCTTAGGTCCCTTTCTATTTTGCGCGTCACATATGCAGATGACTGGCCTCTTGCGGTACAGGGAAAATACCTAAATTTGATATGGAAAATCTCGCAATAGGCATAAGAAAACTTGGCGGCAAGAGAGTTTCTCCCAAAGATAATGCCAAATATTAAATAGTATGCCACTAATTTTTAAAGTACGAGGGTTGCTATTTATATTTCCGGTCCTGACAATACTAGTGTTCCCAGATGCAAACTGGAACTTCCATTGAAAACTTTGACATTTTTTAGCATAACTTCACTCAGAACCTTTTGTCATTTGAGGGCGAATTGTTTTGTTTAAGTGCGTCTCAGTCAAAAAATGGAATTATCCCGTGAACATTTTCGTGTGATGATTTTAACGATTTTCTAAGAGGATTATCGAGACAAGACTGTTTAAGAAAACTTGTTTCGACTTTTAGCGATGAAGCACCATCAAAAACTACTGTTAATCGCTGGAACCAACAGTTCAGTCTCGGACACCATTCGCTCCAGAATGAATTTCGTGAAGGACGTCCAACTTCGGCCACTTCTCCAGAAACCATTGAAGCTGTGCGTGAACTAATTAAGCAAGAACAACATGTGACATACCGTGAGATTGAGGCATCCTTGGGAATTGGTACGAAATTCATTTGGCCGTAAAAAAAATTGTTCTCGTTGGATACCACATAATTTGACGAATGCTTAAACAAAGGCTCGTATGGATTGGTGCAAAGAGATGTTGAAATAGTATAACTGCGGTAGCTCAAAGGCAGTGTATAAGTATAACATTGTCACAGGTGACGAATCATGGAGCTATGTATATGAACCCGAAACAAAACAGCAAATCTTTCAAGACAAGCCAAATCCAACAAAAGTTGTTCGGGAAAGAAGTACATCGAAGAAAATGATTGCGTTTTTTTCGGTATAACCGGCCATGTTGCCACAGTGCCTTTAGTGGAACGTAGGATTGTCAATTCCGAGTGGTATACAAAAATCTGTTTGCCAACTGTGTTCGAAGAAATGAGGAAAGATAATAAGATGGATCATTTTGCATCACGACAATGTGAGCTCTCACACACAGCTGAAACGATGAGCTATTTCACCACTCAAGATGTCGAATTGATGGGCCCTCCACCGTACTGCCCTGATTTGGCACCCAATGACTTCTTATTCCCTAGCATCAAGAAAACAATGCGTGGTCAACGTTTTTCATCGCCCGAAGCAGCTGTTGAAGCGTTCAAAAATCATGTTTTGCAGGTGTCTCAATCGGAGTGGAAAAAGTGTGTCGAAAAATGGTTTTGAGCGCATGCAAAAGTGTATTGATCTTAAAGGAAAATATTTTGAAAAGCAATAAAACCAATTCCAATGATAAATTATTGTGTTTTTATTGACGGAACAGAAATATAAATAGCAACCTTTGTATCCCCATTTTGAAATACTTTTTAAAACTTTTGAGAGGTAACACTGTACGCAGTCATGCAGCCAAACTGAGTGGAACAGCTTATAGCAAGGCTCTGCGTCTGCAAATGTCTAAGTTAATAAGCCCCTTAGCCATCTCGGACCTCTCTAATATTCAGAGCACAAAAATTAATAATCTCAGCAAATGACAAAAAAGCTATGCCGGGTGATATATTCACGACTCGACAAATTTCACCAGCGTATTCCTTGGGTAATTTCATGAAAATATGTCCATCTACGACCATGCCCGAAAATGCAAGGGGGCGAAATGCAGCGGTTTGAAAATTTTCGGATTGGTGATCGGAGGGTACTAGGGTAAAATTGTTTTTTTTTTCTTAAAAGATATCCCTACTTCTTACCTTCGAAAATTACCAAAACAATTAGTCTTAACTTTGGAACGGTAGGACCTACGAGGGCGGTTCGGAAACTTCCTAGCCTAGCACAAAAAGCGCGGTATAAACAGAAAAAAGTTAATTGTTTTGGAAACTTCCATCTCTGCTATGAACACATGTTAAATTTTGTTGCGATCTGACAACTGCTTCATATAGAAACAGGTGTTCACAAAAGACGCATCCGCGATTTTTTTTACAATGGAAAAATTAGAAATGCGTGGTTTCATTTAATATTTACATAAAAAGGTTTATCGGGACAAGAAATTCATAATGATATGGTGAATGTGTTAGGTGAAAGTGCTCCTTCATATACAACAGTAAAAAATTGGGTTGCTGAGTTTAAACGTGGTCGTACAAGCATTGAATATGAACCACGTGGTGGACGTCAAAAAACAGCAACAACAACAGAAATTGTAGCCAAAGTGCATGATATGGTATTAAATGATCGACGAATAAAACTGCGTGAAATAGCTAATATCATGGGCATCTCAAATGATCGAGTCCATTTAATTTTGCATGAAGAACTACAGATGAAAAAGCTTTCTGCAAGATGGGTGCCGGACTTGTTAACAATCGACCAAAAACGCATAAGAATGAACATTTCTCAAGCTTGTTTGGATCGTTTTCAGCGAAATAAAATGGATTTTAAGCGTCGTTTCATAACTGTTGATGAGACATGGATCCACCACTATACTCCAGAGACAAAAGAACAATCCAAACAATGGACTGAAGCTGGAGGAAGTGCCCCAAAGAAGGCAAAACCAATTCAATCGGCTGGTAAGGTTATGGCAACGGTTTTTTGGGACTTCAAAGGTATTTTATTGATTGACTATCTGCAAAAGGGTAAAACAATAAATTCAGAGTACTATTGTAACCTTTTAGATCAATTAAATGTACAAATTCGAGAAAAACGTCCTGGCTTACAACACAAAAAAATAATTTTTCATCAAGACAACGCACCAGCGCACAAGAGTGTTTTAACAATGGCTAAAATCATCGAATTAAAGTACGATTTGCTTGACCACCCACCTTATTCTCCTGATTTAGCTCCCAGTGACTTTTACCTGTTGCCAAATCTAAAAAAAATCCTTGCTGGCAAGCGTTTTACCTCAAATGAAGATGCAATTACAGTTGTTTGCCACTATTTTGAAGACCTTGAGGAAAACTATTTTAATCAAGGGATAGAATTGCTAGATAAGCGTTGGACTAAGTGTATTGAAGTTTCAGGAGATTATATTGAAAAATAAAAATATTTTTGAAAAACTAACTATTCTCTTTCATTGATAGGCTAAGAACTTTCCGAACCGCCCTCGTATGGGCTTCGAAACGAGCCAAGGACTACGTTCGTAAAATTTGTCTAGTCGCGAATAAATCACCCAGTATAGGAAAATAATATGAAATATTCGTCATAGGTTAAGTGGAAACATTTCACTATTCTAAAACGTTTTTTCAAGACTTCACACAAGTGTCTGCACAGATTTAATGAATGTTTGTCATTGTTTTTTATGAAATACTTCTTAGATTTTAAGAAAAAATGTGTTTTTTTGTCTGAAAACTAATGAAACATATGTAAAAATGTCGACTCGCCTTATAGGCCCTCAACTTTCCCTACGCTATTAAAACGCAAAAAATGTTCCGTTTTTGGGCTCTTTTGATCGACGCGTCTGTTCGTAATACTCGTATATGCCAAAAACTCAAAATTACTCTATATTTGGACACGCAGCAAAATGTACTTTAATTTCAGTAACAATATGTTCATATGTGACGCGCAAAATAGAAAGGGACCTAAGGTTCAAAACCAGTTTTGTTCAGGAGAGCTATTTTAAAGATTAGGTCCCTTTCTATTTGCGCTTAGAATCGTCGACTTCACTTTCATAAAACGCACATATCTCTGGGAGGGAACACTTTTGGGGCATGGGATCGGTCTCATTCGATGCTCAGATGTTGTCCACATCAAAAAAAAAAAATGAAAATTGATTTGTTTACCCTTTAAAAAGCATGTCTGGGTCCCTTTCTCTATGCGCTGTCACATATACTTATATACTTTTAATCGCCCATTTTGACCATGCGGGACTTTTTTTGGGCCACATGGTACTAAGTGCGTTTCAAATAACAGTTGTGGGCAGACGCCCACAAAAAATTATGATTTGTTAAGCAAAAAGAGAAAATATTTTCGAGGTACCTTCACTTTCTTTCCACTGGGCCGATTTCGCCCATCTACAATCCCAAACAGCTTACGACCATAAGCCTTCATCATGTATCATTTCAGCATCCTAAGTTTATTCACTTGACCGCTATCGTGCTTTCAACAGACACACGGGCGGGCGTACGAAAACACGGACGGACGTGGCTAGATCGTTTTGGGATTTAACGACGATACAATTGATAGAGTTAATAGATGTATTCTATTGGCACTCGCCTATTAAAAGAGTAAGTGGAAGCGATAACTTCAAAACTTTTCAAATTTTTTTTTTAAATTTCTTTGTATACAGGAAAAGATTGGCTTTATGCAATCATTGATTTGAAAATTTGACTTTTGTAAAAAAAAACGTATGCAAGAAATACTGTAAGCGAGTATAACGGAGTTTGCTTAAGGTTATTCTTGTATCACATCTTTCCCAAAAAGCGGAAGCGATAACTTCAAAACTTTTTAAGAAATTTTTTTAAATTTATTTGTTTACAGGAAAAGATTGGCTTTATGCAATCATTTGATTTGAAAATTTGACTTTTGTAAAAACAAAGTTATGCAAGAAATACTGTAAGCAAGTAATAACGAAGCTTGCTTAAGGTTATTCTTGTATCACATCTTTCCCAAAATTTTTTCTTATTTAAAACAAACTGGTTTTAAAAGCAAACGGGTTTTCTGTAAACAAACTCATTTTTACGTTTTTACAATAGTGCAAAGTAACCGCGTTAGCGACCTCCTAAGCGAGTTACCATTCGAACAAAGTCAATATTTCGTGGTGTTGCAAACGGAATGAAAAATTTAATATACCACCCACCCTAAGTAAAGGGTATACAAATTTTATTAAAATGTATTGATGGTATGAAAATTGTCATTGATTGGATATAATTTTCCCAATATTTAAAAAAAATTGAGACTAAACAAAATTTTCGATTCATAAATTCTCCGAATTTATTTTACTGATTAAATGAAGAAATGATTCTCTGGAAGAAAACCAATGAAACAATTCATTGCATCCATGATGGGTTTCACACACAATATATTTTTCTCAGTGTACGTACACTCAAGTATGTAGCCACAATAATTACTTATGTACTTCATGTTGTTGTTGCCTTTTAAGCTGTTTCAACTATTCTGCGCCATTAAACTAAGAAATTCTGGTTGAGATTGTATAAGCCAAGTTAGTAGCAGTTAAGTGAGCGAGTGAGTGACTGAGCGAGCAGTACGTTCAGCGTGTAACTAACTGCTCGACCGACCGACTGACTCACCGACTGACTGACTGACTGAGAGCAACAAAAACAGCAACCTGCTGTCTGTCGACAGCGACGAGCGGCCGCATCGACATCACTAAAATAGCGCCTACTTACTTTGTTTACTTTAGCCGCACTTTTTTTCTCGTCCATTTTTTGTTTTAATTTTTTTTTGCTTCGCACATGTCGAACAAAATGTGTGAAAATTGGGTCGTTAGAGAATTTGTAACGCATTATTTCGATAATGATGTCTTTAGTTTCGTTTTGTTGAGCATTGCTTTCAAATGGATGTTGATCATAATAATACAATATAGTTCTCTTTTTCAGATTTTTTTTATTTTGTTTGCCATTACTACTTTACGGCTAGAGTAAATATTTGCACGGGGAAATAGACAAAAAAAAGCCGACGTCGACTTCATTTCTGTGTGTTTATTTTGAGAAGAAAATATTGAGGGCGTCGTCGACAAAACGCTTTTAAAATATGTTTTTTTTGTAAAATTCGTGTTTCTTTATTTAAAATTTTTAATAGGGTGATGAGATGTGAATTTTGCTTTTTTCAAATATGTACTTAAATCGAAAGAAACTGATTCACAGCAATATTTCGAACAGTATCATTATGTTACGGTAAATGACCTAAATTAAGAGTTCAATGGGCAGGTAAGAGAAAAGTCCCAGTTAAAATTATTGGGCATTTGATATAATTAACGGAGAGGGTAAATTTTTGCAGTGTACATGATTTCGGCACATGCGATTTGTCACTTAATAAACCTTTTAACGAGTAAGTCGAGCGGGATCGACTTTATGATTCTGAGTACACCACATTCTTTCTGCAAAATATCTAAATTTTACGTTGGATTATCTGAGTGTACAGGGTGGTGCACAAATTGAGCTACAAAAACTTATTCATATAATTTTTTTTTAAGAATGTATTTAATTTTTTTATCTTATAGAGAATTTAATTTATATCGGGTGATCCATCTAGAGGTATTTTTTCCATAGGGGTTTTTTCAGAGTTTAGTGAGTTGCGTTAAACTTTTTTTTTCTTTTTCAGTATTGTTTGCCATTTATCATAGAAAAACTTAAACTGTAACACGCCTCCAAATTGTGCAACTGAATTATGGAAATGAGAAACGAGAAGATCCGCTGTTTTTGAACATTTGTTATAACAATTTGTTTTTGAAGCTCAATTCGTGTGCCACCCTGTGTTTCATGAATTGTAATTCCAAAGTTTTATCTTGGAACTATTGATTTGTTTTCCTATTTAGGGAAACATAAAAGAGATCATTTTTACGGAGAACAAGATTCACTAATCAAAAGTGCATATAACCAATATTCATTAGTTTTTAAAACAATATTCATTGGTTAAAAAAATGAAAAAAATTCTCGGTTTTAGGTCGGATAGACCCCTAAATCAAAACACCGACCAAACTGAGCTATTTTCAACAGGGCAAATATATTTACCATGCCCAATTTCATTGAAATTAGAAATAATTTCCAGTTGCTTGCCATTTAATTGGGGTAAATAGTAGGGGGCTATACGAAATCATGGACCGATCAAGAAAAAGTCGGCGCTAAAATTTCAGACGAACTTGAAAGCGACTGGGTTGAATCCGATGCGGGTCGTTTGTTACGGCGACGGTGTGACACTATATATATTTCTGGCATAGGCAACACTAAGTGTTGGCTGGCTCCTGACATTTCCATTAGAAAGTTTGACATTTTTTAGCATAAACGTACTCAGAACGTTTTGACGTTCGACCATCATTTGTGTTGTTTACAGTGATTGAAAAAAAATCAATTTGGCAAAAAAATTGAATTAACTCGTGAACATTTTCGTGTGATTATTTTTCACAACTTTCGACGTGGATTATCACGACAAGAGTGCATCGATGAACTTAAATCTTTGTATGGCGATAAAGCACCATCCTATAGCACTGTGAAAACTGGTTTAATGAATTCAATCGTGGCCGACGCACGCTCAAAGACGAAGGTCGTCCAAAAACGGCCGTTGTGCCAGAGAACATTGATGCCATGCGTGAACTGATTATGCAAGATCGTCATGTGACATACCGTGAGATAGAGGCAACCTTGGGCATTTCTTCCACCAGCATACATTCATGAACACCTGGCGGCACAAAAGGTTTGTTCTCGTTGGTTCACGCACAATTTGACAATCGCTCAAAAAAAGTCTCGTGCAAAAGTCGGTGCAAAGAAATTTTGAACAAATACGATCGCGGTGCTTCAAAAGACGTTTATAAGATTGTCACAGGTGACGAATCATGCATCTATACGTATGAGCCCGAAACAAAACAGCAATCGACCGTGTGGGTCTTCGAAGACGAGCCAAATCCAACGAAAGCTGTTCGTGGAAGAAGCACTTCGAAGCAAATGGTCCCCTGTTTCTTTGGCCAAACTGGTCATGTGGCGAGTGTTCGGCTTGAGCAACGTAGGACGGTCAATTCTGAGTGGAACACCACAAATTCGTTGCTGAAGTCTTCAGAGAAATTCGAAAAACGAACAAGAGAAGACGAATCATTGTGCACCATGACAATGCGAGCTCTCACACATCGGCTCAAACCAACGCCTTTTTGACCAGCCAAAACGTCGAATTGATGGGTCATCCGCCGTACAGCCCTGACTTGGCACCCAATGACTTCTTTTTATTCCCACACATCAAGAAAAAAAATGCGTAGTCAACGATTTTCGTCGCCAGAAGATGGAGTGGAAAATGTGCTTCGACAATTGGTTTAAGCGTATGCAAAAGTGTATAAATCATGCTAGAGAATACGTTGAAAACCAATAAAACCATTTTTGATGATAAATTTTCGCATTTTCATTTTCTAGAAATTTATAAAGCAGCCCTCGTGCCTTGGGTTTTTCAATTTACCAGATGTGTCTCATAGTTGCTATAGAAAATTGTACAAATTCGGCAAATGGGAAAAATTTTGCTTTAAGTGCATAAAATAACTTCTTACTAAAACAAATAAACAAATCTAATATTAAAAAAATTAGAATATTTTTCTATATTTTGTATTTAAAATACCACAAAAACTTTCTTCAAAAAAATAGCTTTACTCGTAGTAGAAGACATGGACTCTTCTTTGATCATCTCAGAAATGGCAAGTTTAAATAGAAATTCTAGAAATGTCAAGTTTTATGCAAACGAGTAATAAAAATAACCCAAAACCAAGTAAAATATTATAGAAAAAGGTTGACTATGTAGAATAATTTTGAGATTTGTCTGCATCCACAGATCGTGATCCATCTGCTGGCAGATTTCGCCTAAACCATTTTACAAAAAAACTAAATAAAATCAGTCCATATAAAACTTCTTAACATATTTGGTTAAATCATCACACACACTAAGCTCCAGTTTATGGTTGGCACAAGTGTGAGCTAACAAAATGTCGACTTGAAAACATTTTGATGAAGTTGCTTACAAAATAATTATACTCGTAATTGTAGCTTTGGTAATAAAGAAAATATTACCTTGCACGTTTGAAACAGAATGGGCAACCCTCGTTTCAGAATTTATGTATAATTTAACGTATCCTTACCTGTAAGAAGAAAAAAATACAAAACATTATTTCTCAATTTGACGAAAGTTTATATAAATTTAAAAAATAAAAACCAATTAAACATATCTTTCCTCACTTAAGAAAATTACGCAGGAGTAAAGAGTACTTAAAGGAGGCGTGGCCAGTTTCCAATTTTGCGTCTATTAATACTAGCCCTAAACACAAATTTTCACTAAGATTAATTAAAGCGATCTAAAAATACAAACATAAAAAATGTGATGTAGGTTTTTATCAGTATGGGACAGGTTTATTTTTGTGGGAGGTATCAGAAGGAGCGTTGTTAGGATTCTAATTACAAACTATTGTGTGGGGGCTTTTCAAAATCTTGCCCCAATAAGGTTCAATATCACCAGAGTTGGTTGTTGAACTCTTGTTACGTTCTATGTAAAATTTGCTTTGAATCGGGTGTAACATGTGGCTTCTAGAGCAACTGGTTCGGAAATCGGTAAAAGAAATTTGTATTATATCAAATAATGGACCGATTTGGAACAATTTCAATGGGGTCCAAACCTGTACAATGTGTTTTGTAAAGTTGTGTTGAAATTTATTCATATTTGCTATCTGTATTTTTTTTACCGATCATCGCTCAGAATTAATCGATCGGCATAATCGACTTGAGTCCTTTGTTCGACGACATGGGGTCTATTTCTTTTCCTTTCCAGCAGTGATTTAGATAAGTTCCCAATATTTCCCAACGTTGTTCAAGCGTGATAATTTCTATCAAGATTTCGAGCGGGGCAAAAGCCGTCACTGTCAAAATGATATACTGGTCGGCGCACAACTACCGTTGTCGTTTGAATGATTAATAACTTTTAAAATTTATTTATATTTTTTATTTTTATTTCAGAATTGGGTAATTTAAAATAGAACACTATACAACAGAACAGCGATCAGCAATTGTTGATTTTTTTTAAAAATTAAGAGTCAATTTTTTTGACGCAGTATTCTAATCGTCGCTTTTTAAATGTGCGTACTGGACCTTCAGAACCAAAAATAAACCGCTAGGTTGGACATTTTGGGCAACATGGTACAGTAAGACACCTGTCATGTACCGAAAGACCAAGTACGGTCACACGGACGATAATATCCATCGTGTTGTGGATAGTGCGCAGGACAGTCCAGAAACATGAACAAGAAGACTTTCGGCAGAACTGGGACTATCGCGGAATGAGCACGAATGTGCGCAGCCCAAAATGGCCACCACTTGCGGAATATAACTTTTCATACATAAGCCAAAAATACTCCCCAATAATATACTATATATCAAATAATAATAATAGTTAACCAAGAAATAAAAAAAGTTATTAAGTATTCAAACCACTTCGGTAGTTTTGCGCCACCCTGTGCAAATGATTCAAAATGAAACCACATGGCTGTGGGAATCATTCTATGTTTGCGGGAGGTAAACGGTAATTGCGGGCGTAACTCTGTGCTTTCAGGAGTTATAATATGGTTGGGGACATCATCGCATCGTGGTGGAAATCTCAGTATGGTTGAAGGAATCATAGTCTGGTTGAAGGAACCATTCTATGATTGTGTTTATACTATAATCGTTACGTATTTGTAGGGGATCATATAATAGTTGCGGGAATTCATATACTGATAACATTATGGTTACTAGGGTCATGGAATGATACGACGGTTGCTATTTATATTTCTGGTCCTGTCAATACTTCCACGAAAACTTTGAAATTTCTCGCATAACTTTACTCAGAACGTTTTTTTCGTTTGAGCGCGACTTGTTTTGATAACAGTGTGTTAAAAAATTCATCGCGGTCAAAAAATGGAATCAACCCGTGAAAATGTTCGGTCGATGAGTTTTTACGATTTTCGGCGTGCATTGTCAAGACAAGAGTGTCTCAATCAATTTTTTTTTAACTTTTTGTAATGAAACACTGTTATCAAGAGTTCAGTCTTGGGCACGCTTCGTCGAAGGTTGTCCAACTTCGTTCGTTTTGCCGGAAACCATCGATGCTGTGCGGAAACTGATAAAGCAAGGCCGACATGTGAGATTGAGGCATCCGTGGGCATTAGTATGACAGGCTTAAATAAGATATAGGGTGATCCATCTTGAGGAATTTTTTCAGAACAAAAAAAAATATAAAAATTCAAATCAAGTGTGGAATCTGTATTGGTAATTTGAAAGAACATTTTATGCCATTTATTTTTTGAAAATAACTTCCTTCAAATGCTGCCAACAGTATTAAGTCAATGAACAGTATTAAGCCAAAAGCAAAGTCAATAAAAAAAATTGCCGCATTTGGGCTGAAGATCAACAAGAAGAGGTTCAAGAGGCGCCATTATACCCAGAGAAAACCACCGTTTGGTGCGGTTTGTGGGCTGGTGGAATTATCGGTCCATATGATGGCCGGAACGTAACCGTGAATGGTGCTTGCTAATGCGCCATGATATCGATCTTTACGCTACCTGAAATTGAATTCCGTAATCTTGACGACACTTGGTCTCAACAGGACAGTGCCACTTGCCATACAGATCTATTGATCTGTACGAACGAGTCATCCAAAATTGGACTCTCAGAATAGAAACCCTGAGGCGTAGTTGCGGCCAACATTTGAAGGAAATTATATTCAGAAAAATAAATGCCATAAAATTTCCTTCCCAATTACCAATAAAGATTCCACACTTGATTTGAATTTTTATATTTTTTTGTTCTAAAAAATACATCTAGATGGATCACACTATGCTACATGTTCATATGGCAGCGAAAAAGATTTGTTTTCGTTGGACGATTGCTCAAAAATAGGCTTATGTCGATTGAAGCAAAGAAATTTTGAAAAAAACAACCACGGTAGCTTAAATACAGTACATAACATCGTCACAGGTAACGAATCATGAAACAATGCTTATGAGCCCGAAGCAAACTAGCAACCGACAGTATGGGTCTTTCAATGCGAGCCAATGATTGAGTTTTTTTCGGTAAAATCGGTCATGTGGCCACAGTGCCTTTAGTAAAACGTAGGACGGTCAATTCTTTGTGGTACACAACCATCTGTATGCCAACAGTTTCGAAGAAATAAGAAATAACAAAAGAGAAGTCGGATCATTTTGCATCACGACAATGTGAGCTGAAAGAATGGGCTATTTGAGCACTCAAGGTGTCGCGTCCGCCATACAGCCCTGATTTGATTCCCAATGACTTCTGCTTATTCCCTCACATAAGGAAAAAGAGTGAGTGGTCCACGTTTTTCGTCGCCTGAAGGAGCTGTCGTAGTGTTCAAAAACCATGCTTTAGAGGTGTCTCAATCGGAGTGGAAAAAATGCTTTAAAATGGTTTAGGCGTATTCATATTTCACTTTAACTTAATAATGCGCAATGTTATTTCAATATGAAACAAAATTAAAACAACATGAAACCAAAACTCGTCCAAAAACATTCGACTTTTGGAAATCAACATTTTCCCATGTTGATTTTACATCGGAAGTTGTTTTTTACATGGTAAAATTTACCGATTTTACCAAAAACAATGAAATTTGTCAAAAAAAAATCAAATTTGACATTAATTTGAAAACCTGGGTAAATTTGGAGCCCTTTGAAGGTAGTCTAAAAACCTATCTTCGATTGGATTTTCAGAACATCCGCCAACGCAGGGTATAATATAGTCGGCCACAGCCGCATTTATCTTTTTTAATAGTTTTGTTCATGGAAATTTGTAAATATTCTAAATTTTGACAATACCGTAAACTAATATCGAAAATGACACGCAGAGGTGGTCTGGTCGGCTGCAACAGATATCTTAATCAACCGGTAAGAGTTTTTGTTTTTCTGTAATTTGCATAACTTAAAAATCAGTCAAATAAAGTGAACCTCAAACAAAAACACACATACATGCGCCGCTAAAACTCTTTCAAGAGATCATTACATTTGATTTGATGCTGTCGTTTTTTTGTTTTTAATCTTCATTTCTTTGTATCGTCTTCTTCTTTTTCTTCAGGCCATTCTAAACATAAACAAAACTGTTTATGGATCGTTCGATTCGATTCGTTCCCCCCTCCCATGACACTTAACGATGGTGTTTTGTGTTATTTCGATTTGAATTCGAATTGATTTGAATTTAACCCAGTTCTATTTTAGACATCGTAACGTAACATACCGTAAGTATTTAGCACATTCTTCTGCTTTACGTTATTGTTATTGCCGTGTGTGCGTGTGTGTTTATGGCTTTTAGCAGCTTTACTTTGTGTGAAATGGTTGGGATGGATACTTCTGCTCCATCTTTCCCCAAAACCAACTTCCTCCCCTCACCGATTGTATCGAGAATGGCTACAATAAGCGAAAAACAACAGCAACCGACGGCCCCGAAAAAATACTTGAGCCACATGAATGTTGTGAGATTGAACTCGAGACGTGCAGTACGAGGAGTAGCAACAGCTACAGCGCCAGTAACAACTCAAAAGGCAACTTGTTCTTATTTCGCACTTTGTCGAAAAATCAATAAAAGATTCCGTAACGCGCTGCGTGGCAACAAATGAACCAAAGCCAGCCTTGCTTTTTTATTGGGGACACACGTTTACGTATGACTTTAGTTTTATTTTAGATGGGGCTTTGAGGGGAGGGGCTTTACTTTGAACATAAAATATGTATGTATTATCCGTTGGTCGTCAGCTTCTTTTGGCTGGTTCAACAACATTTGGGAGGAAAATTGTCTTAGTATCAAATGAACGGACATGTAAGTTTTAAAATATTTATTTTAATCTCTTTATGATACAAAAAACACTGGCTTACATATTTCAATATTCGTAGTTCCGATGGTGAAGACAAAGGAAGGTCGGGAATATATTTTTTTAAGTGCACTCAAACAATTTTTCGTATAATAGTTCCCGTATAAAATAATTTATTCAAGCAACGGAATGCTTTATTAGTGGTTAAAAACCTACACACAGAGAACAGATTTGTTGCCACAACCGAATTTTTTTGCCATCCGAATGTTGATGGTTTCACGTACTATCCATGGGTTCCATCGGTACAAACGAATGTTGATTGGGTATTTGACAATTTTTAGCAGTGGGAACTGACAGTATCGATTAAAGAGTCAAAATATCGGTATCCCTAACTTATTAAAATGATTATTTGAACTGAATTTGTATATGATTGCTTGCTGTTATTTGCTATCATTTGCTACAAATACTCATTGAGTTCGGTTGTCGTTACCACGATAATTGATTAACTAGACTAACTGATGGTTAATTTTATGTATTCGGTTATTTGACCGAAATAAAAAACTTTTTTTATTTAATTTTTATATTTAACGACTAAACATTATTGATGCTGTTATTTCAATTATGAGCAGGTTTTTACTTTTGAATCAATAAAGTTTGTATGCGCAAGTGAGCTTTAAGATGCAGCTGTATATGATATATTATTTATGCGATATAAAGTGGAATTTATGCCTAAATATTTTAGGCTACTTAAGGGTTAATGTGACACAAAATATCTCAAATTAATAATTAAAGTCTTCGCTTCAGATGTGTTTAAAATACAAGGGTTGCTATATATATTTCTAACCAAGGTAACACTATGTGTTGCTTGGCGCCATCTGACATTTCCATTGGAAAGTTCGACATTTTTTAGAATAAACGTACTCAGAACGTTTTGACGTACGTCCATCATTTGTGTTGTTTACAGTGACTTTAAAAAATGGAATTAACTCGTGAACATTTTCTTGCTATCATCTTTCACAACTTTTGACGTGGATTATCACGACAAGAGTGCATCGGTGAACTTAAATCTTTGTATGGCGATGAAGCAACATCCTATAGCATTCTGAAAAACTGATTTAATGAATTCAATCGTGGCCGACGTTCGCTCAAAGACGAAGGTCGTGATGGTCGTCCAAAAACGGCCGTTGTACCAGAGAACATTGATGCCGTGCGTGAACTGATAATGCAAGATCGTCATGTGACATACCGTGAGATAGAGGCATCCTTGGGCATTTCTTCCACAATCGATATTGCATGAACACCTGGCCGTAAAAAAGGTTTGTTCTCGTTGGATCCCTCACAAATTGACAATCGTTCAAAAAAAGACTAGTGTCGGTTGGTGCAAAGAAATTTTGCAAAAATACGATCGCGGTGCTTCAAATGACGTTTATAAGATCGTCACAGGTAACGAATCATGCACCTATGCGTATGAGCCCGAAACAAAACAGCAATCGACCGTGTGGGTCTTCGAAGGCGAGCCAAATCCAACGAAAGTTGTTCGTGGAAGAAGCACTTCGAAGCAAATGGTCGCCTGTTTCTTCGGCAAAACTGGTCATGTGGCGACTGTTCCGCTTGAGCAGCGTAGACCAGTCAATTCTGAGTGGTACACCACAATTTGTTTGCCTGAAGTCTTCGGAGAACGAACAAGAGAAGACGAATCATTGTGCACCATGACAATGCGAGCTCTCACACATCGGCTCAAACCAGCGCCTTTTTGACCGGCCAAAACGTCGAATTGATGGTTCATCCGCCTTACAGCCCTGACTTGGCACTCAATAACCTCTTTTTATTCCCGCACATCAAGGAAAATGCGTGGTCAACGATTTTCTTTGCCAGATGTGCTGTTGAAGCGTTCAAAAACCATGTTTTGGAGGCGTCTCAATCGGAGTGGAAAAAGTGCTTCGACAATTGGTGTGAGCGCATGCAAAAGTGTATAAATCTGGAGAATACTTTGAAAAACAATAAAACCATTTTTAATGATAAATATTCGCATTTTCATTACTAGGCGAGACATATTTATAGCAGCCCTCGTATATTCACTTTGTTATTTCGCAACACCTCGAAAGATTTATCGGATAACCCATCTTAACATATAAGTAGTTAAAAAGCTTAAGTCGGCCGTGAGTGACTTTATTATAACCTAAATTTCTGGATGTTCAGAAAAGCCCTAAATTTTTAACTAATGTCATATTAAAATTTGAAAGAAAATGTCGTTGGTTTTGCTAAAATCAGTTGAACATGCGGAAGCGATATCTAAATTGAAACCGTTTTTTTCAAATCTAATAGCGTCCTTGCCTTAAAGAACTTCCTTGTGTCAAATTTCAACAAGATTGAATGCAATATGCAGCTTCTACAGCAAAAAAACATAAAATCGGGACCTAAGGGTAAAAACCAGTTTTGCTTAGGAGAGTTATTTTCCCTTTCTATTTGCACTTAGAATCGTCGACTTCACTTTCATAAAACGCGCATATCTCTGGGAGGGAACACTTTGGGGGCATGGGATCGGTCTCATTCGATGCTCAGATGTTGTCCACATCAAAAAAAGAACAAAAAATGAATGAAAATTGATTTTTTTTTACCCTTAGGTCCCTTTCTCTATGCGCTGTCACATATATGTAAATTTGAATTTTTTTCAGTTTTTTTAATTGAAGGTTCGAAAAATTTGGTCAAGATTATATACAATTTGTAGCGTCTAGAGCCAAAAAAAAGAAAATCGGATAAACATGTGTGGGAGCTAGATCTAAATCTAAACCAATTTTCTTCAATTTCGAAAACTTCTTGCTTTGGTTCAAAAACCTAACACGTGCTAAATTTCAACAAGATTGGATGTAAGATTGCGCAAGTCATTGATCTAAAAATCTTATTTTTGCAAATTTGATGAAAATTAGACAACAATTGCGACATGTACGTTAGGGTGGAGTGAAAACATGCTTTTTTTTATAATTTGAAAAAGTTAACCTCGGAAAGAGATGTAGTCTGGGGTCCTAAAGAGGGGAAAAATAAAGAAAAAAATTTAAAAAAATTTTTAGGGGTCGCGCCACTCCCTAGAAATTTGGAAATTATCGCTATTTTGGCGTTGATTTTAGAAAAATCCTAAAAATTAACGACTTAACTTATTCGAAATTTAAAAGTTTGAGCTTGTTCAGTGCCCAAACAAAAGTATTTGAGGCAAATATGAGGATAATCGACTAATATTTGTAGCTTTGGTGGCGATTTCATTGTTCAGTCAATTTTCTGAAGAAGGGACGATTTGACTTATTTTACTTTTTGAAATTTTTGAACAATGAGAAAAATTTTTTTAAATTTTTTTCGTGCCCTTATTTCATTGTTTACGCTATTGCAAACATTTATTGACATAAAACTTTTTAGGATTTTTCTAAAATCAACGCCAAAATAGCGATAATTTCCAAATTTCGAGGGAGTGGCGCGAGCCCTAAAAATTTTTTAAAATTTTTTTCTTTATTTTTCCCCTCTTTAGGACCCCAGACTACATCTCTTTCCGAGGTAAACTTTTTTTTTTTGAATTTCACTCCACCCTAATGTACGTACATAGTTTGATTACAAGCTTTAGATGGGCTGACCTCCTTCTGCAGTAAAATGAAATCAGCTGGTGATTTTAAATCGATCGGTACACTTAAAGGTGGTTGTAGCTCAAATATTTTTGGTAGGTGCAAACATTTTCTATGAAACTAAAATATGTCCAAAGATTGGTGCAGGGTAAAATGACTCTGCGGGATATCCGTACGTCATCGTACTCGTAAATAAAAGGAAATATTTCAACAAAAAGCTTTAAATATTTACCCGAGTTTTTACAGAATACGTAACGCCAAAAGTTGAAGTCGACAATAGTCAAAACGTTTACTTCGACAAAAAAAACCTAGTATCGTCTAGCGGTTACTGTTGTGAGGGAAATTTTTACTTTTGTTCCAAAAAGAGGGTAAGACTAAAAGACATTTTAATATCATTGGCTATGTTTACAACTGTCAGCATATCGTAAGTTTTATGGGATGGAAAATTTTTAAAAATAGAACAGATAATTCGTAAAATTCGGAAACCCTGAATATTTTTATTGTGATTTGAACGAAGGTGCGCAGAGAAAAAATGGAAAACAAGAAGTAGACCTGAATAGAGATCAAAAAAAGTCGTTTATCTCGACAGAGGAGTAAGTGCAGGGTGCACTCAATAGGTAACTAAGACAAAAACGCTAATGTGGTCAAAGTGTTTTGAATCAATAAGTTCCAACTTATGTCCAAGTTTAAAATG
Organism: Hydrotaea diabolus; assembly: GCA_963513945.1. Classification (NCBI taxonomy): domain Eukaryota; kingdom Metazoa; phylum Arthropoda; class Insecta; order Diptera; family Muscidae; genus Hydrotaea; species Hydrotaea diabolus. The sequence continues at coordinate 78,400,182 of OY740720.1, forward strand.
AAAGGCAGCGTACGAAGGATTTAGGTAACAACGGCTACGATTTGTTGTTGTTTTTGTAGCGGCACACACAGTGTCGAGGTGACAGCCCTTGGCCGAAGAATTGCTGCTTCGGGTCAATCCGGTGCGTAGAACCGACTGTCGTGGGATTGGATTTGCTACGATTTGTATATTTCCTTGATGCTTCTGACGAAGCAGAGCAAGGTTTTGTAATTCATTTATTATTATTTTGCTTCGTGCACAATTTCGAATTACTCTGGCTATTGGGATTGCTGCTACTTTGGTAAAAGACGTAAAACTGCGCAACTCCTACTTAATTTCTTAACGGCAATGGTTCATAAAATAAAAAAAATCAAGAAACTAAAACTTAAAGTAAAAACTAAGAAAGTCGATCTAACAATGACAGATTTGCGCAACAATCAAGATCCTAATGACACCGTTTAAAGGACAGGATGCAATAATTCCAACTATCTAACTCAAGCATGTCCAGTCTCAGCCATATAAAAACTTCTCTATAAAATGCATTAGCCGTTCGCAGCCGGAGCCTTAAACAGTAGGTCCCGGTCAGTGAGTATAAGAATTCACTGATTTGATAGAAGTTTTCCTTTGTTCCTTAAAGGAATGTTGTGGGAATTTAGTAAGTACCTTTAGTTCCTTAAAGGGATCTAGTGGTCCACTTGGAATTCGGCAAAGGATATTTCTTTTTTCTACCCTTTACCGAAGAGTGGGCTACATAGGGTCTCCGATTAATATTTCGTAGTGTTGTAAACGAAATAACAACATGAATATACCATCTACCCTTTCAATAGAATCGATAGAATAAATATGCCATCGTCGTCATAATGGGTGGAAAAGTTCGTAAAAAATAAATTGATTTCACCTCGGAAAAGTCGACGACGTCTTGTTTTTGCAAAAACATTTTGGTTAGCACCGAAGTTCGCGCTACGGACCTGCAACTGGTCGAACCTCGCGCACGGACGGACATGGCTAGATCGTCTTGTAATTTTACGACAACGATATGCATCTCCGATCAATATTTAGAGGCGTTGCAAATGGAATGGCAAATTTAGTATACCATCCTCACATTCATAAGTGGAGGGTGTAAAAAAGTAATAGTTTTCACAGCGATTCTGACATACACTAATTCGCGTTTAAAAGTATAGAAAAAATATTTGTGATCTACACCATATTAAATTCATAGCTAACCTAGTTTGGAAAGCCAAACTAGATTTCTACAAGACTACAAACAATTGTGTGTTCTTGTGAACATTTGTGTTTCTGTTCTTTCAAAAATGAAATTTTGTAGTTCGCAGCGTTTTCCAACCAGCGTTCTTTCAGTGCGTAGCAGTTATCCTTAGGTATTTTTTCAGAACAAAAAAAAATAGAAAAATTCAAATCAAGTATGGAATCTTTATTGGTAATTTGAAAGGACATTTTATGGCATTTATTTTTTGAATATAATTTCTTTCAAATGTTGGCCACAACTACGCCTCAGGGTTTCCATTCGGAGGGTCCAATTTTTATATTTTTTTTTTGTTCTGAAAAATACCTCTCGATGGATCACCCTATATTTTGAAGCATATAAGCCTCCAGACTTAGCAAAGTAAGTGGGCGCAATTAAAGTGTTCACTGTAATCGTACACGTTTTTTTGCGAGATTTATTTTTAAAATTTTTCACAAATCCCCCACTGTGCGTTTGTAGTAATTCCATAAAAGGTAATGTTTACAAATACAACATAAGTAAAAGCCCATTTCCCACAATGAAGTATGGCAAAAACGTATAGAAATAAATAGAAATTTACAACTAAATAATAAATTGCGTTTCAGTTTCTTGGAAATGATTTCGCAACTGGCTACGATATCTGATGGCAGACAGATAAAGAACATTTCTTAGTGGTTGTGTGGATGTGCGGGGCATTTTAAAATTGTTATTGATATGGCCCAACGAAATGCACACTAGCACCACAAAGGCGTGGTGCTTTATCTATCCCAGTATTTATTTATTTACTTATTTTCTTTGCAAGACAATGGAATATTTCACTTTGTATGAAAGGAACACACATTGCAACGTTCTAAGAGCGATTTTGAAGAAACTAAATGCAATATTAAATTTAAAATGTCGCAGAAAGTACCTGGTCCCTTATTACTTTAAACAAACAAAAAAATGGAAACAATTGTACACACAGAGAGAAAATTGGTTGGAAATTGTTTCTAACTTAAATAATGGCGTTGCACGAGATTCACAAGGCAACTCGTTTGTTTCCAGATTATAAAACGCACAGCATTTAAGGAATGTGTTGTGATAGGCAGAAAGCTCGCCTCCTGTGTATTCTGTAATCGAGCGATCTCACATGTTATTATCGATTTGGACCTTTACATAGTAACGAAGCCAATGCCGCACGAACCAAGAAACAGAGAAAGCTTAACGCCCCGTAGCTACCAATGCAAAAGGTAGCCGACGCATTCTCTCCCTATCTAACTTAATTGCTCAACAAAACACCTCATCTACCGATGTTATATGTGCGCAGTAAAATAAAATGTTTCCAATTATTGTTGGCAGCATCAAAAGATAACCCAGGTTGCCGAACACACCTATAGGTGGCTGCCCCTGGCCGAAAAGTGATCGTTTCAGAAGACTTTTCGGCCAGAAACACTCTTTACTGCATGGACTACAGAGTCACTTAATGTGAAAGTCAACATTCCTACCACCTACTGCCCTAAAATCATTGAAACCACTTTGGACAGCCTATTACGAGCTTCTTCACATGCTACAGTTACGTGCGATAAGATGAAAAGTAGACAAAATGTCTTCAAGTCACTCGCCGGCAGTCCTTGGAAAGCTGATACAAAATCCTTGAACTCTTACAAAGTAATTGGTCTGTCTGTAGAGAACGTAAGTATGACATAGTGGAAGAAAATTAAGGACTGCCAGAATGTCGCTCTGAGAACGCCTAAAATAGTGTGTCCTTATGTCATATAGTGTGTCCTTATGACCGCCTACCTTCATGAGGAGACGAAGAGCCTTATCGTGCGCAGGCACAATTTTTTGTTGCCTAATCGTCCCAATCAGCACCTCGTGGACAGGATGCCTCTGCCCAGGCAGAACAGGTTTGAACTTCATGATCTAGAGAGATAGGTCCAGCTTTACCAAAGAGAGCCTCTAGACGTCTCAACTACCAAGCAGGTCTGAAGAACATTAATGCTGATAAAGTCGCAGCGACAGTGTTCAGCTATAGCGTAAATGTACTGTTGGGGAACAAACCCTAGTTATTTCACCAGAGTACGAGTAGAAGACGCTACCTTGGCAGGCGCGCTTGATTCTAGCTCACCAGAGATATGGGTGATGCAGCCGCCTCGTATTAAGCGCGAATTGATGGGGACATTCCGGATGTTTGTACCGCATGACCACATGACTTTTCGATGGCCCATAGGTCTCTTTGGACTCATCTACGTCAAATAGCGGGTTTCACTAACCTCGTATTGTATGTGGCAATGTATATTTGTATGTACTTAGTAGGGACATAAATAATGTTACAACATTGAACACACCCATTTCAATAGTAGAACTGAACATACCCCGTTAATGTCAATAGCGTTAGTCTGAAACGGGATTTTAAAATTGTTTTAACTTCCATCATGGAGTGGTTAGATAATGAGAACCGTATCGCTGCAATAGCGCTTTTCTAGTGTGAAATGAAAAAAAAACGATATTTTCAAACCGCTCCGGCCACTAGGAATTAGCAGCATTTTCGTCTACCGATGCATAAAAATGTTTGAGGAGGCTGGAGATGTAAAAGGCCGCCACGGGTTGGGCCGACCACGCTCTGTTCGAACACCGCATGTCATCAAAGCCGTTATATCAAGATTTCACAGAAATTCGCTCCGAAAACAGAAAATCATGGCCCGTGAGATGAATATCACGCAAAAGTCCATGAGTCGAATCATTAAAAAAGACTTGGTACTTGGGGCTTTCGAACGACGTACCGGACATTTATTGACTGCAGCTTTAAAAAAAATAGGATTGAAAAATGCAAACGTCTTTTGGTGAAGCACGCTGATAACTTGCACAGAAAAATTTTGTTTACCGATGAAAAAATTTTTACCGTTCAGGAAAAATTTAACAAGCAAAATGATCGAGTGTATGCGCGGTCATCTATGAAAGCATCTAAACTAATCTCAAGGGTGGAAAAGGGTCATCACCCAGCTTCAGTCATGGTTTGGTGGGTTGTCTCTTACGATGGGGTCACTGACCTGCATTTCTGCAAACAAAGAGTCAAAACATCGGCCAAAGTTTACCAAGAAAGCGTTTTGGAAGATGTTGTGAAGCCTCTTAACAATTCCCTGTTCCAAAACCAGCCATGGATTTTCCAACAGGAATCTGCGCCGGCCCATAAGGCTAAAACGTCCCAGGCCTGGCTTTGAAACAATTTGCCGGCGTTCATTTCCTCTGAAGAATGGCCCTCAGGCAGTCCAGATTTGAACCCATTGGGTTACAAATTGTGGACGGTTTTAGAGGACAAGGTTTGTCAGAAAAGAAACCCCAACATTGGATCTCTTAAGACTGCTTTGGTTCGAGCTGTAACCAATTTTCCAATGGACGAGGTTCGTGCAGCTATTGACGATTGGCCAGTGCGACTTAAGGCGTGTGCAAAGGCAAAAGGCGGACATTTCGAATAAGTAGATTATTTTTGGATACAATATACATCAATAAATATATTAAAAAATATTTGGTCCAAAAACATTCAGTACTTTTTATTTTACAGCATAAAACGTGTGTAACAGTATTCATGTCCTTTCTAAGTATTGTATGTCACTTTGGAAAAGTACTCGTAATATTTAAAACAAAATTGTTTTTTTATTACCGACCAAAAGACCTTAAAAAAAATTAAGAGAAGTAAAAAAATGGACATTTGGACGCCCCGAAAATGATTTTTTTGGTATGTCGTAGAGGAACTTTTTTCCTCAAAAGCTACCAAAAAATCGATTGCCGATATCGAGAAATTTTTGTCCTTACAAATTGGCCCACCCTAATAAATATATTGTTGTTACAACAACATATTTGTAGGCATCAACAGAAGGAGAAAAAAAGCTACAGAAACAAAGTATGCCGCCCATAACACAACGTTGCTTGGCGCAACAACAAGGATATATCTAAAGGTAACAAATAAAAAAAGGATCTGTTTCCACAGAAAATTTAAATGAGAAATGTAAGGGCGCGAGTGCAATTGGGGAGATGAACCGTCGACAAAAGGTCAAACATGAGACTATATGCTGTAGCAATGGTTGGTGACCAGTTCCATACTGTATGAAGCAACAACTGGGAATAGCTCTTTGTCAAAAGGTTTGGCCAAGGCTAAAGTCTGGTACCACTGGTAGTCAGAAGCCCTCCTAACGTGTTCTGGCCTGATAAGTAGGTGTGGCACTCTGAGGAATATCGTGGTGGCCAAATCTCAGGAAAAGATTCGGCTCAGTGTGGAATTGCATTGCAACCGTGTGCTAAGACCAATAGATCAGCAGTGACGTTGGTTAAGTTCATCACCTTACTAGCAGGGAAGCTATGATCCATAATTGTCATACTTTGCAGTTGGTACTGGCGGAATTGACCTAAAGGGGCGCGGGCTACGCATAAAACGTGGTACACAATGTCTGAAGCTAAAGCATCGATTAGCATGTACAAAACACGAACGCTGTGAAGATGTGGTAGCTGGTTTTTTTTATGAATACATGAAGAAAACACTTTTGCATTACGTGGTGGGGCACAGAAAATTCTGGGTGGCACGACGACTCGTTAGCCATTATTGATGAGGACAAAGAGCAAGCTTCTCGCTGATGCATATAACACCGTCATAATGGGGAGAACTATACGATGCTAGTAAAAAAAGTCGGCGTTGTCGGTGTGGGTACTGAACGAGGACAGGATGAAGCTACTGTTTTTACCTACTTAAGTCGAGACTAACCAAAAGCAGATATTCGATATTCTTTATCAAAATAATAGAGCACAGACGAAGCTACAAAAGGAAATTCGTAAAGGCAGTACCCTAGCCATACTTATATAACATAATCGAAAATCTGACTCTTACGACATTCCTACAGCTTGTAGTCATGGCGAATCGTACATGGCTACATGAGGCCGAGTACATGAAGACTGCCGCAACATCGAAATAGATGACGAGTTCGTCAATTTTGGATCAGCCATAAATAAACAAAATGATATTAGCCAGGAAATTAAACGAAGAACCATTTTAGCGAATGGGTGCTACTTTGGGCTTTATAAGTGTTAATCAAATGTTTGTGTATTCGCTTTGCTACAACCCCACTAAGCACCATTTACAGGTAGCACGAAGTTTTTGGTCTCTTGGTCCCTATCAAAACAACCTGTCCTTTTGTTTCTTTTTTTTCTTATTATATCAGAGGTTCGAGAATAAATGTAGGCCTAAAAACTTATCAGCATGACTACTAACATGGAGATGGATATTAAAGATGGATTTTATAAATTTTGACCGATATACCATTGACCCGTCATGCCCTAGGCCAAGATTATTTTTCGTTCGCTTATCTAAGAGCTTCATATCTGAGATTGCAATGCAATTTATCGTGTGGAACGTGTAAAGCCAAGTCCCATACCGAATTGGTATTAGCAATTGAAAGGCACACGCAAAAGTTAAATAATTGCCAGGCCTAAAGTTGAACCGATACTGGATAATAAAGTTTTTGGCATACAACATAAAAATGCCGTTGGAGCCTTAGTTTGATGTTTGCCTTTTTAAAATTGTTATTCATAACATTTCTACTCCAGTTCAATCAACTCAATCTTCTTACACTTACACAATTTAATTTCATGTTTCACTTTTTTTCTTTCTAAACTTCCGATATTTCCCCATGCAGCTCTTGTTGCTAAAACCTACAGCGTTGTGTTATGGGCAGCATTTTTATACTAACGGCTGCGATTGTTTTAGTGTATTGCCGTTGCTTTAATCGCACCGCAACATTGAACATTGAACTGTCTTGAAATTACACATTGGACGATCATTGCAATTGGAATAGCCGAATTTGAAGTTGCAATCACCGACTCAGAATGGCGGTAGACCTTTTAGAAAACGTCTAAGCAGTGCTTGCTTGACAATGCCAGAACATTGAAAATGTACGAGTGCGTTTGTATTTTAAACGCTACATTTTGACGACCGTATTCGAAGTTTTCTTACACCTCATTACCATTAGCAATACCAGGTAATGACATCACATTACCAGGCGATCCCAAGACAGCCTGTTGTATTCACCGGATCTTCCCGAAGTAGCAATTATTCGGCCAAGGAATGTGACAGCGGCACTACGTGAAACTACAACAAAAAAAATTCTTACTAGGCAATGACATCGCGTTATTAGGTAAGGGCATTACAGATCTAGGTAGTGATATTGCATTACTAGGTAAGGACATCACATTACTAAGTGATGATATTACACTAAACTTAGCATGAATTTTAGGTGAAAATTGTTTTAGTTAACGGGCAGTTCAGCTCATTTTAAAAATCTACGAATTTCTATTTGTAAAACTGCAATATAACATAACTAGGTAATGACGTCACATTACAATGTAATGATAACACATTATTGAGTAATGACTGCATATTACTAGGTACTGTCAAAACATTACAAGGTAATCGATTCTTGTTGCATTTTAATTGAACTTTGTAAGTTTCGAGTAACTCGTTAGAAACGCGTTAGGTTTTCAGTAAATCCTCTTTCTCTTCCTCTCTATAGTTTAAAAATTCTTTGCATTTGTATTTATGAAACTTCAACTCTCTCTATCTTTCATTCTTTTATTCTGACTGTGACCGGCCCAAGTAAGTAAGTAGTTTAAGAGAAATGGAACATCTAACATTTCTCAGAGAAGTTTTATTACCTATTAAATGCCGTCGACAACGAGATAGAGAATACGATCTCAGGATGGTTGAAATTTCTTCATAAAAAGCTTTAGCCGTTTGGAGGCGGCTTTATACGGTGGGCCCTAGTCGGCAAGTATATGTTAATATTTAAATGTTGAGTTAAATAAAAAATGAATTCAATGAAAGTAATTTAGTTTTTTAATGACACAAACGACCCTCGCAGTAACGACTAACAAATTCGTGTGCAAATAGGCAAAGGTGTTTTAAATTTCAGTTTTCAAATGCAAATAGACGTTCAATTTTTGACTTATTTGCTGAAGTGACACTGAAAAAGGTATAGCAACAATGGCAAAGATGTGGGAAATGCCAAGTGTTGAATCCATTCTTGGGAAACAAAAACAAAGACGTTAGTTAGAATAAAGAAATAGACGCTATTCCAGTAATGTACGTAGTTCGGAACGTACATATATTCCGATCCAGGGCACATATAAAAGCCCGAAATATTTTCGATTGACTTATCATTTCTCTGCGGTGCTTGGGAAAGAAGTCAGTTTCGAACCGACAATGAATCACATAAAATTGATCTTGATTGTGGTTTTGGCCAGCCTTTGTGCGGCGACAAATGGTAAGTGCTGGATGGATTAAGGATCCTTAAGTTTAATTGTTTCATAACACGTTTCTGTTTCTTTGAGTAGCCAAAAAAATTATTAACTGCTATTATGGCACTTGGTCCGGCTATCGCGAAGGTAATGGCAAATTCGAAGCTTCCAACATTGATCCCAACTTGTGCACCCACGTCAGTTATTCGTTCTTTGGCATCGAGCCGTCTGGCCAATTTAAGGTATTGGATACATGGCTAGACTTGGATAGCGGTCGGGGTAAGTTCAACAGAAATATCCCAGTGGTATCACACGAGCTACGATTACCTTCTGGTTCTTGTTCTTTACAGCTATGATAAAACACACCATGGACCTGAAGAAGAAAAATCCGGCTTTGAAAGTTTTAGCCGTTGTAGGCGGCTGGAATGAAGGCTCTCCGAAATACTCCGCCTTGGCCGCAGATGCTAACAAGAGGAAACTTTTTATTAGCTCCGCTTTGAAATTCATCAAGGAGCATGGATTTGATGGTTTGGATTTGGATTGGGAATACCCAGCACGTGAGGGCGGAGCACCCCAAGACAAACAGAACTTTGTGACTCTTTTGAAGGAACTAAATGCAGCGTAAGTGAAAGAGTTAAATTTATAATGGCAGGGAATGTGCTGACATGGTTTTTCTTCCAGCTTGAAGCCTTTGAACTTGGAATTGGGCATTGCTGTCGGTGCCAATTCAGCCGAAGTGCCCACTTCGTACGATGTACCCAATATTGCCAAATACGTCGACTTTATCAATGTCATGACCTATGATTTGTCCAATGAGCGGACATTGTCGTTCAATGCTCCTCTGAAGGGACAGGGTAACCTCAATGTCGAAGATGCCATTAAGTTCTGGCTGCAACAGGGTAAGTGGACCAAAAATGCTCTCTCCCTTTAGATTATAACACTGTGCTTTGTTCTTTAGGTGCCCCGGCTTCCAAATTGCTTTTGGGCTTGGCCTTCTACGGTCATCACTTCAGCTATTCGCAACAACCCACCCCTGGCTCTCCGAGCAGCGGCAAGGGCAACCCCGGTCCATTCACCAAGCAACCCGGTTACATAGGCTACCATGAAATTTGCAATTTGATCAAATCTTCGTACACCACGAAATTCGACGACGCCTACGGCGTGCCCTACAGTTACAATGGCAACCAATGGATCGGCTATGACAATGTCAAGAGTATCGAAATGAAAGTCCAATTGGCCAAATCGTTGAATTTGGGCGGTGCCATGGTTTGGTCCCTGGAAATGGACGATTTCCGTGGCGATTGCGGTGAGAAGTATCCTCTGCTCAATGCCATCAATAGGCAATTTGGCAACCCTAGTTCTGGGGGCGGCACCAGTTCGGGAGGTGGGCAATCGAATGTCACCCAAAGACCATCTGTCCCAGTTGCTACTACCGCTGCTCCCGTCACAAATCGTCCATCCGGATCGGGTTGTAAAACCGACGGGTTCTTTACCAACGAGACAGATTGCACGCGCTTCTTCCGCTGCGTCGCTGGTACACGTTACGATCAATCCTGTCCCGCCGGTTTGAAATTCGATATCGTGTCATCGACTTGCACTTGGCCAGATTTAGCTAATTGTGGATATTAATTAGCCGCAGTTGTATTCAATAAAGTTTGAAGCACATACAAGTGAAAGGTTTAATTCTATTTCAAAAAGATAAAACTTCGTTAAAGCCAGGGTTGCGTAAAAAAGTTTGGGTTCGGAGTTTGGCAAAGTTGGCCAAAGTCGGAAAACAATTTTAAATCTGTCTCAAAAAACGTAAAAGTTTTTTAATTCGGCCCAAAAGGCAAAAAAAATCCTTTTAAGGGCTTAAAGGTACCTCGGAAAAAAGTACAGATTTTGTAGTATTTCCTTTACAATCATAATTTTTTGTGAACTTACAATGACTAAAATCGGTTTTGTTAGTTGGGACGCACTCAATAGTACCAAAAAAAATCGGCACGTGTGGGATCATTGGTCAATATGGACATGCGGTTACTCAAATTAAAGCAAATTTTGCTACGAATCCAAATATTCGAATATGGATTTATTTTAAGATTTTGGTTGATATTAGGGCGGCCTCAAGGGCCCAAAAGCGCCGGTAAATATGGTCAGGTGAGTTGCTAAATTTATGTCATTTCGTAACGAATAAAAATATGAGTTTGTTATTATGATAAGGCTAAGATTGGGTTTGGACTCATGGAATGGGCCACTTCAATTCTAAAACTCTCTTCTGTATACACATGTATACTAGAGCTGCTATATGTGAGGAGCAAAATAGAAAGGGACCTAAGGTTAAAAACTAGTTTTGTTCAGGAGAGCCATTTTAAAGATTAGGTCCCTTTCTATTTGCGCTTAGAATCGTCGATTTCACTTTCATAAAACGCGCATATCTCTGGGAGGGAACACTTGTGGGGCATGGGATCGGTCTCCTTCGATGCTCAGATGTTGTCCACATCAAAAAAAGAAAAAAAATGAAAATTGATTTTTTTACCCTTAGGTCCCTTTCTCTATGCGCTGTCACATATATATTTCTGGCCTAATAATGAAAATGCGAAAATTTATCATTAAAAATGGTTGTATTGTTTTTCAAAGTTTTCTCCACACTTTTGCATGCGCTCACACCAATTGTTGAAGCACTTTTTCCACTCTGATTGAGACACCTCCAAAACATGGTTGTTGAACGCTTCAACAGCATCTTCTAGCGACGAAAATCGTTGACCACGCATTTTTCCTTGATGTGCGGGAATAAAAAGAAGTCATTGGATGCCAAGTCAGGGCTGTAAGGCGGATGAACCATCAATTCGACGTTTTGGCCGGTCAAAAAGGCGCTGGTTTGAGCCGATGTGTGAGAGCTCGCATTGTCTTGGTGCACAATGATTCGTCTTCTCTTGTTCGTTTTTCGAATTTCTCCGAAAACTTCAGGCAAACAAATTGTGGCGTACCACTCAGAATTGAACGCCCTACGCTGCTCAAGCGGAACAGTCACCATACGACCAGTTTTGCCGAAGAAACAGGCGACCATATGCTTCGAAGTGCTTCTACTACGAACAACTTTCGTTGGATTTGGCTCGTCTTCGAAAACCCACACGGTCGATTGCTGATTTGTATCGGGCTCATACGCATAGATCCATGATTCGTCACCTGTGACGATCTTATAAACATTATTTGAAGCACCACCGTATTTTTTCAAAATTTCTTTGCACCAATCGACACGAGCCTTTTTTTTAAGCGATTGTAAAAATGTGCGGGATCCAAGAACAAACTTTTTTTACGTCCAGGTGTTCATGCAATATCGAATGTATGCTAGTGGAAGAAATGCCCAAGGATGCCTCTATCTTACCGTAAGTCACATGACGATCTTGCAATATAAGTTCACGCAAGGCATCAATTTTTTCTGGCACAACGGCCGTTTTTGGACGACCTTCGTCTTTGAGCGGGCGTCGGCCACGACTGAATTCATACAACCAGTTTTTCACTGTGCTATAGGGTGGTGCTTCATCGCCATACAAAGATTTAAGTTCATCGATGCACTCTTGTCGTGATAATCCACGTCGAAAGTTGTGAAAAATGAACGCACGAAAATGTTCACAAGTTAATGCCATTTTTTTGCAAAATTGATTTTTTCAAGTCACTGTAAACAACAGAAATGATGGTCGTACGTCAAAACGTTCTGAGTACGTTTATGCTAAAAAATGTCAAACTTTCCAATGGAAATGTCAGATGGCGCCAGGCAACACTTAGTGTTGCCTTGACCATAAATATATAGCAACCCTCGTAATCTGCTTTTAAAAAATAATCTTGTAAGCACACATGTATAAAATTATACATTTCCAAAAGAGCGCTTTACTGAGGTGCATTTTCGACCGCACTAGAAAATGGTAAATTTACGTAACTAAAAAATATCTGGGCGAAACGCAATGCTGCGTACTGATATGGCTGCTGATATTCCAAAAAACCCTAACTGGGCTGTGTGCAAACTTGCGGAGTGACGACCAAATACCTCCATTTGCGGGTATTTTTCTCTACCATTTTAGAAATTGTGTGATTTTTTTTAAAAAGGCTTCTTGAAAATGTACTTTTTATTCAAATTTCATCCAAATCGGCATTTTTCAAAAGGCATCTTAAAAATGTAATTTCTATAAAGGTAAGCTTCCTCTAAATTTTATAAAAAAAAGTATAGTTTTAGAGAGCATTGTGAGTTTTTTTCAACTTCGGAGCCATGTTACATGACACTTATTCTGGCTATAGGTCTATAAATGCTCCTGTTAGCTCGAATGCACCTTACCTATAGCTAAAAAAAAAGTGTGAATATTCATGAAACTTCGACAGAGTCTGAAGTTTATTTTTAATTTCCCCAACCACTGTGCGACAGCAAATTAAATATTGGGCCGTGTAATTTAATCAATTTCCCTCGCATACAAATAAAAGCCTATCGCTGATTGTCATATGTGAGATAAGACATTTCATTGAGCAGCGTTTAGTAGCGTTAATTAATCACGGCGCAATGCGTATTTACTCCAGTAATGAAAATGAATCTCGTGCTCGACCTATACGAGCATAACTTCGACTACATCGCCGGTCTTTCCAATGTCTGGCATAGGCCGATAAGTGTATGCATATGTACGTATGTATGCTTTTAAGAGAAATGGCTTATGTGTAAATGGCAAACTAATCAGACAATATTTTTCTTCAGAAAATGTGAAGTCCCACATATGAGTGCACCACTCTGTCATTTAATATCCGGACAATTGAGTTTTGCAAAAATAACTAAGAGATAATACAACTTAAAAAGGCTAATGCCAGGCGGGTTGACTACACCACTCTGCTGCTGAGAAGAATCCGCACCTATGTCTATAGTTTGAGCAAGGCCGGACTTTGACTTTACTTAATGTGACTTCTTGAGCGCAAGGGACATATTTCGTGGGGACTCACGCTAGAGATAAATCAAGCTTTAAGTGTTGTAAAGCGGCAGGACCTTAAATCGAAAAGATACAAGGTCCCGCCTAGAGCTACATGGCCTTAAATGGGGAATGACCTTTGTATTAGGGCTATATTAAAATATGTGCCGATATTTCCCAGTATCATCAGAGCTATTGGTCGCTTATAAATGGAGCAACAAAACCTTAAACCGAAACTTAAATCGGGAAAGACGTTTGTGCGGAGGCTGTTCAAAAACATGGACCAATAAGGCCCAATTTCACCAGAGTATATTGTTAGTCGCTTATAACGCTCTATGAGAAATTTGGCTTCAATTGGGTTCTCTCGGGTTTCAGCAGATCTCGGCGAAAGTTACAGAAAAAACTAAGTCCATTACGCATTACTTATGTTGGCCTTACCTTGATCTACACTTATGGTTGTATCCAAGACTTGTAATTCTATAATGCGCCTCAGGTAATCACCTATGTGATTCATTAATTCTTTTGTATACATTTTCGTTTGTTTTTGATTTTTCTTTTCTCCTTGTTTTTGTTTTTCTTTTAAATTCCGTTTCTCACACACACCCGTAAATTTGCGTGATTAAATTGAAAATGTCTGTGCGAATCTTCTGAGTCCGAATAATTTACAATGGAATTTTGAATTTACGACTTCAACATTGTCTTCTGCATGGACGACACCGCAAGTGTTGTTTGTACGATAGGTTGCACCGAATGACTAATTGTAGGACGGCGGGAGCGTTTCATTCTTTGAAGAGCAGCGAATGAATACAAAAAAAAAAACAATTTTGTTTTCGTTTTTTGTTTAATGTTTTTTCATGTTCACTTTGCTTAGTTTCTTTTTTCCACTCAGCCAGCGTTTATCAGTAGAAGAGCATACAAAAACGACAACAACACAAATAATGGAAAAGCAAAAGTTTTAACTTTTCTGTTTGAAGGGGTTCTTGATAAAGACTTAGAGCTTTGCCTGTCATACGGGTACTACCGATATAGGCACACTCCGAGATACCATTCCAGCTGAACAGCCAGCCTGACTGATAAGAACAGAGACCGTTGGAAGGCGTAGCAATGAATACGAGTACCTCGGGAAAGTCGGTATATTTTTTTGTGGGCATAGCAAAACTCTCTCGTCTTCGATTGCGCTCAATATGTGTGTTTACCTTTATCAACACACTGCCTTATTTGTCTAAATACACTGAAAGAAACAATTGACAGTTTAAATTTCAAGATAACAGTGCATTTCAAATGAACGTCGAGTCCACAAAAAAAGAGTGTTCACAGAGATAAAAATCAAAGCGAAATCGTTTAAAACCTTACAAAATCGGGTTGGACCTTTATATGCCTATACAATTGATAGATATTCAGTTCGACTTAGCGATTGTTATATACGATAGCTTTACTTTACTTTTAAGTACTTTTGCTGAAATAAATATTCATTACAAAAAAAGACAATAATACTAGATTTTATTTGGCATCTACAGTGTTTAAAAACGAAAGAAAAAATATTGACGGATAGTCCATTGGTTGGCAATAAGAACTCCTTTTCAATTACATAAACAGCTTTTTATTTGGTACCGCCGAAAGATAGTTCATTACGATAACAAAAATAATGCTTTTGCAATGTAATTTCCAACGGCAGAACTGATTTGAACTAATATTTTTCTCTTTGTGTAACCAAAACTTGGCGATAACAATAAATCAATTCTAATACTCGAACAATTGTTTATCCAAACCGACTACGTGATACCCAACACCACCACAGCATGTTTCGTGAAAACGTAGACGGATATAGTCTACGAGTAATTCCACTAGGTTTGGTTATAGATTATACCTAACGCCTTATGCAAAATTTGAACAAGATTCTATTCTCATTGCGAATATAAAAACATTCGCCTCCAAATCAACAGCCACAATGTTCTCTGCATGGGCTGCAGAGGTGCAGTAGTCTCTTAAAGTGAAGGTCGCTGACGCCAACGTTCCGACCACCAACTTTCCCCAAAACCTTGGGGCCACATTAGACAGGCTTTTGTGTGCCTCTGCACATTCAACAGCTATCTGCGATAAGCTTAAAAGTAGGAACAAGGTCCGCAAGTCACTACCCAGCAGTACCTGGAAAACTGATAAAGAAACCTTGTTGGCCTCGTACAAAGCGAAAATTCGGCCTGTAGCGAACAATCAGCGCCGGTGCGGTCGGCGAAGTTGAGTATCACACAGTGGTAGAAAATTCAATCCTGCCACAATGCCGCACTTAGAACATGAACAGAGTGTCTTGCTCTACGTTATTTAAGGACCATCTAAAAAAGGAGACGAAGGTTCGTACCGCGCGCAGACAGTTTCTTGTTATCTGAGCATTATCTACACGCAGAAAAAAAGTATGGTTGGGGTGACAATATTCGAAGAAGATAATTCTATTGTTGGATATATGGTTGTGACACAACAATATTATGATCCTCGCAACAATAGTATGATTCACACATAACCATACTATGATCCCCACAACCATAGTATGATTCACACATAACCATACTGTGATCCCCACAACCATAGTATGATCCTTACAACCATAGTATTTTTCTCATACAACCATAGTATAATCCTCACAACCATAGTATGAATCACAAGCAACCATACTATGATCCCCACAACCATAGTATGATTCACACTCAACCATACTATGATCCCCAAAATTATTTATTAGGATTGGTTATTGTTGTTATTCAAAAATAGAGGTTTTTATTAAATTAAATTGCATTACTATTAGTTCATAGCCAGAATTGGAGCCATGTTTTTACGAGTATTAAACATTTCATTTAAGAAACAAAAATATATATTCCAACGGTCAAAAATACTTTTAGTTGCCAGCAGGGGTGAATGCTACTTCACCATCCGTAGACACCAAGTAATGAGTGTGATTAAACCATGATCAATGGCTATATACTTAAGTGCAGGCAGATTTTAAATAAACGAGAACCAGTCGTTATTAGAGTATTTCACCGAACAAAGTAAACACAATAAAAATCCCTCGAACTACCTTCAGAATGTTGTTGTTTTTTTAATGGGCAGCAACCATTCACTGTATCGTGTGTATGTGTTTTTTTTGTATATCAAAAAAACATACGCACACACATACATGTTTGCTCTACAAAACCTGTTTTGTTATGTTCATAGTCACAACCATACTGTATGATTGCCGTAATCATATTTTTGTTAACGTTAATTTTAAAAAACAATACTTTTGTTGCACCAACCATGTTTATATGGTTGCTACAACCATATTTTCATTTCTAAATTTGGCAATAATACTATTGTTACATTTCAACAATAGCAATATTGACGCAATCATACTATTGTCAAAATGAAATTCAAAAAACAATACTATGGTTGCGACGAACATGCTTTTGTTGGAGAGAACATGTTATTGTTGCGGTGACCATAGTGTAACCATATCTTTTCTCTGCGTGTACGCAAAACGGCTGACGCCCGAGTTCTGGCTTCGCTGAGGTCAGGATAGAAGGGACTTTGCTGCAAACGACTACCACGAAAAATCACATATGTGACAGTGCATAGAGAAAGGGACCTAAGGTTAAAAAATCAATTTTCACTTTTTTTTGATGTGGACAACATCTGAGCATCGATTGAGACCGATCCCATGCCCCAAAAGTGTTCCCTCCTAGAGATATGCGCATTTTATGAAAGTAATGGTACACCAAAGTTACACGTATTTAAATTTTTAAAATGGCTCTCCTGAACAAAACAGGTTTTTATCCTTAGGTCCCTTTCTTCTTTGCGCGTCACATATGGGGATTTTCTGCAAAGCAGAACAATCAGATTTTATTGCATGATTTTAAAGCATATCTCACAATATGATGCTAAGTGAACGAACAGGTGGGTCGATGCGCATTTTCCGCGCAACGCGCCGCTGAAGATTTCGATGAGTTTAGAAGACATTGTTTTCAAATAGTTATGACTTTGGACAAAGTTAAGATATTTTAACGCGCGAAGATTAGGGATTAATAAAATACAAGTTGAACAGGTATTAGCCGACTAAAGAACACTTGTATCTACATAAGGCAAGTTTTAAGAAATGAAAAAGTACGATATACAGGGTGGAGCGCAGTAATTTGCTTTTTTACACTGTGGGCTGTGGTGGCACTGTTGGTCGAAAAGAGTGGAGAGTGTGCGTGGCTTATAGTGGCCGACGAGAGATTTGTATTCGTCTGCCTTTCAGTTGTCATCATGCATTGGACACGTGAGGAGAGATCATTTTGTGTTGAAGCGTATTTTTTAATTGCGCACTCGATCATTACAGTGCAGCGTGCTTTTCGTTTACAATGCCACTGCACACACAGCGAGAGTTACCATGAATTGTTTGAATCAAATGGTTTCCTGGACGGCTTATCTCTTTGAGGGGCGATGTGAACTGGCCGGCACGCTCACCAGACTTAGCCCCATGCGATTTTTTCCTTTGGGGTTACCTGAAGTCGAAGGTGTATATCAACCGTCCCAACACCTTGGGAGACCTACTTAACAATATTGAGGCTGAAATTCTCAGAATGTCAGTCGACATGCTTGTTAGAGTTCATGAAAACTTGAGAAAACGTATGCAGCAGTGTGTGGATAGCGAAGTTCGACATTTTGCCAGATACACTATTTAAAACCATGTAATTTAAAAATTCCCTTACCGTTCAATATAATTAAAATATAAAATAAATTTTTCTAAGGTTCATAATTTTTTTTATCCCAAACAAGCAAATTTCCGCGCTCCACCCTGTATTATCGTGGCTGTCCACTGCTTTTGTCGCGATTTCGGATCCGTGACTTCCTTCATTAATGCAGAAACCATCGGTAGCATTCAACTCTAGGCTCAAACCCGTCAAGTCCACATCCAAACCGAAATGCGATCACGGAAGTTAAGATGGATTGGTGATGCTATTGCGAAGGCCACACTGTGACATAAGCAAAGACGTAATCGACTGGAATACCCAAGGCTGTCGTAGAATTAGATGCCCAAGACACGCCTGGCGTAAACAGTTCCACAAAGGAGCTCAGAATAAACAATACATCAAAGTAGCTAAAGTTTCTCGCTGCAGATAAAAAAAAATGATCGGAGTTGTTGTTAAAGGAACAAAAGAAATTTATACAAATATATATGGATGATAATATGGGCTGGGCTGCCATGGACCAATTACGACACGGCTCGTAACTTACTATATTAAATGTGAGCGAAAACGGATGTAGAATGTAGCTTGTATACAACACATTTTTTTGCCAACCGAATGTTGGTGGTACTAACCATACTATATCGCTACAACAACGTTGAACGTTGATTGGATACACGGCAATATTCAGTAGTGGCAACTTACTAAATCGATTGAAGAGACCAAGTATCGGTAACCCTAACTAATTAGAATGGAAATTGGAACTGCATTTCTAAAGTACATGTATTGGTTTACCAAAATCACATTTATTTTAAAAATTGTAGACACTTTAAAACCAAAATTGAAAATTTTTGGCCCGCTTTTCCAATGTTATTCATATAATTGGTTGGTTGTCATAACCATCAGTTGTGGCAACCAATAGTTTTACTGAATTCGGTTGGTACAACCGACTAATTGGCTATAAGAATCGTAATATTATTGTAGCTATCATCTTATGGTAAGTCGAACCATGTAACCATTAATACCATGGAATGTTGAAGATTTTAAGAGAAAGTATGTTTATCCAACCGAATATTTGTGGTTCGGATCGATTTTCAACTGATTTTCTCACTGTGAGCGGAACCACCTTAAATCGGGAGTGTCCTTAGCATGAAGACTTTACAAATACTGAACGAATTCGCTGTCACAACCGAACAATTTTGCCAACCAATTTAATGTGTTTCAGTGTACTCGGAATATTCTATCAGTTTCACCGAATGTTGATTCAAGCATTCGAATATTCAGTACATGAAATTTCAGAATTTAAAAAAAATTTTAAGCACTTAAAGGTAAATTTTAAAAATTTATTCAAATAAAATAAGGTTTCAGTCATATCAAGACAAAATTGCCTTATGTCAACATTTGGTCTTCTTTTACGATTTCGCTTGGCATTAGTGAATGATATTTCAATAGGCTCTCAGATATGTATTTTTCCAATGGGTAGAAGGAATGGATAAATGCTTCATTCTTATTTTTATGTTCAGAAATATGATTATATATTTGTTGTAAGTTCTTCTCTAAAGCAAATTTTTTTACGACAAGTCGCTTTTTTCTTCTGTTTAATTCCTAATAGTTTAGGCAAAAGTTTGCTTAGTTTCAACAAATGGTTACGCTAAAGGAACGAGAAATTCTTTAAACTGCACCTAAATCACTGAACTAAACGCTTAGAACGAATTATTTATTTTAAACGTCGTTCGTATTCATATTCACGTCTCAGATCGTTCCATGGTGTTAACGACTTGTACGCCACCGTCTACAGTCAGCAAAACAAAAGTAATTTTCATCTATTTTTTCCATAGACGTAGGCTGTTGTGCTGTAGTCGTTCTCATTTTCTTCGTCATCATTTAATTATCCTTAAGAACGGAAATTATTATTCAAATTAAGTTCAACAAGGCAGTCATGCCCTCTACATAAGCATCAGCATCAACGTCATCATCATCGCATCTAGCAGCCGCCAGTCAACGTCATCTACTCCATGGACGAGCTGTAGGCTGTATGCACCTAAACGTTATTAAGGGACACCTACGTTTTTACATATCACGGGGCAATGCATCTCCAACTGTATCGTGGCGCAATGTATCCCGACGACTCTGCGTGCTCTGCCCTTTTTCTTCTGTTCTATGCCCGGGAATACTTTTACAATCTGGATGGAATGCAGCACAAATGATGATGAGATGCATAGAGAGATGGTTGCTTGTAAGATGGCTGGCTGGGTGGATTGCTGGCTGGATGGATTGCTGGATGGATGGCTTGCTGGTTGGTTAGGATGCATACGATAAACTTTCAACATTGTGTGTCATCATGGCAACAGCAGCAGCAGCCACTGCCACAGCAACATCAGCAATGATAACAGCGGGCACGAGCAGTGACAATGATGACACACTCGGCTGCTTCTGTAAATGTTTGTATTTGTTTTTGTAATTGAACGCCTACTTTTTTGTGTTCCAACAACAACGGCCCAACAAATGCATCATCATCATCATGGGTATCATCATCGACATCGCCTCGATAGTGTTGGGGAAAAAAAGATGGAACAGCGAACACCACTCACTGCTCGTTGATATGATAGTAAATGTATCTTTCAGATGATATGCGGGACACACATGCGAGGGTCTTTAAATAAGTGTGGTAACCATGCAAGGAGAACACTACCGAGTTTTCTGCCAACCGAATGTTGGTAATTGCACGTACTATTCATGTATTCCATCTAAACAGCCGAATGTTGATTGGGTACACGATAATTTTCAGAAGTGAAAACTGAAAGTATCGGTTGAAGAGACAAAGTATAAACCTAAATAATTAGGATGATTATAACTCCTATAATTGGTTGTTATTATAGATTATTGGTTAAAAAAAACTCTTTGAATTCGGTTGTCATATCCACGAAAAATAGTTAACTGGACCAACGAACAATAGTTAACTTTACCAACTAATGGTTAAATTTGATGTGTTCGTTATCTGATCGAAATAACAAGAGACAAAGTATTGGTAACCCTAACTAATAAGGATGAATATAGTTTTTATAATTGGTTGTTATTATAGATTATTGATTATAAGAACTCTTTGAACTCGGTTGTCATAACCATGAGCATTTGTTAACTGCGCCAACTGATGGTTACATTTTATGTATTCGTTAACTGATCGAAGTAATAAGTTTTTTATTTAATTTTTACATTTAATGATTTTTCAAATATATTTATTCTGTTATTTGAATTATAAACAGGTTTTTTCAAAACTTGGTTTTTATTTTCGATTCTAATTAAATTTGTATGCGCTGTGGAACGATTAATGCACCAAATTGGCAAAATTTAATTTTGGTTTTAGTGATAAAAAAAATGTGAAGATAAAGCTGATTATGAAACTTTATTTGAGTAAAATAAAATGGACTTTTTGATCTAAATAATTCCGATTACGTGTCTTGGCTACATGTGATAAAAAATATATACCCTCATATTTTGTAGGTTATAAAAAAAAGACAATTAAAAAAATAAATTTTATAAATCGCCTCGCTGTGTAGATTTAGGTTTTTAATCTGAACATAACTTAGTCACTATCTGATCATAACTTATCTGAATATCTTATCTGAACATAACTTATTCACTAAATTTTATTAGCAAATTTATTTCTTTTAAAAAAAAAATAGGACGAAAACGGCCGTTTTGATGTTAGTCTGATTTGATTGTAAACGATATATACTAAAATAATAGTTTAATTTTGTAGAAAATTTCAACCCAAAAACGGCAATTTTCAAAAACTTCTATAATTTCATTTAAAGCAGGACACGCGCGAACTGAAATTGGACAACCTTTTTATGAAACATAAAAATACTTCAACTCTTGTTAAAGTATTATTTGTGCATTTTTTCGAAAAAAAACATGAAAAGGTAACTCCAATCTTTGAAATAGCATGTTTAAATGTTCTACGAAAATTAACTCCATATGATTTCACTTAAGACATCTAATCACGCAAATTCGCCTAAACAAGGAATTATTACTAATTTTTACTTACTTCATACGGTATAGCGTTGCAAAATAAAAATTTCCTTTGCATTTACGAGTATTTACCCCTCCGAAAAAGTCAGAACTAAACGGGGTTTCGTTACTACAATCAATTTATTCGTTGTCACCAACAAATATTGGTACCCAAGTAACATGCACTTCATATTTGGTTAGTTATCATAATCACCAGTTGCCGCAACCAATAGTCTTAGTGAAATCGGTTGGTATGATCGACTTATTGGCTGTACGAATCGTAATATTATTGTAGCTACCAGCTTAAGGCAAGTGGAACAATGTAACCACCAATACCATGTTGGGATGTTTGTGATTGCAACAGAAAATATGTTTTTCTAACCAAATATTTGTAGTTCGCACCGATTTCCAACTGATTTTTTTCCTGTGGGTAGTAATGTTTGCTGTGAACCAAACATATAAATGTTTGAAGCATGCTCCAAACAATTATATGTTCCCTGCATAATATGTTTGCATGCAATCATATTTTTAACATATTTTCCTGTTGTTGGCTGCCGTAAGCGGGAGAGTGCGACACAGTCCTGGAAAACCAATTCGCTACATAGACTCAACATGTCACTCACTAGCCTTATGTGGAGTTGTCCCGATGGCCTTGCATTTTTGCTAAAAAGTTCCACTACATTTTGCAGCTTGAGTCATACGACAATCCGCTTTAATATTCTCAGGTTGGAGCTTAGGGCTGCTCTAAAAAATAACGATTTTGCTTGAAATAGAATATTTTCTGACAAAGCGCATTTTCAGAGGATAGGAAAATCCGCACATGATTGTCGAGAAGCCAATGCACCCTTAGATATGAATAGTTTGGAGCGTTGGTATCATTGCTCCATATTTCGAAATGCTCCTGGAAACCCATGTGGCGCTACAGTGGTATAATAAACCATCATTTTATGCTACAACCGATGTGCTACCATTGTCATGCTACAGAATACAGAAATTGTGTTACTCATATCAGCACTGAATAACTGAAATCGGTCAAGGCCGACTATGCGATATCCTACACGACTGAGTTATTTAGAAGATCTCGCTTCTATGTGTGGAGTTCAGGTATGGAAAGGATTTCCCATCGAAAAACTCATTTGTATTGAAGCTGTATACAGGGTGAAGCTCGGTAATTTGCTTATTTAGGAATGAAATAAAAAAATTATGAACCTTAGAAAAATTTATTTTATATTTTAATTATATTGAACAGTAAGGGAGTTTTCAAATTACTTGGCTTTAAATAGTGAATCTGGAAAATGCCGACCTATGCTATCTACACACTGCTGCATACGTGTTCTGAAGCATGTCTAATGGTAGCCTGCCAATTTCGGCCTCAATATTGTTAATTAGGTCTTCCAAGGTGTTGGGACGATTGATATACACCATCGACTTCAGGTAGCCCCAAAGAAAAAAATCGCATGGGTCTAAGTCTGGTGAGCGTTACATCACCCCTCAAAGAGTTAAGCCGATCAGGAAAAATTTGCCTCAAACAATTCATGGCAACCCTCGCTGTGCAGTGGCACCATCCTGTTGGAACCATGTATCCTCTAATTGCATTGCCTCAAGGCTTATAAAAAAGTCTGGAAATGCCAAGAGCAAGTGGTCGCTTCCGAGCAGAGCGTTTCGGAGATTGCAGTACTGCTGCTCTAATGTTTTGTAGTGTGGTAATCCTTCTCTCAAGTCCCCTTAGTATATGTGACGCGCAAAATAGAAAGGGACCTAAGGTTAAAAACCAGTTTTGTTCAGGAGAGCCATTTCCCTTTCTATTTGCGCTTAGAATCGTCGACTTCACTTTCATAAAACGCGCATATCTCTGAGAGGGAACACTTTTGGGGCATGGTTTCGGTCTCATTCGATGCTCAGATGTTGTGCACATCAAAAAAAATTAAAATTGATTTTTTTACCCTTAGGTCCCTTTCTCTATGCGCTGTCACATATAGTCCCCTTAGTATCGATGTTTTGTGGTGTTGTAATCCTTCTCTCAAGTCCCCTTAGTATACATGACCCATCTCTGCTTTTCTCAATGAAGTTACGAAATTTACAATGGATTGGCGTCCGGAACACATCCGAGTGGGGGAACAGCGAATCGTAAACGAAAATCACGCTCCACTGCTTCAACCCAAAATGACCTCTCCTCACATGTCCAATGCATGATGGCAACTGAAAGGTATACAAATACAAATCTCCCGTCAGCCACTATAAGCCACGCACACTCTCCACTCCCTTCTACCAACAGTGCCGCCACAGCCTGCAGTGCAAAAAAGCAAATTAGCGCGCTCCACCCTGTATCTATCAATATCTATATGTATACAACTTACATCAGACTAAAAATGGAATACTTATACAAATCCAACATATATGCGCACGTGCTCCAAAATCATTTAATGCTGATAGACGACAGTGTGGGGTGCATGTTGCTGTCCTATCGTTACGTGTTTATCAGACATCTGATGTCTTTTGGATCCTTTTGATTTTTAACAATCAAAAAATAAAATTAAATCATAAACATCAGATTTTTCTCTGCTCTTGAAAATATTTTAGCCAAAAAATGTACATTTTTCAGTTTACCATAATTATGGCACGACCCTCGTATACATACGTCATAATTCAGTAGTGATGACTACATATGAGTACGACGAGCGTGTTTAATGTGTTGTAACATTCGATGGCAAACATTGGGCTGCTTGGCTGGCTTGCTGGCTGGCTGGTTTGTTTGTCAAGTTCGTTGTCGAAACAAGTGCAATAACCCCATACTTGCCTCAATCTTGTTCATGAATTATTTAAAAGAACTTTATTGATTAAGTATGCAATGTTATCTAGTGTTTTCATTCTGTTCTGCACATACATAGCATACGTATATATAAAACATTAGTAGTTATATACTCTGTGTATACATGAACTCAAATAAGTTTTATTTTCAATATTTCCTACAGTTTTTCTTGATGATAAATTTGAAGTAGCTTCTTGGGTGGCTTTACTGAAGTTTATTCTGGTCACCTGCTTTTCCCAATGTAGAGATAAGTTATCACTAGTTTTTTTTTGTAAATACAAATCATCAGAGGGATTTCAATTTAATTTGGCGCAATAGTACGAGTGGGACGTGACTTGTCATCAGTGTGCCGGCAGACAGACAGGCGAGTATATGAATGATATGATAGGTGTTGTGAGGACTTATACAATTTAAGAAAAAAATTAAAAGGAAACATTAACTTACGGGTACGATTACCACCAAAGTTGCTGCTGAGAAAATAATTTTCCATACTAGCTTGTTGTTGGTTTATTATTAAATAAGTTGCCAACATATGACCGAATATTTCCTAGATAGCCCGTTAGTTCGCGGGCAAGGAAAAAATTTGTTCGTGCCTGTCGCCTTAGGAGCCAATTTTGTGGTTTACACCCTTTCTGAATATTTTTTATGATATACCCGATTCGAACATATTGGTCCCTTTTTACTGCCTTGGCCTTTTTAATGAGTTTAATGAGTTGGCCACACTTTTTTGGAGCTGGTCTTTTTGACAGCTGTCACTTTATTTATGCTTAGTTTGCCATTTCACAATGAATAGGCTTTCTCCGGAACAACGTTTATAAATCGTGGTGAATTACAGAAACATTTTTTTTATTTGTTTGAATGGGTACGTTAATAACCAAAATTATCGCATTTGGAGTAATGAAAATCCACAAGCCATTATTGAGACGCCGTGACATCCTTAAAAAGCTACAGTTTGGTGTGCTCTTCCAACGAAGCGTTACGAGCGGCCCATATTCAATC
Source organism: Hydrotaea diabolus (assembly GCA_963513945.1). Classification (NCBI taxonomy): domain Eukaryota; kingdom Metazoa; phylum Arthropoda; class Insecta; order Diptera; family Muscidae; genus Hydrotaea; species Hydrotaea diabolus. Next base: position 78,426,096 of record OY740720.1, read on the forward strand.
CCTTTAAACTTTGACCTATTTGGTTTATGTTTTCGAATAGCACCCGCACAAAGGTCTCACCCGAGTTCAGGTCCAGCAGCTTATTTCAAATAGCTTAACAGGCAAAGGTCGGTCTCGCTTTATGATCCTGCCGCTCTTGAAGTCGTTTATTAACTCCGATCGTGATCAAATTTCAAATGACACGTTCTGAGCGACCAATAATTAACCCTGGTAAAACTGGAATATATCGGAGCATATTTTTATAGTTTTAAAGCATGAAGCAGACAGCAGTCAGTGTGACCTCATGCAATGTATGATTCCACCATAGAAGTCTCAACTTAAACTTAAGCCGACTTAAACTTAAGCCAAAGGAGCGAAATTTTCTACAAAACAGGGCGATGTAGGGACTTTGAGACCCTATATGTCACCTTGTTATCCCAAGCCCGATTTAATTTAGCCAGTTCGTTTCTTTTCATTGAAACGGCTTTGAGGTTTAGCAAATATCTAAACAAAATGCAAGTGACAATAAATTTAAATTTAATTAACTTATAATCGATTTAAATAACAATAAATTAAAAATATGTAGATAATTTCGAATTTAAAAATATTTAACGAGACAGCAGTGAAAGACTAGTGAAGATAAAATCGATAAAAAAAACCTGCTGTCTTCTAGAAAAGAATTCAGTGCTTCCAGGAGGACAAATGTAACAGAGACCATTGTGAGATTATAGCTACTAGTATCAAATGCTAATATTGGCTGTGTTCGATTATCAACTCGCTTAGGAGGTCGCTAACGCGATAACTACACCCCGTTGTACATAAATATAAAAATGATTTTGTTTCCAGAAAACTATAGACCATGAGCGTTAAAAGACGTTTGTTTTAAACTATTAAATTGTTTTGGAATAAAGTTATTCACGAATAACATTTAGCGAGTTATTACTCGCTTATAGTATTTCTTGAATAACATTTATTCTACAAATTGCAAATTTTCAAACCAAACCCTTTATGGCAATCAAGGCAATCAGTTTTGGTATACAAAGAAATATTAAATATAACTCGATTACTAGGGTTGCTATATATAGTTCTGGTCTAGGCAACACTAAGTGTTGCCTGGCGCCATCTGACATTTCCATTGGAAAGTTTTTTAGCATAAACGTAGTCAGAATGTTTTGACGTACGACCATCATTTGTGTTGTTTATAGTGACTTGAAAAAATCAATTTGGGAAAAAATGGAATTAACTCGTGAACATTCTCGTGTGATCATTTTTCACAATTTTTGAGGTGGATTATCACGACAAGAGTGCATCGATGAACTTAAATCTTTGTATGGCGATCCACACGCAGAAAAAAAGTATGGTTGGGGTAACAATATTCGAAGAGCATCATACTATTGTTGGTTATATGGTTGTGGCACAACAATATTATGATCATCACAACAATAGTATGGTTCACACACAACCATACTATGATCCCCATAACAATATTATGGTCCTCACAACAATAGAATTATTCGCACACAACCATACTATGATCCCTACAACCATATTATTATTCACATTCAACCATACTATGATCCCTACAACCATATTATGGTCCTCATTGCCATAGTAATGTTGTGATCATACTATGAGGTTGTGTTCATACTATGGTTGTACGTTAAACTGTACAACCATAGTATGATCACAACCTCACAACCATAGTGTGACTTACACACAATCATACTATGATCCCCAACATTTTTTGTAAAGATTGGGTAAAGTTGTTATTTAACAATAGAGAATTTTATTAAGTAAGTTATGTAGTAATAGGAGTGATTTATTGAACAGTAAAAAAATTATTGATTAAAAATGTTTCAGTTATACTAATTCGTAGTTTGTTTGGAAAAAATTTAACTATTTTTACTATTATTGCGTAAGATTCGTAAAAATAACATTGCCAAACTAAAAAAAAGTACAATTTTGCCGATATGAGTGCCGTAATCATGTTATTGTTACATAAAAGCTATGAAAACAATACTTTTGTTCCACCTACCATATTTATATTGTTGCTACAACCATACTTTCTTTTTTAAATTTGGCAACAATACTATTGTTACATTTCAACAATATTATTATTTCCGCAATCATACTATTGTCAAATTGAAATTCAAAAAACAATACTATGGTTGCGACTACCATACTTTTATTGCAGAGAACATACTATTGTTGCCGTGACCATATAGGAACCATATCTTTTCTCTGCGTGCATGTGGAATGACTGGAAAACATGCATTAGCGCTGACAGTGGTATCGAGTCGACCAACGACCAACTTTTACAATCATCCTGACTATTTCTTATAAGGCAAAATGGGAGTTCTGCAAAATCGGATTTGAAAATGTAATCTGTTTTACTAAAATTTGCACTTTAAGGATCCGAGAAAATTTCTTTAAGTCCGACTCCATGTCCCTGATTATTTGACAGCCTACTACAACTCAAACATGCTATTTAGACGGTTAAAAAATTTAGTTTTTATATTTTTCTGATACGATATAAGTGTCCATCGAATTTAAGGTTCAAAGCTATCAATATTTAATGATTAAATTACCTAAAAAAATATCAACGAATTTAATAAAACTCGTGCAATATCAATTTTCAATCAAAACGCTTCAAAAATAAAAACAACACCTCATCGCCACAAAAGAAAATCAACAAATTATTAATCAAATGTCGAAAATTTATGGATTTTTAAATGACATCTTCTTTACAGAGTCAATGTCATAAAACGTTTAAACGCCAACACGCTTCCATCAATTTCCCCTCAACTGTGGCAGGGAGGGGACGATGCAAGCTGAGGGCTATTGCAGCATACATCCCCATTCTCCCCCTCCAGAGCCCTCAGATTCTTTAGAGATTTTTCAATATTTCTATCCGCAGCTCTTTGAAATTCTAATTACCGCTGGGTTTTTGTTTGGTATTTAAAAAGTCATAATGGTTTTGTAAGTGGCAACACATTTCATTTGTATTTTTCGGTAAAATTCCATTTCGAATAAATAAATCTTCTCCCAAATGTTCTCAGATATTTTTGATAATGTTTGGTTGGCTTTTGGTGTGCTTTTTTCGGCGTGTGCGTCTTTCAAGTTTTCAACAGGGAAAATTTAGGTCAATGGAGCGCATCGAGAAAAATCTGTAGTAAATTGCTGTTGTGCTACTATGCAGCAGTACAAAAAGTACTTAACGAGGTAGACTGGGAAAGTATTTGAGCTGATGACCGGAGTTTTGTAGTAGTTGCTAGAAACAGTTTTTTATTTCTAAAATGCATTCAAGTTGGTTTTTGTACCCTTACCCTACTGGGTAATTCATTTGGCACGGACAAAAGGTTTTTAGCATCGAAAAAAAGCATTTTAGACCCTACATATGTGTTGAATAAATCTGTGTCATGACTTTGTAAGTCACTAAAACTCTCGAAAGGAGCTACCAACCGATTTTAAATGTTGTATGTTACAAAAGTTTTTCAAAATGGGATTGAAAATGGGCCTCACACACAATTGACCTTGTTTTGGTACAGATTAGAACCCACATAACTTTCCACCCAGTGCGTAAAACTGGACTTAATTATGAAAACTGTAATATTTTAAATAATCGCATATGAAGAAGTAGTTGTCACGGCCCATTCAAATACTTCCCTGGCAAATGAACTATTCCGCCCAGTTATGGTATTCTTGTAATATCATTAATGCTATTCCTACGATCTAGTTTCAAATTAAAAACTTTAAACACAGTTGTAAGGTTAACTTGGTGTCAAATACTTGGATTCCTAGCCACTCCCTTTGTGGTACCTCCCACACAAATGGTCCAGCTTTAGTGCAGATTAGAAACCCATATAACATATAACTAGTGCATGAAATCGCCTCAATTTCAAACTATAAACATTAATAATGGCGTTCAAAAAGAGTGGCTGACACGCCCATTCTGGTATCCCCAGTGTAAATGCACCTATCCGCCCACTTTTAATATTCGCATGGGGCATGCCGGCCCTATTTGAGAACCTTCCACTCACACATTTTACGATATTTCAAAAAAATCGGTACGCTTCATCCAATGGAGGAGGGACAATTTAAAATCCATATTTGGGTATCTGTAAGTCGGATCAATCAAATGATTCTTACTTATTTGTTCAATTTTGTACTTGGTCGAATAGTGTAAAAAAACAATTTTTTTTTTGCTTAGTTCCAAGTCAGATTTGAGACTATTGAACATTTTCTTCAATAAAAACCAAAAATTATTCAAAAAACAGTCGAACAGACTGGTATTTGCAATCCGAAGTGGCTGAAGTTTTGGTGAACGCTACTTTACCATTCACAGACCCCAAGCAACGAATGATCAGCGGCTATACACTTAAGAACAGGTATGTTCACATTTAACGAGAACTACCAGCAATAGAGTATTCGACCGAACAAAGTAAACACAATAAAAATCCCTGGTGATTTTTTACTCTTCTGTGTCAAATATGATTTGATGCTCTGATAAACTTCGAAACTTTCACCGAGCTGCATGCTAAATAGCGATTTCATCATTTATTTGCGTCAAGACCGCCATGGCTCAAACAAGTAAAAAATTAAGTTAGGCCGGCCAATTCTTATAGTTTTTCAGTGTATCTTTAATCCAACATCAGGACAAAGTCTTTCCACTAGGGCACATACAGTCTAACTGACATTTAATCTCAGTCAAATTATAAAGCGACCTCTCCGAGACATTCCACTTATAGTTTAATGTTTTTACTATACTGAGGTGAAATCGTTAGAAACGCTTAAATCCAGATAAAAACGATAGAAAATGTAATGGGCATTAAACAACAACGGCGGTGGAAGGTATTAAACGTTTCTTACTCCATTTTCAAGCTACATTATGGAAGTGCTTTAATCGGTCGGTTCCATTTATTGTATAACTTGGTCCAACATGTGTAGCGTTTTTTAGGCAATAGCATCGTGAATGTTGGGCTGAAGCCCATCGAAAGAGTAAGAGAGAGAGATAGAGTAACGTAGCCTCGAAGAAAAAAACATCCAGAGGTGCCAAGTCTCATGATCGAAGTGGCTTATTAAAAAACGAATCAGTGTTCTGACTCTGTTTTTTGTCTTCACAACTTTGAGCTTTGCTTAGCTTGTACACTGAGAAGAAAAATAACCTTATATAAGGTTAACTTTACCATAAGTAAACATGATTTGGAGTCTACGTTATATAAGGTTAATTTGAATATTTTGTTGTTGACTGGTAGTTAAAAATAATATTAGTTAATTTAACTATTCTATGGTTGAATTTTTTAACCATGAAAGATTCTGGCTCCAGCACATATCAAATATTCACGACTAACTAAAACTTCTTTACAGCTTAACAAGCAGTGAAGCTATCATTTGCATTTGGTGGTGGTTTTTTAAAAGATCGAGATAAATTTTCTTATGATCTTTATCGCAATTACGCACACGTTCAGAGCAGAGGACGAAAGGAAAAAGAGTGGGGTATAAGACAGTCGCTATCGTTGCAACTTCGTGTAACTTGGTTCTGAACTTCGTATAACACAAAGCAGAACAAAAACAGCGATACAACAGAGCCGAATGATCTTTAAATTTTTGTTTATGTCGCACATTTTTCTGCCTCTCTCTCTCTCTTGAAAAAAACCAATCTTATATAATGTCAACTCAACTATTTTGTATGTTAATTTAACCTTATATATAACGTTATTTTGTCTTCGTTATCAAACATTAATTATGAAAAATTTAACCAGGCACATGGTTAAAAAATCATTGTATTTTTGGCTCAGTGTATGACATGTAGCGCCATCTAACAAAGCTTGGAACCATAGCTTGGATGTTATGGTAATCTGACTACAGAAATATTTTAACATCGTTCTATACCGATATCAATTGACGGCAACAGTGTCTCTTTCATCATTTCGAAAGAAATAAGATTGAAGAATTTCGCCATGCGAAATGGATGCAGCGCTGTTTGGACGAACACTGGTGGCGGCCAGTTTTTGAACATACGCCGTAAGACAGCCGAGTTACCAAATTTTTCTAGCAGAACTTTGAGCGTTTCGATGCTTGCATAGCTTGAAACTCCTTCTGGATGAACGTGACTCGCGCTCTGGCAAAAGAAAGTCTGAAAACATTACCCAAGGACCATGACCATTGGCCGTAAAGACGTCTATTTCAGAGGAAATAAGGTTTGATGAAAAAATAGGGTTTGTTGAAAAAATCTACGTGACTCGCGCTCTGACAAAAGAAAGTCTGAAAACATTACCCAAGGACCATGACCATTGGCCGTAAAGACGTCTATTTCAGAGGAAATAAGGTTTGATGAAAAAATAGGGTTTGTTGAAAAAATCTACGTTCGCCTGAGAACAAAATCCGGCCAAATTTAACAAAGCCAAATGAGGACCTCAAGGCACTGTTTAAAGCCGCCCTGCTGCAATTCACATTCTTATTCAGGTGTAGACCAAAATCCTACTGTCAAATCGGCGGTGCGACGCATTTCCTGTGCAGCTTCTAAAATATAACAACTGGAAAAACTATCATGGCTCGCTGGTCATTCTTTTTTACTTTTCTTTATTGCAAACCGATATATTTTTTTAAGAACGACCTTGAAAACTACAACTTGTTTATTATAAATACAGTAGACTCTCGATAATTTGACACTTTTTAATTTAAATCTCTCTATAATATAAAGTATTTCTCCGGTCCCTATAAAATATACTCGATAAATGGAAAAAGATCAATGTGATTTGCTTGTTATGGCAATCTAAAGTTGTAAAAATGGTATTTTGCTAGCCGACATTCTATAAGACTACTCTCTACAATACTTGAAATCGGTTATTGCCACGTATGTTTCTTCTTAGCTCTCACCACTATTGCAAATCGTTGCACGAGAATAGATTGAATTACTGACTGTCTGGTTATATGGAATACAAATGATATACTTGTCTCTTGCGTTAGTTTGAATACTTTCTGATCGAGCCTCGTGCTTTTCAATTTCTGTGTCTGAATTTAGTTTAGGCTCCAAGCATCAATGACAGTTTTCTTTTCTTCCACTTTATTTCAGTTATTTATGGAACCACTTGTTTGTTGCAGCCACCCAGTCAGCGGCGGTCCGCCAGTCAGGCAGCAGCTGAGAAAATGTTTTTCTTCTGATTGTAGTTAATGAACGATGGCTACGACGACTTCGACTGTGACGGCGAGTGAGCGGCACAAAATGAATGGGATGGCACTGTCTGCCCAACCAGAGTTGTGGCAGCCACTTACCGTCGTGTGGAGTATGCCGGTCTTTAGTAATACAAAGCACAGTGATGACAGACAGCAAGCAGTAGGTCGTCTGTTTGGTTGGTCAGTCAGTCGAATGGTTCGCTTTTTGGGCGTAGAAATGTGAGCCGATACCAGCAGAAGTGTATTGTGTGAATGTTGAATACGCAGTAGAGTGCATAGTTTTGTGTATTTTTTTTTGTTATTTTATGGCACATTTGAAATGGGAATTCCCCCGCTGGCGTGTATATAATTGAGCTTTTGTTGTTTCGTTATACTTCCGTTGGTAGTGTCATGCTATTTCAATAGGCTTCGAATATAAAAATTATGACAATTAATTAAATCAAAAATTCTCAAGACAATTTTTTGAATTTTTGAAAATGTGGTAATAATTAAATGAAATCTGCGGGATTTCCATAAATATTAATATTTCAAAGTAAAAGGCTTGTAACCGCAGTTTTGTCTTTTCAAAAAAAAGGTTAAACGAAGCCACCAAAACAATTTTGTTGAAGAATATTAACAAAAAGAATTAAACAAGAAATTAAATTCGACCAGGCTAAATAATATCCACCATTGAACAGTAGGGACATTTTTAAATTAATTACACGGTTTTAAATAGTGTATCTGGCTAATGTCGACCTTCGCTATCTGTCGACATGAATTCAGCCAATTTCAGCAAATCTGTTCAGATTTGGATATAGCTCCCATACAAATATATATCCCGACTACGATATTTAGCCCATAAAAGCTTCAAAAGTCAACCGATTTTTATGAAATTTGCATTGAAAGTTTTTGGCTAACAATAAACATTCGCTCCCGAGCGAGACTCAATAGATTTATATTTTGATATAGCCCCTATACAACTATATTGGCCGATTTGAGGTCCTGACGCTCTAGAAACCACAAGAGCATTCACATGCAATAAAACCTTAATCGATATTTGTTTCAAACTACTAAACCGAATGTTCTGTATATAGTAGTGGTGTAGGGTATCATAAAGTAGACCTTGCCTGACTTTAGACCTTTCATACTTGTTTTATTATAAAAATAGGTAAACATTTAAATAAGAAAGTAATTGTAGTTTTACATCAGATGAAAGATTCAATTTTTAGCTCCACAAATTGGAATAATGTAGTTTTGATAGCATGTCTATAAATTTTTAATTATCAGGATCATATCGGATTATCCTTTCATATAGCCCCCACACAAACCGCACTTCTGTTTTTAGGTCCTGACGCTCTCGAATCCACATTTATTATGCGATTTTGATGAAAATTGGCACAGAGTAATTTTTTGCGATGCCTTCGAACGGCGTGGATGATATAGGTCCTTGGTTTCGCATATCTCCTACACAAATGTTCCCCCAAATGTCGTGCCCTGGCGAGTAATTTGGCTAAACAAGCATAAAGGGTTTTATTTACAACTTTGGTGACCCCTACTAAAATTTTCCGGCAAACAATTTTGTAGAATATTTTGATCCTTAAGTGACCTTTTTTAAAGGACTTTTTTTTGGTTTTCTCGAAAAAAAGGATCAAATTGACCCATAAGGTGAGGACTAAGAGGGTTAAGATATTCTACAAAAATAATCCTTATAAAATTTCAAAAAGAATTCTCTCGGACATTACCTTACTGCACCTTTTTCATCTAACATTATGGTACCTCCGACCAAAAAATAAAACTTTGACCCACTGTAAAACAAAACGATGACCAGCTAGACTATAAGTTTGTTCTACAAAATTGATCTACTCAACATGCCCTTTCAGAATTTAAGGGTCGCGACTCTGTTCCAAAAAAAATCTCGATTTGTGTTATTACTTAGATTCTGGAACATAAACAACAAAGGCCCGAACCAGGTTAAAAAATGTTCAAGACATAAAACGCGCGATATTTTTAAAAAAATATTTACTTTTTCGTAATTTTGAAAGTGAGCGGATCCACGCAATTTTTTAAGTGGAATTGCCTCACATCCACTTCGCATTCTTGTTATAATTGAACATTCTGTGTTATTTCCGTATGTCGTAGTAAAAGGTTTTTAAGGCCCGTTATTTTGAATCTTCTTTCCCCTAAGGCCTTGAGCAATTTTCTTGCGCTTGAGTACCCACACTTGCAAGTGGACGGGATCATTTTCGAGGCCCTGAGTGCTCCCTTGGCCAGAGCGCACTTAGGACTTCTTTTTTAAGAAAAAAACTCATAAAAGAAATTTTTGCATAGCAATGTGTAAATTATAACTTTTTAATTGCTTATAAGAAAAAAACGCATATAAGAAAAAACTTGTTGGATTTCTTGATTTTTTTATATCCGTTATCAACTATATACATGACCCACTCTTAAGACGATGGCATATTTGTTTTAATTTTCTAATTTTTTGTAATACGCCCGATAACACAGTACAACACATGATTTCGGGACTCAATTCTGATAATTGTTTGTGAAAGTAGCCCCCAAAAGAAGAACTTCTGCATCATTCGTTTGGTCAAGGTACATCAAATAATAATTTAATAATTAATTTGAAGTTAGTAAGTATCGTATAGGGGAATTTGTCACGTTTTAGGCTCTTTTGTTTGTCATAATTCGAGAACAACTAATCCAAATAAGCTATACAAATTTTTAAAATAACAATTCCTTTAATCTGCTCATACAACGTTTCGCTACATACGCAACAGTTTCGCAGTTATAAATAAATGTAAGAAGAAAAAAACTATTTTTTAAAGTTTTTTTTTTAATTCATAAAAAATACAAAACGGTAAAAAGTGTCAAGTCCTATTACTTTCACTTAAAGTCAGCAAACCTATGAACAAAATGCGACATAGATCATGAAAATCGATTTACTCGTTTCGCTTTTATGCACAATTAAGTGAAGGTATGAATTTCAAAAATTTGCTCGAGATATACACAAAATGCAAAGAAGTAAAGTGAATTAAGTGAAGTGATTAAGTTATACGAAAACTAATGAAAAGCGTACCTTTCACAAATATGCTTTCGAACCATTATAACCAGCTTTGTGCATGGGACGCATTCAAACAAGTCATCGAAGGCGTTTTAGGAAAGAACCGTGTACATCGAGATGACACACGTACAGACACGAGCTGTATTATTTTGAAAAAATCAATGCATCCATGAATTTAAAATTACATTTCATGCATTTCCACCTTCATACCTTTTTGGCACAATTACCTCAGGAATCGGACGAACAAGGAGAGAGGTTCCACCAGGTGACCATGCCAATAGAAAAGCCGTTCAAAGGCAACAAATTTGATGCACTGCTTGCGGAGGTTTGTTGGTGAAGTTCTAAAACTATGCAGTTTGAATATGAAAGCACCGAAGATGAAGTTGACACTGAAATTTGTGGACACACTGAACAAAACATGCCCTTAAATATTATGTATATCTCGGATGACGATGCAGACTCAGAACATGAATATGAACAACCTACGAAGAAAATAAGGTCATCAGAACCACAAGCGTCAACTTCAACAAGGATGGAAATGAAAATGAATGGATGGAATTGAAAATGTTCTAAATTTTGTTTCCATGTATCGATAACATATAAAAATCTCATATTTTCTGTGTAAGAATTGCTGTAATATGAATCGGAATGTTTATTTTCATGCAAAATAAAAAAAGTCAACAATGTTGGTTTCAAAGAATTTTGTACATATCTCGAGCAAATTTTTGAAATTCATGCCTTCACTTAATTGTGCATAAAAGCGAAACGCGTATATCAGTTTTCATGATTTATGTCTCATTTCTTTCATAGGTTATGTGACTTTACGTGAAAGTAATAGGATAGGACTTTTTAATGTTTTGTATTTTTTATGAATTAAGGAAAGAAAACTTTAATTTTTTAGGCAAAAAATATTTTTTTTCTTCATACATTTATTTAAAACTGCGAAACTGTTGCTTATGTAGCGAAACGTTGTATGAACAGATCAAAGGAATTGTGATTTTTTATTTTTTTTAAATTTGTTTCAGCTTATTCGGACTAGTAGTTCTCAAGTTATGACAAACAAAACAGCCTTAAACGTGACAAATTCCCCTATACGATACTTAATAACTTCAAATTAATTATTAAATTATTATTTGATGTACCTTGACCAAACGAATGATGCAGAAGTTCTTCTTTTTGGGGCTACTTTCACAAACAATTATCAGAATTGAGTCCCGAATCTACCACCTGAAAAATGTTGTACTGTGTAATCTTCACTTTGGTACTTGAACCCAAACATAATAGGAGTGTTTTATTGGTACTTGCTCATCAAACCAGTAAGTGGTCCTAATGCGTTAACTTCAAAATTTCACGAGAATTTTTGGAAATTTCTTTGTTTACAAGAACAGATTGGCTTTATGCATCATAAACCGTTTGATTTGAAAATTTTCAATTTTCAGAAAAAATGTTATTCAAGAAATACTATAAGAGAGTCATAGCCGACCTAGCTCGACTAAAGGTTATTCATGAATAACCTTCTTCCCAAAAACCATTGCAAAAAGGAATGACAAGAAAAAGAAAAAAGCTAAAATGCAGTTTACGATTTTACGGCAAATAAAAAACAAGGGTCATGCAACATTGCCGACCGATTCTGACCGACACAACAACGCATACGCATACAACATAAAAAGAGGAACAGCAACAAAGCCGAATGAGTAAATAAATGGATACACAAGGATTAAAACGGCGACAACAACACAACTGCCAAACAACAAACTGAACAGGAGGGGAAAAGGTAGGTGGACGCAATGAGACGAATGAGTTGGTAGAAGAAGGAAACACGAAACACAACAAACAAAGAGCACAGCATACATACTCTCAGTGTTGCCAATTCAGGCATTTTCTGGCTAGATCTAGCGTTTTTTGTCTTTATCAGCCGGAACATTTTCTAAGTTGCTATTAGCCGGAAATCTAGCCATATTTATTTTCTTGCGAACTATTTGCTCTATAGTTTTATATTATTTTTATAAGAGTAGTAACATTGAGTAATGACGACGAAAGACAAACAACTCAAGTTTTCACCTGTTATATATGTGACGCGCAAAATAGAAAGGGACCTAAGGGTAAAACCCAGTTTTGTTCAGGAGAACCATTTTAAAGATTTAAATACGTGTATTTTTCATAAAAAGCGCATATCTCTGGCAGGGAACACTTTTGGGGCATGGGATCGGTCTCATTCGATGCTCATATGTTGTCCACATTAAGAAAAGAAAAAAAAAGAAAATTGACTTTTTTTACCCTTAGGTCCCTTTCTCTATGCGCTGTCACATATATAAAGGGTGGTTAAATTTTAAGGGCCGATGTTGAATGTGAACCACACCTAAGTCAAGTTTTTTCTGCATTTCATTTGGTATTTCTCAATTTCAGACTAACTCAATTTAAACCATGCAAAGATACACAAGCGTCACAATCGTCATCGATGGTCAGAATGGTGGCAAGAAATGGCAACAGTTGATGATTAATTTTCAATGAAAAGTGATGCAGTGATGAGGCACATTTTCACCTCAGTGGATTCGTCATTAAGCAGAATTGCCGCATTTGGGCAAGAGCGATTGTCCAAAAAACAATACACCTACAAAGAGTGACTGTTTGGTGCGGTTTATAGGCTGGCGGCATCTTCGGGCCGTATTTTTTCCAAAATGAGGCCGGTCAGGCTGTTACTGTGAATGGTGATCGCTATCGTGAGATGATAACGAACTTTTTATGGCCCGAATTGGAAGATATGGATGTGGACGATATGCGGCTTCAACAAGACAGTATCACTTGCCACACAGCTAACAAAACAATGGCTCTTTTGCGCGACAAATTCAATGGCCGTGTTATCTCACGTCGTGGCGATGTTAATTGGCCGCCAAGATCATGTGATTTGACACCGTTGGAATTGTTTCTTTGGAGTTATTAGAAAGAAAAGTTGTATGTCGATAAGCCAGCAACAATTCAAGAGCTAAAGGATGAGATAAATTGGCACATTAACGACATAGAACCTCAATTATGCCTCAGCGGTCGCGGCGGCCGCTTGGCCAATATTTTGTTCCATACATAATTGAACCAATCATTTATAATTATCATAATAAAAAAATGACAATAATTTCCTAAATAATTTGTGTTTTATTCAAAATCAACATCGGACCTTTACAATTTATTTTAATTACTACCGAAATTCTGAGTCGGCGGCTCTAGCAAAGTTTCAAGAAAATCCTGAATTTATCGCAAAATCATCTGCATTGGTAAAGCTCATTTCTGGCTGAGTGGCTTTGTCAGTAAACAAAATAAGCGTTAATGGACAGCAACAAACCCACATGTGTTTCAAAAGACACAATTGCATCCGCAAAAAATTAGTGTGTGGTTTTCATGCCGGAGGTGTGATTAGGCTGTATTTTTTCGACGATGAAAACAATCGTCATGTTATCGACAATGGAGAGCGCTATCGTGCCATGTTAGAAAAATATTTTTGGCCAGAATTGGATGAGCTTGACATCGCCGATTTGTGTTTTCAACAAGACAGTGCAGCTACAACACAGCACGCGTTACAGTCGATTTACTGAAAGGCAAATTCGGTGAACGTGTTATCTCGAGAAAAACGCCATTGGATTTCTTTTGTTATGGGGCCACATTAAGTCGTTGTTCTATACCAACAACTTTAGGCAAGGTCAGAGACAGCACCCAACTCGAAACTGCCAACGTTTTGGTCGAAATGTGTGCAAGAGTGGTGGAAAGTTGGGTCCAAAGAATAGATATGTTGTATGACCGAAATTGAATTTCATTCTTAAAATATAACATTTGCACTACACCTGGAATAAATTTTAACTCTATATCTTAAATATTCTGTGTTTTATTAATATATAAAATTGTTATGTCCTTAATGGAAAACCCTATACAAGTGGCTTGTAGTAACTTAACTATTTTCGCTTGCAATCTAATATCTTTATCCAACGATGAAAAGTTGATAAATAAGCCAGGCACTCAAAACATAAACTCGCTGTTAAAATGGAAAGAAGCCGAAATTTCGTGTCAACGTTTTTGCGAAATGAGTCCATGTCATGTGACTGCGGCAAAACCCTTGCGAGTGGCATCACGTCATTTTCTAAGACAAAGCCGGATGAATTTAACTTATATTTTCATGATTTTCGCAAAAGGGTTCCACAATCTGGATCGCTTCCATAGCCGAGTGGGTGGTGTCATAGTGTGGGGGGCCATATCCTGTTATGGCACCTGCGAGATACAATTTTTGTCCACCACAATGAACGCTTCTTGCTAAAATGGCGTACTTTAGCAAGTTTCTCCTTACTTCAACAATCTATTCGGAGACTCTAATAGGCATTTCAGCACGATAATGCACAAATTCACACTGCCCGAGTGGTGAAGACATAGAATCGGTATATATATCAAGCTTCTTGACTGGTCTTCCTATTCGTAAGATCTGAATATCAAAGAAAATGATTAGGGATGGCTCGTCCGTAAAGTTTATGGTTCTGGCAAGCAGTACAACAACCAAGAGGAACTCATTGAAGCAATAAGTGTAGCCTGGTCCACGATTTCTCTTGAGTAAAAAAATTATATCACTCGATTCCCAGTAGACTTTACGAAGCTATTCTTAACAAGGGAGGCTCTACACACCATTAAAGTTTCTTTATAATGCATAAAATTACCAGTTTTGTATTAAAAATTATTTATATATAATATTGGTTCAAACTATTCAAAATCTATTATTTGAAAAGGGGGTTCATTCAAATGGCGAAAAACCAAAGCTGTTTTAGTTTTTTTAATAAAAGGGTTTCATCAAATTTACCAGTATAAAATTGATCTATTTCTAATTTATTTTAGAAATAATGCACCTTTCGTACAATTAAATGTTAATTTAATGTATAGCGACTATGTGCTGAAAATAATAAGTTTAAAAAAAAAACATCATGGGGGTCCTATTCATGTGGCGGAGAGAGCATTAGTCATCATTGATGGTAAAATTATCCTGTTATTACATGCCATTGTCTACAGAAACTATTAAGCTGGAGGCAAATCTGGAAAATCAGATACGAAAATCTGAACTTGTGCCGACTTTTGGTTTTTTGGGTACTGCTTAACTCGAGTTTTGACTTTAAGCTTGAAATAAAAACAAAATTCATGTTTTTTGAGTTTAATTTCTTTTTTTAATTTAATTTGCTTTTTCTCGCACACAGCTCACTGATTTAAATAAGTTACCCGTTTGTTTATTTATGGGATATAGAGAAATATACGCACGTACTACGAGTATAATGATAGTGACCACTAACGATTAGAACTGGGTAATTCAAACCGAATACAAAACGATAAACGAATTAAGAAAATATATATCCGAGATCCAAGATTTTTACTATTTTATTGGGCATCCTTTATTTACCAAGTTACTGGACCCTAAATTTCGGATCTACAACTGGGTATATCTGCTACATTTGGAATATGGGTGTCGTAAGAAAGCTTATGAAAATACCTTTCAAACGGAATATAAATTTTATGGATCCTTTACTTAGGGGTCATTTCGTATTTTCTTGGCCCAAGTTTCTGTGAAAAATAGGTCAAAACTCGGAAAATTGCCTATTTAAAGGTACTTATTTCTTCCTACTAGTTTATATCCAACATTTTAAAGTTTCATTTTGGTACTTTGATTTGGAATTTAACTCTTTACATGCCGGAGATGTTGATATTTGGACAAAATTTTCACAAAAGTTGACATAGATCTTTTTCCAATATGGAAAAATCCGATATGAATTTAACCCTTTAAATGCCGGAGACATTGATATTTGGACAAAATTTTCACAGAAGTTGACATATATCTTTTTCCGATATGGAATTATCGATCTTGCCATTTTCTTACAATATGACATTTGTAGACGAAATTGCACGCTGTGATAGTATTTTTTTTAGTAACGGGGAATAGTTTCAATCTAGAGAACTCGTTAGAAACTTAAAGTGTAGTAAAATGAATATAAAAAACAGTTGGGAAGTGCGAAAATTGTTCAGCGATGAAGATAGCCGTTTTTGCTCGTCGGTTGTTGTCTTAATTGCACTCATTTCAAATACAACATGTTTGGTGTTTTATTTCTGTAGCGATTTGTAACGGTTTCTTTGCACATTTCATCCGTAGCGATTTTTGCTGCGGAGCAGTTGGCGACACTGCAACAAAACACACACCCACGCACATACACACACGCACGCACAAGAGAACAAAAATTAGCAAGGAGCCATCAAATATGATTTAATGGCAAAACACCAAATCACACACACACACGCCCTAACCCAAGAAAAATCATCAACAAAAAAGAATAAAGTTGGAAATAATTTCGGAGATTTTTTCTCTTTGTTATTGTTCCCGTTGAGTTATGAGTAATGATGGTGGGGGAATTTGGACGTTGGTGGGTGGTATTTCTAATTTCAAAGATCACAAACTCACCATTTAAATCCTTTGTTAGCTGAGAACGGGTCGACATTTTTTAGCCGTTTTCTTGCAAAGCTGTTCTTCTCTTGAAAGTTGGGCCGCGTTGATGTTCGATGTTTCTCTTCTTCTTCTGCACTTTTGTTTTGCTTTTGAGTTTATGTTGGTCGTTGTTGTTGTTATTGTTGTGTGTATTTCACACAAACTTCATTTAAAGGCAATAATGAAGTTTTGTTTTCTTTTTCCCAATGAGTGCATGTGTAAGTGAGTACGAGTTTTAGTTTCTTAATTTTAAGGTTACAAAACAGGATTTTTTCATTAGGCCGATAAAGATGAATCAACGCTGATGGTAGTTGGTAGGATGGCCGTTCGTTCGAATGAATGACTGGTTATCAAGCCGCATAAACAGGCACTGGGCTTTTTGTGCTCTACTCTGAACCCCGGGTCTGATGACATACACACACAAACAAAAACCAACTATTTTGGAAATCGTTTTCAATCTGTGTCGCCTTCCCGCCGCCACCAGTCGCCAGACTTCTTAAAGGCAAACGAGATTTTTATTTTTTTCACTTCAGAAAGGGTTACTTTTCTCTTTTCTTTTCACACTTCTTTACGACCGAGCGAGCCGAATTTTAAGAAAACATTTTCACTTTAAGAAACCATTCCACCAATCGCGATTATAAACCCTTTCCTTCCTTCTTTTGACGATTGTTTTATTACTTTGAAACACTCTTTAATTGACCATTTTCTTCAACAAAATTTTTCTTAAATTTCTCCTGTTTTCGTTTCTTTCTCCAGCAAGTAATTTTCAATTTTCCCCTGCATCAATTGGATTTCCACCCTCTCTATACTGCACGCTCGCTCTTCACTACTTCACACACTGACTGAGTTGCTCTGTGCTCTTTCAAACTATTGTTGTATATTTTCCTCTATATTTTGCAACAAACACCAATTGAGAGTTGTTAAATAAGAATATAGAAAATTTTAAAGAAAAACACAAAACCCAGGAGAAAAAGTAAATATGAAAATACACAATGATTTCAAATTTTCTTCGTTTCAAAAACTTTTTAATATTTCCAATACAAAACAATTTTTTATTCTAATTCCGCATACAAATATTGTGCTGATTATTTGTAAGAACTGTGTATAATTATAGAAAATTTCACTTTTTTTCTTCTTGCAAATTCACTCCAACTTTGTTATTAACACCAATTTCTCCGTTTGTTATTTCTTCGAGTACAATTCGCACTTCACGCTAGTTTAGTTGAGAGACGACTGATTTTTAGATGAGAAATGACAGCTAATAAGAATTTTTTCGGAGTGGCATAGTGCTGCCAGCTTACTTTCACCGGTCCGCCACGCAGTGATGCCACTTCAGTGTTTTTTTGGTTGCTAAAAAATAAATGCTAGACTTATGTTTGTGCAATTAGGCTTTCTGTTTGTGTGAAAACTTAAAGGAAGTGTTGAAACCTACAAACCTGCAAGAGAAATATCAAGACAGCGGCTGTGTAGTGCTTTAGTTGCAATGTTTTTTGTCTTGTCAAATAAAACAAGTGAAATAAAGGATTTTCAAATTACTTGTTTCCATTCTCATTTTATGAATTGCGAATATAATACAAAACGAGTAAGTAAAATTACTGTTTTCAAAAGAGGGGCAGCGTTGCTGTAAAGTAGGGTTCTAAAAGTCGATGAAAGGACTTCTTGTTAAAAAATTGAAAAAATCGTGATAAGATTTTGTGTCCGAGTTTAATCGACTTTTTTGCTGCCAGCTTAAATATAGGGTGGTTAAATTTGAAGCGCCGATGTTGATTTTGAATAAAACACAAATTATTTAGGAAATGATTGTCATTTCTTTATATGATGATAATATTGGTATTGTTCAATTATGTATGGATCAAAATATCAGCCAAAAGGACGCCGCGACCTCGGCGGCACACCTGCATCCGATGCTCCAAATTTTTAATGACGCTGATTGAAGTTCTATGCCGGTAATGTGCCGAATTATCTCATCTAGCTCATGAATTGTTGCTGGCTTATCGACGTACACCTTTTCTTTCAAATTCCAAAGAAAGAAATCCAATGGTGTCAAATCACATGATCTTGGCGGCCAATTAACATCGGCACGACGTGAGATAACACGGTCATTGAACTTGTCGCGCAAAAGTGAAATTGCGCGACCACTTGCAACACAGCTAACGGTGTTGCAAGTGGCACCGTCCTGTTGGAACCACATATCGTCCACATCAATATCTTCCAATTCGGGACATAAAAAGTTCGTTATCATCTCACGATAGCGAACACCATTCACTGTAACTGCCTGACCGGCCTCATTTTGGAAAAACAGACGGCCCGATGATGCCGCCACCCTATAAACCGCACCAAACAGTCCATCTTTGTGGTTGCATTGTTTTTTTGACAATCACTCTTGGATTATCATTCGCCCAAATGCGGCGATTCTGCTTATTGACTGTGGTGAAAATGTGTCTCATAACTAAAGGGGATTTTCTTCGACAATGGAGCATCCACTATTGCCTAACTTTAACGCGTTGTTCGCTAGTGTATTTTTCCATGATTCAGATTGAGTAAATCTGAAAAAAACTTCACTTTAGATGCGGTTCACATTCAACATCGGCCCTTAAAATTTAACTACCCCTTATTTGTACCCTGCACCACTCTGTTTTACAGAATATTAGGAGTATAAGTTAGTTTTATGGCCTATGTTTGTAACTACCAAAAATATTTGAGCATGAACCAAATTTAAATCTACCGATCAACTCGGAATCAGGAGTTGATCCGATTTAAAGCTTGTAATCAAACTGCAAGTATTAATTTTTGCCCGATCTTCATTAAATTTGGCAGATGTTGAGTTTGAACCCAGAACAGACGTTAGTGAATTGAACGAATTGATTTTAATTTAGATATACCGCCAGTTCATTACGATCGATCGGCAACCAGCTCATTTAAAAGTGGGTTATATCGTTACTCTTCAAGCAAATAATTGTAATCCTCACCAAGCCCCTTCTGGTACGTCCCATGCAAATGTACCATTACGCCTACTTTTTAGTTCTTGAAATATCTTTAATGGTACGCATACGATCTACTCCAAAATCAATACCTATGACCACAATTACTTAGTAGGGACATAAATACTCTTACACACGTTTTATGCTGTAAAATAAAAAGTGCTGAATGTTTATGGACCAAATATTTTTTAACATATTTATTGATGTATATTGTATCCAAAAAGAATTACGCCTTAAGTCGCACTGGCCAATCGTCAATAGCTGCACGAACCTCGTCCGTTGGAAAATTGGCCACAGCTCGAACCAAGCAGTCTTAAGAGATCCAATGTTGGGGTATCTTTTGTGACAAACCTTGTCCTCTAAAACCGTCCACAATTTGTAATCCTATGGGTTCAAATCTGGACTGCCTGAGGGCCATTCTTCAGAGGAAATGAACGCTGGCAAATTGTTTCATAGCCAGGCCTGGGACGTTTTAGCCTTATCGGCCGCCGCAGAATACTGCTGGAAAGTCCATGGCTGGTTTTGGAACAGGGAATTGTTAAGAGGCTTCACAACAGCTTCCAAAACGGTTTCTTGATAAACTTCGACCGATGTTTTGACTCCTTGTTTGCAGAAATCCAGGTCAGTGACCCCATCGTAAGAGACGCCCCACCAAACCATGACTGAAGCTGGGTGATGACCCTTTTCCACCCTTGGGATCAGTTCAGATGCTTCCTTAGATGACCGCGCATACACTCTATCATTCAGCTTGTTAAATTTTTCCTGAACGGTAAAAATTTTTTCATCGGTGAACAAAATTTTTCTGTGCACGTTATTAGCGTGCTTCACCTTTCATTTTTCAATCCTATTTTTTTTAAAGCTGCAGTCAATAAATGTCCGGTACGTCGTTTGAAAGTCCCAAGTCTTTTTTAATGATTCGACTCATGGAACTTTTGCGTGATATTCATTTTGCCATGATTTTCTGTTTTCGGAGCGGATTTCTGTGAACTTTGATTTAACGGTTTTGATGACATGCGGTGTTCGAACAGAGCGTGGGCGGCCCGACCGATGGCGGTCTTTAACATCTCCAGGCTCCTCAAACAGTTTAATGGATCGGTAGAAAAGCATGCGGCCTAGTGGCCGGAGCGTTTTGAAAATATCGCTTTTTTCATTGCACACTTGAAAAGCGCTATTACAGCGATACGGTTCTCATTATCTGACCACTCCATGGTGAAAGTTGAAACAATTTTAAAATCCCGTTACAGACTAACGCTATTGAGGTTAGCTTTCAAAACCCATATGACATTAACGGGGTATGTTCAGTTCTACTATTGAAATGGGTGTGTTCAATAATGTAACAGTATTTATGTCCCTACTAAGTAAATCCATATTTGTATTTGTTACGAAATTTGCTTTGATTGTTTTAAACCCATAGAAGATATTTACAGGTGGTTCCTACGTTGAGAACTTACGTGCCTATATTGACTATAATCAGCCGGTGCCCTCTATTTAGGTGTTAAGGCTTTAACTGTTCACAATTAAACCATGGTCAGTTCACCAAAAATTATTATACGTTAATCATATACTCCAGAAAGTGAAATTTTTACCGAGGTTGTTTTATTTCCTCAAAGAAAAACATTTTCCCTCATGGGCTTATTTCGTCCATTTACAATTTCAGGGCCTTCGTTCATGTGGTTTGACAGCTATCGTGCTTACAATTTTACGATGATTGATTAATGTGTAATTAATAGGGAATCCGATACATTTTTAAGGCTTTGCAAACAAGTCTGTGGAGTCGGAGCAGGAGTCAAAAAATTTGTTCGACCCCGACTCCGGATAAAGGTTGAAATTTTAACTTATAACATCTCGAAATACTTATGTGAGATCTTATAAAGTATGTATATTTTTGGCTTTTCCACTGTATAACTTTAATAAATTAATTGAAAAATTGCTATACCTGAAAGTTAAAGCCGTTGACGCATAAACGCCCAAAAATTGACTTCCTCACAAATCTACAAATTTCAAATCCTTTTTGGTGGCTTTTTACACCCTACTCAATTTGTACACTGGAATTGTTTATTCTTTAGTATTTGCGTACCAGCGTAGAAGGTTGTTTGTAGTGTCCTAGGCCCTCACGAGCCATGAGGGGCCCCTATAGTCAAGATTTTATTTATCATCTTCCGAAGGATGAATAAATTTCTATGTCGCAACGCCCATTTTCATTATTTTTTTTCCCAAAATATTAGTCATTCCTAAGACAATGGCTTAGTTTTTTTTTAAATTTCGATCACGCTCAATAAACTGCACTTGAGCCACACCTCGTTCAGAGCCATCTGTTGAATTTCTCCTACGCTACACGATTGCTTGAGAGTCCCGTACCATCTGCTAAAAGTTAATCGGCAACTTAAGTATTTTGGTAAGCCACATCTGGCTGCTCTGGCAACACTGGGCGATGTTCTCTTTGCATATAAATAAATACTCTTGCTCTCAATGTCTCTTTATTTAGTTCTTATTTACAAGTGAAGTGAAACGTCGTTTCTTTGGGGGTGTCGGAAAAAATGGCAAATTTAAGCGCTGTAAATAAATTAATGAAGTTACAAAAGTTATTAAATAATAAAAGTAAGTGTTGTCACCTCAAAATTCCACCGAAAACACTGAAAATCCAATAAGATTCCATTGTGGTAGGGTGGCGAAAATATTTCACAACACAAAAAGTTCTTGTTACGAAAGTTTTGTCTTTCGCATGTCAAATTGTAGTATTTGTAGTGAGTGCCGATTGGTGAGAGGAGGTTTAAGTGGCGGTTTTCGGTAAGAGAAGCAAAATAAAAATTGCGCCTCTTGTGTGAGACATTCGTAATCATTTGAAATTCGAAGGGAAGAGTGGCTGCCAGCGGTGTAAATCTAAATTCCCGACTTACTGCAGCGAAAGTAATTGGCAATAATTGCTTGAATTTGGCATAAAATTCGTGTGAATTAAAAAATCCAGTGAAGGGCAAGACAACGAGAAGTTGGAAAAGCCAGCCAGCAATGCCGTCGTCGTCTGAAGATGAAGAACACTCGCATTTCTTAATGCAGCCAAATAATGTGCCGGCTTCGTCGGTCGAAGGTGGAAATTTGAAGGCTTTGGTAAAACAGCTGATTAAGGAACGCCAGTACGAAGGTGTTGCCCTGCTATTCACCAGTGCTGGCGAGGCAGCCAAAAACGTGGCCTTGTTGCCGGAAATTTCCATAGACTTGTACAATGAGGTGTGCAAGGAATATTTGACCGAGAAAGTGTATGTGGAGGATGTGACGCTCTTCTTCTGTGCCGACGAATTGCTAAAAACAATGGCAGCCCATGCTCCACCGGAAGAGTTGTTAATGGAATTGATAGAACTGATGGAAGAGAGCGCATTCCAAGGTGTCTTCACCTCTGCCTTAAGGGCCATGCAGGTGGTCCTTCTTCGAATTGGCAATAAAAAGTCAATGGCCTTGGAATGGAGTTTGGACTCAATTTGGACGTGTATGTCAATTGTTACAGAACCGCCCGTCTTGCATGTCGGCTACGATGAGAAGGAAAAGTGCCTGCTGGAGCAAGACGAAGATATCCAACACATTTTGATGCGCCACATTACGTTGGGTCTCTTTTACGAACCGTTAATTGCCGAAATATGCTCACATCCCCGTAAGGAAACGGAAATATTCCGCAACTGTCGTATTGGCAATAGGCGCAACATCATGTGTTGCTTTCTTATCCAGATGCTGGGAACGCCTCTTTCCCTTTTGGATCTTAGCAGCGGCGAGGATAAGAAGACAAATACTTACACCGTCCAATGTGCCCGTTCTCATGCCCTGGGCGCCACCAGGTGTCTGGTGGATCCGTTCTTCCTGCTCTCCTTTGTGGAGGCTAGAGTCCGTTGGAAACGGCCCTCGACCGAAAACGACGACGAAAGCAGCTGTTTGAATATTTTCCTACTCGACGATCAATTGTCATTGAATTCGCTTGCCATTTATTACTACATGGTCATAGTCGAAGGCGTCGGTTCATCGCAAATACCACTGGTCTACAATCCGCTGTATGTGTTCGAAGCTGGAATTTATATGGCCCAAGAACTGTTGTCAGAGAATAAACCAGCGTTGCACGAGAAAGCCCTGAAACTCGTCGAGAAGTTACTCGCTAACCTAGGCCACCGACAAATACCGTCCTCGGCATTGTACTTGGACATCCATAGGATCTTCTGCCAAAGTTTGTGCCATCTGGTGGGCTATTCATCGCAGACTCACCTGCGCCAACATGGTGTACAGGTCCTGAAGCAGTACATATATGCCTTCGATGATGAAGGCAAATATTTGGTATTGATAAACCTGATGAGAACTGTTAACCATCATGGCATCTGTGGCTATCTGGCTACCATCTACAAAGATCTTGTGGCGAACGCTCTGAGAACAGCCACGCCACTGCCCGAATCCTTTGCTGGTCCAGATTTTCGCTCGATCTTTCTGCAGACCATATGCAGACTTCAGCAAGGCGTCGAAACGGATTTGATTGAAAACTCCGACAAAATTATATCCTCTCTAAATGCTCTGCGCTTCTTTGCCATTAAGGATTGCGACAATCGTACCGGCTTTTGGTCATTTGCCAAAGACATCGATGCTCAGTATATGGTGCCCCTGAGAAAGGCTCTCGATCTCTCCGAGGCCCACTACAAAGCTGAGCTTAAGAATGTACGTGAGGGTCGCGACATGACCAACATGCAACACTTGAACCTATTGGATGTCAATATAGGCAATGACAAAGACGGCGGTGGTGGCTTGAATTTGCAACTCGATCGTGACAAGAAAATCGAGTTACTAAACCAGAATCTTTGTACTTTCGAGTTGATACGGAGTCTCTTGGGTCGTGTTTGTGAATGTTTCGAAAATGCTCCGAAGTCTGTAGAACAGCAAGAATGTGAATCTGTTAAAATTAAAACGTAGATAAGAAGCAACAATAAATGTTACATACATATATGTATTTCAAAAAAAAAGATACATAATGTTTTAATGCTCTTCACCGTGAGGGGGGGCCTGTGGGGCCTTTTATCAAATGACTTTGGGGTCCTTATAGCACTATGCACAACTTGTGATTCTATATTGCGGATTGCACAGTAATTGAGAAAAAAGTCGAATGTACTGGGCTCTAAGGTTAATATATCCAATATGGATCAGGTTAGATTAGGTTAGAAGAAAGCCTCGCTTAAACCACAACAAACCTAACAAATCAACCATTCTTCGGGAAAATATCACTTAGAACCTTGGCGAAGTATTCCTTCAGTAGTCTGCGACATATTTTCTGAGTACACCGGCATCTACACAACAGATGCTCCATTGCAATGCATTGGCCAAATCTCCTTTTAGTTTCCATACACGCCTACCTGGTTCTAGTCATTGCTTTAATATTACAGCGCCACTTTTTATACTCTCCAACATAGGACATGGACTTGGCCCTTGGTACAGGCTATTATGGCATACTGCTGATGTTTGCAACACCTTAAAAGAATGGAGATGGACCCTATGTTTACTATACCGATCGACGCAGAATCACTCTCTGGTTCGATAGATCAACGCCCGTCCATTTCTACTACCGTCCTTCCATTTATCACTCCTACCGTCCGTCTGTCTGTACATCTATCTTAATCGGAGTACAGTTTGCAGTTATGAATCGATTTCGATGAAACTGGTACATTCATTAAGTTGTGGCGAACTCAATTGCAATTGGTTCACATCGGTGCATATTTTAATGTCAAACAGACAGCTAAGGATAAAAAAGGATAATTAAAATGAGACTCCCCTATAAGTCGTTTCATTTGTAGCCGAGGTAGTCGTTGCCAACTACTGCTGAAGAAAAACCTTGGTGGGTTTAAAAACAGCTGTACCGTCTGCCTGGCGACCTTGGCAATACATTTCACAATTTTTTTACGTTGATTCTGAATAGAAACAACACAGGTCTCGAACCAGAATAAAAAGTGTACAAATCATATTTATGGTAATTATAATAATAAAGTTTATTTGTATGGTAGCTTAATGTTTTACAATTGTTTTATGCGTATATACCTTTTCTTCCTGATAATTGTAAGAATTTTAATAACATTTAAGGATATATGAATATACATTGGGATTTTATTACTTTGACTAGATTTTGTAAAGCTACAAGAAATTTTGGGATACCAGGTCGTAATGCAATGAATCACATCTCAATTTAAAGCGATTCGTATTTTTTTTTCAATTTGATAGTTTACAAGTGGAATACCAGAAAAAGTGTGCAATCTCTGTGTCGAATAATGCCATGGTAGGCTATACAGTGCTCTCGGGATAACGTCAACTAATTAAAACCGCGGGTGTAGACATTTACCAGATAATTGACGTTTATCAATGTACAAATTTAAGACCAAAATATTATTAATACTGCAGTTTAAAGCGTTTTTATTACTTGTAAATTAAAATCAAATCCAAAGAAAAACGAAAAAGGTTTTCAACCTAAATACTTAAAACAACAAAAATATTCTACATAAAATAATGCCATATGTAATATCTATTCTTAAACAGGTATTAAAAGAAATCTGATATTTTTTCTGCTGTTTTTCCTTTCTAATAATTTAAATACAGCTTTTTCCCTTAAACGTCTTAATACATTTAGGTCATCTTGTGCAACATTCTCGCATCCGGCCCAATCCAAAGCCCGGTTAAAAATGTCGATGGCTTCGCTTGGTTTTACTGTCTGCAGGTTTTCATCAATATCGTAATCGGTATCATCATCCACTTCTAAATTCTCATTTGCACATGACCCAGTGACGTCATTCAATAAATTATCTTTTTCCACTCTTCAATGGAGGGCACTGTATAGTCAACCTAAAGAAAAAATTTAAAACATGTCTGGTACTGTTCATGAAATAGCTTTGCAACTGCGCTCGCCATTAGTTGTTGAAGCTCTGAGTCCATATTTGCTTTCGGAATGCTTAATAGAATATTTCCTCATCTTCCGTGAAACTCAAAAGAGTTTTCCAGCATTTAGCCATAGTGCCTGTTGTGACTCTATACCATGCGATCTTTAGAAGCGTAACAGCATCTTTCAATGTCACAGTTTTCATTGAGTTGATTAGTTCTGATTTTTCCCGCTATCATGGCTAAAAGACTGTATCTATAGTACAACTGAACAGATAAAGACAATAACTACCTATCTATACACATAAGGGAAACCCCCTAAATAGAAAATTACACACTGTTGTATGAAGGTATTTTAACCGTTACTATTTTTTGAATTATGTGAGTTGACGTTTTAGAGCTTTGAGGTTTGGTTGACGTTTCAGAGTAGACAATACAAATAAGAAAGGGTTGACGGTTTGGGATGTTGACGAAATGGGGAGTTGACGTTATCCCGAGCTAACTGTTTTGCGAGACTTTTAATTTTTATAAGTGACATTTTGCCTCTTTGGACCACACTGGTGCGCAGTAGAACGAAAAAAAATATTTATTTTTTGTTATTAAATTTTATTTTATTGTTTTGTTTTTACAAAAAAAAACCAAAACAAACTAAAATCATGCATTATGGTTGGACGACCCTTTATAATTTAACGTTCTCCTTGCGTAAATCTGCGGAGATTTCACTGTCGTAGTAGTAGTAACAATCGACTTAAATTAATATAAATTAGCAATAAAATGTATATAAATGCAGTTGTATACGAGGGCTGCTATATATGTTTCTGGCCTAATAATGAAAATGCGAATATTTATCATTAAAAATAGTTTTATTGTTTTCCAAATATTCTGCAGCATGATTTATACCCTTTTCATGCGCTCAAACCAATTGTCGAAGCACTTTTTCCACGCCGATTTAGACACCTCCAAAACATGGGTTTTGAGCGCTTCAGCAACATCTTCTGGCGACGAAAATCGTTAACCACGCATTTTTTTCTTGATGTGCGAGAATAAAACGAAGGCATTGGGTGCCAAGTCAGGGCTGTACGGAGAATGACCCATCAATTCGACGTTTTGGCCGGTCATGAAGGCGCTGGTTTGAGCCGATGTGTGAGAGCTCGCTTTGTCATGGTGCAAAAACTCTTTCCTTGTTCGTTTTTCGAATTTCTCCGAATACTTCAGGCAAACAAATTGTGGTGTACCACTCAGAATTGACCGTCCTACGTTGCTCAAGCGGAACAGTCGCCACATGACCAGTTTTGCCGTAGAAACGGGCGACCATTTGCTTCGAAGTGCTTCTTCCACGAACAACTTTCGTTGGATTTGGCTCGTCTTCGAAGACCCACACGGTCGATTGCTGTTTTGTTTCAGGCTCATATGCATAGATCCACGATTCGTCACCTGTGACGATCATCTAGAGGTCTTTTGAAGCACCGCGATCGTATTTATTCAAAATTTCTTTGCACCAATCCAGACGAGCCTTTTTTTGAACGATTGTCAAATTGTGCGGGATCCAACGAGAACAAACCTTTTTTACGGCCAGGTGTTCATGCAATATCGAATGTATGCTGGTTGAAAAAAATGCCCATGGATGAATCATCTCACGGTATGTCACATGACGATCTTGCATTATCAATGTTCTCTGGCACAACGGCTGTTTTTCGACGACCTTTACGACCTTCGTCTTCGAGCGAGCGTCGGCCACGATTGAATTCATTAAGTCAGTTTTTCACAGTGCTATAGGATGGTGATTCATCGCCATACAAAGATTAAAGTTCATCGATGCACTCTTGTGGTGATAATCCACGTCGAAAGTTGTGAAAAATGGTCGCAAGAAAACGTTCACGAGCTAAATCCATACGTCAAAAAGTTCTGAGTACGTTTATGGTAAAAAAATGTCGAACTTTCCAATGGAAATGTCAAATGGCGCCAGGCAACACTTACGTCAAAAAGTTCTGAGTACGTTTATGGTAAAAAATGTCGAACTTTCCAATGGAAATGTCAAATGGCGCCAGGCAACACTTAGTGTGCCAGAATTATATACTTATATAGCAACAATCGTACTTCATACGTCAATGCAAATGAACAACAACCGCTGAATTTTCAAAAACAGTAAGTTAGGGACCGTAGAAAAGAAGTGTACGTAGACTTTTTTGACCTCGCATTGTGCCTTTTCTGAGATTTACTGCACTCCTCCCACGAAAATAACGGAAAAATAAAAGATAAGAATATGATTTTTTTTAAATAACCAACACTCAGGGGATGCCCCCTATACATGCGGTGCATTGCGTTTGCGAGTGGAAATTAATGGATCGGAGGGGGGCTTACTGTATGTAATTCAAATCATGTTTTTAAGTTTGCTGACGATCAAATCGAATAAAGTTATTTTTTAATTACCGGCACTTTAGTTATGCTAACTATCGTTAGATGTCAACTGGAAAATGTTTTAATATTTTACATAGAAACAAAGCATTTGTGTGTTTAATTTGAAGTTTTTTGTTTTCAATTTTTGCCATTGTTTCGAACAACGTTTGGGTCTTAGTACAAAGGTTTTTTCAATGTGAGTTACTGCACCGTACAGCGGTACTTACTTTGCTTGACTTTTATCGCTAGTTGTAATCATAGCAACCAATCTTAAGTCGATATTAAATTTTAAATCAATATTATATATAATTTCTTACTTTGTTTCGGATGATTGTTCTTCAAACAAGGCAGTCTTGCAAGAATGAGAAATTTTACTTTTTTTATCCTCTCCACTTTGTGGTACAGGGGTATTATAAATTTGTGCTGATGTTTGTAGCACCCGGAAAAAAGTGTGATAGACTCCAAATTGTACAGATCAAATTTGAATTATTTTTTGAGTCGATTTTGCCACGTCCTTCGATCTGCCCATCTATTCTTGTTAGCAAGAAAACATTTTTACTATTCCTCTTAAAAAATCTTCATTGGAATACTGGCTTTGAACTCCCTTCTTACATCAGCAGGTTAAATCTTATTATATTGCCCTTATTGAAGAGTATGCGAATTATGATGAATACGATGCTGGTATATACAATTATCCGTGGGGCTATTGTTTCTTAATATTCAATATCAAAAATCTCTATTCACCTCCCATTTATACCTTCTAGATACTATCAGTTGGGTCAGGCCACGAAAACTGTAGTATAGTGGGCCAGGGATTTTGACCTTTAGTCAAATTATGCAACGATTACTTCTGAGAATTACCCTTTGCGTACGGTCTTTATATGTAACGTACAGAAATTAAAAGCATCATTTCTGAAGTTGTTGCAATTTCAATATATAAAATTTCAGAAATTTATTATTTTTCTGAATTATTTTAAATTTTAAGTATATATGTATCTCGAAAACGACATGAAATATTTGAAATTTTTTAGTTTTTAAACAATAATTAAAGAGAAAATTAAATATCAAAAAATTGCCTACGCCAGGCAGACTGTACAGTTGTTTCAAAACACGACAAGGGTTTTCTTTAGCAGTCTTTGGCAACAATTACTTCGTCTGCAAATCAAATGACTTATACGGGAGTCTAAGAATAACCCTTTGTGCATAGTCTATAGAATGTACAAAAATAAAAAGCAAAATTTCTGAAGTTGTTGCAATTTCAATATTAAAAATTCCAGAAATTTAGTATTTTTCTGAATCATTTTAAATTATATATGTATCTCGAAAACGACATGATATATTTGAATTTTATTTTTTAAGAATAATTAAAGATAAATTAAATATCAAATCCCTAACCCACTATGTCACACTACTCGTGCCCTGACCCAGTTTTTACACTGAGTTAACTGATTCTATGATGAAATAGGCATTTTCTAAATCCAACCGATTGCCGTCAAATATTTTACCATAAAAAAATAGTTGAGACGACTTGTAATCCTTTGCAGAAACAAATTACAGGACATACCGTCTGTCACCAATTGTCCGGTAATGATACCTATTTCAAGACTGAGTGTGCTCTCTCTAAGGAAATTCATCTCCGTGTCACATCCTGGACCGGCCAAAGCGATCGAGCACTTCTGCTTTCAGTTCGTCGACTTTATTTATTAGTTCCACGTTAAGGGTCACGTTTTTATCTTGCTAGCAGGAGCCTGGCCCTTCACACTGGTACGTTGCTAAGTCCTTGTATCGTGCGCCTAAATTTGGGTTAAGGATAGGAAGCATTTCTTGGTATAACGGATTTCATAGTCATTGAGTCTTAAGAGCTGGCCGGCTGTCTATATACATTTCGCATTTAGCTAGAGGAATGTCCTGTTCTTTAAGTTGTTTTTGCGGCAATGTTAATGGGGGTAAATCAATGCCTGAAAGGCCGTATATTCGTCTGGGCGTTTGTTACAGATTCTAAGAATTAGGGAATCTCGTGCCCATCTCTTCATCAGACGGCCAATCCTCGCGGCTAGGTATCTCGACTTTAAAGGTTTTGTCTTAAATTGTTTTTAGTGCCATGTAGTCTGTGGGGCTTCTCAGCTTTACCGTGGTGTCAATGCAGTTTTGAACTCAGCCATGGTTGTAAAAAAAAGTTGAATGACAATCCCTTAGCCTAAGAGCTACTTCTGTCGCCGCATTGTGGCTGAAATTTTGATTTCGTTGGCCAAAAGTGTAATTTTTTGTCACCGATTATTAAATTTTTACGCCTTTTTTAAGTTTATATATGCAGATTAAGGTAGCCAAAAAATTAATTAGGTTAAACTATTGCTAATTGTGGGCGTGGCATGCTGACAAACAACTGTTTTTTAATTTCAGAAAAAGGTGTTTTTGTTTTGGTGTTTTGATACTACTCGCAAGCTATCATCGATAATGGCCTGCGGTCTTTTTTTTATAATGTTGGAAGGATTAAAGTCTTTAGTTTTTGTTTAGGGGCGCTATGAAATATTTATGAAACTACTATATTTTTCTCAAATTTAAACTTTAGTGGAATAGACCTTCTAGGGAACAAGAAACGTGTACTACCCGGAGAAATGTGAAAATGTCTTCTTTAACCCTATATATACGACGACCCGCGGGTAGAAGACTTTTTTCATTTTAATGAAATTACTTTAAAAAAATTCAAATTACGATAATTTAAAGAGCCCTTAAAGTACTCGTGTACAATGGTGTATTAAATATGTGCTTTAGGTATTTTATAGCTTATAATGAAATAATTAAATATAATACCTGCGAAAGAGTTTTATGGTCAGGCGATACAAATGATAGCAATACCGCAAGAAGATTCTTTTCAGAACCAGAAACAGCATCTGAAATAACAGGAGTGTACTTAAGTCTTATTTTCAGATTTAAAATAATCCTAGAAGTACTTGCGTGGAATGACGAAATTCACTCTAGAAAATTTAGAGATTATGCAAAGGAAACTCCAAAAATACAGGGTGTGACTAAAGTAACTATATGATTTGTTTTTTAAATAACTATTGAATGGAATGAAAAAAACAAAAAAATTTATGATAAAAAGAAAGTTTATTTTATGTTATTTTTTTACATTAATTATGAAAATAATATCAGTTAAATGAGAACCGTTTTCTCTAACGCAAAAATGTGCTCTTTTTATGGCATTTTCCATAACTTTGTTGAGTGTTTCTTGTGGTATTCGATCAATTTCTTCTTGAATGTTGTCCTTTAGTTGCTGCAAGGTTTGGGGCTTATTCACATAAACTTTGTCTTTGAGATAGCCCCACAAGCCCCACCGTTCAAGTGAAAATGCGCTTCGTCGGTCATCATTAAATTTGACAAAAAATTTTCATTTTGATCAACGAGATTTAAAACTGCTCTAGCATTTTCCAAGCGCAATACGAAGTCCTCAGGATTTAGTTTTTGGACTAGTTGGATTTTGTAAGGGAAGAGGTGCAAATCGTGTTTTAAAATTCGCCGAAGAGTGCGGTCAGAAAGCTGCAACTGGGAAGATCGTCTTCTCGTTGATGTCTCCGGATTTTCTTCGACGCTCTGTCGCACAGCATCAATATTTTCGGCCGATCTGCTAGTTCGAGGTCTGCCCGTACGTCTTGAATCTCCGACAGTTCCATATTCAGCAAAATTATTCACCAACGAACGAATGGTTGGACCCGTTGGAGCAGCTCTTACACCATAAAATCTTCTGTATGCACGTTGAGTATTAATTATCGAACGATGATTTTCAATGAATAGAAAAACAATCTTAGTTCTTTGCGCAATTGTATAGCGTTCCATTTTTAAATATTCTCCCAAGTTTAATTTCTGAAATAGGAAAAAAGAAAAAGTTAAATACTCGCAAGCAAAGAAGTTACAATTGTTTTACATCATATAGTAACTTTAGCCGCACCCTGTATATACAACCAACTACCCATGGAGAAATATGTCTGCAACAGTTCACAAAATCCTTTACCATGGAGAAGATGTCATTAAATATCATTTGGTGCCACTTGGCGAACTATCAGAGGAGGCTCAGGAAAAAAGGTACAAGGATAACAGATTTTATAGAGAGCACAATACTAGAAAAATTTCATGAAATTCCACAAATGAAGATCTATTTAATATATTATTCGCAACGTCGGAGCCGTTCATCTCCAGTATTCGCAATTAATGGAAAGTGGAACATCGGGATTTAGATGAAGAAGCCAAAAAACTACTAAAGAACAGAAATTGCACAGAACAAAATGTGGAAATTCGCAATCAATATTTGAGTCAAATGAATAATAATTATAATTGCCTTTCATTGTTATTTAAGTACGAAAAACATAGTATTAGTAAAAAATAATAATAAACATAACCTACCATTGTTACAAATGCTATTAAAATCTGTTGCAGTTTTTATTTTAAAAATGTTTTTTAAAACTATCAAATTTGACAGCAAAAAATAATACATTTTTCTGTAGTAATAGCAAGTTTTTTGCATAATATTATTAACGTTTTTTTAAGTGTAAATATTCTTTGCAAATTTGACAGCAAAAATTTTTAATTTTTCTGTAATAATAGTAAAATCTCCAGTTGATTTTACTATTTTTTTTGAGTCTAAAAAATTGTTTGAGTATAACATTAAAAAAATTCCATTATTACAAAATATATTTATAATTATTATTAGAATCCAAATATAAAATTTTTTAATAAATAAAAAAATAATAAACCCATATGTCACTCTAAAAGTTAAAAAAAATCAAAAGTTTAACTTTGACCTAGAATTCCTTAAAAATTTTAATGCAATTAAAACTTTGCCAAGCTGAACTAAATACCTATCCATTAAAAAAAATAATTTAAATATTTTTAACGGTTCAAAAGTTACAGAATTTTGGCCAACGAAAAAAGATTTTCAGCCACTGTGCGCCGTACACCTCATGAAGGCATCAATAGGTTGTAGGTTGCAAATTGCCTCCAGTGCCAGTTGAGGTGCAGTTCTTGGGGCACGCATAATACCAACTCCAAGTAGAATCTGTTCTTTGACTCATGCAAGATAAGTGATACCGGTTTCCACCATAGCACTGATCTATAGGTCAGTATCGGTTTTATTATCAACGCATACATTTTCGGTAGCAAGCCCAAATTTGGGTCCGAACATGTAGGCATAAAAGCGCAGAGAGCCTTCTTTTCCTTCTAGGGTGTAAAGAGTCTCGGGTGATGTCCAAGTAAGTACTTCGCTTCTTTCGATAGTCAAAGTAGCCCTCAGTAGTCCATTTAGGAACCGACGGGGCACTCCTGTACACGATTCAATGCAACACTACGAGAAGAAATTTAGGCCAATTGAAGACTTTATTAAAGCTTCGATTTCTCTATTAGTGACAAATGGAATATTTTCCTACGTCCGAATAGTGGGACAATTCTTTACAAGTTCTAATTCGTTAAACATTCACTTTCCATATGCCGTTTGGCAATATCCACAATAGTGCATTTAGTGCGACATTAGCCAAAGTTATAAATATAATTAACATTTTGGTGTGAAACAATTTTACGAAATTATCGAATTCGAACAATCAACCACAATGACTTGACTATAAACATATTGCGGACTTACATACTTACTTATATATATTGATTGCTCACGCCGGGGCTTAACCGCTTTATTTGTTTTCTTGTTTTTTTTTGTAGATGCAAATCTAAGTCAAATTGCTTGCCATAGCTTATCGTCATTGCCAGCTACCGCCAAGTGTCAACAATACCACCAACAGACGCAGCCGCACCAGCAACAACAACAGGGGAATTCCAAAGACAGTACAAGGCATTCACCGCATAACACCTTTAAATTAACACACTCGCGAATAACTCCAGACCACCGAACATTTTGCACAAAGTCCACAGTATCTATTGATGAGTTCAGAGCGAGAGAGGAGAAGCGCGAGGAGCAATTCGAACAGCAAGAAAAAAACAAAAGTCAAGAGGAGGAAAATGAGAAGAATGCCAAAGTTGAAGCGATACGTGTGAAAATCTTAGAGGCCGCCTTACAACACGTCCCCACGCTGGGTTGGACACGCAACGCCATAGTGCAAGGTGCGGAAGAGGCTGGCTATCCAAGCGTGGTGCATGGCATGTTCCCCGAGGGAGGCTTCAACCTGGTCTCCTACTTCAATGGCAAATGCAATGAGGAATTGCTGAAAATCCTGCAGAAAGAAACCGACAATGGCACCAAAGAAATCACAAATCCCGTGGAGTTTCTGGTGCGTTTTGTCCGGCTGCGTTTGGAGATGTTAGCACCGTACAAGGGCCAGTGGCCGCAGGCTTTGGCGCTGATAGCTCTGCCGCAGAATGCTTCAACAGCTTTGGCTCAGGTCTTGACACTAGTCGATGATATATGCTATTATTCCGGTGATCGATCGGTAGATGTGAGTCTAAGCGTGTATTTATTTTCACTTATATCAAAATCAATCTCTAACTTGTTCCTATTGTAGATGGGTTGGTATACGCGACGCATTGGTTTGGCTACCATTATGAAGATGACCGAATTATATATGCTGCAGGATAATTCGCCCGATCATAGCAACACCTGGGAGTTCTTACAGAATCGAATGGATGAGGCTGTGCAATTGCAAATGATGCTGCTGCAAACGGAAGGTGTTACATCGAAATTTCAAAAATCCTTCAATTCCGCGTTTATAACAGTGAGTAGTTGAGCAAACGATTATAAGGAATGTCAAACATTTCTCAGAGGTTCTGCGAGTATGACCAACTAGTGGGGGGTGAAATCTTTTGAGGGCTTGCTCTTTGTTGCATCCTATCATTGAGTAGATGTTGTTTTTGAAATCGTATTCAAAAATTATTTCTCCGAAAAGGCATAATATGCCTAAGTAGACTGTACAATCCTAACGTAGCATTTCTTATTTTCTCCTAAAAATATTTTATACTAAACAGGGATTAAACCGGCTCAAGGCCTCTTGCTTCTATATTTAAATAGAAGACAAGTTTTTAACAAAATGGCAAAGTGACATTGATTTTCGTGGCTGCACACTACTTTTATCATGATTTCGGGGCAAGAGTGAGTTGTATTTTCGTGGGCAATTGTGTGAAGAAAACTTGAAAAGTAAGGTTTACAACAGTAGTTCTCATTCGTTTGTGGAGAGCCTGGCCTTATAGAGTTCGGTTTTACTTTCAACAATTGCAGCAAGGCTTTCTGAAGAGGGTTGTCACGGACCCGAAATGATGATAAAAGTAGTGTGCAGCCACGAAAATCAATGTCACTTTGCCATTTTGTTAAAAACTTTTCTTCTATTTAAATATAGAAGCAAGAGGTCTTGAGCCGGTTTAATCCCTGTTCAATGTGTAAAAGCAACAGACCGAAATAAAACAAACGAGCTAAACAATATTTTATATTTTTAACAGAAAATAAGAAATTATACGTTAGGATTGTGCAGACTACTAATTTCGTACTGTTCTGTATATCTTCCTCATGGAAATATTGATGAGTTTGAGAATGATGTTGCTGATTTATGGGTATTCTAACTTTATTTTTTTTTACCAATGTTTGTTTGTTTATTGTGTAAAAAAATGTCTCGGGTTACATAATCTTACAGTTTAGAGATGGTTACAAAATACCTTACATCTGTATTATTAAGTATTGACTTATAAAGGGTAATCCATCTAGAGGTTATTTTTCAGAACCCAAAAAAAATATAAAAATTCAAATCAAGTGTGGAATCTTTATTGGTAATTTGAAAGGTCATTTTATGGCATTTATTTTTTAAAAACAATTACCTTCAAATGTTTGCAACTGTATTATGGAAATGAGCGTTCGGTGAGAAACGGGAAGATCCGCTGTTGTCGACCAAAATTTTGTTCAGTGATGAGGCCCATTTCTGGCTCAACGGCAAAGTCAATAAACAAAATTGCCGCATTTGGGCTGAAGAGCAACAAGAAGAGGTTCAAGAGGTGCCATTATTCCCGGAGAAAACCGCGTTTTGGTGCGGTATAAGCTGGTGGAATCATCGGTGCATATTTTTTCAAAAATGTTGATGGCCGGAACGTTACTGTGAATGGTGTTCGCTATCGCGCCATGATATCGATCTTTATGCTACCAGAAATTGAAGCCCGTAATCTTAAAGATACTTGGTTTCAACAGGACGGTGCCACTTGCCATACAGCTGTTCAAACAATAGATCTATTGAGAGGTCATTTCGAAAAGCAGCTAATTTCACGTTTTGGACAGGTGAGTTGGCCGCCTAGATCGAGTGATATCACGCCTTTAGACATTTTTCTTTGGGGTTACGCAAAGTCCAAAGTCTATGCTGACAAACCAGCTACGATTCAGGTTTTGGAAGCCATCATTATGCGTGTCATTAAAGCCATACCGGTCGAAATGCTCGACCGAGTCATCCAAAATTGGACCTCAGAATGGAAACTCTGAGGCGTAGTTGCGGCCAACATTTGAAGGAAATTATATTCAAAAAATAAATGCCATAAAATGTACTTTCAAATTACCAATAAAGATTCCACACTTGATTTAAATTTTTATTTTTTTGTTTTTGTTCTGAAAAAATGCCTCTAGATGGATCATCCTATATAAAGTTGCACAAAATAGATAGAAGTAGAGGAGAATTAAAATTTCTTGTAAAAACCTTCACTAGAGTAGGTGTACAATAATTGTTAATTAATGCTTCTCTAAAATTATCGTAAATAGCATCAGTTATACAAATTGGATATCAGACTATTTTCATTTTTGGTACAGGATATTTTAAATGTACCTATGAGATATGTGATTTATTCTTATTTTGATGTGATCAACATTACAAAACTTGTGCAATCTTTTAGTGCTAAAAAGTGCCAATTTAAATTAAGCATTAATTTCAATATTTTATTTTTATTCTTATTTTGATGTGATCAACATTACTAAGCTCGTGCAATCTTTTAGTTCTAAAGTTCCAAGGTAAATTTAGCATTAATTTCAATATTTTATATTGACACCTTTGAATTTTCGTAATATGCGTTTGGCACAATTACCCCAAACAGGACATGCATACAACGCAATTGATTGAAATGTTGTTTTAAATAAAATGATCTTATTTTCTAAACTAAGCCGTGACCTCCTGTTGATAACACAGTGTAACAAAAAAGAATGAAGTCAAAATACCTGGGAAGTGCTATTATTTTTCTTGTAGATCTTGCTGAGTACAACAAGAAACCGGTTTTGAAATTTCCTAAACACCTCCAAAATCTGGAGTTTGATCCGAAAACCGTCTTTTCGGATCTTACGCACTTATATGCCAGTAATTTGGTTAAATGTCAGATTTGGAACGAGGAAACTGCGACCTTTCGAATGATGTATTCAATTTTAAAATCACACTGAAAAAATCGGTGTATCTTTACTGTAAAATCATTTTTTTTAAATTTTTTGTATTTTTTTAACTTTGGATGCGTTTTTACACAGAATTTTTTAAAAGGAACCGAATTTTTGTACCGAATAATAAAGAGAGTTTTCCAACGAATACAATTCGGTGTCATTTTTAAAGATCCGTTAGAAACTGATTGAGTTATTTAACTTTTATTAAAACAACATTTTTGAAAAAATACAATTATTGGCAATACTACGAGTACTTAGAAATGTTTGTTTGACCGTTTTCTTTTTAATTGAACATCATCAGTATCCCGTTTAAGTGACCAGCAATATTCGGAAATCATTTTTATTTTATCTTTTTCTTCAAAACGTTTTTCCAATGTAATTATTTCTTGATGAAAGTGTTCGCCTTCCCATTATAATGGGATACATCATTTTTTAAGGCTTTGTTCATTTTTCTAAGAATGTGCAAAATATGGTCTTTAAACGTTAAACGAGGATTTAATATAACACCTAAATATTTAACTGAATTTGACCCGTTAATCTCTCTGCCATTCATAACTAAGTTTGTCTGTGGATATAACAAAAACTTTCTTTTTTTGATAAAAATTGCCTGTGCTTTATCCGCATTAATTCTAATTTTCCACTATCTCGAATATTCGACGATTTTATCTTAAGAAGATTGCAACGACATTCGAATACTATCTGACAATAATCCTGAACAAAATATAGCAGTGTCATCCGCATAAAATGCATAGTCACAAATATCAGTTTTAGGAAAATCTGAGTTGTACAGAACAGAACCTTGAGGAACTCCCGCAGGTATGTTAACGAAGTTTGAGGAATCGTAGTTTATTTACGCAGAATGAACGCTGTGTCAAAAACGATTGTATAATTTTAATCAAGTATTTTGGAAAATTTATTTCAATTAATTTAAAAATTATACCAGCATGCCAGATAATGTCAAACGCTTTCTCTACATCTAATAAGACCAACGCGGTAGATTTTCGTAGGGATAATTGTTTACTTATATAATTCGTAATTCTGTTGACTTGGTGCGTCTTACTATGAAAGGCTCTAAATCCAGATTGTTACTTGGGTAAAACGTTCCTCCATATATTCCAAAAGCCTTTCCTTAACAATTTTCTCCAGAAGTTTACCTAAATTACTGAGAAAACTAATAGGAAGAAGCTATTAACTAGTTCGAATGGTTTACTAGGTTTAAGAATGGGTACTATTTTCGCCTTTCGCCACAATCTTGAAAAATATTGGAATTTCACACAGGCGTTTATGGACATAAATACTGTTACAACTGTTACAACATTGAACACACCCATTTCAATAGTAGAACTGAACATACCCCGTTAATGTCATATGGGTTTTGAAAGCTAACCTCAATAGCGTTAGTCTGTAACGGGATTTTAAAATTGTTTCAACTTTCATCATGGAGTGGTCAGATAATGAGAACCGTATCGCTGAAATAGCGCTTTTCAAGTGTGAAATGAAAAAAGCGATATTTTCAAAACGCTTCGGCCACTAGGGATTAGCCGCATGTTCGTCTACCGATGCATAAAACTGTTTGAGGAGACTGGAGATGTAAAAGACCGCCACCGGTCGGGCCGCCTACGCCCTGTTCGAACACCGCATGTCACCAAAGCCGTTAAATCAAGAATTCAACGAAATCCGCACCGAAAACAGAAAATCATGGCCCGTGAGAAGAATATCACGCAAAAGTCCATGAGTCGAATCATTAAAAAAGACTTGGAACTTGGGGCTTTCAAATGACGTACCGGACATTTATTGACTGCAGCTTTAAAAAAAATAGGATTGAAAAATGCACCAAGAAACCGTTTTGAACCCTTTATATTACAAATTGTGGACGGTTTTAGAGGACAAGGTTGTCACAAAAGATACCCCAACATTGGATCTCTTAAGACTTCTATGGTTCGAGCTGTGGCCAATTTTCGAATGGATGAGGTTCGTGCAGCTATTGACAATTGGCCAGTGCGACTTAGGGCGTGTGTAAAGGCAAAAGGTGGACATTTCGAATAAGATACAATATATATCAATAAATATATTAAAAAATATTTGGCCCAAAACCATTTAGTATTTTTATTTTACAGCATAAAACGTGTGTAACATTATTTATGTCCCTACTAAGTATAATAATAGTTAGGCGTGAATAGTTATGGAAGATTCTTGACTAGATTATTATTTATGTTATCTAATCCGGAAGATCTTTTCGATTTCAAATTGCCTACTAGATTCCTCATATTGTGTTCGGACACCCTAAAAACCTGGTCAGGAGTTACAAACAAAGATGCATCAAATTCCGTAACAACACTAAAAACTTCGTGCTTAGTGTCAATGCACTTTATTTCGGACGATAACTGATGATTCAGATTCAGAAGAATTCAGAAAATGCGGTAGCTTTGAATTCATCTGTCATGAATGAGCGATTCCCGTCATTTAAAACTGGGATATTGGACACTTTCTTTCTTAACACCTTAGATATGTTCCAGAAGAGTTTAGATCGAATATCCAGATGCTTTAGTCTGGCGTTCCAAGAGTTGTTGCTTAAACACAAAGCTCATAGTTTACCACTTTCTCATACTTTTTAAGTACAGTCAAATCGCCTGGTTGCCTACATCTGTTCCAGATACGTCTGTGATGATTCTTTCTTCTTATTAATTCAAAAACACTTTCCGGCAATTTCTTAAACCTATTATTAACGATTTTCCTGGGCGTACTCCCCTCCATCGCACTTATGATCGCATTGTTCAAGTCTGAAACTAATTTATCAATATTCTCTACATTATTTATGTCCTCCAAATTTAGCTGGTTTCGTAATAACATTTCGTTAAGCAAACGTTTATATCTCACCCAGTTTGTCCTCGAAAAATCACAAGGTCAGTCCTGAGGCTAAGAAATTGAGGAGCTATAAGAAAAAAGTACTGGTAAATGGTCCGAACTTAATGTATTCTCAACAGTAAGATGGCTCATTAAATCAGATACGTTTGTCAGAACAATGTCACTAGTTGATGGCCTAGATCCGGCCGTACTTGGTATATGTGTTGGACTATCCGGAATTTTTACTGTAAAAGGAAAGGAGAGAGTAAGGACACTCAATGTGTGCCCCCAAGAATTAGCTGAAACATTCCCAATCACGGTGCTTACAATTGAGATCAATATTCTAACATTGTAATAATGGGTGACTTTAATCGCAATTTTTTTAATTTATCGTGCTCTAATGTTGTAAGAGATGTTTGTGGAAGGTTAGGTTTGCATGTACATCACAACTCTAGGCCAACACATTTTGGTGTAGTTTAGCAATCAATCATTGATATATCAATCGTTGATAGATTATTTTCTACTATCTCACCCTGAGCACTGGGTTTTGTCAGAACAATACGTATGTCACGCTATATCTAGACATGCAGTGCAGCGCTTAAAACAATTTCTTGAATAAGTTGAGTACAATTCTTTTAATATAGAAATATTGTGCGAAGCATTGTCTTTTTTAAATTTTTCTAATAAAGGGTGGTTAAATTTTAAGTGCCGATGTTGATTTTAAATAAAACACAAATTTTATGATAATATTGGTATGGTTCAATTATGTATGGAACAAAATATCGGTCAAATGGCCGCTGCGACTTCGGCGGCACACCTCCATCCGATGGTCCATATTTTCGATGACGCTGATTGAGGTTCTATGCCGTTAATGTGCCTAATTATCTCATTCTTTAGCTCTTGAATTGTTGCTAGCTTATTCACGTACACCTTTCAAATAACCGCAAAGAAAGAAGTCCAACGGTGTCAAATCACATGATCTTGGCGGCCAATTTACATCGCCACGACGTGAGATAACACGGCCATTGAATTTGTTGCTCAAGAGACATTGTTGGCAAGTGGCACCACATATCGTCCAAGTCCATATACTCAATTTCCGGCCACAAGAAGTGCGATATCATCTCGTGATAGCGAACACCATTCACGTAACTGCTTGCCCGAACTCGTTTTCGAAGAAGTACGGCCCGATGACGCTGCCAGCTCCTTAACAGTCACTATTTGCGGATGCATCGACTGTTCAACATTCTGCTGCCATTCTGCTTGTTAACGAATCCACTGTGGACGCATTTGGTCGATTATGCTGACCAAAAAAATCACAGTGCATGAAATGCATTTTGATTTAAACGCCCATTTTCGTAAAAGGCTTCAAAAATCTTAAAGCGCTGCTCAGTTGTGTGCCTTTCCATGGTTAAATTTGTCAAACACTAAAATAAAGAAATGTCAAATTATGTTGGGCGAAAAACTTGACGTTAAGGTGTGACTGACAATTAACATCGTGCAGTAAGGTTGAGCCATCCTTTGCCATAAAATATTAAATAATAATGAGTATTTTACTAGATTTTGTCGAGCTGAATATTGACTATGTGTGCCACTGATGGAAACCATGGTACAGTTGTACCATTTTTGGTACAATTGGCGATTTGTTGGTACCGTGGTACTTTAATTCCAGTTTTGGTGCAATTCACTGCAGTCGGAACATTATTTTAAGAATTTCTTCGCAGAAGGCTAAGATAAATTGAAATTTATTAAGGTACAATTATGTACGTATCAGCTAGACCAAATAACGAAACTCTTTAAAATTGGAAACTACGATCCACGTTTTTTTGGCAGGACTGTGATGGCGATGCTGGAGTCAAAAAAGCATAGGGAGACTGATTTAGACCAAAATATAAAATAACTGGAAATAAAAATAATTTATATAATATTACGGATTATGAATTTTTCGTTATAAAAACATCAAGGTTCTTATAATTTTTAATGTATTTATCGGTCCATTTTCTCCACTCGTTATACAACTTTTCGACCAACTGACGAGAGATCTTATTAGTTCCATGTTCAAGTTTACAGCTTTCATAATAAGATTGATACACTAACAGATAATGATCGTTTTAAAGGCACAATAGCTTAACCCGTACCAAATTCCCAATGGGTGTATTCCAAACGTTGGAATTGGACATTTTCCCAGGTAAAGAGCGCAAAAGATTCTGCCTTTCTTCCAAAAGTTATCACATGGATAAATTTTTTAAATACAGGCAACGGAAACATTTTTGATTTTGAAAGGCTCATTTTAGAGTTTTGAATTCGACCACTGATTTTGCGTTTGTCGAAATCGAAACAAAGAAGTATTCTCTACTCAAATTGTACAAAAACTGCAAGCGTCTGTTAGTCCGTTTATATTAGAAATATATTCAGCAAAAGAATCGTTTCCCATGCAAAATTCGATTCCCGCAGGATTGCCTCTAGTCCTACCCATTAAAGAAGAAACAAAATTCATAAGAAGAAACAAAATTCCTGACTTAAATCTAAATTGATTTGCGTGATAATCGTGCACGCAACCACACACAATGGCAATGAGAAACAAACAATGACAAACTATTTCTGCAAGATTCAATCTAGCCATTTATTTATGCTAGAAAAGGATAAATTAGCGACACTGTCTATGGTTTTGCTCAATCGGGTGCTGCTTCTTCTTGAGACTTTCATAATAGCAAAATCTTTTGTTTTCAAAGTGCATCGGTGGTATTAGTTTTGGGAATCAAAATTTCAAATGTATAAGTAAGTACTTTAATGGGATGTTCTCCTCTAAGATAAGTAGAGCATTACCTCGTATTTGATTAGATCGCCTTGATGGTCCGACATATCGCACAATGCTTAACATGGAAAACCGTCATAATTTAGAGGACATCTCCTGAGTTTTAGTCAAAAAAAAGAATAGTTTTACATAAAAGTTTTTAATATGGGTTCCTGGTGATTCTGGTTGTAATTGGCTTATCTTGTTTGTTCCATTTCAGTTGGAATATAATCTTTCGAACTTTATGATCAATTTTGGTACAATTACGTTAGTTTTGGT
Source organism: Hydrotaea diabolus (assembly GCA_963513945.1). Taxonomy (NCBI): domain Eukaryota; kingdom Metazoa; phylum Arthropoda; class Insecta; order Diptera; family Muscidae; genus Hydrotaea; species Hydrotaea diabolus. The sequence goes on from OY740720.1 coordinate 78,470,337, forward strand.
ACAATTATGTGTCCATTTTGGTACAATTAAATGTTTTGTGAATTCCATCACTGATGTTTACTGTTTTCGTATAAAAGCTCATTAAGTGAAAAAAAAAATCTTAAGATTTGCTCAAAACAAATAATTCTTATAAAATATGTAATAAACAATTTTAGTATATTCAATATAGCATTTAAACGTGCAAGACATGGCAGTGCCAATAATAGGCACCAGTTCAAAATGTTTTGTCTGACACTGTACATATAAACCACAATCACTACTAAGTAAAAAATATTTTTCGTTCAGATTTTGAAAAAAATAAAACGAATGGTTTTCTTTGTCGTTTTTCTCCAAATTGACTTACTAGCATATGTAGCAATCCCACAGTCCCCATTTATCAAGCCTTTCCTTGGTTTAAATAACGATTTTTTCCGCAATAAATAATGTTTAATGAACACTTCCCTTTTTTCCATTTTTAACAAAATCTGAGAGGTTGTAGTTTTTGAACAGCTGTTACACACAAACTAAATGACGGAACTCACTCAAAATCTGACAGAAGTCTATTAACGGATGGTACTTGATGGGAGCAGTGTTGCATTTCATAAACACAAGAGGGATGTTGAAAAACTCACGGAATTATTGATATGCCCTCGTATGTATATTACAGCTGCCATGAGAGTAAACACCAATTTTGATGTGGATTCGTTGGGAATAGGCGAATACGACATCTTGTCGCCGGTTTCACCCCAGTAGATGAACGGCTGGCCACAATCCACATCAAAGATGGAATACAACTCCCATATATGGGCAGGTGCTTCAAAATCATCCTTGGAGCTACTTGACCGTGTTCAAAGGAGAGCGATGGTGCTGATAGATGACAGTAGGGTATCCAACTCTATTGTTTCCCTTGAGCATCGTCGGAATGTGGGTTGCGTAACGCTGTTCTATCGTTACTTTCATGGTGTGTGTTCATCAGACATCAGTCGCCTTATTCCTGACGTGAGGATGTTCGGCAGGGATACGCGACTTTCTAGGAATTCACACCCGTTTGTTATCGATTGGCCAGTTGACCGCGCTATACACTACAGATCAAATTCGTTTTTCGCTCGTACAGTCCGTATGTGGAATCGACTTCCGGCAAATGTATTTCCCACTAATTGCGACATCCAGAAGTTCAAGGCAAGCGTCAATAATCATTACTCCCTCTTTCCCCCTCCGATTCTTTACTTTCCACTCGCCAACGCAATGCACCGCATGTATAGGGGGCTTCCCCTGAGTGTTGGTTATTTTAAAAAAAAAGGCTGACACCCCGGCACACAGTTGTCGCTACAACAACAACTACCATATAGAACCTATCCTGAGCTATTTTCACATAGAGAAATTTTAAAAACTCCGCAACTGATTTTACTTTAAAATTTATATTTATTTAAAATATATTCAATAATAAAACTCTTTGTTTTCTTTCTATTTCCAGGCACGCAACATACTGGGTTTAGGTTACAACAGATCTTAGGTTTTAAGTTATTCTAAATATGCAAAGAATGCCAATGTAACGTCGTAACATAATTCAGGGTTCAGTGCACTATGTGCATAACCAGTCACACGTAAACTTACCCATCCACACCCAGAAACACACACTATCCTACGGGAGTAACAACTCTTTTGCTGTTCCTTAAATTTTCTATTCTCCCCTTCTATTAACACAAAACTTTAGTCCAAAGTTTGTTGATTGTGTTTTTTTTTACCACAAGTTTTGCCGTATTTAATAAGCCTTTTCTGTGAATTTGTTTGCAATTACCTTTTGTTTGAAAATGTAAATAAAATGAAATATTAAAAAAAGGATTTGGATTTGTTTTGTTTATGTTGGCAGATGTATAACATTCGGCATCTGGATACAAGGATAACATGTGATGAGTATTACCTGGGGCTATTCTGTATTTCATCATTGCACGGGGTACGAGTTGGTTAGTAAACAACATACCTTGTGGTACGGGAAAAAGTGCTGTACATCAATAGAGACGCATATGACCTTAAGGCCCAGGATATTTTCTAAACACTAGATTTTTTCTATAAACATAAAACAGTAAAAAATGTCGTTCAAGAGCGAATTTAATATACCCTTTATTGATGCGTTCCGTTTTATTTGGGCCACTTGAGTCCAGGAGTCCGATCCCAATCTCAGGCACATTTTTAAAATAAATCCATATTTGAATTTGCAGTAAATCGGGATTATTTTAGTTAAGAAGAAAATACGGGCATACTCGTATACGAGAGCGACCGCAAAAGTAACTGGCCTAACATAAAAAGAACCGTTTTTTTGGAATTATTATTATTTATTTTTCAACATAATCTCCTTCTAACTCAATACACTTCATCAAACGTTTTTCAAGTTTTTTAATTCCATCCGAAAAATAAGATTTTTCAAGACCTTCAAAATATACCTCAGTTTCAGCAATAATATCGCTATTGGACGAACATTTTTTGCCACCGAGAAATTTTTTTAAATTTGGAAACAAGAAATAATCACAAGGAGCTAAATCTGGACTATACGGTGGATGCGGAGCAATTTCAAATCGTAATTCGGCCAGTCTTTGTTGAGTTAAAAATGCAGTGTGTAAAGGGGCATTATCTTGATGAAAAAGAACTTTTTTTTTCTAAATGCGGTCGTTTTATCTTGATTTCTTCACTCAACCGATCCAATAATGCACTATTTATAGTTTTTCCTTTCTCAAGATAATCAATAAATATTATACCCCTTACTGTGGCCATTACTTTTCCTGCTGACTTAACAGTTTTCGCCTTCTTGGGACCACTTTTACCAGCTTCTATCCATTGTTTTGACTGTTCTTTGCATTCTGGGATGTAGTGCTGGATCCATGTTTCATCAACAGTTATGAATCGGCGCAAGAACTCTATTGGATTACGCTCATAAATCGCTAAAAGCTCCTCGGAATTGGTCTAACGGACGATTTTTGGGGCAAAGTCAACAAACGCGGCATCCATCTTGCGAATAGCTTTTTCGTGTGGAGTTCATCATGTAAAATACTCCAAACTTGTTTTTCGTGTATTTTAACAATATCAGCAAGTGCTCTGAGCTTTATTTGTCTATCTTTAGTCACTTCATTAAATATTTTTCTAATGTTTTCAATAGCAGTAGCAGTTTTCGGCCTTCCAGAGCGTTGTTCATCTTCCGTACTTGAACGACCCATTTTAAGTTGTTGAACCCAGGATTTCACGGTGGAGTATGATGGCGCATTATCACCATGAACAGAATCCAATTCATCTTTGATTAATTGTGGCGTATAACCTTTCATATAAAAGTGTTTAATTACCGCACGAAACTCTTTATTTTCCATTTTTCAAAAATTTTAAAACTTGTTTACTTCAATAACCTGTAACAAAGAAAATAATCATTAAATAATTCGGAAATTTTGACAGATGGCTTAAAAAAGATTGCTTTTAAAAACAAAAACAAAAAAGTTGCTAGTAAAACAGAAAATGTGCCAGACCAGTTAGTTTTGCGGTCGCCCTCGTATAAGTAATTTAGCAGTGGTCCGTCCCTTTACTTGACCATAAGGACCGTTTTTATGCCCCTTCGGTAATTGAGTCCGATCTCCATCTCAGCCACAACTTGAAAGGCTTTGCATTTGTAGTAAAATTTGTCTAAATTTGAGTTTCCATGTAGAATCTTGATCGCTTCGGGACACGTGAGCCATAAATAATGTCTATCAACTATGCCATTTTTTTAAGGAATGCGTGCCGACTAACAGTCAAAAAAATATTATTAGTTGAGCAAATGTTTAAAAACGTGTACTTATTTCCGAGGTACCATGAGTTGCTTATAGGGAAACTTTTTTTCCCATTTAGCGGATTTCACCCATTTACAATCCCAAACAGCTTATAACCACAAGCCCTAGCTCAATTCATTTTTGTTGGTGTTCGTCGTAGGGTAAATTATCTGACCGCTTCAGTTTAGTGAACCCAGTGCGATCTCTACTGACTATGCTACTAGTCGTCTCACAAACCTTTAGGTGGTAACACCTGGGCAATTGCTAACGTGTAAGAGGCAACCTGGCTTTAGGTTAAAGTGGTAGAATTTGTGTTTGTAGCATTTCGAAAAAAAACAACAACAATGAAAGCTTAAAAAATGACAAAAAAAATACCCTCTATTAGACCTTTTAGCACAATACACTTAGTCCAACGTTTCTCCAACTTTTGTATCCCTTCCAAAAATGGGATTTTTCGAGGTTCATAAAATAGGCATAGTTAGTATAGTTTGATCAATAATTTCATCGTTGAAGCTGAATATCTTTCCACCGAGCCATTTCTTTAGGTTTGGAAATAGGAAATATTCACTGGGGCTATATCCAGAGAATATGGCGGATGAGTTACCAATTCGTAACCCAATTCATGCAATTTTGCCATTGAGACTGCACACTGTGCACCCGTGCATTATTTTGATGAAAAAGAACTTTTTTCTTGGCCATATGGGCAAATGCGGCAGACATCTAAAATCGAAACCACACTGCCACATGAAATGCGTATGGCATCAACAATCTCACGGACTTAGATCGGTCAACACCGTATCGTGAATTTCGGCATTTCGGTTGAATTGACCTCAATTGGCCGCCCAGAACGTTCTGTGTCATTTGTACTTGTGCGACCACAACAAAACTCAGTAAACCACTTCCTTACCATTAAAATCGATGGTACAGAGTCCCCATAGCATTTATCAAGGCTTTCCTTGATTCCTTGAAAATAATGTTTAATGAGCATTCCCTTTTTTTATTTTAAACAAAATCTAAGAGGTTGTATGTTTTGAACAGCTGTTACACACAAACTAAATGACGGAACTCACTCAAAATCTGACAGAAGTCTATTAACAGATGGTACTTGATGGGAGCAGTGTTGTATTTCATAAACCTACGGGGATGTTGAAAAGGTCACGGAATTATTGATATGCCCTCGTATGTATATTACACGATTTGTTGGAAATAGGCGAATACGACATCTTGTCGCCGTTTTCACCCCAGTAGATGAACGGCTGGCCACAATCCACATCAAAGCTACATTTTTTTACATTAGCCTAATTTGTGCACATGCGCCGACGGAAGATAAAGACGAGGAGATAAAAGGAACTTTTTATAAACGCATAGAACAAACATACGATCGCTGCCCTGGCCATCACATTAAAATCGTTCTAGGGGATTTTAATGCCAAAGTTGGCAGGGAAGGTATCTTTTGCCCGACAGTGCGACAATGGAATGAGGCTCATCGATTTCGCCGCTTCAAGAAACATGGTCAAACATCGCGATATCCTTAACATCGCTCAACATTTTTCACCTGATGGAAAGACGAAAACCATATCCAGCGAGTTGGACGCAAGAACGTTCCGGACAGAAAACATCATTTCACACCACTACATTGCAGCAGAAAGGGTACGCACTAGATTAAGTGCTGCAAAAGTTGTACGTACCAACAACAAGGATAAGCTAGACGTTGAAAGGCTGCACTGACAACGGACATCGAAAACCTACTCCACAAAGCTATCTCAACTGCTCCTTGCAAAAAACCCATTCATGCGATGACATCAGTGCTGGCAACAAGTACTAGGCTCCATAACGAAAGCCGCAGAACAAAAAATTGGTAACCAAAAGCGGTTAAAAAGAAAGCAATGGTGCGATGAGAAGTTTAGGGCCGCGACAGAGGCAAAGAACGGTCTACAGGGTAACTGGCGCCTATACATACGCGAGCAGTGTTGGAGCGATATCAGAAGTTAAGAAGGAAGGAACATCGTCTATTGCGAGGAAAGAAGGCACAAAAAGAAAGACGGAAAGCCGGAGATTAAGCTGTACGCCAACAGAAAGGACGCCAGGAAATTGTATAAATGAGTCAAACACCAGACGAAAGACTCAACTATTGGCATAGCTTCGTGTAGAGATGAAAATGGAAATCTGCTGAAGTGTGCTGAGGATTTGAAAAGAGCATTTTTCAAACTTGCCAGCGATCTTGCCGAAATTAACCACACGCTAAAAATCACAAATGATTAAACGCCCATCTCCAACCCAGGATGAGGTCAAAACAGCAATACCCCGGGTAAAAAAAAACAAAGCCGCAGGAGCCGACAGAATCCCGGCGAATCTGTATAGGTCCCGAGGAGACGAGTTGAAAAGATGCATGCATCAGTTAGTTTGCACTATCTGGAAGACCGAACGCATGCCTAATGATTGGAACATTAGCGTACTATGCCCAATTCACAAAAAGGCAGACAAACCCGTTTGTGCCAACTATCGCGGAATAAGTCTCCTATCCATCGCGTATAAAACACTATCAACTATACTGTGTGAAAGATTAAAGCCTAAACTCGCAGAATGATTCCAGCTGTAGGAAGGCTTCAGACCGATTAAGCCAACAATCGACAGAAGTGATGTCCCCGGCTCTGTTTAACCTCTACCTCTCTAAAATTTCTGCACCCCCAGATGGCGTTGAAATTGTGTCGCACGCTGATGATTGCACAATTCTGGAGTCAGAACCTAAAGTGGAGACATATGCGGGAAAATAAACTATAACCTCACTGACTTAGCACGTTTATTTACTGCGAGGAATATGAAAATATCTGCCTCCAAATCATCTGCACTTTTTACTGCATGGACACTCACTGTCAAAGTCGATGACTCCAACATCCCGACTACCAATTACCATTAAATCCTTGGGGTCACACTGGACAGTCTTTTTTGATCCTTATACACATGCTACAGCTATCTGCGATAAGCTCAAAAGTAGGAACAAGGTCCTTAAGTCACTTGCCGGCAGTACTTGGGAAGCCGATAAAGTAACCTTGTTGACCTCTTACAAAGCTGTAGGTCGGTCTGTAGAAAACTACGCAGCGCCATGTGGTCGGCGAACGTGAGTACGACGCAGTGGAAGAAAATTCAGACTTGCCAGAATGCCGCAATCAGAACATCAACAGGGTGACTTCTTATATATTCTGAGGACCATCTACAGGAGGAGACCAAGGTCCTTACCGTGCGCAAACACAATTTCCTGCTGTCTAAGCAATACTTGCTGTTTTCGCAGTAGTCATCCTAATCACCATCTGTTGGACAGGATGCCTCCGCCCAGGCAGATCAGGTACTATCTTCATGATCTAGAGAGGGATGTCCAGCGGTACAAGAAGAAGCCTTTAGATCATCGAAACTTTTAGGCAGGTCTGAACAATATTCACGCTGATGAAGTCGCAGCAGCAGTATCTAGCTATAGTGTAAATGTAGTGCAAGGGGAACACCCCCCAGAGATTTCACCAGAGGAGAAGGTACTACCTCGGCAGACGTGCGTGGTTCTGGCACAGCTGAGATCTGGATGGTGCAGCCGCCTCAATTCTTACTGGGCACGAGTTGATGCTAACGTTCCGGACATCTGTCCCGCCTGCTATCAGGGATCACATGACGTGCTGCATCCTTCTCCCGTTCTCTGTTAACGCATCAGGTCAAATGGCGCGTTTCCTCCACCTGAATATCAAAGCTGATCCCCCATCGACGAACAGGACTAAAATTTATTGTTGTTACAACAATAACAACCAACGGCCGCATCCATCTCGCGTATGCAGATGACATACCCATTGTCGGCAGGACAGAGTGAGATACAACTGGAGACTTTTAAATGATTGAATTAGAATCGTCTAAGATGGGTCTGAAGGTAGATGAGGAAAAGACCAAAATAATGCCGATAACAGAGGAAAGGCGCAGCGACAAATGAAGGACGAGATGCAACATCTTAAGAACAGATCCCTCTCTCGAAAAACGAAGATTACACTTTTCAATACACTGATACTCCCTGTGCTTCTTTATGGCGCCGAAACATAGGTGATATCAAAAGCGGATGAAAGTGTTTGGCAGTCTTTAGGAGAGAAATCCTTCGTAAAATCTACGGCCCCAAAACGTGGTCGGTGGTATATGCGTCGTACGAACCAACAGCTGTGTGAGATGTATACCGACTTGAATGTAATAAAACGCATCAAAATAATCGATTGCGCTGGCTTGGACATGAGCATTGGGGCAATGGAAATAAACGCTCCAGCTAAAAAGGCGTTGGACAATCATTTCCACTGAAAGCGCAGACAGGGAAGAAGGAGAGTCCGATGGAGAGTCCAAGTAGATGAGGACGCAAAGATCCTTGGAATTAGAAACCGGAGGAAGCACGCCCAAGACCGAAGTGCTTTTAAATCATTCATTAAGCCTGCCTGGATCAGCAAGTGTTTGTGGAGTCTTTCTTAGTAAGTCTTATTCGTTGGACCGCTATCGTCCTTTTAACAGACACGGACGTTAGACAGACGGACGCTAGATCTACTTAGAATTTTACGACGATCAATAATACATGGTTTTCCATTAAGGGCATAACAATTTTTTATATTTATAAAACACAGAATATTTAAGATATAGAGCTCAAATTTATTCCAGGTGTAGTGCAAATGTTACATTTTAAGAATGAAATTCGACCACCACGAGGAGCCCGTGTACAGCGATCTATACTTTGGACCCAATCGTCCACTACTCTTGCCCTTATTTCGACCGGAACGTTGGAAATTTCGCGTTGCTAACTCTGAGCTTGTCTAAAGTTGTTGGATTGTTGGCATAGACTAATGACTTGATGTGGCCCCATAAAAAAAATCCAATAACGTTAAATCGCATGAATGGCCACCTTATTCGACCGGACCATTTTTCGAGATAACACGTTCGCGGAATTTGCATTTTAGTAAATCGATTGTAACGCGTGCTGTGTGGCTAGTGGCACTGTCTTGTTGAAACCACATATCGGCGATGTCAAGCTTTTCCAAAAAAAGTTGTTTAACATGGCACGATAGCGCTCTCCATTGACGGTAACATTACGTTTGTTTTCATCGACAAAAAATACTGGCCAATCACACAGGCGCGGATGGAATGGTGTCTCTTGAAGCACATGTGGGCTTGTTGCTGTCCAATAACGCCTTTTTTGTTATTGACAAAACCACTCAGCCAGAAATGAGCTTGACTTTTTGATGACATTCTGGATTTTCGTAAAACTTTGCCTGAGCCCAATCGGAGAAGTTTCGGAGTTTCAAATGATCAAGTGGCTTCAGTTCTTGAGTCAGTTTGGCCTTATAAGGATGAATCTTTTCGCAAAATACGCCACAGTGTGCTTTGAGAGATGCCCAATTCCTGAGAACGACGTGGAATCGACTGATTTGGCTCATTTTGAAAGGATACACATACAGCTGCGATATATTCGTCGCTTTGCGCGATACAGCGTGTCTTTAGCGCCGGAACATCGAATTTGGATCCAAATTTATCCACTATAGCAAGTACAGCCTATCGAGTGTAACTATTATTTCGGCGAAAATTGGAGTAAGCGCTCTTAAAGTTGCGACCACCGACTCAGAATTTCGGTAGGAATTTTTAATGATTTCCAAACGTTGCTACTAAACGAACTTTACCATGATGAAAATATTGACTTTGACTAACGTTTTGACACTTAAAAATGCTTGACTTAAAGTTACGAAATTGTTATGTCCCTATTGAAAAACCAAGGCTAAAAACCAGTTTTGTTCAGGAGAGCCATTTTAAAGATTAGGTCCCTTTTCTATTTGCCCTTAGAATCGTCGACTTCACTTTCATAAAACGCGCATATCTCTGGGGGGAACACCTTTGGGGCATGGGATCGGTCTTATTCGATGCTCAGATGTTGTCCACATCAAAAAAAGATAAAAAATGAAAATTGATTTTTTTTACCTTAGGTCCCTTTCTCTATGCGCCGTCACATATACTCATATATTTATAGGGTATCTTTTTCAATATTTCGAAGCAAACGGAATGAAAAATGTATTTTATCATTCAGTCTTCGGCTTAATTTATACACAATAACGAGTAATTTGTACGGCGGAGACAAAGATAAGGAGGAAACTGAATTGTGTGGCTATACGAAAACTTGGACATGGGGCTTATCGAAAACATGCACCGTTATGGTTCAATTGCATCAGGGTTACTTGCAAGTCTCGTACAACGTACTATGGTACTTCTAGAGCGGAAGGATCTAAAATCGGGAAACACCTTTGAACGAGGCCAATTGTTATTATGCCCCGATATGCTCCTGTTCCTCCAAGAGCGGATGATGCAGCCAGCTTGTAAACAAACCAAACAGTCAATTTTAATTGAAATAATTGTGATTCGTTAACGGCTCGAGGATAGTCTTACCTTCACATACGGCAATTTTGCATATAAACAGGAATAAGCTTCATTACTAAACACAAGTCGCACATAAAGCCATTTTAAAGATTAGGTCTCTTTCTATTTGCGCTTAGAATTGTCGACTTCACTTTCATAAAACGCGCATATCTCTGGGAGGGAACACTTTTGGGGCATTGGATCGGTCTCATTCGATGCTCAGATGTTGTCCACATCAAAAAAAAAGTGAAAAGTTGATGAAAAGTTTTGGTCAGGAGAGCCATTTTAAAGATAAGGTCCCTTTCTATTTTCGCTTAGAATCGTTGACTCCACTTTCATAAAACGCGCATATCTCTGGGAGGGAACACTTTTGGGGCATGGGATCGGTCTCATTCGATGCTCAGATGTTGTCCACATCAAAAAAAGAAAAAAAATGAAAATTGATTTTTTTACCCTTAGGTCCCTTTCTCTATGTGCTGTCACATACTCGTATATGATATTAAAAAAAGGACCGATGTAGACCAATTTTTAAAGGGTTCGTCATTTGTACGTTGATTACTCACACAACGATAGATTGACAGACGGACAATGGAATCAGAAGGCAATCCCACGACAGCCGGTTCTATGGACCGGATTGACCCGAAAAACAAGGGCTGTCACCCCGACACTCAGTTGTCGCTACAACAACATAAGGTGATTTCATGCCGATCGGTATACTTAACATAGGGTCTATCTATCAATAAGGTGTTGCAAACTTCAGCACTAAGTCATTGTGCCTCATAAAACACAGTGTGGTTTAGGGAATAACAATTGTATGATGCTCTTTGAATATTGTCACCCCAACCATAATTTTTTTTCATTTGCATATATCAGCGTTGAGGTTACAACTCCTGGCAAAAATACATCTCTTGCTGTTTCTCGTTTTCTTTATTTATTACACCCCTGCGACAAGTGAGTTTTAAGTTCCAAGTACAATCTAGAACGTATACTTTTGTCTCTCACTGTATGGGTTCTGTTTGTCGGAATGTAATGTTTAATTATAAGCTTTTAATGCTCAAGACTAATGCCAATACACTAGGAATTGACACAAAAAAGGTTAAGCCCTGGAAAGAAAATACACTTGGAGTTCAGTTACAAAGGCATCGTTGAGAAAGTTTTTCTTTATTCCATACATACGAATGCTCGTATTTCGTTAATTAAATATTCCAGGATTTAAATCTTTAAAGTCTTACGTTTGGTTTTTCTTGGTATTCGGAGTAAAATGTACACAAAGTCTCTTACAAATATTCAATATAACTAATTTACAGTACAAAGGATGAAATCAAAAAAAGGACCTTAAATCACTATACATACAGACATATAAGTACTTAAATACATATAAACATCCTTAAGTACGGGTACTTGGTAAACTTAGTCTATCTACACACGTGTATAAAAATAATGCACGAGGACATTTAACAGCACATAAAACTTGTACACAGTAGATTAGGTATGCTATATACATTCCTAGGTACAGTCATAGAATGGTTCAAAACCACTAATGCTGGCTGTCGTACTGACGTACACTCGTTCTTCATTGGAATTGGTCTGGTCTTTTCATTTTCTAAAAATTATAAATATTTAATAAAAATTGACAAACTTGTATATTTATTGCTGTGGTTGTGCTCCGCCGACGCTGCATGCTTGCATGTGGAGTCCTGCTGTCACTTGCAGTGTCATCATCAAAGGGCCTCCTCCAATGGTGTCCTTTTCGTAATTTAAATTTACAAGGGCTTTAAGTATGAATCGTCGCTGCTGATCTGTTGTATTGGACTGCAAAAAGGATGAGAGACAGAAATGAAAAACTAATTAAGTTCATTGCTTACAATTACTCATTTCTTTTAATCACAACTATAATTATCGAAATAATTACAAAAAGGGTAAGTATAATAGGGTAGAACGATTTGGAAGTAAAGCAGGATGGATAGTCGGCAGCGATAAACAATAAAAAATGTAGTCAAGAGGTTACGGTCGGCCGAATCCAACTATAAGATACCCTAAACCACTCTGTTGCTCAGAAGATTCTGGAGTATGTGAACGGCATCAGGACTATTTATATGGGGGCTTAATGATCAAAGGATGAACCAACATGGTACAGCTTCAGTAGGAATGGCTATAAACAGTTTACGAGGGTTACTATATATATCTCTGGCCTAGGCAACACTAAGTGTTGCCTGGCGCCATCTGACATTTCCATTGGGAAGTTTGACATTTTTTTTATCATAAACGTACTTAGAACGTTTTGATGTACGACCATCATTTGTGTTGTTTACAGTGACTTGAACAAATCAATTTGGCAAAAAAATGGAATTAAATCGTGAACATTTTCGTGCGATCATTTTTCACAACTTTCGACGTGGATTTTCACTACAAGAGTGCATCGATGAACTTAAATCTTTGTATGGCGATGAAGCACCATCCTATAGCACTGTGAAAAACTGGTTTAATGAATTCAATCGTGGCCGACGCTCGCTCAAAGACGAAGGTCGCCCAAAAACGGCCGTTGTGCCACAGAACATTGATGCCGTGCGTGAACTGATAATGCAAGATCGTCATGTGACATACCGTGAGATAAAGGCATCCTTGGGCATTTCTTCCACCAGCATACAATCGATATTGCATGAACACCTGGCCGTAAAAGGTTTAAAGGTTTGTTCTTGTTGGATCCTGCACAATTTGACAATCGCTCAAAAATAGGCTTGTGTCGATTGGTGCAAAGAAATTTTGAAAAAATACAATCGCGGTGCTTCAAAAGACGTTTATAAGATCGTCACAGGTGACGAATCATAAATCTATGCGTATGAGCCCGAAACAAAACAGCAATCGACGGTGTGGGTCTTCGAATACGAGCCAAATCCATCGAAAGTTGTTCGTGGAAGAAGCACTTCGAAGCAAATGGTCGCCCGTCTCTTCGGAAAAACTGGTCATGTGGCGACTGTTCGGCTTGAGCAACGTAGGACGGTCAATTTTGAGTGGTACACCACAGTTTGTTTGTCAGAAGTCTTCGAAGAAATTCGAAAAACGAACAAGAGAAAACGAATTCTTGTGCACCATGACAATGCGAGCTCTCACACATCGGCTCAAACCAGCGCCTTTTTGACCGGCCAAAACGTCGAATTGATGGGTCATCCGCCGTACAGCCCTTGGCACCCAATGACTTCTTTTTATTCCCGCGCATCAAGAAAAAAATAAGTGGTCAACGATTTTCGTCGCCAGAAGATGCTGTTGAAGCATTCAAAAACCATTTCTGGTGGAAAAAGTGCATCGACAATTGGTTTAAACACATGCAAAAGTGTATAAATCATGGTGGAGAATACTTTGAGAAACAATAAAACCATGTGTAATGATAAATATTCGCATTTTCATTATTAGGCCAGAATTATATAAAGCAGCCCTCGTATAACACTTTATGCGAAATTTGGTCGATGTTATATGTGGCTTCTAGAGCTTGAGAACTTTTTTGGGGGAGCTATTCAAAACCTCTCAACTCAGGAGGGACCTTTGGGTTAAGACAAATGGTAAATAGTTGTTGGATATACTTATAATAACGGGTTTTCTAATAGGGACAAAACAATATCGTATCTTTATGTCAACGCAAACTCAAACATTTTTCACGGTTTTTCAGTGACAAAACGTTATTCGAAGTAAGATTTTCATAAAGGTAAAGTTTACTTACGAGCAATATTTAGAAATCATTAAAAATTACTACCGAAATTCTAAGTCAACATAAAGAGCGGTCGCAACACCCGACAGGATGAGTATGCTAAGGTGGATAAATTTGGATTCAAATTTTCACTTTTGGATGTTCCGGCGAAACAGAGACGCCTTAGCGCTCGAAGCGAGAAAAATATCGCAGCCGTAACTGTATCCGTTCAAAATGAGCCAACTCGATCGATTCCACTTGGTTCTCAGGAATTGGACATCTCTTAAACCACACTGTGGCGTATTTTGCGAAAAGATCTTGGCCTTCATTCTTATAAGATCAAACTGACTCAAGAACTAAAGCCATTTGATCGTTTGATATGCCGAAACTTCTACGATTGGGCTCTGGCAAAGTTTGACGAAAATCCAGAATTTCATCGACAAAATATGCGATACATGTGCTTCAAAAGACACAATTGCATTCGCAAAAAATACTGCGTGGTGTGGTCTTCATGCCGGAGGTGTGATTAGGCCTTAATTTTTCGTCGATGAAAACAATCAGCTTAGGTTACAGTCAATGAAGATCGTTATCGTGCCATGTTAGAAAATTATTTTCTAAATGATCTTGACATCGCCGATATGTGGATTCAAAAAGACGGTGCCACTAGCCACACAGTAGAACGTGCTTAAATCGAGTTAATTTAACGTCACTGGATTCCTTTTATTGGGCCTCATCAAGACATTGGTCTATGCCAACAAGCCAACAGCTTTAGACGAGCTCAGAGACAACATCCACCGCGAAATTGCCAACGTTCCGGTCGAAATGTGTGGAAGAGTGGTGGAAAATTGGGTCCAAAGGATAGATCGCTGCACGCAGAAAAAAAATATGGTTGGGATAACAATATTCGAAGAGCATCATACTATTGTTGGTTATATGGTTGTGGCACAACAATATTATGATCATCACAACAATAGTATGGTTCACACACAACCATACTATGATCCCCATAACAATATTATGGTCCTCACAACAATAGAATTATTCACACACAACCATACTATGATCCCCACAACCATATTATTATTCACACTCAAGCATACTATGATCCCCACAACCATATTATTATTCACACTCAACCATACTATGATCCCCACAACCATATTATGATCCTCATAACCAAAGTATGTTTAACGTACAACCATAGTATGATCCCCACAACCATAGTATGACTTACACACAATCGTACTATGATCCCCAACATTTTTTGTAAGGATTGGGTTAAG
Source organism: Hydrotaea diabolus (assembly GCA_963513945.1). Classification (NCBI taxonomy): domain Eukaryota; kingdom Metazoa; phylum Arthropoda; class Insecta; order Diptera; family Muscidae; genus Hydrotaea; species Hydrotaea diabolus. The sequence goes on from OY740720.1 coordinate 78,485,477, forward strand.
TTGTTATTTAACAATAGAGAATTTTATTAAGTAAGTTATTTAATAGGAGTAATTTATAAAACAGTAAAAAATGTATTTATTGAAAATATTTCAGTTATACTAATTCGTAGTTTGTTTCGAAAAAATTTAATTATCTTTACTTTTATTGCGTAAGATTCGTAAAAATAACATTGTCAAATTAAAAAAAAATAATTTTTGCCGGTATGATTGCCGTAATCATGTTATTGTTAAAATCCATTAAAACAATACTTTTGTTCCACCAACCATATTTATATTGTTCCTACAACCATATTTTCATTTTTAAATTTGGCAACAATACTATTGTTACATTTCAACAATATTAATATTGCCGCAATCATACTATTGTCAAAATGAAATTCAAAAAACAATACTATGGTTGCGACGACCATACTATTATTGCAGATAACATACTATTGTTGCCGTGACCATATAGTAACCATATTTTTTCTCTGCGTGTGTACACGGTCTCGTGGTGGTCATATGACCGAAATCGAATTTCATTCTTAAAATGTAACATTTGCACTACACCTGGAATAAATTTGAACTCTATATCTTAAATATGACTTGCACAGTTTTTATTCCGGTTCGAGACCTTTTTGTTGTTTCTTTTAGAGAACCAACGTAAAAAATTGGCGAAATGTTTTGAGTTTTACTCGTATTAATATATAAAATTGTTATGTTCTAAATGGAAAACCCTGTATATAAAAGTAAAAAAGTAGTACTTTTGAAGAACATTTTACCAAAAAGAACACGATAAAATTAGAGATATAGATTTTTAGTCTTCGGTGACTCGAAAAATGGACGAAAACGACACGTCAAAAAGTTAAAATGTTATACGAAAATAAACTTGCTTAAGACGTCTCATCACAAGAATTAGCTTAAATGACTCCTTCATATGTACAATTTTTAAAATTATTTCTTTCAAAATAAAAACTTCTTTAGTTTCATGAAAAATAACTGATACCTATTAGGACCCTGTTCTTTTGGGTATACTACACTACACTCATCTAAGTCATTTATTTCCCAAAGGAATCATCCACCCCCCAAAAAGTGTTGCTCAGTGTTATATATAAATTATTTACATATACAGGGTGGGCCAAATACAAGATTCTTATTAACGTGCATTATAATCAGTAAAATTAAAATTTTTGCAAAGAGCAATATAATGAGTAAATTTAAAATTTTTCTAAGAATTGTGGCTTTATTAGTAAAAACAAACATTCCAATTGATTATGGAATACAACTTTGTTCAAGTGGCTGCCTCGTCGGGCTTCGCAGTACCGCATTCTGTCACTCCAATTTTCTAAGAAGTTGTTAACAGTTTGTCATTTTAATTTTCCCAAGATCTTGTTGGTAGTTTTGAGCTGTAACTCACGGATTACTTGGATAATATTGACCTTAAGTGCTTGATTTTCGATTTTCCACATAAAAAAGGCCTAAGGGTTCTTAACCCCCTCCGAGACGGCTAATTGATATCGCCAAGACGGCTGATAACACGATTTGGGAAATTGGTGCGAAAACGTTTAAGGGCTGTGTGACAAAGCGCACCATAAACCATAGGTCGTCTTTAAGAATAGTTGCAATATGTGGCTTCTAGAGCCAAAAACATAAAACTCGGATGGACTTATACGTGGGAGCTTTATCTAAATCTAAACTGATTTTCTGTAATTGAGGCAAAATCCTTCCTTGGCCGAAAAAACTATCGTGTGCAAAATTTCATTAAGATTGGATGTAAGATGTGCTAGAGCTAAAAACATAAAACTCGGTGGAGCTATACCCGAATCTGTCCTTGGTCCAAAAAACTTACTTTCGCCAAATTTCAGGAAAATTGGACAATAATTGCGATCTGTAGTTTGATTACAAATTTTTTGTTTTTCAAAGTATTCTCCAGCATGATTTATACACTTTTGCATGTGCTCAAACCAGTTGTCGAAGCACTTTTTCCACTCCGATTGAGACACCTCAAAAACATGGTTTTTGAACGCTTCAACAGCATCTTCTGGCGACGAAAATCGTTGACCACGCATTTTTTTCTTGATGTGCGGAAATAAAAAGAAGTCATTGGGTGCCAAGTCAGGGCTGTACGGCGGATGACCCATCAATTCGACGTTTTAGCATGTCAAAAAGGCTCTGGTTTGAGCCGATGCGTGAGAGCTCGCATTGTCATGGTGCACAATGATTCAACTTCTCTTGTTCGTTTTTCAAATTTCTCCGAAGACTTCTGGCAAACAAATTGTGCTGTATTACTCAGAGTTTACCGTCCTACGTTGCTCAATCGGAACAGTCGCCACATGACCAGTTTTGCCGAAGAAACAGGCGACCATTTGCTTCGAAGTGCTTCTTCCACGAATAACTTACGTTGGATTTGGTTTGTCTTCGAAGACCCACACGGTTGTTTGCTGTATTGTTTCGGGTTCATACGCATAGATCCATGATTGGTCACCTGTGACGTTCTTATAAAAGTCTTTTGAAGCCCACGGTTGAATTTTTTCAAAATTTCTTTGCACCAATCGACACGAGCCTTTTTTTTTTGAGAGATTGTCAAATTGTGCGGGATCCAACGAGAACAACGCTGTTTTACGGCCAGGTGTTAATGCAATATCGAATGTATGCTGGTGGAAAAAATGCCCAAGGATGCCTCTTTCCCACGGTTTGTCACATGGCGATCTTGCATTATCAGTTCACGCACGGCATTAATGGTCTCTGGCACAACGGACGTCCTTCACGACCTTCGTCTTTGAGCGAGCGTCGGCCACGATTGAATTCATTAAACCAGTTTTTCGCAGTGCTATAGGATGTTGCTTCATCGCCATACAAAGATTTAACTTCAGCGATGCACTCTTGTCGTGATAATCCACGCCGAAAGTTGTGAAAAATGATCACACGAAAATGTTCACGATTTAATACCATTTTTTTTGCCAAATTAATTTTTTTCAAGTCACTGTCGCAGAATCTAACTGATGGTCGTACATCAAAACGTTCTGAGTACGTTTATGCTAAAAAATGTCAAATTTTCCAATGGAAATGTCAGATAGCGCCAGGCAACACTTAGTGTTGCCTAGGCTAGAAATATATATAGCAACCCTCGTAAAAAATCGGATGACATAGCTCTGTAATGCCCGCCGTTAACCGAAACGTTGTACCCAGCCTAATTTTCAAAGGGAAATGCTCCAATGATGATACCACTCTACATTCGGCACCAAACTGCCACTCTCTGTGGACGCTTTGGCTTCTCGAGAATAACTTGCGAGCTTTTCGAACCCTTAGATAAGACAGTTTGTTTGTGGGCTAAGGTGTCGAGATGAAAATGCACTTCTTGAGAAAACATGATTTTTCGTCCAAAATCGATGTTCAAGTTAAGCTGCTTTAAGTCCCAAACTGCGAAGCGTAAAGCGACTCATTTGGTTTTGCTGAGGTATAACACTGACATTCTGTCAAGATTTCGAGCGGGACATAGTTGCCATTGTCAACATAACCTATGTTTTAAAAAGAAACTTCTTTTGTCCTCCCGTTATATTATAAATATAAAATCAAAGTGAGTCCACCCTTTATCCTATGGTAGTCAAATTAGTTCTTCTCAATGCCGGCAACCATTTTTCCTTACACATTCAATACTTACTAAAATTGCATATTTCTATACCTTTCTTGTTTGCTCAAGTCATTATCATTTTCAATATCCTCATTTCGCTGCTGCACATATTCGTCCTGTGCAGATGCCTCTGGCGGTGGTACTGACGGCGCATTTAGAGAAATCGAGGATGTTTGTTGCATTGCATTGTGCATCTCCTTCAGCTTGTCTATGATTTCATAGAAAGTTGGTCTTTCGTTCGGCGTGCCGTTCCAGCAGGAGTACATCAAATCATAGCTAAAAGATAAATATTTTCTCAATGAGTATGGCCATTTACGATATAAATCTAGTTTTGTAATGAACAAAACTTATTATCAACGAATTAGTGGAAGGGGGGTATTGTGTGAATTATTATGACGATATGGCTTTATTTACATTAGAAGTTTATTGCAGAATATCCCTCAATTCTGATAGAATTAATGTTAGTAGACATTTGGCAAGTATAGGCGTGTTAAATTTATTTCTAAATCTGTGGCAAACGGACAAACCTGATTTTATTCCTCTTTCAGAAGTAATAACAACAAATGGTCACAGCAAATCAAAAAAAAAATTATGTTTCAATTAGTTTTCACAATTTAAAATGAAACAAGTTTAAAAGTTAAAGTCGGACTTGTCTGACTATGAGATACCCTACACCACTCAGATATTAAGAGGATTAAGCATCTCCGTCTCGTGCACGGTCTTATTCAATTTGTCCGAGTTAAATTTTTGTCGCTTTTATAAAATTTGAGCATGATCGGGTATACGTATTGTGTGTCTTAAAGAGCTGCAGGACCTCAAATCGGGAGGGAAATTTGTGTGATGGCAATTCAAAAACATGGACCACCGATATGTTTTAATGTTATAGGAAAGGGTCGGTCGTAACGCTTTGGAGGAATCGTATGTAAAAGGTAGCTTCTAAAGCTGCAGATTGAAGAATTTTGGAAGAATTTTGTGTGGGGGCATTAGGAAAATATGGGCCCCCAGAAGTCCAGTTGCACTACAGTAAATTTATGGTAGATCATAACGTAACGTGTAAAATTTGGGCTTCGTCGAGTTTTATTTGTGGCTTTTAGAGCTTCAGGACTTCAAATGGGGAGGGAACTTTGTGTGGAAGCTATTATGGGCCGATATGGTCACTCGAAATGATCTGTGTAAAATTTGGTCTAAATCGGGTGAAATATTTGGGTTTTAGAGCTGTAGGTTTCTGAAGCCATGAAGAACCTTCGTACGGGGGCTATACAAAGATGTGGTCCAGTGTCACCACAGTTAATTAAAAGTTGCTCATAACGTGTCATGCAAAATTTGGGCGTGAAATCGGAAAGGACATTTGTTTGGGGGCGGTAAGAAATTATTTACCTATTTGGTCCAATAATGAAAATTATTGGACCAAATGAAAATATGTGGTCCCATGCGTTGCTCATAACGTGTCATGCAAAGTTTTTGGGGTGGTAAGAAATTATTGACCTACGAGTATGTGGTCCAGTTTCAATACAGCTTACATGTCGCTCATAACGTTTAATGGCCGCTCCTAACGTACCTTGCAAAATTTGGACGTGAACGGATTTAGTTCGTATCTTCTAGAGCTGTAGAACCTCAATTCAGGAGGAACTTTTGTGTGGGAGCTATTCGACCGATATGGACAAATTTCAACAGAGATGGGCGTTGGTCACTCGAAATGCTTTGTGCGCAATTTGGTCAAAGTCGGGTGTAATATGTGGCTTTTAGAGTTGTAGGTTCTATCGAGTTTTCTCAGTGATCGTTCTATAAGTGTTGTTTTAGACGGGGTCTCGTCCGATGAGTATGCTATAAATGCAGGGGTTCCGCAAGGCTCTGTTCTCTCTCCCTCTCTGTTTCTCATATTTCTCAATGACCTCCTGAGTCTGACAACAAACCCTATTTACTCGTTTGCTGACGACAGCAGCATCTGTCACTCATATTCGTTCGACCGTAGACCGGGCCTCACAGATACAGAGGCGGTGAGGCAAAATATGACTGACACACTCAACGAAGATCTTGTCAGGGTATCAGAGTGGGGTTTTGCAAATAGGGTCGAGTTCAATGCTAGCAAAACCCAGTACTGCCTGTTGAGCCATAAAAGATCGACGGGCTTAACATCATCGGCAATACTGACAAATGGGACTGTTGTCAAGCAGTCGGATGCCCTTGATGTTCTGGGCATGAAAAATCAGTGTGATGTTCGCTGGAACAAACACATTTTTGAAGTGTCGAAAGAAGCATTCAAGTGCCTGGGTTTTTTAAAGCGGTGCAAGAAATACTTCACTTCCTCCGACCTCCTCAACATCTACATCACATACATTCGGCCAAAAATGGAGTATAACTCCCACATCTGGGCGGGTGCTTCAAGGTCTTCTTTGGAGTTTCTCGACCGGGTGCAAGGGAGGGCGCTGAGGCTTGTTGGAGATAGCAGGCCAACTATGTTATTTCACTCGAGCATCGGCGGAGTTTTGGTTGCGTATCACTCTTTTACAGGTACTTTAACGGGATGTGCTCTTCTGAGATAGGTGATCTCATCCCGGAGGTCAGAGTTTTCGCCCGTAACAACCGCTTGTCTAGAAGTTCGCATCCATTTGTTATTGATTGGCCTACTGATCGCACGACGCATTACAGGGAGAATTCGTTCTTCAGCCGCGTTGTCCATATGTGGAACAGACTTCCCGCAGAGGTGTTTCCTGCCACGTACGATATGAACAGGTTCAAATTAAATTTCTATAAACATTACTCCCTCTTTCCTTCAATACTCTAACCTATCTTCCCTTGACCGATGCAATGCACTGCATATATAGGGGACACCCCCTGAGTGTTGGTCTTAAAAAAAAAATAGACCGATTTGTGCCAATTGGAATGGGCCCAAACTTGAAGAATATAACAAGTTTCATCGAAATCGGTACGCAATTGCGACCCGTAATTTGATAGATAAACAGACGGACGGACGGTCATCGCTCTTTGGAATCCGTGATTCTGATTCTGAGTCAATCGGTATACTTAACATAGGGGGTATCTCAATTCCTTTAAGGTGTTGCAAACATTAGCACTACCTCATAATACCCTGTACCGGGTATAAAAAAGAAGTGGACAATTCGCAAGTTCAGCTGGACTTAATCTTTTATAGTCTCCTTCATAGATTCCTGTATGAAATTGGGCGATATAGTTGTTGGTGGTGGGTATTTGTTTGACAGTTTCTAATTTTGAGGGTCTTATGGACCAAGGCCTCCAATTTAACCAAACCGTGAAATTATAATTATATTCTGATTTCTTTGTTTTTTTGCCTAATTTTCCTTCTTGAAAGGGACCAATTTTTGAAGGTTTTTGAAGGTATCTATGTCTACCACTGCCAAGCTAAAAAAACTTAATTATTTAATTAATATGGCAAAAAAAATGGTCTGGACTATTTTAGACCCTTAAGGGGAAACTTTTTAACCATTTACACGTTTTTGAAGTCGGATGTAACATGTGGCTTTAAGAGCTATGGGTTCTAAAGTTGGAAAAACTAAAAAATGGACCGATGTGGTCTAATTCCAAAAGGGTTCGTCCTTGCCCCAAACTCGAAGAATGTACAAAGTTTCATCGAAATCGATTCATAATTGCGACCTCTACTTTGATCACAATGATAGATAAACAGACGGACGACGGATAGACATCGCTCAATGGTGTTTTATGGCTACGCGATAACTTCAAAACTCTACTAGAAATTTTTAAAATGTCTTTCGATACAAGAAGTGATTGGATTTATGCACAATAAACCGATTGGTTAAAGAATTGGTAATTTGCAAAAATTTTAATTAACTATAGTTTTCTGTAGACAAAATCATTTTTATATTCTTGTTTAATGATGTGAAGTTATTGCGTTAGCGACCTCCTAAGCATAAAGCACGCCCAGTGATTCTGGTCGATCGGTATACTTAGCTTTTATAGTCTCTTCCATAGATTTCTGTATGAAATTGGCAGTTGTGAGGGATATGGTTGGTAGTGGTGCGTATACTTTAGGCAGGTCCTAATTTTTGAGGCCCTATGTGCCATTGACTTAAGGGTTAAGGCCTCCAATTTAGCCAAACCGTAAAATTATTGTCATATTCAGATTTCTAAAGCAACTTCCTTGCTTTTTGTCCAATTTGCACCGTTGAAATGGGCCAATTTATTGGAGGTTTAAAGTCTCTAAGTCTGTCACTGCCAAGATGATTTAAAACTTAATTTACTAATTTATATGGTAGAAAAATTAAAAAAATGGTCAGGACTATTTTAGACTCTTAAGGGGAAACTTTTTAACCTTTTGCACGTTTTTGACCAGTATCAGACAGACAGACATGGCATGAATGACTAAAACTGGCCAATTGTGTAGAAATTTCATATAAATATATTATTTTATGTTATGTTTTACCATGAATTGACCGATACGTCGATCTTAACTACAAATGATCTTTAGAATAAAATTTTAAAACTTTTTAATTTGAAACGGACTTATGGGGAGCATAAGTCGATTAAGTTAAAATTTTTAAATTTGTCTAATATGCACATAAGAAAGCTGCACTTAGAGATCATCTCTATTGGGATGGGGGCGATAAAGCCTATACTCGTACCACCACATAGTAAGTACAGGTTTCAAAGTTAAAAGTACTTAAACCTCTTTTTTACCAACAAAAAAAACCTTTTACTTTTTTTACGAAAATTTAAATATTGTTTACAATTTATTTATTACAATTAATTCCAGTCGAGAGGCCAAATTGCCGTTTTTTGACAGTAATAACGCGCCGAATATTCTCTTCCAAGGCGTCAATCGGTGGGCTCGGTAAACAGCTTAAGAACAGAGCCCTCTTTCGAAAGACGAAAATTACGTTGTACAACACGCTGATACCACCTGTTGTTCTATATGGCGCCGAAACATGAGTACTTTGTAAAAGTTATGGGCCCATCTGCGTGAACGGAGAGTATAGAAGTCAAACGAACCGCGAGCTGTACGAGCTGTATTCCGACATGAATGTAGTTAAGCTCATCAAAATACAGCGATTGCGCTGGCTAGGACATGTCGGTCGAATGGAAACGAACGCTCCAGCCAGAAAGGCGTTGGGTGACAACTACCTTGAAAAGCGCAGACAGGGAAGACCGTGGCTGCGGTGAAAGGACCAAGTTGAAGAAGATGTAAGAATCCTTGGTATTACAAAATGGAGACAGCGCGCACAAGACCGAAGTGCTTGGAGTTGATCTTGGAGGCCAGCGCCAGCACGCACAAGACCGAAATGCTTGGAGGTCATTTATGCAACAGGCGATCTTGGAGGCCACGCCGCAGGCCCACAACGCGATATAATGCGCTCACCAAAAGTTTCCCTCAGTAAATTGACTGTTTCGTTGGCTGTATGGCATGTAGCGCCGTCTTGTTGGAACTAAAGGTCGTCCACATCAACATTCTCCAATTTAGGCACAAAAAAACCATTAATCATGGCTCTATAGCGTTTCCCATTGAATGCAACATTATGACCGGCTTCACTTTTGAAAAATGTGCACCAATGATTCCCTCTGCCCATAGAGCACATCAAACAGTGACTTTTTGAGGATGTAACGGCGTCTCAACAATGGCTTGCGGATTTTCATTACTCCAAATGCGTCAATTTCGGTTATTAACGTACCCATTCAACCACACGCAGAGAAAAGATATGGTTACACTATGGTCACCGCAACAATAATATGTTCTCTACAATAAAAGCATGTTCGTCGCAACCATAGTATTGTTTTTTGAATTTCATTTCGACAACAGTATGATTGCGACAATATTACTATTGTTGAAATGTAACAATAGTATTATTGCCAAATTTGAAAATGAAAACATGGTTGTAGCAACCATATAAACATGGTTGGTGCAACAAAAGTATTGTTGTTTAAAATTTACGTTAACAATAATATGATTACGGCAATTATGCAGTATGGTTGCGACTATGAACAAAACAAAACAGGTTTTATAGAGCATACATGTATGTGCGTGCGTATGTTTTTTTGATTTACAAAAAAAACACATACACATGATACAGTAAATGCTTGTTGTCCATTAAAAAAAACAACAATCAGAAGGTAGTTTAAGGGATTTTTATTGTGTTTACTTTTTTAGGTGAAATGTTCTAATACCGACGGGTTCTCGTTTATTTAAAATCTGCCTGCACTTCAGTATATAGCCACTGATCATGGTTTAATCACATTAGTAGCACTCACCCCTTCTGGGTACTAAAAGTATTTTTGACTGCCGTTGGAATATATATTTTTCTTGAATGGAATGTTCAATGAAAACATGGCCTCAATTCTGTCTATTAACTTATTGTAATGCAATTTATAAGTATAATAACTTGCTTGACCCAATCCTAATAAATAGTTTTGGGGTTGTAGGAATAATAGCATGGTTGCGTGTGAATCATACTATGGTTGTGAAGATCATACTATGGTTGTATGAGAAAAATACTATGGTTGTGAGGATCGTAATGTGATTGTGGAGACAATAGTATGGTTAAGTGTGAATACTACTATGGTGTGGATCATAGTATGGTTGCGTGTGAATCATACTATAGTTGTAAGGATCATACTATGGTTGAGTGTGAATCATACTATTGTTGTGAGGATCATATATATGGTTGTGGAGATCATAGTATGGTTGAGTGTGAATCATACTATGGTTGTGGCGATCACAGTATGGTTATGTGTAAATCATACTATTGTTGTGAGGATCATAATATTGTTGTGCCACAACAATATACCTAAAAATAGTATGATCCTCTTCGAATATTATCACCCCAACCATACTTTTTTTCCGCGTACAAAGGGAGCTTACCCTTTGAACAAAATTTCCTTGTAAAAATCAGGATAGGTGGCCATCTCGTTTTGGGCCGATTTACTACGATTTGCAAATGTTGTTCCGGAGAAAGTATATTCATTATGAAATGGCAAACCAAACTGAGCATAACCCAAGTGAGCATAAATCAAAGACGAACTCCGAAAGTGTGACCAGAAAGTGTTTTGTCCTAATGAAAGACGGCTAATCAATAACTATTTCGTACCTATTGCATTATTTTAAATATGAATGAGTAAAAGAAAAATAACAGAAAAACATCGCTTTAATCTGTCGGCTGTGTATTTTTTTTAAAAAAAGCCCATATTTGTAAATAAACCAAAGTTTTTTTTTTTATTTTTCCTTTCCTTGATCTGGCTGGAATGTCAATCTTTGCCTAAAAAATGTTGTCTTCATGAATTATGCAAAACCACGTGAAGCACATAAATTTATCGAATTATAAGGTTTGTCATGATAAACATTTGCAAATGTATATATGGCTTCCTCTTTATTTCTCATAATTAATAAGTTTTTAAACATCTTCATTTTCCGTGTTTTTACTCTGAAATGTCGTCTATCGTTATCTGGTCAAAATTCAGTATGAAAATCGTCAAAATAAGATACATCGTCAAAATTAACAGCACTGCCTCTGATATTAATTGAAAAGCATGCGTTGCATAAGTAAGAAAATATAAAAAAATTAAACAACTTTTTTAGATCTTCCGCTTGGTCGATTTCAACATTGTTTTATCAGTTTTATATAATAATACTTACAATTCTTGACCACAATTTCTTGGTTTTTCCATGCGATAGCCAGTCTTGAGTAAATGCAACAAGCGATTTGTCGGTATTGATGGGTAGGGTGTAGCACCTAATGTCACAATTTCGTAAAGTAAAATTCCATAAGACCATCTAAAATGAAATAAACGAAATGAAATTTATTTTTTAAATGTTAGAAGAAAAAAAGAACAATACAGTTGCAGCACCACACATTGTGGTCTAATTACTGGCAAAAGGTCCGATTGCTAAAATTCGAATACTCGATGCCTTCGCAATAATAACATAAAATACCAAACCTTAAGCGCTTTATCAGCGGGCATATGAAGCGCAATAATTCACATACAGCCTGGGAAGTACTAAGGTGTTTTGTCTTTCTTATAACCTCCATCATAAGATAGATGGTATATTCACTTTGTCATACTGTTAGCAACACATAGAAATACTAGTCGGAGACCCCATAAAACATATACATATATATTTTGAAGCGTCGTTTTAAAAGATGATCTAGCCATGTCCGTATGGGTAGTCTAATTAGAGCAAATATTGCTACTAATCCAAATACTCGTAAAGAGTAATTTTAAAGTTTTGGGTAAGATAAGGGATGGGCATGGGCCCATCCCTTTTTGTTGCGCTTTATCGTAGGGAAGATAAAGGGTAAATAAGGTTAGATCTGGCCAAACTTAACGATGTTTATACTTGTAATAGACTAGATTGTGTTTATATTATAGAAAGGGCGTGGCCCTGTCCACGCAATACTCGTACTGAACTTTGAAAGGCTTTATTTAGTAATGACGATAGTAGTTGGTATATATAAAAGTGCCACGCCCTCTTGGAAAAACTTTCATACTGGACCGGAGGGTATATTATAGAAAAATAATATACTAAGTGACAATGAAAATCGTATTCTAGGGATCAAAATAAGCCAAAACAAGTCAAAATGAGAAATTTTCCCATACAAATTTAAGTGATGAAAACGTCTCACTTTGACTTGTTTTTGTACGAAAGAGGAACGAAAATGTTTCGCGATGCCACCTTAAATTAAGTGTGTCATCTCTAAAATAATCGTTTTTTTTATCGTTGGTTTGTCATCAAGGCAGACATTTTTAATCAATCGTCAAACATATTTGGTGAAATAGATATTTTATGAAGTAAAAGTAAAAATAAGCGTGCTAAAAGAAAAGAAAACTTAATTTAATTTATCCATTTGTTTAAGAAAAATATGTATTTCAGTATTTTAATAGTCACCACGTTGTTCTTTGTTTGTAAACAATAATGAAATGTCAAACGAAAACCAAAACGATAATGAAAACGACCACAAATTGTGGGAAAATTGGTTGAGACGTTTTGAAAAGTTTTGAGCGATAACGAGAATAAATGGCCTAATGAAAATGCAGTATAAAACGAATTCTGATGTTCCGACTTTCAACCCGTACTTGAAAGCAAAAAACACTTCACACAAAAAACACTTCAAAGAATAATTTTTTTATGTTATTTTCTATTGCTAAAGAATATTCATTTTTTCAATTACATATGGTTTGACTAAATAAATATCTAAAGATAAAAATAAAATCCAAAAAGAAAAAAAAAACACATCATTTCGCTGATCATTTCATGTAAAGTGCCAAAAATGGTGTTTTTTTTGTATGGGAGTGTGCCACTTGTCAGGGGGTGTGCCACTGGCATTAGTGGGTCGGCCCTCCAAAGTAAGTGGGGGTCGGTCATACATTTGGACTCGAAAGTGGGATTTTTCAAAATTTGACGGGTCAAAAGTCGGGTTATCAGAATTCGTTTTAGAGGTATGGTTCCTCGGACAAAGTTTTTTATTTTGATCCCTAAAATACGATTTTCCTTGTTGCTTGGGCGATGTTTAAAACTAACCCGGCGCTCGAACTTAATTTGTGCACTTGTTTTTTATGTCGTATGACCTAGACTTAGGAGGTGTCCCCATTATTTGCGTAGGAAGGTGAAAAGTAAGGGATCGTAGAGGGGAAAGACGGTTCAAGATTGGTTGTTGGGCATATTTATATACTCGTACGCTACCAAATTTGATCGAAACTAATATCGGAGTTCTAAAGCAGTTATATGTAAAATAGGGAAGGCCCTTTGTACAAGGTCTATACCCATACGTGGACTGGTATGACCCATTATTTTATATGAACCACACTCAGGGGATGTCCCCGATACATGCAGTGCATTGCGTTGGTAAGAGTCAAGTAGGAGGTCGGAAGGGGGAAACGGAGAGTAGTGTTTGTTACTTGCCTTAAACTTCTGGATGTCGTAACTAGTAAGAAATACATTCGCGCAAGTCGGTTCCACATACGGACTGTACGAGCGAAAAACAAACTCGATCTGTAGTGTGTAGAACAATAGACCGACCAACCGGTAACAAACGGAAATGAATTTATGAAATGTCACGTATTCCTGCCGAACATCCTCTGATCAGGAATAAGTCGGATGTCAGAAGAACACACCACATAAAAGTAACGATCAAACAGCGACACTTAACCAACATTTCGACGATATTCTAACAAGATAATAGAGAAGAATATCCTACTGTTACCTAACAGCACCATCGACCTCCTTTCAACATAGTGAAAAAGCTTCAAGGATAATTTTTGAGCATCTGCCCATATATAGAAGTTCATATATTAAAAAGATTAGAAAAAGTGAAATACTTATTGCACCGATAGGAATTTACAGGCAGCACTATGTCCTACACTTATTGAAATTTACTCTTTTTACTCGAACTCAATCGGAAATAGCCAGTAAATCCTGTCCAAGTGTCTAATATGTAATATAAAATATGAATCTCCTTTTGTTTTGAATGTTTTGAAGACTCGGCCTACGATCAAATGAATGTGAATGAGAGAGGTTTCTGTTATCCACGAATGAGTAGAATGAATTCACGCTCTGACCCAAACGATCGTCAATGCAAATTAGAGCCTAAGTCAACCTACGAGTATGTTAGTTTGATGAGAACCCACCTACAACAAATCGTATAATGCGATCTCTAAGAACGCTCGATATAAATCGAACAAAGATATTACTGACACCAAAAGCGATGAGCGTGGGTAAGATTGCATCATTCCAGACATTAACAAAGCCCTTGGGTATATGCAGAGCCACCACCACCACACTGGTGGACACACCAACTCCAACCACCACAGGTTTTCTACGGAAGCCACACTGTCGATCTATCAGCAGGTCATCGGCGACCGTTGGCGTTTCTCTAACACGTACATAAGCTCACTTAATCAACAAAACAATCGAATGCAGTCAGTCTTGCCTGAGGATTCATTAGATGAGGTGTTGTTGTCACATGATATTTGGCTTTACACTGAACGAAATGTTTGACATAGTTTCTATAAGTAGCAATGAAATAAGATATCTTGTGTTGTTTTTTGATGAGAACATTTCTATCAGCGCATTGACAGATGGAAAGCAGAACGAAAATCCGTTGAGCATGGCGCAGTAACGCCCACCGGTGACGGGAACGGCGACTACTTGCTCACGACAGCCGGTTTTATAAGTTAGTCTGAAATTGAGAAAAATCAAATGAAATGCAGAAAAAACTTGACGTTTTAGTGTGGTTTACTTTCAACATCGGCCCCTAAAATTTAACCACTCTTTAGTAAATCCGATATTTCTCAAATTTCGACCAAAGGCGCGGAAAAGTCTTAGCCTATTTTATTTTTATAGTCCAATTGCATCAGGTGTAGTTATATTCGTATACTTCAAAAAGGTTCATTTCCGATTAAACGATTTCGCACTCACACACGGTGAAATTTGACATTATTGGTTCATATTTATTGGTTCATATTATTCTCATAAGTAAAAATCCCTCCCGATTCAAGAAACTGCCGCTCATACAAACCATTTATTTGTTGTTCAATATATCTTCAAACCCGAATTCAAATTATAGCAAATAGGATTTTGAAAAAATACTTACACATCACTTTGCGTTGTATACACTTGGTGAGTTAATGACTCCAGGGCCAACCATTTGATGGGTAACTTTCCGTTTCCGGTTTTCTTGTAAATATTTTCCTGATACACATCGCGGCTCAAACTGTTGCAAAGAAAATAAAAAATAATAAAAGAAAAAAAAAGTTAATTGTGTGAGCAAAGAGAAAAATGAAAAATTTGTGTGTTATGGGTATTATGACTCAGTGAGGTGTTCAACTTACCTCCGTTGTAAGGAAAGGAAAGGCGAGAGGCTTCAAATTCATTACAATGATCGATTCAGAACCACTATACGATGCAATTTGAGTGAAATTTGTTCGTATATCTGTCCAACGATCGATGTAATCAATGTACGGGTCGAAAATATAATCCAAGTACGGGTCGAAAATATAAACCGATGTCGACAAAACTTGAGACATTTTGCAATTGAACTGTTTTATTACAAAATACCAATATGTTTGCCTATTTCAAAACCTGTTTCTCGGCTTGCTTCATTAGTCTGGGGTGTTGTCTCTGGTTTTCTCTTTAGTAAGAACCTAGGACTACCCGACATTCCGGTTTAAGTATTTTGCCTAAAAATGGAACATGTTTTTATATACAAAAGTAAAATGATTGACTCCATTTAGACATCCTTAGAATGCATTTAAATCGATTGCGACGAAAAGAAGTTTGTTCTTTATTTAAAAATAAAAAATATTTAGTCCAAATCGCATGGAAAATACACAGGAAAGAATTAAATGAAACATATTTGCCTTATTTGCTGGAAACAGGTTTATGTTTAAGACAAAATAAAAGCTAACAAAAAACTATATATCGGTCTTCTAATTGAATTTTAATGGAGATCGACAGACTGAAATATAAATACGAGAATGTGTTTTTTATTCGAAGAAATTGTTATATGTCATATTAGCAGTTATCAATTTTTTATACAAAAATTTTTAGAAGTGATCTACATGTGTTCTTTTCGGATAACTAGCTAAGTTACCTAGTTGGTTAGGAATGTGGTATTCTGGCAACATTCAACAACATTTTAAATCAGGTGGCAGCATAAGCTCAACAAAAGTTTGTTTACAATCAAAAAAGGCAAAGAAAATTGTGGACGAATTTTGTTATTTCGTATAGTTTTTTGTTATCATTTTATTGATAAGTCATGTCTTCTAAAACATGTTGGTAGGCATTTCTTTTTTAAATTCGTCCTTTCTGGCTTTGTAGCAAGCCAACAGCATCAACTTCTCCTTCCTCGTCCACATTTTGCGTTTAGTCACTCTTAAAAAATATAGCTATGTACCTCGAAATTTCTCTAAATCTTAACAATAAACATTTTCCCTTGCCGTTTTTGCATCATTGTATTTTTTAGAATGGTTTTATCGTGCTTTTTCTATTTTCTTTTTCTGACATTTTTTTCATTTTCTTTTTCATTTTCTATCAGTATCTATAACAAAAAAACATATGATTTTGATTTTGTCATACAAGCCGGGTGTGTCATAATATTTTTTTTGTTAAAAAATAAGTCAGGTAACTCTAACTCGTTTCGTTACGAGTAACAGCTAACACGCTTGCTTACCGAGTAACTTCCATACAAATGCTTGTTTAGTAACTTGACTTGAGAGAACACAACTATTGTAACAAGAACACGACTATTGTAAGCAAAGCTTTATCGGTTTATCCGAAGGCTTTGTTCCTTTTAATGCACTTCTTAAAATATTTGAGTTCGTCTTAAAATATGTTTAGAGTGTCCATAAAACAATGTTTTTGCTGGAAACCGGCATTTTGATATTTTAAAACCGTGTTTTAAAAAACCCTAAAGCAAATAACCTGCATTAACCGACATTCCGGTTTTTAGCCTTTGGCCAAGGAATCAAAAATATTTCCAATTAAAAGTGAAGTAATTGTCTCTATTTCCAGACTCTAGGCTGCGATTGAAGTTTTGTTTTCATAGGTCTTAAACAGTTTTTATACTGGTTCGAGACCTTTGTTGTTTCGTTTTCAGCATCAACGTAAAAATTGGTAAAATGTATTGATAAGGACAGTTTGTACAGCTGTTTCTAAACCCGCCAAGATTTTTCTTCGGCAGTCTTTGGCAACGATTA
This sequence comes from Hydrotaea diabolus, assembly GCA_963513945.1. Classification (NCBI taxonomy): domain Eukaryota; kingdom Metazoa; phylum Arthropoda; class Insecta; order Diptera; family Muscidae; genus Hydrotaea; species Hydrotaea diabolus. Next base: position 78,502,764 of record OY740720.1, read on the forward strand.
CTTGGGCTACAAATCAAATGACTTATACGGGCGCATAACCTTCGAACAGTGCGTAGAACAATCTTCATAGCGCAATATCATTTCCACTAATTCTGTTTCGCTGTATAGCTTAGTTTTTTATTTAAAATAAACTAATAAAATCGTTTAAGAGTGGCATGGCCGACTATATTGTTTGTTTGTGCAGAAAAGCTAATTGATAACATATTTCTGACCCCTTGAACGGGCTATTAATTTACCCAGATTTAAGAAATAAAGTCATATTTGAAATCGTCAACAATTTTTAACAACACAACATGGAATAAATTTGTTTTATTTAATTCATGAAGGAAGACTGATTGGTCAGTCAAAAATGACATAAACAAATAATTTTTATTGTTTTTGGTACCCATTTGTTATATCTATGTATAAATGAGCTTATAGTCCGACAACCAAATTCAGTCAAACTTCATGAATAATCTTACTTTTGGCATCCAGAGAAAATTCTATATATATTCCATATGTTTATTGTTTGGGCCTCAGACATTTTACTTGTACTTAGTATGGACTTAAATACTGTTACAACATTGAACGCACCCATTTCAATAGTAGAACTGAACATACCCCGTTAATGTCATATGGGTTTTGGAAGCTTATCTCAATAGCGTTAGTCTGTAACGGGATTTTAAAATTGTTTCATGGAGTGGTCAGATAATGAGAAACGTATCGCTGTAATAGCGCTTTTCAAGTGTGAAATGAAAAAAAAACGATATTTTCAAAACGCTCCGGCCACTAGGGATTCGCCGCATGTTCGTCTACCGATGCATACAACTGTTTGAGGAGACTGGAGATGTAAAAGACCGCCACCGGTCGGGCTGCCCACGCTCTGTTCGAACACCGCATGTCATTAAAGTCGTCCCGCCCGACTTTAAACTCTCGCTTATGATTAAACAACAGTGCTAGCTATATTTCTGTCAAATCCTATAAAACCTTGTCGTTTTAAATGCAATATTGTTCGAATTCGGAATGGCGTAGTCGACTTGGTGTAAGTTAAACGTGGACGTATACGTAGTGCTATTATTTTTTTGACCTTTTACTTTTTATGCTGGTTAAAGTTCTTTTCGATACCACTGATACACTTTTATCCTTGAAAATAACGGCTTTATTCAAGCCATTTATTTAAATTTAAATTCAATATTTTTTTGTGAACCGCCTGGAAAAACATTGTAACGTTACGTACGAGTACGAGTATATGATATCAATTGTATTTACTAGTAATCGTTCTTATGCCCTAATTGTTCACTTATGGCAAGACCGTTTTAACTCAAAACTCGTGTTTTTTTAAATACTATCCTTATATTTCAAACGATACCACGAACGTAGTTTTGTTTTAACCTGCAACTTGGTTAGTTTTACCCTGATACACACGTTAGTTTTATGACAAACATTAGTTGTTTGAACCAACCAACTCATCAATTGCTGGTCGATTAGTGCATGTCAATTTGCCGGTCCGTTTGTCCATCTGTTGGATATCGTTGCAATCAAACTATACTTATAGATGACAAGTACATTGTACACTGAGCCGAAAATACAATGATTTTTTAACCAGGTGTCTGGTTAAATATTTCATGGTAAATGTTTGTTAAGGAAGACAAAATAACGTTTTTTAAGGTCAAATGTTCATACAAAATAGTTAAGTTAACATTATATAAGGTTGTTTTTTCCAAGAGAGAGGCAGAAAATTGCGCGACACAAACAAAAAATTTAAAGATCATTCGGCTCTGTTGTATCGAAGTTTTTGATCTGCTTTGTGCAGATGTTGCAACGATTTTTTTTTTAATAACCTACACTCAGGGGACGCCCCCTATACATGCGGTGCATTGCGTTGGCGAGTGGAAAGTAAAGGATCGGAGGGGGAAAGAGGGAGTAAGGTTTATTGACACTTGCTTTGAACTTCAGGATGTCGTAATTAGTGGGAAATACATTCGCCGGAAGTCGATTCCACATACGGACTGTACGAGCGAAAAACGAATTTGATCTGTAGTGTATAGTGCAGTGAACTGGCCAATCGATAACAAACGGGTGTGAATTCCTAGAAAGTCGCGTATCCCTGCCGAACATCCTTACGTCAGGAATAAGGCGACGGATATCTGATGAACACACACCATGAAAGTAACGATAGAACAGCGTCACGCAACCCACATTCAGACGATGCTCAAGGGAAACAATAGAGTTGGATACCCTACTGTCACCAATCAGCACCATCGCTCTCCTTTGAACACGGTCATGTAGGACTATACGCAAAAGGTAATTCTCATTAATCATAATGAGACTCCCGTATAAGTCATTTGATTTGTAGAAGTAATCGTTGCCATAGACTGCTGAAGAAGCCCTTGACGGGTTTAGAAACAGCTGTACAGTCTGCCTGGCAACCGTAGCCAATACATTTCACCAATTTTTTAGTTGATTCTAAAAAAGAAACAACTAAGAGGTCTCGAACCAGAATAAAAACTATTCAAGTAATAATAATGAAAAAAGACCGAACACATAATTAGTAGGTTAATTTAATATTTAAAATTGTAACAGTAACTATGATTCTGGTTAAAAGAGGTAACCAGTAATTAGTTAACTTAATAATAAAAATGATTTGTATAAAAATCTTCATAGTTAATAATATTAACAATTTCATTGTTAAATTGAACATGTATTGTTTCAATAAATTAACTATTAAATTTTAATATTAACAATTTTCATGGTTAAAATTTGAATGCCTAAAAAACTCAACAATGCATTGTTTAAACAACAATAATTATTTTAAAATAAAAATTTTCATGGTTAAAAAATTCAACCATAGTATAGTTAAATTAACTATTATTATTGTTAAATACCAGTTAACAACAAAATGTTCAAATTAACCTTATATAACGTAGACTCCAAAGCATATTTATTTATGGTTAAGTTAACCTTATGTAAGGTTATTTTTCTTCTCAGTGTACTTTCAATCATTTTCTATCTTGCCAATTTATAATTATCATGGAATTGCTAGCTTTAAATTCTACTACTTTTAGTGCAGCAACATTTTTAAGACTTGAATTGCATGCCATACAAAAATGTAAATTTAAAGTCCTTTTACATGAAACGTTATTTTTTAAGTTATGACTGTCTTGTTGCTAATGAACATTTGCGATATGAACATCTGCGTTCTCTTTGTTTCGATTGCGTATCTATGAACAGCTTTCAACACGTGTATCCTGTTATCATTGTCTGAATGATTTCCACATCATCAAGAGTTTACATTTGACATCAATTTTGTAGTTCGTAGACTTTTACAAGTTTCTTTTTTAAAATTCAAAAAATAATTTAATTAAACGTCAAACATGACCATTATCAATGAAACCAACAAAAATACATATTTTGCTAGCAGAGACAGCAAGACTTACAGATGAGCGTGATAACATTCGTCGCTTTAACCCTACTAACCCTAGAATTATCTCAACTCTGAGATCAGTAGGTTGGTCAACGAATATAAAAGGAACAAATGGCAAGATCACTTAAGGCAGTGCAACTGAAGTTCCGAAATTGGTAAATTGTGGGCAACGGTCAAATCGTCCTCTATCCGTGGAAGAAAGGATGGTCAGACAGCCGTCACGTTTGGTAACAGAACAGAGACAGATCCGAAGCGGTGCGCTAGTTTTTTTAAACGGCTTTTTATTGAGAATCCAGAGAGCGATAAGACGAAAGAAAAGTATTGCGTCGTATTCGCGCTCTCTGAGTCGTAGCACCACCACAATTTACCGTTGGCTAAATTGCCAATGTCATCCAGCGCGCAAAGTCATCAAAGGCACTGGGTCCGGATGGAATCTCAATGCTGAAGTTAAAGCAATTGAATACCGCTAGAGTACATGACCAAAGTGTTCAATTTGTCACAAGCCACTCACTAAGTCCCGATGCCTGGAAAACAGGCAAAGTAGTACAGCTATTGAAGACAGGCAAAGACGCAAGCAAAGAAGAAACGTACAGGCCGATTCCCTTGCTTTCTCCAGTAGCAAAGTCACTTAAGGCACTGCTCTTTCCTAGCCTGATCGAACACCTTCCATGTGCTGATCGTCAGCATGGGTTCCGCAAGCAGCACAGCACAGCAACTGCTTTACACGCCATCACCGTACGTATAAGTCGCGGCTTTAACCAAAACAAATCCAAATCCTCGTGGATCTTAAACTTACCAAGGCCTTCGACACGGTCAATAATGCCACTCTCTTCGAAGACATCGCGGAAATGTCCCTTCCACCAAGTTTGAAATGTAGGGACATAAACTTTATTTGTGGGCACTAGTGTAGTGTAGAATTTAGAGACTGGATGTTGAAGCCCCATATAGTTAAACGGGGTGATATCGCTGGCATTGTTCATTGTACGTCTATCATCTCTAAAATTCTTGCATCACCGGACGGCGTTGAAATTGTGTCGTACGCTAATGATTGCACAATTCTGGCTTCAGGACTTAAAGTGAATGACATATGCGAGAAAATCAACTGTTTTCATCACCGACTTAGCACTCTCTTTCACTGCGAGGAATATGCAAATATCCGCCTCCAAATCATCAGCCAAACTGTTTACTGCATGGAAAGCAGAGGTGCGGTTGTCACTCAATGTGCAATTCGATGACGTCAACATCCCGACTACCAACTACCCTGAAATCTTCGGAGTCACATTGTACAGTCTTTATCGATCCTCTGCACATGCTACAGCTATCTGCGATAAGATAAAAAGTAGGAACAAGGTCCTGAAATCAATAGCTGGCAGTACTTATACTTGGGGAGCTGACAAAGAAACCTTGTGAACCTTATATAAAGCGATAGGTCTGCCTGTTGTGAATCAGATATTTTTAAACTTTTGTACAGAATTAATGTAAGTTCTTCAGTGAAGTAGGCTTTTTTATAATAGCCCCTTAATTAATTTTTGAGATTAGAAATTACTGCTACTGATTGACCTTAGAAAATTATTAAAAAACTACTCGACTGAAAAAGTCTCATTTTGAATTTCCACCGCACATTTTTTTGAGAGTTGTCCGTACTGTCAACCGAATGCACAGACGGACATAAACAACATTGAGTTCCACTACCAAAAGTATCCTCAATAAATACGTTTATTTCATGGAAGTTCGTTGTAAATTTCCAAGTAAAACCAAGCAAATAAACATTCTAGTATAACGTCAAATATGACGAAAAATAGATTATTCTCAGAATCCCCTTAATCATATTTGTTCATATGCTCGGTTTTTTTTCTGGACCAACAGTATGCAATAAAAATTTGTGAAACTTTTCGACAGATGCAATTTGTAACCAAAAACTTTGTTTGCATTTTTGAAACTGATTGAGGTGTTCGTTATTAGGTAAATGCAGATGCTGGTTAAATTATTCATATCTACTTTAATAAGACGTTTTATCTCCTTGGTGTATTTATCAATAATATTTTAAATCCATTGGCCTGATAAACTGAAGACAAGAATTGGAAGAGTGCAAACATTTTTGTTCACCTAAACTGTCATAAACAATGTAAGATCCATGCAGATGCAGTAAATTTGAAGGATTCCCAGGTACCTTAATTTCTGAAAATTTTACTTTTATGCAGCGTATTTATAACATTAAGTAGGCATTTTTAATTGGAAAAAGTAGTTTCATTTCAATATATTTTAAGCGATATGGGTCATAATATCTATATAATTTCGAGCCGATTTCGATTAAAATGAAAACTTACTGGATTTTTGAACTTTGGCTGAATTTTTTGATCAATATAGATAAGAAGTTGATCAAATTTTCAAATAAACTTCGATTGGAAAAACTTCGGTATATGTGTCGACATAAAATCGAAATCGTAGACAATTGCGACGCTATATACCTCTGCAACGTACATAGAACACACTTACTATATACTTACAATATACTTAGTAGGGACATAAATACTGTTACAACATTGAACGCACCCATTTCCATAGTAGAACTGAACATACCCCGTTAATGTCATATGGGTTTTGAAAGCTAATCTTAATAGCGTTAGTCTGTAACGGGATTTTAAAATTGTTTCAACTTTCATCATGGAGTGGTCAGATAATGAGAACCGCAACGCTGTAATAGCGCTTTTGAAGTGTGAAATGAAAAAAAGCTATATTTTCAAAACGCTCCGGCCACTAGGGATTAGCCGCATGTTCGTCTAGCGATGCATAGAACTGTTTGAGAAGACTGGACTCGAACACCGCATGTCATCAAAGCCGTCAAATCAAGAATTCACAGATATCCGCTCCGAAAACAGAAAATCATGGCCCGTGAGATGAATATCACTCAAAAGTCCATGAGTCGAATCATTAAAAAAGACTTGGGACTTGGGGCTTTCAAACGACGTACCGGACATTTATTGACTGCAGCTTTAAAAAATAGGATTGAATAATGCAAACGTCTTTTGGTGAAGCACGCTGATAACTTGCACAGAAAAATTTTGTTCATCGATGAAACAATTTTTACCATTCAGGAAAAATTTAACAAGCAAATTCGTAGAGAGTATGTGCGGTCATCTAAGGAAGCGTCTGAACTGATCCCAAGGGTGGAAAAGGGTCATCACCCAGCTTCAGTCATGGTTTGCTGGGATGTCTCTTACTATGGGGTCACTGACCTGCATTTCTGCGAACTAGGAGTCAAAACATCGGCCAAAATTTACCAAGAAACCGTTTTGAAAGCTGTTGAGAAGCCTCGTAACAATTCCCTGTTCCAAAATCAGCCATGGACTTCCAGCAGGATTCTGCGCCGGCCCATAAGGCTAAAACGTCCCAGACATGGCTTCAAAACAATTTGTCAGCGTTCATTTCCTCTGAAGAATGGCCCTCAGACAGTCCAGATTTGAACCAATTGGATTACAAGTTGTGGACGGTTTTAGAGGACAAGGTTTGCCACAAAAGATACCCCAACATTGGATCTCTTAAGACTGCTTGGTTCAAGCTGTGACCGATTTTCCAATGGACGAGGTTCGTGCAGCTATTGACGATTGGCCAGTGCGACTTAAGGCGTGTGTAAAGGCAAAAGACGGACATTTCGAATAAGTAAATTCGTTTTGGATACAATATACATCAATTAATATATTAAAAAACATTTGGTCCAAAAACATTCCGTACTTTTTATTTTACAGCATATAACGTGTGTAACAGCATTTATGTCCCTACTAAGTAGAGGACATAAATACTGGGTACTAAAAATATCTTAATGGGTACTAAAAATATTTGAGCTAGACCTTGCTTTAAGCATACAGATCCACGTAAAATTACCTGCTGATTGCATTTAACGATCTCTGTCTGTCCGAATATTGGTAAAAGTTCATAACAATCGATCAGATATAAATGGGCTTTATCAGTCCACGTGATACAAGCTCAGTACAAAAGTCTTTCTCCTTTTTTACATACATCACCTCTAGAACACCCATTTTAATACCGATTGCAATCAAATTTGTTGTAAAGGATGTTACATTTTAAGGGCCGATGTTGAATGTGAACCACACCTAAAAAGTTTTTTCTGCATTTCATTTAATATTTCTCAATTTCAGACTAATTCAATTTGAACCATGGAAAGATACACCAGCGAGCAAGGCGTTAAAGTTATTCAGGCTTAGTATGAAAATGAAAATCAATTTTCGAAGAAAATCATCTTCAGTGATGAGGCACATGTTCACCTCAGTGGATTCGTCAATAAGCAGAATTGCCGCATTTGGGCGCATGATAATCCAAGAGTGATTGTCGAAAAAACAATGCAGCCACAAAGAGAGACTGTTTGGTGCGGTTTACGGGCTGGTGGCATCATCGGGCCATACTTTTTCCAAAATAAGGCCGGTCAGGCAGTTACTGTGAATGGTGCGCGCTATCATAACTTTTTAAGGCACGACTTGGAAGATATGGATGAGGACGATAAGTGGTTTCAACAGGACGGTGCCACTTGCCACACAGCTAACGAAACAATGGCTCTTGTGCGCGACAAATCAACATCGGCCCTTAAAATTTAACAACCCTTTAGTGTATGGCGATGCCCAATTTTTAAATGATAATGATTAGCGCAAGAAGAAAAAAAGTATGGTTGGGATAGCATTTTTCGAAGAGCATCATAGTATGGTTGTACCACAACCATATACCCAACAATAGTATGATGCTCTTCGAAAAATGTTATACCAACCATACTTTTTTTCTACGTGCGCTAATCATTATCAAAATACTAGAAGTGATTTATTTAACAGTAGAGGAAAAAAATTTAAAAAAAAAAACGTTAGCGTTTCTATTAAAAATACTTCAGTTAAACAAAGTTTGTAAATTTTTAGTTTCCATGGGCTTTAGATCCGTAACAATAACATTGTTCTAAAAGGCATATACAAATGAAGAAAAATTAGAAACATACAGTAAGATTGCCGCAAATCATATTATTGTTAACATAAAACAATAAAAATACTTTTCTCACACCAACCACATTTATATAGTTGCTACAACCATATTTTCATTTTTAAATACTATTGTTATTATTTTTCTCTGCGTGCACTTCCAACATTTGTTTTTTTTAATAGATTTTCTTTAAATAATCTTTTCATGCCTAAGATGAAAAGCTACCTATTCTCTAAAACTTTAAAATCTTAGGGTGTACGTTGACTTTTTTTCATTACTGTGTAATGCCTTTTCATAGTATTCCTTATAAAGCCAAAAAATATCCATCGATGACCAAATTATGTTCTATTCCAACGAGTCACAGTTTCTAATATAAAATCCAGTTAATTTTATGTTCTTATGGGTCTTAGAAGTAATTAGGCGTAAATTGGGAGAACTGCACTGAGGACTACTTTCGAATTTTAAGGCATCTTAGGAATTTGAAGGCTAAATAAACATAAATAAATAAACGTCGAATGATCATATTTTTTTTTCTAGGAACTGTTTGGACTAATCCCGTATATATGTGACGCGCAAAATAGAAACGGACTTCACTTTCATAAAACGCGCATATCTCTGGGAGGGAACACTTTTGGGGCATGGGATCGGTCTCATTCGATGCTCAGATGAGGTCCACATCAAAAAAAAAGTGAAAAGTTAATGAAAAGTTTTGTTCAGGAGAGCCATTTTAACGATAAGGTCCCTTTCTATTTGCGCTTAGAACCGTCGACTTCACTTTCATAAAACGCGCATATCTCTGGGAGGGAACACTTTTGGGCATGGGATCGGTCTCATTTGACGCTCAGATGTTGTCCACATCAAAAAAAAAAGTGAAAAGTTGATGAAAAGTTTTGTTCAGGAGAGCCATTTTAAAGATTAGGTCCCTTTCTATTTGCGCTTAGAATCGTCGACTTCACTTTCATAAAACGCGCATATCTCTGGGAGGGAACACTTTTGGGGCATGTGATCGGTCTCATTCGAAGCTCAAAAAAAAGAAAAAAAAAATGAAAATTGATTTTTTTACCCTTAGATCCCTTTCTTTATGCGCTGTCACATATGACACCGATCACAAATTTTAAGACAATGTGTCAAGTCTGCCTACCGACAAGAGAAGAATGGAGCTCCCATTTTCTTCCGTTAAGTGAGTAAACCCCTCCCAGGCATCCGAATCAACTAAGAACGATTCCTATAGAAATTGGACAGTATCACTCCATACTATCGCTTTGTCCCCATACACGGTTTCAGATAACCTTGAAAATGTAATATTTATTATAATTTCACTTATCCGAGCAAAATGTCTGCGAAATGTTTAAGCAAATATTGATTTAGTGGGCTGGGAAACACCCACCCAGTCTGTCATTCTATTGCTTTAACTTAAAGAATACAAAATAAATGTAAATATTTACCCGAAATCTGCTATTTTAATTGTTCTATCCGGAGCGACGAGAACGTTGCGTGCTGCCAGGTCACGATGCACCACCTTGTTCTTGGAAAGGAAATCCTGCAAAAGGGAATATAGACAGGGAAAAGAAAAGCGAAAGGAATGAATGGATACGGACAGACTCATAAACACGAACTTGCGTGCACAGTTAATTACAAACCGATAACGATGAAGGCTAAATGCCAGACTCACTTCGCCGAACTTACCATGCCAAGCGCCACTTGCCGCGCGATATCAAGTAAATCACCGGCTGTCAGAGGTACCCTAGAGGCGGTGGGCCAAGCATCGTCATTCGCTAGCGATGTGGTGGCGGTAGTGCTGCTGTTGGTGGTTATGCTGGTCGTGGCCGTAACGTCTGACGTCGTGGCTGCGCCCGTTGAGTTCTGTTTGCTCCGAGATTTGGTCGAGTGCTTCTCGCTGTTGAAAATTTTAAAATATGCTTTATTTTCTACAGCGCTTTTATGCTTGTGATTTTCATCTGTATCTGCTGTATGGCGATGGCGGCGACGATGCGAATGCGGATGAGGAGCAAAATGTTGCTGCCCCCTTTTCTCTTGGTGCTGACAATCACAATTTCGGATTGCTATTGTCGTTTTGTTGCTATGCTTCGATTTGTGTTGCTTCTGTTCTAGCTGCAGTTGTAAAAGTCGGTCTAATTCCTCGTTGTCCCTGCTGGAATCGGAAGAGTCTATATTCCGGATGATCACGTCCACATTGCATTTGCAGGAGTTCGTGCAACAACCATGATAGCCATAGGACTTGTTTTCCGCCGCTGGCGAGAGCACAGTTGAGGACGATGACGACGACGTCAGCGACAATGGTCGGTGATTATAGGAGACATGTGTTGCTGTCGCTGGTACATTCGTGGTGGTACCTCTAGTGGCGGTTGCTGTTGAGGTGCTTCCGATGTCGACAACTTGGTCTCTGTATGTTGGCCAGTTGGCCTTGTGCTCACTGTGATTGCCGTTGCTGTCATTGCAGTTGCTGCTGCTTGGTTGTCTATTCAAATCGTTGTATTTCTTTTTGAATCTTTCAATAACGATTTGACAATTGCCATTGCTGTTGATTGCCTCTACATCAGGTTTGTCCAGGCGATTGTCGTTGTCGTTTAAATCGTTGTTATTATTGCTACTGTTCATGCTGTCGCAACAATTGTTGTTGCTGTTGTTTTTGCTTTGATTGTTTTTATTTTTGAAATTTTGCCATGCTTCCTGAGCTAAAGCTACATCGCCATTAAAGAATGTACCTTTATTGTCTGCAGTAGCGGACAGTCCTGTGCCCGGAGGATGGTGGGTTGTTGGTGGTGGTGGAGGCGGCGGCGATGGCAAAGCATCTTCGGGGCACACGTTTAGCTCACACGTAGCTGGGGGTCCTCTTGCCGCTGCCCCAGGTAGCACCGGTGGAAGTTCGATGTCCAATAGGGTTGTTGGACATGATTGCTTTCTGCGTTGGATTTCATGCAGAAATCGCCATTCATCCCTGTAACGAAGAACACAAAAGAGAATTCCTTTACATGGAAAAATGTAATTTCGCAACAAATATCCCTTTTCCAGCCGTAATATCGAGTCCTTTGGGCGGATTGAGTTAAAGGAAAGGTTGAAAGTAAGGGTACCTCAACACAGTAGCGAATGCTAAACATTGGCCGAAATATTTAAAGTTCAAACGTCATCAATTGACGTCATGTTTGTTAAGCAAAAAAAAAACATTTTATTTGGCTTCATTGAAAAATTTAATGAATTCAATTTAATTTGTGGGTAGTGGTGGTGAGTTTGTTAATGTGCGTGACTTTTAGCTAAGCCCAGGCTCAGACAGCTTAGCCCAGGTCGCGGTCGGAAAATATTAGTAACGGGTTTTCCAATTGGGACATAACAACTTCGTATCTTTCAGTCAACGCACCCAATATATTTTTTAATGATATTTCAGTGTCGAAATCAACATTTTCATCATTGTAAAGTTGACTTACGAGCAACGTTGTGAAATCATTAAAAAATACTACTTAAATTCTGAGTCGGTGGTCGCAACTTTAAGAGCGCTTACTCCAATTTCCGGCCGAAATAATCGTCTCACCTGATAGGCTGTGCATGCTATAGTGGATAAATTTGGATTCAAATTTTCATAAATAATCGTCGCACCCGAAAGGCTGTGCATGTTTTAGTGGATAAATTTGGATCAAAATTTTCACTTTTGAATGTTCAGGATTTAACGCAATTGGATTTATTTTATGGGGCCACATCAAGTCATTGGTCTATGCCAACAAGCCTGCAACTTTAGACGAGCTAAGAGTCAACATTCAAATTTAAATTGCTAAAGTTCCTGTCGAAATGTGTGCAAGAGTGGTGGAAAATTGGATCCAAAGAATATATCGCTGTACACAGGCTCGTAGGGGTCATATGACCATTATCAAATTTATTTCCTAAAATGTAACATTTGCATTACACCTGGAATAAATTTGTAAGTTAAGTTTTATTAATATATAAAATTGTTGAGTTCTTAATGGAAAACCCTTTATCAGAGTGTGCACAGCTCTCTGCAATTTAAAAGACTCCACGCCTCTGTCTGGAATAAGAGCAAGGTCGGTCGGATATACTCCTATAGCGTGGGGACTATTCGAATGCGCAATTACTTACAGCAGGACCATAAATCAGTACGACTTTTGTATGGGTGCTGAATGGCACAACGAAACGACATGGTCTAATTTTAAAAGGGTTGGTTAATGGTCACTTTACCAGGTTTGGTTATGTCACTTGACCGACATAATTTTCCATATTTACCCAGAACCAATTTGTAATAAACTAAAATAAAAATATTTTTAATATACGAAAAAAAATGAAAAAAAATCTTTTTTTTATTAAAAATAAGATAATGCCTCAATTTTGGACACCCTTCATATAGGTAGCCTTTACTTTATAGGTATTGTTGCCAACACCATAATGAAAAAACAGTAAGGAAAATTGAAAGTCGAGAGTGGCCGACTATGAAATACCCTGCACCACTTTTTAGAGAATTAAGCACCTCTGTCTGAAGTTTGAGCAAGGTCAGACTTAATATTTAAGAGTTAATTTTTTGTCGCTCATAATGCACCATACAAAATTTGAACGTGATCGGGTAGAATTTTTGACTTCTTAAGCTGCGGGACCAAGATGGTCCAATATTACAGGACATATGTCTGGTCGCTTGTAACGCTCCAAGCGAAATTTGGTAGGTGGTTTGGTTGGTGTGAAATTGTGCTTCTAAAGATGCAGTTTCTGAAATTGGAAAGGACCTTTGTGTAGGGGCTTTAAGAAAATATGGACCTCGGTGGTGCAGTTTCGAACAGTTCATTAATGGATGTAATTTTTGGGCGTGATCGGGCTATTCGAAACATGGACCAATAGATATGGACAAATTTCACCAGAGATGGGAGTTGGTTGGTCTGTTAAAATCTGATTTAATATGTGGTATGAAGAGCTGTAGGTTCTGAAATTGGTAAAAACCTATGCACAAGGGTTTTTTATATGCATTTTAAATTTGAATTGTCGTAAATAAAAGGATTGATAATTTTTTCAAATGTCTAATTTTAGTGGAACGGTTGCACTTTGTCATTTAATATTGGAACACGATCCGATGCGTTTTCGCTTTGCCCAATGGGCTGAAAATTGTTAGGGAGAAGATGAAGAACTTTACCGAAAAATCGTGTTTTCAGATAAAGCTCATTTTTATCTCGGTGGTCACACGTGACTATTGAGAAGCCAATGCATCCACAACGAGCTATTGTGGATTTTCGGCTGGCGGCATCAGTGAGTTTTTTTTTGAAAATGAGCAAGGAGCTGCCGTTACCGTCAACAGTGAGCGTTACCGCGCCATGCTCAACGAAGTTTTGTTTCCAAAAATTTAATAGAATTAACGACATTTGTTTTCAACAAGACAGGACCACATGTCACACAGCTAACGCAACCATCAATACTTTACGCACTGTTTTTGAAAATCAAATAATCAGACGAAATTGTGATGTCAATGGGCAGCCTCATGGCGTTGTGATTTAAGCCCTTTGGATTATTTTCTGTGGGGAGCCATTAAGGATAAATCTTACGCAAAACATCCAGAGACAATTGAAGCGTTAAAGCATGAAATCGAAGTTGCCAGAGATTCTACCCGAAGCAATCGAAAATGTACTGAAAAATTGGGATGATCGGAAGAGGTACTGCCGAGCCAGTTGTGTTCCATATTTAAATGACAATGTTCAGCCTTTCCAATAAAACCGGAAATTTGAAAAATTATCAGTACTTTTTTTACAGCCGATTCAAATTTAAAATGTTTAATTGCCCACCCTGTATAATATCTAAATACCGATGTGAACCAATTTAAATAAGGTGCGTTCCTGGTCCAAACTTGAAGAATGTGCCAAGTTTCATCGATATTGGTTTATAATTGCAACCTTTATTTCGATAACAACTATAGATAGACAGACGCCCAAACTCAATGGAATCAGATAGTGATTCTGAGTCGATGCGTATGCTTAATATAGGATCTATCTTCATTGCTTTTAGGTGTAGCAAACATGACATAATACCATGTAGGGCATAAAAAGTTAATAAATAAACAAAACTTTCCTAATTTAGCGTAGTTGCACACGCCGGGTACCCCTTTCAGAAAATTAAAACTTTGTGTAGTTCAATTTCAATTTTACTCACCTCAAAAAGTCCAGCAAATTACCAAAACTGCAGTACTCGGTCAATAGCATCATGTCGTTGCTAAAACGCGTACAATGACCTATGAGACCGACAATGTTCGGATGTTTTTCCACGGATTTCATAACCTCAATTTCACGGCGAAATGCTCGCACGTCATCTGCAGTGGGATGGTCTATGTGGAGAGATAGAGCAAAAACCAAAAGCAATCACTTGCATATCCCTGTAGATGTGTATGCACCATCACCACTACCATTTCCACATGCATACATACCCTTCAACATTTTGACGGCCACTTCGTAGGATGTGCCCATTGCGGCATCATTGTATATGCCACGTTTCACCAAGCCAAAAGCACCTTCACCCAATACCTCGTGCAGCGTCAACTGACTGCGGTCCACTTCCATCTCATCGTTGAAGAGCGTCATGTCCTCCCTGTCCAGTGCGAAATGCATATCGTCGGTCTGTTGTTTGCCATTGTCGCTGTTTAAAGGGTGCGCGAAATCGAAAGTGTCCTTGGGATCGATGGGTGCTTTCTTCTCGAGTTCCTGTGGGAGGGCGAGGGAAAGCGAATGAGAGCACACCCGATGATTACGTGTAAATATTACAAATGTAAACAGCAAATAATTATGATATAATAAGTAGATAATCCAAAAGAGAATGTAAATACGCCATTTAATTCGGTCGGGGCGAATCTTATATAAACGCCACAGTGTCCAGTGCATTGTAGAGTGTCATTAATACGTAGTATACGAGTATTAACTCACTGTAAAATAATATGGAAGCCATTCATGAGTAAGCGTTTTTATCTGCATTTAGAGATGAAATAAGGACCTGTTTTTAGGTGGGGTTTAGATGGGAAGATTCACTCTTTGATTTCAAAATGTCACGAATTAGAGACCCAGCATGGGAACACAATGCAATATTTATTATAACCTGTTCCAGAGTAAGAAAAAAATGTTTGTCTCTATATTTGCAACACAAATGCTTAAGGTGTATTTTCCGAAAGTCGTCTGGCCTACGAGTTATAGCTCATCAAAGCTTGCAACTAGTTTTACTCCATTTTTAGGGCTAAAAGTCGTGACGGGCAGGCCGGTTTCCATCCGATTGAAAATATTTTTGCACGGATATTATTTTTGATGCCCAATATACTAGAAAATGAGCGGGGAGCGGAAAAAATAACACTATTTGTTTTATGGGCGCTCTATTTCAATATGTTCATCCGATTTTATATTTTTAGCTCTAAAAGCCACACATCGCAACCAATCTTGATGAAATTTGGCTCGAGTAAGTTCCTTGTGCCAAGGACGGACTGTAAATCGTTTTCAATTTATATACAGCTCTCACATACTCGTATGTATAGGGTGGGCGATTTAATAGTTTAAATTTGATTTGGCTGTAAAAAAATGTACTGAATTTTTTTTCAAATTACTATTTTTGTTGAAAAGGTTGAACTTTGCCTTTTACAACAACTTATTTCAAAATCGCATTGGAATAGAAAGGGACCTAATCTTTAAAATGGCTCTCCTGAA
Source organism: Hydrotaea diabolus (assembly GCA_963513945.1). Taxonomy (NCBI): domain Eukaryota; kingdom Metazoa; phylum Arthropoda; class Insecta; order Diptera; family Muscidae; genus Hydrotaea; species Hydrotaea diabolus. The sequence continues at coordinate 78,518,823 of OY740720.1, forward strand.
CAAAACTTTTCATCAACTTTTCACTTTTTTTTGATGTGGACAACATCTGAGCATCGAATGAGACCGATCCCATGCCCCAAAAGTGTTCCCTCCCAGAGATATGCGCGTTTTATGGAAGTGAAGTCGACGATTCTAAGCGCAAATAGAAAGGGACCTAATCTTTAAAATGGCTCTCCTGAGCAAAACTGGTTTTTAACCTTAGGTCTCTTTCTATTTTGAGCGTCACATATAGTAAAATGTTATGATCAACATTTTTGTAGAACATATCATCCCCGCTCTTACCCTTTTTCGGAATGTATTTTACAATTCGTTTGAATAAACCCAACAAATTCTGTTATGAGGGGGAGTTAGAGGGCTAATATTTTCTACAAAAATACAGGGTGTCCGCCGGGAAGGTAAACAACTTTGTTTTGCCGCCATTTTTGTAAACATTAGTCTTGCTAGTTCATATTTGGCAGTCGTGAAGTAGAGACGTGGCAAATTTATTATGGAAAAATATTCGATAAACCAACGTGTTTAATTCGTTAAAACATTTTATCAAAATCAATCATCGATTACTGTGACGATAAAAAAGTTACGTGAAATTTTTGGGGAGAAACAACGTGCCAGCAAAACGCACTATTTATCGTGTAGTTAATGATTTCGAAGAAAGAGGGTCTTTAGCCTAATCGGCTGAAAACATTATCGCTGATCAAGGAAGTGTTCAAAACAATCCACCAACCTCAATTCGAAGCCGTGCTTAGGAGCTTCGTCTTCAAAGAACAACTTTGGTTGGAGCGTCGCATCCTGGCTTCCTGTCTGGGACTGCAGGCAACTATTGCTGAAGACGGCACTATAAGAAGACCATCTTGTAGGACCATATATGACTCCGCGGAGTTTGATCGAATTGATGTATTTCTCATGAGGAATACGTTGAAGTATCTTGAGAGGGCAGCCTCTCTAGATAACGGACTAGTTAGGAGAGCTCTAAGGCTGGATTTCAGCCTAAGGATGCTACTTGAGCCGCTCCTTCTACTTTAGAAAGAGAGGGACTCCTCTACAGGGAGGATACACTCTTTTTTATTATAGGAGACACGGTACATATGATTTGGACAATTTAGTCTACATCACTGACCAATAACAGAGACTGGAACGGGTCTTGTAAATATTTAGTTTTAAGTGTTATTGTTAAGTAGTGTTCTAAGTGTTAGTTTTAAGAACGTTTAAGCAATCCCTTTTTAAATTCTTTTTGGGGAATTTCTAGTTAATTAAATTTATTGTAAGAGTGACATGTATGTATACGTACAACCTTTTTGAATAGATGTATATGTAGTTCTAGAAAAATACTTAATGTATGCTAGATATAATATAGTATTACTGATAATTTGTTAGCTATAAGCTTATTTTTTTTAGTTAAGGATAGTTAATTCAATAAAGAAACAACTTTGGCCACAATTTTGCACAAGGATTTGCATTTGTTTCCATTTAAGATTCAGTTGACACAAGAGCTTCTTCCACAAGACCATTTACGCCGCCGTACATATGCCAATAGGATGTTACAGCTCGCCCATGACAACGCCGATTTTCATTAAAAATCATGAGTGACTAGGCACATTTTCATTTGAATGGATATGCGAATAAACAGAATAGTCGGTTCTGGGCAATGGAAACCCCTCAAATTATTCATCAGTCACCTTTGCATCTATTAAAAGTGACAGTCTGGTGTGCCATTTGGTCAGGAGGAATCATTGAACCTTACTTCTATGAAAATGAAAACGACGTAACGGTAATTGTCAATGGGGAGCGAGATCGTGATATGATTGAAAACTTCTTAACGCCAGAACTGCATGATTTGGGCTTGATTAACATGTGGTATCAACAAGGCGGTGCCACAGAGCATACAGCCAGGATTACAATGGCATTACTGCGAGACCTCTTTCCACAACGAGTTATTTAAGAAATAATGATTTTTTTGGTCTCTCACCTCTTCCTCTTTCACAATTCATCGCAAGAACACCGTAATTTGTTGTTCGTGTTGTACTAAAGGGTGTTTTATATTGAGGTATAGAACTTCGAATTGAAATAAAACACAAGAAAATCGTTTTAATGTCCATCAATTTGGCTTTATTGGAAGGATAATTTTATGCCATTAATGTTTAAATATGATTTCGGGCATGTGGCCCCCGCGGCTGGCTCGAATATAGCCAATTCTACAGGTCCAATTTTCAACCACTGCTCGAAAACATATGGGGCCGTATGTTGGCAATAACGCCACGAATGTTGGCTTCCAAGTCCCCTAACGTTTCTGGTTTGTTGGCGTAGACGAGCGACTTCACATATCCCCAAAGAAAATAATCCAATGGTGTCAAATCACACGATCTTGGTGGCCAATTGACAGGTCCATTCCGCGAAATTATGCGCTCATCGAATGTTTCCTTCAATAATTCGATTGTGACGTGCGCTGTGTGGCATGTAGCGCCGTCTTGTTGGAACCACAACTCATCCACATTCATGCCATCCAATTCGGGAACAAAATAGTCGGTTATCATGGCTCTATACCGGTCTCCATTAACGGTAACTGACTCTCCAGCATTATTTCGGAAGAAGTATGGCCCAATGACTCCACCAGCCCATAGAGCACACCAAACAGTCAGTTTTTGTGGATGTAATGGCGTCTCAAGGGTCTCATGTGGATTATCTTCACTCCAAATGCGGCAATTTTGCTTGTTGACGTAGCCATTCAACCAAAAATGAGCCTCATCACTGAACAAAATTTTGTAATGAAAATCAGCATCGAGATGAATCTCATTTTCGGCCCATTTTGCAAGCGTTGTTCTTTTGTCAACCTGTTCATGATGAAATGGCAAACCAAACTAAATATTAATCACTTGACAGCTAACAAAATGGCCGCCAGTTAAAAAAGTGATGCCAACTTAAAGTTCTATACCCCAAAAAAAACACCCTTTACTATGTAATGGAACACATTATTATTCATACGAGTATGACTACCCCAACTGTCTCGGCAGTACCTCATCCCATCAACCCAATTTTTCATTAATTCTTAAAGGCTCCCCACAGAAAATAAACCAAAGGGCTCAAATCACAGCTCCAAGTCGGCCAATCACAATTTCGGGTGATTTTTCGATTTTTAACAGTGCGTAGAATATCGATGGTTGTGTTGGCTGTGTGACATGTGGCCTCGTCTTGTTGAAACCAAATGTCACCCATGTCATTCTTTGGAATGAAAAAAACGCTTACCGTTGACGTTAACGGCAACTCCTTTCCTATTTTCGAATGGCCCAATGATACCGCCAGCCTAAAATCCACACCACACAGTGACTAGTTTTGGATGTATTGGCTTCTCAATAGTCACGCGTGGGTTCTCTGAACCCCTTATGGGGCAATTTCGCTTATTGGCATAGCCACCGAGATGAAAATGAGCTTCATCTGAAAACACGATTTTTCGGTAAAATTCTTCATCTCCTGCCAATTAATCTCAGCCCATTGGGTGAGGCTGTAATGCATCATATAGTGTTCTATTATTAAATGACAAAGTTAAGGGTTTTCAATAAGACCAGAAATTTCATAAAATTATCAGTATTTTTTTACAGCCGATTCAAATTTATTCAAATGCAAATGTAAGGTGTTGCATGCTGATGTTTGCAACACCCTCTGTCCGTCTGTCCATCTGTCATTGCAATCAAAGAACAGGTCGCAATTATAAACAAATTGTGAAGAAACTTGGTGCATTCTTCAAGTTTCGGACAAGGATGAACCCTATTGAAATTCGCCAAACCTGTCTATATTTCCATATCATACACAGTTTTTTCCCGACTTCAGAGCCTACAACTCTTAAAGCCACAAATTTCTTCCCATTTCGATCAAATTTTGCACGGAACCTTTCGAGAGACCAACGCCCATCTTTCGTAAAATTTTGCATGGTACGTTATGAGGTCCATCTTTTTGTGAAGCACCAAAGGTACTTCCCGATTTCACAGATTTAGAAGCCACATTTTACATTCGATTCCAACCAAACTTCGCATGGACCGGTTTGAGCAACCAACACCCATGTCCTGTAATATTATACCATATCGGTTCATGTTCTTGAGTAGCCTACCCTCAAAAAATCCTCCCGATTAAAGGTCCTGCAACTTAAGAAGCCACAAATTGTACACCAGCAAGCTCAAATTGTGTATGGTACGTTATTAACGACAAATAATTAACTCTAAGATTTTGAGTCCGACCCTTCTCAAGCTCCTGACAGGGGTTCTTAGTCCTCTGAGAGCAGAGTTGTGTAGGGTATCTCATAAGTATCTCCCTGCACGACCTACGAGGGCAATTCGGAAACATCTTAGCCTATCAATGAAAGAGAATAGTTAGTTTTTTAAAAATATTTTATTTTTCAATATAATCTCCTGAAACTTCAATACACTTAGTCCTACGCTTATCTAGCACTTCTATCCCTTGATTAAAATAGTTTTCCTCATGGTCTTTAAAATAGTGGTTTACAACTGTAACTGCATCTTCATTTGAGGTAAAATGCTTGCCAGCAAGGAATTTTTTTAGATTTGGGAACAGGTAAAGTCACTGGGAGCTAAATCAGGAGAATAATTCGTTGATTTTAGCCATTGTTAGAACACTCTTGTGCGATGGTGCGTTGTCTTGATGAAAAATTATTTTTTTGTGTTGTAAACCAGGACGTTTTTCTCTAATTTGTACATTTAATTGATCTAAAAGGTTTCAATAGTACTCTGAATTTATTGTTTTACCCTTTTGCAGATAGTCAATCAATAAAATACCTTTGAAGTCCCAAAAAACCGTTGCCATAACCTTACCAGCCGATTGACGTGTTTTTGCCTTCTTTGGGGCACTTCCTCCAGCTTCAGTCCATTGTTTGGATTGTTCTTTTGTCTCTGGAGTATAGTGGTGGATCCATGTCTCATCAACAGTTATGAAACGACGCTTAAAATCCATTTTATTTCGCTGAAAACGATCCAAACAAGCTTGAGAAATGTTCATTCTTATGCGTTTTTGGTCGACTGTTAACAAGTCCGGCACCCATCTTGCAGAAAGCTTTTTCATCTGTAGTTCTTCATGCAAAATTAAATGGACTCGATCATTTGAGATGCCCATGATATTAGCTATTTTACGCACTTTTATTCGTCGATCATTTAATACCACTTTGGCTACAATTTCTGTTGTTGTCGCTGTTTTTGGACGTCCACTACGTGGTTCATCTTCAATGCTTGTACGACCACGTTTAAATTCAGCAACCCAATTTTTTACTGTTGCATATGAAGGAGCACTTTCACCTAACACATTCACCATATCATTATGAATTTCTTGTCCCGATAAACCTTTTTTATGTAAATATTTAATGACACCACCACACATTTCTAATTTTTCCATTGTGAACACCTGTTTCTATATGCAGGAGTTGCCAGATCGAAACAAAATTTAACATGTGTTCATAGCAGAGATCGAAGTTTCCAAAACACTTAACTTTTTTCTGTTTATACCGCGCTTTTTGTGCTAGGCTAAGAAGTATCCGAACCGCCCTCGTACTTTAACATGTTTTACTTATTTTATTTTTACTTTTCTAAACAATTAATATGGAGAAAGAATCTTTTCAAATCTCCACAATGTATGATTGATTGTATTCATACGAGTGTATGGCATTGCCAGAATTTGGGGATGTGTTTTTCTAGTCAAGTATATCATTTGGAAATTTTTACACTAAGTTCATATTAGGATTCATGTCCATATTGGATGGGACCTTTTCACTGTCCTAAGGAACCTTAGGTCTGGGTTTTTAATTTCGCCAAGTTCTCAAGATAGGTGCATAAGTCTATTTGCAAGGATATTTTGATACATTTCGCTTTCATATTGTCTATTTTGAAGAGATCAGTTCCTCATACACCAATGAGAAGTGGTTTAATTTAAGTACCCATACGTTCGTTATTCAAGAGGCCGGTCATTCGGCTTAAAGAACGAACCTATGTCGGCAAACCTCAAACATATACAAAACTTACAAATATCAGCATATTTCAAATCGAGATGGCATTTTTTTGTATTTTAATGAATGTATACTTTAATGAATGTATGTCCATTTTAAGCAGGCCTGTTTTTGTGCTAATATAAGTAGATCTTAGGACCCGGGATTACACTCAGCCGATTCTTAATAAAAAGAAGCACAGTTGGATAAGTGCGGAAGTCATGTTGTCTCTGGGTGCACACAGTTTTTTGTTAGAAGGTAACAATTTTTTAGTTCTAGGATCCATACGTCTTGAAGGTAAATTTAGAGGTGGCATATTTGGATTCGTATGGTGTGATGTTAGTTTGCACTGCTATCATGCCAAAAAACCCAGGATCAACAAGTAAGATCAACTAATAGTTTTTCAACGGCGGGTTTTCACCTCGTAAATGCCGGCGACTTTACGATTTAGAGATTTTTCTCTAAGCCATGCAAAAACTTCTCTGTTAAATGCATTAGCCATTCCGAGCCGGAGTTAAACAGTAGGTCCTGGTCAGTGAGTATAACAATTATAAGGAAGTTTTGCCTTGTTTCTTGATAAGATGTTGTGGACAGAAAATAAGTCTATATAGATTTCATAGTTTTTGCCGGTTTCGGGAACCTAGTGTCCGTGGATTGCCAACTCTTTCAACAAACGGCACATAACACTGTTCTGCACCAAAATCCTCCTTTAGATGAAACCAACTGATCCTAATGTAAAATGAATCCGAATTGGGTAGCCTCAGATTGATTTTTTTTAAAAACTGCTATAGCACAGGCAACTTCAGGCTGTAACTTTCAAGTCTTTTTCGATTTTTATAAATTATAATTTAGATGAAAGATACATTTCTTACAAATAAATACAACTCATGTTTAACTGTATATAAATTGCTAAAGTTCTAGGCAGATACGTATATCTGCCTAAAACTTTAGCAATTTTGTGGGGCAAAACGAACATTCAATTCGGATTCAGGAGATCATTTTATTTTACATAAGGATCTGTTGGTTTTGTCTAAATGATGACTCAAAATTTAATTAAATTGCAGAACAGTGTAATTACTTATAGTTACTCAAGAAAATTACTCTGTTTATCCTTTTTAGTTTTTTTTTTTTGCAATTTAAGCACCTTTACAAATCCTTGGCTGTATCTACATTAGAATGATAAACCGCAGCATGAGCTTCATACTATGGCTTCCTGCAGTTGAATATGCACCCACCACCATCGTTCAGTTCTCAATTCTCGACGAAACAAACATCTGCCGCCTATTATGGGGAAACTAAAGCAGATAAGATGATTTCTCATGGTTTCTTTATCAGTTAAGTTATGCGATTGCAATTAAAGAAGAAAAACAATGAAATTCTTGTAATGCCTCCTTAATCTCCACATGATGTCCTTTGTGATTCTGAAATATGTGAGTGTGTGTGTGATGAGCGATGAAGTCATCAGTATATGACAAATGCAAAAATTCTAAAAACTGTGACTTTTGCAGAATTTAAAAGCCGGATTCCGGGCGAATGATTGTGGTCTTAGGTATTGATTATGGGCTAGATCATATAATTAAAGATATTTAAAGAACAAAAAAGTGAGTGAAATGTTGCATTTTTATGGGAGGTACCAGAGTGGTGCTTGTCAACACCATTTGTGATATACAAGTACAAAACCGTTATAAAAACGTTACGGTATTTACAATTTATGTCAATTTTACGCACAAGGAAACAAGTTATTTGCGTTCTAATCTGCACTGAACAAAAATCATTTGTGTAGAAGGTTCCAGAAGGGGCGTGGCTAGGACTCATGTCATTTGTCACTAAGTTAAGAGTAAAACCCTGCCCTAAAGTATTGATGTTGGGTTAGATCGTATGAATAGGTTGAAAGATATTTCAAGAATAACAAAGTTGGCGTAATGGTTCATTTGTGTGGTAGGTACCGAAAGAATGGTGTCAATATAGCCCATTTTCAATCCCATAGGCAGTATTGGACAAAAATTACAACGAGCAAAAATTTAAAATGAATTGCTAGCTCCCTGATCTCGCGCAGTCGGACATGGTTGAAATAAAATGAAAGTCATGAAACGTATTTGGTCAGAACAAGGTAAACAAAACGAGGGTAAAAATATGCGTACTTAAATGAAAGCATGGTTGAGATTTGGGCGCAGACTCTTTGGGTAAAGGGGTCCAATAAAGGTTCTTATGGAAAAATTAGGCGAACAGTAGTCATTATAAAACTAAAGAAAATTTTGTTCCGAATTCAAATTTTTGTAACGAATCCAAGTATACTGATACTATAATACAAATCCAGGAACACCTATATACTGCTGAACATGGAATTATACGTAAGATTCATACTTAGCAACTAACAAAGCGTACCGATCGACTCAGAATCACCATGTCTGCCTGTCCGTCCATCTGCTGTTCACTTAATGTTTGCAAACTGTAGGTACACGCAGAAAAAAAGTATGGTTGGGGTAACAATATTCGAAGAGGATCATACTATTGTTTGGTATATGGTTGTGGCACAACAATATTATGATCCTCACAACAATAGTATGATTCACACATAACTATACTATGATCCCCACAACCATAGTATGATTCACACTCAACCATAATATGATCTCCACAACCACACTATGATCCTCACAACAATAGTATGATTCACACTCAACCATACTATTATCTCCACAATCATATTATGATCCTCACATCCATAGTATGTATTCTCATACATCCATAGTATGATCCTCAAAACCATAGTATGATTCGCACGCAACCATAGTATGATTCACACTCAACCATACTATGTTCCCCAAAATATTTATTAGGATTGGGTAATGTTGTTATTCAAAAATAGAGATTTTTATCAAGTTATTTTAAATTGCAATACTATTAGTTCATACCCTGATTTGAGGCCATGTTTTCATTGAACATATCATTCAAGAAACAATAATATATATTCCAACGGCAGTCGAAAATACTTTAAGTTGCCATCAGGGGTGAATGCTTCTTCACCTTAAGAGCATGCAGATTTTAAATAAAAGAAAACCAGTCGGTAGTAGAGAATTTCACCGAACAAAGTAAACACAATAAAAATCCCTCGAACTACCTTCCGATTGTTGTTGTTTTTTTATAATGGAGAACAATCATGCCTGTATCGCGTGTATGTGTTTTTCTTTGGTATGTCAAAAAAAACATACGCACACACATGCATGTATGCTCTATAAATCCTGTTTTGTTATGTTCATATTCGCAACCATACGGTATGATTGCCGTAATCATATTATTGTTAACGTTAATTTTAAACAACAAAACTTGTGTTGCACCGACTATGTTTTTATGGTTGCTACAACCATATTTTCATTTCTAAATTTGGCAATAATACTATTGTTACATTTCAACAATATTTATATTGGCGCAATCATACTGTTGTCAAAATGAAATTCAAAAAACAATACTACGGTTACGATGCACATGCTTTTATTGTAGAGAACATATTATTGTTGCGGTGACCATATAGTAAACATATTTTTTCTCTGCGTGTAGTAATAGCGTTACCGTTGTGCGACTAAAGTGGCAAATTGACACTTTTTGGAAGTCATGCGACTTTTGCTGCCCCTCTTTCATAAATCCGCTTTTTTGCCACAGTCTTGAGGAAATTTGGAACATTTCATTAGGGTTGATCAGTAACTGAAAATGCTTCGAAGAATAACCTTCACCTGCTTTTAGGGTAAAAATGCCAACAGTTCGGAACCTTTGTAAAATGTATCAAGTACGCCGTAAATGAGCCACGGTTGTCCCGGTACTTTCGATGCAGAAAACGTATCAAAAAAGTTCTATTGTATCATCTTTTACAACCTTGATTTGAGGTGGCCGAAAATCCGGCCCATTCATTCAAGGACATATGGGTACCAAAGTTTAAAAATTAACAATAAACCCAACAAATCCATATGAAACTATTTTTAAAATCTGGATATATAATGAACCCGGTTCATGACTTCAAGGAGCCCAAAAACTTAGATTCAGTTGGCTCATCTGCGCATCCAGTAGAGCAGGGTATAATATAGTCTGCTATGCCCGAATTTTGATGTTTGTATTTTTTTTATACCCTTCACGCAAGAGAATATTAAATTTTTTGTTGTTGTAGCGGTAACTGTGTGCCGAGGTGACAGCCATTGGCAGAAGAATTGCTGCTTTGGGTCTATCTGGTCCATAGAACCGGCTGTCGTGGGATTAAATTTGTCATTCCGTTTGCAGCACCACCAAATATTGATCGGAGGCCCTGTAAAGTATATATAATCTTGATTTCGTAAAATTCTGAGACGATCTAGAATGTTTTCTGATATCACTAAATCGTTCAAACGGATCTACCTAGCTTTCGGAAATTTTGGTGCAGGCTTATGGTCACAAGCTGTTTGGGATTGTAAATGGCCGAAATCGGCCCAGGGGGAAAACGTTTTTACCTTTATAAATACCTCAAAAAAGATCTAAGCTGCTGAAAGGCTGGGCTCAGGATGTATGGACATATGGGTACTAAAATTAAAGCAAATTTTGCCACATTTTTTTCGCTTTATTACCGTATAATTAAGGGTAATTGTGGATCAGAATTTGAATTGTTTTTTAGTTTGAATGTGTATTTTACCTCTGATTTCATGGAACTTTGTTTTTACTGTGATGTTTGTAACTTTTTCTACTAAATTTTAAAAAATTGTTTTAAAAAAAATTAACTTACGAAAAGTTTGCGATTTTTTTTTTAAAATATACACTTTTTGTGCCCCTTTTTTTAAAATAATCCCCTTTTAAAAATTTTTCAACGGTAGTAATTCTGCTCCGATCTTAAACTTAGCAGATTATGTTTTTTTTTGATCAAAGGTGGACGCTTTTGAAACTGATGACAATCGGTTTAGATTTAGATACAACAGTCACACTTATGTAAACCGATGTACCTTTAGAAACCACATATTCATCTAGGCATAGTTCAGTAAGATCGATTAGTAACCAACACAGATGGAAAATGGATAATATCAGTTCCCGACTTTATATAGCCCCAGTACAGAGGTCGCTCACAATTTAACATACAATTACTTTAGAACGACGACATTAATGCCGATTTCTACTAAATTTGTTGTAGTTTAATACAATGGACAAACAGCCTATCCTTGACCAACTTTTATCGTATTTGACAATTTTTGGATATCGTCCCCATATAAAATGGTCTGGGCGCCAGAAACGGCATCCAACATACATGGAAAAACGGGTGTCAAATAAAAATACGATTTTCGCACGAAGCCTAAAAATAATGGTTTAATTTAGGGTGACAGACCCCAACGTATCTGGCCCAAGGACCGATCCATTTAAACATGGACATATGGATACCAAGAAGTAAAATTTCAAATACATCAAAAATTTACATTATGTTTAAAATCTGTCTATATTAAAAGCCCGGCCCATGAGTCAAGTGGTCCAATAACCAGGGCATAATATAATTGGCCACACCGACTTTAGCCATTTTACTAGTTTTGATTTGTTGGGGAAGGGGGCTCGGACCATATGGACTATGTTTTTGACAATTGTCACTTCCTGCAGACACATGGTGGCGGGTATATAACCTCTGCAAATACTCAGTACGTATAGCTGATTGTCATTTCCATTACCAGGTAATGGCTTCTCATTACCCTTTGCATTATTTTGAAACCAAAAATAAGTACTTACTAATAATTGACTAAATAAGTACTTATCGGTATGATGATTGGCTGCTTTTGTAGCAAAGGACCAATAGCACTTTCCAATAAAATTTCAGACTTTTTCTGGGGGATGGAATTTTTTTTTTGGGAAAAAAAAAGACTTAGTTGAGTTTAGTCTTTTTTTTGTAAAACATTTGAACATCCTAACTCTCAATTTGTTTGACCAGCCCTATTTGACTTTTTTTTCGAAGAAAGTGAAAAAATGTATTTTCAGATAGTTTTGTGTACTACATAAAATATTATGCAGATAATTTCTGTAGGGGTCGCTGAGGCGAAAAATCGAATCTCTAAATTTAGCTTGTTCTTTTTGGTGTATTTTATTAAAGAATTGCAAGAATGTGGGTAAATATAGTCGTTTGGAAGGTACAATATTCTACTAAAGTACAACTATATTCTTTATGTATAGGTCGTCCAAAATAAAATCATTTAAATTCAAAATAAAATAGATCATTTCGTTCTTTTTTAAAAAAAAAACATAATAATTTTTTTGAAAAATTCGGTGTTTATATTGGTAGTCAATCTATACTTAACTCAATTATGCCATTTAATAACTAAAAAGAAAACAATACTTATGAATTTTTTGAAGATACCCTTATTTTATTTTAGACGCCCTATGCATAAAAGAAAATTAAAGTACTTTAGTAGAACATTTTGCCCAAAAAACGACTATATTAAACCACTTTCCTGCAGTTTTTTAATACAAGGACTAAAGAGGACACCCCAAAATTAGAAATAGATTTTTCGCTTCGGTGAGTCCTACTCTTATAAGCTTGGCATTATTTTTTTTGAACATAAAAATACTCCAAACCTCCATTAAGGAAATTTTTTTTTTTAATTTTCTTGAAAAAAAGACGAAAGGGCGTAACGTGAGATAGGATGTTAAAATGTTCTACGAAAATAATATTCATACGATTTCACTGAAGACATTTTATCACGAAAATTCGCTGAAATTAAGAAATATATATTACATTTGGCTTATTATTCGAAACTGGATAGGTTCGTAAAAATAGCCAGGACCCTTTTCAGTACATTTCACGAAGGAATCATCCACCTTAAAAAAAGTGTTACACAGTGTTATCAAACACATTCTCGTTATTCTCAGCTCCCTCCATCATATAATGTATGTATGTTCACTTTTTCATTCCATTTGCAACACCTCGAAATACTGGTCGGAGACCCCTTAAAGTCTAAATATTCTGAACTGTCGTAAAATTTGATTAAAGAATATCCGCCCGTCCGTCCGTCTGTTAATGAAAAGCCAACTACAAGTTGAACTATTAAAGCTACTTGGCTAAATTTTGCAGAAGTGTGTGTTGTGGACTGCAACGGTTGGTATTGACAGTGGGCCAGATCGTAGATTCGTAGTAAAACTGCCCCCCCCCCACACAATATCTATTGTGTTTTTGGGGGTTTTGCCTATGAATCACCTCCGTCAACTCCGATCGTTGCGAAAGTTCCACATTGTATTACGTTCGAACAGGTTGTACTCGAATTTGTAGAATACATTACGAGGTGATAGGGCAAGGGAGTGTGGCACCACCCGCACAACCCTGAACTTAATAAAGACATAGTCATGAACTATAAGAGATATGACATATGATACTTGCAACATATAATATTGACATGGAACGTAGCATATGCCGGTAAAAATTCACAATAATCTACCGATCGTTGCAATATTTTAACAGGATAAATTAATGATAAGCAAAGTATTTAAGACTACATTTTTTTAAAATTGGACAAAAGGGCGTAGCACCGACAATCGGTTCCAACGACAAAAATTCTGTTCGATGAAAAGACTTTCTTTTGAAAGTGGAATTACTCCACAAACAAATAAGTTTAGGTTTGTTGTTGTTTGTCATAAAGGGAAGGAAAAGTAAGTCAGCGAAGTAAAGCAAACACATCACCATTTCGTCGTTGGTGTGGGCGACTTTTCAATATAATTTTCAATACCATTTTTTTCTGTTGCAATCACAAAATGAAAACCATCTGGATGAATATTCGGATCAACATACAAAAAGATGGTAGCTATGCTAATATTTTGACACTTATAACCAAAAAAAAGTGTAAAAAATCGGTTACCACACGCAGAAAAAAAGTATGGTTGGGGTGAAGAGGATTATACTATTGTTCGGTATATGGTTGTGGCACAACAATATTATGATTATTACAACAATAGTATGGCTCACACACAACCATAATATGATCCCCAGAACAATATTACGGTCCTCACAATAATATAATTATTCACACACAACCATACCATGGTCCCCACAACCATATTATTATTCACACTAAACCATACTATGATCCCCACAACCATATTATGATTCTCATGACAATAGTTACAACCATAGTATAATCCTCACAACCATAGTATGATTCACACACAACCATATGATCCCCAGAATTCTCTGTAAGGATTGGGTTAAGTTACTATTCAACAATAGATATTTTTATAAAGTAAATTATGTCAAAATACATTAAACTCTTAATAATATGAGTGGCTTTTTAACAGTAGATAAAATTTACTTATTAAAATTATATCAGTTATACGAAAGTAGTTTTTTTTAAAAAAAAAATTAATTTACATATAAAAGTATTATTTTTGCGTAAGATTCACAAAAATAACATTGTCAAATTAAAAAAAAAGTTCGATCTTGCTGGTATGATTACCGTAATTATATTATTGTTAACATAAAACCCAAAAGACAATACTTTTGTCGCACCAACCATATTTATATTGTTGCTACAACCATATTACTATTTTTAAGTTTGGCAACAATACTATTGTTACATTTCAACAATATTAGTTTTGCCGCAAACGTACTTTTGTCAAAATGAAATTCAAAAAGCAATACTATGGTTGCGACGACCATGCTTTTATTGCAGAGAACATACTATTGTTGCCGTGACCATATAGTAACCATATCTTTTCTCTGCGTGCAGAAACGCCAGTTGTGGCTACTAAAAGTTTTCTATACAATTGCTCCTAACAATTGGTAAAAACCGCAAATAGTTTTGTTGTTGTCTAGTATTGCTGATATTAAAAAAAAAACAGAAATAGAAAATTTGACATAAAAGTATTTTAATTCTTACTGTCGTTTAGAACATAAAAAAAGTAATTTAATTCTTACTGTTTTTTAGAACCGAACTTATAATATATGTCGAAAAGGCAATAGAAATATCCTCCTTTAAATGTTTTAGTACAAAGTAGATCAAATGCTGAAATTAGACAATTTAATTTTTCTTTTGACTGGACTTTAAATTGTCTTGACATTGCTTAATTGACCCTTTGGGAAAGTGAAATTAGTTAATATCTGATTTTTTACATTCATCTGCAAAGATTATCTTTTGAGCTCTCATTTAGACAAAACCAACTGATCTTTAAACCGTATTGAATGTGCGTTTTGGCCCACCACGTACAGTTTTCGAGATATCGTGAACATGAAATTTTTCAGACTTTTTTCGTTAATCTGTCTAAAACTCAAGCAATTCTTATCCGATTCACTCATGTAAATTTTAATTTATAAAAATCGAATAAAAATTGTGGAAGTTACAGCCAAAAGAAATCAAAGTTTTGTTTTGTTTTTATGTTGAAAAAATTTGTTTTAAACTACCAATTGTACCCTAATTCTGGAGCTCTCCCACTAGTTTTTGCACGAAATTATAAAGAACGCACTGTAACTATGTCAAGGTGGTATATTTTTTTAAAATAACTGAATTATAGCAGTATTTGTAAGTAAAACATAAAACGGACAAGATCTGCCGAAGTTTAAGGCAAATATTTAAAAAAATTTTAGAAAAAATAATTTTCACGATGTCTCGAAAACTATACGTCATGGGCCAAAACATACATTCAATTCAGATTAAGGAGACCATTTTACTTAAGAATCAGTTGGTTTCGTCCCAAGGACGAACCAAAAACTCTAGAGCACTAACTAACTTTTGGCTGTGTTGATGGAATTCCTGCAGTAGAAGAAACAGCATTAATGCAAATTAAAAAAAAAAGATTCTTGTGACAGCAAATGTTTTCTCCGTTAGAAAAGTCAATCTCGTGAACTAATACCGGCTTGACAATAGTAGCTGGTATATACAGGGTGGAACGCAGTAATTTGCTTATTTGGGAATGAAATAAAAAAATTATGAACCTTAGAAAAATTTATTTGGAACAGTAAAGGATTTTTTTAAATTACATGGCTTTAAATAGATGCCATTTACAAATGTCGACCTTTGCTATCCACACACTGCTGCATATGTTTTCTGAAGTTTTCATAAACTCTAATAAGCATGTAGACTGGTATTCTGCCAATTTCAGACTCAATATTGTTAACTAGGTTGGGATGGTTGATATACACCTTCGACTTCAGGTAACTCCAAAGGAAAAAATCGAATGGGGCTAAATGTGGTGAGCGTGCCGGCCAGTTCACATCACTCCTCACAGAGATAAGCCGTCCAGGAAGCATTTGCCTCAAACAATTCATGGTAACCCTCGCTGTGTGGGCAGTGGCACCATCCTGTTTGAACCATGTATCCACTAATTGCATTGCCTCAAGAGCCGGCTGAAAAAACTAAGTATGATAGGCAGTATCGTTCGGAGTTACGGCAGTTACTGCCGAGCAGAGCGTTTCGGAGACTACAGTGCTGCTGCTCTAACTCTCTCGATGTTTTGTGGTTATCCTTCTTTTAGGTCCTCTTCGTACATATGGCACATTCCCTACTGTTCTCAATGATGTAACCCAATTTATACTTGATTGCCGTCCAGGTACACGTCGACGTGGGGGAATAGCGAATAGTAAACGAAAAGCACGCTGCACTGCAGTGATTGAGTGCGCATTTAAAAAATACGCTTTAACACAAAATGATCTCTCCTCACGTGTCCAATTTAAAATGGCAACTGAAAGGCAGACGAATACAAATCTTCCGTCAGCCACTATAAGTCATAGGACAATCTGCAGCCATCTTCACACCCTTATCTCTTTCTCTTACAAAATGAGACTTGCGGCAAGTAAAGTTGCCTCGTGTAAATAGGGACTTGGAAATGTTCTTGAAATCACGTGAGGGGGTACGCTTCATTTTATTTACTTATACAATTTAAACTCTTTTCCGTTGGTGAAGTTTTTTTACCGCCACGTTTTAAAGCCTGAACAATTCCTACAGTTTTTAATAAATATTTAAACTATTTTGAATTACTAAGAAAAAATGTTAACAGATAATTTTTCTACTCGTAAATAAAATTTCTCTGGGACGAAATGAATTGTCCAAAAACGATGGTAGTTCTATTTGTTTTACTAAAACACAAATAAACTATACCGAAGTTTCGTTCGTTGTGAAATAAAACAAAACGTTTTATAAAAACAGAGATAGGGTTTTACTTAGAATGCCAAATTGAATAAATGTTGCACGTTTCAAAGAAATCTGTGCCCCAACATGAAATTGCATCACGTTTTGATTTGAGCTACCGTGCATCGTTGCAATTTTTCGATTTCCTTAATTAAATTGCCCATTTTATATTAAATGAAAATAGCACGATTCTTTGCAATATTTGTGTTGAAACGAAAGCGGCACTCAGTGTTGTCTTAATTTACTTTTATTTGGAGTGAATTAATGCAACTCAAACATTGAAGTGTTGCTCCCTGCCCCATGTGGCATTAGGTACGTGTGTGTGCTTGTATGTAGGGGATTTAATTCATGCCCCCCTTAGTCGACTTACCTCGAAATATTTACAACGTTCTTGGTAACGTTTCAATTTGGCCCGACGATGATATATAATGAATACGGTCATGGACAGAATGGCAAGACAGAATATGGGTGCCAAAATGGCAGCAATCAATTTCACAAAATGGTTTTTCTCTGAAACGAAAGATGAAAATACGAAAAATATGTTAAACGAAATAAAAAGGAAAATCACAGGCGTTAAGTATACACAGAGAGCAAAAGTTGTTTGGAAATCAGAACGAACTAAAACATGTACGAATGTCGCTAATTTCAGCCAGGCCGGATCATACTTAGAAGGGACATAAATACTGTTTCACACGTGTTATGCTGTAAAATAAGAAGTACTGAATGTTTTTGGACCAAATATTTTTTAATATATTTGTTGATGTATATTGTATCCAAAAAGAATATACTAATTCGAAATGTCCGCCTTTTGGCTTTACACACGCCTTAAGTCGCACTGGCCAATCGTCAATAGCTGCACGAACCTCGTCCATTGGAAAATTGGCCACAGCTCGAACCAAAGCAGTCTTAAGAGGTCCAATGCTGGGGTATCTTTTGTGACAAACCTTGTCCTCTAAAACCGTCCACAATTTGTAATCCAATGGGTTTAAATCTGGACTGCCTGAGGGTCATTCTTCCGAGGAAATGAACGCTGGCAAATTGTTTCGAAGCCAGGCCTGGGACGTTTTAGCCTTATGGGCCGGCGCAGATTACTGTTGGAAAATCCATGGCTGGTTTTGGAACAGGGAATTGTTAAGAGGCTTCACAACAGCTTCTAAAACGGTTTCTTGGTAAACTTTGGCCGATGTTTTGACTCCTTGTTCGCAGAAGTGCAGGTCAGTGACCCAATCGTAAGAGACACCCCTCCAAACCATGACTGAAGCTGGGTGATGACCCTCTTCCACATTTGGGATCAATTCAGATGCTTTCTAAGATGACCGCGCATACACTTTATGAACGGTAAAAAATTTTTCAGCGGTGAACAAAATTATTCTGTGTAAGTTATCAGCGTGCTTCAGACGTTTGCATTTTCCAATCCTTTTTTTCTTTAAGCTGCAGTCAATAAATGTCCGGTACGTCGCTTGAAAGCCCCAAGTTCCAAGTCTTTTTCAGTGATTTGACTTATGGACTTTTGCGTGATATTCATCTCACGGGCCATGATTTTATCTTATTGGAGCGGATTTCTGTGAATTCTTGATATAACGGCTTTGCTGACATGCGGTGTTCGAACAGAGCGTGGGCGGGCCGACCGGTGTCGCTCTTTTACATCCCCGGTCTCCTCAAACAGTTGTATGCGTCGGTAAACGAACATGCGGCTAATCCCTAGTGGCCGGAGCGTTTTGAAAATATCGTTTTTTTCATTTCACACTTGAAAAGTTTTATGTTAACAATTATATGATTACGGTAATCATAGCGTTTGGTTGTGACTGAAGCAACCATATAAATATGGTTGGAGCTACACAAGTATTGTTATTAAGGTTTTAACTTAACAATAATATGATTACGGCAAAGCAGTTTTTTAAGACCAACCATGCAGAGCTAAAGTTTATGGTAATATTCCACTACAGAAAAAAACAACATACTCGTACAAGTACGAGACGTCTGGGTTGCGAACCTATGCGAAATCAGAAGGCGAGGGATTTTGATTGTGTTTACTTTGTTCGGTGGTATACTCTACTGCTGGCTGGTTCTCGTTTATTTAGAATCTGCCTGCACTTAAGTATATAGTCATAGATCATGGTTTAATCATATTCGTTACTTGGGGTCTGAGGATAGCGTTTACCAAACTACAGTCACCCCTGCATGCAACTGAAGTTCCCTTCGACTGCCTTTCGAATAACTTTTTGGTTTCTTTGAATGAAATGTTCAATAGAAACTATGAACTTAATTGCAATGTAATGTTTAATAATTTTCTTAATAAAAATCTCTATTGTTGAACAACAACATTACCGAATCCATAAATCAATTTTGTATTATCTTAGTGTGGTTAAGGGGAATCATACAATGGTTAAAGGGATCATAACATGGTTGTGTGCTTTCATACTTTTATGTGAGGATCGTACTAAGGTTGTGTGTGAAACATACTTTGGTTGTGAGGACTATAATATAATTTGGCGGATCATAGTATGGTTGAGTGTAAATCATAGTATGGCTGTTGGGATCATACTTATAGTATGGTTGTGTATGAACCTTACTGTTGATGTGAGGATCATAATATTGTGGTGTTACAACCACATATTCAACAATAGTATGATGCAACTTGAACATTGTCATATATGGGTATTAAAATGGGTGACAAGAATCCTGCTTTTGGCGAAACAAAACAATGGTTTCAATACATTTAAAGTTAGTTTTGAGTAGCTTTTTAAATGTCCTTTTCTAACAGAATGTATATGAGGGCAGATCAATTATTCCGTGACTTTTCCAACTTCCCTCAAGTACCATCTGTTACTGTCAAATTTTGGAGAGTTCCGTCATTTAGTTTGTGTTTAACAGCTGCTAAAAACATATAACCTCAATGAATACTATGGGGACTCTGCTGTTTCAATAGTAAAAAAGTGGTTTACTGACGTTCTGGACGGTCAATTGAGGTCAGTACACCCGAAAATGTCGAAAAAATCCACGATATGGTGTTGACTATACGCATTTCATATGGCAGTCTGGTTTCGATTTTACATGATTGGTTGGGCTTAAGAAAGTTTTCTGCTAGATAATGCACGTGTGCATTATGGCAAAATTGCATGACATATTTTCTGGATTTAGCCACCAGTGACTATTTCCAAGGATGAATTATCGAATAAACAAAGGCCTATTTGATGGACTAAAAAAATCATATTTTTTGGAAGGTATACAAAAAATAGAGAAACGTTGGACTAAGTGTATTAAGCCTTGCAGCACTTTGTGTACAAGCTATTCGAAAACCCAGACCGATTTAGTCTAATTTCACCAAACAGTGCAGGTGCAGGTTGCTTTTACGCTCTGTGAAAATTTTTTTCGAATCGTTACTGTAAACTCCGAATGGCACTTGACTATAATACAGGATTTGAGGCAATGCAATTAGAGGATACATGGTTCCAACAGGATGGTGTCATTGCACACACACACGCAGAGAAAAAACATGGTTACTACATGGTCACGGCAATAATAATATGTTCTCCACAATAAAAGCATGTTCTTCGCAACCATAGCATTGTTAACTAAATTTATTTTTGACAATAGTATAATTGCTGCAATATAAATATTGTTGAAATGTAACAATAGTATTATTGCCAAATTTAAAAATGAAAATATGGTTATAGCAACAATATAAACATAGTAGGTGCGACAAAAGTATTGTGTTTTGCAATTTATGTTAACAATAATATGATTACGGCAATCATACTGTATGATTGTAATTTTCTTCATTTAAATGTGCTTTTAAGAACAAATATAGTACTTTTTTATCGAAATTATTTTTTTTTTTAAAAGCTGCTTTGGCTTTGTTTAACTGAAGTATTTTTAATAAAAACGTTTACGTTTATTTAAACTTATTCTTTCTACTGCGAAATGAATCACTCTATTATTTTGAATTTAATGTATTTTTGAATAATTTTCATTATTCAAATCTATTGTCGCCAACTTAAACAAATTCTAATAAATAATATTGGGGATCATAGTCTAACTGTGTGTGATCATACTATGGTTGTAGGGATCATAACATGGTTGCATGTGAATCATACTATGGTTATAAGGATCATACTATGGTTGTATATGAAACATACTATGGTTGTGAGGATCATACTATGGTTGTATATGAAACATACTATGGTTGTGAGGATCATACTATGGTTGTGGAGATCATAGTATGGTTGAGTGTGAATCATACTATGGTTGTGGGGATCATAGTAGGTTATGTGCAAATCATACTATTGTTGTGAGGTTGTATTTGAATCATACTATTGTTGTGAGGATCATAATATTGTTGTAGCACAACCATATATCCAACAATTGTATTATCCTCTTTGAATATTGTCACCGCAACCATACTTTTTATCTGCGTGCAGCGAGGGTTACCATGAATTGTTTGAGGCAAATGTTTCTTGGGCGGATTATCTCTTTGAGGATGTGAACTGGCCGGCACCAGACTTAGCCCCATGCGATTTTTTCCTTTGGGGTTACCTGAATTCGAAGGTGTATATAAACCGTGCCAACTCCTTGGAAGACCTAACTAACAATATTGAGACTGAAGTTGACAGAATACCAGTCGACATGCTTGTTAGAGTTCATGAAAACGTATGCAGCAATGTTTGGATAGCGATACACTATTTAAAACCATGTAGTTTAAAAATTCCCTTGCTGTTCAATATAATTAGAATATAAAATAAATTTTTCTAAGGTTTAAAGTTTTTTATTTTATTCCCAAATAAGAGAATTATGCTCTTCACCCTGTACATATTATCACATATTGCATCGAATGTTATATGTGGCTTCTAAAGCTGTAGGTTTCGAAACCGGAAACACCCAGTGTATAATATAAAAACATGGACGGATGTGGACCAAGTTCAATGGAGTGTTTCTTTGGCCTAAACTTGAAGAATGTACCAATAGTTTCGACTTGTACTTTGATAACAACGATGGTTAGACAGACGGAAGGACTAGGCTCCATGGAATCAAATAGTGATTCTGAATCGATGGGTACTCTTAACATGGGTACTATATCAATTCCTTAAAGATGTTGCAAACATCGGCACTAAGTCATAATACCCTGTACCACAATGTGGTGTGGGGTAAATATTTTTCCTAAATCACAACCAGAGCATTTGTTCACTTCCTATTGTGGTCTCCTTTAGCTGGAAATACCGAGGGCCTTAAAGAGCTTTGACAACACGCAGAGAAAAAACATGGTTACTACATGGTCACGGCAATAATTATATGTTCTCCGCAATAAAAGTATGTTCGTCTCAACCATAGCATTATTAACATAATTTATTTTTGACAATAGTTTAATTGCTGCAATATTAATATTGTTGAAATGTAACAATAGTATTATTGCCAAATTTAAAAATGAAAATATGGTTATAGCAACAATATAAATATGGTTGGTGCGACAAAAGTATTGTGTTTTGCGTTTTATGTTAACAATAATATGATTACGGCAATCATACTGTATGATTGTAATTTTTCTTCATTTAAATATGCTTTTAAGAACAAATGTTGTTGGTACGGATCTAATGCAATAATAGTACTTCATTTATCGAAATTAAAATTTTTTAAACAAGCTGCTTTGGCTGTGTTTAACTGAAATATTTTTAATAAAAACGCTTACGTTTATTTAAACTTATTTTTTCTACTGTGAAATAAATCACTCGTATTATTTTGAATTTAATGTATTTTTGAATATATTTCATAATTCAAATCTACTGCTGACAACTTACTCGTAAACCAATTCTAATAAAAAATATTGGGGATCAAATCTATTGTCACCAACTTAAACAAATTCTAATAAATTATATTGGGGATCATAGTATAATTGTGTGTGATACTATGGTTGTAGGGATCATAACTTGGTTGCGTGTGAATCATACTATGGTTGTGAGGATCATACTATGGTTGTATATGAAACATACTATGGTTGTGAGGATTATAATATGGTTGGGAAGATCATAGTATGGTTGAGTGTGAATCATACTATGGTTGTGGGGATCATAGTATGGTTATGTGTAAATCATACTATTGTTGTGAGGATCATTGTATGGTTGTGTTTGAATCATACTATTGTTGTGAGGATCATAATATTGTTGTACCACAACCATATACCTAACCATAGTATTATCCTCTTCGAATATTGTCACCACAACCATACTTTTTTTCTGCGTGAAGATACTCTCATCCAGATTCATATGTATCCACGTAGGTAATTGTCTTTGTTGCACAGTGTACGTACAGTGTGGCGTATAATCGACATTCATCAGCATGCAAGTAAATAAGCCATGCAATATGTAAATGCATAGTCTAGTAAGCATATAATCATACATACTAACATTCAAAATGGGAATAGCAAAATGGTTCTTCCAGGAAAATGGTAGAACGGAAATAGAAATGTTTAGGTCTGAAGATCTTTGAATTTAACAAAGAACATTGTCCACAGAGTGATTGAACTTTGGAGTCAAACTCCACAACGTGTGCTACAGAGCTTAACACTTTGGAAATACCCAATGTACGCATAATTACGCTGCCGTCTTGTTATTGTACACAGTAAAAAAGACAACCCTTAAATTTTAACTAAAAAGTTGATAGGTGAGTTTAATCATCATTCGAAAAAAAAACTTTGTAAATAAAGGTCCAATTAGTCTTGACGGTGGACGGTTGATTCTGCAACCTGCAGAAGTCTACCATCGACAACCGTCACACTGTAGTTATCTTCCTCTAACACATGCAAATTGCAACCCCAACTGAAATTACTGACTACCTACCGTCAACCTTCAAGACAAAATGGACCTTAAGTCAACTATTTATCTGATATTACAATGATACTAAATAAATGGATGCAACTCAGCATGTACTGAATCGAGTGTGTGAGGATGTACTTATATACTTATATACATATATGTTTACGTATGTATGCAGTGCGAGGGATTTTTAGTGTGTTCGGTGGAAAACTCTACTGCCGGCAGTTCTCGTTAAATAAGAAACTGCCTGTCCTTAAGTGTATAGCCGCTAAACATAGGTATCGCTCAATTGTGGATCCCACAAAAGCCGGCTCTATGCACCGGATCGACCCGAAGGAGGAATTCTTCGGCCAAGAGCTGTCACCCCGGCACATGGTATAAAAATTAAAGGTAACGCAAAGAAGTGTGCAACTTTTTTCCTCTCTCTCTCTCTGCGCTTGTCGTCACAATTTCAGTTTTGTGTAAGAGAACCAGTGTCAACAAGAAATGTTGAATCCATTGAGGGAAAATATGGTATAATTGTACCAAAATTGGTACGATTGAATACTTGCTGGTACCTTGGTACACACAATTCATTTTTTTTGTTACAATTTCACGTTGGTATAGTTAATTTTTTTCTGGTATATGCATGCAACTCTTCCTAAAATATCGTTCATATAATGAAAATTCTTCTTTAATTTTAGAATTAATACGAACATAAGATGCCTGTACAATATGGCGGTACAGGGTACATATTATAATTTTGTGATGGTGTCTGTTACACCTAAAAACATTCGAGATAATATTTTAAGATGCACGCAGAAAAAAGTATGGTTTTTTCTGCGTGTTGGTTATATGGTTGTGGCACAACAATATTATGATCCACACAACAATAGTATGATTCACACATAACCATACTATGATCCCCACAACCATATTTTTATTCACATGCAACCATGCTATGATCCCTACAACCATATTATGATCCTAATAACCATAATATGTTTAACGTACAACCATAGTTTAACGTAAATTTTTTTGTAAAGATTGGGATAAGTTGTAATTTAACAATAGAGAATTTTATTAAGTAAGTTATGTAATAATAGGGGTGATTTATTAAACAGTAAACAAAATTATTTATTTAAAATATTTCAGTTATACTAATTCCTAAGATTCCTAAAAATACCATTGTCAAATTAAAAAAAAAAAACAATTTTGCCGGTATGATTTCCGTAATCATGTTATTGTTAAGATAAAACCAATGAAAACAATACTTTTGTTTCACCAACCATATTTATATTGTTGCTACAAACATATTTTCATTTTTAAATTTGGCAACAATACTATTGTTACATTTCAACAATATTAATATATACGCGGTCATCTAAGGAAGCATCTGAACTGATCCCAAGGGTGGAGAAAGATCCCAGCTTCAGTCATGGTTTGGTGGGGTGCTTCTTACGATGGGGTCACTGACCTGAATTTCTGCGAACAAGGAGTCAAAACATTGGCCAAAGTTTACCAAAAAACCGTTTTGGAAGCTGTTGTAAAGCCTTTAACAATTGCCTGTTTTAAAACCAGCCATGGACTTTCCAGCAGTATTCTGCGCCGGCCCATAAGGCTAAAACGTCTCAGGCCTGGCTTTGAAACAATTTGCCAGTGTTCGTTTCCTCTGAAGAATGGCCCTCAGGCAGTCTAGATTTGAACCATTGGATTACAAATTGTGGACGGTTTTAGAGAACAAGGTTTGCCACAAAAGATACGCCAACATTGGATCTCTTAAGACAGCTTTGGTTCGAGCTGTGTCCAATTTTCCAATGGACGAGGTTCGTGCAGCTATTGACGATTGGCCAGCGCGACTTAAGGCGTGTGTAAAGGCGAAAGGCGGACATTTCGAAG
The DNA here is from genome assembly GCA_963513945.1 of Hydrotaea diabolus. NCBI lineage: Eukaryota > Metazoa > Arthropoda > Insecta > Diptera > Muscidae > Hydrotaea > Hydrotaea diabolus. The sequence goes on from OY740720.1 coordinate 78,544,580, forward strand.
AAGTAGATTCTTTTTGGATACAATATACATCAATAAATATATTAAAAAATATTTGGTCCAAAAACATTCAGTACTTTTTATTTTACAGCATAAAACGTGTGTAACAGCATTAATGTCCCTACTAAGTACGAGTAATTTCCGATTCCTGAATAATTGGCCGAGTGGAATCGCTACTGAAACCAGGCAAAGACGCAAGCAAAGGGGAAACGTAAAGGTCGGTCTCCTTGCTTTCGCGAGTAGCAAAAACGCTTGAGGCACTGCTCCTCCCCAGCCTGATCGAACACCTTCCATGTGCAGTCATAAGCATGGGTTTCGCAAGCAGCACATCACAACAACTGCTTTACACACCATCATCACACATATGAGTAGAGGCATTAACCAGAACAAGCCCAACTACAGAACGGTCCTCGTGGATGTCAACCTTACCAAGGCCTTTGGTACGGTCACTCTGTTCGAGGACATCGCAGAGCGATGTTGCAATTGTTAAAAGTAAAACCGAACTCTATAAGACCAGGCTCTGCCCAAACGAATGAGAACTACTGTTGTAAACCTTACTTTTCAAATTTTCTTCACACAATTGCCCACGAAAATACAACTCACTCTTGCTATCTCTAAAGAGACACCATATCGAGTAATTCTCTTTATAGAGTTCGGTTTTACTTTCAACAATTGCAGCAAAGCTTTCTGAAGAGGGTTGTCACGGACCCGAAATCATGATAAAAGCAGTGTGCAGCCACAAAAATCAATGTCACTTTGCCATTTTGTTAGAAACTTGTCTTCTATTTAAATATGTTACGCTCAAACTAGAAAGGGACCTAAGGTTAAAACCCAGTTTTGTTCAGGAGAGCCAATTTAAAGATTAGGTCCCTTTCTATTTGCGCTTAGAATCGTCGACTTCACTTTCATAAAACGCGCATATCTCTGGGAGGGAACACTTTTGGGGCATGGGATCGGTCTCATTCGATGCTCAGATGTTGTCCACATCAAAAAAAGAAAAAAATGAAAATTGATTTTTTTACCCTTAGGTCCCTTTCTCTATACGCTGTCACATATAGAAGCAAGAAGTCTTGAGCCGGTTAGTCCCTGTTCAGTGTGTAAAAGCAACAGACCGAAATAAAACGAACGAGCAAACAACGCATGGATATTTTAGGACTTATTTTTTGTTTGAATTTTTTTTCTGTGTACCTGTTTACCCAAATTGCATATTTATGCACATACATATGTACGTCTGTAAGTACATATGTAACTGTTAATTTATTTTGATTAATGTGGTCCTTGTGTGCGTAAGTTGTGCAGCCAGGCGATGAATTCACACTGGTTCAAATTGATTGAAACTTACCTGGAATATGAACAACAGCCTTGGTAAAGTTGGTCAGAGCTGCGTTGGAACTGCCACCCACCGTGTACGCTGTCAGAAGAATTTCGTACAGCACGCCTTGAATTGTAATCCGGTCTATGAAGAAATTATTTGCATCCTGTGAATAAAACGATGTCCATATGAATGTATGTATGTGCACGTAAGTATGTTTCTTTAGATGTGCACTTTAAATATTAACTTTACTTAAATGGAAATAATGCATGGACAATTGAAAACGACATTAATTATTGAATATTTAAACAAAGATGGATTATGGCTAATCACTGAAGTATGTATTGCCATTTTATTTAAACGAGTATGTGGGGCATTAAATTGTAATATGTATTCGTTTAATTGTTGAAATTTGCAGTTAAGCCCTATAACACACGCAGAAAAACAACCTATTGCACTTGTTCATAAAAATGGTATTAACTCAAAATTGTGTAGATGCAAAAAACACTGCCTTTAAAGTATGCCAAAATCCAGCGAGGTTTATGTACAGCCACGGCGAGTGGTTTAACAAAACATTTTTATTTATATCCTTTTGTTGAACAAGTGCGATATGGGGAAAAATATCGCACGTAACAGGTGATTAATCGAGAGATATTTTTTTCAGAATAAAAATCAAATTAAGTGTGGAGTCTTTATTGTTCAATCCATTTTATTTTTTGAATTTAATTTTCTTTAAATGTTGGCCACAACTACGCCTCAGAGTGTTTATTCTGAGGGTGCAATTTTGGATGAGTCGTTCGAGCATATCGACCGGTATGGCGTTAATGAAACGCGTAATGTTGGCTTTCAAACCCTGAATCGTAGCTGGTTCGTGGATACCACACGATCTAGGCGGCCAACACACCGGCCCAAAACGTAAAATTAGCTGCTCTTCGAAATGACCTCTCAATAAATCCATTGTTTGAACAGCTGTATGGCACCGTCCTGTTGAAACCAAATGTCGGCAAGATTACGAAATTACGAGTATATTATGTTCCTTTTAATCACTATGGTCTTCCAAATCATTAATTAACGACATTAGCAATCTTAATTTAAAAGAGTAGCAAAGGTACAAGTGATATGTAGGTTCTGTTTATAAAACAAAAAAATTGACCGATGGGGACCAATTTTAATAGGATCGGCTTATAACTGCGACCTGCTCTTTAATTACAACGAAGGTGTACAAGGCCTATCAATGAAAGAGAATAGTTAGTTTTTCAAAAATATTTTTTTTTTCAATATAATCTCCTGAAACTTCAATACACTTAGTCCAACGCTTATCTAGCAATTCTATCCCTTGATTAAAATAGTTTTCCTCAAGGTCTTCAAAATAGTGGTTTACAACTGTAATTGCATCTTCATTTGAGGTAAAACGCTTGCCAGCAAGGAATTTTTTTAAATTTGGGAACAGGTAAAAGTCACTGGGAGCTAAATCAGGAGAATAAGGTGGGTGGTCAAGCAACTCGTACTTTAATTCGTTGATTGCAGCCATTGTTAAAACACTCTTGTGCGCTGTTGCGTTGTGTTGATAAAAAATTATTTTTTTGTGTTGTAAGCCAGGACTTTTTTCTTTGTACATTTAATTGATCAAAAAGGTTGCAATGGTACTCTGAATTTATTGTTTTACCCTTTTGCAGATAGTCAATCAATAAAATACCTTTGAAGTCCCAAAAAACCGTTGCCATAACCTTACCAGCCGATTGAATTGGTTTTGCCTTCTTTGGGGCACTTCCTCCAGCTTCAGCCCATTGTTTTGATGTTTTTTTGTCTCTGGAGTATAGTGGTGGATCCATGTCTCATCAACAGTTATGAAACGACGCTTAAAATCCATTTTATTTCGCTGAAAACGATCCAAACAAGCTTGAGAAATGTTCATTCTTATGCGTTTTTGGTCGACTGTTAACAAGTGCGGCACCCATCTTGCAGAAAGCTTTTTCATCTGTAGTTCTTCATGCAAAATTAAATGGACTCGATCATTTGAGATGCCTATGATATTAGCTATTTCACGCACTTTTATTCGTCGATCATTAAATACCATATCATGCACTTTGGCTACAATTTCTGTTGTTGTTGCTGTTTTTGGACGTCCACTACGTGGTTCATCTTCAATGCTTGTACGACCACGTTTAAATTCAGCAACCCAATTTTTTACTGTTGCATATGAAGGAGCACTTTCACCTAGCACATTCGCCATATCATTATGAATTTCTTGTCCCGATAAACCTTTTTATGTAAATATTTGATGACACCACGCATTTCTAATTTTTCCATTGTAAAAAAATCGCGGATGCGTCTTTTGTGAACACCTGTTTCTATATGAAGGAGTTGCCAGATCGAAACAAAATTTAATATGTGTTCATAGCAGAGATGGAAACACTTCTAAAACACTTAACTTTTTTCTGTTTATTCCGCGCTTTTTGTGCTAGGCTAAGAAGTTTCCGAACCGCTCTCGTATAAAAGGACGGACATCGCTCAATGGAAACCGATAGTGATTCTGATTCGATCGGTATACTTAGCATAGGGTGTCTTTCAATTGCACCTTAAAGCAATGCAAACATCAGCGTGGTGTAGGGTATAAAAATAAACCAATGTTGCTAACGTTGTTACAACTTTTCATGGATGGAGGTTTCTCGAGGATCGCGTGTAGATTTTCCGAGATCACATATGCGACAGTTTTGCTTGTTAACGCAGCCGCTGAGATAAAAATGCGCTTCGGAAGAAAAAAAGATTTTTAAACAAAATCGTTGTAAATTTCCAGCTGTTTTAATGCCCAAACTGAAAAGTAATAACGAAGCCAATGGTCAAGTGACTTCGGTTGATCTATTAAACCATTTTAGCGAATTATTCGAAGTCTTATTGCAAAATTCGCATCAGACTAGTGCGTAAAATGCAGAGTTGTTGAGATCGATCGCGAGTCGATGTTCTACCGTATTCTCGCACCTGCGCATCAGTCTCACGAATTTATGCAGAAACTTGTGTACAGCAGACACAACGGGTGCTTCATTTTGGCTTCGTTTCGATCAATGCATTTTTTGTGTGAAGCCCATTGAAACATTAGAAATAGGATTGCCTTATTTTCCAACGTTGTTTAGGCAAAAATCTTTTCATTTCATTCCTGAAGATATTATACTGAAAATTTTGCAAGATTTCGGAATGAGCTAGCACTGTCAAAATATGATATGTTGCAAAATAGAAACCTCTGGATGGAACACCCTTTGTTCGCGCTGTACCTAACAAGGGTACTTCTCTTTCATTAACATTTTTTTGGCGATTCAATTACACCAAACATTACGTAGACACCGTTGTTCGCGTAACGGTTTTATCTCAATATTTTTAAATAATGTGAGCAACATACGTATAAGTAACGGGTGGCCCAAATAAGACCAGCTGATGTGAAACACAAATAACTTTTTTTTATTTTTTAACATAATTTATTTTTTCTTTTTGCAGATTATAACTGAACTCTTGGAAATTTAAAATGTATACGTACAGTCCACAACAACGCATTAAAATTATCGATTTTTATTATTCTTCTCAACGATCAGTTGTTCTGACGCAGCGAAATTATCGCCGTTTTTTTAACGTAAAATCAGCGCCCACATCTTCGATGATTACAAGTTTAGTTCGCCGTTTTAAAGGAACTGGGTTCAGTTGCTGGTCGTCCAGGAACAGGTGCTCATCGAAATATTCGTACTGAAGAGAACGTGGAAGCTGTGCAGCAGCTTGGCGCTAAAAAGATCCAATGTCTGTATCGAGCAAAATGGTGGTCATTTGTCTGATGTCATATTTCTCACATAGTCACGTTAAATTTCCATAAAATGTATTTAACATATAAAAATAAATCATTTAAAAAACCGTTATTACAAGAGTTATACGTATTTAACATCACTAGGCCTCATTTGGGCCACCCTGTATAATTTAACAAATTACAAAGTTAATTAAGAATATATTTAATATTTTTTTGTGCGATTTACCTTTGAGATGTTAAAGACTGTCACTTGTCCTTGGGGAGACATATCAGTCACCCTCAAGGTGTAATTGTAGGGTTTGTGGGTGGGTGTGTCCCAGCTAATGTTGAATGAGTAGACATTTTGATCGGCATACAGTTGTTCAATTTGCAGGTTTGCTGGAGGATCAGGAGCTGAAAAGAGGAAAATACTGTAGTGAGTAAAGGAAATAGTCATAAATTATTAATATTTGCAGAGATTTATTTGAAAAACTGGTATATTCGCTATTTATACACCCTACAAGGGCGTTTCAAGAAAGAGTTTGAAGCTGCTAAAACTGTTGCAACTAGAGCAAATGTTGTGACTTGATTTCGTGCGTTTGGAAATATTTTAAGAAAAATGTGATCATTCAGCATTTAAGAGGAAAGATTTCGCCTACTTCTTTGTAAGTTAAATACATGATACGGTATGATAAGGTTGGGAAAGGTGGTGCAAAAATGCACCTTCACACTGAGACCCATAGTGATTCCCTACATTGTGATTCTCTACAAATTAAAATGCAATTGCTTTGCCATTCTTCTTGGAATCAAGTAAGAAAATCCACAATCATATTTGCGGCGTTATTCCGGTATTCTCGATCATCTCAAATGTTGGCCTCCAGCTCATTGGCCTATTAACGTAGACTAAGAGCTGGACTTATGGGCAACCTTGTGTTAGTGGGCGTGCACCAGAGAATCGAGCCGACCCACAATTGTCTGAGGCGGCAGCGCAAGATATATGTCATCGGCGGCTGAGGCTGAATGGCTGAGCCAAGCAGAATTTTACTATGAGGCTAGTCCGGTCAAAACCTAAGCCTCAATGGTAATTTTTAAAAACATAGCCTGGTCATAAGCTCGTTCTTGTAAAAAAACTACAAATTGACATGTAAGCGCGATTTTGCCAAGATTTGAATACCTTGTAACACTTTGTGGAACAGGGTATTATAAGTTAGTTTCATGGTAAATGTTTGTAATTACCAAAAATATTTGAGCTAGACCCACCTTTAAGTGTCCTGATCGACTCAGAATCACTAGCTGATTTGAATAAACGATGTCTGTCCGTACGTTCATATTGCTTGAAACCAAACTGCAGGTCGCAACTGTTGTCCGATCTTTATGAAATTTGGCAAAGTCGGTTCAGATTTACATATAGCTCCCACACATCTATGTTCGTCCGATTTTATGTCTTTAGCTCCAGAAGCCACATATTGCATCCTATCTTGATGAAATTTGGCTCAAGTAAGTTCCTTGTGCCTAGGTCGGATGCTGTTGAAATTGTATAAAATCGGTTAAGGTTAAGATATAGCTCCCACATATAGTATGTTCAACCGATTTTATCAAACACATTGAAATTTTCTCACAAATTCAAATAAGACATTAGTTTAAACATCTGGGTAAATTGTCTACAATCAGAAGTGCAGGATATATTCAGAATATATTCAGCAGAATATATTCGGCCGCGCCGAACTTGGCTTTTTTTAATGGTTTTATGTTAAAAATAAAATATGCACATTATTTCCTAAAAGGGGATCTTAGTATCAGGCTTATTATGGCATGATGTCTGGGTTTGAATAATAAACATTTTATTTGAACAAGCTGGACTGTGAAGTGGACCATTATGAATATGAGTTTCTATGTTAAAACATCAGTCAGTTACGCTATAGCATAAAGCAATGACCTTGATGCAAAGTCGCTGAATAATTCAGTTAGTATAACTTTTGCTTTAATTCCCAATACGAGTAATGCAGCTGATCATTTTATGCCTACTCTGCTGTACTGTGATTTAAAGCCAAAACACTAGTTTTATTTCTTTAACATCAGCGGCTAGTTTAAAGCCGTAGTACTACGGAAAATGGATGGACGGTTAAAGTAATATGACCCCAACGCAAAATTCTTTCTTAACAACTTGTAGCATTGCGTCTATTGTATGACATCTAGTCTTTTTGGGAATCATAGGTCGAATATACAGGGCTAGGCTATTGAAGTGTTACCTGACCTTACTGTCCCTGCTCTGTAAATGCAGGGGCACTGGGAGTCCATTGGTAGTCGCGGCTTTGACGGTTACACACAGAGAACGGATTTGTTGCCACAACCGAATGTTGGGTGCTGCACGTACTATCCATGTATTCCATTGCTTGAATGGGTTCGCAGCAATTTTCAGTAAAGGAACCTGACCCTATCGGTTGAGGAGGCAAAGTATCGGCTACTCTAACCAGTTAAGGTGATTATTGGAACTGAATTTTTACATGTATTGGTTGTTCTTACAAATGCTTGGTTAGAAGTACTCTGTGAAATCCGTTGTCATAACTACGAACAACTGATGGTCAAATTTGGTTCATACGAGTATAACCAAAATAATAAATCTAGTTTAGTTTGAATGTACAAGTGGATCGATTTTCTGCATCAAATTGATGTAGTGGGTCATAAAGTGAAATTTCAGTATTAAAGTGTCCGAAAAATTGTGAAGAAAAAGCTCATTATGATTAAAATACTTAAATAAGTTGGAAGATTTGAGGAAATGTTTTTCCTATATAAAATGCAAATAATTTCTCTTAGTGTTTATTTTTATCAATTTCAACTCGACACAATATATTATTAAATCTCTTATTAATAATGGTAAATAATGAAATACAGTAAACATTTTAGAAGCAGCTAATATGAACAAACTGAATCGAATAGCGAAGGCCTCACAGTATTGGGCCCGAAATAAAATGTATCTATGCACTTGTTAAAACTCTATCGAAAGTGATTTTCTTTCGGCTACAAATACTTTTAAAACAACTAATTAATCGTAATGGTCTTTGGTTAAAAATATTCTGATAAAAAATATGTTCTGATGTGAAGATAACGCATAATACTCGTATATTACAACAGTGAACTAAACTGTATTTAGTTGCAACAAAAACTTATCTGTTGTCACAACCAATTATTGGTCCAAAGTATCATGAACTTTAAAATTGGTTGGTTGGCGTACCCACCAGTTGTGGCAACCAACAGTTTAACTAAATTCGGTAACTATAACCGATTTGTTGGCTGTGAGTACAGGAATACTATTGTAGCAATCACCGGCCTATGCTGGCCTATTTGTTGCTTGCGCAACATATGGCGCGCCTATATGGTACGAGACGGTTATGCCTGTTGCAGGCAGAAACAAGGTCTTGTCGTGCCAGCGAGTAGCCATGCTGGCTTGCACGCCAGTGTGCAGGACGGTTTCGACGGACGCGTTGCAGGTATTGCTGGGTGTAGTGCCTCTTGGCCTTGAAGTAATCCGCCGTGCGATTGCTACCACTTCTGGAAGGAGATTGGCTTTCGGCGCCTGTGTCCGATATGCGGGAGGTGAAGGCACGCTTAGAGGAGTGCGTGATCTCGAGGTGGAGGCAGCGATGGACAGTAAGTGACAAGGGCCGGGTGACGTATGAATTATTACGGAACGCGGACTTTGTTAAGGGACGCCCTGACTTCGGCCTCGGCCTAAGTCTGGGGTTCTTACTGACTGACCATGGCTTTCAATGAGTTCCTTCATCGGAGGGGTCTCTCCGAGACTCCCGATTGTCGATGTGGCGGTGGTCTGGAGGACTGGAAGCACGTCCTGTTGGTATGTCCGTTGTACAGCGACATAAGGGACTTGGATGGAATGGGCATTGTCCAGACCGTCGACAGGTCCGACTTCAGTCGCTGCTTGAGGGATGATCGGGCTTTTAGGAGGTTGGGGGAGTTTGCTTGTGTAGCCTTCAAAAGGAGAAGACTCGCAGGAGCCTAACGGGGGGGTTTTTTGGTACGACCATTCGCGGATAAGGCGTGACATTGTCGTTGCCACACACAATCGTAGTTGGATTGCTGTCGTCGTTGGAGTGTTGCACGTCGTTGTTGTTCCTCTGCCGTGTTGTATCCCGTGAGGGAGGCAATGTCCTTTGTTGTTGTTTGTGGTGTCCATGCTGATGTCAGTCCCTGGCCATCGAATCGCCCGTGAGGGCGGCTGTTAATTGTTTGTGTTTTGGTCGAATAGTTGGTGCGGGTGACCATTCCCATGTTGTATGGAACAGAAACTGAAAGTAGCCTTTTGGTTACGAGGTCTGACCGGAGACTTAAATCTGGTACCACGGGTAGTCAGGAGCCCCCAGAACTTGTTCTGGCCTGACTATATGGTGCGGACCTTCGTGGAGTATAGTGGTGGCTGTGGTTTGGACCCAGATCGCGGGGAGAACTTCGGTTCGATGTGAAGTTGCATTGCGACCGGGTGCTGTGACCCATAGAACAGCAGAGGTTTAGATAGTCCTCGACCCCTAACCAAGAGGGAAGCCATGACCCATAACTGTCATGTTTCGAATTGGTACCGGCGGAGTTAATCCAATGGGGCGTTGGCCGTCGCATTGTTACGGCCCCAGTGTGATGGCACACCGTGGTTCAGGCCATCGTGGCGATAACCACGTTGAACTCGGCGACTCTGTAGCAACCATATTTAGAAGAGACTGAAACTGGGAGTAACATTGATTACGGAACCTGGCCGGAGGTAAAACGGTACAACGGGTGACTGGGGCTTATGGGGGTTTCTCAAGTCTCCACCTAGTTATATTAGGCCCTCGGGCCTAGTTGCGGGTACGGTCGGGCCTATTCTAAATACATGGGTGCCGTTCACCGTCGTCGAACGGAAGAGGTAGAGATAGACCTCGCTCTGAGCGGTAAGGAAACCATGTCCATGTACAGCATGGTTTTAGACCGTAACATCTATATGTGGATAGTTGTATCTTCATATGTGACGCGCAAAATAGAAAGGGACCTAAGGGTAAACAAATCAATTTTCATTTTTTTCTTCTTTTTTTGATGTGGACATCTGAGCATCGAATAAGACCGATCCCATGCCCCAAAAGTGTTCCCTCCAGAGATATGCGCGTTTTATGAAAGTGAGTAAGCGCAAATAGAAAGGGACCTAATCTTTAAAATGGCTCTCCTGAACAAAACTGTTTTTTACCTTGGGTCCCTTTCTATTTTGCGCGTCACATATACTTATATAGTATCTCATGACCGTGTCTTTAACTAAAGTTGACCAGTCCCGCGATGTATGGCTCGGAAACTGGTAGTAGCTCGGCTACGAGGTCTGACCGGAGACTAAAGTCTAGTACCACGGGTTGTCAAGAGCCTCCAGAACTGTTGTTCTGGCCTGGCTTGCAGGTGCGGCCTTTCGGGAAGTATCGTGGTGGCTGTGGTTTAAACCCAAATCGCTGGGACCCATAGAACACCAGAGGTGTTAGATAGGCCTCGGCCCCTGACCAAGGGGGAAGTTGTGCCCATATAGCACGCTTCGAATTGGTACCGGCGGGATTTGCCTTAGGGGGCGAGCGCTGGCCGTCGCTTGGTAATGGCTCCAGTTGCGATGGTTGAAGCTATCACAGCGAGAATCATGTCAAACACTCGGACGCTGTATCAACCATATTTTTGTTATGAGAACCATGTAAGCATCACTACTATCGAATGTTGGTGATTGCAGCAGAAAGTCTATTTTTCCAACCGAATAATTGTAGTTAGAAACGATTTCCAACCGACCGATTTTTTTCATTTCACTTTAATCCTTGTCTAGTTGTTGGCTTAAGGTCCAAAAAAGTCAACTGTCGGTCAAATTGCTGAACTTTTTGGTAACTTTAACAGCTTCGGAAATATACTAATTGGACAAAATATTCGAACTATTTGGTCATCCTTTATCTGCTAAATCATGAGAAGGCACTGCTTCTTAATATACACACAGTTAACAGTTTCGTTGCCACAACCGAATTTTTTTCCAACCGAATGATTAGGGTTGCATGTACTATCAAGTTTCCAATGGTGCAACCGAATATTGGTTGGTGCATTGCAGTTGTCAGTAATGGAACTTTATGGGTATAAAAATCCATATATCGTGCTTGAATTAATATTTTTCAAGTACACAAAACCATATCGTTTTGTCAATGAATGAATAGATAAAATGTGAATGTGGGTTTTCAGTAAAAATATAATTGTTTTTGAAAAAAATAATTTTAAGACTAAGCTAATATCATTTTTTTTTAAATTATTTGCTATTAACTCACCACTATTCGCTGTATTAAACACCCAGATTGATTAAAATAATTCCTTTAAGGAAATTTAAATAAACGTGTTCTATCAAAGTTATTAAATTTTAGCTCAGATTTCCGACAAAATGCTGTATGACGAACCGAATATTAATAACGACTAGCATTTGGTGATGGCACCGAAATTTTTCTTTTGCAACGGAATTTTTGTAGCTCCAACCGATGTCGTTATTTATTTGCTTGGTTCATGAGATTTGACGCTGTGTGACTTTTGTTATAGGGCTACACCGAAGACTGTGTCTAAGCGGATAATCCCCTAAATTAGGAGGGTTGAAAACCCAATATTCATTTTTTCTCTGCAATTCCAAGGGTGGTGCAGGGTATCACATATTCGGACCTTGTCCGACTTTGGTTTTAGCTCGACTAAAACCATTGTTGGTAAATTAAACCACGGCAATTTCAAAACATAACGATTTGCATCAAAAGATGTAGGAAAGAATTGCGTTCGGTTGCCAGTGACAACCTGAAGCCACCAAAAAAATTATTTAAAGCGCAATACGCCGTACATATTTTTTTGTGGTCGAGCTCTAAGTTTAATGCTGTGTATAAGTACATTAGGGTGGCACTCAGTTAGCCACTCTTAATTTAATACATTTTCTGGGCACATTTATTTATTTATAGTGTTTTATATTGTTTTTTTTACAAACTTATTTGTGGTCTTGTAGACTGCTCTGGAGTTCTTTGCCTTGTTAGATTTAATACACCTGTTAGACGTATAAGGCATAGTGATTTTTTTAATGTTCCTCTTCATATGAGCCTCTTGTGAGAACTTTTAGAGAATTTAATAGAATTAACTTAGATTGTAATTTAGAATTATCATTTGCACTGAATAAAGTTAATGATATTTTAGATACTTATACTTATATAGGGAAAGTCATGTCGAGAAAAAAGAGAAAAGGAGAAAGAAGATTTTTTCTGAATAAATAAGATAAAACGATTGTCTTTAAGCAATTATAGGAATGAAGATTAAATAAAATTACTAATCTTCGGTTACAACAACAAAATATTGGCAAAACTATTGGTTTCCACAAACACCAGTTATGGCAACTAAATAGATTTTATGCGTTTCATTGGTATAGCCGATCAATTGGTTGCGTCGACAAACGATAACAAAACTTCTTATAGACCCATCAGCTTGCTGTATGCATTTTCAAAGTTATTATTTTTTTGCAACGTAATTTTAATCGTTCCTACCGATTTCCAACTAATTTGTTCTCTGTGTGTATTAGATAATATGTAAAACATGCGATTGTAAATAGCATAGGAAACTTACCGCATATATTAAAATTGTAGTTATGCCACTGAACGCAAGACGGAGCACGGAAGACCTTCCAGAAGAGTTCACTTTCTTTGGTATTCTTCGTATTCTTGGCGCGGACACCCACATTGTAGACGGATGAAAATGTCAAGTTGTCCAAGCGATATTTGTACAGATGGCGGGGCTGTAATAAATCGCAATAAATATAGTAATGGCAATTTAAGTATAAAAACTAGTAAAAACGTCATTTAGTTCTACCAGGCCGAAACCCTCCAGCATTGATTCGCCATTTAAATGGGAGAAATAACAATTATCCCCAGTCGTATAGTGCAATGCATTAAGTAATAGCACATTAGAGTGGCCTAAGAAAGTAATTTGCAAGAGTACCACTCTAGAAACGAAGGTTGATATGTTTTTGAGTGATTGCCAAAATACAGCGTGTCCGTCGGGAAGGTATACTACATTGTTTATAATTTTTGATTATATAAAAAAGAAAATGGATCTTATATTATATCTTATAAATGTTTTATGTAATGTCGACAATTGTGTATGGAATAAAATATCAGATAATTTACCGTCTCCGTTAGCCTTACAAATGCGGGCCCTTTTGAGCCCTTTTTTCATTACATTCAGCACGGCGTCGAATTTAGGTTGATGGATTCAAAAAATTTCACGTAACTTTCTCATCGTCACATTAATCAATGATTACTTTTGATAAATTGTTTAAAGATTTATCGAATATTTTTCCATAATAAATTTGTAATGTCTCTACTTCACGACTGCCAAATATGAACTGTCAAGTCTAATGTTTATGAAAATGGCGGCAAAACAAAGTTGTTGTTGTTGTTGTTGTAGCGGCAAACCGTACCGGAGTGACAGCCCTTGGCCGAAGAATTGCTGCTTCAGGTCAATCCGGTGCATAGAACCGGCTGTCGTGGGGTCGGGCAAAACAAAGTAATTTACCTTCCCGACGGACACCCTGTATATCCGCTGCAAAAAAGACTTTCCTTAAAGAACCTTTTCGTTGTTTTACTTCTGGTCAAATAAGTGAATAATTACTTTATAATTGAACAGTGTCAGTGCCTGGACTCTGCATTAAAACAATACTTATACTTTTTTTAACGCTCGAGATATTAAGCGTGTAAGCAATTTTTTTCATTTTATTTTCAAACGATTTTCTTTATATTTTAAATATTTTTATTTCTTTTCTATAATTTTCGAAATGAGATTACCTTTGAAATAATATCTAGTGAATTTGTGCTCTATAACTTAATAATATTTTAAGATTAGCCCCAGATTTTTTTAAGGTTAAGGCATTGAAAAACGCGCGATTTATTTTGTTTTTCATGAAAATGTTTAAGGGAAAAATGCAAAACCTTTAAAATCTCTGCTGTAAAATGAATTTATTTCAAAATTAATTTATTGCAGACTCCACGTACAGGCTCAGTTTTTTTACACATGGGAACAACATTTGACTTTTTTGTGTTGACTAGAACTTAATAGTAGGTCGATGATATTAAATCTAATCTCCATTTTTTTCATCAGCTCACATTTGTGTATCCTCGCCCTACAGCACACATAAAAAAAATCAGTTGGAAATCGGCCCGAACTACAAAAATTTGGTTGGATAAGCCAACTTTTTGTTTCAATAATGAACATTCCAGAGAATTGATGGTAACATGGTTTGAGATATCAAATTATGGTTGCTACAACCGTATCACGGTTTTCAGAGCCAATAATACAGTTATACAAACCGGATTCAGTTTAACTATTGGTTGGTACAACTGGCGGATATGGCAAATCGGTTGGATAAGCCAACTTTTTGTTTCAATAATGAACATATAATAGAATTGATGGTAACATGGTTTGAGATATCAAATAATGGTTGCTAAAACCGTATCACGGTTTTCAGAGCCAATAATACAGTTATACAAACCGGATTCAGTTTAACTATTGGTTGGTACAACTGGCGGATATGGCAACCAGCCAATTGTGATGTACATGTCACTTTGGTAATAATAATTGGTGGTGACAACAGATGAATTCTTTGTAGCGACCAAAGTTCGCTGTTCTAACATAAAACCCTATAATATTTAATTGAAAAAAAAAATTATTTACGACGAAAACATATTTCGAAATCCCCAAAAAAATTTATAAAAACAAAAAAAATGTTAGACAGTTTAAGTTTCTTGGGTAAGAAGGTTGATGCTTCCAAACGATACTGCCATATAAATAAATGAACTACAAAAAAAAACATTTTCCAGAACATAGAGAAATAGGCTTAACTGTAATTTATCGACGTTACTCAGACTTGATCAAGTCTTTCGCCGTAGATAAGTGGATTTGGTGAAAGCCCATTTTTTCCGTGTTACGGCCAAGCTTGACAATAAATGTTGTTATATACCATAATTAATTGTGTAAGTACTTAGTAGGGACATAAATACTGTTACACATTGAACACACCCATTTCAATAGTAAAACTGAACATACCCCGCTTATGTCATATGGGGGTTTGGAAGCTAGCCTCAATATCGTTAGTCTGTAAAGGGATTTTAAAATTGTTTCAACTTTTATCATGGAGTGGTCAGATAATGAGAACCGTATCGCTGTAATAGCGCTTTTTAAGAGTGAAATGAAAAAAACCGATATTTTCAAAACGCTCCGGCCACTAGGGATTAGCCGCAAAAATTTGTTCACCGATGAAAAAATTTTTACCGTTCAGGAAAAATTTAACAAGCAAAATGATAGAGTGTATGCGCGGTCATCTAAGGAAGCATCTAAACTGATCCCAAGGGTGGAAAAGGATCCTCAACCAGCTTCAGTCTTGGTTTGGTGGGGTGTCTCTTACGATGGGGTCACTGACCTGCATTTCTGCGAACAAGGAGTCAAAACATCGGCCAAAGTTTACCAAGAAACCGTTTTGGAAGCTGTTGCGATCCCTCTTAACAATTCCCTGTTCTGCCGGCCCATAAGGCTAAAACGTCCCAGGCCTGGCTTCGAAACAATTTGCCAGCGTTCATTTCCTCTGAAGAATGGCCCTCAGGCATTGCAGATTTGAACCCATTGGATTACAAATTGTGGACGTTTTTAGAGGACAAGGTTTGTCACAAAAGATACCCCAACATTGGATATCTTAAGACTGTTTTGGTTCGAGCTGCGGCCAAATTTTCAATGGACGAGGTTCGATTTAAGGCGTGTGTAAAGGCAAAAGGCGGACATTTCGAATAAGTAGATTATTTTTGGATACAATATACATCAATAAATATATTAAAAAATATTTGGTCCAAAAACATTCAGTTCTTTTTATTTTACAGCATTAAACGTGTGTAACAGTATTTCTGTCCCTACTAAGTATTTAGATTGGGGCATCATTCCAGTGCTTATCAAAACATCTATGCAAAGACGTATTTATTTTACTCAGCTGACCCATAAAATATTAATTTTTTTCAAGAAGTACTTAAAACCACCAAACAATATACAATACATACACAAATTCAGTTCCAATAATCATCTTAATCTGTTGTAATAACCGATACTTGTTTTTTCAACAGAACGTGTCAGTTCCCTCTACAGAAAATTGCTGTGTACCTAATCAACATTCGGTTGTAACGACGGAATACATGGTTAGTTCGTGCAACCATCAACATTCGGTTGGCAAAAAATTTGGTTGTGGCAACGAATCTGTTCACTGTGTGTGGGTAATGAGGTATCATTTGGTACGTACCAAAAGAGTAACGCATCGAAAAAATTATTTTAGACCTACAGACATGCATTCCTATTTTAGGTACCTCCGGTGAAAATGCACCACTCCGCCTTCTCTTGGTATTTGCATAATAATTTTACTATTTGTAGGATTCTTCTGAAAATTAGTAAGTAGCAAATATAATACAAGTATAATACGTTACAGTCGGGCGTAGCCGACTAAGTGATCTCCTATACCACTCTGATATTCAAAGGAATAAGCTCCTCTGTCCAAAGCTTGAGCAAAGTCGGACTCCATATGTTAGTGTTTATTATTTGTCGCCTATAACGTACAATACAATATTTGGGTTTTCAAATTATTGCAGTGGAAGTGACTTTATTTTTGACATATCGGTATTTCGCGAAAAGTCGAGCTGATAAAAAAAGTCGATAATGTCATGATAATCTTACAACAACAAAAATAAATTTAGCTGAACGAGCACCTAATATTCGCTTGGCCGATAAACACCAAACTTGGACAATATGTTACCTACGTGTGGTGATGGCATGTAAAGCAGTTGTTGTGCTGTGCTACTTGCGGAACCCATGCTGATGATCAGCACAAAGAATCAGAACAAGCCCAACGGCAGGACGGTCCTCGTAGCTCTTGACCTCACAAAAGCCTTCGACACGATCAATAATGTCACTCTGTTCGAGGACATTGAAGAAACGTCCCTTCCGCCCAGTTTGAAACGTTGGGTCGTAAACTATATGTGTGGGCGCCAGTCATATGTCGAATTTAGAGACAGAAAGTCAAAGTCCCGTAGAGTTAAACAAGGAGTTCCCACGGGTGAAGTGATATCCCCGGCTCTGTTTAACCTCTACTTCTCTAAAATTCTTGCACCACCAGGCGGCGTTGAAATCGTGTCGTACGCTGATGATGGCACAATTCTGGGGTCAGGACCTGACATCTGAGAGAAAATAAACTATTACCTCACTGACTTATCACGTACTTTCACTCCATTGAATATTAAAATATACGCCTCCAAATCATCAGCGGCACTTATCACTGCATTGACCGCAGAGGTGCGGTTGTCACTCAATGTAAAATTCGATGACTTCAACATCCCGACTACCAACTACCCCAAAATCCTTGGGTCACATTGTACAGCCTTTTTCGATCCTCTACACATGCTACAGCTATCTGCGATAAACTCAAAAGGTCCTCAAGTCACTTGCCGGCAGTACTTGGGGAGCCAACAAAGAAACCTTGTTGACCTCTGAAGCGAACTACGCAGCTCCGGTGTGGTCGGCGAACGTGAGTCCCGCGACTGCCGCTTCTATGTACCGGATTGACCCGAAACTCTTCGGCCAGGGACAGTCACCTCAACAATATATGTTTTGGTGCAGCCGCCTCAATTCTTACTGGGCACGAATTGATGCTAACGTTCCGGACATCTGTCCCGCCTGTCATCAGGGACCACATGATGTACTGCACCTCTTCAATTGTCCGGCCAAGCCCACACAGCTGACCCCCAGGTCTCTGTGGACGCATCCAGTTCAAATGGCGCGTTTCCTTCACCTGGATATCGAAGCAGATCCCCCATAGACGAACAAGACTTCAAAATAAATATATTGTTGTTACAACAACAACAACAACAACGACGCAGTGGAAGAAAATTCAGACTTGCCAGAAGACCGCCCTCGGAACTGTTGATATTTCTTCTGAGGACCATCTACATGAGAAGTCGGACGTCCTTACCGTGCGCAGACATAATTTCCTGCTGTCTAAGCAGGTCATCCTAACCACCATCTCTTGGACAGGATGCCTTCGCCCAGGCAGATCAGGTACGATCTTCATGATCTAGAGAGAGAGAGGTCCAGCGGTACAAGAGAGGATCTTGAGATAATCGAAACTATCAGGCAGATCTGAATGACATTCACGCTGATGAAATCGCATTAGTATCTAGCTACAGTGTGAATGTAGTGCTAGGGGGACATCCCCCCGGAGATTTTACCTGAGGATAAGACGCTACCTCGGCAGACGCAAGTGGTTCTGGCTCAGCTGAGATCTGAATGGTGCAGCCGCCTCAACGTTTGTCCTGCCTGCCATCAGGAACTACATGCTGCACCCCTTTAATTGTTCGTGCTGCACCTCTTCAATTGTCAGTTGACGCCCAGGTCTCTGCGGATGCATCCAGTTCAAATGGCGCGTTTTCTTCACCTGAATATCGAAGCAGATCCCCATAGACGAACAGGACTTAAAAATAATAAATTGTTGTTACAACAACAACAATATGTTGCCTAAGCCTGTCGGAAGGGGTCTCTTTAGTTTAGGCCCGATAGATGGCGCTGTCGCCTGAAAATTAGAATTTTTTGCATTTATGGTACGGTTTCATTTAAAACCAAAAAATAAGTCTATTATATAAAAATAAGTTCGCTGATGAAATTTAGAGCCGGTCTGTGGCAGCAGACTTAGGATAACTACTAAAAACATATATGAGGAGGTTCATAACAAAACGCAACAATTCCACTTTTCAAGTTTTTAGTTTTTTTGACTGAATCCAATTCTACATGTTAAAATCTATCTAACAATTGTTATAAAAGATACGAAATATCAATAATTTCTTTATAATTCAATTCCAAAAATATCGGTTTAGACCAAAATGCCACATTTCCATGAATGTGCAAAAATTTACTTAAGAGTTTTTGGTGACTCGTTTAAGGCTATCATTAAATTTATTGTTATGGCAACTCTTTAATAACTGTAAATATTAGATCACATTTTCTAGTAGCTTGTGTTATTTTCATGTTAATTATAAATCTAGTACGTTTTTAACAAGCAGATATGGCAGAAGCAACTGTTGGGAGGATAAACGTATAAATTTACCGCCCCATAAACGGCATACAAAGTATGAAAAGAATATATTTTAAGCTCTCCACAAATCAGCGCAAGCAATGTGTAGTCAAAGCTTTTGAAACTTACAAATTTGACGATAAGGAAAAATTTACTAGCTATCTTAAAAGAGGTAAAATACCCCCAACTTTGCTTAATGAAATTCCTCTTGGTGTTGTAATTAATTCAGAAAAGAAAAAAGATGTTGTTAAACTATTGCAAAAACATTATGGCCAACACTGGTCAAACGTTTCGGAATTAGAATACTATAAAAATATATTAATAAACCATCAAGGAAATAGTGCTAATGAAACAGATAATATAACCTTATGTGATTGTTTGGAGGAGGACACTGGAATGAGAGTGTAAAACAACGCAGATTTTTTATAATACTACAAAAACATATAAATGTAATAAATATTAGTAATATTACAAAGAGTTTATTATTTTCCTATAAAACGTAAGTAATTAAAGTCAAAAAACATAAAATTATAGTTTTGTTCAAAGCAAAAAAGCCATATTTCCAAACCTTGTTCATATCAAAACGCAACATTTCCATTTTGATTCATAACAAAATGAAATAAATACTATGTGACGGACCAAAACGCAACATTTCCAAATTTGTTATATAATTATCTTAAAAACTAATCACTAGATAAATGTATTTATTTATGAATTGTGTTGTTTTTAGAAAACTAATATGCCAAAACAACTGTTTTAACAAATATATAAATCCTACTGTCTTCTATTGATTTAATTCGTTTATCCAACATTTTGTTAAAGTGGAATTGTTGCGTTTTGTTATGGACCTCCTCATATGAGCTTTGGAGCCGAGCTTAATATTCGTGTCAAGAATTAAAGCCACCTTAATTTCTGTTGATGTGTTTTCAATTATGAGCGATTGTTAGTGTAAAAGTAATTTTTAAGAAATCCCAGCTAAAATTCGTAAAATTTTAAATAATCAGAATAAAATTTTGTTCCAATTTCAAAGAGAAAAATTGGAAAATTAAAAAAGAATAAAGACCTGAATAGAGATCAACAAAGAGACTTTAATTTCGACATTTGAGTTGGGGCTTAATTGTATGGGACAGTGTTGCACGACAACGAATCGCCCTTATGTTCTATCGATAATTGGTACAAAAGCGCCAATGAGTTTAATGTGCTTTAAGTCAATAAATTCTAATCAATGCTTCAGTTTGCAAATTGATAAAAAAAAACTATTTTCAGTTGGCTTTTCTGAACATCCAAAAGTGTAGGGTATACTAAAGTCTGCCCCTCCCAACTTTAGCTTATTTACTAGTTTTTTAATGTGCAATGTTTTCGAAGGCTCATTTCTGGAAAAAATCGTATTGGCTACAGGATTATATATTTTCTTGATGTAAAAACTATTTTCAGTTGGCTTTTCTGAACATCCAGAAGTGCAGAGTATAATATAGTCGGCCACGTCCGACTTTAGCTTATTTACTAGTTTTTTAAAGTACATACAATGTTTTCGAAGGCTCATTTCTGCAAAAAATCGTATTGTTTTTTAATTAACTTTATTATATTGTCTTCCAAATCTAGTTACAATTCAAAGGACGACTACCACTGGCAAATGTTTGTTTAAGACAAATCTAAACCTAATCTAAGGAAAAAGAAGATCGGTGGTAATTTTTTTTAGTTTGTTTTTTTACAAAATCAAGAGGAAACATTAAGCAGAATATGTAAGAAAAACAAAAAGGAGAATTAAACCGATTATTAAATTTAGTACAAAACAGAATCAAAAACTTCATGTCGGTGCTATTTTTTTGGCGAATGTTACTGTACATTCTAAGTAGATACCATAAATTAAAACCAGACATTGAGGAAATTGTCCTTAATTTGATTCTTGTTATTAATGGTGCAATGAAAGTGTGTACAACTATCGTGCCAGTAAAACCAGGATCAACCTCAGGGAAAAACTAGCAATTTTTCAGCGGCAGGATTTCACCTTTCAAATGCCGGAGACTTTAAGCGTAAGAGATTAATATCTAAGACATGCAAAAACTTCTCTATAAAATGCATTAGCCGTTCGAAGCTGACGTCCCGGTCGGGGAGTATAAAAATGGAATCGTGCACAGTTTACTAATTTGAAAGAAGTTTCCCTTCATTCCTTAATGGGATGTTGTGTGACTTATGAAAGAAGGTAAGTAGCAATGGCATGACAAATTTAGTATAAACATTATCCAATAATGGGGGATATAAAAATGTACTCTTTAGGCTTCGAATTATTCGATTTCCTCATAAGCCCAGAATTATATTCAAGCACTAACAGTCACAAAAACATCTTATTTTTTAATTTAAATTTATGTAATCTTTTGGTTCATTTTAATTTAAAGTTCCACACCTCGAAGCAAGCACACCCTTTAAGTTCACAATTTGAGTTGTTCTACATTGGATTAAAAGAACACAGGGGAGTAGCTACGTATGAACGTCCCGTTAACATTAGACCATCGCCATGGTGAACAACCCACCCACCAGCAGCAACTTGTTGCGTGTTTTCATGGAAACACATCAAAATTTGCTTAATTATTTCATGGCTGTGCATAAGGTTGGGAAAATAATTGCACTTTCTTTCCCATGAATGGCTTGGTGGGTTTGCTACCCAAACAACGTGGCTGTTTTACCCGTTAACAAGAATTCTTCTCGGTTTCAATTCGTTTAAACTAGAGATGTCGATCGGGAAATCCAGAGTCAATTTGACAATCCCGAATCCCGGGATTTTTCAATCAATCAATCAACCTAAATCAATTTTGAATAAAATAAATTTTGAATCGCAACTTGCGTCTACATATTTTAAGTACATAATGGATTTATAAGAGGGTCTTTTAATAAACAAGAGGGGCAGATCCATAAGCAACAAAAACGAAAAAAATTAATTGACATTTAAATGTATGGCTTTGCAGTTAACAATTCTTAATTCCAGAAGATTGTGCAAATCGCAGATTTTCTCTGTATTAGTTTTGGTGCAGAAAATTGAACACAAGTAAAGATTGTTTAATTAGACGTGAGGTTTATAATTTAATGTTATGTTCAAGAACTTAGCTTTATTTTAAAGATAAAGGCTTGCCATTATGTTTTAAACATGATTTCAGGCAAGTGGCCGCCGCGTATGGCTCGGTGTAAATTTCAGCAGAGAGCCCCAATTTTCGACCACTTTTTGCAGCATTTGGGGCAATATGTCAGCAAAACACGCCGAATGCCTTGAGGGTCATCATCATTTTTGAAAACATATGGACCGATGATTCCACCAGCCCAGAAATCGCACCAAACCGAGATTTTCTCTGGGTATAATGGCACCTCTTGAACCTCTTCTGGTTGATCTTTAGCCCAAATTCGGCAATTTTTATACCCTCCACCATACAATGGAGGGTATATTAGTTTTGTCATTCTGTCTGTAACACCTTGAAATAATCATCGGAGACCCAATATATATTCTTGATCCTCGTAAAATTCAAAGACGATCTAGCCATGTTGTCCGGCTGTCCGTCTGTTGAAAACAAGATAGAGCCTGCATGAAAACAGCTAGGGAGCTAAAATTTGGCACAAACATGTGTAGTTAACCTAGCATGATTGGTATTGAAAATGGGCTATGTAGCTCTACGGGAAGTTGGTGTTGGAGACCCTCAACCGACACTACCTTATAAAAATTAGTTTTTTATTTGGAAATATCCGTCCAGTTTCTTGAGTAAAATCACTGAAATTTTGCAAATAATAATCTCTATATAGGCGCAATCATCTATGTAAAAATGGTTTAGATTGGGCCACCATTTCTTGTACCTCCCATACAAACGGCCTAATGGGCATTGAGAAATTAGAAGACTATAACTCACCACAAACTTGACCTATCGAAATGAAATTTTACACATCAAGATTTCTATATACAACACACTTCTACGCTGAATTCGCTTGAGATCGGGAAAGTCCTACTGGTACCTCCCACACTAACGGTCTCATGGGCCTTGAAAAATAATATGCCAATAACTCACCACACACTTGACCGGCATAAAGATCAATATATAGAACAGACTTTTGCGCTATATTTGACTAAGATCGGAAAGGCGCTACTGGTACCTCCCACACAAACGGTCTCATGGGCCTTGAAAAAAATTATGACAATAACTCACTACAAACTTGACCTATCGAGATGAAATTTTCTACATAAAGATTTTTGTATAGAACACACCTCTGCGCCAAATTCTGTTGAGATCGGAAAATTCCTACTGGTACCTCCCACACAAACGGTCTCATGGGCTTTGAGAAATAATATGACGATAACTCACCACAGCTTGACCTATCGAAATGAAATTTTGCACATAAAGATTTCTATACACTTCCGCACCAAATTTTATTTGGGAATCTGGTGGAGGGTATCCAAAGTTCGGCACAGCCAAACTTTACATTTTTTACTTGTTTTTCATTACCTACTAAAACCCCTTAAAAATAAAAGTTTAGTAAAAGTCAAAAAATTTAATTTGGGCTCCTTGAAAGTTATTTTTCGCTATATCGTAGTGGAACGTTTTTTTCCTCATGGCAAAAGCTTTCGAAAAATTCAGGTACAATATCGATTGCTTAATCGACCTACTCTAATATCGATCCATGCTTTCGGATAGACCATGCCCTTAGCCCCACTTAATGGCCGAATTGAGCTTCTGCAGTCTAGAAGGCACGATTATTATCCAATTGTGCTTAATTTCAACATACTCGTAGTGCGTTAAAAGCATACCGGTATTTTAAGATAGACAGAGGCAAGACTTTTCATACTAATTGCGGCCTCTCCGATGTGAATTCTTTTACTGGTTTTTGTTGGAGTTTCCGTTGCGTCAGAAATGAGCCTCATCACTAAACATTTTTTTTTTGGAAAATTACGATCTTCCCGTTTCTCACCAAACTCTCATATCCTTAATACATTTACCAACATTTGAAGGAAATTCCATCAAAAAATTAATGGCATAAAATGTCCTTTCGGATGAACAATAAAGATTCCACACTTGATTTGAATATTTGTACTTTATTTTTTTAAAAAAAAACCGATATTAATCACCCTATGTTAAGACTAGCTTGCGTTTTTAAAAAAACTTTTCTATTCATCTGAAAGTGATGTGCCTTCATTTACAACTAGTATAATTTTTAGAGACCAACAAATTACGGCTTACTTTTGAAAATTGAAATATTAAAAATTGTTCTCATCTGATCAATCAACGGAGCCTGAAGTTATCTACATTTAATCGTTATTGTTATTAATATTACCTAACCCCCTTGACGTCGTTTTTTTTGTTATTGTTAAATGATCTCAAACTAAAATGATTTCCATATTTTTTATTTTTGGTGCAAAATTTTCGAACTTTTGCTCATTGTTTCTTTCTATACTGCATATTTTTAAGTTATTTTTTGATGCATATTTTAAGGCATATTTTTTTATAGTACATATGCACTACGATTAAACCCGTTTTTTTCTGCATATAACTCCGATTCCTATTGATTTGGTTTCTAGTGCAATGTGTGCTAAGATCCATCAAACTAAAGGTTTTATTGGCAGCAGAATCAAATGTTATCAATTAATTTAGATCGATTTTTTTACCCTTTTAATAGCAAAAAAAAGCGAATTAAAATAGTTTTTTATCCGTTAACGTATGGGTGAATTGTGCCCCTGAAATTTAGAAAAGAAAAAATCCCGGAACTCTTTAGATTCCCAAAATCCCGAAAACCTAAAAAATGCCGATAACTCAGTTTTTTAAAACCCGGTAACTGTAAAAGTCTGTCCCGATCGACATCCCTAGTTGAAACTCTGTCCAAGTGTCAATATTTATTTTGATGCCTTCTAACATCCGCTTACTTAAAGTAAATTTTAAATTGGCAAACATTAGCATTGAAGCCGGATACGCTGACAGCGTTCTGTGCACAGCTCGTAAGTTATTAATTAGCTCGTCTAATATTTGATTTCTTTACAATGGAATTAGAATTGCGGTTTCTCCGTCCCGTCGAAGCACACGGATTGAGTTACCGATGCCGTACATATGAGTTCGAGTCATGAGTGTGCAGTACAAATCCAATAAAATGTATTAACAATTAGTTAGACGGCTTTTGTTGTTCTTATTGTTGTTGTATGTATACGAGTAATGAAACAAATACTCAAATATTTCGAAAAAATAAACGTTAGTTAAATGATTACATAAGTACCATGTGTGCATGTATATTTGCAGCGTATGTCGCATACATCTGTTCTAAGAAATGATTACAGAATGCTCAGTCTATCGATACAAATAAAAAGTCTCGGCGTAATCAATCAAAACAAACAAAAAGTAAACAAGTAAACACGTCGTTAAGTTTGGCCGGTCTGAAACTTGTATACACCCACCGTCAATTCCCAACAAAAGCGAAAAAACGGTGGGCCATTTCCGACGGAGTCTCCACCAAAACATTAATTGAGTACCAATCTGTCTTGTTTTAACCATGCGGCCCGTTTTTGGGGTACAAAAAAATATGATTGCAAAACAAATACTCAAAAGAAAGAATTATCTTCCAAGGTACCTATAGTCCCTTTTGGCCCATGCGTCCAATTTCTTTGAACGTACAATTTTTTTTGCGCTTTAGTAGCGTAGGGCGGTGGAGGGTATATAAGTGGTTAAAAGTGGTAGGCATAGATTCTTTAACCTTCCCATAAATTGACGTAGAGCACTAGGGGCCCAAAACCATTCCCTAGCTTTGGGATACATATGGTTGTTCTGAAACAGTGAATCTTCTTAAAAATTCAAATATGTACCTATATTTAAGAAATGCGATTCGGACCATATTAGCCTATATATGCCCAAAAACTTGGCCTCCTTTAACTATTGACATATGGGCAATAAAAAAGAATAAAATTTCGTCAAGAAACAAAACATCGCATTAATATTACGATTAGAAGTTTGAGGCCTTGGCCCACAGCAGTAAAGTCCGCAGGCCGCTAAAAACATGTCATCTCTAACATGGACATCTGTGTAACTCAGAAACAGTTGACATTTCTGATGAATATGACATAAATTTATCATTTGACTGAAATGGAAGCCTTGACCAATGGGCGTGGTCTATGTAGAAACAGTGAAATTTTCTAGAAAAAAACCAAGTTTGTACCTTTATTTAAGGTTTGTGCTAATTTGGTACGTGGACCGGCCAATATTTGTCCTAGGTGTCCAAAATGGTTCTTCTGATTATAAAAGCTTCGGACCGTTCGGAGAGTGATGTGTATACTTAATTTGCCATTCCTTTTGCAACACTACAAAAGATTGATCGGATATCCCATAAAGTATGTATAAAAGGTGTTTTTTTTTGAGACGGTGGTTTTCATTAATCTACTCACACTTTTTTCAGAGTAGGTTTTTGAGACAGCTGCCAGTTGATTTAAGCTCGATTTGATTTGTCATTTTATAATGAATAGACAGACTTACTCCGAAACAACGTTTGCGAATCGTGTTGAATGGGCCCAAAACTAGATGGATCCTGATTTATACAAAATAATTTTTTTCAGCGATGAAGCTCACATTTGATGAATGGGTTCGTTAATAACCAAAATTTTCGCATTTGGAGTAATGAAAATCCACAAGCCATTATTGAGACGCCGTTATATCCTCAAAAAGTCACAGTTTGGCGTGTGTGTGTTCTATGGGCAGAGGGAACCATTGGTTCATATTTCTTTAAAAATTAAGCCGGCCATAATGTTACAGTCAATAGGGAGCCAAGATAATTGACTTTTTCGGAGGATGTTGATGTCGACGACCTTTAGTTCCAACAAGACGACCCTACATGTCATACAGCGAACAAAACAATCAATTTATTGAAGGAAACTTTGGGTGAGCGCAATATCTCGCGTATAGGGCCTGTGGCGTGGAGTCAAAACATCGACCCAAGTTTACCAAGAAACCGTTTTGGAAGCTGTTGTGAAACCTCTTAACAATTCCCTGTTCCAAAACCAGCCAAGGACTTTCTAGCTGGATTCTGCGCCGGCCTATAAGGCTAAAACGTCCCAGGCCTGGCTTCGAAACATTTTGCCAGCGTTTATTTCCTCTGAAGAATGGCCCTCAGGCAGTCCAGATTTGAACCCATTGGATTACAAATTGTTCAGTTTTGTTCAGGAGAGCCATTTTATAGATTTAAATACGTGTATCTTTGGTGTACCATCACTTTCATAAAACGCGCATATCTCTGGGAGGGAACACTTTTAGGGCATGTAATCGGTCTCATTCGATGCTCAGATGTTGTCCACATCAAAAAAAAAATAAATAGTGAAAATTGATATTTTTACCCTTAGGTCCCTTTCTCTATGCGCTGTCACATATAAGATCCATTCTCTTTAATTTAATCAAAACTTATAAA
The DNA here is from genome assembly GCA_963513945.1 of Hydrotaea diabolus. Taxonomy (NCBI): domain Eukaryota; kingdom Metazoa; phylum Arthropoda; class Insecta; order Diptera; family Muscidae; genus Hydrotaea; species Hydrotaea diabolus. Next base: position 78,572,219 of record OY740720.1, read on the forward strand.
CAAACAAAGTAGTATACCTTCCCGGCGGACACCCTGCATTAATACAATATTGCTGATTATTAGTTATACAAGCTTGCGCAATAGCCACGCCCATTCTTGTATCTTCCTCACAAACGATACTATTCGAGTGCAGATTAAAAACCACATTTCTTTTTTCCTAAAAATGGAATGATGTAGTTAAGTTTTACCCTGGTAATATTCGGGCCGACCTTAATGTTGTCAGTATTATTAGAGCATGATTGGATTTAATGTGTAGCGTCTACAGAGGCTACTTAATTTAGTGCGAATTGCCCACGAAACAAAGTTTTTGGGGTTGTTTGCTTATATGTCATCAGTCGCAAATGCATATTTGTTGTTGTTTAAATCAATGATTGTGCAATAAAATGCCATTTATTTGTATTTGTATTTGCATATTTTGTTAAAAGAAAATATGTAAATGCATATTTTGGGTAAAATAACAACACACCAGTTCAGCACAAGGGTTTTAACTCAAATGTTCAATGTCAGTAAGAAAACGTTTCAAAGTGGTCATATTTATCGATTGTCAAAATGGCAGACCTCTATTCATTTAACAGAACCTGAAAGGCTTACAGTAACAGCGGAAAGTTTTTGCCTCTTCTGAAAATTCAAAAATTTCGGGTTAATGTCCTTCTATTGAGGAAGTGTGATATGTTTGCTATACCATACGAGTACATGCATTTTCATAATTTTTGACTTGAGCGCGAATATATAGCGAAGAGTTGTTTCTGGCCTAAGGGCAGCATTGGTCCTATAATCAGAGAAATAAGTTTCGAACAGAGTTCCGAGCCCTAATTATCACTTACAACTCCAATCAACATGAACTACTTGTACGAGTATTGCGATGCATTCTGCCAGAATATTTGGAAAATAGTTATGTAATCTGAGATTAGAATGACCATATTTCGTGAGCTATTACAAATATATCGATGATATTTCGTATATATGATATAGGTATGGAAAGAACACACATTGAATAAGAAATTATGTTAATAAATAAAATTGTATTTTCCGAAAATATAACAAATTACAAATCTAAAATAGATTAGTAATTTGATGCAAAATGTAGTTTTGCGAATCACAATGTTTATGAATCGACTTTATGTATACTCAACAAAGCCTAACCAACGTATGCTTGACTTCTAAGAGTAAATAAATTTAGTTCGTATACGAGGGTTGCTATATATATTTCTGGCCTAGGCATCATTAACTGTTGCGTGACGCTATCTGGCATTTCCATTGGAAAGTTTAACATTTTTAACATAAACGTACTCGGACGTACGACCATCATTTGTGTTGTTAACAGTGACTTGAAAAAAATCAATTTAGCAAAAAAATGGAATTAACTCGTGAACATTTTTGTGCGATCATTTTTTCACAACTTTCTACGTGGATTTTCACGACAAGAGTGCATCGATGAACTTAAATCTTTGTATGGCGATGAAGCATTATCCTATAGCACTGGGTTTAATGAATTCAATCGTGGCCGACGCTCTCTCAAAGACGAAGGTTGCGAAGGTCGTCAAAAAACGGCCGTGGTGCCAGAGAACATCGATGCCGTGCATGAGTTGATAATGCAAGATCATCATGTGACATACCGTGAGATAGAGGCATTCTTGGGCATTTCTTCCACCAGCATACATTCGATATTGCATGAACACCTGGCCGTAAAAAATGTTTGTTCTCGTCGGATCCCGCACAATTTGACAATCGCTCAAAAAAAGGCACGTGTCGATTGGTGCAAATAAATTTTGAAAAAATACGACCGCGGTGCTTCAGAAGACGTTTATAAGATCGCCACAGGCGACGAATCATGGATCTATGCGTATGAGCCCGAAACACGAGCCAAATCTTCGAACACGAGCCAAATCTAACGAAAGTTGGGCATGGAAGAAGCACTTCGAAGCAAATGGTCGCCTGTTTCTTTGGCAAAACTGGTCAGGTGGCGATTGTTCCGCTTGAGCAACGTAGGACGGTCAATTCATATTAATAATTTTTGTTAGATTAGTAAATAGATTCAAATCCTAGTAGTGCGAATCACAATGTGTATACTATGACTACTCAACAAAGCCTTGCCAATGTGTGCTTTATTTATAAGTGTGAAGAAATTGTATTTGTACAAGAAGCATGTAACCGTACCGGTCTATCTCTCTGACATTTCAAGTTGTCTGGGTGATTCGTACGTACGGTACGTGCATACTAGTATGCATTCCTTAGCTGGGAGAGATTTGAATTAACCTTAAACCCTATAAGATTGCACAGATTATGTGGAACATTTTTTCAAAACGTAATAAATACACACGAAATGCGATAATAGCGCTAAACTAATGACTTTATACGTAGGCTGCTGTAAATATTTTTGTAATAAACAGGAAATCCAAGAAACTTTTAGATTAAAATCACACTACATCCGCATTGTATGAGTACGAAAAAAGGCAAATAATTTTTTTTAGAGGTTTTTGAATAGAAGGGGAATCTGACAATGAGAGGAAACAAGTGGGAAAATTAAGATTGACCGTGCCGAAGCTAATGGACCCTCCATCTTGGTTTACGGTCTGTTGGGGTGTCGTCTACTCCAACTTGTTGAGGAGGGCCAATCTCGGGATTCCTGCTGTTGCACTCCTGGACTGCACTGCTCACTGATGTATGATGGGATCGGCTGTAGAACCTTTCCACGTCGCTGTTGTTCCTGCTGATACCGCACTGCTGTTGATAGGTTGTAGCGCCTTCTTAACGTTGTTCCTGTCTGCTGTCCCTCGTATAAGTATGAACACACGGGTTGTTGTATAAAGAAGTTCACACTTTTATTCTTCTTCAAAACACTTAAACTGAAGTTATTAGGTCGAGCTCGCACACACAAGTGTTTGAGCATTGCAAAATTATCTATTGCCTATCCCTCTGTCGTTCAAGTTGACGAAACTGATTGAGAGGGAGAGGCTGGCAGAGAGACACGTTCGCGAGTAAACGGACCTTTTAATAAAAGGGTTTTGGCAACGCACTCTTTGCGGGGGTGGGCCACTGCAGGCCCGTTTGAACGCGAACATGCCGCCCGCCTTGCACCAACTGTGCAACAATAAAAAAAGGGATACTTAAAGGTAAAGGTACAAAGGTTGAATTCATGGTACATCTTTAAAGATAATATTAAAATTAGTTCAGGTTTTTTACATACTTAAAAACTAGTAGTAGGGCCAGATATATAATTTATTGGCCTAACGCAGCTACTCAGCATCCTTGTCTACCGGCATCGTTCCAAAGAATGCCCAGCCGAAGATGGTTTGTTGGGCGAAGGGCATCCTTTCGGCTTCTCGGGGGAGACCGCAGTAGATTGCTCCTGCAACGTCTGCTCCAAGTACGACACAACAAGGGTACGGAATGTGAAACCCATGGTCAGCAAGAACTTCGTTTGCGTACCGCTCGCGTATGGCGCCTGGTTTCACTTTTGATCCGGGACAAATTGGGGCTGGCAAGATGCGACGGGTAAGTCTAGTGGTGACGGTACGACCATCGCTTCGCATGGACGAAAGCTGGACACGGAGTTGTTCAGTGCATCTGTCCCAGGCGAGAGGAAATGTGTCTGATGGTGTGTAGTAGCTGATAGGGCTATTCGGGTCCAATAGCACACGGATTTGCGCCCGCATCTGTGGTTCAGCGTTGCATCGCATTACAGCCCAAGCTGTCATCTGCATCCAAGGAGTCTCGGCAAAGTTTGACAGGTGCATCAGAGTGTGGTGACTGCCCCAGCAGCGGTAGCATCCGGATTTACTTTTGCATTGGGCCAACTGGTGAGACAGACCCAAACAGTTCTTGCATGCCGAGTGCTCCTTGATGACGTCGCGTTTGACGATTGGCGATAGGGCCAAAAATTTGCGGCACTTCCGGAAACCATGTCGAGAGTCACACAGGGGGCATTTATATTCTTCCAGGAAATCCATGGCTGTGGAGAAGATAAAAGATATTAATAGGCCGCAAATGGGATGCTTTCCTACGAGGCATATGCTGGTTGTTATAAGTTGATAAGGATGGGGTTTAGTGAGATCTGGGAAGCAAAACTAGTTTGTGAATTGGCCGAGTGATGACGCCAGACTGGGTTTTAAGATCGACAACCCTAACCCTGTTATCTTGACCTTGGTATAGCTTTATCACACGCCCTAATCTCCAATCGCTGTTACAAACGGCTTCCTGGCGTAGCACAACCAAGTCGTTTAGTTGCAGGTCTTCGTGTGGTATCTTCCACTTAGTTCTCTTATGGAGCTCAGTCAGGTACTCTAGCTTCCATCGTCTGCTGAATTCCTGCTGGACAATTTTGACCTTTCTCCAACGATTTAAAAGTGCTGTTTTTGACGGGATTTCCTCGGGTTCGGCCGGTGTTAACATAGTGGAGCCAATGAGGAAGTGACCTGGTGTAAGTGCCGATAGGTCGTCTGGGCTGTCAGACAGAGGGGTCAATGGTCGAGAATTGAGACAGCTCTCAATACAGGCAAGGATCGTGGCGAACTCCTCAAACGTGTGTCGCACCTGACCAGACATTTTTTTAAGATGCGTTTTACAACTTTTCACGCCCGCTTCCCACAATCCCCCCATATGGGGAGCGGCTGCAGGGATAAAGTGCCATTCAAGCCGCTGAAGACCATATTTGGTATCGCTTCATCTTTAAGCTCGGAGATAATTTTGGCAAGACTAGACTTTAACTCACGGGCAGCTCCAACGAAATTCCGACCATTGTCAGAATATATTCTGCTGGGACAACCTCGACGGGAGACAAACCTCGACAGAGCGGCTAAAAAGGCGGCGGTTGACAGATCGCTAACGGGCTCTAAGTGGATGGCCTTCGTTGCGAAGCAGACAAAAAGGCAGACGTATCCTTTTGTCAAGCGGCAGCCGCGTCCATGGAATGTCTTAAAGTCGAACGGGCCAGCGAAATCGACGCCAGTATTCGTAAAGGGCCTGCTCAGACTTGTTCTTTCGGCCGGAAGAGCTCCCATTAGTTGAACTTGGCGAAGTTTGCGGGACAATACGCATTCCTTACAATGATTAATGCGCGTTTTTATCAGCTTTTTTGCTCTTATGATCCAGCACTCCAGTCGGACAGTGACATGAGTGAGTTGAATACCTCCGTGCAGGGTGATTTTATGGATAAAGTCAACGTACAAACGAGCAAACGTGCTCTGGTAGGCTATGATAACCGGGTGTCTCTCGTTGTACGAAAGGGCCAGAGTGGAACCAAGACGACCATTTGCTCGAATTAAACTATCTTTATCGATAAATGGAGTCAGGGCGAGAAGCGCGCTGCTAGAGGGCAATTTCTGTTTTGTCTCTAGATAAGAATACTCGCTCGAAAAGTAGATTCGCTGCGACATGGCCATCAGCCGATAGCGAGTGAAAAGCAGTTCTTCTGCCGACAAACGGAGGGCTTTGGGGTGAAAGCCTTTCTTAAGAGTCATATGAGTACGGTTAAAAAAGCGGAAAATATAGGCTACAACGTGTATTGCTCGGGACAGGCAAGAGAACCGTTCCAAAATGTCTTCAAGGGGGGCTGATCTAGTTACATGAACCTTTACTGGCTTGGCTTCAAGCGACGTATCGGGAACTTGAATATTTAAGGGCCAACACTGACGTTCTTTTTGGAGCCATGAGGGACCGTTCCACCAAAGCTCCGTCCCCTTTAGGTCTAAAGGGGTCAGCCCCCGGGTTGCTAGATCAGCCGGGTTTTCATGGGTACCAACGTGCTGCCAAGGGCCGCACAACTTCTCCTGTATAATTGAAACTCTATTCGCTACAAACGTGGTCCAGTTGTGCGATGGTTTTTTGAGCCAAGCTAAAACTATTGTCGAATCAGACCAGGGACAAATTGTGCTTTTTTGAACCTTGAATTGGGGTAAAATCGCGTGCGCTAAGTTTGCCAACAACAGCGCACCACAAAGCTCTAACCTCGGCACCGACATTTTCTTAATCGGCGCAACTTTTGACTTTGAGACAAGAAGTTTAGCATGTATTTTCCCTTCTACTTCAACTCTTACATAAATTACCGCTGCGTAAGCCATTTCTGAAGAGTCACAGAATCCATGGAACTCTATCATACAATTTGGTGAATACTGCACCCACCGGGGTATTTTTATTCGCTCAATTTCTTTATAATTCATAATGAACTCTTTCCATTTGAGCAGGGTTAACGGTTTTACTGGTTCATCCCATCCTGTATCTTCAAGCCACATATTTTGCATTAAGACCTTAGCCGTAACTATTACAGGAGAGAGCCAGCCCAGCGGGTCAAACAGTCTAGCTATTACTGATAACACTTCTCTTTTAGTGAACCAGTCTTTGTCTTTAATTTTTTCCACCACGAAGTAAAACGAGTCGGTGGCAGCGTTCCACCTTATTCCTAATGTCTTGGCGGAGCTTTTTTCGTCGAAGTTTAAAAATTCTTCATGGAACAGATGATCTCGGGGCAAATCTTTTAGAATGTTCTTATCATTTGCAGTCCATTTTCTGAGCTGGAAACCAGCGGAAGCTAGTATTGCTATTAATTGTTCCCGTGCGTCTACACTCTCCGAGATAGAATGCGAGCCTACCAAGGCGTCATCGACATACATGTTTTCTTTCAATATTTTTGACCCAATAGGAAACCGCTTCTCCTCATCTGCTGCCAACTGCAGCAAAGTCCTTAGGGCCAAAAAGGGAGCGCAATTGACCCCAAAGGTCACTGTTTTCAGTTGATAATCTACCACCTCTTCGTCAGGTGAAGATCTAAATAATATCCTTTGATAAGGAATATGTTTTGGGTTGACAAGTATTTGTCTATACATTTTCGTGATATCAGCGTTAAACACGAATCTGTAAAAACGCCAGTTCAGTATCAACGAAATAATGTCCTTTTGTAAGACTGGGCCAATGTATAATGCGTCGTTGAGACTTTTCCCGTTTGAGCCTGAACAAGACGCGTTAAATACTACCCTTAACTTGGTTGTGGTGCTCTCTGGTTTAAAGACACCATGATGAGGCAAGTAGAAACAATTTTCTGAACTCTTTACCGTGGGATCAACTTTTTCCATATGACCCAGGGCTAAATATTCTTTTATAACATCATCATACATTATTTTGTATTCTGGCTTGCGCGCCAACGACTTTTCGTTTCTAAGAAATTGACTGAGTGCAATGTATCGATTCGACCCATTTGTCGAGTTTGGCAAGCTTACTGGGCGAAAAGGCAATTCTACCATGTACCTTCCGTCAGCAGTGCGCACCGTGGTGGACTGATAGATTTGCTCACAAATTCTATCTTCCTCTGAGATATCAGATTTCTTCGGAACCTCTTCTATCTCCCAAAACTTTGATAATTGCTCATTTATTGAAACTCTTGTGCAATGAGATACTCGAACCATTTGTCGCGAGGTCATGCTGTTCGTTGGGCCAGTTACAATCCATCCAAAGACTGTCTCCTGGGCCACAAGCGAGCCAAGAATTCCGTGTTCTATTCCATTGAGAAGAATTGAGGGATACACATTCCCTCCTAGAAGTATATCAATTGGGCCACTTTGATAAAAACATGGATCCGCTAATTTTAGCTTTGGAAGACGATCCACTACTACGTTCTCAAACGAATGTGTGGGCACATTACCCGTCACGTCTCGCACTACTAATGCGTCAGTTTCCATAGTGAAACTTGGATTTATCAAAGAGCCAATTGTAAATAAAGCTATTTTTGAACATTTCGTCAAATGTTCCCCACCAAGTCCAGTGATATCAGCCGAGACAGGTTGCGTGGGTAGCCTTAATAACTTTTGTATTCGTGATGATATAAAGGTATCATCAGAACAAGGATCAATAAGTGCTCTAATTTTATGTGACTGGCCATCTTTTAGAATATTAATCCATGCTGTAGCTAGCATTGTTTTGTTTGACACTGTAGTGTGATGTGTCTGCACATTCGAGGACGTCGAATGCACTTCAGTGGACTGTATATTGTTGTAACTGGGGGTCAAAACTTTGCTCGTTGTTGCTATCACAGCATTATTATTCGGGTTGGTCCGAGGCTTTCTGTGCAACAGTGTATGATGCGTTTTCTTGCATTCTAAACAAGTTTTCTTGCTAGGACAATCTACCCTTTTATGGCCTTGAGCCAAACAGTTTAAGCAGCGCTTTTCTCTATTCACCACCGATAATCTGCTTTCATGGCTCATACTTATGAATTTGGGGCATGTCCGCAAAGCGTGAGAAGCTTTACATAAACTGCATTTCGTATCATCTACCTTTGTATGATGTACTTTAAAACGATTCGATTTGTCGAAACTATTGTTGTGCTTTGCTCGAGGGACAGCTTCGTTAGAGCCAATAATATCTGACACGCTTTCTAAAGCTTGGAATCTCTCTGTCAAGAATTTGTTTAGTTCTTCCCATTTTGGAAGTTCGTTCTTTTTATTAATAGACTGTTCCCAGAGAGATAGAGTAAGTTTCGGTAACTTTGAGGAACATTGAAAAACAAATATTGGATCCCATGATCCGATATCTATGGAATGGAGCTTAAGGACGGAGATACAATTCGTAATATCTCGTTGGAGCTTTTTAAGACTACTTGCAGACTCGTGTGTGCACTGAGACAAATTAAAGAGAGTACGCAGCTGACTATTGATGAGAATTCGCTTATTCTCATATTGATTTTTCAAGTTTGTCCACGCAATATCAAAGCCCTCTGCTGTTAAAGGGATATTTTTATTTATTTCTCTCGCTTCCCCACTTGTTTTTTGAAAAAGATGGTATAATTTCTCGACAGGGCTAAGTTTTTTATTATTAATATAAATTGCGGTGAACAAGTCCCTGAAGCTGGGCCAAGTCACATAATCCCCGTGAAAAACTTCCGTGTCGCACGGAGGAACAGAAATAGATGAACCTACTCTTTGATTTGTAGCGACTAAAGTACATTTCGATTTTTCCTTCCATTCGCCGATTATTGTCATACAGCTCATGTACTTAGCATGTACCTCACTTTTCTTGCCTTTTATCGTAGCCTTATCCTGCTTACTACAATCAGGGTCAGAACAGCAGTTTTTATAACTTTCTTTCCAGCCCATCCATAAATCGTGAACTTCTTGCCTCTCAGCCTCTATAGTTGTCTCGTTGTATTTTGTAGCGTCGGTCTCTCTCATCTGTTTTTCATATGAAATGATCTCCTCACATTGAACTAGAAAATCTTCCAATAACCCCATTTTGTAGTAAATTTTTAAATAAGATGAATACTTATATGTTGGAACAACACTTAAAGTTGAAGAGCCACTTAAAAATCGCAATTGCAAATATTTATTATACGCCTGCAGGTATTCGGGACAAAAATATAGTAACTTTTATTCCACGATTTCCAAATTGTTGCTAGTATAATAGTTTTGTCCAAATTTGTTAGATGAGACTGTGATCCCTTAGTCGCGAGACAAAATGCATTCAATTTTTAAATTGAAATGTTAAAATAATTTCCGAAAAAATCACAAAAAGGCGTTCCAAATTAAACTGATGTTGAAGGGACAAACGATTCTCGTTACTCCATGCAAAAAATTATCTTATTAAATTGTTTATTATCCTTTCAGATCCAAAAAATTTCTCAGACAGTTGTGGGATACCGTAAACGATAATATAATGCAGAGCGAAGATATTGAGGAGATAAGCGGTAATTTTTTATTGATATTCTTATATTTGAAGATTCCAAAAAAATTACGTTTTGGCCCACTGTGCACAATGTATTTTGAACGATATTAGCTTAAGTTCACAGGGAGTTGGTCCACCTGACCAAGAGACAACTTGAAATTATATTTAATATTTTCTCCAAAAAATCAAAATAATCAGTTTATTTGCTTCGCCCCACTGTGCAACGTTAGCTCCAAATTATTGTTCAAAGTGCCTCGTCATTCTCGAGTTGTAATACCTATGAAATTTTAATATTTCATAATTTATAATTTCCGCAAAATTTATGCTCTAAGCCACTGTGCCGTTCAATTCGCACTTGTACCAAATCAAACCACTGTGTCTGATAGTTGAAAAATTCTGAGCGAGCAAAAAAACCACCACCAAATGTACTTGAGGCAACTGTGTCTCTCTTGTGTGTATGACGTCACGCACAACCACATCTAATCAATCTGTTCGGAGCAGAGACAAAGGGGCTACCGTTTGATCTTCTAATTAGATCATAGGCAAATAAGGGAATGTTCGTTAACACTCTCTTTGACCATACGCTGCTTCTCTGCTTCTAAATTGACGTAGAACACAAGCAGAGCTAAAGGGTACACAAGCTGAGACAAAAAAAGGGCTGCGACTTCAATGTTGTGTGTGAATATGTGTCGTTGAAAATAAAACTGCCGGTTCTTTGCAAAAACAATTCTTATGCTTATGTCAGGTACTCGAAGGGAATGATGAAGCAAGACGAAATCCCAAGAGTTTAAACAAATATGCAAAAAAAAGAATTGTGACTGGCTTTCTGGTAACGGTACAAAATGTGTGTGTGTACCCTACAGAATGAAATATGCCACTTATCGAACCATTGAGCTTTTTTCACGCAATTATTTTTCACACATCACACAACAACACACTCGAAGGGACAATTAAAATTTATTTTTCCAACTTTTCTCTTAGGGACAGCATATGTTCGGGAGGGCCACACTTTATAAATCCATGCGTACGTACCTTTTGTGCTGGAACAAACTTTTCTTCTAGGTCGCTGGTTATCTTCCGCGGTCGTTAGGACCAAATGTTGGGGTGTCGTCTACTCCAACTTGTTGAGGAGGGCCAATCTCGGGATTCCTGCTGTTGCACTCCTGGACTGCACTGCTCACTGATGTATGATGGGATCGGCTGTAGAACCTTTCCACGTCGCTGTTGTTCCTGCTGATACCGCACTGCTGTTGATAGGTTGTAGCGCCTTCTTAACGTTGTTCCTGTCTGCTGTCCCTCGTATAAGTATGAACACACGGGTTGTTGTATAAAGAAGTTCACACTTTTATTCTTCTTCAAAACACTTAAACTGAAGTTATTAGGTCGAGCTCGCACACACAAGTGTTTGAGCATTGCAAAATTATCTATTGCCTATCCCTCTGTCGTTCAAGTTGACGAAACTGATTGAGAGGGAGAGGCTGGCAGAGAGACACGTTCGCGAGTAAACGGACCTTTTAATAAAAGGGTTTTGGCAACGCACTCTTTGCGGGGGTGGGCCACTGCAGGCCCGTTTGAACGCGAACACGGTCCAATTTACAAAACTTGTCAAGGGGGCGTGGCACTGGTCTCTTTTCTATCAGGATGTGGTTCATTACATACCAACATAGTATACACCAACTTCTATTGTTATATTGATATCAGTTTACGAGATATTGCCCTTAAAACTTCAGGTTTATATGGGCGGAGCACGCCCTTTCGTTCAATTTCAGCACAATAAAAGCTAAATTTATATGCCTATTATGGATTTCATTTTGATAAAAATTTATGACGATCGGTCCAATACTTCGCCTATAAATGCGATTTTTTCATAGAGGGCGTGGCTTCGCCTATAAATGCAATTTTTATAGGCGACGTGGCACCGTCCACGTTTCCTCCGGGATGTGTTTTAATCCATGTCAATATCATATGTTCCAGCATATCATATATCAGACTCATTTCTCAAATAGTTTACGAGACATTGCGTTTTTAAGCTCAGGATTGTTTTTTTCAGAAGTTTTTTTTTACCTTAAGACCGATCCGGCCCATATTCAATACAAGCCGTTTCAGTTCATCAACACATGTTTCTGTACACTTTCAGCCGCCTAGCTTCAATAACGCGACCTGTAGTTTGCTTTCCACTAAAAGACAGACAGACATGGCTAGATCATTTTAGAATTTTTCGATGTTTCAGAATATACTTAGTAGGGATATAAATACTGTTACACACGTTTATGCTGTAAAATAAAAAGTACTGAATGTTTTTGGACCACATATTTTTCAATATATTTATTGATGTACTTAGTAGGGACATAAATACTGTTACAACATTGAACACACCCATTTCAATAGTAGAACTGAACATACACCGTTAATGTCATATGGGTTTTGAAAGCTAATTTTAAAATTGTTTAAACTTTCATCATGGAGTGGTCAGATAATGAGAACCGTTTCGCTGTAATAGCGCTTTTCAAGTGTGAAAAGAAAAAAGCGATATTTTCAAAACGCTCCGGTCACTAGGGATTAGCCGCATGTTCGTCTAACGATGCATAAAACTGTTTGAGGAGACTGGAGATGTAAAAGAGCGCCACCGGTATGGCCGCCCACGTTCTGTTCGAACACCGCATGTCATCAAAGCCATTAAATCAAGAATTCACAGAAATCCGCTCCAAGCCGTTAAATCAAGAATTCACAGAAATTCGCTCCGAAAACAGAAAATCATGGCCCGTGAGATGAATATCATGCAAAAGCCCATGAGTCGCATCATTTAAAAGACTTGGGACTTTCAAACGACTTACCAGACATTTATTGACTGCAGCTTTAAAAAAGATAGGATTGAAAAATTCCAACTTCTTTTGGTGAAGCACGCTGATAACTTGCACAGAAAAATTTTGTTCACCCATGAAAAAAAAACATTTCAGGTGGAAAAGGGTCATCACCCAGCTTCAGTCATGGTTTGGTGGGGTGTCTCTTACGATGGGGTCACTGACCTGCATTTCTGCGAACAAGGAGTCAAAGCATCGGCCAAAGTTTACCTAGAAACCGTTTTGGAAGGTGTTATGAAGCCTCTTAACAATTCCCTGTTCCAAAACCAGCCATGGACTTTCCAGCAGGATTCTGCGCCGGCCCATATGGCTAAAACGTCCCAGGCCTGGTTTCGAAACAATTTGTCAGCGTTCATTTCCTCTGAAGAATGACCCTCAGGCAGTCCAGATTTGAACCCATTGGATTACAAATTGTGGAAGGTTTTAGAGGACAAGGTTTGTCACAAAAGATATCCCAACATTGGATCTCTTACGACTGCTTTGGTTCGAGCTGTGGCCAATTTTCCAATGGACGAGGTTCGTGAAGCTTTTGACGATTGGCCAGTGCGAATAAGTATATTCTTTTTGGAAATAATATACATCAATTAATATATTAAAAAATATTTGGTCCTAAAACATTTAGTACTTTTAATTTTACAGCATTAAACGTGTGTAACAGTATTTATGTCCCTACTAAGTTTATACTTTATGGGGTCTACGACCACTGTTTCGATGTGTTGCAAAGGGAATGACAAAGTAATCATACCCTCAATCCTATGATGGGAGGAAAAGAAATCGCCCAAAATAGAATAAACACAAGGAAATGACTACAGTCGAATAGGCGGACTTAATGACGCAGTGCACCAAGGAGACTTTTAGCCTAATCCTAACGAACCGACCTTTATCTTTACTGGAGTTGGCAATAGGTCACTCTAAAACAAAATGCTGCGATAGGGTTGATTATAAGTCGCATTTGAAATGTATCTTCTATAGCTGAGAGGACAAACGGGCATCGCTCAACTGAATCAGAAAGTCCTTCTAAGTCAGTGCCGGATTAATCCAAATGGGGGCCATAGGCCATGCAAATTTTGGGGCCCCCTGTTTTAATAATTGTAAAATTATTCTGTATTTATGCGTTTATAGAATTTAAACAGTTTATTCATATCATTTAAAGGTTGTAAACACAATACAACAATCAAAATAGTTTTTTTTTTTGACAAATTATATTTTTTGGATTTTTCACAAATAACAGTATAGTAATTCATAAAATAATCTTTGGACATCTCTTTTAAATATGAAAACGACGATCATCTTTAAAAAACTTTTCTCCAACTTTTTAGATCACTAAAATCATTAATGACATCTTCAAAATCAAATTTGTCGAAGAACATCCGATTCAATGGACATCAGACTTAGCATGTCCAATCGTTCTTGAGGCAAAACACTTCTTTGCTCGTTTTTTACGCGTTTCAACTTTGAAAAAGAGCGCTTTGTTGTACAATTTGTAATCATAAGAGTTAAAAATATGCAAAGAGCAATGGCAACGTTTGGGAAAACAGTTTCAAGATTATCTCAAATCAAATTTTCGTAGAGTTCAGAGTGAAAGAACAAAGGTTTTGATGAAAATTTTGATTTGATAAAATCGTGAAACTGTTTAAGTTCAGAATAAAAATCTTCCAAATCGTCAGGGTAAAAGTCAACTAAACCGGCAATTTTTTCGCGGTACTCATATTCTGTCAAACTAATGTCAGCCAAAAATTAAAATCTCTTCGAAACCTCTAAGTAAACTTGGGCTCGTCCGTTGATTTCGATCTTGAGCGTATCGTTAAATAACAAGAAAACCGTTGACACAAAAATAGTCTCACAGATTTAATACAACTTCTGGAAAATTCCCATCGTTTGGCTGTCTTGTTCTTCGTCGAACTCGAGATGCAACATTCGCATAATCCGTCTCAGCTAAAATTGATCTGGCTTTATTTTTGAACACCTCGAATTTATCTCTCATCTAACAAATTTTCTAGTGACGTGTACATCAACGCGCAGGTTTCCAAATCAATCTCTTCAGACTGCAATGCTTTGCTCGTTGCCCGAAAGTGGTTCAAAATACCGCTCCACAAAAAAAGAATAAAACGAATTCGAAGGTTTGAATTTTATCCGCGATACATTCAGCTTCTTGTCTACAGTCACTTTTTTGTGACGAATCCTCAGCAATTTCATATAATGCCGCTAGGATTTCGTTGAAAGATTTGAGCTTCCCAACGAGTTTCGGATAACGGATACTGTTTTGATAATACTGAAATACTGTGTTTGAGAATACCCATGCCAAACCGCGGGATAGAAAACTTCGTTCTAATAAATAAATTGGTTGGAAAAAAATTATAATTTAAAAAAAAAGAAAAAATTAACTTAGAATTAAAAATTGCATGGAAAAAAATCATATCAAATTTTTGTGGTGGCCCCTGCTCGTCGGGGGCCCTAGGCCATGGCCTAGTCCGGCCTAATGGGTAATTTAGCACTGTTCTAATCCATTCGGCACTTCCATTTAGAAAATATTTATACCCTTATACATCAGCACTAAGTGAAATGGCGATTTCGGGAACGCACAATTTTTTTCTGTGCAAACTACATACCGCCCTTTTAGTTTTTTATCCTGCGTTGTCATGTGAAGTCCGATTGTAACGTAATACATACTGTTGTTCAAGTTTTGGCAAGGTCTCTATTTCGTCCTTAGGTAATTTTTGACTCCGAGGTCAATAAGTGACCTTTGTTATTTCGGTTTCTATTCCCCTTATTAGAACTTATTTTAAAACGTTAGAAAAGGGCTTTAAAAATATTAACTTTTGCCTTTGAAGTACTTCAACATTTTAAAATAATTTAACATTTTAAAATAAACTCAAATTCGACTATTTTTTTGACGTCGTTTTCTGTCTCACTCTCACCCGCATACACGAAAAAAAACACTTCCAGAAACGCACACCCACTAGGGCAGTTGGGCGCAATAATAAGAAATCAAATTCGCCAACAACATTTTTAGCTTTCTAAGGGAGAATTTTAGAATAAAATCACAATGTTTTCCCATGTACCCTACATTTGATTAAAATAGTACATACTTACTGACCTACTGTTTAACACTGTCTCACAAACGGCCAATGAATTTTAAAGAGAATTTTTTTCATGACTAAGAGATAAATCTCTTACTCGCACAGTCGCCGGCATATACGAGGTGGAAACCCAGCGCTGAAAAATTCGTCCGTCCCGTAGTTGAACGTGGTTTTACTGACATGATAGTCATGCAAACTACCATCACACCGTGGCTGCCAAAAATTATACTTTAAGGTAAACCATCGACAAAATGAGCATTGCCAGTCTATCCAAATTAAGAAGCACACAACAAAAACAAGTCTAATGCGCCACATTACTTGAAAGTAAGTTTTTTTGGTGGGTTTGCGGCATACAAAATCGGATATAATGTAACGTCTCCACTGATTTTTTTAAATAGAGGGCGGTTCGGAAACTTCTTAGCCTAGCACAAAAAGCGCGGTATAAACAGAAAAAAGTTAAGTGTTTTGGAAACTTCCATCTCTGCTATGAACACATGTTAAATTTTGTTTCGATCTGGCAACTCCTTCATATAGAAACAGGTGTTCACAAAAGACGCATCCGCGATTTTTTTACAATGGAAAAATTAGAAGTGCGTGGTGTCATTAAATATTGACATAAAAAGGTTTATCAGGACCAGAAATTCATAATGATATGGTGAATGTGTTAGGTGAAAGTGCTCCTTCATATGCAACAGTAAAAAATTGGGTTGCTGAATTTAAACGTGGTCGTACAAGCATTGAAGATGAACCACGTAGTGGACGTCCAAAAACAGCAACAACAACAGAAATTGTAGCCAAAGTGCATGATATGGTATTAAATGATCGACGAATAAAAGTGCGTGAAATGGCTCAGTGAATAAAGGCCTAACGAACTAACGCCTAAAAAAAAATGAAATAATGCCTAAAAATTGCATCAAAAAATATATAGGAATTAGGCGGTTGTTCATTATGAAAGAATGTCTAATATTTTAGGCATTCCTTCATTAAAATTGTTAGGTGATTTTTCATAATGAAAGAAAGCCTAACAATCAGAAATGAAAAAACGCCTAATTAGATATTTATTCATTTTTGATTGTTAGGCTTTCTTTCATTAATGTTAGGCGATTTTTCATTTTGCTAAAAGTGTGATTTTTATTACTATTATGCGTGAATTCATTGAAAACTAACAGTTGTATTTTAATTCAAATTGTTAGGTTTTCTTTCATTAGGTGTTAATCCATAATGAAAGAAACCCTAACAATTTAGACTTTCTTTCATTTTTAAAATTAGACTTTCCTTCATTTTTAAAGTTAGACGTTCCTTCACTTTCTTCTTAGGCGTTCTTGTTTAGGCATTCTTTCATTTTGAAAAATTAGGCGTTAGTTCGTTAGGCCTTTATTCACTGAGCCGCGTGAAATAGCTAATATCATGGGCATCTCAAATGATCGAGTCCATTTAATTTTGCATGAAGAACTACAGATGAAAAAGCTTTCTGCAAGATGTGGTGCCGCACTTGTTAACAGTCGACCAAAAACGCATAAGAATGAACATTTCTCAAGCTTGTTTGGAACGTTTTCAGCGAAATAAAATGGATTTTAAGCGTCGTTTCAAAACTTTTGATGAGACATGGATCCACCACTATACTCCAGAGACAAAAGACCAATCCAAACAATGGACTGAAGCTGGAGGAAGTGCCCCAAAGAAGGCAAAAACAATTCAATCGGCTGGTAAGGTTATGGCAACGGTTTTTTTGGACTTCAAAGGTATTTTATTGATTGACTAACTGCAAAAGGGTAAAACAATAAATTCAGAGTACTATTGCAACCTTTTAGATCAATTAAATGTACAAATTCGAGAAAAACATCCTGGCTTACAACACAAAAAAATAATTTTTCATCAAGACAACGCACCAGCGCACAAGAGTGTTTTAACAATGGCTAAAATCAACGAATTAAAGTACGAGTTGCTTGAACACCCACCTTATTCACCTGATTTAGCTCCCAGTGACTTCTACCTGTTCCCAAATCTAAAAAAAATCCTTGCTGGCAAGCGTTTTACCTCAAATGAAGATGCAATTACAGTTGTAAACCACTATTTTGAAGACCTTGAGGGGAAACTATTTTAATCAAGGGATAGAATTGCTAGATAAGCGTTGGACTAAGTGTATTGAAGTTTCAGGAGATTATATTGAAAAATAAAAATGTTTTTGAAAAACTAACTATTCTCTTTCATTGATAGGCTAAAAACTTTCCGAACCGCCCTCTAACTCCAACATAATGCGAGAACTAGTTCTTAAAAGACTATGTAGACCACCTTTCTGATTCCATTTCTACATACTCTACTTGTCTTTAATGCGGTTTTTTTTTGCGCATAAACAGGCAGGCAAACCACAATCCAATTAGTTTGAGCGTTTCTGTGCCTCCTCTTCATAAAGTTTCAGCATCACATTGTGGCGACCACAGAACAAACGTTTTTATTTAGCATCCTCTTAGTTTTATGGAGCATCATAATTGTTTGATGGCAAATTATGAAAAGCATGATTGAACTAATTGACAAATTAATCCGATTTATATTTTATAAATGTAAAAAATTACAACAAAGCAAAGTGAATTTACCGTGCAACCTAAATTTAATCTTGTCTTAAATCATTGAGATGTCTAATGGGGTGATGTTAAAGAATGAACGGTTTGAGGCTTGTTTGCCTTTTTGTTTTCTTTCAACCACTTCCATTGGTTTTTGCATGACAAACTGAATAAGATAAACTTCCGGCCTAACAAGAATAGAAAAGTTAAAACCTTGTAAATCTGGTAGACTCAAATGTACTGAGTATATCCTCCACCGAAGAGTGGATGGTATACTAAATTATTTCTAAAATTTATTGGGGGAAATATATCCGCTCCTAAAATCTATTGGGGGAAATATATCCCCTCTCCAGAAACGAGCCTTATTAAAATTGAACCAAAGCGTCCACATGTTTCTCCCAAGGACTGCAACCACGGCACACAGTTGCCTCTACAACAACAAGGAGCAGCTAAAATCCTATATCGAAAAGTTATCGTGAACCTTCACATTTGTGTTCTGGCAAGCCCTATTTTATCTAATATGTTTCAGGTTATAGTGAACCGAATAGCCCGGTTAATCATCGAGAAAAACAAGGGATTTATGTCAGTTGATCGAGTTTTTTATATTAAAAAAAAAACAAAACAAAATTTAATAAACTCACATATACTCGTACGTCCAACCGATTTTGTGCTTTATTTACCCTCTTGTAGCCATATACGAGGGCATATCAATAATTCCGTGACTTTTGAAATAAAACAGTTTTTTGCCACAAAAAATATTTTTCCATATACAGAATCTTCTTTTAGCTCAATACACTGAGTCCAACGTTCCTCCAATTTTTGTATCCCTTCCAAAAAATAGGATTTTTAAAGGTCCATAAAATAGGCATTTGTTTGATCAATAATTACATCATTGGAGCGAAATCTCTATCCTCCGAGCCATTTCTTAAGGTTTGGAAATAGGAAATAGTCATTGGGGGCTAAATCCGGGGAATAAGGTGGATGATAAGACAATTCGTAACCCAATTGCATTATCTTGATAAAAATAATAAAAATTTCCGAAATATTCAATGATTATTTTCTTCGTTACAGGTGATTGAAGTAAACAAGTTTTATGATTTTTGAAAAATGGAAAAAAAGAGTTTCGTGCGGTAATTAAACACTTTTATATGAAAGGTTATACGCCACAATTAATCAAAGATGAATTGGATTCTGTTTATGGTGATAATGCACCATCTTACTCCACCGTGAAATCCTGGGTTCAACAATTTAAAATGGGTCGTTCAAGTACGGAAGATGAACAACGCTCTGGAAGACCGAAAACTGCTACTACTATTGAAAACATTAGGAAAATATTTAATGAAGTGACTAAAGATAGACGAATAAAGCTCAGAGAACTTTCTGATATTGTTTAAATACACGAAAAACAAGTTTGGAGTATTTTACATGATGAACTCCACATGAAAAAGCTATCCGCAAGAACGCTGCCGCGTTTGTTGACTTTGCCCCAAAAAATCGTCCGTTCGGACCAATTCCGAGGAGCTTTTAGCGATTTATCAGCGTAATCCAATAGAGTTCTTGCGCCGATTCATAACTGTTGATGAAACATGGATCCATGACTACATCCCAGAATGCAAAGAACAGTCAAAACAATGGCTAGAAGCTGGTAAAAGTGGTCCCAAGAAGGCGAAAGCTGTTAAGTCAGCAGGAAAAGTAATGACCACAGTATTTTGGAATGCAAGGGGTATAATATTTATTGATTATCTTGAGAAAGGAAAAAACTATAAATAGTGAATATTATTGTGCATAATTGGATCGGTTGAGTGAAGAAATCAAGATAAAACGACCGCATTTAGAAAAAAAAGTTCTTTTTCATCAAGATAATGATCCTTCACACACTGCATTATTAACTCAACAAAAACTGGCCGAATTACGATTTGAAATTGCTCCACATCCACCATATAGTCCAGATTTAGCTCCTTCTGATTATTTCTTGTTTCCAAATTTAAAGAAAAATTCTCGGTGGCAAAAAATTTTTGTCCAATAGCGAGGTTATTGCTGAAACTGAGGCATATTTTGAAAGTCTTGAAAAATCGTATTTTTCGGATGGAATTAAAAAACTTGAAAAACGTTTGATGAATTGTATTGAGTTGGAAGGAGATTATGTTGAAAAATATATAATAATAATTCCAAAAAAAGGGTTCTTTTTATGTTAGGCCAGTTACTTTTGCGGTCGCCCTCGTACTTGTGCGACCACAACGAAAGTCAGTAAACCACGTTTTTACCATTGAAATCGATCAGAGTCCCCATAGAGATTTTCCTTGGTTTGATTGATGAGTTTTTCCATAAAAAATAATGTTTAAAGAGCACCACGAATTCACATTTTTCCATTTTTAACAAAATCCGCGAGGTAATATGATAATATAATAATATGACGAAACTCTTTCAAAATTAGACAGAAGTCTGTTAACATATGGTACTTGATGGAAGCAGTGTTGCATTTCATATAACTACGAGAGAAGTTGGAAAAGTTACGTAATTATTGATATGCCCTCATATATGTTGGAGCTATAGCGAAGTCTGAAAAAATTTCCATTATTTCAATAACGTCTATTCTTGGTCCAAAAATTTTACTTCTGCCAAATTTCATTAGGATCGGTCAACAGTTGCAGTTTGATTACAAGCTTTAAATCGAACCAGTTTCTGATTCTCAGTCGATCGGTAAACTCTAATGTGGGTCTTGCTTAAATATTTTTGGTAGTTAAAAGCATTTTCCATGGAACTTACTTAAAATATGTACTCTGCAACACAGAGTAGTGGCCTATTCATAAGAATATTTGTAAAGCTGGCAGCAAAAAGTCAAAAAAGGCCAAACGGTGAAAAAGATTATTCGATTAATCGGGCACAAAAGTCGATCATGACTTTTTAAATTTTTGCAACAAAAAGTCGATTAGAGAAGCTTACTATGACCCCACAAGGAGTATTGCTGAGAACGAAAAGCATTCAATCGGCGTATGAACAATCTGTCATTTGTTTATACAAAAAAGTGAAGATGAAATCCTTATTTTAAAACAACTTGCAATGGGCAAGTGGAAACTTGTAGAGTAACCTCCTCCAGTATTAATTGATTTTCAATTAACAATTGGACCTTTGTTATGCCTACATGAATTCGCTGCCTGTTAAACAACAACCCAGAAGAGATTGTGCAGCGCAAATGGAAATAATCTGCTAAGAATAACATTAATAATCGTCGTTATCATCATCTTAATTATCATCATTGTTGTCAGTACTATCTCAACTTAATTATCGCCAAATTCATCATCATGAAGCCAGTACGTTGAAGGGTGATTTGGATTTTCCATAGAACGCGTGTGGCATCGGTAACCTGAGATGCGACTCAGGGCAAATCAAAAGTATAAAAGCTGGACGCTCTTTCAGCTTCAATAACAGTAATTAGAGGAAACTTGTCTAGTGTTGTTTGTACAAAGAATTGTATCGATTGTTCCGTCCGTTTGTAGATATTGCAAATATGAATAAGATTTTGGTGAGTACTGCCCTGGCACATCATTGTATGGCCACCATTCAGAGTGCCAAGTAAATGGATGGACGCATCAAAGGAATATGCAATCATCGATGACCGCCTTTGTTTTCTCCTTCGATTTAGGTGACAATTGTTGCCATGACAGTCATCAATTGTGCTGTCAATGGTCTGCCGTATGGGGGTAAATACAATGGATATGGCGGTGGCGGCGGAGGTGGTGGAGGAGGAGGTGGCGGCGGTGGAGGCGGTGGCTTCGGTCCTGGTGGAGGAGGTGGTGGTGGTCCAGGCTCTGGAGGTCATGGTGGAGGGCCCGGCTCAGGAGGCCATAGCGGTGGAGGTTTTGGTCCCGGTGCTGGTGGTCACGGTGGTGGATTAGGCGGCGGCAAGGGTGGTGGCGGCGGAGGTGGCTTTGGATCCGGTTCTGGCTTGGGTGGTGGCAGTGTAGGCTTCGGACCTGGTGGCGGTCATGGTGGAGGTCCTGGCGGTGGTTCGGGTGGAAATCACCTCTCCCAAGGCGGCGGCGGTGGATTAGGTGGTGGCCGAGGCGGTGGTGGTGGTACTGGAACTGGTTTTGGTTCCGGCTTCGGAGGAGGTCCCGGTGGCCATAGCAGTTTTTCGAGCAGCAGCGCCGGCATTGGAAGCACCGGAGGCGGTGGACATAGTACTGGTCTCGGAGGTGGTCAAGGCAGCGGCCTCGGTGGTGGTCATGGCGGCGGTCTCGGTGGTGGTCAAGGCGGTGGTCTGGGTGGTGGTCAAGGTGGTGGTCAAGGCAGTGGTCAAGGTGGTGGTCAAGGCAGTGGCCTTGGCGGTGGTCATGGCGGCGGCTTAGGCGGTGGTCAAGGCAGCGGCCTTGGCGGTGGCCATGGCGGCGGATTAGGCGGTGGACAAGGCAACGGCCTTGGTGGTGGTCAAGGTAGCGGTCTTGGCGGTGGTCAAGGTAGCGGTCTCGGTGGTGGTCAAGGTCACGGTCTTGGTGGTGGTGTTGGACAAGGTTTTGGCGGTGGTCATGGATCAGGTGGTGGTGGCGGATTCGGCGGCGGTCACGGCTCAGGTGGTGGAGGTGGATTTGGCGGCGGTGGCGGCTATGGTGGTGGTGGTGGTGGTGGCGGCGGATACGGCGGTGGTGGCTACAAGAAACATGGCTACTAATCTGAAGACCGGTCTATACTTACTTTTCTGTGATTTTTTAATGCTCTGAACTTTTTGGCAATAAATATTATTTAAAAAAATCCTAAAGTATAAAACAAAATTATTTTGGACTTTGGGCAATATTTAGGCACTAAAGGAAATTATGTACATTCTAAAGGAAAACTAAGTCATTACTTTACAGATATAGTCCGTTGAGGACAGATGTGAAATCACACGATGCATTATCACACCCCATGCTGGCCGTTCTAGGCTTAGGGGCAATTCGCAATCCTCGTTAGAACGAGCTTTGGAGAATGTAATTTGAAATTTGTATATTCTTTTTGATGGGCCTCTGTAAAATGCATAAGGCGTTCGGAGCCAACGTTAAACATAAGGTCCCGGTCAATGAGTATAAGAATTGAATTGTGAACATCTATCTTTTTTGAGAGAAGTTTCCGCTTGTTCCTTAATTGGATGAAATGCGACTTGTGTAAGTAAAATAGAACAAGCCAGAGGGGCTCAGAAATCCTCTTAAGTTGTAAATGTATATCTCTGGAATATCATTAAGGACCTAGAAAAAAACGATTGTAAAAACATTAATCTTACCAAGCATTTTACTAGCTTCCTCCGATTAGCGACGCAGTTAGTAGCTTCTGCACCAATGCCAGTCATACCAAATTTGTTGTCGTTTCTCTTAACAGCCCTCATAATTTTTTTTTTAGAATTTTCGTTGTAGTCTGAGTTTAAGTGTACGAGTAAGTAACCGGAGAGAGAACTGAATACTAGTGCTGAGAGATTGGACTTTTAATAGAACAGCCACACATCATACTGCTACTTACTTTTTTCATCTACTATCAAAAACTACTTATTTTTGGTTTTAAAATAATGCAGATAGCATTGAGAGGTTATTACCCCGTAATGCAAATGATAATAAGTAGAACTTATTAAAAGTCTAGCCTACCTACTTTTCTAGGTAGGCTAGACTGTTCTGGTTGTAAGGTCTATCCTGGGATTAATGCACCCAGGATCTGATATCCAGTCCAGATCCAGTGATAGGCGTACGATTTTGTTACATGTTTGGTCAGCTCACCAGCCTTATCGTTGCAGAAGTGATTTTCAAAACTTGCAGTTATTCTTCTACAAATCTGGATTGACGTTTTAATCTAATTCAGTCTTGCTTATAATTTTTTTATATATAGGCGACTCATCGGCACACAATTATTTTATGATTCTGTCTAAATTGTGCGCGTCACCAATGAGCGAGAAACCCGGTACCCAACCAGGATAGGTGGATTCCTAGAAGCAATGAAATTGTTTCTAGTTTTGGCAAAATGTTAGTTTTGGCAAAATGTTGAGATCCGGTCCAATGAGCACTAGGGCCTTACGCCAGCAAATACGAAGTGTATTCAAAATCAAAGTAAATTTCCCACGACTCCAAAAATTTAATAATTGTTGAGGTGTGATAAATCTTTTCCAGGGACTGCAATTTTGAAAAAGAAAAACCTTAGGAATGTTCAATCATGAAAACTTGTAAAAATAAATTTGGAACATCCACGAAAGTGATGCTTTTTGTATACCCTACAATACACCATGGTAAGGGTATTATAACTTAGTGCTTATGTTTGTAACAAACACCTAAAAGGATTCTCTGGAGCGGTGTCCGTTCGTCTGCCCATCTACGTTTTAATCAAAGTAGTCGCAACAAATATGAACAGATCTCTATAAAATGTACTCACGGTTTAGGTTTGGGCCAATATGTATAAATAGGGTGCTCCATCTAGAGGTATTTTTTTTTTTGAACAAAAAAATATAAAAATTCAGATCAAGTGTGGAATCTTTATTGGTAACTTGAAAGGACATTTTATGGCATTTATTTTTTGAAAATAATTACCTTCAAATGATGGCAACTGTATTATGGAAATGAGCATTCGGTGAGAAACGGGAAGATCCGCAGTTTTCGACCAAAATTTTGTTCAGTGATGAGGCCCATTTCTGGCTCAACGGCAAAGTCAATAAACAAAATTGCCTCATTGGGTTGAAGAGCAACAAGAAGAGGTTCAAGAGGTGCCATTATACCCAAAGAAAACCACGGTGTGGTGCGGTTTATAAGCTGGTGGAATCATCGGTGCAGATTTTTTCAAAAATGATGATGGCCGGAATTTAACCGTGAATGGTGCTCGCTATCGCGCCATGATATCGATCTTTATGCTACCTGAAATTTAAGCCCGTAATCTTGACGACACTTGGTTTCAACAGGACGGTACCAGCTGCTCAATCTATTGAGAGGTCATTTCGACAAGCACCTAATTTCACGTTTTGGACATGTTAGTTGGCCGCCTAGGTCGAGTGATATCACACCTTTAGACATTTTTCTTTTGTGTTACGTAAAGTCCAAAGTCTATGCTGATAAACCAGCTACGATTCAGGTTTTGGAAGCCAACATTACGCATGTCATTAAAGCCATACCGGTAGAAGTCCCCGAACAAGTCATCCAAAATTGGACCCTTAGAATGGAAACCCTGAGGCGTAGTTGCGTCCAACATTTGAAGGAAATTTTATTCAAAAAATAAATGCCATAAAATGTCCTTTCAAATTACCAATAAAGGTTCCACACTTGATTTGAATTTTTATATTTTTTTTTTGTTCTGATAAAATACCTCAACATGGATCACCCTATATTAGATTAAAGGTCCTTTTCGATTTCTGAACCTAAAGCTCTACCAGCCTTTTTAAATCCGATTCTGAATGACCAATTGCCAACTCTGGTAAAATGTAACCTTATCGAGCAATGCTTTCACAAAGCCCCTACATACTTATAAACCTTCCGTCTGAGTTAAGATCCAGATGCCTTGCCACTGTAGAAGTAACATTTAAAATCAAATCTCTTTAAAACTCCGTACAGAAGCGACGAGTCTTCTGTACATACAATAATGCTCGTAGAGTATCGTTTTGATGGCTCTGTACGACTGTACGGTTCTTTACTTCTTAATTTGAGCAGTCATAAGTAAAAAGGATTTAAATGCAAGGCGATAAAATCCATGCATTCCATGAATTTTAATTTGAGGGAGGTCAATTTCCTCTGAATTTGTCGTC
The DNA here is from genome assembly GCA_963513945.1 of Hydrotaea diabolus. Lineage (NCBI taxonomy): Eukaryota > Metazoa > Arthropoda > Insecta > Diptera > Muscidae > Hydrotaea > Hydrotaea diabolus. Next base: position 78,598,110 of record OY740720.1, read on the forward strand.
TAGTTTGTCGTCACTTCATCTCATGCCCAAATGAGTGCAATAGCTATATTCAATCTTTACTATGCGCCATTCAACCCTTAAAATAATTTAAATCACAGCACGTTGCGTTGGTGCGACTTTAGTTTGCGACTTTGTCTTTGATGACGTCTGGCAATGAAATTATTCACATTTAAAGTCAAGGTACGTCACAACTGGGGACTGGTGGAACCACTACTCAACTTCATTGAGATGGGAAAGTGTTTTTGTGTTTGCCACTGAAATTCTGTTGATTTCATCCGGCTGACCGTAAGGCCATGTGAGACGACTTCATATAATCGTGCCTCATGGATACCAAAAACAAAAAAATATGAAGAGAATGGATGTTGTACTTGATATTTATCAATTCTTATTTATATTCATATGAATGAAGTATTGGTGTCAACAAAATCTTCACTTAGCTCCAAAATATATTTTCACGAGGGTAAGTAAACTCAGAAGAGGTTGCGATGAACGACTCAGAACTATTTTTCATCCGTCTTTTTATTTTTTGACAACTGGATTGAGAGTATAGTAAAGTCAACAAGGATAAAGTCGAGTGTGTCCGACTATAAGATACCCTACGCAACTCTTGTTATGAGAATATTGTGCGCCTCTGTTCAGAGTCGTTGGGCTAGGTCGGGCTTAAAACTCTTTTGTAACTTGTAGAGCTGGCAGAAATATTTCGTATGGTCTATATGGAACACAGAATAACCCAATTTCACTAGGTTATAGGTCGCACATAACGCACTATGGTTAATTTGAGCAAGATTAGATTCAGGATGCGGTTTTTAGAGCGACAGAATCTCAATTCGGCAGGGACGCCTATCTGAGGGCCACACACAGAGAAAAAATTAGTTGGAAATCGGCTGGAACTACTAAAATTCCGTTGTTATTCCAGATTTTTGGTTGCGGTTGTTTATAATAGTAATCGATATTCGGTTTGACATAACATAAGATGATAACTATAATCATCGTATTGTAGACGCAAGAAATTCATGAAACACATAAAATGTATCTAGTTGCCATAACTGGTGGTTGTGGCAACCAACATTTTGTTGTGTAACTGAACAGTGATGATGCTATCCAAACTTTCATCATAACCAAAAGCGAAAATATCGTAATCCTAATATTACTGCTTTAGCAAATCGTTAAATCTAATATATTCAGTAAAAATCTTTCATCATCTTTTCGTTTTTCCTTGAAATGACCCTCTCTACGCTTAATAGTTCTTCAAGTAAATAGAGAAACACCTTTTTGCTTTTACTGAAAATTTAAAAAAATTTCCGTTAAACAAATTCGGTATGTGGACTTCAAGATCGTATTCCCTACGGCTTCAGTTACAATTACTGAACGTTACAGAGCATTAACTAGCATTCTGTTGTGTTATTGGCATACTCGAGGTGCATGCAACATCAATTATTCGGTTGGCAAAAAAAATCGGTAGTGGCAACAAAACTGTGTGTAGTTAAAAACATTAACCGATATAATTCAGTTTTCCCCATAGTTAATTATTTGACACCTATAATATAGTATGCGAAATTTGATCACGATCGGAGTTAATTTGTGGTGGTGGGCCTGTTTCACCAGAGTAAATTTTTGTTCGCTCGTTACGCTGTGTGCGAAATGTGATCGAACTTAGAATACAGATTCTAAAATCGGGAATGGCATCCTTGGCATTTCCCTCAACATTCCCTTTGAGGATCAAGGGGAAATCTCTCAAATCGGTAAGGTGTGCACTACATTATTCCTTTACTCACTGCATACAGGGAAAAGATTTGTTGCCAGAACCGATTTTTTTTACCAGCCGACTGTTGGTGATTGTACGTAATATCCATGTATTCCATCTTTACAACCGAATGTTGATTGTGTACATACCAATTTTCGGTGGAGAGAACTGACACTTTTGGTTGAAGAAAACAAGTGTCGGTAATCATAACAGATTATGACGATTATTAAAACTTAATTTGTACATGTTTTGGTTGTTGGTTATAAGTACTTTTTTGAAAAAAATAATATTTTACCGCCTTGCAATGGGTCAACTGAGTAAAATAAATACGTCTTTGGATAAATATTTTGATAAGCATTGCAGCGATGCCTCAATCTGAAAAGAATTATTTAAGGAATATAACAATATTTATTGTCAAGCTTTGGGTGGTCGCAACTCACTCGAAATGAGTCGCCACCGAACAATATTGCCTGTTTTTTTTTCTTTTGAATAATAAGGAGGTCTATCTATGGCGAAAGTTCTGAATAAGTCTGAGTAATGTCGCTAAATTGCTGTTAAGCCTGTTTCTATATTCTAAAAAATAATTTTTTATTTATATTTTATTATTTTTATTTGTAGTTCGTTTATTTATAGGCAACTAGCTGACCCGGCCAACGTTGTTTTGCCTTCAAATTTTTTTTTCACTGAAAGTCTGGTTCAGTTGCCAAGTCGTGGTGGATTCATATTTTGATGAAGAAATGCAGTTGCACCGTGCAAATGACAGTTGCACGGGATACAAATTTTATTCAAATAACTTTTACTGGAGCCGAAATAATAGAATAAGGTATTCTGATCATTTTATTGAAATCTAAAAAAAGAATAGAACAATAAATGTTTTCAATTTAAGGCTGCACGATACACTTCATTTTTTGATTTCTGCATAAATAAATAGTGAGGACGGTTTCCCAACTCGAAAACATGCCCTGTGAAAAGCATGACATTTCCAGATCTATGCCGCACACTTCCAGCGGCATAAATCTTGAAATGACTTGTTATGGTCATCGCAAATGCAAGTTTCAGTGGGAACTGAAATGGCAAATCAGTTGAAGTCAAGGGAATTCGCGGAATTAGACATTCTTCTCCGTTGAACGGCCCTTTCACTATCACATTGTTCATTAGCTTTATCACAATCAGGCGAGTTTCATTACACAGTTTTGGTGCAGATTTCGTAGCAGAATGATGACAGATCCAACTTTAAGAAACAAATGATGAAGCCGCCAGGCATATTTAAAGAGTTTACGAACTCCACTGAATATTTGACGACATCGTCTTCGTTTTCAATGTGATCGATCGATTTGTATGAAAGCTATTCTCCCGGAATTTGATTTCAAATCGTCCAATTTAAGTCATTGAAATCAGTATTTTTCGCTAATAAAATGAAGCGTGCGCTCAACCAATGGTAGTTACGATGTTCGGACAAACATTAGTGATGAGTTCATCTTTGGTTGAAATAAATTGGCAAATGGTAGGTGCAATCGATATTAAACCACTGGAAGTATTTACTGGAATTTCTCCATTTACGATTCTCAGCAGTTCTTTTAAGAAAACTTCTGCGGTTCTCAATGGAATAGTTTTCACGTATCGCCACAAATAGGATGACTTCAGGCATGCATTTAATTCATCTCATTTCGGAATCACGGGTAGTGTTTGTCGGAAGTCGCCTGCCAACAGTATCCTCACGCTACCAAAGCGATTATTATTGTTGCGCAAATCTTTCAATATTCGATCGAGTGCTTCTAATGATCGTTTGTTCGCCGTCGTGCACTCATCCCATATTATCAATTTACAATTTTTCAACCCTTTTGCAATGGCTGATTGCTTTAAAAAGTTACCAATAGGATTTTCGTTGATGTGCTGGTTTAGATGAAGCTTTAGTGCTGCATGTGCGGTTTTTCCACCTTCCAACAGTGTTGCAGCAATTCCGGTAGATGCTAAAGCAATACCACTTTGAGCACGTATTGCTGCTAACATCAATGATAGCAGGAACGTTTTCACTGTTCCGCCGGGCGCATCAAGGAAAAATAGTCCAGCATTTCCATCATCGACAGCCTTTATCAGTTTATCATACGCACTCATTTGTTGTTTATTCAACAGTGGAATATTTGTTTGTATTTGTTGTTGCAAAGTTATTGTGTCGTAGGAACGCTCGCGTTCCAATTCACGATTTCATCTATAGGGTGATCTTTCAGAACAAACAGAAATATAAAAGTTCAAATCAAGTGTAGAATCTTTATTGGTAATTTGAAAGGACATTTTATGGCATTTATTTTTTGAGTATAATTTCCTTCACATGTTGGCCACAACTACGCCTCAGGGTTTCCATTCTGAGGGTTCAATTTATTGACACGCGTAATGTTCGCTTCCAAAACCTGAATCGTAGCTGGTTTGTCAGGATAGACTTTGGACTTTACGTAACGCCAAAGAAAAATGTCTAAAGGTGTGATATCACTCGATCAAGGCGGCGAACTCACCTGTCCAAAACATGAAATTAGCTGCTTTTCGAAATGACCTCCAAATAGAACCATTGTTAAGTTAACTGTATGGCAAGTGGCGCCGTCCTGTTGAAACCAAGTGTCGTCAAGATTAAGGGTTTCAATTGCAGATAGCAAAAAAATCGATATATTATATTGTTATTCATGGTTACGATCCGGCCATTATCATTTTTGAAAAAATATGCACCGATAACTCCACCAGGTTATAAACCGCACCAACCCGTGGTTTTCTCTGGGTATAATGGCACCTCTTGAACCTCTTCTTGCTTTTCAGCCCAAATGCGACAATTTTGTTTATGGACTTCGCCGTTGAGCCAGAAATGGGCCTCATCATTGAACAAAATTTTGGACGAAAACAGATGATCTTCCCGTTTCTCGACTAACGCTCATTTCCATAATTGCCAACATTTGAAGGAAATTATTTTCAAAAAATAAATGCCATAAAATGTCCTTTGAAATTACCAATAAAGACTCTTGATTTGAATTTTTATATTTTTTTGTTCTGAAAAAAGTCCTCTAGATGGATCACCCTAATAAATATATAAATGAAATGTGTTTTGTTACTAAACCATCATACCAAATATTTTTCAAATGCCGGTTTCATGCAAACTACACATAAATCATCAACAGACCATCGTAACCTAAAATTTTGTACCGATTGTCAGCCTTCAAGCTCAAAAAACAGTTTTGTTACGCCTCCTCCGCCCACACTCCAAAATTTCGATTATGAACAAACCCCCAGAAGGAAGTATCCAGTTTTCCCCAGTCTTTTCAAGTTTTAAGCGGTGTAGCAAAGCACATTTCATTTTTATATACTTAATGAAAAAAGAAAATTGAAAAAAAATCGAAAATAAACCTGTCGAAACACACTGGGTGGTAAAAATCAGACATTTTCAAATTTTGATATTTTGAAGTTCTTTTTTTATTTTTTTTTTAATTTTTTTTTTAATTTTTTTTTAAACCCGTGCTGAGAAAATACCTTTCCAACAAAGTACAAATCATCAAAATCGGTTTGGCCAATCTCGAGTTATGGGATTACATCGCTTCGGACACTTTCTTTCTTTTATATATATAGATATCGTTTGGAAGCATTAACCTTCAAGAAACTTAAACTGTCTGACCATTTTTTTATTTTTTTATGTTTATTGGGGATTTTGAAATATGATTTCGTCGTAAACAACGATTTTGTTGTAAAATAGAAACGTTAAATATTATAGTTTATATGTTGATGTTGGAATAACCAATATTATGTTACAACAGACAGCTAAGCAGGGCTTGGTCACTATAAAGAACTTATCTGTTGTCACCACTAATTATTGGTACCAAAGTTACGTATACATCACAATTGGTAGGTTGCCATAACCGTCAGTTGTCGCAACCAAGAGTTAAACTGAATTCGGTGAGTACAACTGTGCTATTGGCTGTGAATACCGTGATATGGTTGTAGCAACGATCATATGATATTTTGAATCACTTTTCCATCAACACTATGGAATGTTGGTTATTACAACAGAAATTCGGCATAGCCAACCGAATTTTTGTAGTTCGGACCGATTTCCAACCGATTTTTCCTAAAAAATGTTTAAGTATATTCCTTAAAGACAATCCCACAATTCCCAAAAAGTGTTTAAAAAGTATTTCGAAAAAGTAAAATCTTTTTGCAGTTTTATTTACAACGTTAATGTCCATCTAGGAATGCTATACATTTTTTGATCCCAGCTTTGCGATTGGAGAAATTAGGGCTAATTTTTGGATTTTACAAAAAAAAAATACAGTATTTCAGATGGCAATAGCACCAACAACAAGAACAATTTTGTATTTTTTTTTTGAATTCCTTCTCCAAGAACTTTCATGTAATATGAATATATAAGTACAAAAAAATACTAACCTCGAGCTTGAAGCCAACATTTCATAAACATTTTTATAAATATTTAATGGCTTATAAGAAATAATTCGGAACACATCACTTCACGGAATATCCTTATTATTCATATGCAAAGGGTTGCGTTTAAGGAACGGGATTTAATGTGTAAATTTTAAGTTGAGTTGTCTGTACGAAATTTAAGAAAGGTCGGATTTAATGTGTGACTTCCCGGATAACTTGGGCTCAAATGCTAATTGGCAAAATTATATAAATATTTTTATGAACCATGCGGAATTAACATCACATTTTATAGCTTTTCAAGCAATAAAGATACAAAGAAAGGAGCGACTTCACTTCAAGAAATTTGAAAAATATTGAGCCTTATATGTGGTTTCTAAAGTGACAATATTGGAATTCGAAAACAACTTTTCATCGAGGATATATCACGACATTTACTAAACTGTAAATTCATGGCACGATATAAACCAAATACCCTTATTACAGTCACCGTTGTCAAAATGAGATTACGGCTAATTTAGCCGTGATTCAATAAAAATACCACTAGTCGTATGTGGCACGAAGGATAAAAAAGTGGCACAAAAGACAAAAGTATCCCAATTAAAAGTGACATAAAAGTATAAAGGCGAGAAAAAGTGGCTTAATTGCCGCTTTCTTGGCACAACAGTGACACTGTCGGCCACCTTCGACTTAAGCTTTTTTTACTAGTTTAGATATGCCGAGTAATCTTTTCATAAATATTGGATTTAAGAAATTGTGTGGCAATTTCGCTTAAAGTCAATTCTATATCAACTTTTTTGGTATTTTAGTTTCGATGCCGTTATCGATACTTTTTGTTCGAGTGCTGTATCGCTACGATAGTGGCAAGTCACATGATAGCGGCGGCCAATTAAAGAAATCTTGATATGAGATAATCCTCGCTTGAGGAGATCAAAAATCGAAATACGAATGATTCATAATCCAAAAAAAGAAAATGTTTAACATATGATGTGATCTTAGTATATTTACGGATTTGGCTAACTTTATAATGGGTGATCCAACTAGAGGTATTTTTTCAGAAAAAAAAACATATAGAAATTCAAATCAAGTGTGGAATCTTTATTGGTAATTTGAAAGGACATTTTATGGCATTTATTTTTTGAAAATAATTACCTTCAAATGATGGCAACTGTATTATGGAAATGAGCATTTGGTGAGAAACGGGAAGATCCGCAGTTTTCGACCAAAATTTTGTTCAGTGATGAGACCCATTTCTGGCTCAACGGCAAAGTCAATAAACAAAATTGCCTCATTGGGTTGAAGAGCAACAAGAAGAGGTTCAAGAGGTGCCATTATACCCAAAGAAAACCACGGTTTGGTGCGGTGGAATCATCGGTGCATATTTTTTCAAAAATTATGATGGCCGAAACGTAACCGTGAATGGTACTCGCTATCACGCTATGATATCGATCGTTATGCTACCTAAAATTGATGCCCGTAATATTGACGACACTAGGTGTTAATAGGGCGGTGCCACTTGCCCTACAGCTGCTCAAACAATGAATCTATTGAGAGGTCATTTCGAAAAGCAGCTAATTTCACGTTTCGGACAGGTGAGTTGGTCGCCTAGATCGAGTGATATCACACCTTTAGACATTTTTCTTTGATGTTACGTAGTCTATGCTGATAAACCAGGTACGAATCAGGTTTTGAAAGCCAACATTACGCGTGTCGTTGAAGCCATACCGGTGAGAACAAGTCATCCAAAATTGGACCCTCAGAATGGAAACCCTGAGGCGTAGTTGCGGCCAACATTTAAAGGAAATTATATTCAAAAAATAAATGTCATAAAATGTCCTTTCAAATTACCAATAAAGATTCCACACTTGATTTGAATTTTTATATTTTTTTTGTTCTGAAAAAATACCTCTCGATGAATCACCCTATATTAATGGTTTAAATAAAGTGATTAAAGGTAACTCACATTTCGTATTTCCTGAGGCTGCAGATCGTAATTTTCATTCTCGGGAGCGAAGCAAATTATTTCGTAACGACAGGTCATATCTGAAATGAAATAAAACGTTAGCCAGTTTAATCAGACAACGCACAGTGGGATGATGTTAAGAAAAATGTAAATAATTCAACCGTTTCTAAACGGTTGAATTATTTACACTCGCTTTTGGGCGAAAAATCATATTTTCTGATGAGACCCATTTTCATCTCGGCGACTACGTTAACAAAAAAAAATCACGAACAAACAACACATATCGGTTAGATATCCGACATAACCTTGTTGACCTCTTACAAAGCGATAGGTCAGTCTGAAGCGAACTACGCAGCGAGGGTTAATGTGAGTACGACAGAGTGGAAACCAAATTCAGACTTGCCACAATTCCGTTCGAGAACATCAACAGGGTGTTTCCTTATGTCTTCTGAGGACCGCAGACACAAAAGCTTGTTGTCAAGCAGTAACTGCTTGGGTGTCTATATTAGTCATCCCAACCATGGACAGGATGCCTCCGCCCAGGCAGATCAGGTTCGATCTTCATGATCAATACAGAGAGAGGTCCAGCGTTACAAGGGAGAACTTTTAGATCGTCGAAACTATCAGGCAGTTCTGAACGACATTCACGCTGATGAAGTCACAGCAGCAGTATCCAGCTATAGCGTGAATGTAGTGCTAGGGGAACATCCCCCGGAGATTTCATCAGGTTCTGGTTGTGCCAAGGACGGACATTGTCACCAGGACATTTTGGATAAAATCGGTTCAGATTTAGACATTGCACACAAATATACATATGTTCAACCGATTTTACCAACAACTATGCCATTTTCTTACAAATTTTAATATGACATTAGTTTCCAAATCGGTTAAACATAGAACCCGCTATATTTTTAGTTGGCTTTTCTGAACATCCAAAGTGCAGGGTATAATATAGTCGGTTCTCTGTTATCTATGCTATTCCCTGCTGTGAGCCACGGCCAGCTAAATCACATAACAAATTTTAATTTGGGTCACCGCGCAGCATACAACCCAGACGCAATCAACGGACTCAACATTAGTACTATTTTATTCAAAAAGTTATAGGAAGCTATTTTTAACTTTAATTGTGTTAATAGTTTATAAAAAACTTAAGCAACATATTCAAAAAAATAAATATAGAATCGAACCCGAGATCTTCTAAATTGAAAGCGCGAAAGTAAGCATCAAAACTTCACACAATCAAAAGAACTTCTTACGAAGTGATTGAAAATAACTTCCGACAATTTACTTTAATTTACTAAAATTAAAATTGTATTTTCGTAGGCAATTGTGTGAAGATAACTTGAAAAGTAAGATTTACAGCAGTAATTCTCATACGTTTGGTGAGAACCTGGTCTTAAAGATTTAAGTTTTCCTTTCAACAATTGCTGCGAAGCTTTTGTGATGAAGGTCGTCACGGACCCGAAATCGAGATAAAAGCAGGTTTCAACCTTGAAAATCAATGTCACTTTGCCATTTTGTTAAACTTCTCTTCTATTTACATATAAAAAATATTGTTTACAAAAAATCTCCTGACAGAAACTCCCTCATACATACTTTTCGGTCGTAAGATAAATACTTTGAGATACAAGTATTACAAACGGAAAACAAGCTACAAGTATAAACACTCCCTCGTGGAGAGTATTAAACATTACGTTTTGGAAATTCTATGAATATCTAAGGTAGTGCCTGTGAGTGGATACAATTATTTTATATTATCTAAATAGTAAAAAAACATCAAAGCAATTAAAAATATGAGGGTTGCTATACTAAGTGTTGCCTGGCGCCATCTAACATTTCCATTGGAAAGTTTGACATTTTTTAGCATAAACGTACTCAGAACGTTTTGACGTACGACCATCATTTGTGTTTTTTACAGTGACTTGAAAAAATCAATTTGGCAAAAAAAATGGAATAAACTCGTGAACATTTTCGTGCGATAATTTTTCACAACTTTCGACGTAGATTATCACGACAAGAGTGCATCGATTAACTTAAATCTTTGTATGGCGATGAAGCAGTATCCTAGTCAATCGTAGCCGACGCTCGCTCAAAGACGAAGGTCGTGAAGGTCGTCCAAAAACTGATAACGCAAGATCGTCATGTGACATACAGTGAGATAAAGGCATCCTTGGGCATTTCTGTCACCCGCATACATTCGATATTGCATGAACACCTGGCCGTAGAAAAGGTTTGTTCTAGTTGGATCCCGCCCAAGTTGACAATCGCTCAAAAATGGCTCGTATCGATTGGTGCAAAGAAATTTTGGAAAAATACGATCGCGGTGCTTCAGAAGACGTTTATAAGATCGGCCCAGGTGACGAATCATGGATCTATGCGTATGTGCCCGAAACAAAACAGCAACGAACGTGTGGGTCTTCGAAGACCAGCCCAATTCCACGAAAGTTGTTCGCGGAAGAAGCACTTCGAAGCAAATGGTCGCCTGTTTCTTCGGCAAAACTGATCATGTGGCGACTGTTCCGCTTGAGCAACGTAGGACGGTCAATTCTGAGTGGTACACCACAATTTGTTTGCCTGAAGTCTTCGGAGATATTTGAAAAACGAACAAGAGAAGACGAATCATTGCGCACGATGACAATGCGAGCTCTCACACATCGGCTCAAACCAGCGCCTTTTTGAGCGGCCAAAACGTCGAATTGATGGGTCATCCGCCGTACAGCCCTGACTTGACACCCAATGACTTCTTTTTATTCCCGCACGATTTTCGTCACCAGAAGATGCTGTTGAAGCGTTCAAAAACCATGTTTTGGAGATGTCTCAATCGGAGCGGAAAAAGTGCTTCGGCAATTGGTTTGAGCGCATGCAAAAGTATATAAATCATGCTGGAGAAACAATACTCGTAAAACCATTTTTGATGATAAATACTCGTATTTTCATTATTAGGCCAGAAATATATATAGATGGACTCGTATGAGTGGACTTAGTTAAGTTGGAGACATTTATACATATACGAGGGCGACCGCAAAAGTAACTGGCCTAACATAAAAAGAACCGTTTTTTTTGGAATTATTATTATTTATTTTTCAAGATAATCTCCTTCCAACTCAATACACTTTATCAAACGTTTTTCAAGTTTTTTAATTCCATCCGAAAAATAAGATTTTTCAAGACCTTCAAAATATGCGTCATTTTCAGCAATAACCTCGCTATTGGACGAAAATGTTTTGCCACCGAGAAATTTTTTTAAATTTGGAAACAAGAAATAATCAGAAGGAGCTAAATCTGGACTATATGGAGGATGCGGAGCAATTTCAAATCGTAATTCGGCCAGTTTTTGTTGAGTTAAAAATGCAGTGTGTGAAGGAGCATTATCTTGATGAAAAAGAACTTTTTTTTCTAAATGCGGTCGTTTTATCTTGATTTCTTCACTCAACCGATCCAATAATGGACAATAATATTCACTACTCGTATTTATAGTTTTTCCTTCCTCAAGATAATCAATAAATATTATACCCCTTGCATCCCAAAATACTGTGGCCATTACTTTTCCTGCTGACTTAACAGTTTTCGCCTTCTTGGGACCACTTTTACTAGCTTCTATCCATTGTTTTGACTGTTCTTTGCATTCTGTAGTGATGGATCCGTGTTTCATCAACAGTTATGAATCGGCGCAAGAACTCTATTGGATTACGCTGATAAATCGCTAAAAGCTCCTCGGAATCGGCCCAACGGACGATTTTTTTGGGGCATAGTCAACAAACTCGGCACCGTTCTTGCGGATAGCTTTTTCATGTGGAGTTCATCATGTGAAATACCCCAAACTTGTTTTTCGTGTATTTTAACAATATCAGCAAGTTCTCTGAGCTTTATTCGTCTATCTTTAGTCACTTCATTAAATATTTTTCTAGTGTTTTCAATAGTAGTAGCAGTTTTCGGTCTTCCAGAGCGTTGTTCATCTGCCGTACTTGAACGACCCGTTTTAAATTGTTGAACCCAGGATTTCACGGTGGCGTATGATGGTGCATTATCACCATGAACAGAATCCAATTCATCTTTGATTAATTGTGGCGTTTAACCTTTCATATAAGTGTTTAATTACCGCACGAAACTCTTTATTTTCCATTTTTCAAAAATTATAAAACTTGTTTACTTCAATCACCTGTAACAAAGAAAATAATCATTAAATATTTCGGAAATTTTGACAGATGGCTTATAAAAGATTGCTTTTAAACAACAAAAAAAGTTGCTAGTAAAACAGAAAATGTGCCAGGCCAGTTAGTTTTGCGGTCACCCTCGTATATTTTTGAAATCCATTTAAGAAAACTTAAAAAATATACTGAAAATTATTGTTGGTAGAAAAAGACTACGTCTCTTCCCAGGTACTGGATAAATAATGAAATTCAAACTTGCTCAATCGATTAGTCTTTATGTAATACCTGGTGGTGGCTTCCATGTTATCATTGCTGACAACCGTGTGTTGTTCTCGCCGTCCTCGATGAAATCGGTGACTTTAATATCGGTCACATTACCCGGAGTGTATGCACGGCGCAATGTTTGGAACTGCTGCTCCAATGCAATCACGGAATATTTGTTTGTGGAATGCACAGCCAAAGCGGAAATGTTGTATGTTGTATTCGGCGCCAACTGGTCGATGGTGAAGAAGTTATCATCCGACTGCAAATAAACGGAATGTAAATCATTAAAAGTTCATATGCCATGCGGTGCAAACATAAAGGACGCATAAAAGAGCAGTATTGTGGCTTAAAACCCGAGTAGATAATGCCTTAATTTAGTATTCGCATCTATACTATATCGTGTATGCGTGCAGGTGTAAACTAATCCGGCAGTGGGCAGTATATAAATTGTTATTCCCTCCATCATAAAATGATATGTATGTAATTAGTTATTGTAATTGAAAAAGTTGAATTTTATATACTGCAAAATATTGCACATATTTGGCTCAATATTACATCTAAAGTCGTATGGTTTCTATGTGAAGGTTTTAATTAATATGAAAGTAAATATGTATAACAAATAATCGAAAGGAAAACTTTTAACAAACCCCTTCACCATAGGGAAATCAAAACAAAACACCTTGGAAGACCTCATTAACCATATCTAGCAGTGTGTGGATAGCGAAGGTCGACATTTGCATGATAGACTATTTATAACCATGTAATTTATAATATTCGCTTCTGTTCAATATAATTAAAATATATAATAAATTTTTCTAAGATTCATAGTATTTTTATTTCATTACCAAATAAGCAAATTACCGCGCTCCACCCTGTAATATGTGGTGATGGGAGAATCGATGTTCTCCAATTTCAATAATGCCTGTCCTTGACACAAAAAACTTGCTTGTTTCAAATGTCATCAAGTTCGATGTTATATGTTTCTTCTCGAGCTAAAAACATAAAATCGGATGAACATACACTCCTGCTCATCTGAATAGGTTCAGTAATCGTTTTGCGTTCAAAAGTTATCGTTTCAAGAAGTAGTGAAATGAATTTTTTTTTAAATTATGTCGTTTATAGACTAGCCTATCGGGAATTATTTTATAAAGAAAACATTTTGTAATCAATTTTAGGATTACTCGAAAAAAACACAGATTTGGTAACTCGCTGAAAAATGATGTATTTTTTGGGTCATCAGAATAGGTTCAGGAGCAAAAAATTAATAAAAACATAAAAATAAAATGTTTATTCATATTTTCACTTACAAACATAATAATTAAGACTATTTTGAACTTAATTAATAATGGGTACTCCCGCCCTTGTTTGAAATTACTTCATATATTCGATTTGAAATTAAATCATATAATTTTTGGATATATTAAAGACAAATTTCAGCCCAAGCTGTTTTTATGCCACGTATTAAGCACTCCTTATTCTCAAATTGTCTACCGGACTCGTATACTTTTCGTGACAGCATTCCCCACATGTTTTCAATAATATTCAGGTCTGGAGAATATGGCGGTCCCTCTAATAATGGCACATTTTCGCTATTAATCCACTGTTTTACGACCCGCGCAGTGTTAATGGGAGCATTATCATGCTGATAAGTCCACGTTATGGGTCCACAAATGTTAGAGAAGTACGGAAAAGCCTCCTCAATTACGGCTTTGTAGCTATTTGCATTCTTTCTAGATGTCAGAAATTGCAGCTCACAAGTTCCATAATAGGAAATGGCTCCCAACACCATCACACCACCTTCACAACTATGATGACGAGCCAAATGATGTTCTTCCTTTCACAAATCATGGAAGTAGAAGTTATATCCATCCGGACCGTCTAAATTAAATTTGTTTTCATCAGAAAAGACTACACTTTGCCATTCCTTGTTCCAGGTCATATGCTGACGACAAAAGTAAAGTCGTGCTTCCTTGCGAGTGCTGTTAAGCGGTGGCTTTTTCATTAGTTTTAGTCGTTTTAGGTGACTGGCACTGCGAATAACACGTTTTACTGTAGCCAGACTAGCACTTACACCAGTTTTGTCCTTTATTTTTGAAGCAGAATCATGCGAGTTAGAAGCAGATCTGATGATGGCTCTCTTATCAGCACTCGTAGTGGCTCTGTATTTACCTCCTTTCATATTTTTTCCATATGTGACGCGCAAAATAGAAAGGGACCTAAGGGTAGAAACCATTTTTATTGTATACGTGTATCTTTGGTGTACCATCACTTTCATAAAACGCGCATATCTCTGTGAGGGAACACTTTTGGGGCATGGGATCGGTCTCATTCGATGCTCATATGTTGTCCACATCAACAAAAAAAAAAGTGAAAATTGATTTTTTTTCCCTTAGGTCCCTTTCTCTATGCGCTGTCACATATTCTGATTCATTCCGTAAATAAATGCTGACAACATTTTGGCTTCGTCCAATTTTTGTTGCTATATACCGATGATTTAGGCCGCATTCACTAAAGGCTTTAATTTTGCCCTTTTCTTCGTCCGTCACTGATTTACCTCGACCCATTTTTAAATTAAATTGTGCCAAATACTTAAAAAAATATTAATTCAACAAATTATTATGCTTTGACTACCGCTCACTAAGAAAAAATAAAGGTTTTGATTTCGAACCTATTGTGATGAGCCAAAAAATTGCTATGTTTCTACCGAAGAATAAGCTAAAAACAATGCAAGCAAATAACGGTTGCTTTTTACCGTTAGATTTTTCTCCCAGTTGAGTGCATAAGTACATATATAATCTTGCAATGGACAGAAAAAAATTTGGTGTGCATATAACACAAATTGAGAAATCCAACATTTAATGTTTCAAAAACTCTAATCCTATTCAGATGAGCGGCAGTGTATGCGTGCAAGATATAACTAGTTCTGAACCGATTTCCTACAATTTCCATACCTTCTTGATGCTTGGTCCAAATAACTGACTTGTGCCAAATTTTATTAAGAATGAATGCAATATGAGATTCCTAGGACCCGAACTTTCAATTCTGAGTGGTATACAACCATTTGTTTGCCAACAGTGTTCGAATAAATGAGGAGAGATAATAAGAGAAGACGGATCATTTGGCAGTACGACAATGCGAGCTCTCACACAGCAGCTGAAACGATGAGCTATTTGACCACTCAAGATGTCGAATTGATGTGCCACCGACCGTACAGCCCTGATTTGGCACCCAACGATTTCTTCTAGCATCAAGAAAAAAATGCGTGGTTAACGTTTTTCATCGCCCGAAGCAGCTGTGAAGCTTTCAAAAATCATGTTTTGGAGGTGTCTAAATCGGAATGGAAAAAGTGCTTCAAAAATCGGTTTGTGCGCATGCAAAAGTGTACTGATCTTAAAGAAGAATATTTTGAAAAACAATTAAACCATTTCCAATAATAAATTATTGTGTTTTAATTGCCGGACTCGAATTGTAAAAAGCAACCCTCGTACGAATGAACAAATGTGTGTGGGTGCTACATGTCTAAATTTGAACCGATTTTTTTCAATTTCAATAGCGTCTGTCCTTGGACCAAAAAACTGACTAAAAATTCATGAAGATAGGAAAACAATTACGCCCTTAACTAAAATTACAAGCTTCAGTTGGGCGGACGGAACGAAGACATCGTTAAATCTAATAAGCAAGTGGTTCTGAGTCGGTCTGTACACTTTAAGTTGGGTCTAGCTGAAATATTTTTGGTAGTTACAAACATTTGCCTTGAATCTAACTTATAGAGGATGGTCCAGTCATAATGCGCGAAGTTAAATGTGAGTCATACCTTAGAGTCAAGTTTTTGCCCAACCTAATATGACTTTTCTTTGTTTCAGTATTTGACAAATTCAACCATGGAGAGGTACACAACTGAGCAGCGCGTTAAAATTGTTTCAGCCTTTTACGAAAATGGGCGTTCAAATAAAAATGCATTTCGTGCACTTTGTAATATTTTTGGTCAGCATAAACGACCAAATGTTTCCACAGTGGATTCGTTAACAAGCAGAATTGCCGCATTTGCGCAAATGAGAATCCAAGAGTGATTGTTAAAAAGACAATTTATCCACAAAGAGTGACTATTTGCACCAAACCGCTCCGGTTTATGGGCTGGCGGTATTATTGGGACTTACTTCTTTGAAAATGAGGTCGGCCAAGCAGTTACCGTAAATGGAATTCACCAGAAATTGAGAATATGGACCTGGAAGATATGTGGTTACAACAGGATGGTGCTACACAGCCAACGAAACAATAGAACTTTAGAGCGAGAAATTAAATGGCCGTTTTATCTCACGCCGTGGCGATGCTCATTGGACGGAACGATCATGTGATTTGACCCTGCTGGACTTCTGTCATTGGGGCTATTTAAAAGATAACGTGTATGTCAATAAGCAAACCACAATTCCAGGGCTAGACGAATAAAATAATTCTGCACATTAACGTCATGGAACATCGATTATGTCTCAGAGTCATTGAAAATATGGACCATCTGATAGAGGTATGCCAGTGAATCTATGGCGAGCATTTGGCCTATATTTTGTTTCACACATAACTGTCATAGAATCTTCGACCATGATAATATTAAGATAATTCTCTGAAAACTGTTTGTATTATTTACAATTAACATCGTGCGTTTTAGTGGGACGATCGTTTAAGTACTAATAAAAAAAAGATAATAAATAGAAAACTAGTAAAAAAGCTATAGTCGGGCTAGGTCAACTACACTACTTAGTAGGGACATAAATACTGTTACAACATTGAACACACCCATTTCAATAGTAGAACTGAACATACCCCGTTAATGTCATATGGGTTTTGAAAGCTAACCTCAATAGCGTTAGTCTGTAACGGGATTTTAAAATTGTTTCAACTTTCATGATGAGTGGTCAGATAATGAGAACCGTATCGCTTTAATGGCGATTTTCAAGTGTGAAATGAAAAAAGCGATATTTTCAAAACGCTCCGGCCACTAGGGATTAGCCGCATGTTCGTCAACCGATGCATAAAACTGTTTGAGGAGACTGGAGATGTAAAAGACCGCCACCGGACCGGGCCGCCCACGCTCTGTTTGAACACCGCATGTCATCAAAGCCGTTAAATCAAGAATTCACAGAAATCCGTTCCGAAATCAGAAAATCATGGCCTGTGAGATAAATATCACGCAAAAGTCCACGAGTCGAATCATTTAAAAGAACTTGGAACTTGGGGCTTTTAAATGGCGTATTGACTACAGCTTTAAAAAAAATAGGATTGAAAAATGCAAACGTCTTTTGGTGAAGCACGCTGATAACTTGCACAGAAAAATTTTGTTCACCGATGAAAAAAATGTTACCGTTCAGGAAAAATTTTACAAGCAAAATGATAGAGTGTATGCGCAATCATCTAAGGAAGCATCTGAACTGATCCCAAGGGTGGAAAAGGGTCATCACCCAGCTGCAGTCATGGTTTGGTGGGGTGTCTCTTCAGAACTGCAGGTTTCTTGAATTGAGATCATTTAAAAACTAAAATACGGAATCATGATTTACGGAAATTCATTTAAAGCTGTATAAATAAAGTAGGAAAGTCTACAAATAATGTAAGTTTTTTTATAAAAACATCTTAAGAACAGAATACAGTTCAAATAATTATTCTTAAGGCGATTTTTTTTGTTTATTTTTGATAAAAGTTAAAGTCGAAAATACTCGTTCACTAAAGGTTGATGTTGGACTTGCAGTCTACAAAGCATCATATAAATTATTTAACTTTTCTGTTTTCTTGCCTGTTTTGTCAAAAATGCAAAATCATAGTATAACGTATTTCTTTCGATTTTGTATGCTATTAATAGTTTTATTGAAATCAAAGAATAAACTACTGGAGCTTCCAGTTACGTTGCTCATATCCAAATCATAGCAATTTTTTCAAATTGTTGAATAAAAATTTCTGTGTTGCCTCAGCTTCTAAGAGTCACAGTCTTTAGACAATTCTTTTGTGGCTATCACAAGTGGCTTTAAGATCAGACTTAATAACGTTAATTGTTCTATTTCGTTGGATGTAAATAGACTCAATGTAAAGTCTAACAATGCATGATTAACGCATTTATGTATGCGAAGGAACTTGTCTATCATGTCTGACAGTGAATTCCATATAATTCTAACATCAGAGACAAGTCGGACCTCTTTACCTTCTTGCTTTTGAACAAACGAATGTAGCTTATTTTGCTTAATGGACGACTTGTTCAATTTTTTTATGCATCTTTTAAGTTTGTTCATTACATCATGCATATTAACATTTAATTCCAAACTAGAATCTATTTCCATAAAATCCTTCGCTTTCAGTGCCTTAAGGAAAATTCTCACCTTTCCCTTTATCTTATTCGTCATCATCACCAGCTGTTGAATCTTTCTTTGCATATATGGTATCGACAAGACACAAGTGAATCGCATGATTTTGACAAAGCTGAGATTCTGGGAAAATATCCATGCCATATTTTTTCATAACTGAAGCATCGTAATGTGTAGAAGCTATCACTTATTTTTCAAAGTCAACCTCGAATTCGCAGAACGCTATTGTGTACTATAAAGTAAAATATTACTCAATCAGCTACTTTAGAAACCGGTAACCCGACACACAAAAACCTTTTTACCGGAAAATGACGATTTCATAAAAACCAGCCGACGGTTTTGGCTGCAAAAACCGGTTAACCGGTTTCCGGTTACGGTTTTCGACACTCTAATGTGAGCATCGGTGTATAAGTTTGTTCAACCGATTTTACCACAAACAATGTCATTTTCTCACAAATTTAAAAATCACATATTTTTAGATGGCTTTTCTCAACATGCAAAAGTTCCGGTTACGGTTTTGGACACTCTAATGTCAGCATCGGTGTATAAGTATTTTTTACCACAAACAGTGTCATTTTCTCACAAATTTAAAAATTACATATTTTTAGTTGGCTTTTCATTTCACAACATGCAAAAGTACTAGGCCACGCCCGACTTTACCTTTTTCTAGTTTTGTTTTGCGGTTTGCATACTCAAAGCTAAGTAGTATTTTTATGCCACCCAAATATAAGAAAAATTTAGTCGTCGTCTTAAATATTATTTTGTATTGGATCTTTTTTGATTAAATGAAAATGTCAACCAACATTTTTTCAAAGCATAAGCCACAATCCTAAAATGGTATAATTATTTCTATCAGGTCAGAAAACCAGAACTAAAATCTATAAGAAACATAAATGTTGAATTGGCATTTGTATGGTTTAATTTTTTTTGTTACAATTGCCTTATCATACCAAGAATGTTATCCCTTCATCTTCGACAGCAAGCCCAACTTTGTTAAGCATGAGCAACATGAATTATGTATTTATTTCATTTTTTTTTGTCAATCGACCTAAGTTTATTTTAGAAACTGTTCTAAAGCCAGTTGTTTGTGTTTCGCTGACACAAAACCAACACATCACCACAAAGTTTTTGCTGTGATTGACGAAGACATTGGCGTCCTTGAACCATCGATGTTCGATATACAAATTCAATTCATATCGTCTGCTGTGGTTTGTGTACTTCCATTAAAAAAGGATTTGCATATTTTGTAGGCAAATCAATGATTGATAGAAACGTTTAGGTTTTAGGTGGGCAGTTGGATTTCGATTGGTTTGTGTAGATGAAAAAAATAGTAAAATACAAAGACGTTTCTTGACTGTCCAGTGTACGTATGGCTAAATGCCGGCAAATGTGCCAGTAATATTGGCAAAACATTTAGACATGCTGGCGTATATCTCATACAGCGTTTTCCCAAATTAATAAATTTACCCCTTGTACAGAACACTGGAGAAAGTCTTAGTAGAGTAAATCCTCCCAACATAACGATTGGCAAAATAAATTAAAGGAGACCTTGAAGATATTTCTAATTTGGTACACTGTTGTAGTTCAAAAAGTTCATCAGAATCGAAACTTTTCAATTATCACTGAGTATACGCGGGTCCGATTTCACATAGGGTTGTGGCACAACCCCTGATATTCAGAAATATTAAAATGACAACATCAAATAAACCTCAAAGGGCCAGGAACTTCAGATTTAGTACACTGAGGCAAAAGATTCATCAATTTGATAAATTCGTACATCAATTTGACGAATCTAGACATAACCTACGAGTACTACACTTTTTCTCAATTTGATGTAGAAAATAATTAAATTTCAATAATACTTAAATTCCATACATCGATTTGTTGAACATTGTATAAGTACATCAATGCAATGAAAATTGTACATCAGGGGGAGGAACAATGTTCATCCACATGACAAAAAACTTATTTTAATCTGATTAAAAGGTACATAAATTCGATAAACACTACACTAAATTTAATTAAATTATACATCAGTCTGATAAAAAGGTACATTAATTTGATGAACAGTGTGCCTTTATTTAATAAAAACTGATGTAACTGATTTGAAACCATTAATCTACTTGACATTTCATTCAATAGAGACCTAAACTACAAACAGCAGTCGAAGAGACCATAAGTTGCGAGCAGGTATGTCGGCATAATTTCAGTAAACGCTTCGTCACCATCATCAGACTTCAAGCAACGAATGCGCTAAACCACAATCAGTGTGTACACTTCTAAGATCAGCAGATTCGCATTTAACGAGAACTGCTGACAGTAGTTATTCACTGAACAAATACTTAAGTAAACGCAATAAAAATCCCTCGTATATGAATGTATTTATATTTGGTCGCCTGTTTTGCACACTAACATTAACAAAATTAAATGGTTTTCAATTTTTAATTTTAAATTTGAATCGGCTGTAAAAAAAGTCTTGAACATTTTTTAAAATTTTTGGTTTTATTGGAAAGATTAAACTTCGCATTTAATAATCAGACCATTCGCTTCGCCCAATGGTCTGAAGATTGTTTGGCAGGAGCTAAAGAATTTTACCGAAAAATCGTGTTTTCAGATGAAGCTCATTTTCATCACGCTGGCTATATTAAAAAGCTAAATTGCTGCATATGGGGCTCAGAGAACCCATATGTGACTATTGAAAAGCCAATGCATCTACAACAATCTATTGGGCCATTTTTCTTTGAAAATAAGCATGGAGTCAACGGTGAGCGTTAATGCGCCGTGCCCAACGAATTTTAGTTTGCAGAGAATGACATGGACGACATTTATTTTTACTAGACGGGGCCACATGTCACACAGCCAACGCTACCATCGATATTTAAGCACTGTTTTTTGAAAATCGAATAATCAGCTGAAATTGTGTTGTCAATTGGACGCCTCGGAGCTGTGATTTGAGCCCACCCAGTATTATGGCTTTATAAGTAAGAACAAACATATCCATTAATTATGGAACACAGTTTCGATCAATGCTTCGCAGTAGCACATTCTGTCACTCGAATTTTTCAAGATCTTGTCCTCTCTGGCATAACATTGGCCTTCCACCGTTCCCCACAGCTCCGAGGCGGCCAATTGACATAGACAAAACGGCTGATAACACGATTTAGAAATTTGAAGCTCAAAAGAACGATTGTGGAAGTCGGCTTGAACCAGAGGTCATCCAAATCAATGTCTTCAATTTAAGAAAAAACAAGTTAAGGTCAATTACATTATACCCTGTACATCTATATGTTCAGAAAAAGGCAGAAAACAGATTTTTGGAACCCCATGGATGGCGTCTAAATTTACATAGATTTTACATGGGGCTGTATCTTACTCCGAACCGATATTCTCGATTTTTAACAGCATCTGTCCTTGGCATAAGAAACTCTAAATTGTGTAAAATTTTATCAAAATTGGATGTAATATGTGGCTTCTAGAGCAAAAAAACATAAAATCGGAAGAACATTTGTGTGGGAGCTATATCCAAATATTAACCTATTTCTTCAATTTTAATAGCTTTATCTTTGGCCCAAAACACTTGCTCGTGCTTAATTCCATCAAGATTGGATATAAGGTGTGGCTTCTAAAGTTAAAAACAGAAAAATAGAATGAACAGATATGTGGGAGCTATTTCTACATCTGAAGCGATTTTCTTCAATTGATATATTTTGGCTTTGGGTCCAAAAAATATTTCGTGCCAAATATTATCATCTAATTCTGATAACAGCGAAAAACAAAAAAAAATCGCATGAGAATATACGTAGAAGCTATATCTAAATCTGGACCGATTTTCTTACATTCAAATAGCTTCTTCCTTGAACCAAAAAAATTATTTCTGCAGAATTTCATGAAAATCTCACAGCAATTGCGACCTTTACTTTGCTTAAAAGCTTACGATGGATGGACAAACAGCCAGACATCGTTAAATAATAAGTTCAAATATTTTTGGTAGTTATAAACATTAGCCATGAAACTTATCCTGTTGCACAGAGTGCATTGTGTATATAATGGGTGATCCAAGTAGGGATATTCTTTTCAATAGCCTTTTTTTGACAGATCCCGTGTGAGTCATGCTGTCATGTCATTTTTGTTTAGTAGTCTTACGCCTGAACAACGTTTACAAATCGTTCAACTTTATTACGAAAATTCACGCTCTGTAAGGAATTTGTTTCGTGCGTTTTCGAGCCAAATTTTGTCCAGCGATGAGGCCCATTTCTGGCTCAATGGCTATGTACTTATAAACATGCAAAATTGCCGCATTTGGGACGAAGAGCAACCAGAAGAGATTCAAGAGCTGCCACTTCATCCAGAAAAATCAACGGTTTGGGTCCCACAAACCATCGGTCCATATTTCTTAAAAATTGTTGCTGATGAGAACGTAACCGTCAATGGCGACCGTTATCGTGCCATGATAACCGAATATTTGATGCCTGAAATTGAAGCCTGTGATTTAGGCGACATTTGGTTTCAACAAGACGGCGCACTTTCCACACATCGCTTCAATCAATGGATTTATTGATAGAACACTTCGGTGAGCAGATAATTTCACGTTTTGGGCCGGTCGATTGGCCACCAAGATCGTGTGATATCACACCATTAGACTTTTTCCTGTACGGATATATAAAGTTTGAAGATAATGCGGACAAACCCGCTTCGATTCAGGCTTTGGAGCAAAACATCACGCTTTCATTCGCCAGTTATCAGTCGAAAAGCTCGATTGAGTCATCGAAAATTGCACTCAACGGTTGGACCATCTGAGACGAAGCCGCGGCCAACATTTGATAGACATAATCTTAAAAAAAATAAATGCCAAAGAATGTTCTTTCAAATTATAATAAACATTCCCCATTCAATTTGAATTTTCTGTGTTTCTTCTTAAAAAAAAGTAGGGAACCTCGAAATGGATCACGCGTTATTATGCGAATATCTAAAATGGACGGATAGGTAAATTTGTGTGAAAGTTATTGAAAGCAGTATGGCCATATTTTCGATGTTCAATTCTTTAGGCATTTTTGAAACAAATAATCCGTCGTGCTAAATTTAAACGGGATTAATGACCCCTTTCTAAAGATATCGTGCGTACAGCCGCAGAGACAAACATGTTTCAAATGACTTAAAATCTTGTGAAACTGATTTGCTCAATACATTTCAAACACCTTTTAATCCTACTAAATATTATTTACCCTCTTACCCAGTAGGGTGAGGATATTACTTATTTAAGATGAGCTTAACGACAGAAAATTTTAAAATTAGCCTCGTCCTTTTTTAGATAACTAGGTATTTAAATAAAACCGTAACCGGGTTGTTATTTATATTTCAAGTCCTGACAATATTAGTGTTCCCAGATGCAAACTGGAACTTCTATTGGAAACTTCGACATTTTGTAGCATAACTTCACTCAGAACGTTTTGTTATTTGAGGGCGAATTGTTTTGTTTACAGTGTGTTGAAAAATTCATCTCAGTCAAAAAATGGAATTATCCCGTGAAAATTTTCGTGCGATAAATTTGTACGATTTTCGTCGTGGGTTATCGAGAAAAGTATGTTTAAACTAACTTGTTTCGACTTTTGGCGATGAAGCACCATCAAAAGCCACTGTTAATCGCTGGTACCAAGAGTTCAGACTCGGACGCCGTTCGCTCCAGGATGAATTTCGTGAAGGACGTCCAACTTCGGTCACTTTGCCAGAAACCATCGATGCTGTGCGTGAACTAATTAAGCAAGACCGACAAATCTAACAAAAGATTGAGGCATCCTTGAGCATTGGTATGACAAGCATCAATAAGATATTGCATGTTCATTTGGCGGTGAAAAAAAAATGTTCTCGTTGCATCCCACATAATTTGATGAATGCTCAAAAAAAGGCTCGTATGGATTGGTGCAAAGAGATGTTGAAAAAGAATAACTGCGGTAGCTCAATGGCAGCTCGATATTTTGTCACAGGAGACAAATCACGGATCTATGCATATGAACCCGAAACAAAACAGAAATCGACCGTATGGGTCTTACAAGACGAGCCAAATCTAACAAAAGTTGTTCGTGGAAGAAGTACATCGAAGCAAACAATTGCGTTTTTTTCGGTATAGCCGGCCACGTTGCCACAGTCCCTTTAGTGAAACGTAGGACGGTCAATTCCGAGTGGTATACAACCATCTGTTGGCCGACAGTGTTCGAAGAAGTGAGGAAAGATAATAAGAGAAGACGGATCCTTTTGCATCACGACAATGCGAGCTCTCAAACATCAGCTGAAACGATGAGCTATTTGACCACTCAAGATGTCGAATTGATGGGCCATCCACCGTACAGCCCTGATTTGGCACCCAACGACTTCTTCTTATTCCCTAGCATCAAAAAAAAATGCGTGGTCAACCGTTTTCATCCCCGAATCAGCTGTTGAAGCGTTCAAAAATCAAGTTTTGGAGGTGTCTCAATCGGAGTGAAAAAGTGCCTCGAAAATTGGTTTGTGCGCAGGCAAAAGTATATTGATCTTAAAGGAGAAAAACAAAAAAACCATTTCCAATGATAAATTATTGTGTTTTTATTGCCGGCACCCTTATGTAAGCCGGATCAACCGAATAAAATTTGTTTCCTCTTTTTACTTGCACATTTTTCGTCGAAACAGTTCTAATTCGTACGAAAATATACGTTCGGTTTGATAAAAGTGCATCCTGATATGCAGTTACACCGCTGCGTAGGCCTATGTCAAAACTAGCAATACAACAGAGAGAGCCAATGTAGTAATTTAGTACAGGACACAGTTTTAAAACCTACTGCCGCTTTAATCGAAATCACAAACTTCGTATATTCTCCACACCACACGTAGAGAAACTATATGGTTACTATACGGTCACGACAACAATTAATATTCTTTGCAATTATTGTTTTTTGAATTTTATTTTGACAATAGTATGATTGCGGCAATATTAATATTGTTGAAATGTTACAATAGTATTATTGCCAATCAAAATATGGTTGTAGCAACAATATAAATATGGTTCTCGGGGAAAAGTATTGTTTTTTGGGTTTTATGTTAAAAATACTATGATTACGGCAAGCATACCGTATGATTGTGATTCTAAAAAATTTGAAAATGTTTTTGATTGATCCGAGTCTCATAAAAATGTACTTGATAAAAATCATAGTATGGTTGAGTGGGATCATACTATGGTTGTAGGGATCATAACATGGTTACGCGTAAATGACACTATGGTTGTGGGTATCATACTATGGTTGTATGTGAAACATCATGGTTGTGAGGATCATAGATTGTTTGGGTAATGTAAATCATAATGTGGTTGAGGGAATCATAGTTTGGTTGTGTCATATTCCTATTGTTGTGAGAATCATCATATTGTTGTGCCTCAACCAAATACATAACAACAGTGCATTTGTCTTTGTACTTATACATGTTCAAGGCTTTGGTAAGGATTGATTTCGCAACCCATTCATACTTTCCTCGAATATGTGTACTTAAATCAAAAACTATTTGTGAACTTCATAATTTATGGACTTACCAGAAAGACAAAGTACTTTTCAGTTTCGTTGGCCAAATGCATTTTAATGACAAACACCACCACATCCTCGCTGTCGTCTCCTGTTGCTGCTGGTGACGGCGTTGTGTCAATCGTCGTTGGGTCCGTAGCCGTCGATGACGACAAAGTTGTCGTCATTTCCGTTTCCTCTGATCTGTTGTTAACATCCACGCTTTCGTTTAGCGTATGTAAATTCATCATGAAATGTAAACTGCTTTCATCGCGGCAAATTAAATCTAAAGTGTAGTTCTCGTGGACACGTTTCACTGAAGTGGCATTCTGCTCGGAGGTGGAGTTCAATTTCGTGCAGTAGCCAACGCACACTTCAAGGGGCTGTAAATAGAGGTATACAAAGAGGTACTTAACAATAAAAAGTATTTATTAAAGGGTAACATTTGTGGAGTGATGGAAGTTTTCTTAGATATGGCTAAAGCAGATGAGTGCTACCATTAAGTAAGCGATTTTTGTACTCAGAGGGAAATACAGAGTGACCTAATTGCTGATTCAGTAATGGCAGTATTTGCAGCAGGAAGAACAAAATCGTAAAATATCCATTGATGAAATGTAGTGCAGAACTTGAAGTTTAAAGGAACTCCACATGAACATGAAATTTTCTGATTAATAGTTTAGATTAAAAGCTCTGAGTAAAACCAACGAAAGATCCACATCCTTATTATCTACTTATACATCTATGGTCGATATTTCCATGTTAGTAGCCGTGAACACAGTGCACAGTTTGATAAGTAGTCATGCAACTAAACTGAGAATGGAAGCTGTCAAAACGAGGATGACAAAAGCGTGTCCTGCACCTACCTACTCGTACAAGATAAGAATGGCTACGTACAATAGAAAGTATTATAAAATTTCCAATAATTCGAGGCTGCTAGAGCTAATGACGTCGGCTGGGAGCTACGTATATCTCAATCAAAAGCGATTTTCGTCAAATTAACCAGCATCTGTGCTTTATCCAAAAAGCTAACTTTTGGCAAAAGTCATCAAGATTGGATGTAAAATGTGGCTTTAAGAGCGAAACAATGAAAATCAGATGAACTTTTTTAAATCTGAACTGATTTTCCTTCATTTTATAAGCGTCCGCCCTTCATCCGCAAAACGACTTCTGCAAACTTTCATCAAGATTTGACAATAATTTTAGTTTGATTACAAGCTATATATGAACAGCAGATGCACGGACAGACAAGCATAGTTTGAGTCTATGAATACACTTGATGGTAGATCCAACTCTAATATAGGGTTATCCATCTTGAGGTAGTTTTTTAGAACAAAAAAATATAAAAATTCAAATCAAGTGTGGAATCTTTATTCGGTATTTTAAAGGACATTTTATGGCATTTAGTTTTTGAATATAATTTCCTTCAAATGTTGGCCGCAACTACGCCTCAAGGTTTTCATTCAGAGGGTCCAATTTTGGATGACTCGTTCGAGCATTTTGACCGGTATGGCTTTAATGACACGCGTAACGTTGACTTCCAAAACCTGAATCGTAGCTGGTTTGTCAGCATAGACTTTGGACTTTACGTAACCCCAAAGAAAAATGTGTAAAGGTGTAATCACACTCGATCTAGGCGGCCAACTCAACACACCCAAAAAGTGAAATTAGCTGCTTTTCGAAATGACCTGTCAATAGATCCATTGTTTGAGCAGCTGTATGGCAAGTGGCACCGTCCTGTTGAAACCCATTGTCGTCAAGATTACGGGCTTTAATTTCAGATAACAAAAAGTCCGATATCATAGCGCGATAGCGAGCATCATTCACGGTTACGTTTCGGCCTCCATCGTTTTTGAAAAAATATGGACCGATGATTTCACCAGCCCAGGTTTTCTCTGGGTATAATGGCACCTCTTGAACCTGTTCTTGTTGCTCTTAAGCCCAAATGCGGCAATTTTGATTTATTGACTTTGCCGTTAAGCCAGAAATGGGTCTCATCACTGAATACAATTTTGGTCGAAAGAGCGGATCTTCCCGTTTCTCACCGAACGCCCATTTCTATAATACAGTTGCTAACATTTAAAGGTAATTATTTTCAAAAAATAAATGTCATAAAATGTCCTTTCAAGTTACCAATAAAGATTCCACACTTGATTTGAATTTTTATTTTTTTTCACCCTATATTTTCTGTAGTTACATACTTTTGGAATGAAACTACATTCTTATACGTTTCACAGAGTGGTGCAGGATTTAAAAACATATTGGACGCCAATTCGTATCGTGTGAACGGCTCCTTATGCTTTACGTGTTGTTTTGAAATGTTGATAAAGTTCGACGTACATAAACAGTTATAGCGTTATATAGACCATATGATGTTGTTCACAGGTCGGTCATATGTAAAGCCCAGTATAGAGCAGAACGTAATATTTCTGTTTTATAAGAGATATGTACGCATTAGGGTTGTCATCTATATATTGCTATGGAGAAAAAACTAATTTAAAAGTATTAAAAAAAGTGCAACATACCGGCATAAACCATAGAATGCCATAGAAGTTATTCTATGTCAAACCGGATAAAAAAATGTTCACGCGTCTCCAATTTTTCTGAACATTTTAATATATACAGGGTGATTCAATCACGACTGGATAAATTTCACCAGCGTATTCCTTGGCTCATTTCATCAAAATATGTTCATTTACGACCATGCCCGAGAATGCAAGGGAGCTAAATGGCAGCGGTTTAAAAAATTTCGGATTGGCATTCGGAGGGTAGGGTACTTGCATTTCAATCAAATAGTCAAAACTTTGGAACGGTAGGATCTCTGGGCTTCGTTTAGATAATTTTCGAAAGGTAAGAGACAAGGCTATCTTTTAAGAGAAATTGTTTAGAACAATTTTACCCTAGTAACCTCGACCACCAATCCGAAAATTTTTGAATCGCTGTCATTTCGCCCTTTTGTATATTCGGGCATGGACATATTTTCAGAAAATGAATCATCCTGTACAGTATTGTAGACATTATGCGAAAACTAAAATTGGCAAAATGTTAAAATGCATGGGGATACCACAAAAAAGCGTTTTATCTACTTTTTTATACGTCGCATAAATTTCATTAAAACTGGGTCATTTGTGTGGGAGGTACCACGAGAGCCTTCGCGATGAATCAAATTATTTGTAACCAAAGTAAGATTATAACTCTGTTTTTAATTTTGAGCTAGATCACATGAGTAACCTTAAAGATATTATAAGAAAGTGAACAGAATGGTGCATTTGTATGGGAGCTACCAGAATGGCACCACTTTTTGTATGCGAATATAAAGCCGTTCTAAAAATATAACGGTGTTTATAAGTACAATTTAGTCGAATTTTACGGTCTGTGGGTTATAATCAGCACTGAAACAGGGTCATTTGTTCTGGAGACACCAGAAAGAGCGTATCTTACTTAAAAGGAAGTTTGCCTTGTAACTTTATTTTTAGTGACTTCGTGCAATGTTTGGTACGGGCAACAGGGAAAAAAGTTATCTTCTAAGCGACTAAAAAAAGTCATGATAAAACATTCTTTGACATTTTTCTAAGAAATTTGATTCATTACTTTTAAAAACAGCTTTATTTTGGAAATGGTAGACATCCATTTTTTAATCTTCCCATAAACAGGCGTGGTCATCAGGTATACAGAAACGGTAAAGTCTTCCCTCAAATCTATATCTTCTTTATACATTGAATAGGGATTAACCGGATGAAGACCTCTTGCTTCTATATTTAAATAAAAGACAAGTTTTTAACAAAATGGCTAAGTTCCTTTATTTAAAATTGGGCCCAATTTGGTTCGGACCATATAGCCCTAAGGGGGCCCTTGAATTATGTGCATATGGGTATTAAAACAATAAAATTTCGTGACGAATCATAGTATGCATCTCATTAATTTAACGATTCGAAGACATTTTAGGCCTTGTTGACCCATGAGGGTAAGGACTTTAGGGAGTTCCTTCGAAAATGGACATATTGGTACTAAGAGACATTGCAATTGCCCAAAATTCAATTCTCTAACTTTTTCTCAACTTTACTACTTTAAAAGCCTTAAAAGTAAAAACTGAAGAAAAGGTAAAACAATTGAAATTTGGGAGCCTCGAAAATGATTTATTTTATAAGTCGTAGTGGAACTTTTGAAAATACAGTATCAAAAAATCGATGGCACAATATCGATTGTTCAGTCGACTCACCCTAATGTTTATACAGCCGAATATTTGTAGCTAGGCCGTGATTTTTTTTCTGTGTGTAGTTTAGCAAGGAGTTTGTTTACTTGCTATATGGATAGTACTCCTGAATTTTTTCTAATAAAGAATGGTTCAACGTCAAGCATATTTACATTTGAATTTGTTCCCTGCCGGGATCCCGGGATAATAAAAAATCCTAAAGAGGGTTAAAGTTTTTGCCTTCCCGCACTTGACAGCGTATTTAGCGGTATTTTATAAAATTGTAACGACCTCATTAAAATTTGGGCAGCAAAACTATAGACCACTTAAATTGGAATAACAAAAAAACACATATTGTTGAGGTGACTGTCCCTGGCCGAAAAGTGTTTGTTTCGGGTCAGTCCGGTATATGGAAGAGACTTGCCAGAATGTCGCCCTAAAAACATCGACTGGGTGTCTGCCTATGTCTTCTAAGAACCATCTAAAGGGTGGTTAAATTTTAAAGGCCGATGTTGAATGTGAGCCACACTTAAACGTCAAGATTTTTTCTGCATTTCATTTGATATTTCCCAATTTCAGACTAACTCCATTTGAGCCAAGGAAAGATAAACAAGCGAGCAACGCGTTATAGTTAGGCAACAGTGGATGATCAATTTTCGAAGAAAATCATCTTCAATGATATATTTTCGCATATTTTCACCTCAGTGGATTCGTCAATAATCAGAATTGTCGCATTTGGGAGAATGATAATCCAGGAGTGATTGTCGAAAAAACAATGCACCAACAAAGAGTGACTTTTTGGTGCGGTTTATGGGCTGGCGGGCGGCATCATCGGGCCGTATTTTTTCCAAAATGAGGCCGGTCAGGCAGTTACTGTGAATGGTGTTCGCTATCGTGAGATGATAACGAACTTTTTATAGCCCGGAAGATATGGACGATATGTGGTTTCAACAGGATGGTGCCACTTGCCACACAGCTAACGAAGCACTGGCTCTTTTGCGCGACAAATTCGATGGCCGTTTTATCTCACGTCGTGGCGATGTTAATTGGCCGCCAAGATCATGTGATTTGACACCGTTGAACTTTATTCTTTGGGGCTATTTGAAAGAAAAGGTGTACGTCGATAAGCCCGCAACAATTCATGAGCTAAAGGATGAGATAATTCGACACATTAACGGCATAGAACTTCAATTATGCCTCAGCGTCATTGAAAATTGGGACAATCGGGTGGTGTGCCGTTGAGGCCGCGGCGTCCATTTGGCCGATATTTTGTTCCATACATAATTGAACCATACCAATTTTACCATAATAAAAAGAAATGACAATAATTTCCCAAATAATTTGTGTTTTATTAAAAATCAACATCGGTCCTTAAAATGAAACCACCCTTTACATTAGAAAACGAAAATCATTACCGTACACAGACACAATTTTTTGTTGTTTAGGCAGTATCTGCATGGGTGTTTTCGCAGCAGTCATTCTAACCACCGTCTCTTGGACAGGATGCCTCCGCCCAGGCAGATCAGGTACGATCTTCATGATGAAGAAAGAGAGAGGTCCAGCGGTACAAGAGAAACCCTATAGATCATTGAAACTATCAGGCAGGTCAGAACGACATTTACGCTGATGAAGTTACAATAGCAGTATTCAGCAATAGCATGAATGAAGTGCTAGGGAAACATCCCCCGTAGATTTCACCAGAGGAGAACAGGCCACCTCTCCAGAAGCGCGTGGTTCTGGCTCAGCTGAGATCTGGGTGGTGCAGCCGCCTCAATTTGCATTGGGCGCGAATTGATGCTAACGTTCCGGACGATTATCCCTCCTGCCATCAGCGACCACATGACGTGCTGTACCTCTTCAATTGACCGGTCAAGCCCACTCTGCTGACCCCCAGGTCTCTTTGGACGATTCCAGTTCAAATGGAGCGTTTATTTCACTAAGAAGATTCCCTGCAGACGAACAGCACTTCAAAACTAAATATATTATTGTTACAACAACAACCACTTGAAATTTCCGAATACGAAAAGGACTGGGAATAGGTCAAATTAAACACACTTGTCATTCAAACACTCGCTCTTGTTCAAGAGAAAGGGTTTTAACTCAAAATTTTCAAAAGTTCACTTATGCATCTTCAAAAAAGTGTCATGTAATTTTATGATAAATGAAAAGGGATAGCCACTGTGCGTGGTGTTCTTAAACAGAAGAGAGACATGAGCACCATGAATACCTATATAATGTAAATAGACTATATGGTACTGGTCTCAGCTACTGTTTGGTGAACTTACCATTTTAGTGATGAACTCCCCATCCGCAAGTTGTATCACCGCTTCTGTTGACGTCGTGGTCGTCGTCCTCGTCACCGACCTTCTCTGCAAGCACTGGGCAATGCACACCTCCTGGGGCAAATATTGAAAATCGTGTTTGTGCAACTTTTTTGCCAAGCCATCCTGTGGGTTGAAGCTCGGCAAACCAAACCAAAATAGAATAGTGTTTGTGTAGTACAACAGCAGCATGATTGGTGGTCAATGGATGGGTGACATATAATTCCACAACAATCTCTTCCGTAGCATGTGCCAAGGTGGTGTTGTTGGGTGATGGGTAATGATGATGAATGATGTTAACGGCTAGAGGATGTTGCACGGCATAAGAGTTTAAGCGCAGCTCTTGTTCGTTTTCTCTCTCTCTCTCGCTTGGTCTAATTGTTGGCAACAAGTTTAGCAGACGGACAATGTCGTTGCTGGGTGGACCAGATGTTACTGCGTAAATGCTACGTGATGTTGCGGTTTCAGAGCCCAAGTTAGTGGCAGTTGTGCGTGTTGTTGTTTATTCGTCGAATGCACTTTGACATTAATTTAAAAACACATATTATTGTTGTTCTTGTTTTGTTTTCACTTATAAATTTGTATTTTTCGTTCATGTCATTTTCTTTTTAAATTAGTTTTTTTCAGTTCTTGTTCTAGTCTGCAAGTGTTTTTTCAGTTCTTGTCTGCAAGTGAACGGGACAAAACAAAGGAGAAAAGGCAGAGGAGAAAATGGAAAAATGCAATTACTTGTTTAAAAGGAATGTTAGACATTGTACCACTAAAATCGCACAATAACCCGGAGAAAGCCCGTCACTTGGATTGAAGGATTCTTTTTTTTTAATTTAAATATCAAACATTTGTTAAGACTGTCACTGAGCAGTTAAATTAGTTTAAATTTCATATCGAATAAATATTTATTTAAGCATTTCATTAAAACACACCACTGTCACTGTCGCAAAGACGACGACCTCCAAGAATTATCAGCTGACTCGTACCAGCACAACACTTTGGTGCACATTCATAATTACTTAGTGAGTCTGATTAAGTTGGAGCCAAAGTTTCCGCACAAAATGCACTGAATTTAAAATACGTCTAATGGCTTCTTTCTCTTCCGGGACTCTTTCGTTTGAAAGTTTTTTTCAAAGTGCTGCAGAGCTCACTGGCCGCCAGCAGTTGTTGGTGGGTTGACGTTTATTTTACTTTTGATCGAATTCCTTTCAATGCGAACGAAACACAAAAATAGTGCAAATGGAAATGAACCACAAAGTAAGAAAGAATCTCTTGTTTTTTTTGGCTCTTGTTCTCTTTGTTTTTTCCTTTTTTCAATTGTGTTTTGAGTCAATGCATATGCATGAGATTTGTCGACGCACAGTGGGACGAGAGGTGATGAGGAAATTCGAAAAAGTCTTAATAAAAGTATATGTGATAGCACATAAAGAAAGGGACCTAAGGGAAAAAAAACAATTTTCATTTTTTTCTTTTTTTGATGTGGACAACATCTGAGCATCGAATGACACCGATCCCATGCCCCAAAAGTGTTCATATAATTTTTAAAAAGCCGCCGTCGCTTATCTCTTAATTTCGATTGCTTATGCTACAGTGTCACACGTAAATATTGGCGCAAAACAAACAAAGTGCAACATCCAAAATGTGAATGGGAAGAGACCAATTGCAAATGAAATTTGAAAGTATCCATATCAAAACCTTCAAGGGTTTTCATTAGTTCAGTGCGAGATTTTTCCTACACGCATTTGAAGTTGGTGATTTTAGAACGCTTGAAACAAGAAAATTTCATTGAAAATTTCATAAAATAATTCTTATTTATTTTTATTATTCTGGAAAGTTGTGGTATTTTACCTTTTTTTGGTCGAGGAATTCATTTTTGATATTAATTTATTCCCAAAACTCACGCTAGATGGCGCTGTCAAACAAATGGTGCTATTTCTTGTAGCCTTCAATAGAAAAAACGGTGTATTTACGTTTTTTAGGCTTAAAAATCAATTTTTGATGTTGCCTTCATTGTAATACATATTTCGAATGATATTACAAAGTGCATTTTATTATTCTCAGTACGTTTCTATTACAAAAATACAATTTTTATGGAAAAAATTGTGTTTTTTTATTGAAAAAAAAAATATTTTTTTGATTACAAAAACAACTTTTTTATTTAAAATTATTATATCTTATTAGGACCCGCTTTATCGTCATCACAATCCGCCTAATCATCATAGTGCACGAAGAGTTAAACGTCTCTTGAAAGCCTTTGAGAAATTTGGTGTGAAAATGCCATTAAAAATTCATTTTCATTTTCATTTCACCTTAGGGATTGGTTTGAAAACCAACTTTCCACCGAATCTGATGAGAAAGGTGAACGTTTTCACCAAGTAGCTTTAACCATGGTCACTAGGTACAGAGGAAAGAAACTAAATTCTATGTTAGGTGATTTATACTGGTGGTTAAAGAGAACAGCTGATGAAGAAACAAGAGCAAGAACCAGAAACATACAACAAGCAAATATACAGTAATAGTGATGATGATTAGCGGATCTAAATAAGATATAATACTTATAAATAAAAAAAGTTGTTTTTGTTATAAAAAAAATAATTTTTTTCAATAATAAAAATATTGTTTTTCAATAATAAATTTTTTTTTTTTAAAAAAAACACAAGTTTTTCCATTTTGTTATAAAAAAATAATTTTTTTCAATAAAAATTTTTTTTTTCGATAAAAACACAAGTTTTTCCATTAAAACTACATTTTTGTACCAGCAACGTACTGAGAATTATAAAATGTGATTCGTAGTATAATTAGAAATATGATGACTTAAGAAGTTTTTATTCTGGTTCGAGACCTTTATGCTGTTTCTTTTTCAGAATCAACGTAAAAAGAAGAAATTGGTGAAATGTATTTGCTACGGTTGCCAGGCAGACTGTACAGCTGTTTCTAAACCCGCCAAGATTTTTCGATTACTTTGGCCACAAATCAAATGACTTATACGGGAGACTCATTTGTATTAATGAGAACCACCCTTTGCGTATAGTCTTCGAATTATGGAATATGTTTTACAATGAAGCCAAACTCAACAATTGATTTTCAGCCTTAAAAATGTAAATATACAGTTTTTTCTATGAAAATCGTCAACAAATATCAACATTTGTACGACAGCGCCATCTAGCGTGAGTAATAGGTAAAAATAAATATCAAAAATGAATTCATCGACCCCAAAATCTCATTCGCATTCTGAAAGTTCGATTTTTATTACTGTGTGCTTATAATTACTATTTGGTAACATTCTAGAATTTTTTTTTAATCTTTTTAAATTGGCGCTTAACCGCGGTTCAGCCGTCTCCGCTTTTTAGGCGATCGCTAATTGCATGCGAATTATCAGAAAAGTGAAAGTTGATCCGAAAATAGCATCAACTCAGATTGCAATCCAACTGAATTCTGGCACCAGGAGCTCTTAGTCGATGAAAGATAATTCAATATTTTTCGATCGGAGTTACTGTGTGGCGAAAACCAAACACTGTTGGGCATCGTGGTGGGGGAATGAAGGTATTAGGTGCATGTCCGCTGAAGGTGTTGTAGAACTAGTTTTTATAGATAGAATAATGGACAAAACTGTTATCTAGCCGATAGTACAATAAACGAGCTATAGTCACAACAAATAAACAACAAATAAACAGTTCGCTAAACTGTCAAAGTCACTTTAAGGAAAATGTCAAAAATATATTTTTGTGAATGCTTGATTATTATTGTGAATGTTTAATATGTACAGAAGTTTAGTCTTACAAACTTCATGAATTGCCTTTGACAAGTTTAAAATTTTACAGTTTAAAATTTTACTAGAAAAAATGTTATTCAGCTGATAACTCTACCTTGTTTATTGTATGGTGATGTAGACATTTCAAAGAAAACTTAAAGAAAAGTTCCGAAAAACTGAACATGTCTTCTTTATTTATCTTTCAGCATGGTAATGACCCTAAGCACACATGTGATCTGATGTTTAACCGCACTCACCGCAGTCCCCTGGCATCAATACAATTGAGTATTTATAAAACTGGACAGAAGTGGAGTTTCCAACACAGCCGAGCTTACAAAAAGCTATTGGTAAAGTGGCAAAAAATCGGAGAAGAAACTATGAAAAAAATGGTTCATCATTCCTTGCCAAATCTGCTCAATGCTGCTGTTTACTAAATAAGTTTGTCTCTTAAATATGAATTCTTAAACATGCTTATACTTCTCAAGAAAAAATTTAAATGTACCAATTCGTTTCTGCATGATAAATAAAATACTTTCAATTAAATAAACAAAACAAAAAAACGCAGCCTTTGTCGTCGTATTACATTATTTTCTTGAAAAAAATAGTAAAAATAATTGCTAAATTGTAATTGGCTGATGCGCCAATTGAATTATGAAAATTATTTAAAATTTAAAAATACATTAAATTCAAAATAATAGGAGTGATTGATTTTACAGTAAAAAAAATCGCTTTAAAAAAAAGCGTTTTTTAACAACATTTCCGTGCATTAGATCCGTAACAATACTATGTTCTAAAAAGCATTTTCAAATGAAGAAAAATTACAAGCATACAGTATGATTGCTATAATCAATTTTCAAGAGTGGTTTAGAGTATCATATAGATGATTCTGCCCCACTGTAGTTTTTTTTTATTTTTATAAAAGAAACTAAGCTAAACTTTCTTTCAACTATTGTCCCACTGTTGCTAATATACGACATGGACATCACCGGAAAAGTTCATAACTCGCAAACCACATATTTTACAGAATTTAAAGATAATCAAAACTAGACTAGAAGTTTATTAACGCTAATGGTACGATAAGAATACAAACATTTAATGACGACTTAAATTAAGGAGCCAGTTTAAATGTGAAGGCTGATTTTGATGAGATATACTGTTATTAACCAAAACTTTTTTTGTGAGTTAGGACTTTTGGCTTGAGAACCGCCAATATACAGGGACTTAAAAAAAAACTGAAGGCAAAATGCAGAAATGATACCACGACGAAAGTTAAAATAAAACTCAACACCACCTTTGAGGAACACACAAATGGATTGATTGTGTCTTTTTTTGCTCACTAATGGTACTGATTTGCATTTCAGTTCTTTAAATCGAAACAATCCAAATAGAAACTGAATAAAATGAAATAAAAAGAAATACCTCTGAGGCACTCGAGTGAATACAGCGGCGGCTCATAAGGGCCTGGCTGCCACTAGATAATCCCGGAGCCGGTATCTATGTGGGAGTACACCCCCATATAAGGGCCACATAAAGTATAGGAGTTAAACACGGCCTCATCTGTTCCTAAAAAGGAAAGATTTTCAGACGGACAAAACGTGTATATGGCGGGCCATTTTTCTTATTGACGAGTTGAAAATAAGCTTCATGTGAAAACATGATTTTTTGGTAAAAATTCTTCATCTGCCAAATATTCTTCAGCCTTCGATTGCGCGAATCGAAATGCCAAAAAAATTATCAGTACTTTTTTTTACAGCCGATTCAAGTTAAAAATGTTAAATCGCCCACCCTGTAGTTTCTGCACTGGATTTCCAATCGTTTGTCAGATTTGGATATGATTTCCACCTGAATAGCTAATATTTTTCGCCTTAGTTTTCGTCTATAAGGCTAAGTGTTGTCTGGCGCCATCTGGCATTTCCATTGGGAAGTTTGACATTTTTTAGCATAAACGTACTCAACCCGTTTCGACGTACGATCATCATTTGTGTTGTTTACAGTGAGTTGAAAAAATAAATTTGGCAAAAAAATGGAATTAACTCGTGAACATTTTCGTGCGATCATTTTTCACAACTTTCGTAGTGGATTATCACGACAAGAGTGCATCGATGAACTTAAATCTTTGTATGGCGATGAAGCACCACCCGATAGCACTGTAAAAAAACACGTTTAATGAATTTAATCGTGGCCGACGCTCGCTCAAAGACGAAGGTCGTCCAAGAACGGACGTTGCGCCAGAGAACATTAATGCCGTTCGTGAACTGATAATGCAAGATCGTCATGTGACATACCGTGAAAAAGAGGCATAATTTGACAATCGCTCAAAAAAAAAGGCTCGTGTCGATTGGTGCAAAGAAATTTTGAAAATCGGGATCGCTGTGCTTCAAAAGACGTTTATAAGATCGTCAAAGGTGACGAATCATTGATCTATGCGTATATGCCCGAAACAAAACAGCAATCGACCGTGTCTTCGAAGACGAGCCAAATCCAACGAAAGTTGTTAGTGGAAGAAGCATTTTGAAGCAAATGTTCGCCTGTTTCTTCGGCAAAACTGGTCATGTGGCGACTATTCCGCTTGAGCAATGTAGGAATGTCAATTCTGAGTGGTACACCACAATTTGTTTGCCTGAAGTCTTCGGAAGAATTCAAAAAACGAATAAGAGAGGACGAATCATTGCGCACCATGACAATACGAGCTCTCACACATCGGCTCTAACCAGCGCATTTTTGAGTATTCCCGCACATCAAGAAAAAAATGCGTGGTCAACGATTTTCGTCGCCAGAAGATGCTGTTGAAGCGTTCAAAAACCATGGAGGTGTCTCAATCGGAGTGGAAAAAGTGCTTCGACAATTGGTTTGGGCGCATGCAAAAGTTTATAAATCATGCTTTGAAAAACAATAAAACCATTTTAATGACAAAAATTCGCATTTTCATTAATAGGCCAGAAATATATATAGCAGCCCTCGTACTTTCGAAAAACCTCAGCGAAAATAGAATTTTCGGGACCTGGCTACTTTTTCTAATACCTAGAAACGTAAAAATATAACAAAATACTTGTATACATAGAATTTATCTGCACACAGTGAACAGATTCTTTGCCACACCCGAATTTGTTTGCCAACTGAATGATTGAGGTTGCATTCATCTCCAGACCCAAAAAAAAAAAATAAAATATTAGTCAGGGGAAAAAATGTTTTCTTACACAGTCGAATTATATGAAGTACTGATATGGAGAATCATGACAAGAAAAAATAAGAAAAGATGATTAATATTTTTACTGGAAACAAATTTGGTTAATCGAAATATTTTATTGTTAAAAAAATACCATTAAATAATTGGCTACAGCAACAAAATGTTTGCAAAACTAATGGTTGCCACAGCCACCAGTTGGGACAACTTAATACCTTTTTCGTATTTCATTGGTATAACCGATCAATAAGTTCTGAGTACAGTACGATGATCATTTATTTCGAACCGAATATACATTCTTGTTATAAACATTTGGTTATATCATCCGAAATTCCTCTTTTGCAACCGAATCATTGTAGTTCCAACTGATTTACAACTAATTTTTTCTCTGTTTTTTCAGGTTTTTTCCTCTTCACCATAAATTGCATTTCACTAAATAAATTGGGTGGTATGAGACCAGCAATATATTCCCTGGGTGGAAGATGAAGGGGCGATGAAACCTTCATA
Organism: Hydrotaea diabolus; assembly: GCA_963513945.1. Lineage (NCBI taxonomy): Eukaryota > Metazoa > Arthropoda > Insecta > Diptera > Muscidae > Hydrotaea > Hydrotaea diabolus. The sequence goes on from OY740720.1 coordinate 78,638,452, forward strand.
ACCGTACTTGTACAGTGCATGCAACTGAGAAAGTGCTGACAACTTTTCGCTGAACTGCAACGGAGGTGTCACCGGGAATATAAATAAACAAAGGTGGAAATAAGAAAACGTACGTCATCCTATGACTGGAAGACTATTACTCTGTCAGGGTGTGTAATTTGACAAGTATTTTCGCAATCGTCAACATCGTCAAAACTTTTGTGTAATCAAAATATTCAAATCCCTATGCCTTGAAAAAAACAGTTGATTCTGACGCCTTAAATTTTTCAAATGCGGCTCTTCTTTAAATGTATAATCTTAAGAGATTTCTGATGAGATGAAGGATGATAGCTAAGCTCTTAACGAACTTCGTCCAGGGCACAACGATTTAAGTTTGGACAGATGCATAAACAAAAAAAAAACGAAACTCTTCTCCAGCGATTTGAAAAAGCCAACCCCTAAGGGAAACAGGGTATTCACTCAAGCCACGGAACTCCATTACCAGATTAGAAGGGGCCATGGAGTAGTGCTCTCAAACTATCGGTAGCACTATCGAAAGTTTTTTGGCGTCGATATCGAAAGTTTTAATTCCCTCCCAATAGTAAAGTTACAAACGCCATCACTTGTTGTTGGGACACTGCCAATTTGGTTAAACAAAATGTAAACTATACCGAATAAAACAAAACATCAAAAAGCACCTAACTCAAAGAAAAAATCTAAACAAGTGGACAATTTGTAAGTTCGGCCGCGCCAAAGCTTTTATGAAAGGTGGTCAAACCATAATTTACGATGTTAATTGTGAGTCGCACCTAAACGCCAAGTAGTTTGCCCAACTTAGTTTGCAATTCTTTGTTTCAGTGTGGCAAATTCAACAATGGAAAGGTACAAAATTGTTGAAACCTTTTACGAAAATAGGCGTTCAATTCAAAGAACATTTCGTAATTTTTTGGTCAGTCGTCCAAATGTGTCCACCGTGTGTACAACCAGAATTGCCGTATTTGGGCTAATGAGAATCCGCCAGTGATTGTTGGAAAGCTGATGCAACCACCAAAAGTGGCTGTTTGGTGCTATTTATGGGCTGGTGGCGAACTTCTTCAAAAATGAAGACGACCAAGCAATTACAGCGAAGGGTGTTCGCTATCGCGAGATGATAAATGACTTCTATGCAGGATGGTGCCACTCGCCACACAGCCAACGACTCTTTTGCGCGAGAAATTCAGTGGTCGTGTTATCTCACGTCGCGGCGATGTCAATTGGCCGCCACGATCATGTGATTTATTACCGTTGGACTTCCTTATTTGGGGATACTTTCAAACAAAAGTGTACGTCAGCCAAGAACAATTCAAGAACTAAATGATTAGATAATTCTGCACACTAACGACATTGAACCATCATTATGTCTTACACGAAAAGAACAGATTTGTTGCCACAACCGAATTTTTAGCCAACCGAATGTTGTTCGTTGTTCTTTTCATGTATTCTACGCTACAACCGAATCTTGCCGTGTATCCAAGGCAATGAGACAACTGACAGTATCGGTTGAAGAGACAACGTATCGGTAACCCTAACTAACTAGGATAATTATTGGAACTGAATTTGTACATGTATTGGTTGTTGTTAAAGATTTTTCGTTAAAATACTCTTTGAATTCGGTTGTCACAAGCATTTGTTAAATGTGCCAACTGTTGCTACCGTTTGTTATATGAAAAATAAAAAAAATAATTAATTTTTATATTTTCCGATTTGAAAATATTTATTCCGGTATTTGAATTATGAGTAGGTTTTTTTTAAACTTGATTTTTACTTTTGAATCTAACAAATTTTGTAGGTACAGTGGGTCGAAAACAATCAATTTTGGGTTTAACGTGTCAACAAATTTCAAGATAAAGCTAATAATGATACTTGTATATTATTTAAGTGGAGTAAACTGGAATTTTAAACTTTAAAATGTTCGGCTTCTTAAGGGTTAATGAGACAGAAACTACACCAAGTGAATGCTGAAATTTTGGCTACAGATCTGATTAAAAATGTATGATTTCATATCGGTCACATTTTATAGTTTATTTAAATTACAATTGATTGTTATGACCAACTTAATGGTTGTCATTAGTAGTTGTGGCTACCATCTTATGGTATGTGCTACCTTGTAACCATTAATACCACGGAATGTTGGTGATTGCAACAGAAAGTATGTTTATCCAACCGAATAATAGAATATAAGTAGTTTGGACTGATTTCCAACGGATCAGACATTAGTATGATTGCGACTGGAAGTGATATGACTATCACACACATAATAAAGGGTGTTTTTTCAGACGTGTGGTTTTCAAGAAGAAGAAAAAGCATATAATTTAATGTTATGGCCGATCATTTAGCCTTATTATGAAGATGTGGGGTTGCAATTATGTTTTAAAAATGATTTCGGGCAAGTGGCCGTTCGGCTGGCTCGAATAAATTCCGGCCCAATGTTCGACCACTTTTTGCAGCGTTTGGGGCATTATGTCAGCAATAATGCCAGCCATTGACCATATCGCTAATATCGTGGAACATTAATCGGATGTTATCGGTTAATTTAAACACAAATACTTTGATTTTTTTCAAAACTATAAAAATGTACGTTAGCGCGTACCACCCTATTATTTTTTTGCCGAACGTAGTGGTCGCTCTTTTACATTTTTCTTTATATACGAGGGCGACCGCAAAAGTAACTGGCCTAACATAAAAAGAACCGTTTTTTTGGAAGTATTATTATTTAGTTTTCAACATAATCTCCTTCCAACTCAATACACTTCATCAAAGGTTTTTCAAGTTTTTTAATTCCATCCGAAAAATAAGATGTTTCAAGACCTTCAAAATATGCCTCAGTTTCAGCAATAACCTCGCTATCGGACGAAAATTTTTTGCCAACGAGAATTTTTTTTAAATTTGGAAACAAGAAATAATCAGAAGGAGCTAAGTCTGAACTATATGGTGGATGCGGAGCAATTTCAAATAGTAATTCGGCCAGTTTTTGATGAGTTAAAAATGCAGTGTGTAAAGGAGCATTATCTTGATGAAAAAGAACTTTTTTTCTAAATGCGGTCGTTTTATCTTGATTTCTTCACTCAACCGATCCAATAATGCACAATAATATTCACTATTTATAGTTTTTCCTTTCTCAAGATAATCAATAAATATTATACCCCTTGCATCCCAAAATACTGTGGCCATTACTTTTCCTGCTGACTTAACAGTTTTCGCCTTCTTGGGACCACTTTTACCAGCTTCTATCCATTGTCTTGACTGTTCTTTTCATTCTGGGATTCCATGTTTCATCAACAGTTATGAATCGGCGCAAGAACTCTATTGGATTACGCTGATAAATCGCTAAAAGCTCCTCGGAATTGGTCCAACGGACCAATTCCGGGGGCAAAGTCAACAAACGCGGCACATATCTTGCGGATAGCTTTTTCATGTGGAGTTCATCAGTAAAATACTCCAAACTTGTTTTTCGTGTATTTTAACAATATCAGCAAGTTCTCTGAACTATATTCGTCTATCTTTAGTCACTTCATTAAATATTTTTCTAATGTTTTCAATAGTAGTAGCAGTTTTCGGTCTTCCAGAGCGTTGTTACCGCACGAAACTCTTTATTTTCCATTTTTCAAAAATTATAAAACTTGTTTACTTCAATCACCTGTAACAAAGAAAATAATCATTAAATATTTCAGAAATTTTGACAGATGGCTTATAAAAGATTGCTTTTAAAAAACAAAAAAAAAGTTGCTAGTAAAACAGAAAATGTGCCAGGCCAGTTAGTTTTGCGGTCGCCCTCGTATTTAACATTTACAGCCGGATTTCAAAGTGTGATACATCGATGCAGATTCATGTACAATAAACAAATTGGTTTCTTTAAAGCAAAAACATCGATGTATCACACAAAGAACAACATAAAAAGTCAACTCCTACATTTGGGAAAATAGGTACGTACAACCATTCTTAATAATTGTTTTGCTGAGATTATTGACATAATTCCTGAGCATGAGCTTAATGATTTTGCGCGAGCTTTAATTTTCTGATATTAGGGTGCTATATTAGGGTAATAGCAACTGAGATGTGGTGGCTTAGTGCCAGAGGGTACTTGTGGTCAGTGACTTCAAAAACATCGATGTATCACCCTTTGAAATCCGGCTGTAAATGCAGAAAATATAAAAAAAATGTAAAAGCGCGAAACTACCTTGCAATAATACTTCATATTCGAAGGTGTACGGTGATTTCTTTTGAGCTACGGCCTAATGTATATACATTGGGGAATTCATAATTAGGTCCGTGCAGAAAGTCGAGAATAATCGTATGTTCATTTCTAATATATTAAATGTTTTATCTCCTCAAAATCAAAAATAACGAAATCCATCAAAAACACAAATGTGGCCTAATCAACTGAAGATAAGAGTTCGTTCACCTGAACTGCAATAAATTATGTAATATGATAAGATCTGTCCATGGACTATCTCCGGTATTTCGATGTTCTATAATTATATTTTAATGTAGTGTACTTATCTAAAAAACAATGCATTTAAAAGAGATGAGATTTAACCTTAGTAACATATTTTTAACGATACATAGATTAAATAATAGCTGATGATCGATATGCTTCTTCTTTGCAATCATGAAGAAAAACAGCACTTCAATGACGAAGAAATTCTTGGTTAAATTCTCGACAAAATGTTTGTGTGTTCTTCAATTTCTCGTGAAAGCTCACGATGTAGATAAATTTCAATTTGAAATAAACTTCACTTCCGAAAAAATCGGCATTTTTGCAATTGCGACTTGTTATAACTCTGCATATAAAGGGTGTTTTTTATTGGGGTATAGAACTTTAAGTTGGCATCAATTTTTTAACTGGCGGCCATTTTGTCAGCTGTCAAGTGATTAATATTTAGTTTGGTTTGCCATTTCATCATGAACAGGTTGACAAAAGAACAACGCTTGCAAAATGGGCCGAAAATGAGAATTATCTCGATGCTGATTTTCATCACAAAATTTTGTTCAGTGATGAGGCTCATTTTTGGTTAAATGGCTACGTCAACAAGCAAAATTGCCGCATTTGGAGTGAAGAGAATCACTTGAGACGCCATTACATCCACAAAAACTGACTGTTTGGTGTGCTCTATGGGCTGGTGGAGTCATTAAGCCATACTTCTTCCGAAATAATGCTGGAGAGTCAGTTACCGTTAATGGAGACCGGTATAGAGCCATGATAACCGACTATTTTGTTCCCGAATTGGATGGCATGAAACGCCAACATTCGTGGCGTTATTGCCAACATACGGCCCCATATGCTCGAAAAAGTGGTTGAAAATTGGACCTGTAGAATTGGCTTTATTCGAGCCAGCCGCGGCGGCCACATGCCCGAAATCATATTTAAACATTAATGGCATAAAATTATCCTTCCAATAAAGCCAAATTGATGGACATTAAAACGATTTTCTTGTGTTTTATTTCAATTCGAAGTTCTATACCTCAATAAAAAACACCCTTTAGTATGTATAATATGTATATAAGTATGTATAATACGAGGGTTGCAACTTATATTTCGGGTCCTGACATTACTAGTGTTCCCAGATGCAAAGTGTAACTTCCATTGGAAACTTTGACATTTTTTAGCATAACTTCACTTCGAACGATTTGCCATTTGAGGGCGAATTGTTTTGTTTACAGTTTGTTGAAAAAAATCATCTCAGTCAAAAATGCAATTATCCCGTGAACATTTTCGTGCGATGATTTCTTACGATTTTCGGCGTGGGTTATCGGGACAAGAGAGTTTAAATCAACCTGTTTCGACTTTTGACGATGAAGCACCATCAAAAACGACTGTTAAATGCTGGTACCAAGAGTTCAGTCTCGGACGCCGTTCGCTCCAGGATGAATTTCGTGAAGGACGTCCAACTTCGGTCACTTTGCCAGAATCCATCGATGCTGTGCGTGAACTGATTATACAAGACCGTCATGTGACATACCGTGAGATTGAGGCATCCTTGGGTAATAGTACGACAAACATCAATAAGATATTGCATGTTCATTTGGCTGTGAAAAATTTTTTTCTCTTTGGATCCCACATAATTTGACGAATGCTCAAAAAAAAGGCTTACTGCGGCAGCTCAAAGGCAACATTGTCACAGGTGACGAATCATGGATCTATGTATATGAACTCGAAACAAAACTGCAATCGACCGTATGGGTCTTTTAAGACGAGCCAAATCCAACAAAAGTTGTTCGTGGAAGAAGTACATCGTAGCAAATGATTACGTTTTTTTCGTTATAACGGGCAATGTTGCCACAGTGCCTTTAGTGGAACGTAGGAGGGTCAATTCTGAGTGGTATACAATTATCTGTTTGTCAACAGTGTTCGAAGAAATGAGAAAAGATAATAAGAGAAAAAGGATCATTTTGCATCTCGACAATGCGAGCTGAAACGATAAGCTATTTGACCACTCAAGATGTCGAATTGATGGGCCATCCCCCGTACAGCCGTGATTTGGCACCTAACGACTTCCTCTTATTCCCTTGCATCATGAAAAAATGCGTGGTCAACATTTTCATCGCCAGAAGCAGCTGTTAAAGCGTTAAAAAATGATGTTTTGGAGGTGTCTCAATCGGAGTGGAAAAAGTGCTTTGAAAATTGGTTTGTGCGCATGCAAAAGTGTATTGATCGAAAAGGAAAATATTTTGAAAAACAATTAAACCATTTCCAATGATAAATTATTGTTTTGTCTATTTCCGGACCCGAAATATAAATATCAACCCTTGTATATGTAATATCACTCTTGATATCGATGCAAAATAGATTACTATATCGATCAACTTGTTTCTTTTTCGAGTCGATTTCGACACATTTTGTTTACTGGGTTGCGACCTCAAGTCTCCTAGTTCGTGACAGACATGGCTAGATCGTGTTAGAGTTTTACGGCGATACGAAATTTATGTGCAGCATTGGGCCCCCGATAAATATTTGTAGGTGTCGCAAACAAAAAGACAATATGAATTACACTCTATCCTAAGATGGAAGGTATTAAAATCTTTTGTTATCTCCTTCTGTAAATTCTGCAGTCCTATGCACCTGCAAGCCATCGCCAACGCTAAGTCGCTGTCCAGCATTTCACTTGATGTCTACAATGGATCTTTACAAGTATTTAGTTAAAGTTTAATGAAATACTCTGTTTTGCAATTATCATCACATCACATTGAAAAATATTTTATTTAATAGGAATAGAAATACGAGTACAAAAGAGTTTACGCACAATTGTTGAGATGCTGCAGCTGTACAGGTAAATTAGATGTCAGAAATAAATCCTGTCTTCTACTTTGCTTACTTCACTCCCCCACAAGTAAAACATTGCCGACAGTCTTTAAATAATATTTTCTGACAGGTGTATACTGTCAGAATAACAGAAGTTTCAGTAAAATATAATATAAATAATAATAAATATTTTTAATAATATTTTACTTACTACTAAAGTCGCATAACACCCCAATAAGGAACAAGGGGAAACTTCTCTCATATCAGTGAGCTGTGCACGACTCAATTCTTATACTCACTGACCAGCAACCACTGTTTAGCGCCGGTTTCGAACAGTTAAAAACATTTTTATAGAGAACTTTTTACATGGCTTAGAGATAAATCTCTTACTCGTAAAGTCTCCAGCAATTACGAAGTGAAAACACGCCGCTGAAAACTTTATAGATGTTCTTTTCCGGGGTTGAACCTGGGTTTACCTGCATGATAGTCGTGCACAGTTTCATCACAGGGTGGCGGCCCATAAATCACGAAACCCTGAAAACAGCACACTCTGGTATTCTCTAACTAAACTAGCAAACAATATAAAATAAAACAAATAAAAAATGTTAAAGTCGGACGTGGCCGGCTATGATATACCCTACACCACTCTGATATTCAGAGGATTAAACAAGCATCTGTGGAGCTTAAGCAAGGTCGGACTTAATATGTTAGAGTTCATTATTTGTCCCCCATAATGTACAAAATTTTAGCGTGATCAAAATTTGAAGGAACTTTTGTGTGAGGGCTATTCGAAAACGATATGGTCTAATGTTACATAGACTTTGGTTGCTCGTTGCGATTTTTGCGAAATTTGATTGGAATCTTGAGAGTAAAAAGGGTTCTTCTAAAACTTCTAAAATCTGAAGGACCATTGTGTAGGGGCTTTACGAAAATGTGGATTTATGTTATCCAGTTTCACCACAGTTACTTATTGGCGGCTCGCCAATATCGCCATGCAAAATCGGGTGTAATTTGTGGCTTCTAAAGCGGCAAGACCTGAAATTGGGAGGGACCTTTGTGTAGGACCTATTCGAAAACATGGACTGATATGGTATAATTTCCCCAGAAATATGTGTAGATCACATGATATGCTCTGTGTGAAGTTTAGACGGAGTCGGAATATGTGGCTGTAGGTTCTTAAATCGAAAGAACCATTGCATGGGGGCTATACCAAAAGATAGACCTCTGTGGTCCAGTTTAAACACAGTTACACAATGGTCGCTCATAACGTACCGTGCAAAATTTAGGTTTAATTTGTGGCTTTTAGAGCTGCAGTTCCTTAAATCGGTAGGGACCGTTCTGTGCGAGCTATTCGAACTCATGGACTAATATGGGTGTTGGTCACTCTCGAAATGCACTGTGCGATATTTAGTCGGAATCGGATGTAATATGTGGCTATTCGGACGCAAGGAACCAGAGGTTTGTTGGTTACTAATAATAGTTGGATACTAATAGTAGATTTCAGAGCCGAAGGTTATGAAATCGAAAAGGACTTTTGTATGGGGGCTATAGAAACTTTTAGACCAATGTGGTCCAGTTTTAACACTGTTAAATAATAATCGCTCCCAAGGTACGATGCAAACTTTGGACTTCTAAAGCGGCAGGACCCCAAATCGGGGATAACTTTGTGTGGGAGATATTCGAACTCTTGGACTGATATGGGTGTTGGTCACTCGAAATGCACTGGGCGATATTTAGTCGAAATCGGATGTAATATGTGGTTTTTAGAGCTGTATGTATTGAAATTGGGGAAAACCTATGTATGATATCAACTCAATTGGGTTCGTCCTTGTACCAAACTTCAATAATGTACCAAGTTTGATCGAAATCGGGGCATAATGTCGACCTGTACTGTAGATTACAACGATAGATTGACAGACGGGCACTCAAGGGAATCAGATAGTGATTCTGAGTCGATTGGTATACATTGGTATAGTGTTTTTCTATATTCCTTTTAAGTGTTGCAAACATCAGCACTAAGTCATAATACCCTAAACCGCAGTGTGTTGCATAAAATGCTTCTTTCCACGTTTTCGAATCGGCGTTTTGGCGCAAAATCGCCAGCACATCATCTCCTGATGTCAAGTCTGTATATAAAATTAAGTTCACCCGACTAATACCTTTCCACTCCCTCACCCATAAGTTCTAAAGTTTGGCCCAGTCACACCTCAAAAATTACAAAGGGCGAATATGGACAATACTAGAAGGGACGTGGTTAGGGTTTCAATATTCTTTTATCACATTTATCTACGGATAGTGTTTGTAAATATCAAGTCTCAGGAAGATTGGGAGTGCGGATAACTTCGAAAGTTATCGCCGAACCAGGCATCGTTTAATCGGATCAGGAGGTTATTCTGATGTGATCGGTATACTTTAAAGTGGGTCTTGCACAAATGTTTTTGGTAGTTACAAACTTTTAGTGTAAAACTAACATTTAACAACCTGTTCCCCAGTGCGGATTCATAAAATGCAAAAAAGAGTATTTTGGTGGTTTTTCCAAATTTTGACCTTTGACCTCATTGTGGCACCATCCAACCCACCTGAAAATTTGCTACATCGCATATTTTCATCGCTACCTTTAGAATTCTATAAAAACAAAAAACCCACGTATAATGAACATACTTATATGTGACGCGGAAAATAGAAAGGGACCTAAGGGTAAAAACCAGTTTTGTTTAGGAGAGCCATTTTAAAGATTTAAATACGTGTATCTTTGGTGTACCAAAGATGGTGCATGGAATCGGTCGCATTCGATGCTCAGATGTTGTCCACATCAAAAAAAAGTGAAATTGATTTTTTTACCCTTAGGTCCTTTTCTCTATGCGCTGTCACATATATCTATGAGAGCTACATATTAGGGTGGAGTGAAATTCAAAAAAAAAAAAAGTTAACCTCGGAAAGAGATGTAGTCTGGGGTCCTAAAGAGGGGAAAAAAAAAAATTTAAAAAAATTTTTAGGGGTCGCGCCACTCCCTAGAAATTTGAAAATTATCGCTATTTTGGTGTTGATTTTAGAAAAATCCTGAAAATTAACGACTTAACTTATTCGAAATTTAAAAGTTTGAGCTTGTTCAGTGCCCAAACAAAAGTATTTGAGGCAAATATGAGGATAATCGACTTATATTTTTAGCTTTGGTGGTGATTTCATTGTTCAGTCAATTTTCTGAAGAAGGGACGATTTGACTTATTTTACTTTTTGAAATTTTTGAACAATAAGAAAATTTTTTTTAAATTTTTTCATGCCCTTATTTCATTGTTTACGCTATTGCAAACATTTATTGACATAAAACTTTAAAATCGGTTCAGGGGTTAGGAAAATTCACGCCTTCAAACATGTGCATTTGTTTATTTTGGCGCGACTCCCTAAAAATTTTTTTAAATTTTTTTCTTTATTTTTCCCCTCTTTAGGACCCCAGACTACATCTCTTTCCGAGGTTAACTTTTTCAAATTAAAAAAAAAGCATGTTTTCACTCCACTCTACTACATATATCTAAATCTTCATCGATTTTCTTCAATTCCAATTCCGTCCTTGATCCAAAAAACTTACTTTTGCCACTTTTCATAGAAATCGGACAACAATTGAGACCTGTATTTTGATTACAAGCTTTAGATGGACTAACGGACGAATAGACAGACATCGTTAAATCGAATCAGCAAGTGATTCTGAGTCGAGCGGTACATTTAAAGGGGGGGTAGCCCAAATATTTTTCGAAGTTACGAACATATGGCATGAGATTATACTATAATAGCCTATTCCACAGAGTAGTGTAGGGTATAAATATGATTCTACACATTTCCGTACCAAGACCTATCCAGAGGTATATTTTTTTTTTCTTTTTACTAAATAATTATTATATTGAGCTCGAGGCCAAGGTTATTATTTATTGTTATATTTTTCTCTTTATTCGATATTTCGTTCTTCTTTGAAGAACATCATCAGGAATAACTAAATTAAACAAAATAACTCTTTAGCGAGTACCTCAGTTTCTTGTTGTTAAGAAATGTACTTTAAATTCGGTCATTAAATACCCTAAAAGTGTGTCACTTAAACGTTTTAATATAACGATTTCCCATTGATACTGCTTGTAACCAGCCTTCCCCCTCCAAATTCCAATTTTGCCTTCCAAATAGTAAAATGTTATTGCAGAAATTGTCTTGTTTGTATTAAATTATTATTCAGCATTTAAAAAAAACAAACATTTTAGGAAAAAAACGCTTTAAATTTTTATCTATTTTTTGGGGGAAAATGTAGACGAATATAAACTATAAAGCAAAAAGACTAATTGGTGTTCACTTTATTCGATCATCATAAATTTCATGTGAACTCTCGTTAGAGTTTTTGTTTCATTCTTCATTGAATTTGAAGTACGAATAAACACAAACTATAAAAAATCACTACAACATTGTGTACGTTAGCATCTTTAATTGAATTAATGTGAGTTTTTCAATTTTAATTGGATATTAATGAGTTTTTATCAGATACGTTATTTATGCCATCTTGGTATTTACATCAAGAAAAAAACTGAGTTTCTACTTGGCTTAGAAATTAATCTCTTACCCCTAAAGTCCCCGGCATAAAGGAGGTTTAAACCAACAGCTGAAAACGATAAGATGTTCTTACCCGAAGATGAACCTGACCCTGACTGAATGACATGATAGTCGCGCACACTTACCGGCACACTACATCGGATTACTTATGTTCGACTCCTCGATACGGTTGTTATATATATTTCTGGTCTAGGCAACACTAAGTGTTGCCTGGCGCCATCTGACATTTCTATTAAAAAGTTTGACATTTTTTAGCATAAGCGTACTCAGAACGTTTTAACGTACGACTATCATTTGTGTTTACAGTGACTTGCAAAAAATCAATTTGGGAAAAAATGGGATTAACTCGTGAACATTTTCGTGCAATCATTTTTCACAGCTTTCGACGTGGATTATTACGACAAGAGTGCATCGATGAACTTAAATCTTTGGATGGCGATGAAGCACCATCCTATAGCAATGTGAAAAACTGGTTTAATGAATTCAATCGTGGCCGACGCTCGCTCAAAGACGAAGGTCGTGAAGGTCGTCCAAAAACGACCGATGTGCCAGAGAACATTGATGCCTTGCGTGAACTGATAATGCAAGATCGTCAGGTGACATACCGTGAGATAGACCCATCCTTGGACATTTCTTTCACCAGCATACATTCGATATTACATGAACACCTGGCCGTAAAAAAGATTTGTTCTTCATGGATCCCGCACAATTTAACAATCGCTCAAAAAAAGGCTCGTGTCGATTGGTGCAAAGAAATTTTGAACAACTACGATCGCGGTGCTTCAAATGACGTTTATAAGATCGTCACAGGTGACGAATCATGGATCTATGTATATGAGCCCAAAACAAAACAGCAATCGACCGGTGGGTCTTCGAGCCACATCCAACGAAAGTTTTTTTTTTTTAAATAACCAACACTCAGGGGATGCCCCCTATACATGCAGTGCATGGCGTTGGCGAGTGGAAAGTAATGGATCGGAGGGGGGAAAGAGGGAGTAATGATTATTGACGCTTGCCTTGAACTTCTGGATGTCGCAATTAGTGGAAAATACATTTGCCGGAAGTCGATTCCACATACGGACTGTACGAGCGAAAAACAAATTTGATCTGTAGTGTATAGTGCGGTCAACTGGCCAATCGATAACAAACGGGTGTGAATTCCAAGAAAGTCGCGTTTCCCTGCCGAACATCCTCACGTCAGGAATAAGGCGACGGATGTCTGATGAACACACACCATGAAAGTAACGATAGAACAGCGTCACGCAACCCACATTCCGACGATGCTCAAGGGAAACAATAGAGTTGGATACCCTACTGTCACCTATCAGCACCATCGCTCTCCTTTGAACACGGTCAAGTAGCTCCAAGGATGATTTTGGAGCACCTGCCCATATATGGGAGTTGTATTCCATCTTTGTCCTGATGTAAGTTGTATAGATATTGAAAAGATCAGAAGGAGTGAAATATTTCTTGCGCCGCTTTAAAAAGCCTATGCACTTGAGTGCTTCTTTCGACACTTCGAATACATGTCTCGCCCAACGAGCGTCACATTGTATTTTCATGCCCAGAACATCAAGATCTTCTGATTGTTCAATATCTGTACCATCGATAGAAATTGACGATATTGTTGGGTCAGCGAATCGCTTGTGAGACAACAAGCTGCACTGTGTCTTACGTGCATTAAAATCTACTCTATTCACTCGACCCCATTCGGAAATGGCCAGTAGATCCCGGCCAAGTGTCTCATCCATAATTCGCCTATTGCCTTCAATATCTTGAAGACTCGGCCTTCGGCCGAATGAATATGAATGACAGAGGTTACTATCATCTGCGAAAGAGTAGATTGGATTCACGGTCTGACCCAATAGATCGTCAATAAAAATTAGAAATAAAGAGGGAGAAAGGACAGAGCCCTGTGGTACCCCTGCGGTCAGCCTATGTGTGTTGGATGAGAACCCATCTACAACAACTCTAATAGTGCGATCTCTAAGAAAGCTCGATATAAACCGAGCAAACATATTACCGACACCAAAAGCGATCAGCTTTGATATGAGTGCACCGTGCCAGACTCTATCAAAGGCCTTGGAGATATCTAGACCCACGACCTTACTCTCACCAAACTGGTGGATAGACCGACTCCAACGCTCCGACAAGAACGCCAACAGGTCTCCGGTAGAGCGGTTTCTACGGAAGCCATACTGTCGATCACTTAGCAAGTCGTTGGTCTCTAAATACCTCACAAGATGGTGGTTTACCATGCTCTCCATTACCTTGGAGAGCGCAGAGCAAATCGCAATTGGCCGATAATTCGCAGGATTATTGGCTTCACCCTTTTTAGGGATCGGCTGGACGTTCGCAACCTTCCAACACGCTGGGAAAACTCCCGCACGGTAGGCAAGGTTGAAAAGGTTGCGTAATGGACGGGCTAGCGTCGACGAGCACTTACATAGGACAAGTGCCGAAATACCATCCGGGCCCGGGGATTTATTTACATCGAGGTTCGCAAGAACCCTTTTAACTCCACGCGTTCGAAAAAATATCTGAGGCATGGAACTTGATACGTTTTCGATCGCGGGGAGTGGATGATTGCTTTCCAGCCATTTTAACGGGTCAAAACGTCGAATTGATGCCGTACAGCCCTGACTTGGCACCCAATGACTTCTTTTTATTCCAGCACACTAAGAAAATAATGAGTGGTCAACGATTTTCATCGCCAGAAGATGCTGTTGAAGCGTTTAAAAACCTTGTTTTGGAGGTGTCTCAATTGAAATGGAAAAAGTGCTTCGACAATTGGTTTTAGCGCATGCAAAAGTCTATAAATCATGTTGGAGAATACTTTGAAAAACAATAAAACCATTTTTGATGATAAATATTCGCATTTTCATTATTAGGCCAGAAATATATTTATATATAGCAGCCCTAGTGTTACTGATTATCGTAAAATTCTAAGACTTGTCCATTAGGGCGTACCTCAAAAAAAAAGTTCGCCGTACACCTTCGAATATGAAGTATTATTGAAAGGTAGTTTCAAAAAAAAAATTTTTTATTTTTTTATGCCGAACGTAGGGGTCGCGCTTTTACATTTTTCTATATAACTTCTGCATTTATAAACGGATTTTAAAGTGTGATACATAGATGTTTTTGTCTCGACGAGGCCGATTTTTTTGTCTTTGAAGTCATTGAGCTCAAGCACTCCCTTCTGGTCCTTACCCATCATATCTCAGTTGCTACTACCCTAATGTACCACTCTAATATCAGAAAATTAAAGCTCGCGCGGGGTGCTTTTGTCTCACGGCCTCGTCGAGACAAAAACATCTATGTATCACACTTTAAAATCCGTTTATAAATGCAGAAGTTATATAGAAAAATGTAAAAGCGCGACCCCTACGTTCGGCATAAAAAAATAAAAAAAAATTTTTTGAAACTACCTTTCAATAATACTTCATATTCGAAGGTGTACGGCGAACTTTTTTTTTTTTACTTGTTACCTGGTACGCTCTATTGTCCATCCGTCCGTGTGTCTGTTTAATGCAAGATAGTGGTCGAACGAATAAACCTAGTATCTTGAAATTGTTCATGATGATGATTTATGGTCACACGCTGCTTGGGATTTTAAAGGGGCGAAATCGGCCCGGGGAGGAAAAATGTTTCCCTTTAAGGGACTAACGGGACCACGGAAAAATTACACTTTTTGCCTTTACAAATCATAGATTGCACACACTTATTACCCGACAAAACGTTTTACTCACATTGAAGTCTTCACAACTTAACTCTCGATATCAGTCCAACAATGCTTGTGTCGCCATAGGCGCCAATGTTGCCTTGTAAGCTGTTTTCTAAGCTTCTATCGTCGTGCTACGCCTCTCATCGCCCCAGTGGTTTCTGTTTTTTTTTGTCATTGGAAAGAGGAGTTTTTGATCTAGTGCGTACCTGTTTGGAACATTAGTACGTCCTGTGGTTGAAAATAAAATATACGAGTACTGGAAACAAATTTCTAATTTCTGTTGTGTTCCATCAAATTATACATAGCTATAGGTACGATACATTGAAGTTTACAGAAACATTTCGAGACCCCTAGCCAGAATAGGTATCGTATAGCATGGTTTAGAAGTTGGCAACCCTGGATGTAAAAAAGCTTGTAATGCTCGCAAAAATCAGACTTTTTATGCGATTTTTAGAAATCTCTAGTCACTTCTATAGTTTATGAGACACATAGAATCATTTTGTTCGAATATTCCAAGATTGTTAATAAGTATTTTCATGTAAAGTCTTAGCATAACATCCAACGGTTCTCCAAATCGAATAAAAAATTTTGGTTTTGGCGACCATTACACGGTAGGCTGTTCAACACGACACCTTATCTGGCTAGCGGTCTAGAAATGTTCAAGTAAACTCGAGTGCACCTTACCTTTATCAATGTAAAATCTCTTGAATTAGCGACAAACACAACAGAGACTTATTTCTAAAACTATTTTTTTTTCAATCACTGTGCGCTGGATGCCTGCCGACCGTCGAGCACAAAATGATCGATTTGATTTCTAGTGTTTCCATCCTAGTGACAGCCATATACAGGGTGGTTAAATTTTAAGGGCCGATGTTGAATGTGAACCACGCCTAAACGTCAAGTTTTTTTCTGCATTTCATTTGATATTTCTCAATTTCAGACTAACTTAATTTAAACCATGGAAAGATACACAAGCGAGCAACGCGTTAAAGTTAGGAAATTTTCGAAGAAAATCATCTTCTGTGATGAGGTACATTTTCACTTCAGTGGATTCGTCAATAAGCAGAATTGCCGCATTTGGGCTAATGATAATCCAAAAGTGATTATCGAAAAAACAATGCACCTACAAAGAGTGACTGTTTGGTGCGGTTTATAGGTTGGCGGCATCATCGGGCCGTATTTTTTGCAAAATAAGGCCGGTCAGGCTGTTCCTGTGAATGGTGTTCGCTATCGTGAGATTATAACGAATTTTTTATGGGTCGAATTGGAAGATATGGATGTGGACGGTATGTGGTGCCACTTGCCACACAGCTAACGAAACAATGGCTCTTTTGCGCGACAAATTCAATCTCTATCTATCCGCCAAGATCATGTGATTTGACACCGATGCACTTCCTTCTTTGGGGATATTTGAAAGAAATGTGTACGTCGATTAGCCAGCAACAATTCAAGAGCTAAAGGATGAGATAATTCGGCACATTAACGGCATAGAACCTCAATTATGCCTCAGCGTCATCGAAAATTGGGACAATCGGGTGGTGTGCCGCTGAGGACGCGGCGTCCATTTGGCCGATATTTTGTTCCATACATAATTGAACCATACCAATATTTTCATAATAAAAAGAAATAACAATAATTTCCTAAATAATTTGTGTTTTTTTTCAAAATCAACATCGGGCCTTAAAACTTAACTACCCTTTATGTAGTAGAGCTGTGAAACTATTGATAGCACTATTAGTAGTTTTATTTTGTCGTCAATATCGATAGTTTTTTGTCACTATCGATAGTATCGGCAAAACGTCAGCATCACACGAATTTGGGCAAATACTCTATAAACAATTCTGATTTTTTTTTATTTACAACAAAGACGATATATTATACAAGATGGACGATGTGCTTCTTCTTTGCAATAATGTAGACAAATTCTCAGGGTTTGTTTTTCACATTCGTTTGTACACAATCACTTAGAACGCTAGAAAGTCAAAATTGAAACACTAAATTCCACACATTAAACCCAAAAAACAGCATTCCCAAAATGATTTTTACTCATCTCTCTTTTTCCATTTCTCGATTAAGCTCACATCACCCATCTTGTACAATTTATCGTCTTTAATTTCCAAAAAATTAAAATGAATTTATAAGAAACGTCGAATAGCTCTAAAAAACTATTAAAAACAAGTTGAAAAGCTTCAGTCGGTTGATCCGACTTACATATAACCTAACCCATTAATGGATTTTATATTTTTCTACGTTCTGTCCTCCATTGCCTGAAGAGTACAGATTTTTTTTAAAATCTCGTATACAGTCCTTTATGTGGGAGGTACTAGGATGGAGCGTGACAGTCACTGAGATAAAAATATGCCAGAAAGCTTAATAAAAGTAGTTTTGTAGTACGTACTTAGTAGGTAGGGACAAAAATATTGTTACACACGTTTTATGCTGTAAAATAAAAAGTACTGAATGTTTTTGGACCAAATATTTTTTAACACATTTATTGATGTATATTGTATTCAAAAAGAATCTACTCCTTTGAAATGTCCGCCTTTTGCCTTTACAGACGCCTTAAGTCGCGCTGGCCAATCGTAAATAGCTGCACAAACCTCGTCCATTGGGAAATTGGCCACAGCTCGATCCAAAGCAGTCTAAAGAGATCCAATGTTGGGGTATCTTTTGCGACAAACCTTACCTGTAAAACCGTCCACAATTTGTAATCCAATGGGTTCAAATCTGGACTGCCTGAGAGCCATTCTAGTATTTATGTCCCTACTAAGTAGAATTAGGAACGTAGCAGAGGCTCAACAAATTCATCTAGCTCCATCCATCTTCATATAATTACTTAAAATCGCATAAAAAGTACTCGTGTTAAGATTATTACGCAAATACAAAAAGTTGGCGGAATGGTTATTTGCACTAGAGGTACCAGAACATGCCGTGACATTCATGTGACACAGTTCTGCAACAAAATCCTCTTTTGAACCAAATCAACTGATCCTTAAGTAAAATAATCTCCTGATTTCGAATTGAGTGTCAATTTTGCCCTATCGTAAAGTTTCTGAGATATTTTTTTAACTGTCAATTGTACCTCAATTCAGGAGCTGTCCCACTCAAATAAGCAACATTTACAAGAGTAGAAACTTGGGACCTCGAATTCCAAACTGACGTATGAAAGAAATATAGCCCTGGTTAAATTATGATCAACGACATATCATACGCTAAGATGGGATAAAAAATAAGGAAGCAGAGACAATAAACTGTTTTGGTCAAATGTAGGGTGCATGGGAAAACAATGTGATTTTATTCTGAAATTCTACCTTAGAACGCTACACAACTACTCGTAGGTAGCGAATCCCGCAAATTTAATGACTTCAAACCAAATATATGTTCAGAAAATTTTTTTCCGCTTTAATAATGTGTGCCATTAAAAATTTGAATCACTTTAAAAAATAAACTGATATTTTTTTCAAATTTCTGGTTTTATTCAAAAGGTTGATCTTTGTCATTTAATAATGGAACACCATCCAAAGCGTTTTCGCTTCGGAAATGATCCATCCCTCTTTTATAAAAGTAAGTAAATAAAACTAAAAATTTCAAAAACATCGTGCTATTTTTTGGAACAAAATTCCCCTGTGGATCTCTTCTTACTTTCCTATAATTTTACATTATTCGGAAAAAGTAAAACATGACACCCGAATGGTGTTAAAACCTTGTACTATGACGAAACGAGTACCTATGTAACCTAGTAAACCCCAACGACAGTAACTTACATTTAATCAAGCAAGTTTTTACCCGTTTTTCCCGAAATACCCGCCTAGGGTCGTGACTTATTTTTATTTGACCTCATGCTCCATAAACTGCAACTTTTCCCATGAATAAAAATGTGTCCATAAATAATGGGAAAGTTTGCTTTATCCAATAAAACAGGGTAGGCGATTTAACTTTTTAAATTTGAATGGGCTGTAAAAGAAAGTGCTGATAATTTTTTAAAATTTCTAGTTTTATTGGAAAGGTTGAACTTTGTCATTTAATAATGGTATGGATCATTCATATGACTTCCACAACTGGCTCGACAGTACCTCATCCGAACTACCCAATTTTGCAGTAAATTTTCGATTGTTTCGGGTCGAATCTCTTAAATGGCATCCTCGATTTCAAGTTTGAACGATTCTGATGTCTCTGGGTGATTTTCATAATACTTGTCCTTAATAGATCCCCAGAGGATTTTGAAAGGAGCTTTAATGCAAGTAGGAAGGATATATAACATTCATATTTTTTTCTCAAGTTTAATTAAAAATTATTTTAAATGTGTTTTCTATGTTCTTTAAAAAAAATCAACATAACCATACGTAAGACATTTTTGTGGAAGGTAATAGAATGGGGCGTGGCATCCACTATTGTCTTAATCATAAACATATATATAAGTAAACATATGGAACTGTGCAAAATTTATGTAAAAATGATATGAGTGTTTCAGTCTGCGTTCGGAGTGTCTTTGTGTAGGAGAAGGGCATGGTTAAGTCTTCAATTTTGTATTAGCAAATGTGGTTTAAAATAACGTTTCCAAGTTCTTATTTTCAGCGGAATGCCATATATAAATATATTAAATATATTACCGATTACCAAAAATGGGCAAAATGAAGCCTTTGCAGGGGAGGTATCAAAATGGGGAGTGTCAACCATTTTATTTGTGCGTGAGTATTAAGCCAATATTGAAATTGGAGGGTGCTTAGAATTTAAACGAATTTTACGAGGATGACCGCAAAACTAACTGGTCTGGCACATTTTCTGTTTTACTAGCAACTTTTTTTTTGTTTTTTAAAAGCAATCTATCAAAAGCCATCTGTCAAAATTTCCGAAATATTTAATGATTATTTTCTTTGTTACAGGTGATTGAAGTAAACAAGTTTTATAATTTTTTAAAAATGGAAAATAAAGAGTTTCGTGCGGTAATAAAACACTTTTATATGAAAGGTTATACGCCACAATTAATCAAAGATGAATTGGATTCTGTTCATGGTGCACCATCATACTCCACCGTGAAATCCTGGCTTCAACAATTTAAAATTGGTCGTTCAAGTACGGAAGATGAACAACGCTCTGGAAGACCGAAAACAGCTACTACTATTGAAAACATTAGAAAAATATATAATGAAGTGACTAAAGATAGACGAATAAAGCTCAGAGAACTTGAAATATTGTTAAAATACGCGAAAAACAAGTTTGGAGTATTTTACAAGATGAACTCCACATGAAAAAGCTATCCGCAAGATGGGTGCCGCGTTTGTTGACTTTGCCCCAAAAAATCGTCCGTTGGACCAATTCCGAGGAGCTTTTAGTGATTTATTAGCGTAATCCAATATAAATCTTGCGCCGATTCATAACTGTTGATGAAACATGGATCCATCACTACATCCCAGAATGCAAAGAACAGTCAAAACAATGGATAGAAGCTGGTAAAAGTGGTCCCAAGAAGGCGAAAACTGTTAAGTCAGCAGGAAAAGTAATGGCCACAGTATTTTGGGATGCAAAGGGTATAATATTTATTGATTATCTTGAGAAAGGAAAAACTATAAGTAGTGAATATTTTTGTGCATTATTGGATCGGTTGAGTGAAGAAATCAAGATAAAACGACCGCATTTAGAAAAAAAAGGTCTTTTTCATCAAGATAATGCCCCTTTACACACTGCATTTTTAACTCAACAAAGACTGGCCGAATTACGATTTGAAATTGCTCCGCATCCACCATAGGAGTATAGTCCAGATGTAGCTCCTTCTGACTATTTCTTGTTTCCAAATTTAAAAAAATTTCTCGGTGGCAAAAAATGTTCGTCCAATAGCGAGGTTATTGCTGAAACTGAGGCATATTTTGAAGGTCTTGAAAAATCTTATTTTTCGGATGGAATTAAAAAACTTGAAAAACGTTTGATGAAGTGTATTGAATTGGAATGAGATTATGTTGAAAAATAAATAATAATAATTCCAAAAAAACGGTTCTTTTTATGTTAGGCCAGTTACTTTTGCGGTCGCCCTCGTATAAGAGGACAAGGCACTGGAAATGGTCATTTGTGTTCAAAATGCTGGTAGGGCATTTTTTGTCACCAAATTGATCTGGTAAGTGTTGGTATGTCAATAAACGTCATCTTGTTCCTAAATAAAATCTTTTTAAAGACGAACATATTCTAACCTTTTCTAAAAGTTTTAAACGGTTTGACATGGAATGACTTCAAGAAGAAATAAAACACATATAGTTTAATGTGTTGGCCAAGAATTTAGCTTTATTATAAAAACAAGGGCTTGCCATTATGTTTTAATGAACTCGGGCAAGTGGCCGCCCCGTCTGGATCCAATAAATTCCAGCCGAGAGGCCCACTATTCTACCACTTTTTGCAGCATTTGGGGCACTATGTCAGTAATAACTTCGAGTGTTTTTATACAAGGCGTCAATAGTGTCGGCCTTATCTGCGTTGACAAGCGACTTCACATAACCCCATAAAAAATAGTCCAGCGGTGTTAAATCGCACGATCTTGGAGGCCACGCCACAGGCCCACGACGCGAAATATTGCGTTCACCAAAAGTTTTCTTCAAAAAGTTGATTGTTTCGTTGGCTGTATGGCATGTCTTGTTGTCAAGATTACGGGCTTCAATTTCAGGTAGCAAAGACTCCGATATCATGTCGCGATAGCAAGCACCATTTACGGTAACTGACAATCCTTTTTCAAAAAATATGGAGCGATGATTCAACCAACCCATAAACACCACCAAACCGTGATTTTCTCTGTGTTTAATGGCACCTCATGAACTTATTTTGGTTACTTTTTAGACCAAATGCGGCAATTTTGTCTATTGACGTTGCCGTTGCACCAGAAATGGGCTTCATCACTGAATAACATTTTGGTCGAAAACAGCGGATCTTCCCGTTTCTCACCGACCGCTTATTTCCATAATACAGTTGTTAACATTTGAAGGAAATTATATTAAAAAATAAATGGCATAAAATGTCCTTTCGAATGAACAACAAAAATTCCATATTTGATTTGAATTTTTTATTTTGAAAAAAATACGTCTATATTGATCAACCGATATATAAATCTAACAAATCACCCGATAATGTCAATACGGCTGACTAAAACTAGCATAACTATTGAATGGAACGACTATCGATGATTTGACAGCTCTTCCATGTAGCTTTTATTATCATGATCCTTGCAGCGGCTAAATCGATCAGCCTCATTCCATTGTTGTAAGTGTTGTCATAGAGGAGGAACTTTCCATCTTAATCATTCAAATGACCTAACCCGGGCAACGGTTGTAGGCTTTTTCTAGGCTCTCATAAAAAGTTATCGTTATCCTCGTCTTAGGCTATTGTACACGAATTTAATGTAGATAAATTTAGCTCCTAGCAATAGGAAAAACTATCAGTACAATCAGGTCACTCTTTTCTAGTTCAAAAAATCTTCGCTGTAATGTTCAAATGTGCATAGTGAAATATACAATATAACAGTAAAATCAAGCGCGTCAATATTCAACCCAACAAATCCTGTCGCAGTCCACCTTCGTGTTCGCGTGAAACAAAATCTGACTGGAGAAAAAAAAACGTTATCAACTAACGAGTGCTCCCTCCATCTACCAACAGTACGAATACTCCATGAAGAGTGAAATAAAAACGAACAACAAAGCAAATATTAAATTTCACAGTATACAAATTAATCTACACCTACCCAGGTACGAGTATGCACCTATACTCGTTTATATATACGAGTATATATTTCTATAGTGCGAGTAGTTATATAAATAAAAACTAAAAGAACAAAATGCATACATTTTTTTTAAATTGGTACGTGATTATGCTGCAAGTAAAGAGCATTTCCTTGCAAAAATAAGTAAGTATTAAATATAAAAAAAGTCTAAAGTTGGGCGTGGCCGACCGACCCTGAACTCCGGGATGTTTAGAAAAGCCTTGGTCCAGAGAAGGACGTTATTGAAACTGAAGAAAGTCGACTCAGATATAGCTCCTACATACTTATACATATGTTCATCCGAAATTATATTATTAGATCTAGAAGCCACTTAAGAGGTTTGCTATATATATTTCTGGCCTAATAATGAAAATGCAAATATTTATCATCAAAAATGGTTTTATTGTTTTTCAAAGTATTCTCCAGCATGATTTATACACTTTTGCATGCGCTCAAACCAATTGTCGAAGCAATTTTCCACTCCGATTGAGACACCTCCAAAACATGGTTTTTTAACGCTTCAACAGCATCTTCTGGCGACGAAAATCGTTGAACACGCATTTTTTTCTTGATGTGCGGGAATAAAAAGAAGTCATTGGGTGCCAAGTCAAGGCTGTACGGCGGATGACCCATTAATTCGACATTTTCGCCGGTCAAAATGGCGCTGGTTTGGGCCGATGTGTGAGAGCTCGCATTGTCATGGTGCACAATGATTCGTCTTCTCTTGTTCGTTTTTCGAATTTCTCTGAAGACTTCAGACAAACAAATTGTGGTGTACGATTAAGAATTAACCGTCCTACGTTGCTCAAGCGGAACAGTCGCCGCCTGACCAGTTTTGCCGAAGAAACAGGCGACCATTTGCTTCGAAGTGTTTCATCCACGAACAACTTTCATTGGATTTGACTCGTCTTAGAAGATCCACACGGTCGATTGCTGTTTTGTTTCGGGCTCATACACATGGATCCATGATTCGTCACCTGTAACGATCTTATAAACGTCTTTTGAAGCACCGCGATCATATTATTTTAAAATATCCTTGCACCAATCGACACGGGCCTTTTTTGGAGCGATTGTCAAATTGTGCGGGATGTAACCTTTTTTACGGCCAGGTGTTCATGCAATATCGAATGTATGCTGGTGGAAGAAATGCCCAAGGATGCCTCTATCTCACGGTCACCTGATAATCTTGCATTATCAGTTCACGCACGGCATTAATGTTCTTTGGCACAACGTCCGTTTTTGGGCGACCATCGTCTTTGAGCGAGCGTCGGACACGATTGAATTCATTAAACCAGTTTTTCACAGTGCTATAGGATGGTGCTTCATCGCCATACAAAGATTTAAGTTCGTCGATGCACTCTTGTCGTGATAACCCACGTCGAAAGTTGTGAAAAATGATCGCACAAAAATGTTCACGAGTTAATTCCATTTTTTGCCAAATACATTTTTCAAGTCACTGTAAACAACAGAAATGGTGGTCGTACGTCAAATTGTTCAGTGTACGTTTATGCTAAAAAAAATATAAAACTTTCCAATGGAATGGCGCCAGACGGCACTTAGTTTTGCCTAGGCCAGAAATATGTATAGCAACCCTCGTACAGGGTTTAAATGATAAGTTAAATTTATACCCTCTCCCTACGAGGGCGGTTCGGAAAGTTCTTAGCCTATCAATTAGTTTTTCAAAAATATTTTTATTTTTCAATATAATCTCCTAAAACTTCAATACACTTAGTTCAACGCTTATCTAGCAATTCTATCCCTTGATTAAAATAGTTTTCCTCAAGGTCTTCAAAATAGTGGTTTACAACTGTAATTGCATCTTCATTTGAGGTAAAACGCTTGCCAGCAAGGATTTTTTTTTAGATTTGGGAACAGGTAAAAGTCACTGGGAGCTAAATCAGGAGAATAAGGTGGGTGGTCAAGCAACTCGTACTTTAATTTGTTGATTTTAGCCATTGTTAAAACACTCTTGTGCGCTGGTGCGTTGTCTTGATGAAAAATTATTTTTTTGTGTTGTAAGCCAGGACGTTTTTCTCGAATTTGTACATTTAATTGATCTAAAAGGTTGCAATAGTACTCTGAATTTATTGTTTTACCCTTTTGCAGATAGTCAATCAATAAAATACCTTTGAAGTCACAAAAAACCGTTGCCATAACCTTACCAGCCGATTGAATTTTTTTTGCCTTCTTTGGGGCACTTCCTCCAGCTTTAGTCCATTGTTTGGATTGTTCTTTTGTCTCTGGAGTATAGTAGTTGATCCATGTCTCATCAACAGTTATGAAACGACGCTTAAAATCCATTTTATTTCGCTGAAAACGATCCAAACAAGCTTGAGAAATGTTCATTCTTATGCGTTATTGGTCGACTGTTAACAAGTGCGGCACCCATCTCGCAGAAAGCTTTTTCATCTGTAGTTCTTCATGTCAAATTAAATGGACTCGATCATTTGAGATGCCCATGATATTAGCTATTTCACGCACTTTTATTCGTCGATCATTTAATACCATATTATGCACTTTGGCTACAATTTCTGTTGTTGTTGCTGTTTTTGGACGTCCACTACGTGGTTCATCTTCAAGGAGCACTTTCACCTAACACATTCACCATATCATTATAAATTTCTTGTCCCGATAAACCTTTTTTATGTAAATATTTAATGACACCACGCATTTCTAATTTTTCCATTGTAAAAAAATCGCGGATGCGTCTTTTGTGAACACCTGTTTCTATATGAAGGAGTTGCCAGATCGAAACAAAATTCAACATGTGTTCATAGCAGAATTTTTCAAAACACTTAACTTTTTTTTGTTTATACCGCACTTTTTGTGCTAGGCTAAGTAGTTTACGAACCGCCCTCGTATGTGTAAAAGCAACAGACCGAAATAAAACATACGAACTAAACAATTTGCGAGGATTTTTGTTATTTAATGTCCATATTTTAAAACTTTTGGTGCCTACGATTAATTCCATACCAAACTTTTATTTGCCGCTATAAGCGGTTCTTTCAACCGATAATTTTCACTTTATTCATTATAAACTCTGGTGATTGCATCAGACAGTCTTTGCGATCAATAGAATTGTTTTAATTCATATCGGTTTTCAACTGACCGTTTCTTTGAGTGTAATCTATACTAATTTTAAAATTTAGTTTCTAGGTACTTGTTTTGTAGCTTTATCTGTGTAACTTATTCAAAATTGGTAATTTGTCACGCTTATTCTGTTTGCTTTAAATTATGTTATTAATTAATCTGTACTACTAGATGCTCCATTTAAAATATGCTCATGCACGTATTGGTCAGTAGCAGCGTTTTAACAAGTAAATTTAGATATTTGCTTTTTCTAATCTCAATAGAGCCTAAGCAAACAAATCGCTATTTATATTAAATGTTCACGTAAAATAACAATAGTTGAATCAATTATAATATCTGTACAGTTTTTTACATACGAGTATTTCCAAAAAAAAAGTCCAACTCTTAGTATATTTGCCAGGTTACACATACGAATACATGGGGCATTTCATGTCAAGTGAACCAACTTTTAGAATCAATGTCTTCCGATCGGTATGAAACTTACACCAAGGTTAGTTCTATTGGATAGTCGTATAGACACAAACTTTAAACGAGATCGGTCAAGAACTCTCTAAGTAAGAGTAGGTCGAATTTTGACAATTTGGCCTAACAGGTGTTTTTTCGCAGCCATGTAACTTAAACTTATTACCTATAGTTCCTAGTAAAATCTGTCCAGTGTTTTAGATTGCTATTGATTTATCCTTTAAAAAAAATTAAAAAAAAATCAGTTTTTTTTTTTGCAAAATCCAAAATTGTTTTTATTTTATTTTTCCAAAAAAAGGCCCATTTTTTATATTGCCCAAAAGAAAGCTTAGGTCTTTCCCTTTAAGAGATTTATGGTCTCGTAGTGTGATGCGGCCTTTTATCTATCAGAAAAAATGTTTTGTGACTCAAAACAACGTTTTTTCAGTTAAGGTTAAAAACCAGTTTTGTTCAGGAGAGCCATTTTAAAGATTAGGTCCCTTTCTATTTGCACTTAGAATCGTCGACTTCACTTTCATAAAACGCGCATATCTCTGGAAGGGAACACTTTTGGGGCATGGGATCGGTCTCATTCGATGCTCAGGTGTTGTCCACATCAAAAAAAAGTGAAAAGTTTTGTTCGGGAGAGCCATTTTAAAGATTAGGTCCCTTTCTATTTGCGCTTAGAATCGTCGACTTCACTCACTTCACTGTAAAACGCGCATATCTCTGGGAGGGAACACTTTTGGGGCATTGGATCGGTCTCATTCGATGCTCAGATGTTGTCCACATCAAAAAAAAAGTGAAAAGTTGATGAAAAGTTTTGGTCAGGAGAGCCATTTTAAAGATTAGGTCCCTTTCTATTTGCGCTTAGAATCGTCGACTTAACTTTCATAAAACGCGCACTTTTGGGGCATGGGATCGGTCTCATCCGATGCTCAGATGTTGTCCACATCAAAAAAAGAAAAAAAAGGAAAATTGATTTTTTACCCTTAGGTCCCTTTCTCTATGCGCTGACACATATGCACTTTTTTGAACCTTAAAAATATCGTATACACGTACTGAGAGACGATATGTATAATGCCTATCTAAAATTGCATACCCTCGATAATATATACTATAGTTGTATTTGAAGCATTCTATGGTTGTGGAATTCAGAACATTGCTGCGTGTAGATCATACTATGGTTGTGGTTGGATAATATTATGGTTGTATCTGAAACATACTATGGTTGTGAATTATATAATATGATTGTGGCGATCATAATATGGTTGAGAGTAATACGTGGGAATCATAGTATAGTTGTGGGAACAATAATATTGTTGTGCCACAACCACATTCATAACAACATAAATGTGTTTTCGTCTTAAACTAAGATTTTGTAGTGACTAGAGTCGCCATTATTAAAATATTATTGACTTCTCAATTTAAGCGAATTTAATGTATTTCTAATCTGCACTGTGTCAGTTTCAATACATAAGAGAACTATTTTTAAGACCGAACCATTGGTTTAGATCTGCTCTGAACCACTGAACTCGAATTCAAAATGGATTGCATTCCTGGTAAGAACGTCTGTTGTAGCAATTATCTGTTTTATCTAAGTGGTCGTTGGTACCATCAATTAGTGGTGCCACCCAATAATTTATTTTGAAAACCAAACAATAGGGATAAACATACGAGCATGTACCAAGCTGTCCTTGAAATTAACAATTTTATTTTTATCCTTAATTGGCGTTAAAATATTTTTATTTTCAATATGACGTTGCCTACCTTAACTCTAAGAAGAAATCAAAGTTTGTTTAAAAGGCTTAACGTGTTTCATAACATACAAACATTCGGCTATACTGATGGAATACTTGGAGTACACGCAACCACAATCATTCGGTAGGCGAAAAATATTCTGTCGTGACAGCGAATTTGTTCTTTGTGTGTTGTTGCAAAGCTCCTGATCGAGGCGGCGACTTGATGAACAAATTTTTCTCTCACAACTTCGAGCGTTGCCTTTTCTTTAGAGTGTCCAAAACCGAAACAGGAAACCCGACATTTCCATTTTGTGTCCGACAGTCAGCTTCTAAAAAATAGCTAAAACTGGCATGTCGGTTTATCCATTTTTTTGGTGTCGGGTTTTCCTGTTTTTTTTCGTTGTATGTAAAAGGAAAAGAATAAGTTGCACTTAGTACGGACCACCTTTTATTTTATCCAACATTAGTCTGTGATACGGGATGTTATGACTTATCGTAGATGTTTGCAACACCTTCAAGGAATGTAGATATACCCTATGATAAGTATACCAATCGGCTCAGGGTCACTATCTGAACCCATAGAGCGATGTCCGCCCGTCCGTCGATCCGTCCGTCTGTCCATTTGAGGTTGTAATGAAATAACAGGTCGCAATTATTACCCAAATTCAATGAAACTTGGTACATTCTTCAAGTTTGTGCCAAGGACGAACCTTATTGAAATTGTCCACATCGGTCGAGATTTGATAAAGGACATAAGCTTTTTCCTATTTAAGAAAATACAGATTTAAACAAAATTGATTTCGACAAAATTTTGCACGGGTGAAACCTTTCCATATCGGTCCAAATTATTAATAGTTCCAACACAAAGGTCCCTCCTGATTTGGGGTCCTTTAGCTCTAGAAGCCACATACTACACCTGATCACTCCAAAATGGTACTTTAAGAGCGGCCATTAATAAACAATGGTGAAACTGGATCACATCGGTCCATAATTTCGAATAGCCCCCAAACAAAGGACCTTTTCGATTTCAGAACCAACCGATCTAAAAACTGCATATTACACCCGATTGCGACCAAATTTGGTACAGGGCATTACCCGCAACCATTGGTGAAATTGGAGGTCCTGTAACTCGAACAGCAAAAAAACCCGCTCACGCGCGAATTGTTCCTTGGTTCGTTATAAGCGACCTTTAATTAACTGCGGTGAAACTGGAGCCCATAGGTCCATATTTCCAATAGTTTCACACAAAGGTCCTTCCTGGTTTTAGAATCTGCACATTTAACATCCAAATTCCAACAAATCTCGCATGGAGCGTTTCAAGCGACCAAAAATTCATGTCCTGTAACATTGGATCAGTCTATGTTTTAGAATAACCACGTATTTTATCCAATCTTAATGATATTTTGCACAGTTCATTTTTATCGATCAGTATCCAGCTTAGATAAAAATGGGTAATATTGCTCCACGTTTTGATTAAGCCCCTGTCCAAGGGTCCTTCCCGATTTTGCATCTAACCGCTCTAGAATACCCATAATAATTCCGATTTCAGAAAGTTTGGTATAATAAAGTGTGGTCCAACCATAATTCATGAAGTACATTGTGAGTCACACCTTAACGTCAAGTTTTTTGCTCAACTTTAATTTGACATTTTTTTGGTTCAGTGTTTGAGTAATTCCACCATGGAGAGGTACACAAGTGAGCAGCGCATTGAGATTGTTGAAACCTATTACGAAAATGGGGGTCCAAATCAAAATGCATTTTGTGCACCTCGTGATCTTTTTAGTCAGCATATTCGACCAAATGTGCCCACTGGATTGGTTAAAAAGCAGAATTGGCTCATTTGGGCAAATGAGAATCCACGAGTGATCGTTGAAAAGCCGATGTATCCATAAAGAGTGACTGGTTCGGTTTATTGGTTGCGTCATCGGGCCGTACTTCTTCGAAAAAGAGAAAAATGAGGCTAAGCTTGTACCGTGAGTGGTGTTTGATTTTGCGAGGATATAGAACTGGACAATATGTGGTTCTAACAGGATGGTGCCACATCCAAAGAGACAATGGCTCTGTTGCGCGAAAAATTCAACGGCCGTGTTATCTCACGTCGTGGCGTTGTTAATTGGCCGCGACCATCATGTGATCTGACACCGTTTGACTTCTGTCTTTGGGGATGTTTAAAATAAAACGTATTCATCAATAAGCCAAGATCAATTCAAGAGCTTAAGGATGAGATAATTTGGCTCATTAATGGCATTGAACCTCCATTATGTCTCAGAACCATTAAAAATATAAACCAGAAGTAGTGTGACGACTCCGTGGTTTTCCCTAGTCAGACACCAAAGCAGAAGCGGGATGGGTAGTCCCGCAGGGGAGAGTAGTTGATGTAAAGGGGGTGTGGTTTAGTACGTAGGTGCCAGCGATGGCAAATCATGCACGCCTGTGGCGGGGGGCTTCTAGCATCTTTAAAGATTCCACACCTCCGTATCCAAAAAAAAACCCTTTATATGGTCAGCTTCTGTTATCACGTTTTTAACAGAAATATGTATAAGTACAAACTACAGAGTTCCCTGGTGCTTGTCAATGGAACGCAAACTTAAGTTGAAACACACACTTTTATCTCCCACTGTACTCGGTCATATCACTGCTACCACAACTGAAAGTTATGAGAAATTACGAGTACATCCACTTACTAACGTTTTTGTGGGTGGCATTTTTGGAAAACCATTTTTACCAAATAGCCACAAATGTTTCTCCCATGCTGGACATCTCGGAAAAGAAACCAGTGTTAGTCGGAACAGCATCATACGAGTAGCAATCACCATCAAACGGTGGAGGAGGTAGAGTGGCGTTGCCTTGGCAGTTATAGAAAACACACAGCATGGGTAAACAACTAAAATTGAGAAGGTGGTACTACATACGCAAAAATCAAACAACATTTTAGATATTCGAGTTGGTCGGTTTGAATTGTGTGGGATGCCAAATGACAAGCTATTTATTGATTATCGATACAAAATACAAAAATTCTGGAATTTGGAATATCACAGTTTATTAAAAAATTTTAAAAAATTCAAAAATCAATTTAGCTTACATTGACATCGATCTATGTTTGCTACATTGATCTATATGATGAAACACATAAGGACCACATATCCAAATTTTATAGTAATATCACAGATGGTTTAAGTGATTGCAACACTGAATCTAACACTGATGTTATCGGTATCTCATTTCAGTTTTATTGTTCGTTTTACTTTTTCTTCTACAACTTTACTTGCCTAGGGAATCCATTTCCCTTACCTCTCTTTCCAACAAACTGAGAGTTGCTGCAAGTAAAGTCGCCTGGTGTGCATGGGGACTTTCAACTGTCACCAATTTTTTTTCTCTTTTTGTCCAATATTTTGACATTGTCAAAGTCTGCTGTGTGTCCAGGATTTTAAATGTGGCAAAGAGGACTCTTTTCTAAGTCAGCTTTATGTTCTCCAAATCCCCATTCCAAAAAGCAATTTTACTTGCCGCAACTCTCAGTTTGTAGGAGAGAGAGGTAAGGGGAATGAAAGGGGCAAACACTTTCTCGTTATGGCTATTCCTTTTGTGTTTTTCTTAGTTTGAAGTTGGCCGAAGACTATTTTGACATTTTGTTTCTTGTTATAAAATAAAAACTTTGGGAAAAATCTGTGAAAAATTCCCATAACACTTACGTACGAGGGTTGCTATATAAATTTCCGGCCTAGACTACACTAAGTGTTGCCTGGTGCCATCTGATATTGCCATTGGAAAGTTTGACATTTTTTAGCATAAACGTACTCAGAACGTTTTGACGTACGACCATCATTTGTGTTGTTTACAGTGACTTGAAAAAATCAATTTGGCAAAAAATTGAATTAACTCGTGAACATTTTCGTGCGATCATTTTTCACAACTTTCGACGTGGACTATCACGACAAGAGTGCATCGACGAACTTAAATCTTCGTATGGCGATGAAGCACCATCCTATAGCACTCTGAAAAACTGGTTTAATGAATTCAATCGTAGCCGACGCTCGCTTAAAGACGATGGTCGTGAAGGTCGTCCAAAAACGGCCGTTGTGCCAGAGAACATTAATGTCGTGCGTAAACTGATAATGCTAGATCGTCATGTGACATACCGTGAGATAGAGGCATCCTTGGGTATTTCTTCCAGCAGCATACATTCGATATTGCACGAACACCTTGAAAAAGGTTTGTTCTCGTTAGATCCCGCACAATGTGACAATCGCTCAAAAACGGCTCGTGTTGATTGGTGCAAAGAAATTTTGAAAAAATATCATCTTGGTGCTTCAAAAGACGTTTATAAGATCTTCACAGGTGACGAATCATGCATCTATGAATATGAGCCGGAAACAAAACAGCAATTGACCGTGTGGGTTTTCAAAGACGAGCCAAATCCAACGAGAGTTGTTGGTGGAAGAAGCACTTCGAAGCAAATGGTCGCCTGTTTCTTCGGCAAAACTGATCATGTGACGACTGTTCCGCTTGAGAAACGTAGGATGGTCAATTCTGAGTGGTACACCACAGTTTTTTTTTTGCCTGAAGTCTTCGGAGAAATTCGAAAAACGAGCAAGAGAAGACAAATCATAGTGCACCATGACAATGCGATCTCTCACACATCGGCTCAAACCAGCGCCTTTTTGACCGGTCGAGTTGATGGGTCTTCCGCCGTACAGCCCTGACTCGGCTCAAAATGACTTCTTTTTATTCCCGCACATCAAGAAAAAAATGCGTGGTCAACGATTTTCGTCGCCAGAAGATGATGTTGAAGAGTTCAAAAACCATGGTTTGGAGGTGTCTCAATCGGAGTGAAAAAAGTGCTTCGACAATTGGTTTGAGCGCATGCAAATGTGTATATAAGTAAATCATGCTAAGTTGACTGTATCTTCGGAGTTGGTTTTCGAAACTGATCTTTTATTCTTGAATATAATTATTTTTCACTTAGAATATTTCTAAATTTCCACCCCTACAAACAGGGAATGGAAACAACTATAAAACTACTAATAAGCTGGAAGGAGACACCAAGCTTGAAGCAACAGATAAAGCATCTTTACCACCCAAGCGTTAAGGACGGCACATTACTCGGTGCTTGGCTAATAATAACCACATGCGTACGGTTTCATTGACGACATGGCCTACGTGACCAAGCGCATGTGCACCGTAGGACTTCATTAAGTACATGTGTTTTCCTTATTTCCCTATCAGGGAAATTACCATTTACATATCCTTGGAAAATCCCCACGCAGCCATCGATACCTGCTTCTTGGGTTTGAAATTCAGTTTGTTTGAAATTCAGTTCGACATAATCAATATTCGCTAATGCTTATAGAATGAGTTTAAAATTATTGGTTGTTCCCTAAGATAATTTATTTAATAAATGACATTAAACTAAACAGTCCAGTGCACGAACAAAACTGATGAAATACTTAACATACAAGTCATCGTGGTCGCTGCAATCCACGAGACTTAGCTGAATGCCACCTGCAGCCTGCATATATGTATAAGTATGCGATGGATACAACGTGCTACGTAAGGTTCGCACGAAAAATGGAGGTGGGCCTTTATTTCCCGATATACCACAGACCTATCTAGCGTGAGCTAGACTCTAGAGACCCATACATGGAATTTATGGTGGTAGCTGCCAAGTGTGGGACTGCAGAGGTAAAAGTGTATAATGTGTACGACTACATCAAGCGGGTTTGTAGCTGTGCCCCACGGTATTTCTCTGATATTAATAATCTGCTGCAAGGCCATAACCTCTAGGTCCTAGGATATTTAAGTGCCCACCATAACTTCTAGCATTCTTTCCTATATCATAATAGGAGCATAGCTTCGGCAGAGTAAATGGGAAGCTGTTCATTCTGCACAGTGAATGAGGTCAAAAAATTGGGGTTCGGATTTTTTCCACACCGTGTTTACAAAAAAAACCTACTGACGGGTTTTTTTAAAAAGTGATAAACCGACATTTCGGTCTTAGCATCTGCTGATATCCAAGGAATGGAAAATATATTCCCAATCAGAAGTGAAGTACTGGTCTCAGACTCTTGAATGCCGTAAAATCACTTGCTGCGAATTGAGGCTTGTTTATTTTATTAAAAAATAAACTAGTCAAATAGCCCCTTGAACGGGCTTTAAATTTACACAGATTTTAAACACAAGTTGAATATATGGGGTAATCCATCAAGAGGTCTTTTTTCAGATCAAAAAAATAAAATAAATTAAATCAAGTGTGGAATCTTTATTGGTATTTAGAAAAGACATTTTATAGCATTTATTTTTTAAATATTATTTCCTTCAAATGTTGGCCGCAACTACGCCTCAGGGTTTCCATTTTAAGGGTCCAATTTTGAATGACTCGTTGGAGCATTTCGATCGGTATGGCTTTAATGACACGCGTAATGTTGGCTTTCAAAACCTGAATCGTAGCTGGTTTGTCACCATAGACTTTACGTAACCCCAAAGAAAAATGTCTAAAGGTGTGATATGACTCGATCTAGGCGGCCAACTCCCCAGTCCAAAACGTGAAATTAGCTGCTTTGACCTCTCAATAGATCCATTGTTTGAGCAGCTGTATGGCAAGTGGCACCGTCCTGTTGAAACCAAGTGTCGTCAAGATTACGGGCTTCAATTTCAGATAGCATTTACGGTTACGTTCCGGCCATCATCATTTTTGAAAAAAAAAAATGCACCGATGATTCCACCAACTTATAAACCGCACCAAACCGTGATTTTCTCTGGGTAAAATGACACCTCTTGAACCTCTTCTTGTTGCCCCTCAGCCCAAATGCGGCAATTTTGTTTATTGACTTTGCCGTTGAGCCAGAAATGCGCCTCATCTATGAACAAAATTTTGGTCGAAAACTGCGGATCTTCTGGTTTCTCACCGAACGCTCATTTCCATAATACAGTTGCCAATATTTGAAGGAAATTATTTTCCAAAAAAAATAAATGCCATAAAATGTCCTTTAAAATTACCAATAAAGATGCCACACTTGATTTGAATTTTTATATTTTTTTTGTTCTGAAAAAATACCTCTAGATGGATCACGCTATATTAGAAAACTGCATTGTTTTTGGTACCTATAAGTCCATATTTAAATAGGTAAGCTTTCGGCCTTAGAGACTGTCAGCCTCCCACAAGTATTATGAGTGATTGTCATAGTTCGCCAGTTATAACTATGGCACCGCCTGACCTGATCAACGATGTCGCCTGGCAACCCGTCATGTCGTTAGGATAATAATCTACTCCATCAGCGCCGACTTTATAATCTCTGAATGCCCTACGTATCTTAATTAAAAGAATGTTGATTGAGATGCCTTCAGGGAAGCCTTCAACCGATGCTGTAGTGATCTACCCACTCCCTGGAATGTTCGGGTAGCCGAGAAGAAGTTCTCGGTCAACATCAACGCGACAGCTCGCAAAGTTCCAACTTTATATCGGAGATACAAGCAAATTTCCCAGTAGAGGGAAATCTAGGGTCATCAAAGATGACCCTAGAATTAGGGAACTGAACTCTAAGATCAGTAGGTTGGCTGGAACAACTGGCTGGATAAATTGCAATGCAATTTTAGTTTCAGAATTGGTAAATTGTGCACAATGGAAATGCTCGCTTACCCTGGAAGAATGGATGATTAGAGAGCCGCCGCGTTCGGGAACAGAACAGTGACAGATCCGAAGCGTTGCGCTAGTTATTTTAACCTATTGTCTATTGAGCACCTTTAGGGCGAAAATGAGAGTATGGCGTCGTATCCTCGATCTCCGAGTTGAAGAGGAACCACCACAATTTACGTTAGCGAAGTTGTCAATGCCTTCCACAGCGCAAAGACATTGAAGGGGCTGGGAACAGACGGAATGTCATTGCAAATAATGAAACACTTTTGTACCCCGGGAGCAGAGCATATGACCAAAGTGCTCAATCTATCGTTAGCCACTCATCTAGTTCTCGACGCCTGGAATATGGGCAAAGTGTACCGCTACTTAAGCCAGGCAAAGATGCAAGCAAAACGAAGCGTATAGTCCGATCTCCTTGCTTTCACCAGTAGCGTGAACTACTGGTGCACCAGCAGATGGTATTGAAACTGTGTTGTACGCTGATGATTGCACAATTCTGCCTTCAGGACCTTAAATAGATGACATCTGCTATAAAATTACCTACGAAGACCGCAGAGTTATGGTTGTCACTTAATCTGATAGTCGATGACATCAACATCCCGACTACCAAATTCCCCATTACATTATTCAGTCTTCTCCGAGCCTCTACACATACGATATCTAGCTGCCATAAGTTAAAATGTAGGAACAAGGTCCTCAAGTCACACTCCTGCAGTACTTGGGTAGCTGCCAAAGAAACCTATTGACCTCCTACAAAGCTATAGGTCGGTCTTTAGCGAACTACGCAGTTGTTCGTACGCCGGTTTTATCGGCGAACGCGAGTACGAA
Organism: Hydrotaea diabolus; assembly: GCA_963513945.1. Classification (NCBI taxonomy): domain Eukaryota; kingdom Metazoa; phylum Arthropoda; class Insecta; order Diptera; family Muscidae; genus Hydrotaea; species Hydrotaea diabolus. The sequence goes on from OY740720.1 coordinate 78,675,490, forward strand.
GCAGTCAAAGACAACTCAGACTTGCAAGAATGCCCTGTGGAACATCAACAGGCTGTCTTCTGAGGGCCACTTACACGAGGAGTCAAAGGTTCTTACCGTGCACACACACAATTTCTTGTTGCCTAAGCAGTATTTGCTTGTGTGTCACCCCATCACATGGACAGGATGCCTCCGCCTAGGCAGATCATATAAAGAGAGGTCCAGTGATACGAAAAGGAGCCTTTGGATCATCTAATCTGTCAGGCAGGACTAAACAACATCCACGCTGCGGAATTCGCAGCAGCAGTCTTTAGCTATCTCTTGCGTGCATGTAGTGTTTGGAAGCATCCCACGGAGATTTTACCAGAGAAGAAGACGTTACCTCTGCAGACGCTCGTGTTTCTGGTTCAGACGTCTCAATTTGTATTGGAAGCGAATTAATGGCAATCGCCCGGATGTTTGTACAGCCTGTCATCAGGGATCCCAGGGAGATTTCACCAGAGGAGAAGACGCTACCTCTGCATACGCTCGTGCTTCTGGCTCAGACCCCTCAATTCGTATTGGGAGCGAATTGATGGCAACGTCCCGAACATTTGTGCCGCCTGCCATGGGGGCACAAATGACACTCACCGGACTCCCAGGTCTGTTTTGACGCATCCAGTTTAAAAGGAGCGTTTTCTTCACCTGAATGTTGAAGCAAAGACGAGCAGAGCTTACAATATTAAATTTATTTTTGTTACAACAACAATAACACGACAATCATTCGGTTGAAAAAGAATCGGTTGTCACAACGAGGCAGTTCCCTGTGTGCCCTTTTCAGATTTTGCCATTCCTTACTATGCTTTTTGAAATGATATGAGCTTAGCAGACTAAATTGTTATTCAGTCACTGATTTTATCATTGCCAACTATGGAAATAAAACAATGGCAATCGCCACAGATTACATCATATACACAGAGAAAAACATTCTGTTTTAATCACATACTATGATAATATTTTAGTGCGGACAACTTACAATTCGGTTGGTTTAATAAAATTAAGTCTTAATTATTGGTTATCTGAACCGTTTGTTACGGGAACTTACCGTTGCATATAGAACTGCTTGCTTGTTAGCATAAAAAATAACGAAAAGATTCTCAGTGTTTACACGTTAAAACGTATACATTTTAAAATTGTGACACATGTTCTGAGCAGACAACGTTTAAAAACACCCGATGGTTTTTATCGTTGCCATCTGTGGACATAAAACTGTGGTCTGGAGTAGCTTACCTATGGTTCTTACTACTGATTACTTCACTAACAACTGTTGCAATGGACGAAGCAACTGTGGAACAAATTTTGTTGTTATTCACAATTAAGACCAATTGGGCTCTGTGAAACCAGTGGTAGCATCTACTCGTATACTACGAGGGTTGCTATTTATTTTTCGGGTCCTGACAATACTAGTGTTCCTTGCTGCAAACTGGAACTGCAATTGGAAACTTTGACACTTTTAAGCATAACTTCACGCAGATAGTTTTGTCATTTGAGGGCGAATTGTTTTGTTACAGTGTGTTGAAAAATTTATCTCAGCCATAAAATGGGATATTTCCATTTTTGAACATTTTCCTGCGATGATTTTTTACGATTTTTCGATTCGGCGTGGGTTATCGAGACAAGAGTGTTTAAATCAACTTTTGGCGACTTTTGGCCAAGAGTTCAGTCTCGGACGCCTTTCGCTCCAGGATGAATTTCGTGACGGACGTCCAACTTCGGTCACTTTTCCAGAAACCATCGATGTTGTGTTCGTGAACTGATTAAATAAGACCGACATGTGACATACAGTGAGATTGAGGCTTTCCTGGGCATTAGTATGACAAGCATCAATAAGATATTGCATGTTCATTTGGCCGTGAAAAAAATTTATTCTCGTTAGATCCCACATAATTTGACGAATGCTCAAAAAAAGGCTCGTATGGATTGGTGCAAAGGCATGTTGAAAAAGTATAACTGCGTTAGCTCAAGGGCAGTGTTTAATATTGTCACAGGTGACGAATCAAGGATCTATGCATATGAACCCGAAACAAAACATCAAGACGAGCCAAATCCAACAAAAGTTGTTCGTGAAAGAAGTCAATCGAAGCAAATGATTGCGTTTTTTTTTGGTAAAACCGGCCATGTTGCCACAGTGCCTTGAGTGGAACGTAGGAGGTCAATTCTAGGTGGTATACAACCACCTGTTTGCCAACAGTGTTCAAAGAAATGAGGAAAGATAATAAGAGAAGACGGATCATTTTGCATCACGACAATGGGAGCTCTCACACATCAGCTTAAACTATGAGCTATTTGACCACTCAAGATGTCGAATTGATGGACCATCCACCGTACAGAACTGATTTGACACTCAATGATTACCAAACAACAAGAGAAAAATGCATGGTCAACGTTTCTCATCACCCGAAGCAGCTGCTGAAGCGTTCAAAAATCATAATTTGGAGGTGTCTCAATCGGAGTGGAAAAAGTGCTTCGAAAATTGGTTTGTGCGCATGCAAAAGTGTATTGATCTAAAAGGAGAATATTTAAAAAAAAAATTAATCCATTTCCAAAGATAAATTATTGTGTTTTTGTTGCCGGACCCAAAAAATATATAGCAACCCTCGTAATGGATCAATTGATCACAGTTAACAAATTCGCTGTCGCCACCGAATTCGTTTCCAAATCGAATGGTTGTTACTTTACTTCAATAATTTGCTTAATTCGTCTCTTCTAAATCTTTGATAATTGCCAGTATAATAACAATGTTTTCGTTGTATAAAAACAAAATATTTTAATTTAAATTTAAATTTTTTTAATTTTTGTTAAAGGTTGACTAACTAGTGCGAATCCATTCGAGAAAATGTAAACGCTCAATTATATACTCGTAGTTTTTCTTTACCAAGGTTCCCGTACTTATTGGACCAGAATTCAAAAATTCTTTTCATTACCAGCTTCGTCAATTCCATATGAAACCGATCACTTTTTACAAAAAGGTCTTCGATTTGGAGGACATTTTTTACATTAGTTCGGTTTGATGTTCTAAAAAAATACAATTTAGGTTTTTAAAAAATTCAGAATGCAGAAAATTACAGCAGTGGCAACATTTTCAATACGTTTTTTAAAAAACTCTTACCTCTTGTTCTATCAGGCTTCAATTGAGGTCTACAAAATATATGTTTTGAAAAAAAAAATGTTTAAAATTTTTTTTATATTGAAAAAAAAATTTTTTTTTGGTTTTAGAAAAAATGTAGCTTTGATTTTTTTTAAAAAAAATTGAAAAATGGTTATTATGTTGGCTAGTTGCTCAAAAAAAGTTTTGGGTGACCACGCTTCTACTTTAGGAGTTAAAAATTAAAATTTAAATTTCACTGATATCTGATAAGTATTAGTCGTGTTTTAATGGTATTCGCTCATTAAGCGAGTAAGTGATCGCTAAGGTGATAACTTTAAAACTTTACGATTTTTTTTTATAATTGGATTGGTAATTTGCAAATAAAAAGTTTATCCAAAAAATAATATAAGCGAGTAATGACCGAGCTCACTTCAACTCGCTAAAGTTTCTGCTTTAATAATTTTCTTCTCAAAAATTATAATTATTTAAACAAATTGTCTGCAGTTTTTCTGTACACATTCTTGTACAATTCTCAGAAGTTATTTTTTTAGCGACCTCCTAAGCTTGTGCCAATAGAACACGGCCATTATTGCTGTAAAACCTATAATCCGTAAGTCCGACAAATGGACCTGCCTAAATCGACTCAGAAAATAATCTGTGTCGTTTATTAATAGGTTTCATACTTTTTTATCGTAGTGTAAAAAACATCAGCACAATCTCTTAAAGCCCCTGTACCACAGTTTGGTGAGGCTATGTACAGGGTGGGATATGTTACCTTTTAAATTTGAATTGGCTGTAAAACAAAAGTACTGATAATTGTTACAACTTTCTGGTTTTATTGGAAAGATTGAACTTTGTCATTTAATAATGGAACTCAATATCATTTATATAACTAGCACAACTGGCTTGGCAGTACCTCATCGGATCAAGATGGTCGGGTTGGCTGTGTGACATGTGGCTCCGTCTTGTTGAAACCAAGTGTCGTCCATGTCATTCCTTTTAATTTTTTGGAAACAAAAAATTGCTTGTGCATGGCGCTGCAACTGTGGCTCCTTGCTCATTTTAGAAGAAAAGTGGCCCAATGTTTCAGCCAGCCCAAAATCCACACCACACAGTGACTCGTTCTGGATGCATTGGCTTTTCAATAGTCACGTGTGGGTTCTCTGAGTCCCATATGCGGCAATTTTGCTTATTGACATAGTCACCGAGATGAAAATGAGCTTCATCTGAATAAACGAATTTTTGTTAAAATCTTCATCTCCTGCCAAAAGATCACCAGTCCATTGGGCAAAGCGAAAACGCATCGGATGGTGGTCCATTTTGTAAATGACAAAGATCAATCTTTTCAGTAAAAGCAGAAATTATCAGTACTTTTTTTACAGACAATTCAAATTTAAATTTAAAATGGCCCATCCTATATAATATAAAAAACCGTTCGTCGCAGTTCCAAGAATAAATAAATGGGCTGTGCCGTTAGCAAGAAAATGACTCTTAACATTCCTGGCAACGCTACAAAGGAGTACAGTCAGCGTATCTCTATACTTCTTGGACAGATTTGTCAGGTGTACCAAAAAGGTTCTTAGGTTTCCAGTATACGCCCTTCTAATTAAAGTCTCTGTTTACCCCACTTTCACCCAAACCGGTTATACAATGAACCAACTCAAGGCATCTTAGTAAAATTAGCTATAAAGAGCAGGTAACTTATTAAACTTAAACGGATTGAAACCCCTGTTGAAATTTGATTTCAAACATTTTTTGGGTAAATAATCGATTCCATTCCTGTCAGATTAGTAGATTTCGTAACATTTAAAGGCATAACAGACCTTTGGCAGCTACCGTTCTCTAGCATTTGCAAATCGATCATTTCGTGCAAAACCGGCATAACTCAAAAAATAATATTTGGAGAACAAAACTATTATAGTTTTTATAGTTTATAACTGAACTGTTATAATTTAACGACGAAAAGTAAGGGCATTCATTAACGTTATTCTTATCGTCTGGTAAGTCCGGTCAAAACAGACCGATTTTGAGTTGTGACCGTCTTGTACGTAATGATAAATAACACCCAACCTCTTTCTACTACGGGTGGGGTGTTATTTACATACGTACACATTTACGTGCGCACCTTTCAATGAGCCACATTCCTTTGAAAACGTTTTCGAATGAAAGATTTATTTTCATATTCCCTCACAAAGATTGGACACAAAAAACTTATGGATTTTTCCACAAAATTTTGAAAATAGATAGTGATGCAACTAAACATGCTTTTCGGGATGTCAAGAGAAGATATATAGAGGGGGGTTTCAAAAGACTTCCAGAAGATGTTGTTCATGTAACGCACAAAGGAATTTTTTATTGGAAAGGACTATTTCAACTACCTGTCTGGCGCGCGTTGAGTGGTAAAATTCCTACTGGCAGTGAGCCAAATGTCATTATAAATTTATGCGTAGACACGTGCTATGTTGGACTCTGGGGCAAGCACTAGTTTGGCACAGAACATCGACTTAAGGGAACCGCCCAAGCAACAACCAAAATCTATTCTATCTCGTTGTCCAGTATACTTCGTCTATGCGTGCAAGTACCATGACCATGACAGGATCTCCATGGTTGCATCAGTTGTGTGCCAAATATCGCCGCGCAGATTGCAGATTTTCACTTTTTCAGGTTTTGAAAATTTAAAAAGTGAGACTTAATATCATTTTTTAAAGTCAAGTGTTGTTTCTTTTCTTTAATATGGCGTCAAAGTTTTGTTTCTTTCAAATATGTCTTTGGGGCAACATAACTTTTTTTCTTTAAAAGCCTTTAATGCCATTTTTGGGGGTAACTTTTGCCCGCCCGAAATTGCCCCATTGGTAGAAAGCGTACAATTAGTGAAAAAAGTTAAATTTTTAATACCAAAACGCGAATTACTTGCTGTTTTTTTAATAACTTTAATAACTTTTTTATTACTAAGCTAGGTACGCATTTTTGCCCATTTTATGAACAATTACTTGCAAATATATCAAAATAGTAGTCAACGTCAGACTAATTTCTAAAATATACTCAATAGCCCGATGTTAAATGTTAATAGCTTAAAATAATCCTAGGCTACAATTGCCCTTTTTACAGACCTCAAAATATATACTAGATCAAAAGTTATAGAATTTTGGCCGATGGAAATCGATCCTGGACCACTGTGCGTCGTGGCGTTGGTAATTGGCCGCCACGATCACGTGATTTGACACCGTTGGATTTCTTTCTCTGGGGATATTTAAAAGAAAAAGTGTACGCCAATTAGCCAAGAACAATTCAAGAGCTAAGTTGTGAGATAATTCGACACATTAACAACATTTAACTTCCACTATATCCAGTAATTATACCCTTTTAAGATGTATTTAGTGCGTGCCGACTAACAATACACATCAATGTCAACCCACCAAACATTATGATGTGTTACGCGAATACTTAAAAAGTGTAATTTTAATTGAGGTACCTTTAATCCCTTAAAGGGAAACTTTTTCCCCCGGGCCCATTTACAAACAAAATTTGCATTAATTTGAAAAAAAAACCTTATGCCCTTTTTTAGGTATTTATTGAGTACCTGCTAAAATTAAACCACTGTCATTTTACAAAAAAAAATAATATTTGCTAAGAAAAACTCAATAAAGTGTGTTTTTCACCGAGTTACCTTTACCTTTCCCTCACCCCCTGGGCCGGATTCGCCCATTTACAATCCCAAACAGGGCCATCGTTTGACCGCTGTTGTGCTTTCAACAGACACACCGACGATTTAGACATACGACGATTAAGCAAATATATATACTTTATAGTGTCCCAGATCAATATTTGGAGGTGTTGCAAACAGAATGACAAATTTGATATACCATCCACCCTCGGTGGAGGGTAAAAAATGGGGTCAATCACTTAATTAATGAGTGTCGGTTTTGTCTAAAAATAAAAACCCGGCAGTCAATTTTTTTAAAACGTGGTTTAGAAAAACCCGAAATTTCTTGTTTCTGAAAATCCCGATTTTTTGACACTGCAAGCGCAATCTTATACAGGTATACAGGTATAAATCCTTCTGCAACATCTGTCGGGTCGACTCTCTGGCAATGCTCTATTAAACCTATTAGCAGTTTTGGGTAAGGAATTATATTTCTATATTTAAATATTTCACAAACTGCGTTGTTTTGTTTAATTCATTTAATTTAAACTTACATGTCTGGTTTATTTGATATTTAAGTAAGGGACTATCTGAACATGACTTTCTGTTACGGATTTCACCAGAGGAGAAGACGCTATCTCGCCCGACGCACGTGCTTCTGGCTCAGCTGAGATCTGGATGGTGCAGCTGCCTCAATTCGCGAATTGGTGCTAACGTTCCGGACGTTTGTTCCACCTACCATCAGACAGCACATAACGTGCTGCACCTTTTTAATTGTCCAGCCAAGCCTGACAGACCCACAGGCCTCTTTGGACGCGTCCAGTTCAAATGGCGCTTTTCCTTCACTTTGATATCTAAGCAATTCCCATATACTTGTAGACGAACAGGACTTCAAAACAAAAAAATATGACAACTGTCGGATTTAATTTTAAACTTTTAGAGCTGCAGGATCTGACATCGGAGAGACTTTTCTGTAACTATTCGAAAATATAAGCCGATTATGGCCAATAACGAAACATTCTATACAAAGTTTGGCCAGAATGATGTTTTTAGACTTGAAATTTGTTTGTCCTTGTGCAAAGCTTTGTTGAAATCCGTAAATATTTGGGACTGTACTTTCTATCACGATTGATAGACAGACATCGCTCAATGGAATCAAGAGGTGACTCTGAATCAATCGATAAACATGGGGTATTCTCCATTTTTTTGGATGTTACAAACATCAGCTCTAAGTCATGATACTCTGTATCACAGTGTGGTATAGGGTATAATTTATATAAAACTTTGCCCCCTCAATCAAATAAAATGTTTTTGCTTTTATGTTCAACTTTCGGCATCTTTTTGCATTATATGTAGTTGGCTAAACTGTTCGTGCCTTTATTTCCTGCATAATCCCCCTTTAAAGAATATCAAAACTTTCACCCAAGAGCATGCCACCTATTCAACTTAATTGAACCTTGACCGATACAGTTTGGAAATCTTAATCAACTAAACCCTTTTAACTTTTATTAGGAGGCAGTAGCACATACTCAAAGTTGAGGTGGCCAACCTCTCATCTTAATACTTTAAAGATTTAATGAAAATATTAAAAATTTTCTTGGCATTCTAGTGAAGTACTCGAACAGAAAATATGAAAGATTTGTATGGGAAAGTACACAACCATGCACGCTTTGCTTGCAAAGTAAATATTGCACGTGAAATTTGTTAGGAAAATCCGTAACTCGGATTATTCGGGCGTGAGAACACATTGGAAAGAAAACGGACTAAGAAATCAGAGCTGTAACAAACAGAAAAATATAGGGTCATCAATCTAGAGGTATTTGTTTCAAAAGGATATTTTTCACAAAATACGCCTCAGTTGTGGTTTACTTTATTTTTTCGGTAATGTTTGCCATTTCACCAAGAAAAGACTTATACCGCGGTTTGGAGCAGTTAATGGGCTGGTGGAGTTATCGGTCCATATTTTTTCAAGTTTGTAACGTGTGATTAATCTAGAGGTATTATTTTGAAAAGGTTTTTTTTACTACGCCTAAGTTGTGTTTAATTGTTTCTTTCTATTCAGTATTGTTTGCCATTTCATCATGGAAATCTACACCGCAAAATCCACGGGTATCGAGCATTTCGTCATACCGGTCGAAATGCTCGAATGAGTCATCTAAAATTGGACCCTCAGAATGGAAACCAGGCGTAGTTGCGGCCAACATTCGAAGGAAATTATATTCACACGATTTTTTTTCGGTCAGAAACTGGTTTGTGCTTTGCATTGAAAAAAACATCGCTCTTTATATTGCCTTTTTTCGTTGCCTTTTGGGCATGACTGTTCATAATGCAAATGAAAAACTACTAAGAAACTGAAGAAATGCATTGTTTATCTTTAACAGATGTTTCTCGCAATTTCTTTTTTGAGTCATAAGCCACCTTTTCATATTCAATAAATAAATGCCATAAAATCTCCTTTTAAATTACCAATAAAGATTCCACACTTGATTTGAACTTTTATATACAGGGTGGCCCAAATAAGACCAGCTGATGTGAAACACAAATAACTTTTTTATTTTTTAACATAATTTATTTTTTCTTTTTGCAAATTATAACTGAACTCTTGGAAATTTAAAATGAATACGTACAGTACACAACAACGCATTAAAATTATCGATTTGTATTATTCTTCTCAACGATTAATTGTTCTGACGCAGCGAAATTATCGCCGTTTTTTTAACGTAAGATCAGCGCCCACATCTTCAACGATTACAAGTTTAGTTCGCCGTTTTGAGGAACTGAGTTGCAGTTGGCACTACATCTGCATTAGTTACACCCAATCAGATGCACTGTTTGGTGCGGTGTTATGGCCACAAAAAGTCATCGGCCCATATTTCTTTGAGAATGAGGATGAAACGCCAGAAACGGTCTCCGGGGCTTCTTACAGAAAAATGAACGACAACTTTTTGCGGCCAATAGTGGAGCAACATCCTAATTTGTGGTTGCAACAAGTTGGAGCCACTGCACATACTGCTAGGCAAACTATGCACATGCTGCGTGAAATTTTTGCTGAACGCATAATTTAAAAAAAATTCAGATTTCCCTTGGCCTCCTCGTTCACCAGATTTAACTGCGTCCGATTTTATTTTATGGGCATATTTAAAAGACAAAGTGTATGTTAACAAACCACAGACACTTGGACAGCTCAAGCAGAATATTCGAGACGAAATACAGCACCTGCAACCAGAAACTTTACGCCGTGTAATGCAAAATGCGCTAAAAAGAGCCAATGTCTGTGTCGAGCAAAATGGTGGTCATTTGTCTGATGTCATATTTCACACATAGTCTCGTTAAATTTCCATAAAATGTATTTAAATTATTAAAAGAAATCTTTAAAAAAAAACGTTATTACAAGAGTTATACGTGTTTAACATCACTAGGTCTCATTTGGGCCACCCTGTATTTTTTAATTTTGAAAAAACTGCCTCTAGATTAATCAACCGATAGTACATGTTCCATAAGAACTACAAATATTAAATCACATTAGTGTCTTTTCAAATAAGATATTTATTTAAGTTGACAAAAAAAATGAATATTTTTACCTTACTATACGCGCAAAGAAAAGATATGGTTGCTATATGGTCACGGCAACAATAATATGTTATCGGCAATAAAACACGTTCGTCGTAACCATTGTTTGGGTTTCTGCATTTAATTTTGACATTAGTTTGATTGCGGCAATTTAATATTGTTGAAATGTATCGTAGCAACAATATAAATATGGTTGGTGCGACAAAAGTTTTGTTTTTTTGTGTTTTATGTAAACAATAATACGATTAAGGCAATCATACCATAAGACTGGTTTGCGATGAAAACCTATGCGAAATCAGAAGGTAGTGCAATGGATTTTCATTGAATTTACTTTGTTCGGTGGAAAACTCGACTGCACGCAGAAAAAAAGTATGGTTGGGGTAACAATATTTGCAGAGCATCATACTATTGTTGGTTATATGGTTGTGACACAACATTATTATGATCATCACAACAATAGTATGGTTCACACACAACCATACTATGATCCCCATAACAATATTATGGTCCTCACAACAATTGAATTATTCACACACAACCATACTATGATCCCCACAACCATATTATTATTCACACTCAACCATACTATGATCCCCACAACCATACTATAATCCTCACAACCAAAGAATGTTTCACATACAACCATGATGTGCATGATCCCCACAACCATAGTATGACTTACACGCAACCATGCTATGATTCCCAAATTTTTTTGTAAAGATTGGGTTAAGTTGTTATTCAACAATAGAGATTTTTATTAAATAAGTTATGTAAAAACACATAAAATTCTTTAAAAAGGGAGAAATTTATTTAACAGTAGAAACAATTCATTTATTAAAAATATTTCAGTTATACTAATCCGTAGTTTGTTTTGAAAAATATTAATTTATATATAGAAACTACTATTATTGCGTAAGATTCGTAAAAATAGCATTGTCAAATTAAAAATAAATTACGATTTTGCCTGTATTATTGCCGTAATCATGTTATTGTTAACACAAAACCCATGAAACAATACTTTTGTCCCACCAACCATATTTATATTGTTGCTACAACCATATTTTCATTTTTTAATTTGGCAACAATGCTTTTGTTACATTTCAACAATATTAATATTGCCGCAATCATACTATTGTCAAAATTAAATTAAAAAAACAATACTAAGGTTGCGACAACCATACTTTTATTGCAGAGAACATACTATTGTTGCTGTGACCATATAGTAACCATATTTTTTCTCTGCGTGTGCTGACAGGTTCTCGTTTAATATGTTTTTGTTTTGTTTACATTTACTCGGTCTTTTATCATTATTATGACTTGAACAGTTTTTATTCTGGTTCTAGACCTTTTTGTTGTTTCTATTTCAGAATGAACTAAAAAATTGGTGAAATGTTTTGGCTACGGTTGCCAGGCAGACTGTACAGCTGTTGCTAAACGTTTGTTTTGAAGCTGATGGTTTAAGCACATTTGTTGCTTGGGGTTTGAGGATAGTATAGCGTTCAACGAAACTGCAGTAACCCTTGCCTGCAACTAAAAGTATTTTTGACTGCCTTTTTAGTGACCCATTGGTTTATTTGAATGAAATCTTCGATAGAAACAAGGTCCAAAATCTGACTATTAACCAAGCGTCATTTTATATTATTATTACAATTATACTATGGTCCCCAAAATTGTCAACAATAGATTTAAATTATGAAAAGTATTCAAAAATTCATTAAATTCAAAATAGTAGGAGTGATTATAAAACAGTAGAAAAATCGGTTTAAAAAACTTTAGCGTTTTTATTAAAAATATTTTAGTTAAACAAAGCCAAAGCATTTTGTCTGCAATTTTAATTTCCCTATATAAAGTACTATTATTGCATTAGATCCGTAACAATAACATTGTTCTAAAAAGCATACTCAAATGAAGAAAAATTACAATCATACAGTTTGATTGCCGTAATCATAATATTGTAAGCATTAATCCCAAAAAACAATACTTTTGTCACCAACAATGTTCATACTGTTGCTACAACCACATTTCCATTTCTTATTTCGGCAATAATAATATTGTTATAATGAACAATATAAATATTGTGGCAATCATACTGTAGTCAAAATTAAATTCAAAAACAATATTATAGCTGCGACGAAAATACGTTTATAACAAAGAACATATTATTATTACCGTGACCACATTTTTCTCTGCGTGAATTTCTTCCACGCAGAAAAAAAGTATGGTTGGGGTAACAATATTCGAAGAGCATCATACTATTGTTGGTTATATGGTTGTAACAGAACAATATTATGATCATCACAACAATAGTATGGTTCACACACAACCATACGATGATCCCCAAAACAATATTATGGTCCTCACAACAATAGAGTTATTCACACACAACCATACTATGATCCCCACAACCATATTATTATTCACATTCAACCATACTATGATTCCCACAACCATATTATGATCCTCATAACCATAGTATGTTTAACGTACAACCATAGAATGATCCTTACAACCATAGTATGACTTACACACAATCCTACTATGATCCCCAAAATTTTTGGTAAAGATTGGGTTAAGTTGTTATTTAACAATAGAGAATTTTATTAAGTAAGTTATGTAATAATAGGAGTGATTTATTAAACAATAAAAAAATATATTTATTAAAAAAATCTCAGTTATACTAATTCGTAGTATGTTTCGAAAAAATTTAATTTTTTTACTATTATTGCGTGAGATTCGTAAAAATAACATTGTCAAATTAAAAAAAATACAATATTGCCGGTATGATTGCCGTTATCATGTTATTTTTAACATAAAACCCATGAAAACAATACTTTTGTTCCACCAACCATATTTATGTTGTTGCTACAACCATATTTTCATTTTAAAATTTGGCAACAATACACTTGTTGCATTTCAATACAATTGTTACATTTCATCAATATTAATATTGCCGCAATCATACTATTGTCAAAATAAAATTCAAAAAACTATACTATGGTTCCTACGACCATACTTTTATTGCAGATAACATACTATTTTTGCCGTGACCATGTGGTAACCACATCTTATCTCTGCGTGCAACTTTACGTAACCTACAGGTTGGAGCGCAGAAATTTGCTTATTTTGGATTGAAATAAAAAAATTATGAACCTTAGAAAAATTTATTTTATATTTTAATTATAAAAGTAAGTATTGAACAGTAAGGGAATTTTAAATTACACGGTCTTAAATAGTGTATCTGGCGAATGTCGACTATCACTATCCACACACTGCTGCATACGTTTTCTGAAGTTTTCATGTACTCTAACAAGCATATCGACTGGTATTCTTCCAATTTCAGTCTCCATATTGTTAATAAGGTCTTCTAAGGTGTTAGGACTGTTGATATACACCTTCGACTTCGGGTAACCCCAAAGGAAAAAATCGTATGGGGCTAAGTCTATTGAGCGTGCCGGCCAGTTCACATTACCTCTGAAAGAGATAAGCCGTCCAGGAAATATTTGCCAAGGTCCGCCGTGTCAAATAATCCCATGCTTACAATTGTTGGACCACGCACATTTTATACGGGTGAAAATTGAGTTCAGCATGAAGAATCTGGTGGACAGAACGTCTGGAAATGCCAAGAGCAAGTGAATGCTTCCGAGCAGAGCGTTTCGGAGATTGCAGTACTGCTGCTCTAACTCTCTCGATGTTTTGTGGTGTTGTAATTTTTCTCTCTGGTCCCCTTCGTACACATGACACATTTCCTGCTGTTCTTAATGAAGATTCCCAATTTACAATTGATTGCCGTCCAGGGACACGTGCTCTTGGGGGAAAGATCGAAAAATACGCTTCAACACAAAATGACCTCTCCTCACGTGTCCAATAGATGATGTCAACTGAAAGGCAGAAGAATACAAATCTCCCGTCAGCCACTATAAGCCACACACACTCTCCACTCTCTTCGAACAACAGAGCCGCCACAGCCTGCATTGCAAAAAGCAAATTTCCGCGCTTCACCCTGTATTACCGCCAATTTTAAATAAGAAAATATGGTTGAAGCAACAATATAAATAAATTATTAATTTTATTAATTTGAATATGGTTGTTAGAACAATATTATTGTTACTAATCTTACTATCGTGACATATGTATGATAAGTACGCAAAACTAGTTTGTTAAAAAATCATAGATTGGTAACGATAAACATCGTGTAACAATTTGATATTTTCAAAACTTATACGAGAATTCTTATCATTGTTTCAGTTGTGCCTTATTTCTTGGTGGTTATACGAGTGAATGTGTTATAGAAAACGAGTACAACAAGCTTAAGTCGGGAGTGGCTGACTGTATTCTGAATGTTCAGCGGAACCAACTGGAAATGGGTTTCACGATCCCCTTTGATGGGCTCTAAATTTACCTAGATTTTAAAACTTATGTCATATTTGAATTTGTAAGAAAATGTCATTCTTTTGTCATCTGCAATTGGTTAAACCTTTAAGTGGAAGCTTTATCTTAGTATCAACTCGTGCCAAATTTCATCAAACTAAAAACATAATAATCGAATAAACATATGTGTGGTAATTGTATCTAAATCTGAACCGATTTTAAACTTCAATAGCGTCCGCTTTTGCCAAAAAAATTAACATGTGAAATATCATCAAGATTGAAGGCAATATGTCTCTTCTAGCACTAAAAACCAAATCGGAAGCATTTTCTAAATCTTAACAGACTTTCTTCAATTTTAATAGAGTCCGTCCTTGGTTCAACAAATAACTTCCCAAAATCGGAAAACAATTGTGACTTATACTTTGACATCAAACTTACGACGGACGGACAGACAGGCATCGTTAAATCGGATCAGCAGGGTCAAGCTCAAATATTTTTAGTAGCTGCAAACATTAACCATGAAACTAGCTTATCATACACGCAGAGAAAAAACATGGTTACTACATGGTCACGACAATACTATTATGTTCTCCGCAATAAAAGTATGTTCGTCGCAACCATAGCATTGTTAACTGAATTTATTTTTGACAATAGTATAATTGCCGCAATATTAATATTGTTGAAACGTAATAATTGTATTATTTCCAAATTTAAAAATGAAATAAATGGTTATAGAAACAATATAAATAAGGTTTATGCGACAAAAGTATTGTGTTTTGCGTTTTTGTTAACAATAATATAATTACGGCAATCATACTGTATGATTGCAATTTTTCTTCATTTAAATATGCTTTTTTAGAACAAATGTTATTTAAATATGCTTTTTTAGAACAAATGTTATTGGCACTGATCTAATGATATAATAGTACTTTTTTTTTATCGAAATTCACATTTTTTTTTAACTTTGCTGCTTTGGCTTTGTTTATCTGAAATATTTTTAATAAAAACGTTCACGTTTATTTAAACTTATATTACTGTGAAATAAATCACTTGTATTATTTTGAATTTAATGTATTTTTGAATAATTTTCATAATTTAAATCTATTGTCGACAACTTAAACAAATTCTAATAAATTATAATGGGGATCATACTATGGTTGTAGGGATCACAACATGGTTGCGTGTGAATCATACTATGATTGTGAGGATCATACTATGGTTGTATATGAAACATACTATGGTTGTGAGAATCATACTATGGTTGTGGAGATCATAGTATGGTTGAGTGTGAATCTTACTATGGTTGTGGGGATCATAGTATGGTTATGTGTGAATCATACTATTGTTGTGAGGATCATAGTATGGTTGTGTTTGAATCATACTATTGTTGTGGGGATCATAATATTGTTGTACCACAACCATATACCCAACAATAGTATTATCCTCTTCAAATATTGTCACCACAACCATACTTTTTTTCTGCGTGTACTTTGTTCCACAGTTTGATGCAGGGTATAATAATAACAATACTAGCTGCAGCATAGTCTGGAGCACTCTTCTATATAAAAACTGGGTTGAAAATCGCTTAAAATAGCTAAATACTCAAAATGGCTCAACTAAGAATAACACTGCGTTGAATAGGTAAAATTCTACTTTATTTACTGTTGAAAGCCTGGTGCTTTGTTTAAACCACAAATTTGTCTCTATAGGTTTTAAGAAAAATCACTAAGAAAAGACAGTTTAATCCAAAACTATTCGAATTATGTTCGTTAATTTGTATGCACATTGACTAATGACAAGAATATCTGAGTATAGCGTAATGTTGAAAAACTTGTCCCTTAAAAAATATCTTTTGATTAACTAGATCAGATTGTGAGTCATATTTCTAAAAGAGTCATTTATTTTAGTAGCATTACCATTTAATTCTGGACTACTTTAATCTAACGGGTGGCCCAAATAAGACCAGCTGATGTGAAACACAAATAACTTTTTTATTTGTTAACATAATTTATTTTTTCTTTTTGCAGATTATAACTGATCTCTTGGAAATTTAAAATGAATACGTACAGTCCACAACAACGCATTAAAATTATCGATTTTTGTTATTCTTCTCAACGATCAATTGTTCTGACGCAGCGAAATTATCGCCGTTTTTTTAACTTAAGATCAGCGCCCACATCTTCAACGATTACAAGTTTAGTTCGCCGTTTTGAGAAACTGAGTTGCAGTTGGCAATACAACAGCATCAGTTACACCCAATCAGATGCACTGTTTGTTGCGGTGTTATGGCCACAAAAATCATCGGCACATATTTCTTTGAGAATGAGGATGAAACGCCAGAAACGGTCTCCGGGGCTTCTAACAAAACTATGATCGACAACTTTTTGCAGCCAATATTGGAGCAACATCCTAATTTGTGGAGCCACTGCACATACTGCTGGGCAAACTATGCACATGCCGCGTTAAATTTTTGGTGAACGCATAATTTCGAAAAATTCAGATTTCCCTTAGCCTCCTCGTTCACCAGATTTAACTGCGTCCGATTTTTTATGGGGATATTTAAAAGACGAAGTGTATGTTACCAAACCACAGACACTTGGACAGCTCAAGCAGAATATTCGAGACGAAGTACGGCGCCTGCAACCAGAAACATTACTCCGTGTAATGCAAAATGCGCCGAAAAGAGCCATTGCCTGTATCGAGCAAAATGGTGGTCATTTGTCTGATGACATATTTCACACATAGTCACGTTAAATTTCCGTAAAATGTATTTAACATATAAAAATAAATCATTTAAAAACCCGTTATTACAAGAGTTATACGTGTTTAACATCATTAGGTCTCATTTGGGCCACCCTGTACATATGTAATATTACATATTAAAAATATGTATACCCTCAACTTTCGGGTAAGAAGTAATACATACGAGTTGTAATTTCGTTTGGACAAAAAGTTGAACGCATCTAAAAGGCATATTGGACCCTACATATATTTTGACCAACGTTAAGTGACTGTTTAAGTCATTTGAGCCATGTCCTTCTGTAAGGCGGGTTTGCACGATAAATCGTTTTTACTCATAGCCTGTTTCTCAATGTCGAAAGAACGCATTCGTTCGCCTCGTACACGAAGGAAATATGATTTGGGTTTGGTTTTACTGTGAAAAATTTGTTATTTTTTTGTTTGGAATAATTGATATGTTTTGTATTAAAAAATTTGTTTGTTTTAGTTGATTTAAGCCTTCACCATTTAGTAGGATTTTTAATACAAAATGTAATAAATTTAAAAAATGTGGATATGGCAACTCAATTACGTAACATACAATAATTGACGCACGTTAGAGCAGACGAACGAAAGGTTTCGTTGTTGAAAAACGCAAATAGATACTAGTTCGAGTGCCAGACTTTCGTTCGACATAGAAAAACAGGGTATCAATTTCAATTAGAATTTGCATTTTCACAATTTCAAATTAGGTTTTTCAATTTCAGTTTGCATTTTCCTAATTTTAATTTGAGTTTTTCATTTTCAATTTGTATTGTTTCAATTTTAATGTACGTTTCTCAATTTGTTTTTTAGCAAATTCAATTTTTGTTTTTTCAATTTAATTTGTCATTTATTAAGATCAATTTGTATTTTCTCAATTTCCATTTGTATTTTCTCAATTTCAATTTGTATTTTCTCAATTTCAATTTATATTTTCTTGATATAAATTTATAAATTATCAATTTCAATTTATATTTTCTCAATCTCAATTTGCGTTCCTTAATTTCAATTTGTATTTATATTCTCAATACCAATTTATATTTTTTCAATATTTATTTTTTATTTTCTCAAATTTAATTTATCTTTTTCCAATATCAATTTGTATTTTCTCAATTTCAATTTGAGTTTCTCAATTTGTCTTTTCTCAATTTTAATTTGTATTTTCTTAGTTTCAATATATATTTTCTCAGATTCTATTTGTCTCTTCACAACATTAATTTGTATTTTCACAATTCAAATTTCTCAATTTAAATTTGGGTTTTCTCAGTTTCAATTCACGTTTCTCAACTTTAGTTTGTACTTTCTCAATTTCAATTTGCATTTCTCAATTTCAAATTGTATTTCCTCAATTTTAGTTTGAATTTTCTTAATTTCAATATATATTTTCTCAATTTCAATTTGTATATTCTCAGTTTCAATTAAAGTTTCTCAATTCCAAATCGTATTTTCTCTAATTCAAATTGCTTTTTCAATTTGTATTTTCTAAATTTTAATTTGCTTTTTTCATTTCCAATTTGTATTTGCTCAATTTAGTGTAGTTTCTCAAGCCAACTTTCACAATAAGACACCACATAAATTTTGAACAGTTCATAAATATAAATCCGAAAGTGTAGTTTCTCAAGCCAACTTTCACAATAAGACACCACATAAATTTTGAACAGTTCATAAATATAAATCCGGAAGATAGTTCAGATTTAGGGCACATAATCGTACTTCACTACTTATTTATGATAAAATGATATTTACCATTGCGCGCGTCAATAAGTGTCATAAATTAGTCGCAAACACTATCGTCGACTTTTCTATAAATTTACTAACCAATGTTCGTTTATAAATAAACATTTTAGCAAAATAATAGGCACGTTTTATTTAACAAGCGAAAAAATCTACATAAAATCCGGTTACCCTTAATATCAAATTGTTACGAAAAAACTAACGGGTTTGTTTGCATTTATTAAAAATGTTTTCGATATGACAAATAATATATGTGTTTTAATAATATTAAAATTGTTGAGAAAAGAAATAATAAATTAAAAATAAAAAATAAATATTTTTTTGCAACGTTTTGAAATTATCGCCATAGCGGTGTTTTACGTCGCTTGTCAGATAAAACACGGCTAATATTGTATGTTAAAGAGCAAATCAATACAATTCAGTAAACACTTTCGAGGTTAATATGAGCTTAACAAAGTTTTTGATATCTTTGCTTGTTTAGTTTAAGCAAAAACAAAGCGTTATCAGTGGACATTGTTAGGGTCCGGAATTAGTAAATGCGATTAACACATGCAACTTTATTTTTACACACACATACAAAAGTTAATAAACTTGAACATTTGAGTGACATGTCATAAATGTAATGATTTTCATTTTATTTTCATGTTTTTGTTATATTTTTTTATTGCACTTATTAAACATTTTTCTTTAACTTGATCGAGAATTCGATGATTACTTTAATTATGCACACACTTCACGAACCCTACACCGATTTATGTAACAGAATAGTTAGAATAAATACTTTTTTCTTTGTGTTACGCCCAGAATTATTTGAGCTCTGCCTATTTTTAGTAGACCGTTTGACTTAAAATTTGCTCCGAAGATATTTGCCTGTACCACCTTTTGTCTGTCGTACAGCTATGACAAATACGCTCATGCTTTAGGTAGTAAGAGAACAGGAATCCTAAGTCAACATTATCAGTGCGAAAGATGAGTGCACGATGGTTGACAAATGAGGCCTTCACATGGCGACAATATGGATATCGATATCGGGTAAAACACACACACACACAGAGAAAACTGGACGAAAATCGGCAGGAACTCCTAAAGTTTTGTTGCAAAAAAAGAATTTCGGTTGCAATTACTTAATGTTTAGAATCGTAATGGATATTTGGTTCGACATGGCGGCACTGTTGGTCGAATAGAGTGGAGGGTGTGCGTGGCTTATATAGATTTCTATTCGTCTGCTTTTCAGTTGCCATCATGCATTGGGCACGTGAGGAGAGGTCATTTTGTGTTGAAGCGTATTTTTCAAATGCGCACTCGATCATTGCAGAGCAGCGTGCTTTTCGTTTACGATTCGCTGTTCCCCCACGAAGACGTGGTCCTGGACAGCAATCAATTGTAAATTGGGTAACTTCATTGAGAACAGCTTGAGAGAAGGATTACAACAGCACAAAAAATCGATAGAGTTAGAGCAGCAGTACTGCAATCTCCCAAATGCTCTGCTCGGAAGCATTCACTTGCTCTTGGCATTTCCAGATTTTTTATCAGCCGGCTCTTGCGGCAATGCAATTAGGGGATACATGGTTCCAATAGGATGGTGCCACTGCAGACACAGCGAGGGTTACCATGAATTGTTTGAGGCAAATGTTTCTTGGACGTCTTATCTCTTTGAGGGGTGATGTGAACTGGCCGGCACGCTCACCAGACTTAGCCCCATACGATTTTTTCCTTTGGGATTACCTGAAGCCGAAGGTGTATACCAACCGTCCCAACACCTTGGAAGACCTTATTAACAATATTGAGGCTGAAATTGGCAAAATACCAGTTCATGAAAACTTCAGAAAACGTATGCAGCAGTGTGTGGATAGCGAATGTCGACATTTGCCAGATACACTATTTAAAACCATGTAATTTAAAAATTCCCTTACTGTTCAAAATAATTAAAATATAAAAAAAATTCTAACGTTCAAAATTTTTTTATTTCATTCCCAAATAAGCAAGTTTCCGCGCTCCACCTTGTATGATCATCGTATTCTGTAAGCAAACAGTTTCTTGCCACAAGTGTTGCATGTGGATTTTCAGATAAAAATTATTTTCTGAAGGCTCGGATACTTCATACGTTACTCTCTTACTTCAGTTGCAAAAACTGAAAATTACCCAGCACCAACTAACATTCGGTTGTACCGATGGAATGCTCGCATGGTGCATGTAACCTCAATCGTTCGGTTGGCAAAAAATCTGTGGTGGCAACGAATCTGTTGTCTGTGTGTATAAAAAAAATCCAAGTACACGTGATTTTATTAAATTTGTCAAAATTTAGCTCAGATTAGTGTAAAATGTGGCGTCATCTGGATATAATTGATCGACTTGAAGTTATGAAATTTTGTTTCAAATAAGTCTACATTTATACCAAAAAAAAACATTACCCACAAACATTCCGGTTTAATAAATTGTTTGTTATCACTAAATATTGTTTGCAACAATTAATTAAATGCAAAAATATTGGTTGCTAAACCACCAACGACAACGAAGTGTTTTCCGCATTTCATTGCTATGACCGATCTATTGGTTCTGTGCAAAATACTTTGATAATATCTATCATAAATTGGTATGTCGAACTCAATATTAATTACGATTGAAAACTTTTGGTGATGGCAATTGATTTTCAACTGAGTTTCTCTCCGTGCTGCTGTGCACACTGTGCAACCTCCTAGATAGAAGGGTGTACGATTGTGTATAGGGTGGACTTTTAAACAATTTAAATTTGAGTCCGCTGTACTGTACTGATAATTTTTTCAAATTTCTGGCGTTATTGAAAAGGTTGTGCTTTGTCATTTAATAATGAAACACCATCCGATGCATTTTCGCTTCGCTGAATGGGCTGATGATTGTTTGGCAGGGAATAAAGAACTTTATCGAAAAATCACGTTTTCAGATGAAGCTCATTTGCATCTCGGTGGCTATGTCAATAAGAAAAATGTCCGTGTATATGGTTCTGAGAACCCACACGGGATTACTGAGCAGCCAATGCATCCACAACTAGACACTGTTTGGTGTGTATTATGGGTTGGTGGCATCATTGGGCCATTTCAAAAGAATGAGATGGACGACATTTGGTTTCAATAAGATGCGGCCACATGTCACACAGCAAAGGCAATCATCGATATTTAACATATTGGCTCAGCTGAGATGTGGATGGTGCAGCCTCTTCAATTCTTATTGGACCCGAATTGATGCTAACCTTCCGGACATCTGTCCCGCCTGCCATCAGGGACCACATGACGTGCTGCACCTCTTCAATTGTCCGGCCAAGCCCACTCAGCTGACCCCTAGGTATCTGTGGACGCACCCAGTTCAAATGGCGCGTTTCCTCCACCTGGATGTCGAAGCAGATCCCCCATAAACGAACAAGACATCAAAATAAAATATATTGTTGTTACAACAACAACAACATCGATATTTTACGCACTTTTTTTGAAAATCGAAAAATCAGCCAAAATTGTGGTGGCAATTTGCCGTCTTGACGCTGTGATTTGAGCCCTTTGGATTATTTTTCAGCTATCCAGAGATAATTGATGCATTGAAACATGAAATCAAAGTTGTCATTGAAGAGATTCGACCAGAAACAAACGAAAATGTACTAAATAATTGGGTTGATCGGATGAGGTACTGCCGAGTGGTATTCGCATTAATGATATTGTGTTCCATTATTTAATGACAAAGTTCAACCTTTCCTTATAACCAAAAAATTGATAAAAATTATCAGTACTTTTCTTTACAGTCGTTTCAAATTAAAAATTTTAAATGGCCCACAATATAAAATATTTAAAAGAGAAAGAAAATGAAAAAACCAATCATAACTTGCAACTTTAAGACAAAATGGAAGTGGAAAATAATTAAAAAAAGTGGTGTTCTGAGGCTTGAAGATTTTTATAGCATGAAATCAAGTAAAGAATAATACTAATGTTCACTATCTGTCTGGGTCTAAACTCGCTACAAAACCACTAATTTCCAATTTCTGTCAAATTAAGCAGAATATTTAAGGAAAAATTGGTTGTAAGAGGCTCATTACAAAGGTATCTGAAAGGTGGAAAAACAAACGATGTACTTTTTTATATTATGATGAACTCTTATATCCGATACAATTGTATCTTATGCCTTTTACATTTATTATTTCGCCTGTCAATTTTGGTAAAACTTAATTTTGTTTGTAAATGCGATTAAGGTTTTACATTCATCTCCGAACAACAATAACACATTATATATTATATTATATTTGACTATATTTTTTCAAGTCTTCAGAGTTGTGTAGGATAAGTAGTCGGCGCCGACCGACATTCGTTTTATTCATTTGTTTTAGCTCGTTTTGTTATTTCATTGTTTATTGCACTTTGTTTTCTTTTTATTTTTCCGAAACTATAGTTTCAAACAAACATAACCGCGACGGTTTCCGTTTCCACGACGTGCGTACTTCCGCATCCGTGTACACTGTGTTTGAATGTTATTCGTTACTGTGTCAATGTTCTATTCATTCATGTTTTGGTTACAAGCATTTCATGAGCTAGAGTTGCCATCGCATCAAGAGTAACCTTTAACATGTAAAAATTGCCAAAATGAACTATTGGATGAATTAAAATCAACTGATAAACATTTTGACTAAGTCTGACCGATTCATTTTAGGGCAAGTGCGGTTTGTTTTGAAAAAAGTGAAAAGTTGGAGTGTCTATGTTTTTTAAGCATTTCCGTCCTAATGTCTATTTATTTAAGAAGTACCTTCCATTTCTACAAATAAAATAGAATAGTGTTAAATAACAAATAAGCAAAAGAAATTCGCAGATTCTGATTGGAAACTTCTCAGAATTCAAAGAGTTTTGAGCGATGAAGAATTTATACTCACTGACCGAAGCGTAAACTTTAAACCCGGGTTTGAATGCTTAAGGTATTTCTAAGAATAACAATTTACATGAAATGTAAATTGCCAAAAGGATAGTTTTTATGGCATATTTGTGGTAACTCTTGTTTTTACTGCTTCTGCGCAAAACACCGAATATATATTCGGTGGGATATGTTCGGCCTGCAGGCGTTGTTGGGAAACCGAAAGTGTAAATGTTACACATTGGTCATTTCTTCTGAAACGGAAGAGACTTTTCTGACACAAGTCAAAACAAAAACAAGCGTACAAGTAGCCCTCACCGCTTCTCCGAGAATTAGTTAAAAATATTTTAATATTTTAATAACAGCATAAAATTTTTTGCAAGTAGCCCTCACCTTTTGACAGTATATTTTAAACGCTTCTCCGAGAATTAGTTAAAAATTTATTAAAGAACGATTTGAAAAAGTTGAAGCCAAAATAGGGCACCGACCAAAATTAGTAAGACTGGTATGCTATTGGATAATCATGTTCCCGTGGTCAAACGGACTCCGCCCGTTAAGTCCAATTTTCGATGACTCGTTCGAGCATTTCGACAGGTAACTGGCGAATGACAAGTGTGATGTATTGTTCCAAGTCCTGAATCGAAGCGGGTTTGTCCGCATAAACTTTAGACTTTACCATCCCTACAGGAAAAAGTCTAACGGTGTGATATCACACGATCTTGGTGGCAAACCGACCGGCCCAAAACGTGAAATTATCTGCTCACCGAAGTGTTCTCTCAATAAATCCATTGATTGATGCGATGTGTGCGAAGTGGCGCCGTCTTGTTGAAACCAAATGTCGCCGAGATTACGAGCTTCAATTTCAGGCATCAAATAGTCGGTTATCATGGCACGATAACGGTCGCCATTGACGGTTACGTTCTGACCGGCATCATTTTTGAAGAAATATGGACCGATGATTTCACCTGCCCACAAACCACATCAAACCGTTGTTTTTTCTGGATGAAGTGGCAGCTCTTGTACCTATTCTGGTTGCTCTTCGTCCCAAATGGGGCAATTGAGCCAGAAATGGTCCTCATCGCTGAACAAAATTTGGCTCGAAAACGCACGAAACACATTCCTCACAGAACGTGAATTTTCGTAATAAAGATGAACGATTTGTAAACGGTGTTTAGGCGTAATCTTTCCATGATGAAATGCCAAACAATACTAAACAAAAATAACATGACAGCATGACACGACTCACACGTGATCTGTCAAAAAAGGCTATTGAAGAAAATATGTCTACTTGGATCACCCTATATAAGCTCCAATTAGTTTGATATCTGTTTACATAAGATTTCCCTGTCAAAACCTTAGATATCTTACTGACGAATATAAAACAATGCAGGTATTCTATTGTACTATTATTAATAATATTTCATATTTATTTTAATTCGTTTCTTTTAAGTACATTTTCATCATTCGATTTACATGGAAAATTGTATAATGAACTCATAGCTCCAACTTAAAGTTATAATCAGTATGATTTTTTAAAAAGACTCACTTAAAATACTCGTATAATACTTAATATTCCATATTTTCGAAACATTCGTAATACTGCTAAAGTTTACAAAAACAAAAACTTACATATCTAATAAAGTTTTGAAATAAAAATTCAAAAAAAAACTAGTAATAGGAAGCAAAATATATATGTGTAAAATATAATCAACCATTAAATACTGAATCTCAATAGCTGTTGCATTTCAATGAAATATTTCATTTCGAATTTGTCAATACAACAACTTAAATCTGGCTTAACGTTTTAGTTTTCTTTTTGTGTTCAAGAAAAAAAGTATAAAAAATTATACAACCTTTGTGTAAATGAGTATTTTTCATAAGTTAGAAATTAATAAATGCAACTTAATCTTATTTATAATACAATAATTATTGGCAAACGTCTGTCTTGCATACTCCTCTACACCAGTGTGTGAACGCGATTTGCAAATGATTTTTTAAAATTTAATGAAATTGATTAATGTATGTATAAAAAAACATTAGGACGAAAAAGCAGAATTTATTAAATCAAAGGACCTGTTTTATTTGACAATCGAAAAAATCCGCATAAAATCTTGATCAGTCGATAATTTAAAATGGATTTAAAAAAACTATTTTTTTATTTTTGTTTACATTTATTAGGTCTTTTATCATTATTATGATTGAACAGGTTTTTTATTCTGGTTTGAGACCTTTGGTGTTTCTTTTCAGAACCAACTAAAAAAATGGTGTACTGTACAGCTGTTTCTAAAGAATATATTTTTATTTTAAAAAAAATTTTAAATAGAGATATCCAAACCCATTTGTTCTGGCAAATTTATATTTATAGAAAAAAGTTATTCACAAAGTTAACTTTTTTCCACGATATGAGCGTTTCTTCCTCTAGGGATAACGATCTTTTTGTGAGGGCTTTCGTATATCCCCTGCTTGTGGCCGTAGGGTAAAATAACTTGTCAGGACAGTATCTAGGGCTATAACGAGCAAAAAGAAAAGCTAATTTCGGGATTGCAATGTGCTGCCATAATCTGCTATTCAAAAGACTCCGTGTCTGTCGGAAATTTGATCAAGTTCGCACTTAACCCTCGAACTGACACATGGTTCTGGCCAGACATATTTCATTTTCATGCTTCAATTTAGCATACTTCTATTTTAGGTTGTAATTTCAGGTAATCTCCCAAAATATTGTTGGCTTTCGATGCATAAATTAATAATTGAAAAAAGTTTTTGGAACAGGACAAAAAGCCAAATAAAAAATCTTCACCTTACTTTTGGTACATGGTGTTTGGCCAGACCCCTATGCAACCCCTATGGAAATTGAACCTAACGAACTTTATGATAGTGATGAAGACGTAGATGAAGAAGAAGAAAGTGGAAATGATGCTGAAGCAGCAAATGAAGTCGACTCAGGCTGTTTTTATGGTAAAGACGGTACTAAATGGAACGAAACTGAACCCCCTGCATCTCGTTTGCGCCAGCATAATATCATGCGTTTTCAATCTGGAACAAAAACAAGGCTCACCAATCCAGTTGAGGTATTCAAGCTATTTTTCTCAATCAATATTACGTTCGTCATCATTAGTGAAACAAATCGGCATGGGCGAGAATCAATTACAAAATGGAATGAAGAACATCCAGAGTCTACCCAAAGAAAATGGATTGATTTGACAAGCTCTGAGCTAGATGCATTCATTGGGATTTTGTTGGCTTCTGGTCTCAGCCATAATAATATGCAAGACTCCAGTATATTGTGGCGTTCTGATTCGCTGCCCATATTCCGTGCGGTTATGCCGCACAAACGATTCATTACTCTGTCCAAATATATTCGTTTCGATAATAGTCGTACGCGGGCATTCCGACAGCAAACAGATAAAGCCGCTCCTATCCGGGACCTTTGGAATTTTCTCAATGAAAATCTGCAAAATTATTATGAACCTTATGAAAATATCACCATCGATGAGCAGTTGTTTCCGTATCGTGGGCGCACAAAGTTCACCCAATATATCCCATCAAAACCTGCAAGGTATGGGATCAAAGTTTGGTGGGCATGCGATGCTAAGACTAAATTTCCATTGAAAGGAAAACTATACACTGGAAAGGAAGGAGACAATAGGGAGATAAATCAAGGTGAAAACGTTCTAATGTATTTGGCAAATCGTTACGCAAACAGCGGCAGAACAATTATTTCTGATAATTTTTTCACCTCATTGGACTGGCATTTGTTGGCACCATTCGAGCAAACAAAAGATGTCTTCCTAAGGAAGTTATGAAGAGCACCAGACGACCAATTCTTTCAAGTGTGTTTGGTTTTCATGAAAATCTTGTTGCACTTTGCAGCTACGTGCCCAAAAAAAATAAGGCAGTCAATTTAATTTCAACCGTGCATTACACGAAATATGTTGAAGGCGTAGCCATGAAACCGGAAGCAATTTTATTCTACAATTCAACTAAAGCCGGAGTCGATACGATGGATCAAATGCTAACTCATTACACAACAAAACGGTCTACCAGACGCTGGACATACGCGTTTTTCTGCAACATGATTGATGTGATGGCATTGGCAAGTTACATTATATGTAAGCTAAATGATGAAAATACAAGAAACGAAAAAAGACGCATATTTTTATATAAACTTGCAAAGCAATTGGTACTGGCCAACGTTGAAAATCGCACCAATAATCCGCACATTGTGGCTCAACCAACAACTCGTATAGCATTTGAAGCGTACTTTGGAATACCTCTCAATATAGCAAACCTTAATGTGGCTTCACGCAGTGGTCCAGACACATTAGCTGCCAAAAAAGATTGCAGAATTTGCCTGCAGCAAGGTGACAAAATAGGCCGTAAGACACGCTTTTTTTTGCTGCAAATGCAACAATCCTGTTTGTCAGCAACATTCAAAAGTAGATTATTTATGTTTTTGTTGTCTTCCGCAAAATTCTGAATAAAATGTATTCTTCATAATAATTTTCTATTTTGTCATAAACATTTATTACTTTACCCATAATAAAGAGAAATATATATAGAACAAAAAAAATTGTTGCCCTTTTCATTCCAAAGATTTTTTCAGGTCTATTTTTTCTTCCTCAGGTAGCTAATAACATAGTAAAAAGAAATAGAAACACAAAATATAACAAATATTTTCCTATCTTAGTAAAAAATTTAACGGCAAACAGCCCTTATTTCCATACAAATGCATGTAAATGTATAGGGGTCTGGCCAGACACCATGTGCCAGAACTAAGGGCTCAAAATATGTGCCTGACGAAGGGTTAAAGTATGGCTTCTAGACCGTATGAGACACATTTCATTTGGGCTATATAAAAATGTAAGCCGATGTGGTTAAATTTCACCAGGGTTAGTTATCGGTCGCACAAAGCTCATACGCACAAAAAATAGAGCAGTGAACGTGTTGTCTACACTGCACTACACTTGCGGTGTCGACGAGCAAAGTGAGAAGCGGAAACCGTTTGCCATATTGGACTACAACGCCAACAAATCCGACGTTGATACAATGGACCAGATGCTTGGCACGTACACATGCAAGCGATCGACGAATCGCTGGTCACTGGCCATGTTCTATAATATGGTGGACGTCGCGACGTCATCGCGATGATGCCAATATATTTTTAAGTTCTCTTGTACCTGTGAGAACGGCTGTTTCTATTAATGGAGAGACAAGAAAAATTGTCTGGCAAAATCCAGTGCCTTCAGTGAGATTCTGTCGTCCTAGCCGCGCTAGTTACGTATCCGTACCCCACTGTCTTCTACGCCACTGAAGTGGATAGAATTGTAAACAGATACATTTCGAATGATCAAATTGCTGTGCACAGCAATAGCTAAGGGCAACGACTGCGATCGTTTTTGTTGCCCTGTTTGCTGTACACAAATACATAAATGTGCTGAGTGGACATATTTTGTCCACCACACAAAGTAAGAACATTCGA
The DNA here is from genome assembly GCA_963513945.1 of Hydrotaea diabolus. Lineage (NCBI taxonomy): Eukaryota > Metazoa > Arthropoda > Insecta > Diptera > Muscidae > Hydrotaea > Hydrotaea diabolus. Next base: position 78,705,010 of record OY740720.1, read on the forward strand.
GTAAGAATATTTTTGAAGATTTTTGTAATAGTTAGTCTTAAGACCACATTCAAGAAATAAAGTCAAGTAAACGGAATTAAAGTTCTGTTTGTTTTAATTTTTCTCTGAAGAGAAAATACAACAACACAAAAAACATAACTGGCGCAGTCGGTTTCGAACCGAAATAAAATTAAAAAAAATTCTGATTTATCTGAAGATAAAACAGTTAGAAACAAAAAAAAAAAAATGTCAAGACAAGAGACATTTGACCAGAGTCGCCAAATTGACGACGAAACGGATTGGGAAAGATTGAAAGTAAAACTCGATCAACTACAGGCTGTAATACTACAACAGGAACAGAGGATACAACAGCAATAGTTGGAACAACAACAGCAACAGTGGCAGTACCAGCAACAACAAACCCAACTCCAGCAGCTACAACAGGGCCAACAGAATAATAATGTCAATCAGTTAAATAATTTTTACCTATCACCTAGGGACATTATTGAACAATTCCGAAGACTAAAACCCTTGGAGAAAGGAACACTGATCCAGTTCATTGCATCTGTAGAGGCTACAATCGTTCTGTGCAAAGACAACAATGAACTGATGGAATACGGAGTTCAAATTGTGGCAAATGAGAAGATCAGTGGTGACTATTCGTATTTAATAAGGCAACTGGGCCCTAAACCAACGTGGGAGATGATGAAAGATACATTAAGACATCATCTTCAACCGAAGAAAACATATGCAGATATATTCAACCATTGCAGAATGATTAAGGTGAGAAATCTAAGTGAATTGTTTAGTGTATTCGAAAGTGCAAAACAGAGTTTGGCAGAAATATATGACTTTGATTCGGAAAAGCCTGGAATCTATTCATCATCATGTGTGGACAGAGATCTAGTTAACATTATGATAGGGAAAATTGATGGTCCCTTAAGGGCACACATAAATGTAAATGAAAATATGATGGACATAATTTTGAAGTATTCTAAGCTTGGTTTGTTGGAAGATAAAAGGGCAATTCACTACGAACACCGAATAATTCCCAATAGAAATGCTAGACAATATGAGCCAGAGAGTTCCAACGCTAAAAGTAATACCCCACAAAAAGGAGAAAATACCTCGTCCAAATTTAGAAATTTTAACGCGAATGATAGGCATAACGAGAATAGGTATACTGGTAAATATAATAATTCTCAGGCGAAAAATAATAATGGCTACGTCGATTATCGGAAAGGTAACGACAATAGGAATTACTACCAAGGTAGGGCAGCCAGGGACAATAATTCAGGCCAGTCAAAAATATCATTTATGAGCGTGGATACTCGGACATCCCATCAAAACCCTATGGATATTAGTAACATAGAGGAACAACAAGAGGATATAGAGCAAGTAAATTTTTCAAGTCCGCCTCAAAATGCCGACTACCCTTGATCACCATTACTATTGGTAAGCAGACTATTAGATGCTTAATAGATACTGGGTCAGATACCAGTATAATTAAACCTGGAATTCTCAGGGGATTCCACAAACATAGACTAAAGGAACCTTTGACATATCGTACGTTAACGGGAATCGATAAGGTTGAATTTGAGATAATTACACCTATTCCGAAAGAATTTGTTGCGGAAGGCACTTTAACTTGGAGGGTGATTAACCTCCAGAGCGAAAAATATGATGCTATTATTGGTTATCGGAAAGATTCATTGATATATTTGGGAACCGAATTTTTTTCGAGGATCGCATATACCCCTTCAAATTTGAAGAAATTTGTAACATTGAGAAAATTGAAAGTCATAATATATATAGTAATATCGATATCTCCCATTTGAACGGAGAGGAAACGGACCATATTAGGAATTTGTTATCTAATTTCAAGGAACTATTTTACAAGGATGGGGATACACTATCTGCCACTACGGAAATTTTCCATGAGATCAACACTACTACCGATAGACCATTATATTCCAAAATTTACAGATACCCCCAAATACACGAGAAAGAGATTCAGTCACAAATCGGACAAATGCTTCAACAGGGAATTATCAGGGAAAGCAATTCACCATATAATAGTCCACTGTGGATAGTTCCGAAAAAGATTGATAATTCAGGTGTAAGGAAATGGAGGATTGTCATAGATTACAGAAGGCTGAATGAAAGTACAGTGAGTGACAAATTTCCTATTCCAAACCTCACCGATATACTCGATAGATTAGGAACGGCTCAGTATTTCACAACGATTGATTTGGCCAAAGGTTTTCACCAAATCCTCGTCAGGGAACAGGATAGAGAGAAAACTGCGTTTTCAACGCCATACGGGCATTATGAATTTGTTCGTATGCCATTCGGCCTTAAGAATGCGCCGTCAACCTTTCAAAGGCTTATGAATTCAGTGCTTCGTGAATTTATCAACAAAATATGCGTGGTCTATATGGACGACATATTGGTGTTTAGCACATCATTGAAAGAACATATGAACAATTTAACTTTAGTATTCCAAGCCTTGCGAAACGCAAAGCTAAAAATTCAGATTGACAAATGTGACTTCCTTAAGAAGGAGACACAGTTTTTAGGTCACATTTTGACTGACAAGGGTGTTAAACCTAATCCGAATAATACTGCGGTGATACAAGGCCTTAAATGTCCAAGTACTCAGAAGCAAATTAAGTCATTCTTAGGAATGACCGGATTTTATCGGAAATTTATTCAGAATTATGCGAAAATCGCTCATCCTATGGTTAAATACCTGCGGAAAGGAGAACAGGTCAATATGGACGATCCTAGTTATATTCTTTCGTATGACAAATTAAAGAATATGATAACTAGACCCCCAATTTTAAGATACCCGAATTTTGGGAAAAAGTTTAAAATCATTACGGATGCAAGCAACTTTGCTATTGGTGCCGTCCTAACTCAGGAAGGTCACCCAATTGCTTATGCGTCTAGAACACTTAATGTTCACGAGACAAACTATGCTACTGTCGAGAAGGAGTTGTTAGCAATAGTTTGGGGAGTGAAATATTTCAGGCCCTATGTCTATGGTAGGGAATTTGACCTAGAAACCGACCACCAACCACTGAAGTGGTTAATGGCGAAATATTCTGGAAGGGATATAAGTCCTCGGCTTCAAAGATGGCTAATTGAACTCGGGGAATATCAGTTCAGGATTGAATATATTAAAGGCAAATATAACTATATGGCAGACTTCCTAAGCAGGATTGATGCGGATAATTGTGAGATAAACATAATAGATCCAATTGATGCAGATGGTGTTACACCTGGCAACGTTGACACTGACCATACAGAAAATGATGTTGACTATGACCATACGGGTAATGATCAAGAAATATGTGAATCTTTAGATGTTGAGACGTGCCACTCTCAGGAGGAAGAGTTGAATGATCACTTCCCATTTTTGGAAACAATTGTTAATAGGTTTAGGACTCAAATTCTTCTTGTGCACCATAAAGAACAGGAAATGAAAACCATTTTCGGGAACAAACGTATTTATATTGATGAGAACGATATAACATCGAACAATTTAGATGATATATTTCGCCGGAATCTGGGAAAGGGCAAAATCGCTATATTCTCAGATATTGGAGACCACCTCTTTTATAAAGTACAGAAGAAGCTAATGGAGATGTATCCTGGTAACAGTGATATCAAATTTGTAAGATGTTCTTATTTTGCTAAAGACGTTGAGGACGAAGAACAACTGAAGACTCAGATTTCCTATTTTCATAAAATTGAAACGGGACACTCAGGAATAATGCCCACATTTGAGGGTTTAAAATTCAGACTTTATAATCCCAATATTAAAACAACGATTCACAAAATAATTAATAATTGTCATATATGCTCTTCTTCCAAATACGACAGGAAACCTGTCAAACCGAAATTCGCTTTTACTGAGACACCACTTAGGGTTAATGATGTTATCCATGTCGATACATATACCAATAGCAAAAACTCTTTTATTATTTTTATTGACAAACTGTCGAAGCATGCAGTTTGTTTTCACCTTCCCGATAGAAATAGTCACACAATTGTCCAGAAGATTCAAGAATTTCTCGCCATAAAGGGCAAGGTTAGAAAATTCATCTTTGACAATGAATTTAAATCCGGAAACGTCATCGATTTCTTAAAGGAAGAGCAAATAGAGTTCCACGTGACGAAACCTAACAGCCATACTGGTAATTCAGACATAGAGAGACTGAATAACACAATTACTGAAAGAATCAGAAGCCTTAATCTAGAAGAAAAACTAGGTATTACAGAACAAATGACCAAAGCCATAATGTTTTACAATAACAGTTTCCATAGTACAATAAAATGTACACCCCTTGAGGCCCAATATGGAAAAGTTGAAGTTGAGGTTCTTAGGGATAGAATAGACAGAGCGAAAAGGAAAGTAATCGATAAACGGAATGATGACAGGGAAGAATATCATGAGGATCGTGAAGAAGGTTACATAAAGAATTATAAAAGCGTCAGGCATAAGGAGGAGCCAAAGTTCAGAAAACGAAATCTTACTGGAATACATTACACGAATATTAAGAGACCGAATAAATTCCCATTACTTTCAGACGATAATCCTGTTAATAATAGTTAACCTGCCAACGCTTTCCAAGGCGAACATTCAAATAACACCAATTAATAACGAGGATGGATACACTGTGCTGAAAATGTTTGATACTGAAATAGTAAACGAGACTAGGATAGTACTACACATAATCAGACCGATCGAGATAGACCACATCATAGATGATCTAGAGCAAAATACAATAGGATTGGGAAGCGATTATAGAAACATTATCCAATCTGAAATTATCACCCTTAGGACTAAACTGAAGTCTATAATGCCTTTGAGTAACCGCCAAAAACGTGGCCTACTGAATAAAGTCGGATCGGCGGGCAAATGGCTGTTTGGTGTAATGGACGATGAGGATAGACAGAATATTATAGGTCGACTAGACATTGCTAATGGCAATAATCATAATGTCATTAAAACAGTTAATCAACAAGTAATTATAAATAATCACTTTAATGATAGCATCAATCTGATAAGATCCAGTATATTAGATGATAGAAAGAAAATCGATTTATCCATGAATAACATTCAAACACAAAATTCGGAAATAAGAAGTCAATTGCTCTTTAACGACCAACTAATGAAATTAAGATTTTTAGAGAATAAGATAAATCAAATTCTAGACAATTTATCCTCTGCTAAATATAACATTTTTCACCCCTCAATTCTGACTTCCGAAAAAATAGATAAATTCAATATTGATTTTTATAAATTAAAATTAATCAGAATGGGTGTATTACTATACAATAATGATTGCTTAATATTCTCAATTAAAATACCTGTAAACTTTATTAAAGTGGAAGTCAGATTAATTCTACCCATGCCTAATAATATGTATTATGAAATCGAAGAGGAACAAGAAATGATTGTGAACATAGACAACAATACATATACTTACAGCACTAATAAAATGTTAAAAGAATTAAAATTAACAAAAAATTGTGTCCTTAAAGATGATTGTAAATTAATATTTAACAACAAAACATCTTTTGAATTGATGGACGATGAAACTGTACTAGTGAAAAATGCCGTGAATATGAAAATCGATAACAATTGTAATTCAAACACAACTTCTGTAATAGATGGTAATAATATCGTAATGTTTTCAAATTGTAAAATAACTATTCAAAATGAAATATTCTATAACCAAAAAGAAAGTTACCTAGAAAAGATTCCAGATTTTACAGATTACGAAAGGAAAAATTTTTCAAATAAACTAACTTTTAACGATATAGCCTTAAGTAATTTTAAAAATATCAGAGACATTTATGAATTGAAAACCCATCAACAAATTTCATATTCACTTATTGTATTTGTATTTATATCTACAGTCATAAGTTTTACGGTTATATGTTACATTTTTAGACCAAAAACTGTAGACATTAGAATTAACAAAAGAATTCAGGAGAATTCTGAGACAAATGGGGGAGGAGTTACGTATCCGTACCCCACTGTCTTCTACGCCACTGAAGTGGATAGAATTGTAAACAGATACATTTCGAATGATCAAATTGCTGTGCACAGCAATAGCTAAGGGCAACGACTGCGATCGTTTCCGTTGCCCTGTTTGCTGTACACAAATACATAAATGTGCTGAGTGGACATATTTTGTCCACCACACAAAGTAAGAACATTCGAGTAAGAATATTTTTGAAGATTTTTGTAATAGTTAGTCTTAAGACCACATTCAAGAAATAAAGTCAAGTAAACGGAATTAAAGTTCTGTTTGTTTTAATTTTTCTCTGAAGAGAAAATACGACAACACAAAAAACATAACTCGCTCGGTTCATTAAAGAAACAAAGGATATCACAAAACTGCTATGGAAGATTCCTATAGAAAAAATCATACCATTTTGCTCACAATGGTCGTTGGAAAGGTGTGCAATGCCGCGACTGATACGGCTTCAACAATGAGATGCTAAATCGTATGTGGACAGGCATCAAAGAGCTTCAACAAACTTGGAGGAAGTAATGTTTGTGAAGAGTCTCTGAAATTCGGACTCTCAATTCTGCACGCAAGAATTCGTTTGTTCGAGCTATTGTTGCACCTGGCGTACAAAGCGCCCTTACAGAAGTGGCAAGCCCGAACGGCAGAAGACAAAAATGTTTTAAAAGAAACAGAACAGAAAATACAAACAAGCTTCAAAGAAGAGTTGGGCTTTCTTGTTGACATACCCAAAGTCGGTTACGGCAATTGTAACGACGGAAATAAGTCGAGAAGATTTTTTGACAATCCTAAAAGCTCATCTCGGATGACTGGAATAAATATAGATTTGATAAAAAGGTTCCAAATCATTCTCGAAGTGATATCAAGCGGATATGATATTGATCCCGCAAAATTCGATGACTTTGCTCACACAACTGCCAAACTGTACGTGGAACTGTATGGTTGGCATACTCACCTACAGTTCTCAAAATTCTGATACACAATGCTCAAGTAATATCAAGTCACATTGTACCTATCGGTCAGCTATCAGAGGAGGCTGCTGAAGCCCGGAACAAACATTTCCGTAAATATCGCGTAGACTTTGCAAGAAAATTTTCAAGAGTGGACCATCAGCTGCAACAAAATAAAACGGAAGGAAAAAAGCAGGTCTTTTCCCCAGGAAGCTATTAGTATGCTTCTCACGAAAACATTGAATTCTGACAGTTTCCACGACGAAGATGATGAGGACCAAATCACCGGTGAACTCGGAGACAGTGATTCAGATTGAATTTTTTTATTGTTTTTCTTTTTAAATAAATGCCTTTTAAAATAAATGATGAATTATTGACTTTTATTTCAGAAAAAAGCAAAATAAAATATAAAATAATTTCGTCCGGTTTTACATGTGAAATACTCCTATGTGCGTCGATGCATTGGCTGTTTTTACAATTTATAATGAAATAAAGCTGATAAGAAGGAGTGACAGATGGCGGTCATTCCTGTTACTTCTAACCAAACAACTGGCCATACCAAATATCAAGGAACGTGCCCTCAATAGCCGTATAACCGCATATCCAAGGATACGGAATGCGATGGAAGCATTTGATATCAGGGTAAAAAAGAATACTTTTAAATTCAAGAGTAGAATATGTATTTATTTTTTTTTATTCATTTCAGATCATATCAACCCCGGTAGAAGCCGATGTACCGTCGTTTGCGCCTAGGACGAATAGACAGTCATGTCGCCTTAGCCCTTCTAAGTATGGTCGGCAGGGGAAAACGAGGGCCTACTGCTATAGTTGCAGCAACGCAGTTTGTGGAGAACACAGCACAGTCCTGCATCGCTGCTACACCTGCGCACAGGACGTGGCAGACGCAGAGCGAACTCGTCAGCAGTAGTTTTTAAGCATTTTAATTGTCAGCATTTGTAAAATAAGTTATGAAAAAAAATTATATCAAATAATTGTAGTACGAGTATGTATTACTTAGTCAAACTCGTAAACAAAAAAAACAAAAACAAATTCATACAAAAAGCATAATAGTAAAAATAGGTCCCTGCGGACCTTGTCACACAACCGTGAACATCACTAATCGCAGGGTTAATCTTGGCAAGTTTAGGCTAGAATGGTTTTCATTCAGAAAGTCGGAAAGGCTAGTCAAGTAGAAAGTCGAAAATGGCCAATCAATTATCTTTTACATATTTCAGGTCAATGAGTTTAAAGTCTTCTTTATTAAAACTACTGGACGACTGTTGGATCTCCACTTGAGACTCTAATCAGAAAAACGCGTCATTGGAGGGGCTCAGTATGCTTATTATCGAAGGGCTTTTAACTGAGGAAAACAAACGTTGCGCATGAAAACAAACGTTGCGCACAGATAAGCTAGAATGCTAGCACGGCGCACACAGGGAATTTAGCGGAATTAAGTCAAATTGTCAACATACTTTTAATGCAAAATGCAGTTGTATTTCGAAATTAAAGACAAAAAGATTTACTTTAATCTGACTGCTAGTTTTTTTATAGCCGTTTCAAACTCAGCATGTTTTACCGAAATGACTTAATATAAAACCAAGAATTTCAAGACGTAGATTATTTTACTAAGTGAGCTAACGTTTTTCTTTTTAATTAAAGTAGGATATTTCAATATACTAAAATAAAAAAGTAAACTCTGCAGAGACTTAAGTTTTTTACTTTTTGTCCATTTTCATTAACATATAACGAAAATCCATTTTTCTTCAAACATTTGGATCTGTTATTTTACCTCTACCTCATATCTGTTTTTTGACATTTTAAATCAATTTCAAGTGCCAATAGGTGCCACCTCTCAATTTGTTGCTGACACTAAAGCCCATTATAACAACTTGTCTATTAAGATTCCGATTGCAACAGTTGGTCTTATACCTTTAAGTGGCCTTATACCATAAAATTGTTTATAAACCGGGATCAGCTAATTTAGTTGCAGACGCTTTGTCTTGAATAGAAGTCCAAAATAAGACTGACTAGTCACTGAGTGAAGATGAAAATGACTTTGAGACACAATACTCTGCTCAAAGTCCTGATACATTTTTCATCCAGAAAACAATGAAACCTCTTAACCAGTTCAATCAACAGCTTTTAATGAATAATAGGTGTACCATACACGAAGGGTACGCAACTTTGGAAAAACATGTCATACTATACAGGGTGCGGCTAAAACTAAACTATATAATGCAAGAAAATTGTAAATTCTTTGCTTGCGAATATTTTTAAGGTACTAAACTTGGAAAATATATAAAAACGGAACGTTATAATTTTTAGAAACGCCGATTTGAGATAGCCACCACGCCAAAATGTTGAATCGGCAACAGGAGCGAAATAGTCTACTATGCTCGTTCCCATGGAAACCTCAGAATATCGAAATGCTCATTAAACACACTCGTTGCTTTAACTTTCTTTTAACTCTTTTGTCAGTCGTATTTCAAAACTCAAAATAAACGCTGTTTTTTAAAAAAGACTAATAAGCTCAAAGTGTATAATCCGCGTTCAAAAAAAGTATCCTTCGGCTACTTATCGCGCGAGTTACGTCTGTACAGACACCAACACAAACAAATACAATAACAACAAAACCTCCACTTCAAATTAATTTCCAAGAGTAACAAAAACCCTAAAGAAGATTGTGCAATGAAAATTATGCCGACCAACAGAACGGCATAAATGTCAATGCAGCAAGTAAAGCAAAGTGTGACTTAAATGTAATTTGAAACCTCTGTTTATTGAACCAATACTTCAGTGAGGCTCTTGACCCAAGATATTTCGAAAAACACCAAACTGAACAAACCAACTGAATCAGCATACATATGTATGTTTGTAATAAACTATATTTTTAAGTACTTCGACTCTGCCGCTATGTTCCCCTTTTCAGTGGCAGAAGCGAAGCTAAATATTAAGAAAATTCAAAAATTGTAATCAATAAGAAAGTAGAGTTCAATGCAGCAGCACCAACTTGTTTTAAGTAAAAATAAAAGTTCAAAAACGATCAAACCAAAGTTCGATTAAACTGTGTTTTTATTTAAATTTCTTATTCCACGTTTCGGCCAACATCATTTTACGAAACTGGCGCAGTCGTCGCGAAAATTAAATTCATAAGAATTTAATTTAAAATAACCTGCAGTAGTTTCCGAAGAAAAATACAAAATTATTACTGCGAATCCTACGGGACCCTCCAGTAATAGAAAAAAAAATAAATTTGAAAAAAAAATATATATAACCAAAAAACAAAGTGAAAACTAAAAACAAAGACCAAAACAACAAAAGTTGAACAGTTAAACAGTTAAAACACTTAAAACTCAAAACAGTCTGAAAAAATGCCAAAAGACACCGACAAAACAAGTGAAACATATAAACCATACTTTGGTTTAGAAACACTACAATCGCTGGAAACGTTTAAGGACTCTGTACCAAACACGTCGAAACAACAAGCAGACAAAACAACAGCAGGAACATCTGTACCAACTACACCAGAGGACCAACAGCTGCCTCTATCAGAAGCGTTAAAAGAGGCTGCCAAAATTCAGGAATTCAGAGGTGACAAAACCTACGATGTCACCTCCTTCATAAACGAAGTAGAACTATTTGCTAATCTATTCAACGGCACCAACATGGAGCAGTATTTTTTCCAACGATACGTTTTGAAGAAAATACAAGGGGAAGCAGCCAACGTTATCAGGACAATAAACAACCCGGTATGGTCGCAGATCAAACAGGAACTTCTGAAGAACTTCGGAATACGGGAATCCTACCATCAGCTCTTCCACAGGGCACTTAATGTACGGAACAATAATGTAAGACAATCCTTTACATATTTAAGAAACATTTTAGATAAGCTTAATAATAAGTACTACCAGGATTCATCCAAGCCCATTGAATTCTCACCTAGTGTAAACGAAGCACTTATTTTAAAAACTTTCCTTTCGAACATTCCACCACACCTGTCCAGCATAATATATAGCAGAAATATAAAAAATCTCAGAGATGCCTATTATTGTTTAGAAGAATGTGGGTTAATAAAAGACACTAGCAAATTCGAAAACAGACAAAATAATCACAATAATATTCAAAGTACTAATTCTAAACCTAACGACACCACACAAAGTACTCATAATAACACACAAAACACAAACGTTAACAATAACACAAATCAGGACAACACAGGTAGAAGCTCCGGACAATACAGGCAGAATAATTCAGAATTGTCCAGACAAAACAGGATCCCACAATACAATACAACCACGAATCATAATCAAAACAACTCAACTTCACGTAGAACAGGGTCATTTCAAAGAACAAATCAAGCCTGGGAACCAATGGAAGTAGACCATCTACAAGAGAACATAGAAACAGAAGAATCCACAGCCAATGAAGTAAATTTTCAATTGGCAACGCCGAGTTTGGACTACCCATAATAGAAATAACGATAGGGGAAAGTAAAATAAAATGTTTAATAGATACAGGTTCAACGACGACACTCCTAAACAAAGATTGTCTACCTAAGTACAAAAGAATCCTGCTCGAAAAACCGATTTTATTCAATTCTCTGTCAGGTCATACAAAAGTAGACAGTGAAATTATTACTGAAGTCCCGAAGGAATTCAGTAACAATTGTGTAATGCGATGGAAATTAACAGAATTTAAAAATAAAAAATTTGACGGACTAATTGGACAGAATACTTTACAACCACTAAAAGCAAAAATTAATCTTGAAGAAGAGTACATTGAGATAAATAACAATAAAATAAAATTTCTCCATACTTGTCCATACAAAACGGAAGAAATTCACACACTAGAAGCAACTGATATCAGTGGAAATTATGCGGACAAGTTATATATGAACGATATGAATAACGAGGAAAGAATATCGCTCAAATTAATTTTAGAAGAAAATTCAGACATTTTTTATCAAGAAGGACAACAACTTTCCCACACACATGAAATTAGACACGGCATTATAACCCAAACTGATAGACCAATTTATACGAAAATCTATAGGTATCCGAAGATACATGAGGAAGAAATAAGTAGGCAAATCAGTGAGATGTTAGATCAGAACATCATTAAAGAAAGTAATTCCCCCTATAACTCACCAATTTGGATAGTGCCCAAGAAACTGGATAACTCAGGCAAACAAAAATTTCGAATAGTTGTCGATTATCGTAAACTTAATGAGATAACTGTCAGTGACAAATTCCCTATTCCCAATATTGAAAATATACTGGACAAATTAGGGAAAGCCAATTATTTTTCAACATTGGACTTAGCAAAGGGTTTTCATCAAATTCTAATAGAAGACGATGATCAACGGAAAACTGCTTTCTCAACTCCTTTCGGTCATTACGAATTTCTGCGAATGCCGTTCGGACTGAAAAATGCACCCTCCACATTCCAAAGGTTGATTAACTCAGTATTACGTGAATATATTAATAAGATCTGTGTCGTTTATCTTGACGACATACTGATTTTTAGCACTAGTATTGAAGAGCACATTGACAGCATCAAGAAAATATTTGCAAAGTTGAGAGAACATAACTTAAAACTGCAAATTGATAAATGCAATTTCTTCTGCAAGGAAACTGACTATTTGGGACATACTCTTACTTCGGACGGTATGAAACCAAATTCAACCAAAATTGAATCGATTCAAAAACTTAAACTTCCCACGACCCAAAAACAAATAAAATCTTTTCTTGGCATAACAGGATATTATCGAAAATTCGTTAAAGATTATGCAAAAATCGCATACAATCTTACCAAATATTTAAAAAAGAATTCAAAAGTGAATATCAATGACTCCCAATACATAGACGCATTTGAAAAACTCAAAAACATCCTCACAAATCCACCCATACTAAAATACCCAGATTGGTCAAAAGATTTTAAATTAACAACAGATGCTAGCGACTACGCATTAGGTGCGGTCCTTTCTCAAAACGAACACCCAATTGCTTATGCAAGCAGAACGTTAAATGACCACGAGAAGAACTATTCTACCACAGAAAAAGAACTACTTGCAATTGTTTGGGCAGTAGGTTACTTTCGACCATATATATATGGTAAACAATTCGAACTAGCAACAGACCATCAACCATTAGTGTGGCTACATACCAAAACAAAGGGAAAAGACATAAACCCAAGACTTCAGAGATGGTTGCTGAAACTGGGCGAATATAATTTTAAAATCAACTACATTAAAGGAAAAGAAAATAAAGTAGCAGATTTCATGAGCAGAATAGACAACACAATTGGAGAAATATTAGCTATAGAGAATTTACAGGAAATAGAAATAGCAGATAACGACGACAATTTCAGTACTGCCGCTACTATCCATTCACAAGAATCAGAGCAAAATGATTATTTCCCAATTTTAACAACAGTGGTCAATAGATTCAAAACGCAAATCATATTAACAGATCATAAAACAGAAGACCTTAAAATTGTGAACAATAATAATAAAATTTTCATTAGCACTAGAGATATCGAAACCAATTATATGTCAGATCTATTTCGTCGACACATTACCCACGGACGCATAGGAATTTTTACCGAACTATCTGATCACCTTTACAATAAAGTACAATTAAAACTTATAGAACTTTTTGGCACCAACATAAAATTCGTTAGATGTAGTTTCATGGCAAGAGATATTGACAACGAAAATGACTTATACAAACAAATCGGCAAATATCATAGAAACGAAACCGGACATTCAGGAATTACTGAAAACTATGAGGGCTTAAAAACGAAATTATATCTCAAAAATCTAAAGCATTTCATACAAAAATATATAAACAATTGTGACATTTGCAACAAAGCGAAGTATAGCAGGTCACCAAATAAACCTAAGTTTGCAATCACGGAAACCCCTTCAGATTCAAATGAAATAGTTCACATGGACGTTTACACAAACAAAAAACATAGTTTCATTACTTTTATTGATAAATTTACTAAATACGCTGTGGCACTAAATTTAGAAGACAGGAACAGTAAAACACTAGTAGAAAAAATCAGAATGTACTTTTCTCTCAGAAACAAACCAAAGAAATTCGTCACAGACAATGAATTTAACTCAATAAACGTAAAAGACTTTCTTAGAACAGAAAATGTAGAAGTACATTTCACCAAACCCAACAACCATACAGGCAACGCTGATGTGGAAAGACTACACAGCACATTATCCGAGAAATTTAGAACTTTAGAAGCACAAAACTCAAATTTATCGACTCAAGAAAGAATTTTTAAATGCATTGAATACTATAATAATTCCATACATTCAACCACCAAAGAACGACCTATGGACATATTAGAAGGCAAGGTAGATAAAAACATTATATTTAGTAGATTAAAAGCAGCAAAAGATAAAGTCATTGCAAAAAGGAATGAAAATAGAGAAGACATAACACGAAACGGTCAAGAAGGATACGTAAAAAATTACAAAGCCTTAAGACATAAATACGAACCAAGATACAGAAAACTAACCCTAGAAAACGTACACCCTTCCAATATTAAACGAAAAACTAAATTTGCAGGTCAATTGGATACCACTATCCCTAACCTTTATGATGATGCTTCTACCAACAATGGGAATACTGACAATCCAACCAATCAACAATGACAACAATGGGTACGTCGAAATAAAATTAGACGAAGTACAGCTTATAACCAAGTACACAATCATTCTACATATCATCGATTTAAAAGAAATTAAAAACGCCATAGAAAACATTGAAACAAGTATAGAACAAATGGAAATGTTGTCAAACAAACAATTTTTACAATCAGAATTAAATAGAGCAAAAATTAAATTTTACACTATACAAGTACACAGAACAAAAAGAGGGTTAGCCAACATTATAGGTACAGGATTAAAGTGGATAGCTGGCACAATGGATGACGAAGATAGGTCCAACATAGAAAATCATCTTCAATATATAGACCAAAACAACCACAATCTGATTGAAGGATTTAACCAAAACATTCTCATAAATAACCATTTTAATGAAACTATTAAAATATTAAAAAATACAATAGAAGATGACAGATCAAAGTTTTCAGATAAATTTAATAGCATCGACAAGGATAACGACAAAGTTCTATCCCAAACTATGTATGTAGACACCCTTCTAAAAATTAAAATTCTATCAGATCAAATTGAGCACATTCAAAATAATATAATGGCAGCTAACCAAAATATTATGATCAGCAACATGTTCACAATGCAGGAAATCGAATCCCTCGACATAGACTTCTTTAAGCTTCAATCTACCAAGTTAATTGTAGCAAAATACAAAGAAAATCAAATATTGTTTATCCTTAAAGTACCTAAAGAAACAGTAATTTCAAAGAGATCATATATTACACCAATAAAAGACAAAAACCATTTCGAAATTGATTTTAAGGCACAACAAATAGTATACTATAATAATTTTCCATACCAATACAGCAAAACAAATGATGTAAACTTACTAAAGAAATCAAACCTTTGTATGTTCAATAGTAATATATGCACAAAAATAAAGAACACCAGAGAAGAAATAATTGAAATTGAACCAGGATTAATATGTGCAAAAAATCTAAATAATGCAAAACTATTAAGCAATTGTGACGATAGAAATATTACACTCATGAATGATCACTTGATAACGTTCAGTAATTGTGAAATACAAATAAATGAATTAACACTTAAGAATTATGATAGATCATTTAAGGATCATTTTATAAAAACTCCCGATATACCTGTGAATAAAAGCATAACAACACTCACCTTTGACGAAATAGTCACTAAAGAACTCGATAATATAAAGCAAATTAAAGAACTAAAGAATCATAAGACAATACACTATAGTTTTATAATTTCAAACACTACCATCATACTGTTATTAATTATCATAATAATAATTACTGTAATCTGTATTTATAAGAAATTTTCTAAAATTAAAACTAAAATTCAGGAGAATTTTCCATCAAGGGAAGGAGGAGTTACGTCTGTACAGACACCAACACAAACAAATACAATAACAACAAAACCTCCACTTCAAATTAATTTCCAAGAGTAACAAAAACCCTAAAGAAGATTGTGCAATGAAAATTATGCCGACCAACAGAACGGCATAAATGTCAATGCAGCAAGTAAAGCAAAGTGTGACTTAAATGTAATTTGAAACCTCTGTTTATTGAACCAATACTTCAGTGAGGCTCTTGACCCAAGATATTTCGAAAAACACCAAACTGAACAAACCAACTGAATCAGCATACATATGTATGTTTGTAATAAACTATATTTTTAAGTACTTCGACTCTGCCGCTATGTTCCCCTTTTCAGTGGCAGAAGCGAAGCTAAATATTAAGAAAATTCAAAAATTGTAATCAATAAGAAAGTAGAGTTCAATGCAGCAGCACCAACTTGTTTTAAGTAAAAATAAAAGTTCAAAAACGATCAAACCAAAGTTCGATTAAACTGTGTTTTTATTTAAATTTCTTATTCCACGTTTCGGCCAACATCATTTTACGAAACTCGCGAGTTGCGTACCCTCACCCTTATAAAAACATTATTATGCCGCCAACGACGATGTATACATAATCATACCAAAAACTCAAAATAAATAAATGAAATTCGATCAATGAACGACAAAGAGCAACGTAAAATTTGAAGTAGCTTCTGTAGCGTTTGCCGCTTCACAAATAGCACAGTGTAACAAAAAAGAATGAAGTCAAAATACCTGGGAAGAGATATTATTTTTCTTGTAGATCTTGCTGAGTACAATAAGAAAACGGTTTTAAAATTTCCCAAACACCTCCAAAATCTGGAATTACGGGTAAAAAACGGGTTTTCGGGTCTTATGCACTTATATGCATGTAACTTGGTTGAATATCAACCGATTTTAGGTGTTTCGCTGACTTGGAATGAAGAAACTGCGGCATTTCGAATGGTGTATACACTTTTAAAATCACACTGTGAAAAATCTGTGTATTTATCCTGTAAAATCATTTTTTTTTTTTAAAAATTTTGTAATTTTTTAAAAGGAACAGAACAATTTTTTTACCGAATTTGAACTAAAAAACTTAAAATCGGTTGATATTCAACCGAGTTACTGGCATATAAGTGCATAAGATCCGAAAACCGGGTTTTACCAGTAACTCCCGATTTTGGAGGTGTTTGGGAAATTTCAAACCCGGTTTCTTGTTGTACTCAGCAAGATCTACAAGAAAAATAATATCATTTTCCAGGTATTTTTTCTCTGCCACACTGCGTAGTTAATAACAACGACTTTTATATACGCCACAAAATTTTGTTTAGGCAGTAATAAGATTCAATTCAAATATTAAAGGCATTCAAATTTCGTTTTGACATTTCCCCCAAGCGGAAAATTACAACTGGTGCAGTCGAAAATGGGTTAGTTCTGAAGAAATAAAAGCATACGAACTGCAAATTTCCGAATAATTTATTAAAACAAAATCTTCTTTAAACACTTACAATTGTTTTCTAAATGAAATATTAAAACTTTTCCTGAAAATTGTATTCAAAAACAACAAAAATCAACGAACAGCAAAACTCCAAACAATTTATCAAAATAAAAATTACTTTGTATTTTAATCGATATTGATTTTTAGCTAGAGTGAAAAAATATAAAGTGAATATGTCGAGAAAGAATACATTCAACGAAAATCGCGACGTCGAAAACAACCAGGTGGAGAAGTAGTAAGAAGACCGGAAGATGAAATTAAAAATCTTCAACAACAACTTCAACAAATGCAATCATAGAAACCAATGTTGTCACTATTGGTTTTGAAAGTGATAAGAAAAAAATGCGTTGGTGTCATGAAAACCAATGTTATCGTTTTTATCAGCAACAGCTGATTCGAACATTGGTTTTATTTACATTCGAAATGGACAAAACCAACATCGTTTCATGACACCAAATGAGACCAACATTGGTTTGCAAAAACGACAATAAGCAAAACCGACATGGTTTCTGTGATAACCCTGAATAACTTAAACAACAACTCTTGTTTACTCCAAAAGACATATTGGCGCATATTCGGCAACCGAAGCTGTTAGATAAGGAGCATTCTGTGACAGCGTTTGCCGCATCTGTACAAGTAATACCAGCCTTGTGCCCCATAAATAACCAGAAATTAAACACTTATCCATGGGCATAACAATAAATGGGAAAATCCTTGGACCAGCAGAAAACTACATCCAGAAGAAAGGGCCGAACGCAACTTGGCGGCAAATAAAGCTGATTGACTACCACCGTCTAAAATCAACATATGAGAACAATCTTTAATAGATGCCGCAACGTTTAAGTAAATAATTCAAGAGAATGGTTCAATTATATTGAAAACGCTAAATATGAACTAAGCCAAATATATCTCTTTGATGAAAGACAACCTTAAATATACGAACCAAGTAGAGACGATAAAGATTTAGTTGATATTTTGAGTTGATTAGATATCCCCCCTTAAGGTCTCATGTAGATCAAAATAGTACTCTAAATGAGGTTATTACGTGGAATACTCAAATAAGAGCTTTAGATGACCCTATAGGCATAAATTAAGATATACACAAAATTAAAACACTCAAATTACGGTGGGTCGATTTAGCTATCGATATTGTGCCATCGTTTTTTCGATAGCTTTTGGCATGAGGGGAAAAAGTTCCACTACAATATATAAAAAAAAAACATTATTGAGGCGCCCAAATTTCAGATTTTCAACTCTTTCTCAACTTTAATTTTTAAGGTTTTTTTAGAAGGTAATAAACAATTTTTTTTTAAAGTTTTATCTTTCTAAGGTGGCATACAATACACACAAATATACTCGTACATTGCCACATACGATACAATATAACAGATGAGCGCGTGAGAATAGAAATACGACTGAGCGAATTATATTGTATTGTATGTGGCAATGTATATTTGTATGTATTGGAAAGGTGTATTGTATGCCACCTTGGAAATATTTAAAAACATCTTTTTTTTCACTACCTGCCTTACTAATTAAAGTTGAGAAAAAGTCAAAAAATTGAAATGTGGGCGTCACGAAAAGGATTTTTTTTTGATATGTCGAAACTTTTTTTCCTCGTGCTAAAAACTATCAAAACATCGATGGCACAATGTCGACATATTGTTGTCCTTGCAAGTCGGTCACCCTAATATATATACCCAGCGTGCATAGACGATATCTGTGCAGTAAAAACAGTAGAATACGACAACATAAGAAATTTACAAATACTGATTTTAAGGGTCTCTTCTTGAAAGAAAGAGACAACCTTTCAGAAACACAAAGTTTTTGCAACAAGCGACAAGCCCTTATATTCAAAAATGTAAATACATACATGAGGCAGAAAAAAGCCGCGGAATCGAAGATGCTTAGGCAGAATACAATAAGTAGAAGCAATTTACCATACAACAGCCTACTGTGGATTGTAGACAATAAGTTGAAAAATATAGGGGTAAGAAAATATAGAATCTTTATCGATTATCGGAAACTGAATGAGTTAACGATAGATGATAAATATTCTATTCCTAACTGAATGATATGCAACTTGTAAAAGTTGAATCATTAGCCATACTTTTTTGTATAGCATCCCAAATGAGTTTGAAACCTTTAGAATCGAAATTGAATCACAGGAAAAACTACCAGACATTACTTGGAGAATTCGTAGCTCTTAAGGTAGAGAACTACAACTACAACAACACCATGCTAAAAGAAACAACAAGAACAGAAGAATTATGCTCGCAGAAACGACGAAAACAGCGGGCAGAAGATGAAGTTCAATGTTTGTTAGCCATACTTGTGGAAAAATTGATCACAAGACAAAGGACTGCAGATCGAAAAATTTCTCCATAAAGACGCAGTATAACGGGAGGGAACTTTCATGTAACATACATGAAACCACATAAAATACACAGAACAGTTTTGGAGAATGTTGCAGTACCGATTATCAAATATTGTACGTCACTGAAAGGATACAACTCTGTCAAAGCTATGACAGGAATGACGGAGCGAAGGCAGTGAGGTTGTAGCAGTCACGTTGATAACAACCATTTTTGTACTTTTGTTCATATTAGTCTTAACACACACATTTTCATAATAAATTATATTTAGTATATAATACGCGTGTTTTAATCAACAATCACAACAGAAAGTGGCGACGAGGATCTAAGAGAATTGAAATAGTGTGACTTGAACATATTTGTTGTTTTTTCCGTCATGACGACTCCAGCGACACTAGAGCAAGTTCTTGCAAAACTGATGGTGCAGCAACAAGAGGCTTCTCAGCGTCAGGAAATACAGATTCAACTTCAAAAGCAACAGCTACAAAAACAAATTGACATGTTTGCAATTCATGAGCAAGTCATACAGGCTCAACAGTCAAACATACAACAACTGTAACAGCGTGACGTCACACCAACAGCAGACATGATCAGTCAGGGAAATTCATCGCAATCAGTCAGTGGCCTCGCCAGAGAGCAACTTATGGACATGTTGGCAAAACAAATGAGTGATTTTGTTTACGATCAGGAGGAAAATCATACTTTTGGGGGTTGGTATGGCCGATATGAGGATATTTTTGTCAACGATGCGAAGAAATTGTCAGATGATGACAAGACAAGACTTCTTCTCAGAAAAATGTCACAGCCAGTGTACCAACAGTATGCAGACGTAATTCTTCCATCAAAGCCAACACAAATTTCATTCAAGGATACGGTGGAAAAACTATCAATCATGTTTGGTCAGAAACAATCGCTGTTCAGCAGCCGATACAAGTGTTTTCAAACAGTCAAATCTGACACAGAAGACTACATTGCCTACATAGCAAAAGTGAATCGCGTCTGTGAAAAATTTCAACTGGATAATTTTACAATAGACAATCTCAAATGTCTCATTTTTGTTAGTGGACTTCTGTCACCAAGGGATACAAATTTCAGAAGCGAAATTCTGAAATTGTTAGATGAGGAGAAGGTAGATCGCCCAGTGACATTAGATACCATCAGCAAAGAAATTCAGCGATCACTGCAGCGTCAGCAGGACAACAAAATGATTGGCAACATTCAAGCATCAACACATGCCATTCATACAAAGCCTAACAGGTCTCGCAAGACTCAACAGGATTCAGTATCAAAAACTCCATCCACGCCATGTTGGTTTTGTGGTGCCATGCATTACTCTAAGGCATGCCAATACAGGAACAATCTTTGTAAGCAGTGCAATCGAGTAGGACACAAGGAAGGTTACTGCAAGGTAATGACATCAAGAAAACAGAATAATCAAAAAACCCCAACCAAAGCAGAAATCAATAAGAATCGTCATCACAACGACAACAGAACAGATTCTTCAAGCAACTCAACTTCTGCAAATACAAAATCAATTACAAATTTTGATTTTTCATCACGCCGTAAGTATGTGAACATTTTTATTAATAATCGAACAGTCGAACTTCAACTGGACACAGCTTCGGACATCACGATTATTTCACAACAACTTTGGTCTGACATCCACAGTCCAAAGCTGGCAGCAACAAAGCGCTCTGCAAGAGATGCTAATCAGAACATTAATCAGTTTTTGTGTGAATTCACACCAATTGTTGAATTTCACAACAGAAAATCCGACATGAAGATTTTTGTGACAACGGTTGATAACTTGAACATTGCAGGTTCAGATTTCTTCGAAGAATTTGGCTTATGGGATATTCCAATCAGCTCAATTTGTATGGCTGTACAACAGGATACACATCAGGATCAAATTTCAAAATTTGAACATGAATTTCCCAAAGTTTTCAGAAATGAATTAGGGCATTGTACCAAGATCAAAATTCATTTACCATTAAAACCATCAGCAATTCCAAAATTTTGTTCTAAACGTCCAGTACCATACTCAGTCGTATCTTTGGTAGATGCTGAACTCAATCGACTAGAGGTGGCAGGAGTAATTTCACCAACTAATTATTTTGAGTGGGCAGCACCCATAGTTCTAGTGAGACGCTCTAATAACAGAATCAGAATATGTGCAGACTATTCAACAGGCCTCAACGCAAACGTCGAACCACATTTTCACCCGCTACCTCTTCCTGAGGAAATTTTTATTCACCTTAATAATTGCAAGTTTTTCACTCGATTGGACTTAAACGACGCATATATGCAATTCGAGGTGGATGATGAGACGAAAGTTATTCTGACTATAAATACGCATCGCGGATTGTACAATTTTAACAGATTGGTTCCAGGCATCAAGTCAGCACCAGGCGCATTCCAACAGACAATTGAAAAGATCATATCAGGAATCCCAGAAGCGACAGCCTATCTCGACGACGACGTAATTATAGCGAGCAGAACATTTGATGATCACATCAAAACAATTCGTCAAGTACTCCAGCGTTTTACGGAGTACAATGTTACACTCAATTTAGACAAATGTGAATTTTTCCGAACTACGATCAAGTATTTGGGTCACATTGTGGATTCAAATGGAATCCGGCCCAACCCGGACAAAATTTCAGCCATCATTAATTTGCCCAGACCACAAAACATCAGCGAACTTCGTTCATTTCTTGGTTCAGTCAATTTTTATTGTAAGTTCATAGACACAATGAGATCTATCAGAGATCCACTTGATGAACTACTACAGGCAAATAAAAATTGGTTATGGACTTCAGAGTGTGAAGACTCATTTTTAAAATTCAAAGAAATTTTATCATCAGATTTACATATTGCACACTACAATCCCAAGTTACCCATCATAGTGTCAGCAGATGCATCAATTCAAGGACTTGGAGCACAAATTTCTCACATCATGCCAGGTGGAAGTGAAACACCAGTAGCACACGCTTCTCGATCTCTGACACCTGCGGAGAAAAATTATGGTCAAATAGAAAAAGAAGCTCTTTCATTAGTTTTTGCAGTCACCAAATTCCATAGAATGATTTATGGACGGAAGTTTTTGCTTCGCACCGACCACAAGCCTTTACTGGCAATCTTTGGTTCAAAAAAAGGTATTCCGGTACATTCAGCGAGCAGACTTCAAAGGTGGGCACTCATGATGATGACATATGATTTTGACATTGAATATGTCAACACAAACGATATCGGTAACGTGGACATGCTTTCAAGATTATTACCAGCCACTCAATTACAAGATGAGGATTATGTTATCGCTTGTACAACTATTGAGTACAACATCAAGTCAATTGTACATGACAACATCAACTCTCTCCCAGTAACACATCATATGATTAAATCAGCTACTCTCAAGGATGCAACATTGCAACAGGTAATACATCTAGTTTAAACAGCATGGCCAAGAAAATCGAAAGATCTCAGCAATATCGAGTTGGTACCATACTTCAACCGGAAGACTTCTCTATCAATAGTAGATGGATGTTTACTTAGTGGAGAACGTTTAATTATTCCATCAATATTCAGAAATCGTATTCTGAAAACTTTACATAAAGGACATCAAGGTCAAGAACGAATGAAAGCCATTGCTAGAAGCGCGGTATATTGGCCCAACATAGACCAACATATTATCGAATATCAACGCAAATGCTCCAGTTGTCAAATGAATGCTAAATCACCAGTTAAAGCTAATTTACAATCATGGCCAAATTCTACAAGACCTATGCAGCGGATACATATTGATATCGCAGGCCCAATAAGAACTCACTACTATTTAGTAATAGTTGACTCATATTCTAAATGGCCTGAGGCTTATCAATGTATCACCATAACAAGCAAAAAGATTATCGACATAATGTTAGATTTTTGTAACAGTTTTGGTTATCTGGAAGTTCTCATATCGGATAATGGAACACAATTTACAAGTGTCGAATTCACAAAATTTTGTCAACAGCATGGTATTCAACATATCCGAACAGCACCATATCACCCTCAAAGCAACGGACAAGCCGAACGTTATGTCGACACAATTAAAACAGCACTTCAAAAGTCCTATAATCAAAATTCTAAAGACAACGACAATCTGCAAGATTTTCTACTCCAGTACAGGTCAACACCAAACTCAAACTGTGCGGGAGGAAAATCCCCAGCCGAATTATTCATTGGAAGAAAATTGCGTAATGAAATAGAACTTTTGAAACTTCAACAACCAGCTTCACCTGAAGATAGAAACACTAAAATGGAAGATCAGTTCAACAGAAAACATGGCACAAAACTTCGTGAATTCCAGATCAATCAAAAAGTCTTCATGAGAACTTTTAAAAATAATAAAATGTTATGGCAACCAGGTATCATCAAAGAAAGAATTGGCGAAGTTAATTACAACATTGAAATCTCTGATGGAACTAGACAAAGAATTATAAAATCGCACGTCAATCAAATGCTTGAACGTAAGACTGAAGAAGATGATTTTTCGTACGACTATTTGCAGCCATTGTTTAACCACCAACATAGTGAAACTTATTCAACCAACTCAGACATGTCACATCAACATCATTAAGATGATCATTTACCAGACGATACAAACAATCATCAAGATGATCCTTCACCCGACGATACCATCGATTATCAAGATGATTTTTCACCAGACAGTACATTCAGTTCAGTACATGACAGCGATGGTTTTGAAGGTTTTGAATCGGACCAGTCAATACCATTACAACCTAGACATTCAACAAGATCGCGTAAGACTCCAGCATGGCTCAAGGACTATGTTCATCATTAACAAGGAGGGATGTTGCAGTACCGATTATCAAATATTGTACGTCACTGAAAGGATACAACTCTGTCAAAGCTATGACAGGAATGACGAAGCAAAGGCAGTGAGGTTGTAGCAGTCACGTTGATAACAACCATTTTTGTACTTTTGTTCATATTAGTCTTAACACACACATTTTCATAATAAATTATATTTAGTATATAATACGCGTGTTTTAATCAACAATCACAACAGAGAAATTCATTAGAATTTAAAATGCCGATAATAGACAAATGGCTTTGGCCAACAACAGCACCACCAAAATATGTGGGGCGGGTAATGTCAAACTTCAGACTGCAGAATGTAAATTAAATTTGAAAGGAACATTGAGTACAATTTAAGAATAAATTTACTAAAAAAAAGTCTTGGATGTATTGTTCAAACTAAATGAGGCCACAGTAAGTGTTGGGGTTACTCTACATGCAACATGCTAATCCGGTATCACTGTATATATGTGACGCGCAAAATAGAAAGGGACCTAAGGGTAAAAACCAGTTTTGTTCAGGAGAGCCATTTTAAAGATTTAAATACGTGTATCTTTGGTGTACCATCACTTTCATAAAACGAGCATATCTCTGGGAGGGAACACTTGGGGCATGGGATCGGTCCCATTCGATGCTCAGATGTCGTCCACATCAAAAAAAAGGTGAAAATTGATTTTTTTTACCCTTAGGTCGCTTTCTCTATGCGCTGTCACATATATATTTTTTACAGTGGTAGATACGAACACACGCAAATTAAAAGTGTTAGCATACAAGAAAAAAACTGTCTTTTATTTAAAACATAAAAGCACAACAACTGTGGCGACGAGGACGGTGAAATACAAATTAATATATTTTTATAAACACCAACAAACACAATGCCTGACGAAAGGATTTTGCAATTGTTAACAGTTCAGCCAGAAGCAGTGCCAAACACAATTGCTACAGCACATGGCTCAACTCGTACAAGCTCAGGGAGCGAACACTTCAGAAGAGGAAAAATCAAATCTGACTTCAGCGAAGGCAGCCCTAAAGGAATCGTTTATGAGCCAGAAAGCGGTATAGTTTTTAAACCTGGTACAGCAGATAAGTACATGTTTTCGAAAAGGAGGCAGGCACTCTTGAAGATCACGACAAAGTTGCACTACTTTGGCGAAAAATGTCAAATCAAATCCATGAAAGATTTGCGAATTACGTGTAACCAGTTAAACCCAAAGATATGACGCTTAAGGAAACTGTGGAAAACCCCAAATAACTTTCTGGAAAAGCAGAAACTCAAGTCCCACAACGTTACAAGTGTTTGCAACCCGCAAAACATTTAACGAGATCTTTCAAGCAGAGACAACCTTCAATGCAAGCTCTTCTAGATGAGTAGGTTAACAATCGACCATTTTAAATGTCTTATATTCGTGTAAGGTTTAAGATCCGGCAGAGATAAGGACATACGAATTCGATTGCTAGAGATTCTGGATGACGAAAGCAATGCAACGAATCTAGACAAACTTTGATGGGGCAATTTACCAAAATGTAGAGAAACGGAATGTGTATCGTTCGTCTACACTGGATTGAATTATGCTCTCGAGAACGTGGGCAAAAAACATATAAGGCATACATTGCTGTAATTGTTGTATCTTTTAGCAGCGTTAAGAAGGTTTATTGCGAGGCGAGGCAAAAGCGAACATTTATATTCGGATAATCGCAATTTCATAGATGATGACTACAAAACGGCGCGTCAAGAAAACGTTAACGTTGCCCCGATATTGAGACTGAATACATTTTATTCCGCCGGCAGCTCCTCACATGGTAGGATTTTGAGAGGCTGGTGTCAAATCGCTGAATTATCAACCAAATCGGGGGATTGGCGATAGTAACCTACCCTACGAAGAATTTTCAACGTTATTAAGTCAGATAGAAGCGGTGTTAAACTCCAGACCATTATTAACAATAGCAGACGATGAAGTTCTAACTTCAGCGCACTTTTTGATATGAAGGCCAATGCTAGCTTTACCAGAAACACTAGCAGAATGCAACATTGGGGCTCTGGATGGAAGCTATTGCAGAAACATCGAGGTGACTTTTGGAGATGGTGGAAGGAAAAGTACATGAACACGCTTCAACAAAGAAACAAAAAGAAAATATGAAACAATAAGAAGAAGGCGGGGAGACGAAAAAATGACCGAAGAATATAAATAAATCAGCTCCAAAAGGAAGCTGATTTATAGCCTCGGCGGCAGTTGCCAGAGGGTTGAATTCAACCGTTAAAGAATTGAATAACGGTACGGGAATATATCTTGAAAATTAGGTCAAGTAAATGCGGCCACTTCAACGTGGAACATGGTAGTCTACTTCGAAATGAAAGCTTATTTTACAAGTATTGACAACGCATCTAGAATTATAGACAGCATGAAGCCATCTGTACAAAACTGGAAACTTTTAAAGAGCCATGCCATAATGTTATACAGCTTCGAAGCGAAGGCCCACAATCAATTATTTATGCCGCAAAACAAGCTAAAAGGGGATGCTAAAAGGATAAGGGCAGACTGCGGACACGAGAAATGTGACACTATTCGTGTACCTACGAATTGTTGTTGGTTTGTTTAGGCTGAATACCAGCCTATGGGATGTAAATGGATATTTTGATTTGTATATTTTGCCTCAGCTTTGATTTGTAATCTCTGCTGGAGGTTTTACTAAATTTTTTTCAACATTTGATGTAACCACTCATTGTCTGATTAAAATTTAGTATCTTACAAATGCTCAAAATTGAATGACGTGGTTAAATCACTGGTTAAAGATTTATGTAAACTTTTGAAAGTGGAAAATATTGTGACAACGGCCTACCACCGGTGGAACGTAGTCACCACTCAATCAATGAGTATATATGATGTACTATCCATAAGCCATCGGCTGTTCAGGGATTTTGTCCTAACGAGAAATTGTTTGCAAGAATCCCCCACGGACTCTGTGCAATGTTAATGACTACTCTAAAGAATTAGCTGCAACACGACACCTATTCAAATTGAAGTGCGTGTAACTTCCACAACCACACGAATTCTCGAGTCAGCCAAACGACAGCAGCGCGTTCAAAGAGAACAACTGCTATAAATCCAGTATGGTAGAATATGCATTCAAAATTATCTTCAGCAGTTTTAGTAGAAATGAAATATCAACTTAAATTTCGCACAGTGCTTCGTTCTCATTAAACTTGTCATTAAACTCCCAATCGTCGGAGCAGGAAGCCCTTGCATAATGGACAAATTAATGTGGGCATACATAACTAAAAATAAATAAGATAATAAGGATCCAGAGACGACTAATGTGGCCCCTTAAGGTGAACTGGTCTTGCAACAGGGTCTTTTTTTAATCATGTCGTTTCCACGAAATCTTTTGAACGTCGTTGAATTGGATTAGATTTATAAGAGGATAGTAAGAAATGAAGATGCCTTTTATTAAAATATGTATGCATGGCCATTTCCTAAGAACCTCCTAACTAAACATAATCATTTAAATTTCAAATTTCGTATTAAAATCTTGAATCCATGCTGTAGAATCCCTTTGTCTAAAGGTACCCTAAGCAGACAGATGCATAACACAAAAGAGTCATTTAACGGCTAGCATTTTTTTAGCGTCTTGAAATTGTAATATTGTGTTCGTCGACTAAGCCAACAAAATATTTCAAAGAGTACACTCTACAGTAGAATCGCCATGGTCATGTTTTACTTAGAAGTCACTGGGAGGAAACAATTGACCGGCTTCCGCAAAATTTGTTTCACACCTGTTGCAGAGTATCAAAAGATTCGTACCGATCAGTTCTACATACATTTCTAAAGAGCGTAGTTATAACTTTATCTATACATAAATACCATTTGAAATTCCTTCCATGTTATCTAAATATCCTTTGTGTCAGCTGGAAGTGTTGTCGTCTCGATTGGTTTGCTGGTCAGCGTATAGACTCGCATTCGAGCCTCGTGCTCCATTAATGCGAAACGCATTCGTTGCTCGTGTAACTCACGCATGTAGCGTAACTTTAAATCCTGCTCTTGTTGCTCGAAGCGTATCTTTTGTTCGTGTTCTTTGCGGGCATAATCGATGTCCGCCAAACGAGCTCGTTTTATCAAGTCAAATAGTTGTTTCTTATATTTCTCATCTATGCAGACGGGCGGTGATTGAGGTGGTGTGGCTAGGGTGGAAGCGGTAAGTGTGATTGTTGTAGGTGCTGCTGTTTTACTTGCGGAAGTTAGATAATTTGCATTGAGATTCGTCGTGGTTGATGCCAAAGAGGCTGCCGTGCCGGTACTGTCGGCTAGAGACGATGATGATGTTGTGGTGGTGGTTTCACACTTCTGTCGTTTTATTTTCAAGCCTATGCCGGGAACTAAATTATCGCCAGACGATTTTAACTCCTGTTGAGCTACTTTTGGTTTGAAATTCTTGGGTTTTAATTTCGGTACCGATTTTCTCTTCTTCGCCTGCAAGTCATTGAATGTTTCGGAAATTTGTTGAAACTCCATGTTTTGCGACTCTGTCAATGTTGGAGGCGACGACAGAGCCAATGACGATGTCGGTTGGGTATCTTCGCTATTGCTGGTGCTGTTCAAAAGTGTTGCGGGTAATGCGGCCAGTGGTGTGTCGTCTTCTTCGTCCAAATCATCGGTCAGTTCTTTTTTGATTTGTATTGTCGAATTGCGTGTCTGGCTGCGTGTTCCAGCAATGACGGGCTCCTTTTGCATCTCCTCCATGAATTCTAACATTTGTATGCCCTCCAAGAGAATCGTGGACTTGGGATTTTTTTGCTGATATTCTTTTTTGGCCGAATTCTTCATACTACGCCACTGAACTTGTATTTGTTCCAACGAACGATGACGAAAATTCAATGAATTAAATCTGAAACGAAAGGAAAAGAATATTATTTATTAGAATTGCTGTATTTATTGGACTTAAAAAACACACTCACTGTTTGGTAACGTGCAGCCAAGCCATACGTTTCGATTTGATGGATTTTGCATCAACTGATTTGTTCTCTACAAAGTCCACCTTTGGTTTAATAATTTCCACTAGTAGGCTCTATGAAATAAAGGTAAGGTGAGTAAATATAAATTCGAAATCAAACAACTTTTAAATTTTTTTTTATAAAATATTAATATACTGATTATTGCAACTTGTAATCTTAATATATAAATATGTAATATTCGGGTTTCGAGCACCTAAACTAGAGAACCGCTTGAACACCAAGCTTGGGCCATATGTTACCATATGAAGATATAAATTAACTTTCAGAAACGCAAAAAAATCCGCGGTGCCCAGTGGTTTAAACAAAAATAAATTTGTGGTTTAAACAAAAATATTCGACGAGGCAGCAGTGTTAGTATACAGGGTGATTAATTTACGACTAGACAAATTTCACCAGCGTATTCCTTGGCTCATTTCAATAAAATATGTCCATCTACGACCATGCCCAACAATGCAAGGGAGTAAAAAGGAAGCGTTTGAAACTTGTCGAATTGGTAGACGGAGGATACTAGGGTTAAAGTTCTGAATCAGTGGTTGGATTTTTAATATAGTCCTACCTCTTACCTTTCCAAAATTACCTAAACAACGCTCAGAGGTCCAACCGTTTCAAAGTTATGACTTTTGGCTTGAAATGCAAAATAATCTTTTTTATATTTGAAACAAAATAACAGCACCCATTTATTTGATTTTGTACATTAACAAAAAAATGGTAAGACCTCTGGTCTTTGTTTAGGTAATTTTGGAAAGGTAAGAGGTAGGGCTATCTTTTAAGAAAAAGAAAATTCGACCACTGGTTCAGAACTTAGCAATTTTACCCTAGTACCCTCCGACCACCAATCCGAAAATGTTCAAACCGCTGCTTATATTCGAGGCGAATTGTATTTTTGTAATAGTTACGTACTGAGCATAATAAATGTACTTCGTAATATCATTAGAAATATGTTTTACAATGAACATAAAAAATTGATTTTTCAGCCTAAAAAAGTAATAACACCGTTTTTCTATGAAAAGTTACAAGAAATAGCAACAGCGCCATCAAGAGTGAGTTTTTATATATCAAAAATGAATTCCTTCACCCCAAAATCAGTAAAATACCACAACTTTCCAGGATAATAAAAATAAAATCAAATTTTTAATGATCTTTTCTTGTTAGAAAGCGTTCCAAAATCTCCAACTTCAAATGCGTGTAAAAAAAATCTCGCACTGAACTAAAAAACAACCCTTGACGGTTTTGTCAACTTTCATTTGCAATTGCTCTCATCCCATTCGCATACGAAAAGTTCGATTCTGTATCCCTGTGTTATTTTAGACAAACGGTCTTCTAGCGTTATAGCAATTACTTTATGGCAGTAGTCCGATAGACAAAAGTATTTCAATTTGTCCTCTTACCATCTAATATCTGCTCAGAGAAAAAATTGCAATTCTATCATTTGAAGTGAATTTAAAATCAAATTAAACTTCACTATGCTCACACTGCCGTCCCCTCAAATATTTATCTTTTTATCTTTTTTAACCCACTGGGGACCGCGGGTTTTTGCGTTTCTATAAGTTAAATTCGAATTTATCTTCACTTACATTTAGAAGTTTACAACGATCATATACAATTATGTACAGTGACGGACAAAAATATTCACACAGTAAAAGATTTCATGTTCTGTCTTCACAATTTTTTAAATAAAATTAGATAGCCCAGTAATATATTCAACGAAATTTTCTATTCATTTATTATTATTTATCTATGTTTAAAAATATATATGATTTGGGTAATAAAAATAAAAGGGAAAACGCAAATTTTTAGTTCAAGACAAGTTTTTAAGGAGATCTATGGGATTCATGTCAGAAGATTGTGGAGGGTTCGGAAGAATATGGGGAACATGATCCACATTCTTACGTCGTGGGCGGTGTGTTTGGGAGCGTTGTTCTGCTGAAAGTAGAAACCTTCTCCATGACCTAAATATTAAGGTATACAGTTTTATCCATTTACCCTCGATTAAAAAACCAAGTTTCCCACACCTGGTGAGGACATACAGCCCCACACAATGACTCCTCATCCACCATGCTTGACCGTGCTGACCACATTATTTTTTTTTAACTCCGTATTTGGCCGTCCCCAACCAAACACGAGATCTTCCATCCGATTGAAAAATATTAAATTTACTCTCGTCTGAGAATATCACTGCGTCTCAAAAGTTCTCTGGTTTGTTTCTATACTCTTTTGCAAAGTAAATGCGTTTAGCTTTATTTATTTTGCTGATGAATGGTTTTTTCTCGCTATTCTTGAGCTTTAACCGGCACGATGGAGGGTCCTACTCACAGTTTTTGGATGTATTTCTTTATTCATCTCTTCTTGGCACTCCGCAGACACTTGGGTAGGAGTTATTTTTGGGTCCTTTTTAATTTTTCTCACAATCTGAGCTTCTTCTCTGGCAGTTAGCTTTCGTGGCCGTCCAGTACGTTCCATATTTGTGTAATCTGCAGTCTTTGAAACGTTATACAATGCTGCATATTGTAAAAAGACTTCGATTTTATAATTTTTCGATCTCTGAATACGATTTATTTTGTTCATTTAAGTCCAATATAATTTTTCTTTCAGCTTCTGTAGTTTCCTTTTGTTTTCGGCCCATTTTTCTAACATTTGCTATTTAATGCACTTCTCTAATTGAAAACAAAGCAAATAGTGGTAGACGAGGGGTTTCCCTATTTTGTCACACAAAAGGATTGACATAATTAACGAATTGCATTCTCATAGATGCATTTTTGAGACCATAACTATGCAGGTGTGAATACTTTAGTCCACCTTAAATCCCAAGTTTTTATTCTTTTGTGCTGTCCCCTTTCTATATAGTAAGTAATAACGCGTGACCCATTTCGAGGTTTCCTACTTTTTTAAAGAAAAAACTCAGAAAATTCAAATTAAATGGGGAATATTTATTATCATTTGAAAGAACATTCCTTGGCATTTATTTTTTGAAGATTATGTCTATCAAACGTTGGCCGCGGCTACGTCTCAGATGGTCCATCCGTTAAGTCCAATTTTTGATGACTCGTTCGAGCATATCGACTGGTAACTGGCGAATTACACGCCTGATGTTTTGCTCTAAGGCCTGAATCGATGCTGGTTTGTCCGCATAAACTTTAGACTTTACATATCCCCACAGGAAAAAGTCTAACGGTGTGATATCACACGATCTTGGTGGCCAATCGACCGGCCCAAAACGTGAAATTATCTGCTCACCGAAGTGTTCTCTCAATAAATCCATTGATTGATGCGATGTGTGCGAAGTGGCGCCGTCTTGTTGAAACCAAGTGTCGCCGAGATCACGAGCTTCAATTTCAGGCATCAAATAG
The DNA here is from genome assembly GCA_963513945.1 of Hydrotaea diabolus. Classification (NCBI taxonomy): domain Eukaryota; kingdom Metazoa; phylum Arthropoda; class Insecta; order Diptera; family Muscidae; genus Hydrotaea; species Hydrotaea diabolus. Next base: position 78,738,097 of record OY740720.1, read on the forward strand.
TCGGTTATCATGAAATGATAACGGTCGCCATTGACGGTTACGTTCTCACCGGCATCGTTTTTGAAGAAATATGGACCGATGATTCCACCGGCCCAGAAACCACACCAAACCGTTGTTTTTTCTGGATGAAGTGGCAGCTCTTGAACCACTTCTGGTTACTCTTTGTCATAAATGCGGTAATTTTGCTTGTTTACATACACATTGAGCCTCATCGCTGAACAAAATTTGGCTCGTCGGATCTTCTTGGAACTTTTCAAGAGCCAATAGAGCGAAGCGATGTCGCTTGGGAACGTCGGGCGGCTTCAGTTCTTGCTCAAGCTGTATTTTGTACGCTTTCAATTTAAGATCTCGACGTAATATGTGCCGAGTCCGAGTTGCTACGAACGGCGCCGAATCGACTCTCCACGCTCTTGGTGTACACTCTCAGCTACGGCCGCTACAATTTCTTCACTGCGTGCTGGACGTGATCTATTCGGTCGAATATTATCCAACAATGAATGCTGGGTCTCAAGATGGGTGATGGTGTTGCGAATAGTACGCTCAGTAGGCCGATTATGTTGACCATAAGTGGAACGAAGTGCACGAAACACATTCCTCAAAGAACGTGAATTTTCGTAATTAAGTTGAACGATATGTAAACGTTGTTCAGGCGTAAGTCTTTCCACAAAGAAATGCCAAAGAATACTAAACAAAAATAACATAACAGCATGACACGACTCACACGTGATCTGTCAAAAAAGTCTATTGAAAAAAGTATCTCTACTTGGATCACCCATTCTATTGAATAATATTTTTCTCAAAGACAGTAATGAGCTAAGGCTTTCGGTTAAAAATTATAAAGGACTTCATTTAAACTGGCGCTGTGTGAATACTTAAGTCCGTCACTGTATATACACTAAATTTCTGATCCTGTCAAGTTCGTATAAACCATTTTAATTGCACGATTTTCTAGCGATCACATACTTTTCGCGTAGCATGGTCATGGAATAATATTCCTACTTCTTCAAAGAATTTTTCAGTTACTTCGCAACTCTAAACTAATATTTAAAATAATCTTTCGAATTGCAATTTTTTAAATGTGTTTCCTTCTTCTAATTCAATATTTTGTTCTAATGTTGCTGCCATTTTTCGTTTGGTTTTTCTTTCTGGTGAATTGTGCGTTAGGGTTTAAATTAATTTTTAGTTTAAGGCAATTGAATTCGATGAATGTAACCCCATCAATATGTAGTCCACACCTGACTTTAAATGATTAATAAGCTTTAAAGGGTCTCCGATGAATATATGGTGGAGGCTTTAAATACATTTTTTGAAGTCAACAAATACGTACAGTCGTTTCCTATGTGCATGCATGAACAATATCGGGATTTTTTGTTAAAAAACGTCTTATCAATGCATTTAAAGCTATCCAGTCTCGAGTTATTGAGACTTTCTTAGAAAATACCACTTATGTATAAGTATTTTGGCGCACCCTTGCCTAACTATGTGTTTGTGTTTACTGCAAGGACCTAAGCGAAGCTGGACAGCGTTATACATGGATATGTACTTATACGAGTACATGTTTATGCGTGTGTGTACCGTGTCGCCACCAAAGTCTTGCAAAAACAAAACCATTTTTGTATTATGAAAAATATCTAAATTTCTGAACATTAAAAATAACATACCCGCTCGGCTTCCTCCCAATTCAGAGAACGCTTTTTTCGTACCGACTTTTTTTTACCCACCGCCGACTCCTCCGTTTCACCGCCAGTCGTTTCATTGTCAATAGCATCGACTTTAATTATTTTCGTCACTGGTGCTTCCACACTGAATTCACTGTCGTTTTCATTTTTGACGCTGTCGTCGAGTTCTTCATCGACTTCCGGAAACTGATCGAAATCCTCCTCATTATCAGTTTTTGTCGTCGTTTCCATGGGTATAGCAGCAGCAGGCTCCACCTTTGAGAGCTTTTGCTGGCCCACCAGTGTTGAGGATATTTTCAGCGGCGTTACCACCAACGGACTCCCATTTACATTCGGCTCCAACTTCATTTTGGATTTTTTGCGATTATTTTGTTTTGTTGCCGGTGAAAGCTTAATTTTGTTGCAGTTTTTTCTGCCCTAGCAAATCTTCAAATTACAATTTTGCAACTTTCCACTAGATTTTTTTTTGTTTCGTTTTTTAAAAATCGCGAGACTTTTTGTTTATCTTTTTATGTACTCCTACTCTGAAATGTGACATTTTTCTACTGTTGCCAAATTCAGTAAATAGTTCGCTTTGTGGGGATATTTCGAATGTTTCTGTTTTGATAATGGGCGAATAGACATACACAATATTTGTACAAATCCATGTTCAAGCCTAATATTCACCATTTCACAAAGTAAACGAAATTGACCATTGGTTAACTATGTTTAGCTATCTATTTTCGTTTGGTGGTACTCAGCTGAAGTGAAAAGGTGGCGGAATTTGCAACTGTTACAGGGATGATTATAAGAGCAGTGTCAACTTTTTCACCATCTGCAAACGAACAGTAATGTTCTGATAATTGGCTGCTTAAGGAATTTTTGACATTTGCAAAAAAAAATAATAAATCTAAAGTCGTATTAGAGTAGATTTAGATGAATATGATAAAAATAATTGTTTGAAAATGAATAATGGCTGCTTCTTCTACGCTGATCTACACTATAATTCTTTCGTGTTGAGGTGAATACTAGAAAATATATGTATGTACATGCCCACACAGGAAAAATTTCTAGTTGGATAGGTAAAGAAATTCTAAGTTGAATTTAAAAACAAACAATTCAATCAATTGTCTAAGAAAATGGAGCATCAAAGTTAATACAGATAAATCCGTACACGTTAATTTTACTTTCAGAAGAGAGGACCGTCCTGCCGTTATAATGAATGGTGATATAATATGCCCAAGAATGATAGTGCAAAGTACTTGGGCATTATTATTGATAAACGATTAAAAATGGACGGCTCACGTTAAAGCTAAAATACGAAAACTAAACATTAAGATTAATAAGATGTATTGGCTGCTGGGACACAGATCAGAGCTTAGCCTTGACAAAAATTCGACTGTGCAAGATTGTCCATAAACCAGTCTGGGCATACGGAATTCAGCTCTGCGGAACTGATAGCAATTCTAATATTGAAATTCTACAAAAGTACCAATCTAAAACACTCCGTATGATCACTAATGCTCCTTTACGAGTATTCGTAAGCAACAATAATAATTATAAAGACTTGCAAAAAAAGTGGTTGAAAAAAATTAACAATATCAGCTCAAGCTATCTTCAAAGAGATATCTCACGTTTGCAATTTCTCTACTAGATGAAAGCAACGAAGTCTCATGATTAAAAATGTCTCATATACTCGATTTACCATTTATAAAATGAATACTATATTGTATTAATATGCAGTACGGCAACCCTGCTTTGTACCATATGGCAACCCTGGAATGCACCAATGCATCAGCTTCAACAAAGACGAAACTTGGCATGACTTCATGTAGATATTGTAAGAACTGTTTCCTGTAAAATAAAGATGGGCTTGTTTTTGTTGATCCCGACTACAACACACGTCTTTTGAAATCCCTCTATTAAAATATATATAAGTATATTATTTAGTGCATATATGTATAGAAACTGTAAATATTCATAAGGTTATTGGATTTATAAAATCCTAAATAGGTTAAGTAGCATCTTATTTCATCTTGATGTTGAAAAAACATATTGTAAAAACCAGAATCACAAAAAATAAAAAAATAAAAATTCAAATAAGGATTTTACGGAAATTTAGTTAAAATGGTAGGTTCGTGTCGTATCTTTTTATAATCAAATACAACGTGGCTTTCTACAATTTAAATAAAGACGGTAAGATTATAGCATTATAGGCCGTTCGGCTGGAATTGAAAATAAGAGCCGAACATAAAAACGTATGTTTTGATATTTTATGAGACTACGTTGATATATTTGCCACAAGATAAAATCCTTGATTCTCCTTTTTGTAGCTTAACTAACACGATAATTGCTAATTTTGAATCTGAAAAATATGTCGTTTTATTTATATATATTTTACAGCCATAAATTCATAAGTAAATTTATTGAAAAAAAAGAACAATTCTTATTTTTAAAAGAGTGAATTTACTCCAACAAGTTAATTAAATCAGAATTGTTGTTGTTTGTCATATGGGAAAGGAAAAGTAAGACATCAAAGTAAAAGCAAACACATCACCGTTTGGTAGATGCACTTTTTGTCGTTGGTTGGGAAAGCTCTTCGGTACGATATACTCGTATGTGTGCTATTGACAAGGTGTCTGCTCATTTAACGGTCTATCTATACAAACCATTGGTTGATTTTGCATATGCGAAGTATTAAGCCGTAGTGTTAGGACATAGGCGACTCACTGAAACATTTCCTAACATATCTATAGACTGCACGATCGTCGATTTTTTAGTTCGGTTTATTTACTTTCGTTTATACTCGTACACACACGTATGTCGATGATTTCAAAGTACATATTTATAGAACAACGATGTTATTGACACTACCAATTTTTTCGTTTTACTTTGCTTTTATTTTTATGACATCTACAGTGGCGAGCAATACCGGTTGGATGTTTTTTAAACTGTGACTTACATTGCTGTAAAATATTAAATTATAATTCGATTTGCTTGAAATTTCCAAATTTGATTCTTTATTTATCTATCTTATCGTAAATGATCATAAAAAAAATATTAAAATAACATAAACCAAAGTGGACGCATTGTATATTTTTGCTTTTCCTATGAAATTATTGGTTTATGTTTTTCAATATTTTTTTATGTTCATTTATGATAGATAGTATTAACTGCACTTTGAAATTTTTGCAAAAACTTCGGCTTCAGTGAAAAACGCGAAAGAGCGCGAACTGCTTCAGGATCCTATTACAGACAAACGTGATTTCCTTACTAGAGTGCAAAGTCGTATCGGCTCATTAAGGTTATAAGCCTATGTTGACGGTTTTCTGTCTCTCGAAGTCATCGCTGATTTAGATTAGGGTTGTAGCGAATATTGTTGAAGATATTACATGTTTAATTTAAGGTATCTAAAAAAGGAAATATTTTTCTTATTTATTTTGTTGTATAAAAGAGGAACGCGCTACCACAAACAAGAATTTCGCTTTGGTCTGCGAGCCGCTTAAATCAAGGCAGAACTTCACTTGCGCCACCTATACTCTGTTTACTAAAATTAAAAAAAGCATAATTGATGTAAACCGAAGCTGCTCGCTGTGAAACTTTATAATGTAAAAGGCGAAGCACAATTGAAGACGCTAGCGGCAACTACATCTGATTTTACAAATATTTCATACGGTACTACTTTTTTCAGTGGAGCTTTATGATTTTCTCTCATTTACATGATGGGAGTTGCCACAGTGTTCTAAAAGTACCATGCCTCATTGAAATGCACAAAAAACGTACTTGCAAAGAATAAAGCATCCCAATAAACATTGACGTAAACTAGTTTATTAACAATTGTTTTCCAAACACTATTTCCAAACTAGTTTACGAAAATTAAAATTCACAAATTTATTGTAATGTATTTATAATAGATTTGTAAAAGATGTACTAAAATAGACATTTACAATACTTTCGTAAGTATACTGGCCTGCTTGAATTACAATCGTCGCCACATCCGTATTTACAATCGTATTTACATCCAATTTTGAAACAAACAAATATACACATTTACAACAAACATTCCACATGATTTATTATATATTGTTTTTTCAAATTGATTTCCAATTGTTTTCCAAGCATGGATACAATTGTAGAATAAGGGACCCTTTTTGTTTATCCGATAATTGGAAATCAACATGTTACAATGATTACCATAAAGAATTTCCAAGCTTACGTTTACTAATGTAAGTTTATAATCAATTTATAGTAAGTTTATAATGTTTATTGGGATTCAAAGGCGATGACTTTCAATTTGTAAAATGAAATTTTGTGAAAAGACATGGATTGCTTTTTAATGATTATATTATTATTACTTAAGTGGAACATTTTAAACCAAAAACTAATTTTTTCACCCACATTCACTTAATTTCTTTAATAGAAGGACCAAAAATGCATGCTACAATTAGAGATATCAATGTTTCGTCTTCGAGGGCCCCTAAAGAAATTAACGCATGGTTAGGTTTTTAAATTTTCTTAACAAAAGATCTAAAAGGACATGTTAAACTTAGAGATAGGATGTTAAAATGCTCCTCGAAAATAATCTCCGTACAATTTCATTTAAAACATATCATCACGAAAACTTTCTCGACCCATAAAAAATCTGAGACCTACCCTGGGACGCGACTGCTTTTTGATGGGTAAATGCATTAGTCGCATCGGCCATTACACTACTTAATATTTTAAAGCGATTTGAAATAAAGTATTTGTGATGAAAAATGGCCATCACGAAGTGTTACTAAGGTCAACCAAAAAAGTACATTCTGCCTCAAAATGGTATTACGTTTTTTCATTATATAAACAAAACACAAAAATGTTTCTGCAATTGTTTGCTTTACACTTTAAAACTATCCAACCGGATTTCTCAAATCGGGTTCTTTAGAAAGGTAATTTTGCGAGGAATGTTTAAGACCACTAAAACAATTTGGAGATTGTCCCACACAAAATATCTGAATTTTGAAAATTATATGTTTCAAGTGGAAAAAAATTATACTAGCTAGCTGTACCATCAACAATGTCGGGCGTACAGCGCATTCGGCTCTCAAGAGTCCAAATAAAAACCATACTGGAACACCAACATGTAACACCGGTAACAATTTTGGCATGTTTGCATTATTAAAAGACTTACTTATTCCGTCAAAGAAATTTCTTGCCCGTTATCTCGAAGGTTTTAGTGAAAATAACCGACCAAAATCACATCGGTGAATTTTGTCAAACTTTGCCAGCGATGCCATGATCAAAATTAGCCGCTGAACTAAATGTATGCTTTGAAGACATATAGAAAACATTGTCGACAAATAATATCCAAACTGCATTTGAATAAAGGCGATGGCAAACATCCGTTTGATCTGACTACATGAAAAAATAGTTTGTCGTAATTTTTTTTTCTATTTTAGAGTAGTAGCGCACGCCGGATATCCACTAGTTTTTAATTAAAACACATCAAGACTTAAGAATGGAGCATAATTATCACATCAAATTAAAGATTAATGTAAAATATGGAGAAAACAATAAATATATTTTATTGTAAAATCATTTTACTTATTTGCATAAAAATTGTTGAGGTATCCTTACCTAAGATCAGCAGGTTAATATTATTTTTTGGACTTCATGAAATTGATATGCTATAATAAAAGCAATACATTTCCCTTGATCTTAACAAATAATTTCTTTGTTGTATACAATTTTGTACGAATTATAAGGGAGGGCCTATAGCTGTTGAAGCAAAGCATTAAATTGCCGTACGGGCACTGCGGTACTTTCAAAGACATTTAAGTACTAAAAAATTACAAAAGTACTAAATTTTACATTCCTGTATAGAGTTTTTTCTGTAAAGGTCCAATTAGTCTTGACGGCTGACGGTTGATTCTGCAACCTGCAGAAGTCTACCATCGTCAACCGTCGAATTGTAGTTATCTCCCTCTAAAGGTCGATTTAGTCTTGACGGTGGGCAATCAGATATTTCAGTTGAGGGTTGTATTTTGCATGTGTTAGAGGGAGAAAACTACAGTTTGACGGCTGACGACGGTAGACTTCTGCAGGTTGCAGAATCAACCACCCACCGTCAAGACTAATTGGACCTTAACACATGTAAAATGCAACCACAACTCAAACAGCTGATTGCCTGCCGTCAACCGTCAAGACTAATTGGGCCTTAAAGCAGCTGATAAATATACACAATAAATTACAGCATTAAAGCCCAGTTAGTCTTGACGGTTGAATCTGCAACCTGCAGAAGTCTACGGTCGTCAACCGTCAAACTGTAGTAATCTCCCTCTAACACATGCAAACCCCAACAGCTGTTTGAGTTGGGGTTGCATTTAGCATGTGTTAGAGGGAGATAACTTCAATTCGACGGTTGACGACGGTAGACTTCTGCAGTTTGCAGAATCAACCGTCAGTCGTCAAGACTAATTGGACCTTTATGCGCACAATAACACATTATGACGGCAGCAAATTACTATACTTGACAATTTTGTTTTATTGTATGACAATGTATAAAATTGATAATAACCAATTTCAACAAATTTCCAAAAAGTTGTATGAATATTTACAATTTAAAGTTAAATGTCAACTTGAAAAGGAAAGCAACCAATCAATACAAGATACGCAGCTGATTAAACGCTCAAATGCTGTATGCAGCTTTTTTATTTAAAACGCTGCACAACCAATTTAAAAGCGTTAGAGTGTGGGTCTCATAAGATACAGTGGGTTACAATTTTCGATGCTGAAGCGCGTTTTTTTAAAGCTTCTGTGTAATAGTGCCTTAATGCTGAAAGTGAACCGTCGAACGACCAAGATGAACGATTCGAGTATCTTGTCGCCTACTCACTCGATGTGTTTAGTCGCCAGCGGCACGCCGTCAGTGATTATGTTTGTTCAGCCTCTTAATCAAGTTTATAAATTTGTTAGTATCAGCAGCAAGAAGGAAAACACCGTTCGAAAATAAAAATAATTGATAAAAACGCACAGAAGTTTAAAAAGTGATAAATAACCCTTTAAAAATATTCTAAAAGATCGCGGTGTTAATAAAATATTAAATGCAGTTTAAGTGATTTCTTATCAGTGCAAGCAAGTTAATTAAGAGGGTGTCGAACGACGTTTATTTTTTGGGACTGTTTGTATGTGTCGTTGTGTTCTCTCATTATTTTGTGGGGGTAAAAAATCATTGATTCAATGTCAGTGTTGCCAATTCGATACGCAAATACCGTTTGCAATGCTTTTTATCTGCTTGACGTAGCCCGTCTTTTTAAAGCGGGTATTTTACAGCGTTTTTGCTTTCTTGCCCAGTGCTGTTCAAATAAACAGTTAATTCTTACTATCTTTGCATCGATCTCAATAGAAAAAGAAATGAAGTAATCATGAACTTAATTTGGTAGTGCAGTTTTAGGGCGTGACAGAAATTAAAAACAAATAATGAATAAGGGCATTTGGTGACTGGGGGTATCAGGGCTTTGAAAATGTTGCCACCTTATTTCAAAAGAGTGTGGTTACTCAACAAAAGGAAATTGCTAAATGAAGTAAAAAATCATTGGGGTGACACTATGGGGCCATCAATATCCAAGATAGTGGTTTGTGCCCCTTTAGTGCCGCAAAGACAACCAATTATGCAAATAATACGGAATTATACAAGAATTGCGAGCATGTAAAATGTATGTGTGTTAATTCTAAAATAACTTGGATTTAAAGAAAATTAACAATGTTTGTTTTACATCAATTAAAGCATTTTATCTTTATTTGGGTGACAGTGTCATACGGCTGTCAATTGCTGCAAGTCTTTAAGTTTCAATTAATATACCATTTTAAAGACACCGACTGGCCTTTGAGTAACAGTTTGTCCTCGTTATTTATTGGGACCATTTTTTATACCTCTCTTCGGCCTTGGGACCACTTATTATGTCGAATTTTGCTCGCTTCATCGAACTGTTATACACCCTGGATGGTATTTTCAGTTTTTATACCGAGAATTTTAGGACACGTAACTCTATTAGAATCATTTTAATTTGAATAGAGTCGCATAAGAACAGCAGCTTTGCTATGCAAAATATGAGATAGTATAGATGACACAAAATTGTATGCGATCCCTTAAAAATGATAATGTAAGGCACGGTTGTGCCGTTTACTTTTAAATGTTGCATTTCTGTTAGTTGCATGGAATTTACAACAACTCATTAAAAAATGTTAAAAGTCAAATCAAAGCTTCAGTTTTTATACCGAGAATTTTAGAACACGTAATTCTATTAGAATCATTTTAATTTGAATAAAGTCGCATAATAAATGAATGTATTTTGAACAGCAGCTTTGCTATATAAAATATGAGATAGTATAGATGACGGTGTCCGTATCCTACTAACATAATTGTATGCGATCCCTTCAAAATGATAATGCAAGGCACGGCTGTGCCGTTTACTTTTAAATGTTGCATTTCTGTTAGTTGCATGGAATTTACAACAACTCTTATTAAAAAATGTTAAAAGTCAAATCAAAATGCCTATGTTTATCGCAAAACACGATTCCCATTTGCTCTTTATAGAATAATGTTACATGGTTTAGGGATTAATCTCTTAAGTCGCCGGCCTTTATGCTGTGAAACCTGCCACTGGGCCGGATTTGAACCTGGGATTACTTGTACTTATATGATAGTCGTGTTCACTAACCATCGCATCACGGGTCCTACAGAATCCGACCAAATATCGGAAAATGACTTTCGATTTTAAGGATCGGGCACGCAGGAGCCTTTTTTTGTTATGCTTTGTTTTTCGTAACTTCCGTTTGTCTGATTCTTGTAAAATATTCGTGTTTACTATCGCATTACGGGTCCTTAACGAACCGACGAAATATCAGAAAGTGACTTTCGATTTTAAGGCTCGGGCACACAGGAGCCTTTTTTTGTTACGCAACGTTTTTCGTAACTTCCGTTTATCTGAAAAACACTGATTTTATGTTGAAAATGTAGAGAAAGTTAATGATATATCATGGTCATAAATTTTTTGTAGTGTTGAGACGGTCATTTCTATATTTTCTAGACTGCCAGATGTTGAGAAATACGCAGCATAAGAAAAAAAGCTTCAGCCTGAGCCTAAAATGATTTTTTTCAAGTGTTTTAATTTTGCAAGCTTCAAAAAATGCAATGATATTCACAATGATTTTTTTTCACCTTGTTTGGGTTATTTACTTTTAGTTGAGATTAACGCTTTCTACTGCACATATTTAGAAAACAGCTTTAGGTCTTCAAAAAAATTGGCAACACTGTTCAACTGTCAGAATTTTTCTTTACAAGTTTTTAGTTTTTATCGATTTTTTGTGATAACACAGAAAATACATTTTTTCTGCTTCCTTCGTACTGCTGCTCCACATCGCCCCAATCGCCAGCAATTGAATGTTTTAGAAAACTGAGTGGAAATTCCAATTTGGTTAAAGGGCAAGCGAAAAAGAGGAGGAAAATTCCATCATGAATATCGACTTTGTTAAATTGTGCGGCAAACACACCCCGATATATGAGGCATATTATAAACAGGTAAACTGGAACTGGAGGACCCAACCCGTTTGAGTTTGGTTTAATTCATGTGCGTGTGTGTATGTGCGTGATTGTTTCAGATGGATCCCAAGGGGGCTGGGACCATAGAGGCGATGGCTGCTGCTAAATTTCTCAAAAAGTCCGGCCTCAGCGATGTGGTGCTGAGTCGAGTTTGGGACTTGTCGGATCCCAATGGCAAGGGCTTTCTGGACAAGCCAGGATTCTTTGTGGCCTTAAAGTTGGTGTCATTGGCCCAGGCTGGCCATGTCTACAACATGAACAACATTTACATGGATACGGAAAAACCACCAAAAGTCGTAAGTATTTTTTCTCACTGCTGCCAATTAAAAGCCAATTGCCAATTATTACACAATCGAAGTAGAAGGACTTTACATTTCATGTGACGCACTTGCAGCGTACAGGAAGTAAAAGTGTGTTGCTGTAGTGATTTAACATGCAAATTGAGTAAGGGAAAGAGATTTTTTTTTCATGCAGATTGTGTTTAAAAAAACCGTGATACTTAAAGACATTAACTTCCTGAACTTTGACTGGAGAAGTTGCAATGCAAGGGTCATATACGAGTACATAAACACTTAACGATTGTTAAATATTCAAATTCTCTTTACTAAAATGTTTAAGCATTGTAGGGGAAGTGGAGCAAATCCTATAAAACATTTGCTTATTGCAAATAAGTTATCCTATCTTAGTTTAATCTAATATGTTATGAAAAGAATAAATAATACCTACCTGGATGATGTCCTCTCGGGCTGAAGTTCGAAGTTCAAAAATGGTTAAAAAAGTTTTTTCGGTTCCACCGTTTAACTCACAGTTGCGATGAAAAAGTTCACTTTTATATCTAAAGGCAGTAAATAGGGAGCCGACATTAACACAATGTCGACTTTGCATAGGATAACTAAGTAAGACCATAGATTTTCTTTATTTATCACTCCAAAATCTATCGGAATGATATTTGTACACACTCTGGAGAGTATGGAGTCTGGATAGTCTGACATTTTGCATAAAGGTGGTATATAGTTATATGCTGTTTAGGCTTATAAATGGTCGATATCGGCCCAGGGTGAAAAAAGGTTCCCTTTGAGGGGCTTAAGGTACCTAGAAAAAAGTACACTTTTTGACCATTTTCTCAACATGATTTAAATAGAGACTTAGTTATGACGCAACTAATTTCTCGAAAAATTTTTAAAGCTGGATGTTTGGCCTCAATGGCCCTTGGGCTGAGTGTCATTTATAACGTGTATGAACTCGTTCTTCCGCTCTTGAATCGTCTAGGGCTTATTGGCACATTCCATACTTTCATGTGATCCCAGATAAAGCAGTCACATGGTGACAAATGCAAAACTTTTTTGGCTCTGTTGTTTTGTGAAATAAGCCGTTTTGGAAGCCTCGTTTGCAATAGGACAACTACGCCATAGTGTCTAAGTCCATGTGTACAACACATGATTTCGGGACTCAATTCTGATAATTGTTTGTGAAAGTAGCCCCAAAAAGAAGAACTTTTGCATCATTCGTTTGGTCAAGGTGTATCAAATAATATTTTAATAATTAATTTTAAGTTAGTAAGTATGGTATAGGGGAATTTGTCACGTTTTGGCTCCTTCGTTTGTCATAACTCGAGAATCAATCACCTGAAAAATGTTGTACTGTGTAATGTTCGTGTGCTCGACCGGGCGAAGCTTTTATACTCTTTATTATAATTATCAGTATTTTAGGATAATGGGTAAAATCCTCCCATTAAGTGTAAAATAAATGTCTTAGTGTGGAAATTGATTTTGAAGACCCATATGGGGCCCGATTATCCAAATTAGAGAGAAAATTCGTTAGGAAATTCTCATTTTACTGTTGAGGGATACTCTTATGTCCCCGAACGATAGGGCACACTTTTTTGGCCCCTTAGAGTCGCAGGGTCCAATGACAACGCCCAATTATGGGACGTCTATGCTTACGAAATCCAAACAAAAATTATTAATATGTAAATTATTTAAGTTGTATTATAGTGAAAAAAGTTTGTTTGATCCCTCAAATGGGAACTTTTAGTCCCTAAAAAGGAATACCTACCTACAGTGTACTCTATACAACTATAAAAGCTATGCGTATCTGGTAAGTCTGGCGAACAGACGGACAGGGCTAGATTGATTTGTCAAAGATTTGCATTACAAATAAATCACCGTTTAATACGATTACTCAAGCATTGCTAAAGATGCATTGGTGTCCTTTTTGAGATTACCATTTAATGGAAATTTCTTTCCACAAAGTGCTTTGTTAAAATTAGGGAACAGAAAGAAATTATGGCAAGGGCTAAATTTAGGGAATATAATAAATAAGAAAGCAATTAGTTGCAAATTTATTTAATTTCTTTTTAAATTTCCGTGAAATATCAAACAGCGCATTGTTATAATGTAGCGTTTTCTCACAAGCGCTCTATGCACCAAACCTTTTGAAGTTTTGAACACTTTTTCTGTACATAATAAAAGAAGCACTTCTTGAGGTTTTTTTCAAATTTGTTAATTATTTTTTTTAATATAACAAATTAGTCGATTTTTTGACACAAAAATCATGTTTTTCACTTCAACGTGCTCATAAAAAGTTAAAAAATATAAATTTCGAGAAACCCTCCCAAAGTTCCCTGGAGAAAGCGATTATCTTACGAAAAGAGATTGAAATTTCTGGTGATCCAGCGCCAAGATATGAGTACCGTAATACTACTTTGTTCCGAAACGCTTCCGATTAATCACAAAAGTTTGAATTTTTTGCACGAAATTACGTCGCTAACCATGAACCATGATTTTTGAACTAAATTTGTGCACTTTGCAAAGATTGTTCTGGTGTGAGTATATTAATGATCACATGACAAAACAAACTGAGCACAACCCATAATAGCGAGCTACATCTGACCAATTTTTATCGTTATCGAAACATGTTACCTCTAAACCACACCTAACCATGATAATCCGACATAAAATTGTAGATATTTTGTACAAATGGCTTGGTTTATGGGATTAAAAATAGGTTGTAGGATCCCTAGATCACTCACGTATTTAGAAGAATTCTTGACTCTGTCTACAGTTTCCGAAATGTCTGACTTAATTTGTGACGTTACATCGGGAGGGACAAAAACTAAAACGTCAATGTAAATCGACGTTCCAATTTCACTGGGTCGGAATATTTAGTACGTACCTCGAAAAGTTTATAAAACGCTTCTTTTTAATTGTATAAATGGTTGCTATCATTTTTATACCCTCCACCAAAGAGTGGATGGTACATAAGATTTAAAATTCCGCTTCCAAAACCGCCATATATTATTGATCGTCTTGACAATTCCACGACAGGGATGTCACCACGGCATTGTGTGCCGCTAAAACAACAACATTGATCGTCGTTAAATTTTAGGACGATCTAGCCATGTCCTTCCGCCTGTGTGTCTGTTGAAAGCACGATAGCGGTCGAACGAAGCAACCAAGACCCTGAAGTTTTGCATGTTGATTACTTAAAGTCTTAAGTTGTTTGGGATTGTAAAACAAGTTTTTCTTTAAGGAACTAAAAGTACCTTGATTTTTTTGAGTATTTGCTTAACAAATCACAATTTTTTGTAGACAGATGGTTAAAATGTGTACTTTTTGTTGGGTTGCACTTAATACATAAAATGGGCAATGTTGGCTCATGTGGCCCCAAAAAACGTACCGCATGGTCTAAACGGGCGATACATGGTCAATATGAACATGTGTGTACCCAAATTAAAGACAATTTTGGTACAAATCCAAATATAAAGAAACTTTAAAGTTTTGGCTGAGATTAGGAACCGAAAGGGGCCAAAAAGGACTATTTTTACGTTTTAGTAACCCAGGGACTGTAGGGTATATAAGGTTCGGCCTGGCCAAACTAAACTACATTTTTACACGTTTTTTTTTGGATTTTGTGGGCGGGGTTGAAAAATTAAAATGGCCAAAAAATTAATTTTTGTGCAGTACTAAAAATCTTGCTGTTGTGGAACGGATTGACCGATTTGTACGAAATTTGGATCATATGAAAAAGAACACGACGACGGTCTTTATTGGGTAGTCAATTTTTAATTTATAAAATTCTTTATTTTTCTTTTACATATAAAACTCTAATTTTTTTAAAAAAAAAATATATAAATTACATAAGTCATAAGTCTTACAAATTCAAAACAGTATTTAGATTTCAAGGATCGCCATCATTGTTGATGTTATGGGCAAATCGCTGTCGTGTATCGAAACTTGAAGCACGTGCTCACGAACATTTTCATTGATAGGTAGCTGACCCAAATATGGTACAAATTGGTCAATCCGTTTGAGAACAGCAACGTTGTTAGTAAAGGCCAAAAATAATTTGTTTGGGTATTTAATAATTTTAACACCATCAAGAAAACAAAACAAATATGATGGCAGCCATTAAAACAATTCTAAAGAAAATTGTTATAAATTTTACAGCAAAAAAATATTAAGATGCGTATTAGATATTCTGGCCCTTTGGTTGTATGTGTGCCGTAAAGCTTTATTGTCAAAATCCAAATGTCGCCGAAACACAGTCCGTTATCATGGTGCGAAAATACTAGCCACACGCACCTTTAATTCCCAACTGTCTTTTTAATCCTATGTCTGTCTATGTCGTCTTTAAAAACAGTTTCATGGATTAACATTTTTTTTGCTATCCTGAGATAATAGCTATTTGTGTTTGAGTACCCACACTTCGGTATATGGAGCCCCAAGGACCCCAAGAATCAGAGTCCCAAGCCTTTTTGTTTTGGAATGTGTCTAAAGAGTGTGGTAGATTTTATTGTGCCTGATTAAACTCTTGTCAATTGGTTTTAACATTTATTTTTCTGAATTCACGGTTCATTGTGCTTTTAAGCTATTAAAAATTGCAATTATACGGCCATTATCTCCAAGATTATACTTATATGTAACGCGGTGCACGTGTATTCAATTCTATTTATAAATGCGTTCTCGTATGTCAACAACAATCTTGATTATCGTTAGAAATTTTATAAACATGATCTGTCACCAAGGGTATAATGATAAATTCTTCAGTTGAATTCTTTGGATTGATGGTACAAACCGGACGAACTTTCCGTTTCAAATGCAATTTACTTGATTTTTATAAATAACTAGCTTCTTAAGAATAAATTCTAATAAATGATTTTTTAAAAGCATCGTGTATTGTTGCTGCACTGATCTTCCAATAAACATGTAGGTATAACAGGCTCTAAACAAAATCTCAGATCTGTAATATAACTGAAACCAAGCTATAAAAATGCCTACATAAAAGAAATCTTTGGGGTCAATAAGAAATTTCAAAAACAAAAATGCCTTCTTGAAAAAAGATTGTATGTCTAATGAAATATTAAAGAGTCAAAACGAGCCTATTTTAAAAAGCAAGTGAACTAGTTCCTTTCGATTTCTTGCGTTTATTTATTTGCACGTCCAAGAACATTAAGCAAATTTGATAAGTTTAAGTAATTAACAGGTAATTGTGTAACAGGTAATACTATATTGAAATCGATGATTCTAATGATTTTAGATATGTGTACTTCTTATCTAAATGGCAAATCAAGTACATGATGTCGTTTTAGTCTTCTAGTTTATTTCTGTCGATTGAGCTGACTTAAATAAGGAAATGTTGAAGAAAAGTACTCGTACCTGCATAGTCTGTATATGAAATAATTGGCCGAGAAGGCCATTTTCACAAGGGTTGGTT
Organism: Hydrotaea diabolus; assembly: GCA_963513945.1. Lineage (NCBI taxonomy): Eukaryota > Metazoa > Arthropoda > Insecta > Diptera > Muscidae > Hydrotaea > Hydrotaea diabolus. Next base: position 78,755,047 of record OY740720.1, read on the forward strand.
GAAGTACTACTTTAGTCCCTCAACATCCCATTGAGGAACAAAAATTTCATACAATTTTTATGGCAAAACCGAATGAAAAAAGGACAAATATTAATTGCACTTTTTATGCGTTGAACTCCGATGAAATTAGAAAAAGTCATACGTGATTTGCTGGTGTTGCTGAGTTGGTGATTTTTGGTTAGAATCCAATGGATTCCGAGTTGTTCGGGAATCGGTCCTGTTGGAGTTGTTTTCATGGTGTAGCTCACCTGCTCCAATGTGCTGCACACCCGTCTCAGCTAGAACCACCATCCCTGTGGACCGGCCCAGTCGACATTGGATAGTCGGCGGAATAAAACCTATAAGAAACGCATACAAGGTTGCTATATATATTTCTGGCCGAGGCCTGGCGCCATCTGACAGTTTGACATTTTTTAGCATAAACTTAATCAGAACGTTTTGACGTACGACCACCATTTGTGTTGTTGACAGTGACTTGAAAAAATCAATTTGGCAAAAAAATGGAATTGGAAAATCGTGAACATTTTCGTGCGATCATTTTTCACAAATTTCGACGTGGATTATCACGACAAGAGTGCATCGATGAACTTAAATCTTTGTATGGCGATGAAGCACCATCCTATAGCACTGTGAAAACCCTTTTTAATTAATTTAATCGTGGCCGACGCTCGCTTAAAGAGAAAGAAGGTCGTGCAGGTCGTCCAAAAACGACCGTTGTGCCAGAGAACATTAATGCGTGAACTGATAATGCAAAATCGTCATGTGACATACCGTGAGATAGAGGCATCCTTGGCCATTTCTTCCACCAGCATACATTTGATATTGCATGAACACCTGGCCGTAAAAAAAGGTTTGTTCTTGTTGGATCCCGCACAATTTGACAATTCCTCAAAAAAAGGCTTGGTACAAAGAAATTTTGAAAAAATACGATCGCGGTGCTTCAAAAGACGTTCATAAGATCGTCACAGGTGACGAATCATGGTTCTATGCGTAAGAGCCCGAAACAAAACAGCAATCGACCGTGTGGGCCTTTGAAGACGAGCCAACTCCAACGAAAGTTGGTTGTTCATGATAGAAGCACTTCGAAGCATGTGGTCGCCTGTTTCTTCTGCAAAACTGGTCATGTGGCGACTTTCCGCTTTAGCAACGTAGGACGGTCAATTTTGAGTGGTACACCACAATTTGTTGGCCTGAAGTAAATTCTGAGTGGTACACCACAATTTGTTTGCCTGAAACAATCAAACCATATTTTATGATAAATATTCGCATTTTCATTATTAGGCTAGAAATATATATACCAGCCCTAGTAGCTTTTTTAAAAATCACTGGGTTTCCCACGGAAAATTTCCGGGAAATCCAATTCCACGTAGTTAGTGTATCTTATACAGGGTGGCTGATGAATATTGCTACATTAAAAATTTTAAATAATTTTCAATTTTTTCAGTGTATGGATTTCGTTTTTCTTTATTTCATGTTAAAGCTCATCAATTTTATTAAATATAGTTTAACTAGTTCTAAAAACAATGGAATTTAAATGCAGCCCTACACATGATGATGTGCGTCATCTTCTAAAAAGTTGTTCATTACTGCTTGGACAGTTGAGACAGGAATAGCCGCAATTGTTTCTCGAATGGATTGCTTAGTTCATTCAAATTTGTTGCTTTTGCTTCCTATTTGCAATAACCCGATAAGAAAAATCCGGGTGGAGTAAGGTCAGGCGACCTGGGCGGCCATCGGAATGTGGAGGTTCTGGATATAAGCTTATTGGGAAATTTTCGTCGCAATTCTGTCGTAACCGGCCGGGCTATGTGAGGAGTTGCAGTATATTGCTGAAACCACACAGAATTGAAAGAAATTCTCTTTCGGCGTAATTCTGGATAGAAAAACTCTCTCAACATGCTCAAGTAACGGTCTCCAGTAACCGTAACGGTGTGACCGTTTTCTACGAAGAAGTAGGGCCCGACTATGCAACGTGATAAAACTGCGCACCACACTGTGACACGATGTGGATGCAATTCCGTCTCATGGAGAATCTGTGGGAATCTGTACTAGTTTGTTTGTTTATGATTGTTATGTTGTTTATGTTGTTTGAAATGGGCTTCATCAGACATGTAATGACAGTTCAACATGTCTCCGCCCTCTTCCCCCATTTGGAGCATCTTCTGGCAAATTTCCAAGCGAATCAGGTTTGTTGGCCATTTGAATTTTATATGGGAATAAGTCCAAATCTTTGTGCATAATTAACTGCAATGAGTGTCTGCTTATAGCTATTTCAAAAGATAAGCGTCTTGTCGTAAACTCTTGGATTGTTTTGTATGGCAGTAGCTACAGCAGCGATTGTTTCCTCCATCCGAACTGAAGGGTTTTGATGGTAAGGTCTTCTGTTGACTGCCCCATGCTTGGAAAAATTGTGAACAAATCTCATTATGGTCCATCTTCTCGGAGGATTGCCGCCAAACGTGCACCAACACTTTCTTTGAAGCAAAACTACGTACTCCAGTGCGTGATAGCTGCGGACAATCACAATTCTTGTTTCCATTTTTGTTAAATCTAAAAACCGATCTGCAAAATAAAAAATGCATTAACCAGATTCATTAAATAAAAAAGGGTCTTAAATGTTGGTAGCGTCTTTCATCAGTCACCCTGTATTAAAGTCACCTTATTTAATGTTCCTTAAATAAGGATTTTTGAATCAAATTTGCTTTATAGGTTTTTTAAAAATTGCCGGGGTTCCGGCGGAAAATTTCCCGGAAATCTGGAAACATAAATGACTGAAATTGCCGTGGAAAAAAATAAAAATAAATAAAACAAATACAAGTTAAAAATTACTCCTAAATGGTATGTTAAGGGAGGAATTATGTACTTCAAATTCCCTTCAAGATGGAATTATGTACTCATATAATCAAATGAGGCTCTTCATATACCAATTCGATTTCGAATCGCAGCAGTTGCTACTGTCGCACAGGTTATGGACGTTTTAGTGAATTTGTATGCAAGAATAAGAGGCTACCACAAAAGACACGCTAGATAAATTCCTTTGACGTGTATAAAGCGGGGATTAATGGTTTCGATTAAACTAAAAATTTTAAAATAATTTTAAGATCTAATTTATTTCAGCTAAAGAAATTTGTTTTATAGAAGACAAGCCTTTTTATGTTCTCTTGGCCATATATCACGCATTCCAATATTTAATTTGGGAATTAATTTTATTTTTAAACATTTTTAATACTCGCGTCAGATTAACCTAAAGTATTATTTTACATTATTAAAGTATAATACAAAAAAAAAATCTAGAAAGATTTAGCTATTTTTGAGTAAGAAAATTTGAAAAAAAATTGTTTTTCCGCTTTTATTAGGATTTTAAAAATTTAACACTGAAATTCCCTTTAGCTCTCCGCCAACTGAACCGACTACTTTATGACAGTAATGATGTTTGTAAAGGAAATAATCCCCATATGCGATCTATAAACCCATCAAAAAAACATTTCCTTCTGATTTGATGCCCTGTACCCCTAGAAGTGACATGTTAAATCAGATCTTCTTAATTTTGCTACAAAAGAGTTTAAACTTCCGTATATCAATGATGTAGGGTATTGTATAGTGACCCTGTCTGTTTTTACTTCTATTGTTGTATATTTCTTTAGCACTTGTTTAAATTACTTTAAGAGCCAGATCTTTGTTCATTTTAAAACAGATCATTTATTAAGGGGAAATTTAGGAATCTTTGTTAAATATTTAAACAAATACATTGTCTGAAATGCTAGACGTTAACAAATTTAGCAACAGGTTATAGAATATTGTGAAGCGCCTTGGCTATTTTGCTACAAAGTATAGCACAAACGGCAACATGTCTGTACGTAGGTTTGTTTCAAATCTTTACTTTTTTTGTAAATATTCGACGAGTATTCCGTAATAGATTTTACGTTAGTCTTGAGTCTGCACTATTCTTATCTCAATCTCAATCGTAATCATAATCTTTTTTTCGTTTTATATCTATTTTCAGGGTGATCTGCCGAAGATCATGCCGCCACGCGTGCCCGCGGCGCCTGTTGCAGCAGCCGGTGGTGTACCCACAGGCGACTGGACAGTCGGCGTCATTGACCGCCTGAAATACGACCAACTTTTTGAGTCGTTAAAACCTGTTGGTGGTATGTTGCCGGGTAATAAAGTAAAGGGCGTCCTATTGGAATCGAAATTACCCATGGACACATTGGGCAAAATTTGGGATTTAGCCGATCAGGATAAAGACGGCAACTTGGATAAACATGAGTTCATGGTGGCCATGCATTTGGTCTATAAGACATTGGAAAAACGTACGGTGCCTGATGTGTTGCCGCCAGAATTGCGCAAGCCAGGTGTGGGTGGTATGCCACCACCGAAACCCGCTCCGCCGGCTATGCCCCGTCCTCCATCGACCGATGGTTTTGGGGATGGCGGTTTTGTTGCAAACTTTCCCAAAGATATTGCTCCACCGCCAGCTATACCCATACCGCCACCAGCCATACAGCGTGTTCCACCCGTTGGCGGTCCAGCCACTGTGGGCCCACTTATATCTACAGATCCACTAATACCAATCGGTGCTCCACCATCGGTCACTGCAAATGCCGACTGGGTTGTTGGACCGGAGGAACTTAAACGTTTTGAAGTGATGTTTAGAGACGCGGATCGCGACAAGGACGGCCTGGTGTCCGGTTTGGAAGTGAAGAATGTTTTCTTGCAATCGGGAGTACCACAAAAGATGTTGGCTCATATTTGGTAAATATTGAATGTAGCCATTTTTCTTTTGTACGCCTTATTTTTGTACTAATGTTTTACTAATCCAAAAACAAAAACCTTTTTCAAGTGTGTTTGTTAAATGACTTTCGAGAATTTTGTCTTAAACAAAGCACACATTTAAATGTTATAATATTTCAGGGCTCTATGCGACACTAATCAGTCGGGTAAATTAACCTATGAGCAATTCGCTTTAGCCATGTGGATGGTAGAACGCAAACAAAAAGGTATTGATCCGCCACAGGTATTGACTGCCAACATGGTGCCCCCCTCCATGCGTGGCATAGTGTCCGGAGTAGATATGCAGTCACAGGTAAGCTCTAAATGGACATTTAAAGAAACACAATTAAACAAATTTTATCTCAAGGAACCGAAACCAACATACACCAATCCCGAATTGGAAATGATTTCCAAAGAAATTGAAGAGTTGGCTAAGGAACGAAGAGCTCTAGAAACAGAAATCGCTCAAAAGGAGGCGGACATACGCATAAAGAACGGTGAAGTGAGGAGTTTACAGGTGGGTCTAAAAGTACCTCCCGTAATGTGGGGAAAGACTAACGATTAATTCTACCTTTTTTTATTCTGCTGACTTAGAGCGAATTGGACACTTTGTCGGCCACTTTGAAGCAATTGGAAAATCAACGCGGCGAAGCCCAGAAGCGTTTAGATGATCTTAAAGCCCAGGTAAGAGGAAAAGAGCTTAACGAAATATTGTACATGAGTTTGTTACTTTAAAATTGTTTGACTTGATTTAATTTCCCTAATTTTGTTTATAATTTTTTTAATTTTAACCTTGGTTTGTATCCACCCATCTCCACCATCCACCAATTGAAAATCAAAACTGGGTTATTTTGAATTAAAAAACAAAACATTAACAATTGTTTTTTTAATTGGAAAACATTTTGAAATGCATGTGAAAAATAATTCAAATATGCACTAAAAATACCCATAGTCCATTGAATATGAGAGATCCCTGTCAAGCTTAAAGTTCGAAATTCCCCAAAAGAGAAATCAGGTTGGTTCTGCTCCTCCTCCTTCATCGCACACGTTGTTTGTTTTAATCAGTTTATGTTGTATCTTTTCATTTATTTCTCGTACACCTTTTGTTGTCTAATCTTTATCTTTTTTTATTGTATCTTCGACCAGCCCGTGAAATTTACGTTGCATTTGCGTAACATTTGTTGTTGTCATTGCATAATGTATTTTTCTATATCAAACGACCCAAATAAACCTCAATATAATGTGCATGCGTCCTTGCTAAATGAAAAGTAAAACCTCAAAATGTCTATTTGCTCATACTCTTCTTCTGTTGAACATGCATTTCTTTCTTATTGTTTTAATCCTACTTTCTGCTCTACTTTCATCAATTGTCTTTCGTTTTAGGTTAATAAGATCCGTGAACAATGTCAGAAGCAGGAGGAAACCATAAACGAGCAAGAGGGTGAATTGAATGCTAAACGTTCCGAGCTGCAAAAACTCAAGGACGAAGAAAATTCACTGCAGAAGGAGTACGATGAGAATAATCGGGAGTTGCAAAAGCTCACCAATCATTTGCAGAATACTCAATTACAAATTAGTTCGGTAAGTATTGCTAGCCACCAAAAACGTCTATTTCATGAAGAAAAAATAGTGCAGTGTTTCACACTCTCCTAATCTAACATACCTTCACATTAAGGGAAACTACTCGTACTCCCTCCCAAGTCTGCGAGCTGTGCACGATATAATTCTATAACTCACTGACCGGCCCATACAGCTTCAAGCCGGCACTGAGCGGCTTGAAGCTGCTCATAAAGCCTACTCATAAAGTCGCCAGAACTCACTAGGAAACAATAAATCACACGTATGAGTAAACGCCAAATATGCCATTCTAAAATTCAGCTGAACATCATGCGAATCTATCGGCGACTTTCAAATACGAGTATGTGGGTATGTCTGTCCGTTGTGGCCTTTCTGTTCGTCGTGTACTGATGGGTGTTAGCGGCTTGGACTGGGTGTGTCCACAGGCACCCGAGACCCAGCTGAGTGGGCTTCGCTGGGCATCTGTGTAGTGTGGTTCCTGCTGACTTGCAAGACACGTGTTGAATATACGGCCGTCAAGTCTGTACGAATTAAGGCTACTAAACAAGCCAGATGTCAACTAACCAATCCCAGTGTGTTGAATAATTCATGAAATCGCCAAGTATATTTTTGTTATCCCCTTGCAGTAGGTGGAATATTCTTCTACTGTTGACTGGCCTAATATTTACATTTAAAATATCAATTTCAGTATCTTCGGAATTGACTGAATTGCTCATAGCCTGTATGAATGAATCGGTAGTGTCAGCCTATATCTGACATCTCGCTAGATTATAAAAGCTAGGCCACCGCCGTGGTCCTTATCCCTTATCTCAGTATGTTTTTGTTATCCCCTTGCAGTAGGTGGAATATACTTCAGCTGTTGGCTGGAGGCATATTCACATTTAAAATATCAATTTCAGCATCATCGGAATTCACTGCCTCTATGAATGAATCGGAAGTGTCAGCCTATATCTGATATCTCTCTATATTATAAAAGCTAGGCCACCACCATGGTGCTTATCTCTGTCCCGCCTTAGGATGTTGTAATTCCCTGAGGACGACAGGGAACAATTCCTGGGCAGCTTGGTACCCTGTAGCGCAGCTGTGGGGATGTCGTTGTCATGCATGAATTTTATGATTTCAGCCACCTTATTTCTTAAACCATTACAATTAAACTGCCTGATTCGAAATGAGGCGGCTAAGTTATCACTATGCTGTAGTTGGTGCAGATGGTGGCTTTGCGGAGACAAGCGGATGGAATAACCCAGTGGAGTGGGTGTCTGTGCGCCATGCTGTTGCTCTGGTTGTAGAAGACCAAGTTTGATACTGGAGGGCTAGTAGGATTACTAGAGAGGCTACTAGTTTAAATACTAGAAGGAGTACTGGGAAAAGGATTGCTAGTCGTATTAGTGGATAGATTACTAGTTGTTGCTGCTGGAGAGTTTATGCACCTGGCTAGGGAGCCGGGACTCCAGTCCCGGTGAGAACGCAGTTTAGTACATCTTCTCATTACACTTTAACAAACTGAACACTTCCATTGGATTCCATGAGTAGCTAGCTGAGAATGGATGTTATTTGTCTGTGTTGTAGAAGAAGGCGTGCGCGATCTTAAGGGCTACTGGCTACAGCTTGCTGTTAAACTCTCAAGTGACACCAGTTGTTGCAAAAGATGCATCGGACTGAGGTAGAGTTTGACACAATATGTCTGGCGCAATGCTGGCGCCGATTAGGAGTCTGCCAAACAAAGTAGTCGGCATATTTTGCTAACCTGGGGAAAAACATTCGGTTGATACAGCTGTCGCTGAGATTTAATTAAATTGTCCATAAAAAGGATGAGCACAGCTCTAATTGCTCCAGGCGAACGCAAATCGACTTGTTTAAGTCCTCAATACTACTCTCATCCATTCGATTTCGAATACGGACTAAAATTTAGATCACTTGTTATGCATAAGGCACGGAAATAGTCCTAAACTGGTCCATTGCTCTCGAAATAACTTTACACAGTGAAATGGCGAACCCACTTGAGCAAACCCACAATTGATAATAGTGTCGCCAATTCTGACCAATTTCAACACCCGACTTAGTAGGGCCATAAATACTGTTACTAAAACCCTGCATGAACATCGTTTTCACACACCCGAACACATTCTTTTGTTTACAAAAGCGTAAATGTGCTCATTCTAGCGATAAGAGTATCGTACACACAACCATTCCTCTTAGCAAGTAGCATCGGGAATGAAACAGAATGGTACCGAGACGACAGAGTTCGGGTATGAACGAGTTGTAAGGTGATCGGGTAAAAGGTCTTTAGAGACAACCACAACTACTCGAATACTGAGATGTATTAATAAGACTATTTGAGAAAAAATCTATTTCCATGAGCGTAACATATGATGAGCGTAGCAAATGATGTTTTTGCTTTGATTTCTCTGGAATGTAGAATAGGGCGACAATTAAATGAATTTCATGCTCTTCGTGTGAAGAATTGGAGTTAAATTAAACTGCAAGTTAGTTATCATCGTATAAAAATAGTTTCATCAAATTTAAGTTATTTCAAATAAAACAAATGTTACAGATTTAGTATAAAAAACAAAAAAAAATTGATTTGAAAGCTAAAATATTTTTAAATATTAATAATAATATTAATTATTTCTTCTTAATAATTATTTACTTCATCAATTTCCATTTTTTTTTCTCAGTTAAACTTATTTAAGAAGAATATATTTATTTATTTTTTTGTTTACACCTTGCTCACCCTTGTTGATTTCTTAAATGACTGAAAGCTAATGATACCCACAACCATTCATAATTTACCGTATACCATTTAAAGACTTCTTATGTATTCAAATGCCTTTTACAGTCTCGAATATTTATTGAGAACAATATTGTGTTCTCTTAACAGAATTGTGACGAATAGAGTAGTTAAGAGAGCAGAGAACCATACAACATTCATTCGAAGAGCAAGCAATCTCGTCTCGTTTCATTTCATTGTTTACACTATTCGGGACAGTGGTACTGGTACAATGACTAAATGAATGTATTGTAAACCAGAGTGTGTTCATGCATGTTTCTAACTGTTACACACGTTTTGTGCTGTAAAATAAAAAGTATTGAATGTTTTTGGACCAAATATTTATTAATATATTTATTGATGTATATTGTATCCAAAGAGAATCTACTTATTCGAAATGTCCGCTTTTTGCGTTTACACATGCCTTAAGTCGCACTGGCCAATCGTCAATTGGCCAGTGCGACTGCACGAACCTCGTCCATTGGAAAATTGGCCACAGCTCGAACCAAAGCAGTCTTAAGAGAGCCAATGTTGGGGTATCTTTTGTGGCAAACCTTATCCGCTAAAACCGTCCACAATTTGTAATCCAATGGGTTCAAATCTGGACTGCCTGAGGGCCATTCTTCAGAGGAGGTGACCGCTGGCAAATTGTTTCGAAGCCAGGCCTGGGACGTTTTAGCCTTATGGGCCGGCGCAGAATCCTGCTGGAAAGTCCATGGCTGGTTTTGGAACAGGGAATTGTTAAGAGGCTTCACAACAGCTACCAAAAACGGTTTCTTCGTAAACTTTGACCGATGTTTTGACTCCTTGTTCGCAGAAATGCAGGTCAGTGACCCCATCGTAAGAGACACCCCGCCATCCTAATTTTTTTAAAGCCGCAAGTCCCAAGTCTTTTTTAAAGATTCGACTCATGAACTTTTGCGTGATATTCATCTCACGGGCCATGATTTTCTGTTTTCGGAGCGAATTTCTGTGAATTCTTGATTTAACGGCTTTGATGACATGCGGTGTTGAACAGAACGTGGGCGGCCCGACCGGTGTCGGTCTTTTACATCTCCAGTCTCCGCAAACAGTTTTATGCATCGGTAGTCGAACATGCGGCTAATCCCTAGTAGCCAGAGCATTTTGAAAATATCGCTTTTTTCATTTCACACTTGAAAAGCGCTATTACAGCGATACGGTTCTCCTTATCTGACCACTCCATGATGAGTATTGAGGTTAGCTTTTAAAACCCATATGACATTAACGGGGTATGTTCAATGTTGAAACAGTATTTATGTCCCTACAAAGTAAATAATTCATTAGCTCTTAGTACCCAAATCAAGAGCACATTATTGACCGACTTCGCTTCATCATTCAGACGGACATGTCTTACTTGATTCTTAGTCGATCAGTGATTTTTAATGGGCCTGTTACAAAAATATTTTATTCTTGTTTTGAACCTGGATTTCGCTATACAATCAAATAATGAATGTCGCAAAAGATCAAAAGATATGAGTTCTACGTCTGGGTAGGAAAATTGCTGTCCTAGTCTTAAGCCCTGTAATGATCTCGAGTGCATACGGAATGTTCCTACAGCCTCTCAAAATTGTTACAGTAGAAATAAAATCTATACTTTTGTATTTTTTCGATATCATACTGATGTTGGAAAACTCAATACTATAAAGTACTTTATCATCGAGCTTGTCAAATACAAAACGCCTAATGTATCAGAATCATTTAAAAATATACATGACAGCAATGATATTTTTCCCCATCCATTATCACAGCAAGGCCTGTCAGACAGAATTCAAATACATATAAAACACATGCCGTTTCTCTATCAAAATATATTCTTTACGATATTTTAGATCCGTTCAATGGTAACACAACTAATGGAAACACAACGTCAAATGACTGATGCATTACTCATGTGCCGTGCTGCCATCGATTCGGAAAATGTCGAACTAGTATCCGAATATCAATTAAAAATCGAACCCGATTTCGATGATGCACGCAAACAGCTAAAAAAAGAGATTGAATTGCCTAAAGATGATGATCCCTTCAACGATACCAACACCACCGCGGCGATGAATAACAAAAATAATGGCTTTGCCACAAATGGCTTCGATAGTGATCCCTTTGCCAGTAATACAAATACAGTGGCAGCGCCCATAAAGGGCGGTTTCGATGATAGTTTCAATGCAGGTTTCAATAGTGGCTTTGATTCCGGTTTTGACGCTTTCGGCAGTAGCAGTAATACAGGATTCGGTGGTGATGCATTCGGCGGTGATGCTTTTGCTAATAAAGCAGCTGAGGTAAGATTTGGGGCGGACTAAAACCTAAATTATGTCAATTTATAATACACAAATTTACTTTTTGTCTGTTTAGTCCGCCATAGACAATTTTGATAGTGATCCGTTTGCGGCTTTACATGCTCCTACCGGTCAGGGCCAAGTGTTAAGCCCCAACACACAAACGCAAACACAAACGTTAAGCGCTAATAGTAAATCGGGACCTCCACCTAGACCTGAATCGCCTAGTCCAGCTTTACCGCCCAAGAAATCAAAGGTGCCACCTCCCAGACCAGCTCCACCCAGGCCTAACCAGGTAAGAGTTTTTTATTTTTTAGCCTTAAGTTGTTGGAAGTGCGCAAACTTTAATGCTAAATCTTTCATTAGGCTCCAAATCGACCAGCTCAACCAGATGCCTTTGGCTCCTCTGGCGGTGCGGGAGGTTTTGCTGATTTCGCCGATTTTGATACAAAGGTTGGTAATTTTTCTGTACGTTGGGATCGGTGGTAATGCATGCACACCGCTTAATACCTTTTTCGTTTATTTTCTGACAAACGAACGTTCTAACCTTGTTTTCTTTTAGTTTTATTTAAAATATTTTTTTCAAACTAGTTGTAGTTATTTTGGTTTTTTCTTTTTTTTGAAATATTTTTATCGTTGACTAATATTTACTAATAAATTTTATGTTTGTTGTACTTCTTATTTGAAATTTGGTTTATCAATTGTTGGCTTTTATTGAGAGATCATTTTATGCCCATAACATTATTCATTCATACCTTTCCACATTTAGTTAAACAATAAATACCTTGTGTTTTATAACGTTTTCCTTTCGCAAGGCCAAGATCCTTGTGTACGTTTTGTTACTCTGTTTAGAGAAGGACTCCCAAACAACTAACTAACCGTATGCTTTCGTATTTTTTCTCTTGAAACAATTTTCTATTTTCAGTGAACATCATAAATCGTTTAAACACATCTCACTGTCGCGTCTCTAAACTCTTTCTTTATATAATAATTAACCATTTTATTAACATACAAAGCCACACATATACCCATAGTACATACCAAAGAAAAAAATCCAAAAAAGACATGGAATCAAACAAATTGAAATTATCGTAAATGTTAAAAGTGTTTTCTCATGATTTTTCGTATAACAACAAAAAAAAAATAACAAATGTAACTACATAAATAATAGCATACACTGATCATATTCTAATTATAATCCAAACGATTGATTGGACTCATCATGTAGTTTAGTAAGACACACATTCTTCAGAACAAATTGAGTCCAGTGGTATTGTTAGTGCCCCAGCAGTAAATGTCACACTTGGAATATACCTGTATAGATAGTGAATGCAAACTTTGAACCCAGATGTCTTGCTTAGAAGTTTATATAGAGACAATATCCTTAATAACTCCTTATATTTGATAGAAAGTAGAAACCCATTTTGGTGTTACCCAGGTCTCTTTTTTTAAGGCTAAGTTCTTGAGTTAGAAGTCAACCAAGTTTCAGGGGTAAACTCATTTTGATGTAAGAAGAATAATAAGAGACAATTTGGTGTGATTAATTTCAAAATAACAGTGGTATGAAATCTATAGTCATTCATAAGGGCAGCTATGTGAATCATAAGCCAATTGCATAGCTTCATTACAGTTCCTGTTAAAAAAATGACACCGACCGCTTAACGAAACCTACATACCCTACATACACACTAGATGTTTACCTCCAATAAAGGTTCACTGCCACTGTTGTTGTTGTAACAACAATATGTTCTGTTCGCCTATGGAGGATTTGCTTCGACATTCAGATGCAGGAAATGCGCCATTTGGACTTTATGCGTCTAAAGAGACCTTGGTGTTAGCTAAGTGGGCTTAGCGGGCCAATTGAAGAGGTGCAGCACTTTATGTGGTCTCTGATGGCATGCGGGACATGCTTTATCTTTGCTGACTTAATTTTCTCCAACTTTTGTTAAATACCAACAAACCTTATCTAATTAGCTTGTGAACTAATTCACTATTTCTAAATAAAAACAACAAATGATCATTACAAAACGAAACCCCAAAATACGTTCCGGACGTTGCCATCAATTCGCGCCCAATACGCATTGAGGCGACTTCATCATCCAGAACTCAGCTGAGCCAGACACACACGAGTCTGCCGAGGTAGTGTCCCCTCCTCTGGTGAAATCTTCCCCTAGAATTACATTCTAGCTATAGCTATTTACTGTCAATGCGACTTCATCAGCGTAAATGTTGTTCAGACCTGTCTGGTAGTAGATGGTCTAGAGGTTCTCTCTTGTAGCGCTGGGCCTCTTTTTAGATCATGAAGGTCACACCTTATTTGCCTGGGCGGAGACACCCTGTCCATGAGATGGTGGTCATTTAGATGACTACAGGGAATACATCCAAGTAGATACTGCTTAGGTACCAAGAAATTATGTCTACGCATAAGGAGACACCCTGAATCTTCTTTCACTGCGTAAAACTTACGTTCGCTGACAACACCCCGCGCCTCAATGTTGTTGTTGTTGTAACAACAATATATTGTGTTTTGAAGTCCTGTTCGTATATAGGGGATACAAAATGAGAACAATAATTATAAATCTAAATCTTCACCGATAGCTCAAAAAAAAAGATCGGTCCTGGATCGGGTGTATAGTCTGAATCTCTAACAGCAGGCACAACTATTGCGGCGACGCACGTTTTTACGTGTGTAAGAACAACGGACTTTATTTCTGAGATGAGTTCTTTGCCTAGTACAAGACGGGAAAGAGATTTTGCGAGATTAAACAAGTAAAATATACACGTTGTTCTTTAATGAAATGTTAAGGGTAGAAGTCGGACAATCTGCCATGTCAGTGAGAATAAAAACTATATCGTGCACAACTCTTTGATTTGAAAGAACGTCCCCGTTTGTTCCTTAACAGAATGTGAGTGAGTTCCCGGATTGGGCAACTTCCATCGAAGAACCGTTTCAGAGATTCCGTAAGTTTGGATACTTCTTGGTTAATCTCTTCTGGTCCTTTGGGGGTGCCGATGGGCTCTAGGTTGGGCTTAAGTTTACTAAGGAGCGTTGCCCAGTTGGTTTTTATTTGTTCCTAAACTGTTTTGGGTTAGGAGGCGGTCTTGAATGGGTAAACCTTGTGTAGTGGTGGTCAAAGATGCAATGCGTGTCTGAGACAGGCCATCCCTGAACGTCGCCTAGCACTGTTTCGGAAAAAATTGTTATATCGGGTGATCAATGTAGAAGTATTTTGTTTAAATAAAAAAAAAGTAAAAAAAATACAGATCAAGTATGGACTGAATTGTTCATTTGTAAGCACATTTTATGCCATTTATTTTTTGAATATAATTTCAATTAATTGTTGGCCGCAACTACGCCTCAGGGTGTCCATTCTGAGGGCCAATTTTGGATTTGGAGTTTTAGCTGGTTTGTCAGCATAGCCTTAGTACATTACGTAGCCCCCAAAAAAAAGTCTAAAGGTGTGATACGAGTATCACACGATCTAGGCGGCCAAATCACCAGTTCGAAACGTGAAATTAGCTGCTCATTGACGTGACCTCTCAATAGATCCATTGGTTGAACAGCTGTATGGCAAGTGGCACTGTCCTGTTGAAACCAAATGTCGTCAAGACTACGGGCTTCTATTTCAGGTGGCAAAAAGTCCGATATCATGGCGCGATAGCGAGCACCATTCACGGTTAAGGTCCGGCCATCAACATTTTTGAAAAAATATAGACCGATGATTCCACTATCCCATAATCCGCACAAACCGTGGTATTCTCTGGGTATAATGGCGCCTCTTGAACCTCTTCTTTTTGCTCTTCAACCCAAATGCGCCAACTTTGTTTAATGACGTTGCCGTTGAGCTAGAAATGGGCCTCATCACTGAACAAATTTTTTGCTGATAAACGTTTTTTACCGAGCGCTCTTTTTTATAATACAGTTTTACAATTTGGGGAAATTATTGCGGTGTAAGGTTTCCATGATGAAATGACAAAAAAAATTTAACAAAACTCACACGTAATTTGAGAAAAGAAACTTATTCAAAAAAATACCTCTAGATTGATCACCAGGTTGATGACCTCTTTCCTAATTCTGTAAACAAATGTTGCGTTATTACCAGAACTAAGTGTTAATAGATCGTTAGCATTCAGGAAATCTTAAAGGGCCAGCCCTTGTTTGCGTCCTTACCTTACCAATCGTTCTAGTTCAGACGTGGGCGGTAGTGTCGGGGACCGAAGCCAAGTACATGGAATTATCACCCACCTCAGGACCTATGAATCTCCGTTTGACAACTCTGGGGAGAAGAGATGACATAAATTACGTTGACAAAGAATGCAAGCTATTGAGCGAGAACCAGTGTTTGCGTCGAAAAGTTGGTAGTTCGGGTTGTTCATACTCGATACCCTGTCCTTTATGGTCCAGGATTCGCGCATGAGAGCAACATGTACTTTACCTTTATTAATTAACTCCATCAGTGTTAATGCCGCCGTACTGTTCCAATGGAGATTAATTTGAACGACTGAGATCATTTGGAGTTTGTCAGTTCTAACACCCCCTCCTTCTTTAGCTCGGACTTTTCACATCGTATCTTTGACCCGTGTTAGCTTAGGAGCTGGCTTTCTACGATATTGCATGTCTGTCTGCCGATAGGTATCCATACGGATTTTTATGTAAACGGCGGCTGTGATGGAATAAATCGTTCCTTCTGGCTAAGCAAGGCTGGCGATTGAAGGCTAGGCAATACTCTGCTTTACCATTTAAAAGGAAGAAGAAATCCTGCATAAAGATATTAAACTTGTAAAATGGGTCTAGACGCACCCTTAAACAAATGCAACTACTGATAACGGACCTTGTCGAGCCTGTGCAGTCTTCAAAATGAAGGGCTCAATCTAGAGGAATTTTTTTTTTCAAAATAAAAAAATTCAAAAACTCAAATCAAGTCTTTATTGTTTATTCGAAAAGGCATTGTATGCCACTTTTTTTTTAGTAACGGTTCCTTTTAATGTTGGTCGCAACTACGCCTCAGAGTGTCCATTCGGAGGGTCCAATTTTGGATGACTCGTTCGAACATTTCGACCGGTGTGGCGAAATACTCGAAAACCGTGGTTTCGCGGTGTAAGTCTTTCCATGGTGAAATGGCAAACAATACTGAAAAGAAAAAAATAAGTTTGACCCAACTTTCAATAGCGAAAAACGCTATTGAAAAAAAAACCTCTAGATTAATCACCTGTTACAAATTTAAAAAAATATTGACCTATGATTCCACCAGCTCATTAACCGCACCAAAACGAGGTTTTTGCGGTGTAAGTCTTTCCATGATGAAATGGCAAACAATACTGAAAAGAAAAAAATATAATGTTTAACACAACTCCTGCGTAATTTGCGAAAAAATATCTCTAGATTGATTACCCCATCCTTAAAATTTATACATAGCATTTAATTCTGAAAGAAAATAACAGAATGGGTTCAAAATATGTTTTATATCTATTAAATTTTGTATAGCCTGATTAGTTGTTTTTCTCAAAACATTTGGAAATAAAATCATTCAGACCTCAGCTGGATAAAAATTATATTCTGGGAATTGCGTTTAGTTATGATCATTTGTGGTTATTATTTAAAACGAGTGAATTACTCCACAAGCTAATTTGATCAGGGTTTGCTGTTGTTTGTATATGGTAGGGGGAAAGTAAATCAGCGAAGTTAATTAATATTCGTTCTGTCAAAAAATACACTTTCTTTACTGCTGGGTACTTACAATACGTTAACATTCCATTGACGCTCATCTAGGGAAGCTCCTATTCTAAAAATCGATTTCTTTGGACTGGTTTTGGACTGCCCGAAAAATGTCGTCAAACAACAAAAATCTTAGGTCTGCTAACAATAAACAAAATAATTTAAAAATTTCAAGACGTTGGGGAAAACAAATGAAACAAATTGTTTTTTATTCATTTGTAAACTAGCCAACGTAGTTTGTCTATAATTAATATCCAAATTTGTCTATTTGGACATATAGAACTTCTTAAATTATGGGTCATGCTTAGTTAGGTTGACTAATAATTTAAAAAGTGTTTAGCCAACATAGCGATATTTAATAAAAATGAAATATTTTAAGGCTTTTTTTGAGGTGTACTCTAACTTTGCTTAGTTTGTTAATTGTTAACGGAGCTTAGCGATTTTATATAAAACTCAATTTTGTTTTTAACAAATTACAAAAGTGACTTAACAATATTTAGTATATATTATTAATATAAACAAGAAAATGCAATAATATTATTTCCAAATCTTTACACAAACACCTTAAATATACTACTTCCCTCGCGTTGCATATTCAGTCTATCTCTATTTCTCTCTCTTTCGCTATTTCTATTGACAAAAATATCAATTATGGTTGCAACATTTAATCATTTATGAATCCTTCGTGTACCTTAACATTACCAATAATTGTTCGTTAACTATACAAATTTCTTACTGATATTTTCAAATATCCTACCAATTATTTGTTAAATTAAACACCGATAGTATTAACAAAAGAAAAAAAGCTCGTATCCTTTTTAATCGAACGTTGAATGTTTGTGACAATTTAAAAACAAACACACAAATGTTCATACGATTGAATTAAAGAAATCGCTTTAGATTAGTATTAATCGTTTGAAACCAAAGAAATATTTATAACTCGTCGTCTAGTCCAATTTTTGTTTATTTCTTTGATATAAACACAATATTGCATCTTTAATCAAACTATAATATAATCGAGTTTTGAGAAGTTGTATTGAATTGTTAGCTAAATTACTTAATTTTTTTGATTTTATTTTAAATTTTTTTATATTCCATTTATCGAAATGTATAATTCCTTATTAATCGTAGGTATGTTGTATACATGACCAATTATTAGTAAAAAACGATTAAAAAAATGCTGTTAGGGATGACGTTAAGTAAAGAAATCATATTTGAATATTTCAGGATGCTTTAATAACAATTTGCTTAGTATTTAAAAGTAAAATAGTAATATAACTGGTTTTAATCCTGGGCCCTTGTACAAAACTTAATCATTTTCCGCTAGGAGGATAATTTTCCTGCACCTGTATTTGTATATATTTCATATTCTTCTCGAATATGATAATCTCAATACATTTTTTAACCGATTTAAATAGTTCTTGGGGTGTGGGATGTTATTGGATTATCTATACATACATGAAAAATCCGTGTGTTAGTTTCAGGAACTATTTTTGCAGTGTTTGAAGAATTAGTCAATTGTTTTGGATTTCTAAAGCGTTGCAAGAAAAACTTCTTTCGACCCTACCTAATGCCTCATTGACATATACAGGGTGGGCAAATTTACATTTTAAATTTGAATCGACTTGAAAACCAGTACCGATATTTTTTTTAAATTTCTGGTTTTATTGGAAAGGTTGAACTTTGTCATTTAATAATGGAACACCCTGCGTTTTCGCTTCTCCCAATGGGCGGAAGAATGTCTGGCAGAAGGTGAAGAATTTTACCAAAAAATCGTTTTTTTCATTTTCATCTCGGTGGCTATGTCAATAAGCAAAATTGCCGGACATGGGGTTCAGAGAACCTACACGTGACTATTGAGAAGCCAAATCTTCCACAAAGAGTCACTGTTTGGTGTAGATTTGGGTTGGCAGCATCATTGGGCCATTTTTCTTCGAAAATGAGCAAGGAGCCACAGCTGCCGCGCCATGCACAATGAATTTTTGTTTCCAAAAATTTAACAGAATGACATGTCACACATCCAACGAAACCATCGATATTTTACGCAATAAAAAGCCGAAATTGAGATGACAATTGGCCACCTCGGAGCTGTAAGTTGAGGCCTTTGAATTATTTTCTGTGGAGAGCCATTAAGGATAAATGTTACGCAAGGCATCCACAGACAATTGAAGCGTTGAAACATGAAGTCGAAGTTGCCATTAAAAAGATTCGACCCGAAACAATCGAAAATGTACTAAAAAAATAGGCTTAATTGGATGAGGTGCTGCCGAGCCAATTGTGTGGTAGTCATATGAATGTGATTGTGTTCCATTATTAAATGACAAAGTTTAACCTTTCCAATAAAACCAGAATTTTGAAAAAAATATCAGTACTTCTTACAGCCGATAAAAATTTAAAATGTCTTCTCCTCTGGTGAAATCTCCATGGGATATTCCACTAGCACTACATTCACGCTACAGCTGCTGCTTTGACTTCATTAGCGTGAATTTTGTTCAGACTTGCTGATAGTTTCGACGATCTAAAGGTTCTCTCTTGTACCGCCGGATATCTTTCTCCAGATCATGAAAATCGTACCTGTTGTTGTTATTGTAACAACAATATATTTATTTTGAAATCCTGTTCGTCTATGGGGGATCTACTTCGATATCCAGGTGGAGGAAACGCGCAATTCGAACTGGGTGCGTCCACAGAGACCTGAGCGTCATCTGTGTGGGCTTGGCCGGACAATTGAAGAGGCGCAGCACGTCATGTGGTCCCTAATGGCAGGCGAGACAGATGTCCGGAACGTTAGCATCAATTCGTGCCCAATAAGAATTGAGGCGACTGCACCATCCAGATCTCAGCTGAGCTAGAAACACGTGCGTCTGCCAAGGTAGAATCTTTTCTCTGGTGGAATCTGTTTGGTATGTTCCCCTAGCACTACATTCATGCTATAGCGGCTGCTTTGACTTCATCGGCGTGAATGTTGTTCAGGCCTGCCTGATAATTTCGATGCTCTAAAGGTTCTCTCTTGTACCTTTCTCTCTCTAGATCATGGAGATCATACCAGATCTGCCCGGGTGGAGGCATCCTGTCCAAGAGATGGTTGTTAGGATGACTACTACGAAAAAGCCCCTAGCAGGATTTGCTTCTACAGCAAGAAGTTGTGTCTGTGTACGGTAAGGACCTTCGTCTCCTCATGTGGATGGTACTCAGAGGACATAAGAAGACACCCTGTTAACGTTCTGAGAGCGGTATTCTTTCTGGCAAGTCTGAATTATTTTCCACTGCGTCGTACTCACGTTCGCCGTCGACACGGGTGCTTCGTAGTTCGCTACAGACCGACCAATCGTTTTGTAAGAGGTTAACAAGGTTTCATGGTCGGCTCCTGAAGTATTGCCGGCAAGATACTTGAGGACCTTGTTCCTATTTTTGAGTTTATCGCAGATAGCTGTAGCATGTATAGAGAAAACAAGGATTTTGGAGTAGTTGTTAGTCGGAATGTTGACGTCATCGACTTTAACATTGAGCGACAACCGCACCTCTGCGGTCCATGCAGTAAACAGTGTGGCTGATGATTTGGAGGCGGATTTGCTTGCACATGTCATCCACTTTAGGTCTTGACGGCAGAATTTTACAAAATTTGTCATTCTGTTTGCAACACCATATTAATATTGATCGGATACCCTACTAAGTATATATATTCTTGATCGTCTTAAATTTCAAAGACGATCTAGCCACGTCCGTTCGAATATATGTTGAAAGCACGATAGCGGTGCGATAAGCCTATGATCCTGAAATTAAGCATGATGATGGCTTATGGTCATAAGCTGTATGGGATTGTAAATGGGCAAAGGGTGGCCCCGGGAAAAAAATCCTTTTAAGAAACTCTAAGGTATCTTGGTAAAAAGTACACTTTTTGAGTATTTGCTCAACAAACCATAATTTTGTATGGACAGACAATGGTTAAAAAGAGTACTGTTAGTATGTACGCAATAAATACCTTAAAATAGGCATGGCTGCTAAACTTTTTGGTCAGTGTGGCCCAAAGAACGTCCCAAATGCTCAAAACGGGCGATTAATAGTCATGTGCACATATGAATACTCAAATTAAAGCAAGTTTTACTACCGATAAAAATTTATAGTAGTTTCGATTTTCGGCTGAGATTAGGGACGGGCGTATGGGCCGAAAGGGCAATTGCGTATTTACTTGTTTTATATTTTATTTAAATATCAACCGAAAAAAATTTCAACAAGTAATAAGCCGCTATTGCAACGGAATTTTCACTGCGTATAATTTACAGCCTTCAGATTTGAAAATAATTCTCCATTCGTTCCTTAATGGAATGTTAAGGGGAAGCCGTAAATAGAGTCTTTCCTTAATAGTTTTCTTTTTCTTTAAGGTTTGGTCAAGGTATTTTTAATCCATATTTACACCTTTCTATAGAGTTTTTGGGTTTCAATTTACTACCTTGTGTCTACAATTGAAAAGAACAGGATTAGTCTTCTATAACATACTTGAAGCCAACATCCCTTGTCTAATTTCGATAGCTCTTTGGCAGGTCTGTGTTTACCTGCTTAAGTTGCATATAAGAACTTGTGTCAAGGTTCGATGCACACAATTCGGATTAATAGTCTTCTATTGTCGTAAAGGCAAAATAGCCCAAAGAACATTACCAGAGACTTTCCTCACACTGTAGGCATTCAAAAGTCTTGATTCGATTACAAATTTACAAATTAACCATCTTTTATTTGGGCTACTATAATCTCAACTCAAAAGTCTTACATTCCGCGAAGTACTCCTCCATAAATATCAAATATGATTTCTGAAACAGAATAGTATTCAATGAAAAGTATTTGCTACACTCAAAAACGAACAGATAAAAAGAATAATTTTTCAATAATAATTGTAATCACGGCCACTCAAGTGTGCACACAATTAAAAACGACATGCAAAAATAAATTAATAAATAATAAAAGAGAAGAAAAATCTCTAGTTATCATTAATTATATATATAAAATATAAACGTATTATTAAACAAAAAGCTATAGTTAAATTTTGAAAAGGAATTCAGCAACAAATTACATAAAAAAAATACAAACATACATGCATACAATGGCATTAAATATAACAACAAGAAATAAATGAATCTAATACATCATACTTGCATATATTTCTCAATACATGTATAAATAGACAAATATATATATACATTGAAAAAAAAGAATAAAAAAGTAAATAATCGCAAATGAATTGCAAAAACAATAAATACATAATATGTAATTGACAAATGTGACAAAGGGGTAGTTTGATTCTCCATACTTCCGGTTCATTACATCCACCGGCATTTAGGGTTAATATTTAGGGTTGCCCTACACCAAACTTTGATATTGTGCTGTAGGCAACCTCCACTGGTGGTCTTGCTCTCTTCAACTGAAAGGATTTACCTATCATTTGTGTGCTTTAAATCATTAGTTTGCTAGAAAATATCATTAGTTGTTATTTGTTTTATTTGCATAATTTGTTTGTAATTTTATTTGAAAATTCTTTAATTCAATAGTTTTTAATTTATAATTTTTGATTTTATTTTTCTTTTTCTTTTCTTTGATTGTTTTGTGTAATGAAAACTCGATAATGTAGGCTCCCATTATACCACCACCCCTACCAACGATACCCTATAAATCTGCCGCAAATTCCAATAAATCAAAGACTTCCACCACATCGTCGTCGTCGACCTCATCATCCACCACAAATCTTTCATTGTTTGAGAACTTTACACTGACACCACCCACGCCTACGGTCACGGTAGCCAACACTTCATCGGCATCAACAGCATTAGGCTTCAATATGTCATCAAAATCTGTAGAGGATTCACTCTCAGATATTTTCAAAAACGCTAACATCATCACCACCACCACTACCACCTCCAACACCTTCTCCACTGACACTGATACCGACACCCATGCAAACACCTCAGCAACATCGGCGACTGTCACCACAAGTAGCAATAATCATTTAACACGTTCCACTACACCAACGCAGCTGGCTGCAACAAGTGTTTTTGATGCCTTCTCCACCACCACAACAACAACAACATCAAACGCTACTAAAAACAACAACAACAATGGCAACACATTGGGTGTTGCGGACGCTTATAGTACCATAAAGTCGACATCTTCGATTATAAGCGGACCAACCGACTTTAAAGATGATCCCTTCAAAGACTATCGCTATGAAGATCCCTTCAATATTAAAGATCCCTTTGCCGACGATGACGATGAAGACGTTGGCTTTTCCACAGATCCGGAGAAAGTATTCAAGGATGACTTAAGTTCAGATGGTAAGTAGAGAAGTTTTCAGTTCCGTTTAAGTTACCAAAGACGTTTTTGGAACAACTACAAATATTCTGCTCGGATTTTTATACCTTAAATTCAAATTTACTCTTAATCGATATGTTCTTCAAGAGTGGAAAGGGACAAAGAACTATTGTGCTGTTGTTAATAAAATATGATTTCTTACAATTAAATTGCATGTTTGGAGGGGCCCGCAGTGACTTGGGTACTTATATGGATTTTTACATTCTCGGTTTAACCTCAAAGAGACTAGAATTCAACTTGCTTCGATCTCGTCGGTTGATTTTGAAAGATTATACCAAGATGTTTCAAATCTTCTTGGACTTAGCTTTCACGATTTTGAGGTAAATAAAAAAATTGCAGTGTCTTTTTCGGCTCAGTTAGTCTGACGGTTAGAAAAAAATCCTTTAAAGGAACATTTGTGTCCCCAAACCGCGTTGTACATTTGTGTGGGGGCTTTATATAGTATGAAGAAATCTAATCGTTTGCGAGCTCGGTTTTGTCGCATCTACAGAGTTGAGCGCGGTAATTTGCTTATTTGGGAATGAAATAAAAAAATTATGAACCTTAGAAAAATATATTTTATATTTTAGTTACATTGAACAGGAAGGGAATTTTTAAATTACATGGTTTTAAGAAGTGTATCTGACAAATGTCGACCTTCGCTCTCCACAAACTGCTGCATACGTTTTCTGAAGTTTTCATGAACTCTAACAAGCAGGTCGACTGGTGTTCTGCCAATTTCAGCATCAATATTGTTAATTACGTCTTCCAGGGTGTTGGGACGGTTGATATATACCTTCGACTTCAGATAACCCCAAAGGAAAAAATAGCATGGGGCTAAGTCTGGCGAGCACGGCACGGCTAGTTCACATCACCCCTCAAAGAAATAAGCCGTCCAGGAAACATTTGCTTCAAACAATTTATGGTAACCCTCGCTGTGTGTGTAGTGTCACCATCCTGTTGGAACCATGTATCCTCTAATTGCATTAACTCAAGAGCCGGCTGAACAAAATCCTGTATCATAGTCAAGTACCGTTCGGAGTTCACAGTTACGGCAAGACGGTTATCCTGGAAAAAGTAAGGGCCAATGATGCCTAGTCGGGACATGGTGCACCACACTGCATGCAGAGGTTTCTGGTAAAGTTCTCTGGGGTTTGTTTCACTCCAGTACCGCATTTTTTGAGTACACACCCACGTGGGGTAACAGCGAATTGTAAACAAAAAGCACGCTGCACAGCAATGATCGAGTGCGCATTTGAAAAATACGCTTTAACACAAAATGACCTCTCCTCACGTGTCCAATGCATGTAGGCAACAGAAAGGCAAACGAATACAAATCTCCGGTCAGCCACTATAAACCAAGCACTCTAACCATTCTCTTCGGCCAACAGTGCCGCCACAGCCTGCCGTGCAAAAAAGCAAATTACCGCGCTCAACCCTTTATAAATTTACGCCATAATCTAAATTTTTTTAAAATACAGGGTTAGCGATTTAATATTTTAAATTTGAATTGACTGTAAAATACTGATAATTTTTTAAAATTCTGGTTTTATTGGAAAGGTTGATCTTTCTTATTTAATAATCGAACACCATCCGATGCGTTTTCGCTTCGCCCAATGGGCCGAAGATTGACACATTTTATCGAAAAGTCTTGTTTTCAGCCCACCCTATTTTACTAAATGTACTTGTCGGTACAACATGGATCGATCCAGTCGATTGTTTTTTTTACCGATTTGTATCCTTTGTGTAACGTTATGCAACAAACCTAGATCCATTGAAATCTGATGAAATTAGGGGGGGGGGGGCTATATGAAGACTTAAACCGATCTGTTTAATATTTAACTATGTTTATCCTGTGTGTGAAATAACGCTTTATCAGAATATTAAGATCGATTAGACGAAAGTTATACTATATCGATCTTTATAATCCGTTATAGGTCTATTCTACTACCTTCAGGGACTCATAAACAAATACACAGTAGGATTATATACTTATGAATAAAAGTCGACTTCTCGACTAAAGAAGTGCCAACGTTTGACAAAGTTTTTTTCGATACTTTTCCAATAACTCTGCTTCCATTGATCGCCATTTGATCAGGGTTTGTTTTACGGCAAACAGACGATGTCTTCAGATAGTCCGTCAATTGTATTGAAACACAATTGCCATCATTATGGCCTCTTTTGCGCCTAGTGCTTACAATCTTATCAAGGAACCCCGATATGTAATCCTCTTCGTTGGCCTTGAAACCCACAGCCCACTGGATGACCAGTTATGTTAGTTATAATATACACTAATGTCACACTGTCATTTGTGTGGGAGATACTAGATGTGGCGGGCTAGGAATACCATTATCTGTCACCAAAGTTAACTTTATAACTATGATCTTAAGTATTGATATTGAGTTAGATCGTATTAGTAGCATTAAAGAGGTTTGGAGAATAAAAAGCTGGGCGGAATGGTGCATTTGTAAGGGAGGAACCAGAATGGGGCGTGTCAATCACTTTGTTGATATGCAAGTACAAAGCCGATCTAAAAATGTTACGAAGCTCACCATTTAAGCGAATTGCATGCACTAGGTTATGTAGGTTCTAACCTGCAATGGAACTGGGGCATTTGTGTGAGAGGGGGCGTGGCAAGGAATCCACTTTTTGTCATCAAGTTGACTTATATCTCTGTTCTTAAGTATTGATTTTGGGTTAGATCGTATGAATGCCACTAAAATATGTCAAGAATACCAAAAATGGCGGCCTTGATTACCGAACTTGTCTTGCAAAAGATCGACGCCCATTAGCCGTCACCGGTCAAAAACGAAAATGGTTTATCATGACTCTGTAGCGCTCAATGAAATGGCGGTATTTTTAAAGATAATTGTATCAATAATGCTACATTTTAAAAGTCCGTACCAAACTGTCACTCTCTGAGGATGCACTGACATCTCGACAGTTAGGTGCGGGTTTTCCGAAACACCAAGATGCGGCAGGTTGCTTGCTAACATACATAGCCCCCGAGATGATAATGCGCTTCGTTATTTTCATCGTACCATCAAATCACAACAACAGGAATAGGGTCTGCAATTCTTTGGCCAGGGATGTCACTAAGAAGTTGTAAAATTGGAAACTTAGCATACAATGTCTCTTTTGAAATAAACGGTCTATATGAGTCGTCTCAGCCGCCTAAAAGTGGCTTTCCTGGTTTTTACCAATCAAAAACTTCAAAATGTTAACGATGTATTGGCACGATCATGTAAGGGGATTTGTTCAACTGGAAAATATTTAATTTAAATTGATTGCCTTTTTCTTTGAAATATGAATGTGTTAGAAAAGTTGCACTGTACCTTTAAATTGTTATTATAAAAATTCAGAGAACCTGGAAATCGGTACCAGATGTATCAAGTATTAACATCAACCTCATAAATTAGTCTTTCAAAATTTTTCGTAATTCAGTTCCTTGCATTCGTTTACTATCGATTCTGAGAAAGTATGACTTTTTTACTACACAGGAGTAAAAATCTGGTCAGAAGGAATATATACTTGTTCCAAAACCGTCTTTTTTTATGAAATCTAAAAATCTATATGAACATTTCAAACCGACTGACGCAACTATAGTTTTCTAAAAAAAAACCCTCCACATTCTATACCCCGATCTTTTTCAAATCATACATACACATGTAACTAACACCCATTTCATTGTGACATTTTGCTTTTAATTTTAGATGAAAAAAACAAATCGAACAATAACAATATTACTCAGGATTCTATACAAACAACATTGACAAGCTCATCAACAGCTTCTTCTAACGCGTTCAGCACCGCTAAATCCCATTCGACACTAAGCAGTGATTTCCTTAATCGATTCGAATCATTCAATTTGACTACCAATCCCAGTCCAGTGCCATCACATCATTCGAGTTCATCAAGTGCTTTCACCGGCATGGGTGCCATGGACAATGCCACCAAATCGAAAAGTAACACACCCATACCAACGACCACATCAAATTCATCCAATCTTTTTGATAATTTTGCGGACTTCGATGCGTCCTCCACGAAATCGTCTACCTCCACAATGGAATCGAATAAGAAAACAACAACAACATCGAATAATAATAGGACATTGTCGTCCGTCAACAATCCCGATCAATTTTTCGATGCATTCAATGATAACTTCGATACGAATTCAATTAAAAGTTTCGATTCGAATAGTAATCAAAAGAAATCCACCGGAAAATCGACTACATCTCTGGATGCATTTGACGATGCCTTTTCAGCAACTGAAACGAAGTCGTCACGTCAATCGCCTTTCGATGCTTTTGGCGGCATTGGCGGTGGAACTGAACAAATTGCGGCCGCCGCCATGTTTGATGCTTTCAACGACAACAATTTCGAAGATGATTTCTTTAAGAACTCCAATCTAACGTCGAACTCAACATTGAAGGAGACAAATTTGGGCAAAGGGAAGCTACAAAATAAATCGCCGATATCGTTTGACGATGCCAAGGATGACTTTGCTAAATTCGATGCTTTTTCTAGCGATAATTTCATGAACAATAATACCAATCTAAACAATAACCAAAAATATCCATTGCCATCAACAACGTCGTCGTCATCATCAGCATTCTCACTATCAGGGTCGAAGAAGAGAAGTGACAATTTAATAAAAGTACAAAATCAAACACTACTAACGTCTGTACCGAATACAGAAAAAGCTGCATTGGCCGAAAATGGTGCTAAACAACCGGAGAAATTCGTGGCGGACTATTCAAAGCCCGAAACATTCGATGATGATCTACTGGAGGCCCTTAAGCGTAGCATGATTGATCAGTAGTCAGTGTAGAGGAGCGGCTCAACATTCGGGGCTTCATAATGCTGTACATTTCTTTGGTTTTTCTAAAAGAAACCGAAAAGAAGGTATTCACATTACAAAATGGATGAGCAAGAAAATATACTTCAAAGTACACAGAGATATTTATTATATATTTACAATGCGGAAGGAGTGAGTAGAGTTTTCTTTTTTAAATTTGGTGCCTTATTTGGCTTAAGTTATGTTTGTGTCGAAAAAATGTAAACGTGGGTCTGAATGAAAATTTATAACTGGAGATTAGTAAAATTCAACATTTCCTGCCAAGTCATTCCATAATTTTGTAATTGCATTTTGCCTTATAGATCGGCAGGAAAATGTGCGGTTATCGATCATTCTCTCATTTTACTGTGCGGAAGGAGTGAGTAGAGTTTTCTTTTTTAAATTTGGTGCCTTATTTGGCTTAAGTTATGTTTGTGTCGAAAAAATGTAAACGTGGGTCTGAATGAAAATGTATAACTGGAGATAAGTAAAATTCAACATTTCCTGCCAGGTCATTCCATAATTTTGTAATTGCATTTTGCCTTATAGATCGGCAGGAAAATGTGCGGTTATCGATCATTCTTTCATTTTACTGGCTTTCGCATGCAATAATATTATCTTGCTAGTCAATGACCCTATTATTTCTCACATAACTGGTGAAAAATCGACCTTTTTCATATAGCCCCCTTTTAAAAGATCCCTTCAAATTTATGGCTTTGTCGCAGTAGAAGTCATAATATTAAATTAGATCTTTCTTAAATTTTGTACCGAAGCGAAGAGCCGTCTGTCTGTATACTACTGTGTTGTAGGTTGTCATATAGTCAGCCCTGTCCGACTGGGGATTTTTATAAACCTGCTTTGAAATAGACTTTGACTTTGCTTTCATCTTTCGTTTGGATAGCAGTTGGCCATTAAGGGAAATAACTACTGGATAAGAAAACGTTCTTAACACCGGTGCATTAAGAGAGATTTTTTTAATTGTGCCAACAGTTACAATAACTTGGTCATCACCCTTTTTGAAACCTGCGCAATATCTTTTTCTGTTTGAGCCCCGTTATGTTCCCAACTTATTTGTTTGGCTTCATGTTTGTTTTTGTGTTATATCAGGTATTCAAATGATGGCTTAATATAGAAAGGGTGTAACTTGATTTTTCGTTACCATAAAGAAGAATGTAATAATTTTACAAACTGGAAAAACTACAAACAAAAAACAAATTGTAATGTCATTTTCACTGAAAAAGCCAAATTTTAAAAACTGGAAAAACTACAAACATAAAACAAATTGTAATGTCATTCACTGAAAAAACCAAATCAATTACACTTTGAACATTTTTGTTTGTTTTTCTTTTAGAAAAAAATTCGCAGTTGAACATTTTTTTCAAAAGAATTTTTAGTTAGCCATCATTATTCTTCATCGTTTTATTCACTTACCTTGTCACGTGAAAAGTGTTAATTAAAAAAAATGTGGCAAAATGTTTTTTTTAGTAAACTTTATTTGTTCTTCTTTAAGGTCTAAGCACACTGAAGTTTTTTTATCACGCTGAGTTTTACTTTTCTTCCGGTATTCAGAAAATCAATTAAATATATGTTGAACATTTAGAAAAAAATAATTTAACTGGATTGCCGGCAGAGAAAAGGTCTGCCTTACAGTGATTGTATGTTTTGGACACTTCTTTCTATGGTTTAGAGACTACCGGAAATTATAAACACGAGGCGTGAGAAAAAAAGATTTGCTATGCAAGAGACTTTATGTAGATTTTTTTTAAAAAAAAAAATCCAGTTGCTTAATTAAGTGTGTGGCAGCAATCTATATATTTCAAAATCAATTTTTGTTAATACGAAACAATTTAAAAAGATGGAGCATTTAAAAAAAGTATAGCAATTTTCCTACATAAATCACAATATTAAGTTTGGAAGTTACTTTTCACATGGAAACCAAGAGAGAGATATTGTTCTTCTGCATTACAAGTGATCGACAAATATACTCCAACTCTCCACTCCTTTCGCATTGAACTGTCAGTTAAGAGATATATAAAAATACTTATTGATGGTCTATAATTTTTACTTAAAACTTAAACGTATCGTATGTATTTTGTATATTTGATTTATTTATGATATTATTTTTTTTTTGTTTGTTTTAGAATGAATGAAATCTCTTAAGAAGAAGTCTAACTTTGTTTTGCTTAATTTCGCTTTGTTGCTTGTTCAAATAATTCCAGACTATACATTTGAATGCTATATAGTGGCGTACATATGTTTACTTTTATATACTGTACATTATGTGTATCCGATATGATGGATGCTATAAATATTTATAATTTTTTTATATTTAATTCCATTATATATTTGTATAATGACCGGCGACTTATCGCAAAACTCTCTAAGGTAGTCAAACATGCAAAGCGAAAGGAAAGAATGTACCCTTATCCTTAGCGTCAAGGATTGAAATGAATTCATATTATATACAAATATATTTTTTTACTTGTTTATTTTATTTTTTTTATTTTATTGTTATGAACTCAATGTATTATTTACGATATTATTCAATATACACCACTTATTTAAAACTTATATAATAATAATAAATAATAAAAACAACTACAAAAATCACAGTCATATAAATAATACGTTTGTTTTAATGAATAAATAAATACTAAGACTCAAACATAAATAGTGCCAGTAAAGGATAAGCGAAGTCTCAATTTGTTTGCGATGCACAGTGACAAACAGCGTTACCGTTGTGCGACTAAAGTGGCAATTTGACCCTTTTCGGAAGCCATGCGACTTTTGCTGCTCTTTTTTATAAAACCCCATTTTTGCCACTTTTTTAAATTTTTGCTACTTTCCACAACTCGAAATGTGTGAATTGCTTTAAAAGATACGCGTATTTCTATTTGTGGGGTTAAAGGTTGCTCCGGGGTAAAAAGTACCATAATTTATTTGGTTATAACCTGGCGCTTATGCTAGGCATTATGGGTACCACGACTGCCGGTTCTATGTACCGGATTGACCCGAAACTCTTCGGCCAGGGGCAGTCACCTCAACAATATATGTTTTTAGTTCGTCCATTTTTTCGTCGTGGGAGCAGCACTTCCCGGAATGCCTGCTCCGAATACTACTGGTCCGAGCCGGGATCGAACAAAACCCCGGACCTTGGATCTGCTCGGTTTGTCAGAACCGAATACACCATCGTGCTACGTCTGTAAGGTGTAATCGTTGCATGGAGTGGGTGCACTTCAGGAGCTGTTCAGGTCTGAACCACATCAGGGAGTATAGCGAAGCAGACTTTGTTGCCTCATGCTGTATCAACGAAGTTAGCAGTGGGTCTCTGGATTTGGTGTTATCATCGTCGTCTGCATTTTCGACGTCGTCGTCATCATCTAACTACGAGACTCCCCCGCAGTCGCCCTCGCAACAGCATCAACACATACAGCATCTTACACCACAGATTGCTGTTGCCACTCCTGACAGTGCATCAATCTTGCAATTTAATTGTAATGGCCTACGCAACAAAATCAGTGAGGTCATAGAATTTATGAATCGGAGAAACATCATGGTCGCCGCGATCCAAGAAACTAAGCTGAATGCCACCTGCAGCCTGCACAGTTGTGACGGATACAACGTGCTACGTAAGGATCGCACCAGAAGTGGAGGTGGGGGACTTGCTTTCCTGTTACACCATTCTGTGCAGTACAGACCTATTTCGCCTGAGCTTGACTCTAGAGACCCATACATGGAATGTATGGGGGTAGCAGTCAAGTCTGGAACTGCCGAAATAGAGCTGTACAACGTATACATCCCGCCGGTTGGTAGCTGTGCCCCGCGTTATCTGCCAAACATTAGCAATTTGCTACAAGGCAATAACCGCTTGGTCCTAGGAGACTTTAATGCTCACCACGAACTGTGGCATTCTCTCCTAGACAACGACCAGAGGGGCATAGCTTTGGCAGAGCAAATTGATAGCTCTACGTTCTGCACAGTGAATGAGGACGCCCCCACGCGGATTATGGGCGATTGCCATAGCTCGCCAGACATCACTTTGGCATCGCCTGGCCTGATCAACGACGTCACCTGGCAACCCGTCATCTCACTAGGATCGGACCACCTTCCCATAATTCTCTCCATTAATAGACCACCCGATTTCATAACCTCTGAACGCCGTACGTTTCTCAATCAAAAAAAGGCTGATTGGGAGGCCTTCAGAGAAGCCACCAACCGCAGCTTTAATAATCTAGCTATTCCGTCGGACGTTCGGGTAGCCGAGAAAAAGTTCCGGGCCATCATCAACGCAGCAGCCGCTCGCCATATCCCTGCTGGTCGAATACCCGAAGTACGACCAAACTTCCCAGCAGAGGCAGCGGGACTCGCAGACGAGCGTGATGACATTCGTCGCTCCAACCCTACTGACCCTAGAATTAGGGATCTCAACTCCGAGATCAGTAGGTTGGTCAACGAATATAAGCGGAACAAATGGCTAGACCACTTAAAGCAGTGCAACTTGAGTTCCGGAATTGGTAAGTTGTGGACAACGGTCAAATCACTCTCTAACCCTGTAAGGAAGGCTGATCGGACAGCTGTCACGTTCGGTGATAGAACAGTGACAGATCCGAAGCGGTGCGCGTGTTATTTTAACCGGCTTTTTATTGAGCACCCAGAGAGTGATAAGGCGAAAAGGAGAGTATTGCGTCGTATCCGCGCTCTCCGAGTCGAAGAGGCACCACCACAATTTACCGTTGGCGAAGTTGCCCATGTCATCCGCAGCGCAAAGTCATCAAAGGCGCTGGGTCCGGACGGAATCTCAATGCTGATGTTAAAGCACTTGGATACTCCGGGAGTAGAGTACATGACCAAAGTGCTCAATCTGTCGCTAGCCACTCACGAAGTTCCCGATGCCTGGAAAATGGGCAGAGTGGTCCCGCTACTGAAGCCAAGCAAAGACGCAAGTAAAGGAGATTCGTACAGGCCGATCTCCATGCTTTCTCCAGTAGCAAAGACGCTTGAAGCACTGCTCCTCCCCAGCCTGATCGAACACTTTCTTAGTGCTGATCTTCAGCATGGATTCCGCAAGCAGCACAGCACAACAACGCGCGTGGTTCTGGCGCAGCTGAGATCCGGATGGTGCAGCCGCCTCAATTCTTACTGGGCACGAATTGATGCTAACGTTCCGGACATCTGTCCCGCCTGCCATCAGGGACCACATGATGTACTGCACCTCTTCAATTGTCCGGCCAAGCCCACTCAGCTGACCCCCAGGTCTCTGTGGACGCATCCAGTTCAAATGGCGCGTTTCCTTCACCTGGATATCGAAGCAGATCCCCCATAGACGAACAAGACTTCAAAATAAATATATTGTTGTTACAACAACAACAACAACATTATGGGTACTCGTAGTAGTGTGTCAGAGCATCTATACGTGCATTGTACACAGGCCGCAAGACAACCTCCAAACAGTCCCGCCGCACAGCTCTGAAACGCACTTATTACATCCAGTCTTGAGGAAATTTGGCACATTTTATTAGGATTGGTCAGTAACTGAAAATGCATCGTAGAATAGCCTGCACAACAGTGAGCTTGTAGGGTAAAAATGCCAACAATTCGGAACATTTGTAAAATGTATCAAGTAAGTCGTATATAAGCCGCGGTTTTCACGGTACTTTCGATACGCAAAATGTATCAAAAAAGTTCTATTGTATCATCTTTTGCAACCTTGATTTGGCTTGAGGTAAATCCATATGAAATTATCTTTAAAATCTGGATAAATTAAGAACACGGTTCATGACTTCAAGGAGCCCAAAAGCCTAGTTTTAGTTGGCTCACCTAAACATCCAGTAGAGCAGGGTATAATATAGTCTGCCATGCCCGAATTTTGATGTATTTATACCCTTCACGCAAGAGAATATACAATTTGTTGTTGTTGTAGCGGCAACTGTGTGCCAAGGTGACAGCCCTTGGCTGAAGAATTGCTTTTCGGGTCAATCCGGTCCATAGAATCGTCTGTCGTGGGATTGAATATTAAATTAATCGATTACAAAGCGGCAGTCGACACTCCAATAAAAGATAAATTATCGCAAACCAGGTCTGTGATTAGAGCACACAACTATCCTTTAAGTAAATTTAGGTTCAAATCCAGATAAGAACAACATACATGTTTTTTAGCGGTGAGTTTTTCTTCTCATTAAAGTCGGCAACGCTAGGAGTAAGCGTTCAATCTCGAAGCCAATTACAAACAGTTGCAGTTCAGAGCCGATAAAAAAAAACATCAGGGGAGTGTCAGTGTGATAAGAGAGATATTCAGTCCCTTCGGTTACTTAATAAGATATTGAGGGAGTGACATTTTTTTTATTTTAGATTTAAAATATTTTCTACGTTTAGACATCTCGAAAATAAGATAAAGGTGATGATGATCATCCAATGTATCCCATTCAAAATTATATTTAAAATATTACATTTATATATGCATTGCTTTTTGGCTAGATTAAAATTAATTTTGCGATGGTTAATCGAAACCGATTTTCAATTTTGCATTAGTAACAATCTTTCTCCGTTGGTGTCAACAATACGATATGTTCTTACGTATGTACATTAAACCAAGTATTTAATCTTGTCTGGAATTGTCTTTATATATTTGACCATTTGATCTCTAGCTGAATCTGTCCGTACCTTCGTAATATTGCGAATTATCATCATGTGAAGTAAACAAAGACAATAAACCAATTTCAGATAACACATGCCATACTGTATTTTCCGAAATTCAATTTCAAATAAATTCGATCGAAATTCAATATAAAACAGCACTTGTGGCAAAGGTTCTCAAGCAGTCGGTCAGTCTCTTTTCAAAAGGATTCGTTTAATTTGTTAAATTTAAAGAAAAAAAAGTAAGTACACATCGTTATAGCAATTCGTGTAGAATCCTGAAAAGTGAAGATCCTGAGTAAAAACAGGATGGATTCTGCAGTTCATTTCCCTGCAAATGGGAAATTTGTTTAAATTTGCAATAGTTTCTACCTTGTGCTAAAAGTGAAATTCAAAAGTATTCATTTCGATCGTCAGAAAATTTTAAAAGGAAACTTAAGTTTTCCGAGAGTGCAGAATAGCTTTGGATGGAGACTCCTATGGTCCTTGGATGAGTGCACAGTGCCTTAGTTTGCCCGCCTAGTTTTAGTTCAACTTAAATTTCGAAACTTGCTTTCGGGGAGTTCTTCTAAAATCCAAGATTATCGTTATTTCATTAAAAAACCAAACACTTATATATATTGTAGAGTATTTCATTTATGTGGGTGACCCGTCTGCCTTCACAGTAGCGCATGCATAGTGGCGATTTCTGCCCTAATATCACGAAGGGCTTGTCCGATATTCGCCTTCAAGGACCTGCATCGTTAATGGGTTGTGCGCATTCCACCGATTCTTTACGGCAGCCCACAAATTAAAGAATATCAGCATCGAAAGGTTTCTCCGAAGTGGCCAATTGACACCGCCGAGAAGGCTGATCACACAATCACCGATTTGGGCGCGCAAAAGATCGATTGTGGCGTGGGCTGTGTAGAATGGCTCTCCATGCTTCTGAATATTAAGGTCATCCAAACCTTGTCTCGCTTCCCGGCCACCAAAAATAGATTTTTAAGCTCTAAAGCGCTCACCTTTTACTTCAGTAGAATTTTCAGCAACATTTTCACAGAAAAATGGGCCGATGATGCCACCGCTCCAAACTGTTACTCTCCTTAGCTGCAGCAGCTTGCTGACACAGTCGCCAAGTTCAAAATAAGATTAGTCAGAAACAATGAGTTTTTGAGCAAAATTTAAGTTTTTTTAATGCCTAAACTGCGCATCAAATACGAGCTTTGCAAAATGTTACAATTTGTAGTCACCCGTTTATAACACTGCTGTGAAAAGTATCACCTTGTTCGGGAAACCACTTTTTTGTGAAAAAATATTTTCTGCAGTTTCTTTTCACCAACGTTTAGTTGATTAGGTTCGAGTGCTCGTAAGTTCCATCTGAAAAACTCAACCAATTACCAAGGAAGACATTTATATGTCCTGCACCACTCTGTGGAACAGGGTATTATATTTTAGTTGTATGGCAAGTGTTTGTAACTACCAAAAATGTTTAAGCGAGGCTGACATTTAAGACTGATTCTTCACTGATATGTATTTTGAGTTCTTTGGTTATTTGATTAACACCACGGTGTAGATTTCCTTAAAGTCGAGCTTTCACTTTCCGAACTATTTCAGCTTTTGACAATGCTGTCTGCATCATTTTAACGTTTTATGGTGCGATACACAATCGTTTTTTTCATTTTGAGCCTGCACAGCTCTCGAACCATAGATGGATGTGATTTTCCGGCCAAACATAACGCATTCACACAATTTCATTTCCAATAACTTTTGTTCTAAACTAAGATGTGAATGCTTTTGGGAGCTTGTCAATAAACAAACAACTGTCAATGGTATGAATTTGATATAGCTGGCATTATCGGCTTGCCATTATTGCCAACGTGAAGTTGGCAGCACTTCAATCGCCAACCATGTAAACAAAACACAGATCTTGGGTCGATTGTCCCTACAGTTAAGGTATATTGCCCGTTGGAGAAATTTCTGAAACAATTCCGTTGCTCTTTACAAACTTTAGAAATTGCAAGACTTAGCCTCGATTGATACTTAAAACTAAAGATATGACCGCTTAGCTGTCGAAGAAATATCCTATACTTATCTCAATTGTGGTATGCTATGGAAATTACTTTAAGCTAAGCATGGAAAATGCTGTCAAAGTCTGAATATTCCAAGGAGAGTGTCAAACCAAGTGCAGATCAGACAATGCCTACACTTGCATTACACTCCATCTTGGATCTATCCGTAAATTTTCTACGTTTATGTTTTGCTTGTCGACTTTGTATGCCCATTACTTCCTTCAACGGTCTCGTTTATAATGTTCCAGCATTTCCGTACCAGCATCGATCAATAATCCTGTGAAGATTTACCAAAACGGGAAATAAATAATCAATATGGACATATGGATACTCAAATTTTCTTAGAATCCAAACATGGACTTATTTTGTAGTTTTGGGACAAAATGTTCCAAAATCGTGCGCATGTGGGTACTCAAATTAAAGCCGGCTTTATTTAAAGAAGGGCTTTTATCAAAAATTATATTTTAAAAAAGATGGCCATCCCTTGTGGTCTGTTGCAGGTTATTTCCATCTGTCTAGGATTGTTGGCAACTCTCGGCTAATGGATAGACCTTTACACACTCTCAATCGAATGTATTCATTTAGAATGCTTTCCAGTTTTCTTATTGTTCCTATTTTCCAAATTTCATCTCTGATTTATACCTGTATATCCTTGCTCTTGACCATGTGTCCTTTCCAGTGTCTTATTTGTATAAAACCCTTTTAGATTCTTGAATATGTTTTCCGGTATTCCCGTAGGATAAGCCTCTGTATTCACTTGGAATCCTTTCCAGTTTCCCAAGTGGCTATTGGTATAAAATCTCTTTTAGAATTTTGTCTGTGTTTCCCAGTATTCATACAGGCTTGCTGGCTAAGGAAGAGGTTTCAAACACCCCCGTATGATAACTTTTTTGTTTGACATAACCTCAATTGAAAAAATAACAATATTAAATTTACACCTTCTACATTTCAGACAAGAAGCAATCGCCATGGTCAAGTTAGTTTTGTATATGCACCCTATTAGTGCTCCCTCAAGAGCTGTTGCCTGTCTGATTAAATGCCTGGACTTGGACGTTGAATGCAAGTAAGTAGACCATTTCCACCGGCTGGACGCACAACACAGAGGTCATTACAACGTCAAATCTTTAACTTTTCAGGATCATCGATATACTCAAGCGTGAAACTTTATCGCCTGAATTCATTAAAATCAATCCCAATCATACCGTACCTACTCTGGTCGATGGCGATGATATCATCTATGATTCGCATGCCATCTGCGCTTATCTGGTGTCGAAATATGGCAAGGATGACAAATTGTATCCCAAGGATCTGGTGAAACGTGCCCTGGTAGATGCTCGCTTGCATTTCGATTCTGGTGATTTGTTCGCTTTCGTTCGTTGCATGTATGCACCGGTCTTGTATCATGGAGCTACCGAATTGCTGAAGGAAGCTATTGTGGGTATCCAGGAATCCTACATAGTCATGGAAAGGTACTTAAAGGACACTCGATATCTTTGTGGCGATGACCTGACAATTGGCGATATCTGCTGTTTGTCTACCATTTCTGCGGTAGATGACTTTGTCCCTATTGACGGAAAGAAATGTCCCAAACTGACCGCCTGGTTGAAACGCATGACTGAGCTGCCCTGTTATACTGATGATGGCGCTGAGGCTTTAAAGAAACTTGTCCGTGAGAAACTAGCCGAAAATCGTTTAGCCAAATGAGTTAAATGAAGAGCGAGCCGTCAAGGGATTAAAACCCAATTAATATGTTCAATATCAATTACATGTAGAGAACAATACAAAAGTGCAATAAATCCACACGCAATGGTGTTTATTTTGATAGGGCCCGAGAATTCGCCGATAACGAGCAAATGAATTTGTGTAGGTTAGGTTTTTTGCAATAACCCTATTAGGCAAATAGTTGGCAACTCATTCTTCTTGTTTCTTCAGTCTAAAAGGCTACTATGATCTATTTAGACTGATAAAAAGTACAAGTTTTCCGGGTCATTTTCCCACAGGGACCTGAGATCCAGCTGAGTGGGTTTAGCTGGGCATCTAGACATGTGTAGTGTAGTCCCTGCTGACATCCGGAGACACGGAAAGGATACACTCCTGTCCATTTTGGACCAGTACGAATTGAGGCGGCATAACCATTCAGATGTCAACTGAGCCAATACCAAACTGGTTTGGAGTGGTTGCCTCCCCACTCTATGGACTACCTCTGGAGAATGGTCTATAAACACATCATTAACTCTGAAGTTGTTGAAATTTTCTGTCATTCTATCAGATTGAATGCCGGTCAGAAGCGCCTGATAGACCTTTTCATCTAGAGATTCCAGCTTGTAGCCCTGGGCCTCCCTCTGTAAATCATTAAGGACGCTCCTGACACGCCGGGTTGGGTGAACCCAATCTGTGAGGTGGTATGTCGGATGATCCCTAAAATTCCCATGTGTATACAAAGAAAATAAATGTTTCCAGATTACTTGCAATTTTGCTCAATGTTGCAAGACTACCAAACTAAATAGGTAACTAAGCTACCCAGTAAAAAATATATGAATTAATCCATATTCGAGCAATAAAGGAGTAATGACTTGTTCAGGCAATTGGAGTAATAAGCGAGCAATCGAACCCTTTTTATTTAGTTTTGCTTAAAATCGCTTAATACTCCAAATGGATCAACGACTTTTTGCTTTTGCGTGTGTTTTTTTTGTTTGACTTAACTGTTGTTTCATCATACTTTACTCCCTTTGTCCTCCTTTCCGAGATCAAAAGGAATACTCCTTTTATACTCCATAAGGAGCTCAAAAGGAGTGTTCGCTTTTGCGGACATGCAGTGTTAAAAAGAAGGCTCGAAGTTTTATGGAGTAATCCATTGCTCGCAAATAAGCGATCCAAGATTAATCTTTGGATGATCCTATTTTTACTGGGTAGTCCTCACGCTGCGGAACCTGGTAATCTTCCTAAATATTTGAATGAGCTGAATAACTGCAGGATTATGATCGAAAAAACATAAACCTTTTTAAAAAAATGAGCCGAAAATAATCATATGGGGTGTTCGACGCTTTCAAACACGTCGCGATTGGTTTTACGGTGGCCATCATCTAACACTTTCAGCCTAGCTATAAGTCTACCTATCAAATCATGCACTGTAATATAGGAAATTACAAATTAAAGCTTCCGAGTGAAAAAGGACTTACCTATCCTTCAAATGAACCTACCTATCCTTCAAATGAGAGTTACTGATTAGCGATTAGGCTTGTACACGCAGAAAAAAGTATGGTTGTGGTAACAATATTCGAAGAGCATCATAATATTGTTGGTTATATGGTTGTGGCACAGCAATATTATGATCATCACAACAATAGTATGATTCACACATAACCATACTATGATCCCCACAACAATATTATGGTTCTCGCAACAATAGAATTATTCACACACAACCATACTATGATCCCCACAACCATATTATTATTCACACTCAACCATTTTATGATCCCCACAACCATATTATTATTCACACTCAACCATAGTATGACCCTCACAACCATAGTATGACTTACACACAACCATAATATGATCCCCAAAATTTTTTGTTATTCAACAAAAGAGATTTTTTTAAGTTTTGTAAAAATACATTAAACTCTTAATAATAGGAGTGATTTATTTAAAAGTAAAAAAATCAGTTATACTAATCCGTAGTTTGTTTTAAAAAAAATTAATTTTCATATAAAAAGTACTATTGTTGCGTAAGATTCGTAAAAATAAAATTGTCAAATTAAAAAAAAATACCATTTTGCCGGAATAATTGCCGTTATTATATTATTGTTAACGTAAAACCAATGAAAACAATACTTTTGTCCCACCAACTATAATACTATTGTTACATTTCAACAATATTAATATTGCCGCGATCATACTATTGTCAAAATGAAACTCAAAAAAACAATACTTTTATTGCAGAGAACATACTATTGTTGCCGTGACCATATAGTAACCATATCTTTTCTCTGCGTGTACACTGAATCTGTATTTTCCTGATCGAGTGAAACGTGTAATATTGTGGATTTCTTATTCGAAATCCACTATCCATCTCCAAAAGAGATTGCTTTTTTTATTATAAGAATACGGATTATTTGGATTTGATTGCAGGCTTTCTATTATCTACCGACCGCCTGTCTGAGAGTTTATAATCTGAGATTGAGCTTACACACAGCTGTATGCCAGTGTTTCCA
The DNA here is from genome assembly GCA_963513945.1 of Hydrotaea diabolus. Lineage (NCBI taxonomy): Eukaryota > Metazoa > Arthropoda > Insecta > Diptera > Muscidae > Hydrotaea > Hydrotaea diabolus. The sequence goes on from OY740720.1 coordinate 78,796,252, forward strand.
ATCAAGTGGAACGTCTAGGATACAATTTGATTAAGGGGTTATGAAGAAGGTTTGTTGTAGTCCTAGTCTTCTATAAGTAGAGTAGGTGACCTGGAGGTGACCATTGAAGGTGACCTGGCTGGAAAATTGAAAAGGTACAGCACGTCATGTGGTCCGTGATGGCATAAAGGATAAACGTCCGGTACGTTACCATCGAATCGCGCGCAATACAATTTAAGATGACTGCTCTACTAGATCTAAGCTAAACCAGAACCAGAAAGCATCTTCTATTATAGTGAAATCGGGGGATGTTTCCCAAGCACTTCATTCCCGCTGTAGCTAGACATCATTTCCCAAGAACATCATTCACGCTGTATTCAGACAGTACCGCTGCGACTTCATCAGCGCGAATGTCGTTCAGACGTGTCTGATAGTTACGGTAATCTAGAGGTTATCTCTTGTAGCACTGGACCTCTTCCTCCAGATCATGAAGTTCATACCAGATCTACCTTGGCGGGGGCATTCTGACCTTAAGATGTTGGTGGGGATGAAAATTGCAGTTGCTAAGGCAAGCAGATGGCTAAGCAACAATGTGTGTCGGCGCATAGTGAGGACCTTTGTCTCCCCATGTACATTGACCTCTCAAGACCTGATTTACACTCTGTTAATGTTCTCAGGACTGCATTCTGGATGGTCTAAAATTTCTTCCATTGCGTCATACTCACGTTTGCCGTCCATTCCGGCGCTGCATAGTTCGCTTCAGACCGACTCATTGCCTTGTAAGAGGTCAACAATGTATCTTTGCCAGATCCCCAAATACTGCCGGCATGGGACTTGCGGAAGTTGTTTCTACGTTTTAACTTATCGCAGAAAGCTGTAGCAAGTGCGGGCCTCTGTACTTGCTACGAGGCAGAGGCCTGTCTAATGATTTTGGGGTAGTTGGTAGTCAGGATGCCGACGTCATCGACTTTCACGTTAAGTGACAACCACAGCTCTACTGGCGCCTACCTTCAGTTGCGGTCCCACTCTGCCCACGATCCATACATTGAGAGTAAGATGAGTCGCTAACGGCAGATGGAGCACTTTGTCTGGACCCAACGTCTTCGATGACTTGGCGCTGTGGATGACATTGGCAACATTGCGAATGGTAAACTGTGGTGATGCCTCTTCAACTCGGAGAGCGCGGATACAACGCAATAATCTTCATTTCGCCTTGTAGCGCACCTTTTTGGATCTGTTACTGTTCCGTCGCAGAACGTGTCGGCTGTCAGGTCATCATTTCTTTCAGTGTTAAAGAGCGGATAGACCTTAGTCCACAATTTACCAATTCCGGTAATGGTAAACTGTGGTTATGCCTCTTCAACTCGGAGAGCGCGGATACAACGCAATAATCTTCATTTCGCCTTGTAGCTATATTGGATCTTCATAAACAGTCGATTAAAATAACTCGCGCACCTTTTTGGATCTGTCACTGTTCCGTCGCCGAACGTGTCGGCTGTCAGATCATCATTTCTTTCAGTGTTAAAGAGCGGATAGACCGTAGTCCACAATTTACCAATTCCGGAAATGACGTTCCACTGCTTCTATTGATCCAGCCGTTTGCTCCGCTTACATTCGTGGACCAACCTCGAATCAGGGAACTCTATTCGAAGATCAGTAGGGTTGGAGCACGGGAAAATGGTCGTTTTCTCATACAAATCGGAGAAAAAATACTGAATTGTTTTATATATGGAAAACTAGCTCGAAAGCTACTAGTTTTGGCAGCCTAAGATTTAAGAGATGGTTGATTTTAAGGAACACAGACTGCAGAGATTTGAGTCTTTATTCCTTAAAATAAACCGTCGGTCACGTTTATAATCCATCATTCTTCCCACAACATACTCTAATTATGACTAAACCCTATCATTTACGACTAAAAGCGGCGTTCTATCCTCGCAGCTATGCTAGTATTAAACAACTCTTGAGACGCGTTGCAAAAATATTGTAGCGTAATCCGAAGATGTATGTAGTTCTAGTGCCAAGAGGAAGTTCCTCCCTTGCTCAGAAGAATGTGCAACGAACTCTAAACAAGCTATAAAACTGGGTAAAAATCTGTGGACTCAGATTGAATCTTTGGAAGACCGACCTAATTTCGTTTACACGCTGATATAAGTAAAAGAACTTCCGAAGACCCCTGAATGGTGTACAGTTGTGTCTCTCAACAAACGCCGAATACCTCGGTGTGGTTTTGGAACCCAAGTTGAACTGGAAGAGTAACACTAAAGAAAGATATAAGAGATGTGAATAGACTATGCGTGAAACATAAGGGATAAATGGGGGTCGTAAGCCAAAATAAGTGAACTGGATCTAAAGAGTCGTTGTAAGACCAATTCTAACGTATGGCTGCATAGTCTGGTGGGACACGATAAATAAGGGAAACATAAGCAAAACACTAGAAAAGATTTCAGACTTGCTGCTCCAGTTTTGACAGGAACAATTAAAACCAAGCCACAAGCAACCCTAGACATACTTCTGCACTTGGAACCAATTAAGGATTTGACACCTTGGACCTTGAGTAAGAGATTACTAAAAAAGGCAGGTTTCTATTCGCAGTCACTAACTGGATACTGAAGGTTGCTTAGAACGATAGGCATTTCTCGCAGGGTGATATCTTCATCTAAAGGGACGGACTACCTGTGGCCTGTTATTATCCTTACAAAAATGCTTACTATTCTAGAGCAGTCTGGGATTTAGGGAAATCACTTAACTTTAACTTAGTCTACACCGATGGGTTAAAGATGTAATTGGGGACAGGAGCAGGTTAAAAAATACAAGATTTAAAAATACGCGAGTATTTGCGTTTTACAGTTCGAGATACTAGCTACAGACATTTCTTTGACTGATGAACATGCGTAAAACATAGATATTTACATTTATGTGGATAGTCAGGCAGCTTTAAAGGCTATACAGTCCAAACTGGTTAAAAGGTGCAAAATGTTTATAATCATATGGACAAACCGAAATCTTAGACTCTGTAGCGTTTTCTTAAAAAAGTAAAGTCCAAGGAAACGATATCAGATAAACTGGTACGTCTTCAATTATCTAAGGAGGTCGCAGATGTTGACAACTTTGCAAAAGCTCCTATCAGTGGAATTAACGGGTTGTGAGAAACATGGATTCATACCATGGTTTACTTAGCATGGGCTAGGGGCGACCAATGTGGTTGAAACTATACAAGAAGGCGATATTGCCTTTATATCTCTAAAGATAAAGGGGGTTTATCATATTGGTGATTGATCTGGCGTAGCTCGATCATTCGTCGGTACAAATCTTTTAAGACTGTTATGTGGAACTTTTCGCCAAAGTCTTTTAAAAGTTGGGAATATCCTTGTAAAAAAGGTTCTTTTAAGAGCTTGCGAATGCCCCTGAAATTCAGGTTATCATCGAAAACAGATGATTGTATCTGCAGGAGAAATCCGGATCAAATTATGTACCGTTTACAGAGGTTTAGTTGGTACCTATATATTACTTAACAACGGGGAGAAGAATATATAAGTATTTCAGGGAACCTATGACCTATCTGGAACTGTCGATAAATTTGGCTTAAGAAGTTCTGTTCGAGGTTGTCAGCCACCTTTCTTCGGATACAGATATTTAACTGATTCGTTTTATTCTCCGTCGTTCTAGGTTATATATAAGTATAAGTAAGTACTATAGTTATTTCGAGAAATGCTGATACGATTTGCCATACCGCCTGGGATGACTTCTGTCAGAATGCTAATGGCTTCAGATTACTATGGGTGTAACTACATATACAAATTTCGAGCCACCTGGTCACCTGCTAATTTTGAAATTGTTCTTTAAGGTTAAACATTGGGGTATGACGCAGCAACCTGTGGTATAACAACGGTAAGAATAAATCTCTATACTACGGACTATGTCTTAGAAAAATTGTTTTCTATAATCCAAATTACGCTTTACTGCAACTTTACCGATTTAGTGAAAACAATGGAGTTAAGCTTATTGCCAACGCAAATGACGTGGCGATATTAACCAGTGGAAAGATTCCGATCATACTTAGAGACATCCTATAACGAGCTCTTCTCACTTTGGCTAAGCGAGCAGCCGAAAACAGTGTCGTTGTTAACACAACCAAAACCGAACTATTAATGTTTACCAGAAGATACAAGTTCCAAAATGTGGGACCTATTTCCTTGGGGGGTACTGAAATTTCCCTCACTGACAGTGCAAAATACCTCGATTTTATACTGGACAAGAAGTAGAATTTCAAACTCAACATCGAAGACAACGCGAAAAACGCCACAGTGGCAATAGAGCTCAAGTCTTGCATTGTTAACTGGATGTAAAGTACACTGAAGGCAGTGGTAAGACCGATAATGCTATATGTGGTTATCGTCTGGCGGAACGCACATAATTCAAGATACTAGATAGGGGGCAAAAAATGGCAGTCTGCTGTATTCCACACCCTCTAAAACACTAAATGTAATTTTACATTTGCTGCCCCTAGACATAATAGGGTAGGAAACTGTGGCAAACACATCGGTAAGATTGAGAGTGCTGTCACAATGGACGATGAACAGTTACGGTGTAATCCTGAAGATGATGCTTTACATCATAGGCATCGTTGAATACGCTCATACACCTTCACTGGACATTAACCTGCTGAACTCCGAGTAAAATTGTTGAATTTTATTATTCTTCTGGCAAGTCTATTAACTCAACTCAACGAAATTATAGTCGTCATTTTTATGTCAGAACATCAACCAGTAAAAACATGATTAGGAACTTAGTCTTCCGTTTTAAGAAACAGGGGTCGGTGTCAGGATCCTATGGTATTACATCAGCGTCAATTATACTCCACATCCAGATGTACTGTTTGGTGCGGTGTTATTGTTGATAAAATTATTGGTCCATAATTTTTGAAAACGAGGACGGTCAACCAGAAATTATAAACGGGCCTCTGTATAGGACTATGATTGAATTTTTTTTTGCGTCCGCAAGTTGAGAATAATCCAAGCATATGGTTCCAGCAGGTTAAAGCCACTGCGTATGCAGCAAGAGCCACAATGGAACTTCTTCGTAACCTTTTTGTAAAACATGATTAGGAACTTAGTCTTCCGTTTTAAGAAACAGGGGTCAGTGTCAGGATCCTAGGGTATTACATCAGCATCAATTATACCCCTCATCCAGATGTACTGTTTGGTGCGGTGTTAGTGTTGATAAAATTATTGGTCCATAATTTTTGAAAACGAGGACGGTCAACCAGAAATTATTAACGGGCCTCTGTATAGGACTATGATTGAAAATTTTTTGCGTCCGCAAGTTGAGAATAATCCAAACATATGGTTCCAGCAGGTTTGAGGCACTGCGTATACAGCAAGAGCCACAATGGAACTTCTTCGTAACCTTTTTGGTGAACCATTCAGTCTTATTTAGTCCACCCAGTATATTCTCCGTTAGTTAGGCTGCATTGAAATATCTGACGATGGTCTTTCTGAGCTCGACGTCATTCCGTAACTGCCGCAAATCTCTCCACGCAAAGAATAAACATGGTTACTACATGGTCACGGCAATAATAATATGTTCTCCGCAATAAAAGTATGTTCGTCGCAACCATAGCATTGTTAGCTGAATTTAGTTTTGACAATAGTATAATTGCTGCAATATTAATATTGTTGAAATGTAACAATAGTCAATAGTATTATTGCCAAATTTAAAAATTAAAATATGGTTATAGCAACAATACGAGTATAAATATGGTTGATGCGACAAAAGTGTTGTGTTGTGCGTTTCATGTTAACAATGATATGATTACGGCAATCATACTGTATGATTGTAATTTTTCTTCATTTAAATATGCAGAACAAATGTTATTGGTACGGATCTAATGCAATAATAGTACTTTTTATAGAAATTAAAATTTTTTAAATAAGCTACTTTGGCTTTGTTTAACTGAAATATTTTTAACAAAAACGCTTACGTTTATTTAAACTCATTTTTTCTATTTTGAAATAAATTACTCCTACTATTTTGAATTTAATGTATTTTTAAATAATTTTCATAATTCAAATCAATTGTTGACAACCTTAACCAATTCTAATAAATAATATTGGGGATCAAATCTATTGTCGACAACTTAAACAAATTCTAATAAATATAATTGTGTGTGATCATACTATGGTTGTAGGGATCATAACATGGTTGCGTGTGAATCATACTATTGCTGTGAGAATCATAATATGGTTGTATATGAAACATACTATGGTTGTGAGGATCATACTATGGTTGTGGAGATTATAGTATGGTTGAGTGTGAATCATACTATTGTTGTGAGGATCATAGTATGGTTGTATTTGAATCATAGTATTGTTGTGAGGATCATAATATTGTTGTACCACAACCATATACCCAACAATAGTATTATCCTCTTCGAATATTGTCACCACAACCATACTTTTTTCTGCGTGTTCACGATATGGCTCAGCAGTTTAACATTCGCCTTTTTTGGGAAGTGTAAAACAGATGAGTGAGCAAAACTCGGTACCACCTTACGGATCCATGAAAGCCTGATTCCGTAGGTATGCCGCTTGTAACCTGCAAACTCCTTTTGCGGCCGAGATCCTATTGAGTGGCTAATAACAATGTTCAGCAACAAAATACTTCTTTGGACGAAACCAACTGATTCTAATGATCTCGTGAATCCGAATGAGTGTCCGTTTCCATTACGTATAGTTTCGCAGTATCGTGGATCCGTTAGGTAGTACCGAGTTTTGCTAGCTCATCTGTTCTACACTTCCATGGTACGTTCGCTTCTGTGGCCCGCCACACAAAAATGGTGAATATTACCTGCTCGTTAAGAGATTTTCGATATCTCGAAAACTTTTTGCGATGGGGCAAAACTGACACTTAATTCGTATTCAGAAGATTGTTTTCAGTTTTCTCTAAAGGAGGGTTCAAAAGTTAATTTTTGCAGAACAGTATAATCCGGGGGTCCAGTCACAGGCTGCGTTCAACCCACACAAAAGTGGTCCCGACTGGATATGAAACTCCGTTGCACTGTGCTGAAGTTATCAAGACCTGACGTCTCACTAGTACAGGGTGGGCCAAAAGTTACCATGGGGTTTAACAATTTATAACTTTTTCGTTTATATATATTTTTTATTTGTTTTTTGAGATTATATATAAGTAAATAACACTTGGAAAATAAATGGAGAGATTTACAACCGAAAAAAGAACTAGAATTATAGAATTTTATTATTTAAATCAGCGCTCAATTATTTTAACGCAAAGTGATGAACTCATCTTTATTTGAATGAAGGTTCTGGGGTTCTGAAAATCCAAGAGCCATTCATCAACGACAATTGCAACCCATTAGTTGTGGAATCACATCTGGAAATATCATTGGGCCGTACTTCTTCGAGCATGAAGATGGAAGTGCTGTAACCGTAAATGGAGAGCGGTATGGGTTTATGATAGAAAATTGTTTACGTTCTGCTCTTAAAAACATACCTGAGATGTGGTTTCAGCAGGACGGAGCCACTGCCCAAGCTGCCCGAGACACAATGGCATTTTTAAGGCAAATTTTTGATGAGCGAATAATTTCCAGAAATTCGAAAATTATTTGGCCAGCGCGATAGCCAGATTTGTCAGCTCCCGCCTATTTTCTTTCTGGGGTTATTTGAAGGTGCAAGTGTATGTAAACAAGCCCGAGACAATTCTTCAACTCAAGGCCAACATTGTTGCAGAAATTCGAACGCTACAGCCACAAATTTTGAAAGATGTTATAGAAAATGCTCTAAAACGAGCCCATTATTTTTCATACTTAGTGTAAAAAAATTTTCATTTTGTATAATAAATTATCGGCGAAAAAGAAAAATTATAAACGAAAAAGTTATTAAAGTTTTTAACCCCATGGTAACTTTTGGCCCACCCTGTTGTATCTGTCTTGAAGGTACACTGTCTGATTGGAAGACATGCAGTGAAAGTCTCAATAATGCAGACGCTGTTAGGACAAGGTACGTAAGTTCGTAATTTTATATGGACACCTATCTGGACTGGCTGATACTGGCATTCGCCAACTCAAAACTTTTTAATGCACAGTGGTCAACGAGAGGGACTAGGGGTATCTCTGCTACTTTTCGTAATATAACAAGGCACTATTTAGTCTAAGTGATTCCACTCCTACAGACAGCCGCTCCTAATGAACCTAACATGTTAAAACCCAAATCGATCCATTCATGCCGTTTAATTCACAAGCAGGCATTTATTCTGTTAAAAAAATTCTAGAAACAAGAATTGTTTACTGTACGTTTTCGCTATAGCAATGGTACCATTTTAGATATTATTTTGTACCAAGTCGTCATTGTGATGTCATCACTGATTCTGATCTTCATTTATCAACACGAATGTGTGTAACCATAGACGTGAGCGAAAGCTGCATGCAGGAGCACTTAAGAACAAGTGCATAATGAGAAGCAAGCAAATGAAAGCTTATTTTGAGTACAGTGTTTTTGTTTGAAGTGAGTGATAGAGTTGCCAAGTCAGCACTGTAAAAGGGTGAAAAAGCACTTTGCGAAATAGAATCAATTTTCTATGCTTATTTCATTTTCATATTTGAAACCATATTCCTTAGGGCGGGTCGATTTGTAGGGAGGCAAAAAAATAGCTCAAGTGAAAATAAAAAAAGTCGAAACGACAATGACTGTGCAGTTGCGATAACCACTTCCACTCTTAGATAATTCATAAAAATACTTATAATTCTATATGTATTTTGATTTGTTGCGACAAATGTTTAATTTGAGTAGCCATATGTTTATTTGTACACTGCGTTTCATAACTATAGACGCATCTTTGATTCAGTTGGTATGTTATTGAAAAAAAATTTAGACCCATTAAGTTATCATACACAATAAAATGACCAAAAACACATTTTATTTTACAAAAATAATTCATTTACTCTATGGGTTTCGTTTAATTCTGCACTTTCAAAATTATTGATGTTTCATAACTATAGACGCACTTTTACAAAATTAGATAAATTTATTTTTAAAAACTTAAATAAAATAAATTAACATTAATTAATAATGGGTAGGACCTCCCATATTTTGAATAAGTTAAAAATTTTTATCCTTCATACTGTCTATAAAATTTGTTCGCCAATCTTCATTGATTGACCACCATTCAGCGATAACCACTTCTTCGAGGTCAAATACAGTTTGGTATTAGCGGTTTTTTGTATAGACACGATGGGCCAAGATTCCCCATATGTTCTCGACTAAGTTCTGGTCAGGAAAACAGTCCATAGTTTGAATATTTCTTGATTGCAACCATTCCTGAGAATGTAGACTTTTATGAACTAACGCGTTGTCCTGCTGAAAAATGAGCCCTTCATTGCTGCTGCTTTCCCAAAATGGCAATAATTTATTTTCCAAGACAATGCCAAATCAAGCATACCGTCACTACAAAATGCTCCCCAGACAAAAGATCCTTACAAATACTGCAAATGTTTAATTCAGTGGAAATTGAGTGACCTCGTTGCTTACAGCGCCACGTAAAAAACATAAGGAAAAATCGTCAATATTAGCGTTGACTCCCAGGAAAATATATGCTCCTCAAAACTGCAACACAAAACTTTAGGAATTGTTAACGTACTTATAGACTGTACTTATAGATCACCTCACTCAATTATGTAGGGAATGTCTAAAGGACACCCTTAATAAAAAGGTTCGTAGAAGTAAGCGCACTAATGCAATCAAACGCTTTTAAAAAGGCAGTAAATAAATTACCGAAATACGTGGCTCGAAATCTAGTCTTTTGATTAAGGAGACATTTCAGTCACAAAATGGTTAGGTCAAGTGTATATTTGTAAATAAGACTATACATACGCATACATAAAAACAAAAGACGTCATGGTTTGAAATACAAATTAATAAACAGTATAGTTCCATACATAGACTGCACGGCGAAACTTTGGACAGAAGTTATTGAGAAGGCAATAATCGCTTTAAGGACATTTTTAATTTAGCCATACACCTTCTATCTTTGCATTGGTTGAACGCGGACAGATTTATCAGCCAAATACACTTTTTTTAATCAAAATTAAGAAACAGTTAATGTAATACTGCTTGCTTATACTTAAAAATTGAAAGTACATAACATTTTAGGAATGTAAAAATCAGTGATAAATGTTGCCCTTTGCAAAGTGTTTAAAGAAAACTGGAAGAAACGCTTCCTGTGAAAACGATGATTAGACCTGCGGTGATTTGATAGAGGTTGCATTTTTGCAACTTAATGTAAAACTCAGTTGATCTTATACACCTGTACACAAAAGACTCGATTTAAAAACTATTAAACACTTAATTCAAATTTCTTTAAGTATAAACTTTATATATTGCGTCATACATATGATTACTCAGCCATTTCTAGATATTTTCAATTTCAAATCTAGCCATTTTTGAGCACAGCTTCGAAGCGAGAAATAGAGAAAAGTTGGCCGATATAATACAAAATCTTCAAAATATTTAGATAAACGATAATAAAATTAATGTAATTGCATTTTGATCACCAACAGTCGAAAATGAATAGGCTTAAAACAATCTAGTTTAGTAACATCTCTCGCACGGAGAGTCTCCCACGTTTCCGAGTTATGGGCCTCGAAAGTTCAGACATATAATTCATATATTGAGCTATATCTGTGCAACCTTTCCTTTATTATTAATTATTTGAAAAAATCGCGCGTTTTTTTAAAAAAAATTTTCGCCTGCGGCTCAATTTTCAATTTAAACCTCTCAATTTCAACATTTTATTTCTGTTTTCATGCATTTCTCAACGATTTTCATGTACTTCCTACCTCCGACATCAGCAACATTATCTAGTGTTACAAGCCGCAGATGATGGACTTTTGGGCAGAAATATTCCCCCTCTTTTGGTATTAAGCCTCAGTACCTTAAAATATTTACTGTTCGTGCAGGGATGGCCCCTCTATCTTCATCGCTGAACAATTATGTATTGCAATTCCCTACTGTTTTTTATATTCATTTTGCTACACTTTACGTTTCTAACGTGTTTTATAGAATGAAACTTTTCTCCGTTATTAAAAGAAGTGCTACCACAGCGTCCAATTTCGTTGACAAATGTTGCCATATTGTTAGAAAATGGCAAGATCGATACTTCCATAACGAAAAAAGATCTATGGACGTAAATTTTTTGTGAAAATTTTGTCTCGTAACTCGGAAAATATAAGTTGCCGCCGACTTTTTTCTTCTTTAAACTTATTTGTTTTTAATGCCCTACAGGGCCATATTTTTTGACAAACTTGATTTGTTCCCTAACCACAAGCCATCATCGTGTAGCTTATTTCGTTTGACCGCACGAGCATCTCCTTTAAATTAAAACGAGATCAATAATGTAAAGGGGTTCGATCAATATATCAAGTTGTTGCAAACGGAATGACAAATCGAAAATACCCTCCAACCTATGATGGAGGGTATGAATTGCCTCAACATTTACAATTGCTATCAAAGATCTGCAAACAGTTAAAGAGTGAATTAAGCACCTAAAACCGACTTAAACACTCGAACTGGCAACACTGGCAGCAGATAAGCAAAAGCTTAACGTTTTACACACAAACACACGCGATTATGAGTGGCAAGCAGGCTACAACGACGATACACAATAGATACAGATGCTCGCTCCCGCACTCGCTAGCATGCTCACTCATTCACTTTAAAATTTCAGTTATCAAGCAACACTCGCAACCAAAGGTAATATCTGTCGCACCAAAGACCGGTCGCTCGCCTGATCACAGTTGAAAGAGTGAAAAAACACCAACAAAAAGTGCAAAAGTAGTAAGTAAAAAACAAAATAAAAACGCTCTTAATTCGATAATAACAGCAAATGGTGTACACTGAGTAGAACATATTTACATGCATCTATTGCAATAATTTACATACACACGGCATATGTGATAAAAGTGAAATGAGTTGGGGGAAAACAATAGAGAATGTTTGCGAAGGGGGTGACAGCAAATAAAAACAACTACAACCTTAATAAGTGAACTAAAGAAAAAGAATCTGAACAAAACAAAAAACAGAGTAGTGGGGAGATGAACTCTATTTATAGTTTTGAAGTTCCCTACTCGCAAGTGCACACTACATCATGTGCACATGGATTGCATACATACAAGTATGTATGTACGTGCATGTTCGCATGAACGAATTATAAAGTGTATAATGATTTTAAACACCAACATCAGAATTAATAACAACAAATGACTACTACTATCACAATAGCAACAACAGCCCCAATGATGTGTGTATAAGTGAACACTAACAACAACAATAGCTGTGATGGATTACATACAGCGGCACACGGAAAGAGTACAGAGTGCAAGTGTGTTTGTAAGTTATACAGTGCCGGACTTAAGTATATGCACACTTGATGGTCAGATAAAAATAAAAATTATGGGCTTAACAAACAGAAATGTTTAAATTCATACATTTGTTAAAAGAATACGACTATTAGCTATGAAATTCAACTAACATTCTAAAATATTTCGTCAGGGTAAGCGATTTAACATTTTAAATTTGAACCAGCTTTAAAAAGAGTACTGATCATTTTTTTAAATTTCTGCTTTTATTGGAAAGGTTGAACTTTGTCATTTAATAATGGAACACAATATCATTTATGAATGTATATGACTACCACAACTGGCTCGGCGGTACCTCATTTATCAACCGAATTTTACAGTACCTTTCGATTGTTTCGGATCGAATCTCTTCAATGGTAACCTTAGCTTTTATGTTCCAACTCTTTAATTGTCTTTGGATGCCTTAATAAAATAATCCAAATGGCTCAAATCACAGCTCCGTAATATATGGGTCAGCTTTAAATTTCAGTGGCGAGCCATTGCGTGTTGCACTTTTCAATTTTGATGGCTTTTTTTGGCGCGAAGAGCAAAGCGACTTCGTTTAAAATTTCGAAACGGTAACGTTCGCTCGCTTTCTAAGCAACAAACAGCTGATTTCGTAAATACTCGTACTAACAAGCAACAAGACATTTGGAATCGGATCGTTAGAAATATATGGGTATCTTTAGAAAGCTTATGAAAATGCCAAACGGTATATAAATTGTATGGATCCTTTAACCTATTGTAGGCTGGGGTGTCATTTTATATATTTTTGACCTAAAATTCTGTGAAAAATAATTCAAAACTCGGAAAATTGTTCGTTTTACTTGCTACTAGTTTTATCCAGCACTTTAAGCTTTTATTTGGGACTTTGTTTTGGAATTGAACCCTTTAAAAGCCGGAAATATTGGCATTTTACATTTCACAAAAAATATACATAGACCTTTTTCCGATATGGAATTTTCGATCTTGCCATTTTCTAATAATATGGCAACAACGAAATTCCACGCTGTGTTAGCATTTCTTTTAGTAACGGAGAAAAGTTTTATTCTAGAAAACTCGTTAGATACGTTAAGTGTGGTAAAATTAATAAAAAAGCAGTTGGGAATTGAGAAGATTGTTCAGCGATGAAGATTGAGGGACCATCCCTGACCGAACACTAAATATTTAAGGGACTGGGGCTTAATACCAAAAGGGGGTTTGGTGCAAATTTGGTATCCGTGATTTAAATAGATTTAAGCCAAAAAACGTGTATGTATGTATTGCTAAAAAAGGTTAACCAAGTTAAATCTGTTTGTTGTGCCTATACTTAAGTCCGGCACTGTACTTTTTACCACTTCAACCGGCATTAAAAATTCATTAAGTTTTTCTCTTCTTATTTTGCTTTGGTCTTGTTTTCCTTTGTTTACTATTCTTTCAATTTATGGAAAAGTTTTAAAAATAAACAATATTTTACACTACTGTGAGCGGTAATAGTCGGCCGTGGATGTGCCCTTTTTAGAGTGTATACTGTATAGTCTGTTGTCGTTGCCTAATTAGAGGCAAGTTACCCTGCTGGCGTACCCTGCTCTAATCTTTCTAACGGAGTATTTTGACTGACTAATAGATTTGTTCGTTATCAAATACAAAATCCTGTCATTCAAACCTTATCGTTTCACGAGAAGTTCTTAGTGGTGGTCCTTAACGCAACACAGAGCATTGAGTTGTGGCTAATTTACTTCACCTGTCGCAAAATGTAAGGCATGCTCTAGGGGTGTTAATCCAAAGATGATAATATGGCTGTACAAATCCGTTTTAAGACCAATTCTTATCTATGGAGCTTTGTTATGGTAGGTATCGACCAAGGAATCAAAGATCAGTCTTTACTTGTTCGCAAATTTTAAAGAAGTTCTAAATGAATCTATTCTTAAAGTTAGTTTTTGCTATCAATTTAAGTCCCAAACTAATCCAAGATTTCCACAATGTAATAATCGAAATATATTTTAGAATGCGACACTAGCTACAATTTATAACCGAATTTAATAGAATTTCCATTAATTAAAAAATAACTTGGCAACAAAGAATTCAATTGCTCCCATCAAATGGTCTTTAAAAAGATCGGAACTGCTTTCCAAATTTCTCAACCACATACAATTTTGGAGAAAATTTTTATTTCGAGTTATCTCAATATATAAATATTTCACAGACTTTGTTTGTTTAAGACATCACTGCATCCAAACTGGGTGAATCGAGTAAATGAAATATCATGCATTCTTACCGTACAATGGGATACAATAGAATATATAAGTAGAAATAATAGGTTCAGCAGAAAGCATGGTACGAGGGCTGCTATATATATTTCTGGCCTAATAATGAAAATGCGAATATTTACCATCAAAAATGGTTTTATTGTTTTTCAAAGTATTCTCCAGCATCATTTATACACTTTTGCATGCGCTCAAACCAATTGTCGAAGCGCTTTTTCCACTTCGACTGAGACACCTCCAAAACATGGTTTTTGAACGCTTCTACAGCATCTTCTGGCGACGAAAATCGTTGACCATGCATTTTTTTTTCTTGATGTGCGGAAATAAAGAAAGTCATTGGGTGCCAAGTCAGGGCTGTACGGCGGATGACCCATCGATTCGAAGTTTTGGCCGGTCAAAAAGGCGCTGTTTTGAGCCGATTATGAGAGCTCGCATTGTCATGGTGCACAATGATTCGTCTTCTCATGTTCTTTTTTCGAATTTCTCCGAAGACTTCAGGCAAACTAATTGTGCAGTCCCACTCAGAATTGACCGTCCTAAGTTGCTCAAGCGGAACAGTCGCCACATGACCAGTTTTGCCCAAGAAAAAGGCGACCATTTGCTTCGAAGAGCTTCTTCCACGAACAACTTTCGTTGGATTTGGCTCGTCTTCGAAGACCATACGGTCGATTGCTGTTTTGTTTCGGGCTCATACGCATAGATCCATGATTCGTCACCTGTGACGATCTTATAAACATCTTTTGAAGCACCGCGAGAACAAACCTTTTTTACGGCCAGGTGTTCATGCAATATCGAATGTATGCTGCTGGAAGAAATGCCCAAGGATGCCTCTATCTCACGGTATGTCACTTGACGATCATGCATTATCAGTTTACGCGCGACATCAATGTTCTCTGCATAGCATAACGGCCGTTTTCGAACGAAGTTCACGACCCCCGTCTTTGAACGATAGTCGGCCACGATTGAATTCATTAAACCAGTTTTGCACACTGCTATATGATGATGCTTCATCACCATACAAAGATTTAAGTGCATCGATGCACTCTTGTGATAATCCGAAAGTGTCGAAAGTTGTGAAAAATGGACGCACGTAAATGTTTACGAGTTAATTCCATTTTTTTGCCAAATTGATTTTTTCAAGTCACTGTAAACAACACAAATGATGGTCGTACGTCAAAGCGTTCTGAGTACGATTATTTTAAAAAATGTCAAACTTTCCAATGGAAATGCCTGATGGCGCGAGGCAACACTTAGTGTTGCCTTGGCAAGAAATATATATAGCAACCCTTTTATTATAAAATAATCATATTACATCGTACGTCTGTTAAGCAGATGCAATTTAGCAGAAATTCGAGTTCTGTTTGAAAACTGGTAACTGTTTGATGTTTAAAATAGGCTAAATGGGTCCAGGTACTATATTCATTCATTCATTCATTCATTTATTGATATTTAAAAAGTAACCGAGCGTTTAGGCCTTATATAGTTACAAAATTACTTCAGATTTGTTTAAAATATACAAAAAAAACTTAAAGTAATATTAAACAATTTAATATAAATAAGTATTAATTTAAGTGTACGTTTAAATAAAAAAAAGTTTTGATATCCCAAATTACGCAAAAGCGGTATTCATGAAAGACCTGTGGTTTTGAAAGTTAAATAAAATTATTCTTAAGCTGGAATAGCTCTTTTGTTGCAAACGTCTTCAGTACCAGAAAGATTGGATACCTCTGAAAATGTTTAAGATTTAATTGCAGATAGCCTAAAACGGATTTGTGTCTACGACAAGACCATTTATAAGAGTCCAAAATTTTCTGAGATGTTCATGCTGCTAAACAGTGCAATTAAAGTCCCTATTTAAATACACTCATTATTTACTGGCGAAATTGATAGTTATTATTACTTTTTCTAATAAAGAGTGTTTTTACGTCTTGCAAATTAACAGTTATTGTTTTTTCCGGCCTGGAACCCTGCTTTCCCGTAAAACGAGAAAGTCCGGTAAATTACTCTACACATATTGTCACATGCGCATTCCAGCTGAAATCAAGATCTGAAACCTTATCTGTCTACAGACTATCGAAAACCTCATCTTAGCTTCGGCCGACTACGAATATATATTCCCACCTAGAGCGGAATAGAAACGAGTAGGTATTCTTTCCGACTACTACGTAAAAGTTTCCACCGATGGATCTAATATTAATTGCGGCATCGGCTCGGAATTTGTCTCTAGTTACAGGGGCGGTAAACCAAGCATAAAAGTGGGAAGTTTCCCTTTAGAGGCTAAAGGTCCCTCGGTTAAAAGTAGACTTTTTTTGGAGTATTTTCATAGGTTAACGAATAAATGCTTTTATTGGGACTTTATACATCAAATAAGAGCATAGTTGTTGGACGTTTAGATCTTGTGCATTGTCAAAATGAACGATCAATAGTTATGGATACTCCAATTAAAGCCTAAGTTGCGATGGAGCGTATATAGAGTTTGGCCTGGCCGAATTTGACGTTTTTACCTGTTTTTTTACAAAAAGAAATATCCGCTCTATTTC
Organism: Hydrotaea diabolus; assembly: GCA_963513945.1. Classification (NCBI taxonomy): domain Eukaryota; kingdom Metazoa; phylum Arthropoda; class Insecta; order Diptera; family Muscidae; genus Hydrotaea; species Hydrotaea diabolus. The sequence continues at coordinate 78,813,423 of OY740720.1, forward strand.
TGAGGAGCAGATGCACAAGAAGAACATGTACGTAACCATGGCAACAATTGAACGGGTAGCCGAACGTAACATCAATATTTAGTTACTGGCGATATCAGCCATTATTCAAAAATACTGATAAGAAGCCAATGGTCTGTCTCATGGTATTGATTTTAACCTGCATGTCATTGGACATAAAAAATAAGAACAAATAACTATTAAGACAATCAAATTGATATAAGTTCTTTTTTGTATGAAATATTCCATACAAAATGATAAGGCTATTTATTGCCCAGCAAAAGACGACAAGTTATTCCTTTTTTATCGTCTCTTAATAACATCCAAAAGTGACCTTAAATCTGAAAGTTAAGCGCTGTCGACTATTTTATACCCTAAACCACTCCGAACAACTGTTTGGAATTTGGTCGAGGTCGATCTTTGTTACTTTTAGCACGGAAGGGATATATTTCATAAGGGTTATGTGAAAATATTTACTGATATGGTACAATTTTACCTGAATAATAATGGGTCGCACATAACGACCTTGATTGAAAATTTGACCGGTAGAGCGGCAGGGCCTCAACTTGGAGGTCTATATTAAAAGATGAAAAAATATAGTAAAATAAACAAAACCGGATGTAAACTGTATAGAATGACAGTACCTGAAATTGAGAGTTTCCATTGCAGAAGTACTACAGGAAAAAAAACTAATTCAATACGAAATTTGAACACAATCGGATTCAATTTGTGACTTCTAGTGCGTTAGAACCTCAAATCGGAAGCGACCTTTGTGAAGTTGCTATGAAATCATAGAGCGGTATGGTCATTCCTGGGTACACCTCTTGCTTGGAATAATAAAGACTGTCAGGTCCGGTGGCCTTGGGAGGCAGCGGAAAGTGGAAATTCTAAATATTAATTAGTTTCGGAGTTTTCGTTGGAACTCTGCCTGGCTATATGTGTAGTTGCTCCATCTTGCTTGTTTCGGACACGGCGCAGTTCTGAGTAAAAAAACTCCTTCATCATCTTTAAATAACGATCTCCATTGACAGCTACTGTTTCACAGGAGCATTTAGGAGCATTTGTGGATTAGATTCACTCCATATACGACAATTTTTTTTCTTTACATTGCCGTTGAGATCAAAATGGGCCTTATCAGACAGGAACAAAAAAAATTTCAAGCTGTTGTCTTCTTTGGATTTGTACGGAAACAAATTTAAATCATCATAAATTATTCGTTGTAATGACCGTCTGCTAACTGCAATTTTTCTCCGAGAAGTTTCGAGTCGAAACGCTTGTACTTACCTGAATTGTATATGCTACAGCAGAGATGTTATCTTGAACACGAGTATAGACATCTCGACAGTACGGGCTTCGTGCAATGTTTCCAGATTCGACAAATATGTTTACCAGCCTCATAATGTTTCATCTACTCGATGGAGTTTCGGCAAAATCCCGCCTTAATTCCCTTTCGACGGAATTGCAGGACTGCAAGCATGGTACCCCTGCACTATCACTCCTATGACAGCCGGTTCTATGGACCGAATTGACCCGAAGAGCAATCTTCGGCCAACAACAACCGCTGCATCCTATTTTCGGTATCCCAAGCATTCATTTAAAATTTTAATTTAAATAAAATAAAATCAAATAATAAGTTAAATCCTTTTTTTCGTGCGCCATTATAAATCTCCTACGACCCACTGCGCTAAAGATCAAGAATTAGAATGGAACTTGAAAATGTAGATCTATATAGTCCCATTTAACGAGGCTCGATTCTTTGCAAAATTTGCCCAAAATCGGCTCTATTATGTGGCTTCTTGAGTTGTTATTTCTTACTAGGAAACACTTTTGAATTATACGAGTATCAGCATTTCCTACTCCTTATCCATACATTTAAGTACTCAGGTGATTTTCTTGCTCTTGGGACACCCTTTATTTGATGCATATAAGGTAACTATCGTTTGGAACTGGCAATGTGTTTGAGTTTGAAGTTTTTAGGTATCCTAAACGACAGACGGAGTTTCGTAATCTTTACGACAATCAATAATACAGAAAACAGAATTAGTGGAAATGATATTGTGCCTTGGACAGTGCTCTCTCCGCACGGTTCGAAGATTATAGGCAAAGGGTAATTCTCATTAAATTGTATGAGACTACTGTCATTTTCTTTGAGGCCGAAATAAACGCTGCAAATGACCCCTTGGCGGGCTTAGAAACAGCTGTACCATAGCTAATATAGGGTGATCCATCTAGAGGTATTTTTCAGAACAAAAAAAATATAAAAATTCAAATCAAGTGTGGAATCTTTATTGGTAATTTGAAAGGACATTTTATGGCATTTATTTATTAAATATTATTTCCTTCAAATGTTGGCCGCAACTACGCCCTCAGGGTTTCCATTCTGAGAGTCCAATTTTGGATGACTTGTTCGAGCATTTTGACCGGTAAGGCTTCCGAAACCTGCATCGTAGCTGGTTTGTCAGGATAGACTTTGGACTTTACGTAACGCCAAAGAAAAATGTCTAAAGGTGTGATATCACTCGATCTGGGCGGTCAACTCACCTGTCCAAAACGTGAAATTAGCTGCTTTTCGAAATGACCTCTCAATAGATCCATTGTTTGAACAGCTGTATGGCCAGTGGCACCGTCCTGTTGAAACCAAGTGTCGTCAAGATTACGGGCTTCAATTTCAGGTAGCAAAAAGATCGATATCATGGCGCGATAGCGAGCATCATTCACGGTTACGTTCCGGCCATCATCATTTTTGAAAAAATATGGACCGACTTATAAACCGCACCAAACCGTGGTTTTCTCTGGGTATAATGACACCTCTTGGACCCCTTCTTGTTGCTCTTCAGCCCAAATGCGGCAATTTTGTTTATTGACTTTGCCGTTGAGCCAGAAATGAGCCTCATCACTGAACAATACTTTGGTCGACAACAGCGGATCTTCCCGTTTCTCACCGAACGCTCATTTCCATAATACAGTTGCCAACATTTGAAGGAAATAATTTTCAAAAAATAAATGCCATAAAATGTCCTTTCAAATAACCAATAAAGATTTCACATTTGATTTGAATTTTTATATTTTTGTTTGTTCTGAAAAAATACCTCTAGATGGATCACCCTTTACTTCTTGCCAATTCTTATGTTGATTCTAAAAAAAATCAACGAAGGTCTCTAAGCAGAATAAAAACTGTTTAAATCATAGCAATTATATACATATAAACATTATTGGAACCGGGACCTTGAAACGGAAAGACAACCTTAGCATACTCGTATAGTCTACGAGTATTCTATAGGTTAAAAAAAATCGAACAATACGAGCGATTTATGCTATAAACTTTGCTGATAGTTGAAGTTTACAGTGGAAAAAAGTTAAACCCACCGCCATTGCCTTTTAAACTGTCAACTTGTGTGTAGCATACCTAGAGTGCGCTTTTGCCTACATATGAATGTAAGTACATACTCGTATGTATGTAGATCTTAATGGTTCTAAATGGAGATATGATAATAACGAAACAGCGTTAATAAAATTGTGGTATAGATATGACAAAAAATAAACAGATTTGATAATTTAAAATTTACGTAGACAATACCTACATATGTATGTGTACATACATACATACAAATATAATTATCTAATACCTGTTTGTGTGTTTAGTTTGTACCGACATTCATATACATATGAACATATCGCTCATTGTCCATAAATCTCGCACAGTGGGAAAATTTGAAACGCGTTTGGACAATTGGCACTTCTAAATGCTGTTTTTTTTAGACGTATGGTTTTCAATCTGGTCACACTTTTTTCGGAGTTGGTCTTTTTGACAGCTGTCACTTGATTTATGCTCAGTTTGATTTGTAATTTCATAATGAATAGACTTTCTCCGGAACAACGTTTGCAAATCGTGGTGAATGGGCCCCAAACGAGATGGCCACCGATCCTGATCTTTTCAAGAAAATTTTGTTCAGCGATGAAGCTCACTTTTGGTTGAATGGTACGTTAAACCTAAAATTGTTGCATATGGGGTAATGAAAATCCACAAGCCATTGTTGAGACGCCTTTACATCCTCAAAAAGTCACTCTTTGGTGTTCTCTATGGGCAGAGGAAATCATTGGTACATATTTCTTCGAAAATGAAGCCAGCCATAATGTTCCAGTCAATGGGGGACAAGAGACTGTCCATCTTCGCCTGTCTTCTAATGATTATGCTAATTAACTGCACCTGATTTGATAGAAGCACCTGATTTCTGTTAAGAGAACGATGAAAACTTCTCTTCACTCCCTTTCCATAACAACTGGATAGAGTATACGAGGGCGGTTCGGAAAGTTCTTAGCCTATCAATGAAAGAGAATAGTAAGTTTTTCAAAAATATTTTTATTTTTCAATATAATCTCCTGAAACTTCAACACACTTAGTACAACGCTTATATAGCAATTCTATCCCTTGATTAAAATAGTTTTTCTCAAGGTCTTCAAAATAGTGGTTTACAACTGTAATTGCATCTTTATTTGAGGTAAAACGCTTGCCAGCAAGGATTTTTTTAGATTTGGGAACAGGTAAAAGACACTGGGAGCTAAATCAGGAGAATAAGGTGGGTGGTCAAGCAACTCGTACTTTAATTTGTTGATTTTAGCCATTGTTAAAACACTCTTGTGCGCTGGTGCGTTGTCTTGATGAAAAATTATTTTTTTGTGTTGTAACAATCTCCCGTCAAGCCTTCAAGTCATAAGCAATGTGACAACTTTTAAAAAGGAGCTACTTAATTTCTATAAATAGTAAATTTGTATATTATTAGTTTTAGTACAACCTAATTTAAACTATGTAATTGTAATTTGATTGTAATATTGTTAAAATTTCCCAAAATGTTAATCTTACAATCCACTAAGCCCGCACTGGAATAAATAGGATGTTACATCCTGTAGTGCGTGGTTAAACAAAATAAAAATAAAATAAAATATTTTTTTTTTCGTTTTTTTGTTATTTATTCGGTCTTTTATCATTATTATGACTTGAGCAGTTTTTTATTCTGGTTCGAGACCTTTATGTTGTTTCTTTTTCAGAATCAACTTAAAAAGAAGAAATTGGTTTAGAAACAGCTGTACAGTCTGCCTGGCAACCGTAGCAAATACATTTCACCAATTTCTTCTTTTTAAGTTGATTCTGAAAAAGAAACAACATAAAGGTCTCGAACCAGAATAAAAAACTGCTCAAGTCATAATAATGATAAAAGACCGAATAAATAACAAAAAAACGAAAAAACTATTAAAAAGGATTGGTACGCCCTAATGTGCAACGCATGTATGAGTATATGTACGCACAAAAAACATGCACACTTTGATTGTGCTTTTGCATTTGTGGTTTTCAACGAAGACCCATGCGAAACGGAATTGGTGGAAATGATATTGCGCGTTGAAGATTGCTCTACGCACAGTTCGAAGACTATACACAAAGGGTAATTCTCATTAATAAAAATGAGTCTCCCGTATAAGTCATTTGATTTGTGGCCGAAGTAATCGTTGCCAAAGACTGCTGAAGAAAAACCTTGGCGGGTTTAGAAACAGCTGTACAGTCTGCCTGGCAACCGTAGCAAATACATTTCACCAATTTCTTCTTTTTAAGTTGATTCTGAAAAAGAAACAACATAAAGGTCTCGAACCAGAATAAAAAACTGCTCAAGTCATAAAATAAAATAAAAATAAGCAAGGACGTTTTTCTCGAATTTGTAAATTTAATTGATCTAAAAGGTTGCAATAGTACTCTGAATTTATTGTTTTACCCTTTTGCAGATAGTCAATCAATAAAATACCTTTGAAGTCCCAAAAAACCGTTGCCATAACCTTACCAGCCGATTGAATTGTTTTTGCCTTCTTTGGGGCACTTCCTCCAGGTTCAGTCCATTGTTTGGATTGTTCTTTTGTCTCTGGAGTATAGTGGTGGATCCATGTCTCATCAACAGTTATGAAACGACGCTTAAAATCCATTTTATTTCGCTGAAAACGATCCAAACAAGCTTGAGCGACAGCCGGTTCTATGGACCGGATTGACCCGAAGCAGCAAATCTTCGGCCAAGGGCTGTCAACCCGGCACACAGTTGCCGCTACAACAACAACAACAACAAACAAGCTTGAGAAATGTTCATTCTTATGCGTTTTTGGTCGACTGTTAACAAGTCCGGCACCCATCTTGCAGAAAGCTTTTTCATCTGTAGTTCTTCATGCAAAATTAAATGGACTCGATCATTTGAGATGCCCATGATATTAGCTATTTCACGCACTTTTATTCGTCGATCATTTAATACCATATCATGCACTTTGGCTACAATTTCTGTTGTTGTTGCTGTTTTTGGACGTCCACTACGTGGTTCATCTTCAATGCTTGTACGACCACGTTTAAATTCAGCAACCCAATTTTTTACTGTTGCATATGAAGGAGCACTTTCACCTAACACATTCACCATATCATTATGAATTTCTTGTCCCGATAAACCTATTTTATGTAAATATTTAATGACACCACGCATTTCTAATTTTTCATCGTAAAAAAATCGCGGATGCGTCTTTTGTGAACACCTGTTTCTATATGAAGGAGTTGCCAGATCACAACAAAATTTAACATGTGTTCATAGCAGAGATGGAACTTTCCAAAACACTTAACTTTTTTCTGTTTATACCGCGCTTTTTGTGCTAGGCTTAGAAGTTTCCGAACCGCCCTCGTAGTTAAATGTTTCGAATTTCTAAAGTTATGAAATCTGATGTAGATTTTTTTTTAATTTCTGTAGCTATTTCAGCAGAACAATTTGTATCCTCTTACGCCCATTTTCACGAAGTCCAGTTTTAATTTAATAAGTAAGTTGGAAGTAAAAACTTATTCCTTTTTATTATTCGGTAATTAAAAGCATTTTGTTAAATAATCCTCAGTTACAATTTAACCAAAAATCTTGGAACCAAAATCATGGAACATGCTTTAGTCTAGGTCTTAGCATCTGTTATTGATCTTTTATTAAAGACTATATCGAAGGTTCTACAAACATTATGAGAAATCAGGTATACACTCCCGTCAATCTCTCTGTGGTGGTGGAATCAAAGCCAATGATGCCGATGATGTGATACAGTTACGATTTTTGAGGCCTGTTCAGCAAATAGTTATTAACTACACTATGAGTAGTGCATGTCACTTGTTTAATGAATATTAATTAAGTTAATTAAAATCTATTCGGACTTTGGTTTTTTCTTATGGAGTGGAGTGGGTGGGGTAGGCACATTTCATACTTGCCCGTATGTATAGGGGTTTCCAATAGGAACGGGTAAATGTTAAAATTGAATAAGACAGGCTTTTTTTATCATACCTTGGAAAAGCCTGCCAATGCCATTATGTACCGACTATGATATCGGTCAAATGGATGCGGCTGCTTTGCTAAGTGGAGCCCATTATTCTGGCTCATGGAGTATTCTGATGACAGTTGTTGTTGTAACAACAATATATTTTATTTTGAAGTTCTGTTGGTCTATGGCGGATCCGCTTCGATATCCAGGTGGAGAAAACGCGCCATTTAAACTGGATGCGTCCTCAGAGACCTGGGAGCCAGTTGAGTGGCCTTGTCCGGACAATTGAAGAGGCGCTGCACTTCATGTGGTCCCTGGTGGCAGGCGGGACAGATGTCCGGAACATTAGCATCAATTCGTGCCCAATAAGAATTAAGGCGACTTCACTACCCAGCCGAGGTAGCAGCTTTTCTCTTGTGAAATCTGCGTAGTATGTTCCCCTAGCACTACATTCACATCTTTTCTCTAGTGAAATCTGCGTGGTATGTTCCCCTAGCACTACATTCACACTGTAGCTGGATACTGCTGCTGCGACTTCATTAGCGTGAATGCTGTTCTGAGCTGCCTGATAGTTTCGATGATCTAAAGGTTCTCTCTTGTACCGCTGGACCTCTCTCTCTCTCTCTCTAGATCATAAAGATCGTACTTAATCTGCCAGGGCGGAGGCATTCTGCCCAAGATGTGGTGGTAAGGATGACTACTGCGAAACCACCCTAGCAGGGTGCTTAGACAACAGGAAATTGTGTCTCCTCTTGTAGATGGTGTAGAAGTCATAAGAAAACACCCTGTTGATGTTCTGAGGTTGGCATTCTGGCAAGTCTGAATCTTCTTCCACTGCGTCGTACTTACGTTCGTCGACCACATCGGTGCTGCGTAGTTCGCTACAGACCGACCTATCGCTTTGTAAGAGCTCAACAAGGTTTCTTTGTCGGCTCTCCAAGTACTGCCGGCAAGTAACATGAGGACCTTGTTCCTAGTTTTAAGCTTAACGCAGGGTCGAAAAAGGCTTCCAATGTGACCCCAAGGCTTTTGTGGTAGTCGGGATGTTGACGTCATCGACTTTCAAATTGAGTGCCAACCGCACCTCCTTGCAGTAAACAGTGTGGCTGATGCATTGGAGGCGGATATTTTCATATTCCTTGCAGTGAAAAAAACGTGCTATGACAGTGACACAGATTAGATTCACTTTAAGTCCTGACGCTGGCATTGTGCAATCATCAGCATACGCCACAATTTCAATGCCGTCTGGTGGTGCAGGAAGTTTAGAGTGGTAGAGGTTAAACAGAGACGGGGATATCACTCCACCCTGGGGAACACCTTGCTTAACTCTACGGGGCTTCGACTTCCTGGCTCTAAATTATACATATGATTGGCGCCCGCACATATACTTATAGTTTACGACCTAACGTTTCAACGTTTTTGACGGAAAGGACGTTTCTGCAATGTCCTCGAACAGAGAGGCATTTGTAAGGTCAAGAGCCACGAGGACCGTGCTGTCGATAGGCTTGTTCTGATGACAGTGGTTTCGTTGGCCGTTAAGTGCACTGATCATTCATTTACACAGAAAGAGCTATTCAATAGTAATGTTTTCAAGGGATTATAGTTCATAAAATTTCTTGTAACAACGCTCCTATAATTTATGAAACATTTCTATATATAAGTATTAGAAAATGTTTATAAAAGCTATGACATGATTTACATATCGAACGAAAGAACTTTATTAGGGAATAATCAAAATAACGCTTTTAATAAGAAGTTTTTTAGCTCTGCCAGAAAAGTTATGCATTTTGAAAAATACTTAATTTGGCGAAAAGGCTTTAATTACAAGTCTAGTTGAAAAAAATTAAATGAAAAATTTCGTATAAGCTGAGACTTAACGAATCGCTGCAGGAAAACGTACACATCCAAGTTTTATCACACGATGTTGCTGGTCAATACACACTGCTTCAGGGTGACATAACAATGTCCCTTAAATGCTCTTCCATTGTGGAATGTCACACATATGCTGTGTGACATGTAGCTTCGTCTTGTTGGATCGTTCTTTTTGATTACAACCAATATAGGCCTAATAAAAGACAGAAGTGTTATTTAGGGGGCGTAACATAAAAAGAATATGGCCAACTATGTTGTACCCTGCTCGTCGAGATGTGCTGAAAAGCCATCTAAAGCCCCTGACGGGCTCTAAATTTAACTAGATTTTTTAAATATTGTCATATTTAAATTTGTGAAACATGTCATCCATATTCATCCAAATTTATATCAAACATGAACATATGTTTGGGAGCTATGATAAATTGTAAAGAAAACTATAAATATTTTTTTATGATAGAAGGATCTATGGCAATTAATTGTGAAAGAAATTATCGGCTAAATGCTCGTCACGGCTTCGGTGGCATATTTATTTCCGATGGTCCATATTTTCAATGTCTGACACAAAATGTAGGTCAAATGTGGTTAATTTGGCGAATTATCTCATCCTTCAGCTATTGAATTGTTCTTGGCTCACTGACAAACACTTTTTTTTCTAAATATCCCTAAAGAAAAAAGGCCAACAGCCCAAGACTGGAAGTAACACGGCCATTGAATTTCTCACAAAAAGAGCCATTGTTTCGTTGGCTGTGTGGTGAGTGGCATCATCCGGTTGGAACTTCTTGTCGCCCAGGTTCATATTCTCAATTTCTCGCGATAACGAACACCATTCACGGTAGCTGCTTGACCGACACAATTTCGAAGAAGTACGGCCCGATGACGCCGCCAGCACATAAACCGCACCAAACAGTTGCATTTTGTAAGTGCATCGGCTTTTCAGCAATTACTCGTGGATTCTGCTTTTCTGAAATGCGGCAATTCTGCTTGTTAACCAATCCACTGTGGACTGATTTGGTCGATTATGCAGAAACAAATAATCGTCAAATTAAGTTGGGCAAAACACTTCCCATTAAGGCGAGACTCACAATTAAACAAGTTACTTCTTTAAATTTCATTTTTTTCGAATTCCCCTTCTTGGTCCAAAAAACTGACTTGTGCCAAATTTTATCAAGGATGCAATATCTGGGGTCTAGAGCTAAAAACATCAAATCGGGTGAACTATTTGTATGGGAGCTATATCCAAATCTGAACCGATTTTCTCAATTTTATTTGCTTGCGCCCTCTTTAAACAAGTTACTTCTGTTAAATTTCATGAACATCGGACAACAACTGCGACCTGTAGTTTGATAACAAGCTTTAGATGGTCGGACGGACAGGCGGACATCGTTAAATGGAATCAGCCGGTTATCAAACGTCGATCGGTATACTTAAAGATGGCTCTGACGCAAAAATTGTTGGTGGTTACAAACATTTGTTATGAAACTATTTTATAATACTCAGTTCCCCAAAGTGATGCAGGGTATATACGAGTAAATGCACGCCCATTAGAAAGAATCAAAAAACCCTCAAAACTGAATAATAAAGCTAACTCAAATGTCATGAAATTGAATAAAGAGAAACAAGTAAAAAACAACATAGGAAATGGTCAGACCGAAACTTGTAAACCTTAACTCTATTGACAATGGAAATAAAAGAAAAAAGTTCGTATCTATGACCTATGATTACATCCCGATTTTGAATGTCTTAAGTGCGGGTGCACCAGTTAAACATTGGTTTTTCCACAAAAGGCTTGTTTTCTTGAAAATTATTCACTGAGTGTTATGAGTGAGAGTTATTGTCAGGCCTAATCTAGTATACGGGACTAATGCTTTCGCTCTCTGCTATTGATCACAGTCAGCGGTCTTTTGGCGAGATTGTTTTTAACGCCTCATCGGCCCGTTGGACCACATTGTTTTGGTTTCTGATTAGTATCAAGTGGCCTAGATTATATGATTATCGCATTAGACACTTTCGATTAAGTTATTTTTTATTTCGTTGAATTTGCTTAAGAATTCTTTGACTTGGTTATCAAAGTTCCGGTTATTATGCGACTAATTTGAGGGGCTGCTGATTTCAGGTTTACTTTTTCTTTATATTCCTTGAGAGTTAATGTTTTGCCAATATTTACGTAGGTATGATATAATTTTGCTATTTTGCAGAATTTGGTTATTTTGCATAATGATGATTAGTTGTATCTAGAGGTTTCAGGTTGCAGTCATTCTTAAGGTTCGGATGTTAGCTTGGTTTTGAGTGTTATTATAACCCCTTCCGTTGGCTGCATTAAAAACAAAGTATGTCATTCCTTAAAATATTGATGTGATATAGTCCAGATTGGCATTATTTTTTAATTAATTTAAATTAAAGTATACATATATAGGGTGCCCCATATAGAGGTATTTTTCAGAACAAAAAAAATATAAAAATTCAAATCAAGTGTAGAATCTTTATTGGTAATTTGAAAGGACATTTTATGTTTTTTCATCGGTGCATATTTTTTTAAAAATGATGATGGCCGGAACGTAATCTGTAGACCAGAAATTGTTTCTGGTTTATTTGCATAACCCAAGTTTCACAAAACTCCAAATGTTTCTGGTTTGTTCGCATAATTTCGGAGATCCAATCCGTAAGTGTCATTTGACGGATATACACATTGCACGATGTTTATTGTGAGTCACAATTTAACGTCAAGTGTTTTGCCAACTTAATTAGAGATTTCATTGTTTCAGTGTAATTGGTACTCGTTATCGCGCAATGATATCGATCTTTATGCTGCCTGAAATTTAAGCCCGTAATCTTGACGACACTTGGTTTCAACGTGACAGTGCCACTTGCCATACAGCTGCTCAAACAATGTATCTATTGAGAGGTAATTTCGAAGAATAGCTAATGTCTCGTTTACGGCCGGTGAGTTGGCCGCCTAGATCGTGTGATATCACACCTTTAGACATTTTTCTACGTAAAGTCCAAAGTCTATGCTGACAAACCAGATTTGAAAGCCAACATTACGCGTGTCATTAAAGCCATACCGGTCGAAATGCTCGAACGAGTCATCCGAAATTGGACCCTCAGAATGGAAACCCTCAGGCGTAGTTGCGGCCAACATTTGAAGGAAATTATATTCAAAAAATAAATGCCATAAAATGTGCTTTCAAATTACCAATAAAGATTCCACACTTGATTTGAATTTTCATATATATTTTGTTCTAAAAAATACCTCTAGATGGATCACCCTATATATACGAATTTATTCAAGACCGTAGCAGAATTAGTTGTATTCGTATATGAAATATAGAAGAGATCAGTGTAAAAGGTACACAAATGTTTTTATTTGTGGAACTTAAGATACTAAACTATTTCCAGTTGAAATTGAGAAAAACAAATTAAATTGAGGAATTATAAATTTAATTAAGAAATTGAAGTTGAGAAACGCAAATTGACTAAAATAGAGAAACAAAAATTTAAATGGAAAAATGCAAACTAAAATTAAGAAAATTGAAATTGAGAAACGCATATTGAAATTGTGAAGAGACAAATTGATATTGAGAAAATACAAATTAATAGGGAGAAACAAACAAATGGTAATTGATAAATGGAAAATTATTTATTTATTTACATTATATTAATCTTATACGAGTAGTAAATATAAGTAAGGCTAATATTTAAGGTTAGAAAAGCTTGTGCTACAAACGCCATCAGCTAATACTGTTTAGATTTAAAACTTTTAAAGTTATTACTTACTCGTATTTACTTATATGTGACGCGCAAAATAGAAAGGGACCTAAGGTTAAAACCCAGTTTTGTTCAGGAGAGCCATTTTAAAGATTAGGTCCCTTTCTATTTGCGCTTAGAATCGTCGACTTCACTTTCATAAAACGCGCATATCTCTGGGAGGGAACACTTTTGGGGCATGGGATCGGTCTCATTCGATGCTCAGATGTTGTCCACATCAAAATGTTTTCTGTGCTAGGAGTTTGAAGAATATCCATTCCTTTATTATTTAGTATCATCTTATGCTGGTACGAGTATGATAGGAAGCTGCACGAAACAAGAATATGTTGAACCGAGATTAAACTGCCGCATCTTGGACATTTGTTACCGAGAGTTTTGTTTAAAAGGTACTGAGGGGTGGCGATTGTGTGGCCCATATGAATACGAGAAAAATCTCGGTAGCGGGGTTCTGTATTGTCGGTTTATATATGAATAGTGGTAGTGTTGAAAATGTTCACGATTGATAAGAAATTGTTTTGCGCAGTTCTGCTACTAATTTTCTTTTAAGATCTTCTTTTTTGATTATGGAGTGCAATTACACGAGCTTGGCAGGCATATTTCGCAACTTAATCAGCATTAACATTCCCTACAATTCCGACATGTCGGGGAATCCAAAAAAGGATCATTTTACACTTATGGGCTTTAAGTACACCCCTTATTTTGTTAATTGGTGTCCAGGTTACGTTGGATATATTTGTGACAGCTTTCACTACTGATAGGCTGTCTGGGAAAATAATTGTTTTTTTTTCTTTGACTGTTTAGTGAAATCCAGGCTTGTATATATAATTTATTAGCTATACAGTCAAAGAAAAAAACAATTATTTTCTCAGACAGTCTATCAGTGTTGAAAGCTGTCACAAATATATCCAACGTAACCTGTACATCAATTAACAAAATAAGGGGTGTTTTTAATGCCAGCAGCTTGTATATATAATATATATTCTTATATAATGCCAGCAGCTTTGGCAGTAAAAATCGTTGAGAGACCGTCTAAAATTTTCATTTGAATTGCTTTGCCAGTGTTATCAACAACAGCATATCCTATGTTATTGCCATTTTTGATGCGTCTGTAAACCAAATATGCCAATCCGAATTATAAGACACTAGGTCGTGAAAATGTTGCTTATATACTTATAGTTTATTCGGGGTCTCTTCTTTTGCAAATGCAGAGAGTGGAAAATTAATATTGAAAATTTCCTCTCAAAAGGCATATTCTCTAATTCGTATGTCTCTGATGTCACGCTATTACTTTTTCTATGAAACTTGCCTAGACTTTTTCACTGCCACATGGCTGTATCACATCGATGACACATTGGATCTTGGATTTGACCAGGAATTGTTTCTGGTTTATTTGCATAACCCAAGTTTCACAAAACTCCAAATGTTTCTGGTTTGTTCGCATAATTTCGGAGATCCAATCCGTAAGTGTTATTTGACGGATATATTATTCTATACAATATATTAGATATACATATAAAGGTTGTTGCACCCACATTGCACGATGTAAATTGTGAGCCACAATTTAACGTCAAGTTTTTTGCCCAACTTAATTAGAGATTTCATTGTTTCAGTGTTTGGCAACTCCAACCAAATCGAGCTGCGCGTTCGTGATTTTTTTTTTTGGTCAGCTAAATAGACCAAATGTGCCCACAGTGGATTTCTTAACAAACAGAATGATTAGTTGTATCTAGAGGTTTCAGGTTGCAGTCATTCTTAAGGTTCGGATGTTAGCTTGTTTTTGAGTGTTATTATAACCCCTTCGATTGGCTGCATTAAAAACAAAGTATGTCATTCCTTAAAATATTGATGTGATATAGTCCAGATTGGCATTATTTTTTAATTAATTTAAATTAAAGTATACATATATAGGGTGCCCCATATAGAGGTATTTTTTCAGAACAAAAAAAAAATATAAAAATTCAAATCAAGTGTGGAATCTTTATTGGTAATTTGAAAGGACATTTTATGTTTTTTTTATTTTTTTGAAAATAATTACCTTCAAATGTTGGGAACTGTATTTTGAAAGAGAGCATTCGGTGAGAAACGGGAAGATTCGCTGTTTTCGACCATTTGGGCAAATGAGAATCCGCGAGTGATAAAAGAAGAAGTTTACGTCAATAAGCCATGAACAGTTTAAGAACTTAAGGATGAGATGATTCGGTACATTATCGACATTAAACCTCCATTATGTCTCAGAGTCATTAAAAATATTAACCATCGGATAGAGGTACGCACCGAAGCCTTGGCGAGTATTTGGCTGATATTTAATTTCACAAATAATTATTATAGAAACCTCTGTCATTATAAAAAATATTAAGATAATTCTCTGAAAAGTTTTTGTATTATTTACAAATAACATCGTGCGTTTTAGTTGGACCACCCTGTAGTAAATGCACTAAGTAGGGACATAAATACTGTTACAACATTGAACACACCCATTTCAATAGTAGAACTGAACGTACCTTGTTAATGTCTTATGGGTTTTGAAAGCTAACCTTAATAGCTTTAGTATGTAACGGGATTTTAAAATTGTTTCAACTTTCATCATGGAGTGGTCAGATAATGAGAACCGTATCGCTGTAATAGCGCTTTTCAAGTGTGAAATGAAAAAAAGCGATATTTTCAAAACGCTCCGGCCACTAGGGATTAGCCGCATGTTCGTCTGCCGGTGCATAAAACTGTTTGAGGTGACTACGCTCTGTTCGAACACCGCATGTCAACAAAGCCGTTAAATCAAGAATTAACAGAAATCCGCTCCGAAAACAAAATCATGGCCCGTGAGATGAATATCACGCAAAAGTCCATGTGTCGGATAATTAAAAAAGACTTGGGGCTTGGGGCCGCCCACGCTCTGTTCGAACACCGCATGTTCGAACACCGCATCTCTTCGAACACCGCATGTGATCAAAGCCGTTTAATCAAAAATTCACAGAAATCCGCTCCGAAAACAGAAAATCATGGCCCGTGAGATGAATATCACGCAAATGTCCATGAGTCGAATCATTAAAAAAGACTTGGGACTTGACTGCAGCTTTAAAAAAATAGGATTGAAAAATGCAAACGTCTTTTGGTGAAGCACGTCACAGATGAAAAAATTTTTACCGTTCAGAAAAAATTTAACAAGTAAAAAGGATAGAGTGTATGCGCGGTCATCTAAGGAAGCATCTGAACTGATCCCAAGGGTGGAAAAGGGTCATCACCCAGCTTCAGTCATGGTTTGGTGGGGTGTCTCTTACGACGGGGTCACTGACCTGCATTTCTGCGAACAAGGAGTCAAAGCATCGTCCAAAGTTTATTAAGAAACCGTTTTGGAAGCTGTTGTGAAGCCTCTTAACAATTCCCTGTTTCAAAACCAGCCATGGACTTTCCAGCAGGATTCTGCGCCAGCCCATAAGGCCAAAACGTCCCAGCCAGGCTTCGAAACAATTTGCCAGCGTTCATTTCCTCTGAAGAGTGGCCCTCAGGCAGTCCAGATTTGAACCCATTGGACTACAAATTGTAGACGGTTTTAGAGGACAAGGTTTGTCACAAAACATACCCCAATATTTGATATCTTAAGACTACTTTGGTTCGAGCTGTGGCCAATTTTCCAATGGACGAGGTTCGTGTAGCTATTGACGATTGGCCAGTGCGACTTAAGTCGTGTGTAAAGGCAAAAGGCGGACATTTCGAATAAGTAGATTTGTTTTGGATACAATATACATCAATAAATATATTAAAAAATATTTGGTCCAAAAACATTCAGTGCTTTTTATTTTACAGCATAAAACGTGTGTAACAGTAGTTATGTCCCTACTAAGTATACGAGATTATATATGTATAGGGTGGCCCAAAAGGGTTCACCAAAAAGTTTAAGAAAAAGTTTTATTGTGGCTCTTGCTGTATGTGCGGTGGCTCCAGCTCGCTAGAACTACATGTTAGGATTATTCTCAACTTGCGGACGCAAACAATTTTCAGTCCGAGTCCTATACAGAGTCCCATTTTCAAAAAAATATGAACCGATAACTTTATCAACTGCACCAAACAGAACGTCTTGTGGGGTGTATTTGACGCTGATGAAATACACTGATCCCTGTTCCTCAAAACGGGAGACAAAGTTCCTAATCATATTGTTCTGGGTGCTGTTCTGACATTAAAATGACGACAATAATTTCGTAGAGTTGAGCTAAAAGAATAATAAAAAAAAGAATAATAAAATTCAACAATTTTGACGCGTTGCTGTACATCACAAGTTTCCATTTTATATCTATATCACAAAAAGAGTCAAAACGTTAAAAAGTGGGCTCAGTCTGACGTAGGACTTTTTTACTTATTTCTTATTGACATAGTCAGGCATCCTAAAATTGTTTTCGTCCGAGAAGATTATTTGCTTTTGCTAACAATTCCAGCCTCAAATTGGCGAATTCGCAATATTATCAATAGACGTCTGTCGGACTCAACCCAATTGAGTCCAAATGACATTCAATACTGGTCAATGGTAGTGGCTATATTAACTTCATTACGCATCAATCTCAGTGTGGTTGGTTTCATAAGGTCCACAAGATTGTACTCGTGCTCCAATTTTTCCACGGTGCTACGTTAAATAGACATAAAACAATGCATGATGAAATGTTGTTGTTGTAGCGGCAATTGTTTGCCGGGGTGACAGCCCTTTGCCGAAGAATTGTTTTTCGGGTCAATCCGCTCCATATAACCGGCTGTCGTGGGATTGATGCATGATAAAATGGCAAACCTTGCTGAATATTTTCACTACTGGCTGACATAGGTTGTTGTTGTCGAGCTACACATTGCACCGGTGTGAAAGGCCTTGGCCGAAGAATAACTTTGATTGTTTCTTAAATAAAATAAGTTGGAAAACGATCATTACTTTCTGGTCTACCTTTTGGTTAAGGGTTTCGTTGATACCCACCCCAACAGTTGATGACTTGGAAGTTTTGAATGAGTTCAACAATGTCTTGCTTTTTTTTTCCAAAAAAGACGCAATCACAATTATTTGGATGGCAACAAAAAAAAAAACGATTTGACTATGCTAAACAGCAATAATAATTCTCCCAATATGTAGATTATATCGAGATTATTTCGCATATTAAGCACTGTCCAAGTAATCACTCTCGCTTTGTTTTAATTACAGATAAGCCAACGAAATCATTATGACGAAACTAGTTTTGTATATGGCCACCTTGAGCCCGCCCTCAAGAGCTGTGATGTTAACGGCCAAAGCCTTGGGCCTGGAACTTGAGTACAAGTAAGCTGACCTAACCTTATGTTAATCCTAAAATTGTCACTAACATTTCGTTTCTATTCCTGACAGACACATTAATTTACTTAAAGGGGAGCACTTAACACCGGAATTCATTAAAATGAATCCGCAACACACCATACCCACCCTGGTCGATGGTGAGGCCATCCTCTATGACTCTCATGCGATTTGCTCATACTTAGTGGATAAATACGGCAAGGATGATAAGCTGTATCCCAAAGACTTACTGCAACGTGCCCAGGTCGATGCCCGACTTCATTTCGATTCGGGTCATCTGTTTGCCCGTCTGCGTTTCCTGTACGAACCGATTTTGTACTTCGGTTCCACCGATTGTTCCATTGACAAAATTGCCTACATTCAAAAGTGTTGGGAAATAATGGAAGGCTTCCTGAAGGATCATCCCTATTTGTGCGGCGATGAGTTGACCATTGCGGATTTCTGTTGTGTGGCCACAATTACGTCGGTCAACGATGTGGCACCCATCGATGAATTTAAGTTCCCCTTATTCTTGGCCTGGCTGCAACGTATGGCTGAATTGCCCTACTACAAGGATACGAACGCTGAGGGTGCCGATGAGCTCAAGAGAATTTTCAAAGAGAAATTGGCGGAAAATCGTGGAGCCAAATAGGCTTTGAACTGGTGGCAGCTTTCAACCCAGCGTAATTCTAAAGTACATATGTTAAAATCATCAATGCACCCTTACACACACACACATGTAATTCTAAACTAGTACATATGTACAAATTGTTAAAATTCAAGAACAGATATTTACATACCTTTTATATATATAAATATTTTAAATAAAGAAGACATTAAATCAAAATAATGCGGACCTCAAATAGGCAAGGACCTTTAAAAGGGGGCTTTATAGAAGCATGAACTTACCTGGTGCAATGTCACTGACTAAAGATCATTTACTATAGTAAGTTTGAGCGAGCTCACATGTTAAATGTTGCTTGCGAAGTTGCAGGACCTCAAATCGGAAAAGAACCATTGTGCGGGAGCTGCATGCAAACATGACAGATAACAGAGGTAATTATGGATCATTTTATATGAGCGAACTTTGACTATGGCTTCTTTGTCAGAGGAACATTGTATTAGATAAAGGAAGAAATAGGAGGTAATGCTTGAGTTTCATCATTTGAGTCTGGAAACACTATTGGGAAGACTGTTCCACATACAAAAAGCACAGCTGATGAACTAATATCCCAGCAAAGCGTAATGTAATCAGTATATGTGACGCGCAAAATAGAAAGGGACCTAAGGGTAAAAAACAGTTTTGTTCAGGAGAGCCATTTTTAAGATTAGGCCCCTTTCTATTTGCGCTTAGAACCGTTGACTTAACTTTCATAAAACGCGCATATCTCTGGTAGGAAACCCTTTTTGGGCATGGGATCAGCTTCATTCGATGCCACATCAAAAAAAAATTGATTTTTTTACCCTTAGGTCCCTTTCTGTATTCGCTGTCACATATACGAACTTTGGACAGATGGGCAAACATCGCTAAAGGAATTCTAAGTCAATCGATACAATTAACATACATGGGTAAATGTTTTCCTATTATGCGCCACAAAGGTTAGTATAAGAAACAGTAAGACCTCGATAATCCGAATTATCCAGTAATCCGAACTGCGGTTTCCCTTTACTACATGCTTTGTAATCTAAATTGATTGTATTCTGTAATCCTAATTGACATCAAAATAAGGGGTAAGCCATTTAAAAATGTAACTTTGAATCTGCTGTAAAAAAAGTACTGCTAATCAGGGCTGCCATAGAAACCAATGTTGTCGCTATTGGTTTTGAATACGATGAAAAAAATGCTTTGGTGTCATGAAAACCAATGTTATCGGTTTTATCAGCAACAGCTGATTCGAACATTGGTTTTATTTACGTTGAAAGGGACAAAACAAACTTGGTTTCATGGCACCAAATAAAACCAACATTGGTTTGCAAAATCGATAATTAGCAAAACCGACATGGTTTCTATGACAGCCCTAAATATTTTAAATTTTCTGGTTTTATTGGAAAAGTTGAACTTTACCATTTAATAATGGAACACCATCCGATGCGTTTCCCCCAATGGGCTGAAGATTGTTTGGCAGGAGATGAAGAATTTTACCGAAAAATCGTGTTTTCAAATGAAGCTCATTTTCATCTCGGTGGCTATGTCAATAAGCAAAATTGCCGCATATGGGGTTCAAGGAACCCACACGTGACTATTGAGAAGCCAAAGCATCCACAACGAGTTCCTGTTTGGTAAGGATTTTGGGCAGACGGTATCATTGGACCACTTTTCTTCGAAAATGAGCAAGGAGCCGCCGTAAAAGTCAACGGTAAGCATTACCGCGCCATGCTCAACGAATTTTTGTTTCCAAAAATTCAAGAGGACGATAAAGGACACTTGGTTCTACAAGACGATGCCACATGTCACATAGCCAACGCAAACATCGATACTTTACGCACTGTTTTTGAAAATGAAATTATAATGTCAATTGACCGTCTTGGAGCTGCGATTTGAGCCCTTTGGAATGTTTTCTGTGGGGAGCCAACAAGAATTAATATTACGCAAAGCATCCCGAGACAATTGAACTGTTGAAACATGAAATCGAAGTTACCTTTGAAGAAATTCGACCCGAAGCAAACGAATAGTTGTGAAAAATTGGGTTGATCGGATGAGGTACTGCGGAGCCATTTGTGTTAGTCATATGAATGATATTGTGTTCCATGATTAAATTGCAAAGTTCAGCCCTTCCAATAAAACGAGCAATTTGAAAAATTTATCAGTACTCTTTTTACAGCCGATTCAAACTTAAAATTTTAAATGGCCCACTCTTTACATATATACATTTTAGTAACTATGCATAGACAACTCTTTTGAAAAACACGTGAGGGGAAAGTATCCAACAATCAAAATTTTCTATAGGGTGATCCATCTATATAAAATAAAATCAAAATAAAAAAAAATACTAAAATTCAAATCAAGTGTGTAATCTTTATTGTTCATACAAAAGGACATTTTATGCCATTTATTTTTTGAATATAATTTCCTTTAAATGTTGGCAACTTTAATATGGAAATGAGCGTTCGGCGAAAAACAAGAAGATCCGCTGTTTTCGACTAAAATTGTGTTCAGTGATGAGGCCCATTTCTGGCACAACGGCAACGTCAATAAACAAAATTGCCGCATTTGGGCTGAATAGGAACCAGAAGAGGTTCAAGAGGTGCCATTATATCCAGAGAAAACCACGGTTTGGTGCGGTTTATGGGCTGGTGGAATTATCGGTCCATATTTTTAAAAAAATGATGATGGTCAAAACGTAACTTTCAACGGTGCTCGCTATTGCTCTATCATATCGGACTTTTTACTACCTGAAATTGAAGCCCGTATTCTTGACGACATTTTGTTTTAACAGGACGGTGCCACTTGCCATGCAGCTGGTCAAACAAAGGATCTAGTGAGAGTTAATTTCGAAGAGCAGCTAATTTCACCTTTTGGACCAGTGAATTGGCCGCCTAGATCGTGTGATAACACACCTTTAGACTTTTTTCTTTGGAGCTACGGAAATTCCAAAGTTTATGCTGACAAACCAGCTATGATTCAGGTCTTGGAAGCCAGTATTACGCATGTCATTCACGCCATGCCGGTCGAAATGCTCAAATGAGTCATCCAAAATTGCACCCTCAGAATGGACACCCTGAGGCTTAGTTGCGGCCAACATTTGAAGGAGATTATATTCAAAAAATAAATGGCATAAAATTTCCTTCGAATGAATACAAAAGATTCCACACTTGATTTGCATTTTAGTATTTTTTTATTTTGAAAAAATACCTCTAGGTCACCCTATAAAATCCGAATTGTGGCGTGCAATCAATTATGCGGCTTAACGAGGTCTTACTGTACCATAATAAAGGCAACTATCATTTACTTCGAAATCGCTTCCTTGTTTAGCCAGTCATAAATGGACGTCAAATTTAGACGAAAAATCATCCAACAACAAAGTTGTCCATCTGGGGATCACAAACTCTCCGTTTAATCGTTAAGGCGTCAACGCATATATTGAGAAGGAAAGATGTGGTCATTGGCATGTTTTCGAGAAAGTTTCATTGAGAATCCAGAAATGATTTTATTTTTAAGATTTGGGCTCGGAGCGACAAACAACAAATATGATAGTGTCGTATTTATTCCATTTTAACAGCGTATTGCCACTTTTACTTGGTATTATGCTAAGTCATTGTATTGTTAAGCCTTTTTATAAAAGAATTTCAAAATTATTTTTATAATATTTAAATAACATTTTCATATTATTTATTATTTTGTTTAATTAAGTACACGAATTTCTAAGAACGGGCGGTCTAATGGCCGTTATGGACAAAGATCGCAATCGACCCCAGATTTGAAATTACCTGCACATACCAAATTGTTGGAGATCGGTTGAAACTACAAAAAATACGTTGCGTTACGTTGATTCGTTGCAATCATTAAATGTTAATAAACGTAGTGAATATTCCGTTCGACATACCATAATATGATACCAATGAAACGCGTTAAAGGAATTTAGTTGCAACTGTTGTTGGTTGTGACAACCAATAGGTTTGCAAATGTTTTGTTGTCATAACTTACTATTTGTGATAATAACTATAATTTTAGCATAGCATCAAACGAGTTGTTTAATAGCCATTTTGTATGATTTGTATAGGCGTTCTAAAATAAAGTTATTCGATTTTTTTCAGTAAAAGTCTTTCATCATCTTTTTCAGTTTTTTTCGACATGACCCCCTCACTATTTTCAACAGTACTTATAGTGTGACAACTTTTTCCATGGCTGTTGAAAATGTCGATGTTGGCATGTTTTGAAGCTCCTTTCGAAGTTTTTGAATCAAATTTTTGGTAGTTTTGGGTCTGAAGGTCTGATTTGCTTATACATTGGGTGGATGTTCTTCTTTACATACATATTTAATTTGAAGGGTGCCCATGGCTTCCAATGTCTTCTTGGTGTAATGACTTGATGCTAAGTCGAGCCAGAAGATTACATTTAAGTTTCTATGCTTCTTATTCATAAATTCTTCAACTTTTGGTAAGCAGAAATTAATATATCTTTCAGAATTGACGGCCAAACCGGACTCAAAAAAAACTGGTTCTGACATTTCATGCTGACTAATTGCAAGCCACAATAAAACTTTTTTAGGAAATTTTGAATGCTCCACATACTTTATTTTATCGTCTACGTGTTTTTTCCTTCAAAAAAATGTTTTCCTTGTCATTCGTTTCCATCCAATGTGAAATATGACTCATCGTCCATGATGCATACAATGTCGCTCTTGGCTTTGAATGTATTTTTGACCAAACTTCTAAGTCGAGATTTTTGGGTAACTTCATGAGCTTCTGACGCTTTTGCCTTCTTTTTTCTGGACTTTATCTGAATTCCCATATCACTCAGATACTTTTTCACTGTTTTTCCATCACATTGTAACTTTTTCCCAAGCTCCCTATAGGATTTAGCGACTTTACCATCGGTAATTTTTCGAAGTCGGCTTCTCATAGAAGAGTCGTTCAAGCTACACTTTTTCTTTTCTCATATATCGCCAGTGTTCTATATACCGAACTTCGATTTTCTCCTTGCTCTACAAAATGAGAAACGATATCGGATTTCTTCCAATCAGGATGATGGTCGAAAAAATAATAATGATTTTTCGACGTTGTTCTTCTTTTGACGACATTGCAAACAAAATAAATGATCAACTTCAGCAAAAATAAAATAGCAATATCACATAACATGTGGTAAATGAAAAATAACGGTACTTTGTTTACATTTTTAATTTTGCTTTGTACCTAGCGTTGTAAAATTTGTTGCGATTTCATTCCGCAAACGTTAGTTGTTGAAAAATATCTATAGCTAATTTACATATATGACATTTCTTGCTATCTCTCCATAATGTGCACGTGGTCCCTACGTCATGGGGACGTGGCCACCCTCGGTCGGTCGGACGGGGCGGGTGTGAGTGGCGTTGGGAACGTTCCTCCAATAAAAAGGAAGACAAAAAACAAGTGCGTCATATTATTTAGTAGCACCTCATCTGGCGAATTGTTTATTGAACATTAGGCTATGAAATATTCCTTTAGGTTTATATTTTATAAACCTCTACCTAGTTCGATAAAAACAATTTATTTAAGAACAATTATAATAAATCTTATATTGTTTGTCCACTTCATTCCGATAAGGTTGATTGAAGTCATGAATATTTTTTTATTGTAGTCTTCATTCGAACCAAAAAAGCTTAACCATCAGCCACCCATTGTTCCGTTAATATAAACTGTTTGTTATAAATAATTGGTTGCAACAATTAATGTTCTGCAATAATATTGGTTGCCACAACTATCAGTAGTGGCATTGTATAGCCGATCTATTTGTTGTATACACAATATTTTGATCATATTTATCATCTATGGGTATTTCAAACCGAATATTCATTACGATTGAACCCATTCGGTGAATTTCTGTAGTTCCAAACAATATCTAACTTATCTGTGTGTATGCATTTAGTACCGTACCGATGAGCTGTCACTTGCCCCGATCCCACCTCCCTCATTTTTGGGCCATGCATTTTTTCCAAATCCCACAAAATAAGGGGGTGAGCCGTATCAAAATCGAAAACTCGGGCACTATCCTTCCCCTAATGCACAGGTGTTTTCACATTTCTGCCGATCCGGTTTGCTAAAATTTGCGCTTTTGGTCGATTATGGTGACTAAAAAAATTTTGATATAAACGCCCATTTTCGTAAATGGCTTCAGCAATCTTAACGAGCTGCTCAATTGTGTATCTCTTTGTCAAACACCGAAACAAAGAAATGTCAAATTAAGATGAGCAAAAAATTAAATTATGATGGTTGGACCATCCATTAAGGGATATCAATATTCAAATTCATGGTGTCCATTTTTTTAAGACGCTGACTGTATATGAAGCTTAACAAATTTAAGCTTTCGTAATGAAAAGAGCTTTAGCATTTCGATTAAATAACATACCCTTTACACTCGTTTCTTCGAAAAAGAGCATTTTTTTAACAGACACCAAGAGCAGTTGACACTGTTTACAGAGTAAACAAACGCTATACAACACTGGCCAGACGTCATTGGTTTTATTTGTTCGGCGGGTCTCAGTTGGCTGACGCACCAACACAAAGGCTCACAAAGGTATGCTACAGAAAACGAATCTTTACCCAGTAGTAGGGTACCTCTCATGTGGCTCACAGCAGCACAACACCTCGGTTTGTTTTGTGAGTCATCGTTTATGCTTAGCGTTAGACAGCACGAAGACACAAGCCTCTTTAGCTCAGTGGCAGAGCACTGGTCTTGTAAACCAGGGGTCGTGAGTTCAATCCTCACAGGAGGCATTCTAAACCAACGCGGATAGTCTCCATTATCTTTTTTCTCTCCCCCTCTCCCTCTGACTTTGTCTAATTTTCACTTGATTAATTTCTAATTAAATCTTAATTAAGCAGCCAAAACGCCAACAGTTTTTATTCAGTAGACGCCACTTCTCGTTGTTGTTCTTAAGTAGCAAACACAAACGTGTGAGGCAACGTAATTTATTACAGCCGGTATGGTATGCAAACAGTTTTGGTACTGGTATATTTAATATTCACTCACTTCTGATATATTTTTCCGAATATGTCAAGAAATATTCATACAGTGACGGTAAAAATAAGAGCAGTGGTACATATATTTTGTTAATTTTCACTACCCTTCGGATATTCTTTCAATAATTTTCGTTTGTTGGAATGCAGCTAAAACTAAAAGGTGGGTGAATTTGCAACTGCTAGACGCATGTTTTCATACAGTGACGGTAAAAATAAGAGCAGTGGTACTTATATTTTGTTAATTTTCACTACACTTCGGATATTCTTTCAATAATTTTCGTTTGTTGGAATGCAGCTAAAACTAAAAGGTGGGTGAATTTGCAACTGCTAGACGCATGTTTTCGTCATCTGCAACGAAAATAAATGTTTTGATAATACAAAAAAGAATGAAGTCAAAATACCTGGGAAGTGGTATTATTTTTCTTGTAGATCTTGCTGAGTACAACAAGAAACCGGGTTTAAAATTTCCCAAACACCTCCATAATCTGGAGTTACGGGTAAAAAACCGGTTTTACGGATCTTACGCACTTATATGCCAGTAACTTGGTTGAATATCAACCGATATCGGCTCATTTGGAAAGAAGAAACTGCGAATGGTGTATATACTTTTAAAATCACACTGAACAAAATCTGTGTGTTTTTCCTGTAAACTCATTTTTTTTTAAATTTTTTCTAATTTTTTTACTTTGGATGCGTATTTACAGAGAAACTGAACAATTTTTGAACTGAATAATAAAGAGAGTGTTAATACGAATAATATTCGTTAGAAACTGATTGAGTTATTCCACTTTTACTAAAACATTTTTTGAAAAAATACAATTATTGGCAATACTACTTAGAAATGTTTGTTTGACCCTTTTCTTTTTTTCATCAGTATCCCGTTTGTCAGTTTCTTCTTTCCAAATAAGCTGAAAAACTTAAAATCGGTTGATATTCAACAAGTTACTGGGATATAAGTGCGTTTGATCCCTAAAACCGGGTTTCTACCCGTAACTCCAGATTTTGGAAGTGTTTGGGAAATTTCAAAACCGGTTTTTTGTTGCACTCAGCAAGATCTACAAGAAAAATAATATCATACCAGGTATTTTTTCTCTGTCACACTGTGTAATTGTTTCGTCAAAAAATCAATTTTCATTTTTTTTTCTTTTTTTGATGTGCACTTCATCTGAGCATCGAATAAGACCGATCCTATGCCCCAAAAGTGTTCCCTCCCAGAGATATGCGCGTTATATGAAAGTGAAGTCGACGATTTTAAGCGCAAATAGAAAGGGACCTAATCTTTAAAATGGCTCTCCTGAACAAAACTGGTTTTTAGCCTTAGGTCCCTTTCTATATTGCGCGTCACATATGGAAAAACTTTCTCCGGGAAAACAGCCGGTATTATAAATGCCAATAAAAGGGGGAATTTGATAACAAATGTTGGGAATAATTCCGTCAAAAAATTGTGCCTAAAAATATAAGTATTTAGTATTTTTTTATGAAAAATGGAAAAAATAATATTTTCAGATAAAAAACAACAACCAAAAGTTAGACTTTCTGCTAAACTCAATTTCTGCAATTGCATACTGATATTGCGCGAGGTTGATTTAAGGGGGAGTAAAGAGGAGCTAAACCGGGTATGGCGCAACTGAATGCAACCAGGCCACCATAAAAAAGTGGTGCCGAGTGAAGGAAGGTATGTACGACAAAGTTTGATTTATACAATGCAAAAATGACAAAACTGTGAAACCATTTTCAGGTATGGGCCGATCAAAAGATGTGTGTATGGCACAAAAGCTTAAATTCTTTAGAGAACCTGGTGTAGGCCCCAAAAAGGAGCAGAAGTTTTTTGCAAACGAAGGGGCCACATAATATTTAATTGACATGAAGGAGTCAGTGGAAGGTGTGACCAACACATTTTGGTTAGGCTCTTCAACTTCCATAAGATAGAACACGGATAGCTTTAATCCTGCATTTCTGGAGTTCCTAGAGCCAGACGATGAGGGGATTGAAAGTACTGCGGTAGATAGTGATAGACCACGCCCCAAAAGCCACCGGCGAAAAAAGTGAAATTAGTAAGTAGCCCACATTTGAGTGCACATGTCTCCGCTCGCGATATACTTTCAGAAGAGAAGAACACCCAAAAAATATTTTGGTTTTTAAAGGTTTTTTTTATTTATAATTACTTTATACACAAGTCTTCACGACAATTTTCCGTGTAGCGATAAATGTTAAGCTCCCAAGCGAAAGTTCCGTTTGAGGTCAATACTAGGCTAAAATACAAAATATTTCCTCTTTGTGCTGAAATTAAACTCTTACGTTATTTGGTAGGTACAGGACGGCTGCTGAAAGCCGCTACCAAAAAAATTAATAACTTTTTTTCTATTTAATGAATCTGGATAATTTTCTTTATTTTGCAGACTGATTTTTAGATTTAACAAAAATGAGTAACTGGGACCCTGAAACAACAATTTGGATCACAGGAGTATGAAGTTTCGGTTCAACCCCCCGAGCAGATGGACCATAATGAAACTTGTTAACAATTTTGCCGAGCATGGGACAGTCAACAGAAGAACTGACCATCGAAACCCTTCAGTTCGGACGGGGGAAACAATCGCTGCTGTTAGACAAAACAATCCAAGAGTTTGGGCAAAAAGCTTATCTGCTCAAATGGGTCAAATGGGACAGTCACTGTCGTCAATTATGCACAATGATGTGGACTTATACCCATATCAAATTTAAATGGAATGGAAGAGGACGGAAACATGTTGAACAGTCTTCTCATGTCTGGCAATGCCCATTTCGATTTAAACGGCAACATAAACAAACATAATTGTCGAATATGTAGTGCTTCCAACCCACAAATACTCCATGAGACGGAAGTGCATCCACTTCGTGTCACAGTGTGGTGCATTGTCGGGACCTACTTCTTCGAAGAAAACGATCAGACCTTTACGGTTACTGGAGACCTTTACTTGAGCATGTTAAAAGACTTTTTCTATCCACAATTACGCCGAATGAGCATTCCCTTCAACTCTGTGTGGTTTCCGCAAGATGGTGCAACTCTCACATAGCCCGGCCTGTTATGACAGAATTGTGACGAAAATTTACCAATAAGTTGATATCCAGAAACTCCACATTCCGTTGATACCCCAGGTCGCCTGACCTTACTTCACCTGACTTTTTCTTGTAGGGTTATTACATACAGGAACTCTACAAAGCAAAACCAACAAATTTGAATGAAAGCAATCCATTCGAGAAACAATTGCGACTATTCCTGTTTCAACTCTCCAAGCAGTAATGAACAATTTTTGGGAAGATGCCGCACATGCATCAAATTTCATTATTTTTAAAACTAATTAAGCTAACGCGTGGTCCATTTCGAGGTTCCCTACTTTTTGAAAAAAAAAAAAACACAGAAAATTCAAATTGAATAAATCATTTGAAAGAACATTCTTTGGCATTTATTTTTTGAAGATTATGTCTATCAAACGTTGGCCGCTGCTACGAATCAGATGGTCCATCCGTTGAGTCCAATTTTCGATGACTCGTTCGAGCATTTCGACTGGTAACTTACGAATGACACGCGTGATGTTTTGCTCCAAGGCCTGAATCGAAGCGTGTTTGTCCGCATAAACTTTAGACTTTATGCTTAGTAGGGACATAAATACTGTTACACACGTTTTATGCTGTAAAATAAAAAGTACTGAATGCTTTTGGACCAAATATTTTTTAAAATATTTATTGATGTATGTTGTATCCAAAAAGAATCTACTTAATTCGAAATGTCCGCCTTTTGCCTTTACACACGCCTTAAGATTGGCCAGTGCAATCGTCAATAGCTGCACGAACCGTCCATTAAAAATTGGCCACAGCTCGAACCAAAGCAGTCTTAAGAGATCCAATGTTGGGGTATCTTTTGTGACAAACCTTGTCCTCTAAAACCGCACTGCCTGAGGCCCATTCTTCAGAGGAAATGAACGCTGGCAAATTGTTTCGAAACCAGGCCTGGGACGTTTTAGCCTTATGGGCCGGCGCAGAATCCTGCTGGAAAGTCCATGGCTGGTTTTGGAACAGGGAATTGTTAAGAGGCTTCACAACAGCTTCCATAACGGTTACTTGGTAAACTTTGGCCGGTGTTTTGACTCCTTGTTCGCAGAAATGCAGGTCAGTGACCCCTCTATCATTTTGCTTGTTAAATTTTTCCTGGACGGTAAAATTTTTTCTGGATGAAGTGGCAGCTCTTGAACCTCTTCTGGTTGCTCTTCGTCCCAAACGCGCCAATTTTGCTTGTTTACATACCCATTGGGCCAGAAATGGGCCTCATCGCTGAACAGAAGTTGGCTCGAAAACGTCGGATCTTCTTGGAACTTTTCTAGAGCCCATAGAGCGAAGCGATGTCGCTTGGGAACGTCGGCCGGCTTCAGTTCTTGAATTTTCGTCATAAAGTTGAACGATTTGTAAACGTTGTTTAGGCGTAAGTCTTTCCATGATGAAATGCCAAATAATTATAAACGAAAATAACATGACAGTATGACACGACTCACACGTGTTCTGTCAAAAAAAGGCTATTAAAAAAAGTATCTCTACTTGGATCACCCATTATATTTAATAAAATTGAATGAGCTTGAACATGTATAAAAGAAAAATGAACTAAAATAATGCATGCACTAAAACAAAAAAATGAGTCTCTTAATGTAGCAATATTCATCAGCCACCCTGTATAATGACAAAACATAATTTTTACCGAAAGGATAAAGTCCGACTCATTTTACATTATATATTTTTGCTCATGATTATAAAACTATGTTTTTTCGTTCCCAAAAAACAATGAGCCGATGATTTAGGCACCGTCGCACAGTGGGGTATTTGACTACCATAACGGCGCTTAATTGAAAAATGAAAATAGATATTTCCGATTATATATTGGTACTCCATAGTTGTATACAAAATTCTACATCACTAATTTATAGAATGCATAAGATATGTTGTTTGCTTCTTCTTCTGTATTCCGTCAAAAGTGAAAATTTTTTTTCGTTTTGTTTAAAATCTTTCAGAAAGTTATATTTCAGTTGTTTCCAGTGAGAATTTTTTCTATTCAACCATTCGAAAACAAAATTATTGCTACGGAACCTTCAATTTCAGGTGTTTTAGAACAAATATACATATCGGTTTGCAGCGAATATGTAGTATAAGTATTTTTAATTATTTTTGGAAAAAATGGTCTTAATTTAAGGCATTTTTAGTACATTTGTAGATTTTTAAAAGGGTACCGGGCAAAACCCTCCAATGTGTGTACTTATATAATTAAGAAAAACATCTTGCGCGTTTTTGCGCAAATTCATGTATTTACAGATTTTCTAAAAATATTCACATGTAGTCAAAATGTGAATATTTGTAACTAACGGTGCATTACTATGCATCCTACAGTATTATTTTTTTATTTTATTGTTAATATTTCATAAAAACAATAAAATGATCCCGATAACTATTTTAAAGATTTTTTTGTTAAATAAAATTTCGTGTCAATAAGTAAGTGTAAAGAAAAATATGAAGATGCCATAGTAATGATGAAACTGGAGATGAAGATTGATGAATTAGATAAGGTATGAATTATCAAAACACGTACCAAAAGAAATATATAAAGACATAAACCCGCTTTCTTTTCACAGCAACATTAATAATTTTACGAATATGAAGTAAAAGTTTTCAAAATAACTTAATAATTTACATGGTAGTATTTACTTACAGCCGTATTCATAATAATTTAAAACAGCTTTACAAACGATTGTTAAGCTTAATGTATGAAAACTGTATTCATAAAAGATTATTAGCTTAATAATCGTTTTGTAAACCATTATTAAATGTGTGCATTTTAATATTCTTTCGACCCTACTTTAACAGTGTTTTAAAGTGAGGTTTGTGTTGGTTTGTTTACATTTACACACATATTTTGGGAATTTTTCGAATACAACGAAGAAAAAATATATATTTAAAATATACGATTAGAATGGATACGTTAATTTTTTTTTTTTGCGTTTGCAATCGTCATTTTTTCCACTTTCATTTATAAAAACTTCTTTATGGAAAAAACACAACACAAAAAAGGGAAAATTGTAAAATGTTCACTAGTGATGTGTAAACAATCAAAATAAGAATAATATTATTCGTTATTCGAATACCTTTTTTTTATCAGTAACACATAATTGATCTCAATTTGTCTTTTATTTAAACACGATTTTGTTTTTATTATTTTACAAGTAAGCATATATATATATTTATTTGTTTATTAAATCAGTTCTTTGTAAAATAAACAATACAAAAAATATATAGATTCGACTACTCACATAATTAATAATCGTATAACTGCATCATTAAGATTGAAATGACAAGTCAAAACGACAGTGTTGCCAGCATTGAATCGACAAATTGATTAAATTGTATATTAGTAAAAATATCAAAATATTCTTTTTATAAAAATAAAGCTTTTATTACATTTATGTAAAACTATTAGAAAAGTATTACATAACACAATGTCAGCAAGTTTATTCTCATGTAAGTTTAAATTAAGTTAGGGCAACATATAATAATTTTTCTGTTTAAATATCTGTAAGGCTTTAAGAAGCCGGTCAAATGTTTGGGGATTGTATAATATGTTACAGCGCCCATATTATATATCATGGTAGATGCATTACTTTGGTATCTGAGGGGTTTGCATTCGCAGAGTTATATTGATATAGCCTTATGTGGGTTGAAAAGATTTTTCGGCTGTCGGTATTAATTTTTTTACTCATTTCTCGGCCGATTTTAGCGCAATGAACGTTAAAAGATGGACTTCTTTGAGGGATATCATATTAATATTTGAAGGTTCCGCGTGGGATATACACATCGGAAGTTATAGCACAATATCGGATGTAAATATATATTTTTGAAATATTATAGTCCATATTGTCGCCAGTTGATTACCGAATTTAATGAAATTTACTGCAATAGACAGATCTCAGTTAGGGCTATCAAATGGTTGTCTGAAAGCTCCACGTGGGATATACATTTTGGGAGTTGTTGCCCAATATCTGCCGTAAATGTGTTTTTTCGACGTACTCGTAGAATTGCGATTTTGATTAAATTAAGTGCAAAGGACGCAGATTGTTGAGGGCTATAATTTTAGTATTTGAAGGTGTCACGTAAATGCATACTTCGGAAGTTATAACCCTATATACGTTAACAAATTATATTTTTGGCATATCTTTTCCAATGTTTCAGACATATCTAAGTCATTTTAAGACCGATTTTGAAAAAATCAACCGGAATCGGCTAATAATCTCAGAAAGAGTAAATATGCATAAACATTACACCTCCGGAAAGCGTCACTTAATTAATCTCCATTTTGGGGGTACAATACGCCACTGTGCGTCCGAACTGCTCTAATAAAAAGTAGTTCGACGTCAAGCAAATTTACATTTGCTGTTTTTCCCGGCCAGGATTCTGGGAAGTTTAAAACTTTTTCCGCTTTCCCGGAAAACGAAAAATACCAGGTGAAAAAAAGCTCTAATCTGCTCAGCCTTTACATGAGATTATGAAGAGGTCACTTACATACCATAGTTTGCGAGTGACATATATCAGAGAAGACTCAATTGAAATATCCCCGGGCAATATATTGTTTCAATTTAAATACTTTTCAATAAACTAAAATTAAATTGTATTAATATTCTTTAGAAATGCAATATTCTTGTTTCAATTGGAAAATACCATTTGATACTGTGATATATCACCCAAAGCAAATTTTTATGTAAAGTCCTTAATGCAAAGGATACTCGAGAATAAGTGCTGCAATGAAAGAACACAAGTGAAGGAGCATAAGAATTGAATTGCATTCTTAATGCATTCACACAACACCTCAGAGAAGTCGAAAGGAAAGGACAAAATAACATTTTGTCGTCCAGATTTTATTGGAGGGTTTGACTCATCCAAAGTAGATGGATTCCCCCCCCCCCCTACACGAAAGCTTGTGTTTGCATTTGATGGGGTGCGTTGGTGGGTTTGGACGAAGATACACAGTGCACGATTAAGTGGAATATAATTTATGTAGGGAGCAGACTAGAAAACTCTTCTGCATAGAACAAGGTGTACACCATATTTGTCACGGGATGGTAAATAGAGACAATACCTAGAAGATAACAAAAAAACTAAAAAATGTTAAGTTTGGCTGTGCCGAACTTTGGATACCCTCCACAAGATTCCCAAATAAAAAACTATTTTTTTAATTTTTGTAATTTATTTATTGTAATTTATTTAAAGCATTATAACTAATATAATTTTTTATAACTTAAAATTAACATATTTTCTGTTATTGTCATATTAATTCTCAAGGCCCATAAGACCGTTTGTATGGCAGGTACCAGAAGGGACTACTAATCTCAACCAAATTTGGTGCGGAAGTGTGTTCTATATAGAAATCTTTATGTGCAAAATTTCATTTCGATAGGTCAAGCTTGTGGTGAGTTATCGTCATATTATTTCTCAAAGCCCATGAGACCGTTTGTGTGGGAGGTACCAGTAGGACTTTTCCGATCTCAACCGAATTTAGCGTAGAAGTGTGTTGTATATAGAAATCTTGATGTGTAAAAATTCATTTCGATAGGTCAAGTTTGTGGTGAGTTATAGTCATATTATTTCTCAAGGCCCATAAGGCCGTTTGTATGGGAGGTACAAGAAATGGTGACCCAATCTAAACCATTTTTACACAGATGATTGCGCCTATATAGAGATTATTATTTGCAAAATTTCAGTGATTTTGCTCAAGAAACTGGACGGATATTTCCAAATAAAAAACTAATTTTTGTGAGGTAGTGTCGGTTGAGGGTCTCCAACACCAACTTTGCGTAGAGCTATATAGCCCATTTTCAATGCCAACCATGCTAGGTTAACTACACATGTTTGTGCCAAATTTCAGCTCCCTAGCTGTTTTCATGCAGGCTCTATCTTGTTTTCAACAGACGGACAACATGGCTAGATCGTCTTAGAATTTTACGAGGATCAAGAATATATATACTTTGTTGGGTCTCCGATGATTATTTCAAGGTGTTACAGACAGAATGACAAAACTAATATATCCTCCATTGTATAGTGGAGGGTACAAAAAAAGCTTCAGTCGGCTGATCCGACTTACAAATACCCTCACCCATGTATGGATTTTATTTTGTCTATGTTCCATCCTCCATTGGCTGAAGCGTAACTATTTTATTGAAATCTCGTAAACAGTCGTTTGAGGGGGAGGTGGTAGAATAGGGCGTGGCATCACATTTTATCTTATACGCGTAAAAGGATAAAATAAACATAGTGGAGAATTCAAGTTTCAATGAAATTTATGCATGCAGGTAAAAGTTGTGTGCGTGTAATTTGTGTGGGAGGTACAAGAAGGGGCGTGGCAAAGGCTCCATTGATCCATCTAGTTACTCCATCTATCTATCACCATTTATTTACTTATATTTAGCAGAATCGTATGGATGGTATTAAGATTATTATGCAAATACAAAAAGTGGGTAGAGGCCCGGACTAGCAAGAGGGTTTGGAGCCAGCCTAAGTAAAGTGAAAAGTGGCGGAATAATCATTTGCACTGGAGGTATCAGATTGGGCTTGTAATCATCACTTCTTGTACGTGCGTATAAAGCCGCTGTGAAAATATTATGGGGTTAGCAATATAAGCGAATTTCATCCACGATGAGACAAGTTATGTGGGTTCTAATCTAGACTAAAACAGAGTAATTTTTGTGGGAGGTACAAAAAAGGGTGCGACTAGGAATCCAATTATTGGCCACAAAGTTAATCGTATTACTTTGAACTTAAGTATTGATTTTGAGTTAGATATTGTGAATAGCATTCAAGATATTATACTACAAACAAAAGTTGACGAAATGGTGCATTGTATGGGATGTACCAGAAAGGGGAGTGTCAAACGCTTATTTATAAGCGAGTACAAAGCCGTTATTAAGATATTACGGTGTTCACAATTTAAGCGAATTTTGGATGCTAATTTCAGTGGAAGGGGGTCATTTGTGTGGGAGGTACCAGAAGTGCCGTGGCTAAAAGCCCAAATTATCTGTCAGGAAATTAGCCATATATACCTATTGTTAAGTATTGATTTTAAGTAAGAACTTGCAAATAGTATTTAAGACATTACAAGAATACCAAAAGTAAGCGAAATGGTACATTTTTATGGGAGGTACTAGAAAGGGGTGTGGCAATATTGTCCATTTTCAATCCCATCGGCAATTTTGGAGAAATATTACGACATAAAAAATTCAAAAAAACGGTTAGTAGCTAGAGACGGACAAGGATCAAATGACTTAAAAGGCATAAAACGGATTTGGTCGCAACATATGAAGGGTCTCAAATGTTTTTTTTTACACGTTACTCTTTTTGTCACACTTTTGTGCTACATCAAATGATATATACCTTCTTATCCAGTAGGGTGAGGGTATAAATATACCATTTGGGCCCATATTTTTTTTTAACAAAGTCCCCACACAGATTTTCTGTCACTCAAGGAGTAACATATTAGAAATTAAACCGCTCTGGTTCATGATTTTCTATAGTCGTCCAGCAATGGAATCTCACGATTTGATGTCATATCTTACGTGACATATCTTACGTCGAGGATGCAAAAGTTTGTACGGTTGTACTATTTTAATACATTTTCGACATCGAAAGTACCGTGATGAAATCGCTACTCATTTTAGGATTTCGCTACATTTTTTATATCCTACGCCACACTGTCGTAAATAAAATTGGTCCATATCGGTTAGGGTGGGCCGATTTGTAAAGACAAAAATTTGTCGATATTGTCGAGGCACAAAAACTTTTTTTTTAATTTAAAAACTAAAACCCCTTAAAAATAAAAGTTAAGTAAAAGTCAAAAAATCCTTGAAAGTGATTCTTTGATATATCGAAGTGGAACTTTTTTCCTTCATGCCAAAAGATATCGAAAAATCGAGGCACAATATCGATTGCTTAATCGAACTACTCTAATATCGGTTCATGTTTTCGAAAAGACCATGCCCTTTGCCTCACATAATGGCCGAATTGAGCTTCTGCTGTCTAGAAGGCACGATTATTATCCGACTGTGCTTCAATGCAACATAGTGCGTTATAAGCGACTTCTGGCCAATTCTTCCGAAACTTGTCCTTTGATAGAGGCCCCATACAAATGACT
This sequence comes from Hydrotaea diabolus, assembly GCA_963513945.1. Taxonomy (NCBI): domain Eukaryota; kingdom Metazoa; phylum Arthropoda; class Insecta; order Diptera; family Muscidae; genus Hydrotaea; species Hydrotaea diabolus. The sequence goes on from OY740720.1 coordinate 78,850,490, forward strand.
ATTCCAATTTGAAGCTGTGACGCTATACAGAAAGAATTTTAAATTCGTCTAGCTCAAGTGAAGAGCGTTAGTGAGGAGCGACCTATACCTTTTTCTGGTAAATTTGAAGCATATCAGTATTTTCAGAGAGACAGACTGATAGACAGAGGCGCGACTTTTCTTACTTATAGCGGAGCCTACGATTTAAATTCTTTTGCTTGTTTTACTTTTTTCAATAAACTATATTTTGAAAAATAAATATATTTCAAGGTTTTCGTATCGTCGAAAAAGTACTTTTTTTAAAGGGCGACAAGTGCAAAATGAAGAAATCTATTTTTTACTTCCCTGATTTACATCCGATTCTGCTCAAATTTAAAATGTCCTCATTTGCGAGAGATCTATAAACAAACCTGGTGAAGTTTTACCATATCGCTCAATGGGTTTTTTATGTAACATAAATGCAAAAGCCCCCGATTTGAGGGCGTGTCGCTTAACCAACCCACGTTTTAAGTCTGATCAGCCTGAAATTAAGCATATTGCGTGATGTGCGACCTATAAACATCTAGGACGAAATGGAACCACGTTTTAACATATTTTTATACAGTCCCCATTTGAATGGTTCCTCTATATTGGCGCCCCGCTATCTAGATTTAACGAATTTGATCTTTGTTATATTGCGTATAAAAACGATGAGTCGTTAGTATGCCACGGTAGTGTAGGGTATCATATTATCGGCCCAGTCCGACTGCTGACTTTTCCAAATTGGTTTCAGCTTTGATAGGGTTATTTGTATGGGAGATACTATTGATTTTACGACTTGGTGGATCCATGGGCCTTTGCGAATGAAAAACGGAATCTATGCGAATGAAAAACTGAACCTACGATTTGAGAGACATCTTTTGCATGGTACGTCCGAGTATAATTTTCCTTTTAATATCAGAAAATTAATAGACATTAGACATGACGGAAAAGCTTCATCACCGGCTATTTTCATAAACTTTATATGTGTGTTGCCTTTGTACCCGTTGTCTTTTTAGTGCTCAAGTCCTCAAGCACCTACTAATGATGGGGTTTTTTTTTGAATTGCAACTGTTGTCTTATTTAGCTGTCGCAGCGCATTTCTGTGGATTTGTATCGCTTAGGCGGTTTTTTATTTAAAACTGGTCGATAATACTCTGGGATTTAATGGGTTCTCAAGTACACTGTGGAAAAGACACGATTATCGACCATCATCCAGTCCAGTGTAAATATGTGATGTCGCTCATCATGATGTGATACTCGTACTCTCTCTCTATCCCTCTCTCTCTCTCTCTCTCTCTCTGCAGATAATCTTTGCTCTCCTTAAGAGTCTATTAAGAAATATCAAAGGCTTAAAGGATGTGCTAATTCGATATAATGAAAGTAATCAGAGGTTATATGGATTAGTTAAATCTTTCTGAGGAAGATTATGTCAGGTAATGATAAACTACGAGATAATCTGGCTACTAACAAAACCAAGTAATATGGCCCTGAACCAGTATTTGAATGGCACTACCGTTCGATAGTTCATAATCTGCAATGGAAGAAGTACACATTTCTGGAATGGTAATAATTTCATACTTGGTGTATCATCGCACTGGGGCTCTTTACAATACGACGACTAGACCGCCTTTGAAACAGACCTAGGCCAATGTCATTGTGTAAAAGCCGACCGGTCCAAATCATTGCGTGTAGGAATTATGACGTGTACAGCTCAATGATTTAGGAGACGTTTAACAGTTTCCCACATTTACCTTAATGGAATGTTAAGATGAAATCAGTAAAATATTCCATTCGACTTTCCATTCGAAAGGCTCCAACTCTTGGGGTAATCACTTGTGATAGTCTTTAGGCCGCAGCCCTCGATTTCATTGTAACTCCTCCTGGGACGAAATTTTCTCATTTAATTTTAAGCCATAACCATCGCGAACCCCCCTCCCCCCACCCTAGCATCAATAAGTCAGGCCAGAACAAGACTATTGGAGGCTTTAGACTACCTGCGGTATGGGATTCTATCTCCGGACTCTCAAACCATAAAGTCAACGATTACTTTTGGTTGAGGTACGGTTTAGTTACATTGACATTTAGAATCCTACTTTACAGGCTAATGGACGATATCCCTTAGAGGTTCGAAATGACGTTCAAAATATGTAGTAACATCCTATCCTTGAACAAACCCAGAAATTCTGAATATAAGAGATGTTCTAGAATGAGTGTGGTGCTAGGTTGGGTTTCATCGCTTGGATCCATGAACGGTTCCCGCTCTGATATCGTATACTCGTCGTCAATTGTTTCTGCTAATACCTAGCCATAGCATCTTTTTCCTTTGAACCAGCCTGTTACCCATATAAAGGTGTAGATCCTGCCCAAAATACCACCAAAGAGACAGGGTTGGTCTGTTAGAATCAGTAAACCAAACATTTTCCATCTTGAGTCTACAAAAGCTGGACCGTGGCAGAGAAGAGGTCGTTATGCAGTCTCCTAGCATATAAACCCAAGGGCCAGTTGAATCCTTGGGAAATATATCGCAGATCTGATGCCCTACTGGATGGATGTTCAGCCTTTTACTCTTAAAGGAATACGACGGTTGCTATTTATACTTCGGGTCCTGACAATACTAATGTTCCAAGATGCAAACTGGAACTTCCATTGGAAACTTTGACATTTTTTAGCATAACTCCACTCAGAACGTTTTGTCATTTTAGGGCGAATTGTTTTGTTTACAGTGTGTTGCAAAATTCATCTCAGTCAAAAAATGGAATTATCTCGTGACACACGATTATAGGCGTGGGTTATCGAGACAAGAGTGTTTAAAACAACTTGTTTGGACTTTTGGCGATGAAACGCTGATACCCAGAGTTCGGTCTCGGACGCCGTTCGCTCCAGGATGAATTTCGTGAAGGACGTCCAATTCCAGTCACTTTGCCAGAAACCATCGATGCTGTGCGTGAACTGATTAAGCAAGACCGACATGTGACATACCGTGAGATTGAGGCATCCTTGGGCGTTAGTATGACAAGCATCAATAAGATATTGCATGTTCATTTGGCCGTGAAAAAGATTTTTCTCGTTGGATACCCTATAATTTGACGAACGTTAAAAAAACAGGCTCGTATGGATTGGTGCAAAGAGATGTTAAAAAAGTATAACTGCGGTAGCTCAAATGCAGGGTATAACATTGTCACAGGTGACGAATCATGGATCTGTGCATATAAACCCGAAACAAAACAGTAATCGACGTATGGGTCTTTCGATGTACTTCTTCGTGGAAGAAAGACATCGAAGCGAATTATCGAGATTTTTTCTTTCGATGTACTTCTTCGTGGAAGAAAGACATCGAAGCGAATGATAGAGATTTTTTTGGCATAACCGGCCATGTTGCCACAGTGCCTTAAGTAGAACATAGGGCGGTCAATTCTGAGTGCTACAATCATCTGTTTGCCAACAGTGTTCGATGAAATGCGAAAAGATTATAAGAGAAGACGGATCATTTTGCATCACGACAATGCGAGCTCTCACATATCAGCTAAAACTATGAGATATTTGACCACTCAAGATGTCGAAATAATGGGCCATCCACCGTACAGCCCTGATTTGGCACCCAAAGACTTCTTCTTATTACCTACACGCAGAGAAAAAAACATGGTTACTACATGGTCACGGCAATAATAATATGTTCTCCGCAATAAAAGTATGTTCGTCGCAACCATAGCATTGTTAACTGAATTTATTTTTGACAATAGTATAATTGCTGCAATATTAATATTGTTGAAATGTAACAATAGTATTATTGCCAAATTTAAAAATGAAAATATGGTTATAGCAACTATATACATATGGTTGGTGCGACAAAAGTATTATGTTTTATGTTAACAATAATATGATTACGACAATCATACTGTATGATTGTAATTTTTCTTCATTTAAATATGCTTTTAAGAACAAATGTTATTGGTACGGGGAGCATAGTATAATTGTGTGTGATGATACTATGGTTGTAGGGATCATAACATGGTTGCGTGTGAATCATACTATGGTTGTGATGATCATACTATGGTTGTATATGAAACATACCATGGTTGTGAGGATCATACTATGGTTGTGGAGAGCATAGTATGGTTGAGTGTGAATCATACTATGGTTGTGGGGATCATAGTATGGTTATGTGTGAATCATACTATTGTTGTGAGGATCATAGTATGATTGTATTTGAATCATACTATTGTTGTGAGGATCATAATATTGTTTTACCACAACCATATATCCAACAATAATATTATCCTCTTCGAATATTGTCACCACAACCATACTTTTTTTCTGCGTGTAGCATCAAGGAAAAAAATGCGTGGTCAACGTTTTTCATCGCCCGAAGGAGCTGTTGAAGTGTTCAAAACTCATGTTTTGGAGGTGTCTCAATCGGAGTGGAAAAGGTGCTTTGAAAATTGGTTTGTGCGCATTCAAAAGTTTATTAATCTTAAAGAAGAATATTTTTAAAAAAACAATAAACAATTTCCAATGATAAATTATTGTGTTTTTTTTATCACCGGTCCCGAAATATAAACAGCAACTCTCGTAAACACAGAGAAAAAGTCAGTTGGATATCGGTGCGAACTACAAAATTTCTTTTAGACGACAAGACTTCGAGTTCAAATCATTAACTGTTAATAATCATAATGGAAATTCGGTTGAACTTACCATAAGATGTTTACTTTGGCAAAAGTATGGTAAAGGTAACTTACTAGTTGGTCACGTTTACCGAATGAAGTTTCAAAAGTTGGTTGCCAGAACTGCCTGTTGAAGCAACTTATAGTTTTGTATAGAACTGTTCGGTGCAGCCAACAATTGGTAATGACAACAAACTATTTCACTTTAATAACCACAAACGGGTGTATAATAAAAACAATTTAATTGTAAAATAAAAATAAAAAAATTGTTACGGCGGAATCAGAAGATTTCTCTAAAAATCTTATTGTCTAAAAGAAAATTAAAATATGTTTCCTTCATTAGCCAAGCGGACCCAAAAGGGTATATCAACGTGTTCCAAAATTGGACTTTATAATTTTTATTTAGCTTAGACTTATTATTTATTTCATTGAACTTTAAAGTCGTTGGCAAAAGCTTCAAATCCTGCTTAAAAAATTATTTAATTCTTATTAATTAACTTCAAATCTCATTTTAGTATTTAAAGGCTTCTACTTTGTCACTTGAACCGATATATTCAGATCCCTATACTGAGCATTCGGTTGCACTAAAGGAAACTTGATGGTACATGCAACCTCAATCAATTGGTTGGCAAAAAAATTGGTTGTGACCACGTATCTGTTCTTCGTGTGAAAATATGCCTCGACTCCTTATCCGGAGAGAAATTATGGATTACATGTCATGCTTCGAATTGGTACCGCCATAAAGGATAGAGATGGCTCTCTATCTTGGTCGTCCCAAGGAGGCGCAGGCTATCATATTGTCACGTGCTCTTATATGGTAGCAAGTAAAGGGTGTTTTTTATTGAGGTATAGAACTTCGAATTGAAATAAAACACAAGAAAATCGTTTTAATGTCCATCAATTTGGCTTTATTGGAAGGATAATTTTATGCCATTAATGTTTAAATATGATTTCGGGCATGTGGCCGCCGCGGCTGGCTCGAATAAAGCCAATTCTACAGGTCCAATTTTCAACCACTTTTTCGAGCATATAGGGCCGTATGTTGGCAATAACGCCACGAATGTTGGCTTCGAAGTCCCCTAACGTTTCTGGTTTGTTGGCGTAGACGAGCGACTTCACATATCCCCAAAGAAAATAATCCAATGGTGTCAAATCACACGATCTTGGTGGCCAATTGACAGGTCCATTCCGCGAAATTATGGCTCATCGAATGTTTCCTTCAATAATTCGATTGTGACGTGCGCTGTGTGGCATGTAGCGCCGTCTTGTTGGAACCACAACTCATCCACATTCATGCCATCCAATTCGGGAACAAAATAGTCGGTTATCATGGCTCTATACCGGTATCCATTAACGGTAACTGACTCTCCAGCATTATTTCGGAAGAAGTATGGCCCAATGACTCCACCAGCCCATAGAGCACACCAAACAGTCAGTTTTTGTAGATGTAATGGCGTCTCAAGGGTCTCATGTGGATTCTCTTCACTCCAAATGCGGCAATTTTGCTTGTTGACGTAGCCATTCAACCAAAAATGAGCCTCATCACTGAACAAAATTTTGTGATGAAAATCAGCATCGAGATGAATCTCATTTTCGGCCCATTTTGCAAGCGTTGTTCTTTTGTCAGCCTGTTCATGATGAAATGGCAAACCAAACTAAATATTAATCACTTGACAGCTGACAAAATGGCCGCCAGTTAAAAAAGTGATGCCAACTTAAAGTTCTATACCCCAATAAAAACACCCTTTATATGACTAAACTTACGTGTACATACGGAAGATCTGTTGCAGCTAAGTAGAATATTAAAGAGGTTCTGGTAGTTCCGGGACCGACCTAGCATATCCAATATATTTCAATAATACACACTCTTGTTGGGAATTATAAATTTTATTTTACATTATTTCCTCCAAATATTACAATTATCACTGAAATGTTCTTCATCGCCCTTTCTACATTGAAATACTTCGGCAAATTCTCTTAGATTTGCCAGTGTCTCCCTAGTCCGGACATCATCCGGATCGTGAGCAATGACAGGGGGCAAAGAACTACAAAAGAATTGAGCAAAATTTAAGAAAAATATTTTTTCCATACTTAAGTCCGAGGACAGTTTCGTAGTATTCAAAAAGTCGTCCGTATAAATCTTCCACACCAACTGCAAGCCATTAACGTCGGCCATTCTCTCATTGAGCGAGATGGTGGTGGAATTCTTTGACAGACATGCCACGGCCTTGACAAAGGAGGGTTTCAGAGATATTTGGATACCCAAAGGATTTTCATTACCATGACTATCGAAGCGCAGGCCATACTGGTCAAAGGCATGCGACAGTTCGTGAGCCATAATCCAGCCGACAAGGGAATACTGGAAGACAGGGTGCTGAGAGTGGTGATAGAAGGGCAGCTGCACAAAGACCATGGGTACAATGAGCAAATTCCGCGGGTGTACAAAGTAGGGAGCATTGCGGAGACTTGAGATGTCATCGTTGACATAGTAGTCCTCGATAGGGGAGAGGCTGACATTGGGGCTCCACATGACGTTATGTTGTAGGTGAAATCGAAATTTTAACATTTCCAAATGATTGCGGAAGAAATTGTCATTCGACAGCGACACAGAGGCATAGTAGCTATTTAGGTCAGTCGGCAGGCGATGAGGTAAGTTTCCGATTTGTAGCTGAACAGCTGATAACTTCTTCTGCAGATATTGAAGCTCTTCAAACTGCAGATCAAATTTATTATCCTGCAGGAGGGTGGAGAAATGCTTTTTCAATTTTAGAAAAATATTTTGCAAAACTATTTCATCTTTTTCCCGATTTCGATAAAGAAATCGATCGTAAATATAGTTGAGGCCCAGTGGAAACATATCGTTAGTGTGTAGCAGACACTCACGATCTGTGACCAGGGGCCGGATGTCCAATAAATATTTGCAGAAATTCAACAGTATATACCAGGCTATAGTATGATTATCTTTTTGCTTGAGGTGCAGGTGCAGGTCCTTGAAATACTCCAGTTTGCCGGACAATTCAATGAGAACTGCTTGAGGTTCAAGATGAGCTTCGGCCATAGAATCGAAGTATTGCTGCCAGGACAGGTACATTTCGGTGATCTTAAGTTGTTCCAAAGAGATGATCTTGACATTATTGGCAGTTTCTTCATAGCATCGGTAAAGTTCAACCATTTCCTTGTCAAAGGCGTAGACTTCCTGAGCCAACTTCCACGAATCTTCAGCTGGTTCAAGTCTGTCCAATTGAAATTCTTCAAGAATTTCTCTAATTTTATATTTACTTTGAAATGTCTTTTGTGGTCTGGGAATTTTCACTTCCAACACTTGTTTTAAAGAATCATTCGAGGCAAATCCAATGGCTGCATGAATGAAAACCCCATTGAATCCATACTGCCTTAAGTGAGCCAGAGACTGAAGCCAATTGAAGCTCGCCCATACGGGGGAGTCCTTGACGTATAGCCCTTGCCATTGGAAACGCTCTCCGAATATTCGTTCAGTTGGCAGTTCTCTCAAATATTTGGACATATCCAAATAGTATGCACCAGCTGAACGACAGGCTTGATAGTATTGTTCGATTTGACTCAGCATTGATGAAATCTCCTCAAATCCCTCCAAAGACTGCAAACTTTCCAATGTGGCTCTCATTTGATCTGCATAGTAGTTGGTCATAGCTCCAAATGTATCGACATGATCGTAATACGGCCTCTCAGTCCAAGATCCACAGGCATAATCCCAGAAATTTGCACACGGGTCGGTGGTGTTGTACATATGCTCTCTGATAACTTTCAACGTTTCTCCGTCTATGTTGGCCAAACACTCCGACTGTTTGGGACATCGTATCACCGTAACATGATCACTTTGACTTGATTCGATCAACAACAAGAGTAGAACTGATATGAAACGATATGGCGATTTCATATTAGCTGTAGATTCAAATGAGCCTTTAACCGGCGCAACCGTTGATTTCGCACTAAATTGGCGTAGAATGCAAATCGCCATTCGAGCTGAATATATTTAAAGACTGGTCGCATGGGCTGTCAATCTCTGGTACGAACATTAAGAGGCCCGCCTGGTGAAGATGATAATATAGAAGCAAGAAAGGGAAAAAATTAGCATGTCTTGCCTGGCGATCATCTTAGAACGCTGCATGTATAAAAGACTGGTTCAAGCTATGACGTCATACGGAGTCAATAGACTAAATGTATCAGTTGTACTACACATATTCGGGTTATTATAAATAATCTAACAGGTGGCTGATTTGAATAAAAATAAAATCTGCGATATACAGTGGTTCTCAATCAAAGCGAGGCATAATTATTTGGGCTATACCCAATATTGAGGAATTGCTTTAAGTTTAAACGAATTTCATCGAAAGCGTAGTTTGAAGCGGGATGCGCGCACAACTTTCAATGGATTTTTGATTAACCTAGCCTATCGGTGGAGCCGATATTCAAATAGTAATATTAGCTGTATTCTTTTCAGGTTACTAAACTAGTATTTTAATTGAATTTACTCGGTTATCTAGTGAATTGGCCCCATGTTGCTAAACAAACGAGTAAGAGTTAGCACACTTATTTAACCAATAAAAATTTAAACAAGACATAGCCTGTTATAAAAAATTGTGTTTTATAGACAAAAAGAAATTTGACAAGAAGAGGTTTAATCGGCGTAATCCTATTGGGTGGATTCAGCACAAGATGGGATAAGTGAGACTATACTCGTACATCAACAGGTTTGCAGGGTTGCTAGTTCAAAGAAATTTTAAACTTTTTTACAAAGCGAAAGTGTTTAAGCTATTAAGCTATTAATTGAATTAAACAAGAAGAGGTCTTATAAGCGGAGTCGTACTGGGTACATCTGCTCAAGATGACATGAGTCAAACTATAAGTCAACTCAACCACATAGTTTAAAGAGATTTTACACATTTTTCCACAGATAAAGTGTAGCAATTAGTTGATTTATTATGTTTCACTAAATATTTTATTTTAGTTTGAAGTTTTTTATTGTTTGCTTTTGACGAATTTGCCCATGAACCCTCTTTTTGTTTAATTCTCTTTGGTGTAGGCAAATAAAAAACTATGTTGCCATATTACTCTCAATTTAGTTCACTGTTGCCAGATTTCTTTATTAAAAACTTACTATGGCCGTGTTTTATTTGCATCGGGCTTAGAAAGTCGCTAACGCGATAACTTCACAACATTGTAAAAAGTATTTAAATGATTTTGTTATAAAAAATATAGATGATTTGCGTTAAAATCCCTTGTTTTAAATAATTAAAATTATTGGGAAGAAAGTTATTCAAGAATAGTTTTTAGCAAGTTTAATCGAGCTCGCTTATTACACACATATGTGGCAACGCATAGAGAAAGGGACCTAAGGGTAAAAAAATCAATTTTCATTTTTTTCTTTTTTTGATGTGGACAACATCTGAGCATCGAATGAGACCGATACCATGCTCCAAAAGTGTTCCCTCCCAGAGATATGCTTGTTTTATGAAAGTAAAGTCGACGATTCAAAGTGCAAATAGAAAGGGACCTTATCTTTAAAATGGCTCTCCTGAACAAAACTTTTCATCAACTTTTCACTTTTTTTTTGATGTGGACAACATCTGAGCATCGAATGAGACCGATCCCATGCCCCAAAAGTGTTCCCTCCCAGAGATATGCGCGTAAAGTCGACGATTCAAAGCGCAAATAGAAAGGGACCTAATCTTTAAAATAGCTCTCCTTAACAAAACTGGTTTTTAACCTCAGCTCCCTTTATATTTTGCGCGTCACATATAGAATTTCCTTAATATATTTTTTTTGTAAATCACAAATTTTCAAATCAAACGGCTTATGGTGCTGAAAGACAATAAGTTTTTGTATACAAAAGAATTTCAAAATTTTCTCTTAAGGATTTGTAGTTATCGTCTTAGCGACCACTTGCTTGTTTCACAAGCGAGTACCCATAGAACACACCTTATGTTACTTAGTTACTTTCCTCAAAAGAACACGGCTTTTATGACAAAATATGTTTAATAATAAATATGTCACCTCTGTGGTGAATTTAAATGCCCACTGCTGACGTAATTTAGTAATTACAATCGCAAAACGCCTTAATTTAATCTAAAAAGTAAGTGTTAATTTATTTTACATTATATACGATTGCTCGGGATTATGACAATTACCAGTTTTAGATAACAAAAAAATGAGCCGACTTCAAGCCGCCGCTTTACGACGTATTTTAGCCGCAGCCGATCGAAAACATCCACCCGCCGCCGCTGTCGATAAATACTCTAAGTAAAAGACGTTGTAGCTATAAATCTGGTGTGTGGCATATCTCAATATAATCTTAAGAGCTTAAACCTTCTTCAAGCCACGAACTTGACCGTCCAGTTAAGACCAGATCAAAATAATGGAAAGCTTGTAATCAATTGACATATTTCCGATGCTGTCGACGCTTTTTAAATGTCAAAATGTTTGGTATGGTTTGTCATTTCATCATTCATTGTCTGACTAACGTGTGGATACTAGTTGATTTTAAATTTCGGGGCATACGATTTTATTATATTGTAGAGTCTAGAAATGGTGACAATTACTTCATTTCTGATTGGGAGTATACATATTTACCAATCCTTGGCAAAAGGCTAAAACCGGAATGTCGGGTAATGCCGGTTTTTTACTTTTAAAATAATAATTCGGGTTTTTTAAATTTTGGTTTTGAAAACTCCGGTTTTTTAGACACTCTACTGTACAGGGTGGGCTAAAACTTACAATTGGGTAAAAAAATTAATTACTTTTCCGTTTATTATTATTTTTTTAATTTTTTTATAAATAGAAATTTTTTTTTTTAATTGTTTATGTCGTTTTTGACTGGGCTTGATTGGTCAGTCTTACTTCATGAATTAAATAAAACTAATTTATTTCATGTTTTCCCAACGTTTCGTTAGCTTTTTTCTAACTTCTTCAGGGGATGTTTATTTGAAAATCCTGTCGACAAAAAGTGTTGTTATTTATATTTTCTTATGATATGTTAGCTTTACTTACAATTAGTTTTACATTTCATTCGTCATAATTTCTTATTACTATTAAAAAACTGGACATCACGAAACAATTTAATAATAAAATAATAAAAAATATAAATAAATGTAAAAATCGCAGCAAAACTTATCACTAATATCACAGTAACGCACTTCTGTTTGGTTCAACTTATTGCAGCGGAGTATTGGAGCTTTGTGTTGTCTTTGTCTTCTTTGGTGTTTATTGATTTTGATATTCTCTGTTGAATTCTTAAACTTTCTAAAGTGTATCTTTTATTTTCAATTTTCTCTCTGTCTAGTATTTTCACGTTCTTTAGGTCAGCTGAGTGTTGGTTCTCTTTTATGTGTTGTGACAAAGCAGTGTTTTCTTTGCCCTTTCTTATGTCGGCCTCATGTTCGCTTATTCGCACACTTAGCACTCGTTTTGTTGTGCCAACATATACTTTGTTGCACTGTTCCCCTTCATTCCCCATGCATGTTATTTCGTACACAACGTTGTTTTCCCTTAGTCTGTCTGTTTTTGTTGTTCTTCTTGTAAAAATGTTTCTCAGTGTTTCATTTGATCTGTAGGCGATGGATGTGTTGTTGTCCCGTATTATTCTCTTTAGTAACCTGTTCTCAGTAAGTCTTGGTATGTATGGTACACTGTGAAATATTTTTTGATCCATTGGTGAAGGTTGTATTATTCTGTCATTTTCTGTATATTTTTTCATTAAACTGCTTATTGTGCATTTTGGGTAATTATTTTTTATTAGTATTTGTGTAACTTTTTTCAAATTTTGGTCGTAAAATCTTTTGTCGCTCACGTTTAAAACCTTCTGTATTAAGTTTGATGCTGTGTTTATTTTCATGTTTTGCGGTTGTGTGGAATAATAATTTATCATACGCCCAGATGCAGTTTCTTTTGTGTGCCAATTTGTTACAAGGTATCCGTTGTCTCTTATTATTTTCATGTCTAAATATGCAATTTCTTTCTCCTCTTCTATTTCCGTGGTGAATTGGATCTTGTTGTGGTATGCATTGAGTAGTTTTAGTACTGTATCTATGCTATTTTTGTCTATGATAGCAAATATGTCATCCACGTACTTCGATAGTAGTTTTATTTCTACGTTTTTTGATTTTAACTCTGTAGTCACGTCGTCAAGTAATGCGTCTAGAACTATATCTGCTATTGTTGGTGATAGGGGGTTGCCCATTGGCATACCATACGTCTGATGGTATACCTTGTTGTCAAACTTGAAGTAGTTATTGTCTGTCAAGCAGAATTGAAGCAGTTTTAAAAATTTTTGTTTTGGTATAGGTGTATATTCTTTTAATGTTTCCCATTTGTCCATAATATTTTTGATTGCTAAGTGTGTGGGTATGTTGGTAAACAACGATACCACGTCGAATGAAACTAGTGTGTCGTCCTTATCCAAATTTACTTCTTTTAGTTTCTCCATTAGTTCAGAAGAATTTTTAATGTTATATTTTTTACACTAAGTATGAAAAATAATGTTACTCTAATGACTCCCGTTTTCAGCTTCGCAATGATGGTCTCGTTTTAGGGCATTTTCCGTAACATCTTTCAAAATTTGTGGCTGTAGCTTTCGAATTTCTTTAACAATGTTGGCCTTGAGTTGAAGGATTGTCTCGGGCTTGTTCACATATACTCGCTTCTTCAAACAAGCCCAAAGAAAATAGTCGTGAGCTGACAAATCTGGCGATCGCGCCGGTCTAAACATTATTCGCTCTCCAAAAAATGACTTAAAAATGCCATTGTGTCTCGGGCAGTGTAAGCAGTGGCTCCCTCCTGCTGAAACCACATCTTTACAGTGACTTGAAAAAATCAATTTGACATAAAAATGGAATTAGCTCGTAAACATTTTCGTGCGATCATTTATCACAACTGTCGACGTGGATTTTCACAATAAAAGTGCATCGATGAACTTAAATCATTGTATGGCGATGAAGCACCATCCTTTAGCATTGTGAAAAACTGGTTCAATGAATTCAATCGTGAATTCATGATGAAGGTTGTCCATAGGCGGCCGTTGTGCCAGTGAACATTGATGCCGTGCTTGAACTAATAGTGCAAGATCGTCATGTGACATACCGTCAGATAGAGGCATCCTTGGGCATTTCTTCCACCAGTATACATTCGATATTGCACGAACACCTGGCCGTAAAAAAAACTCTCGTTGGATCCCGCACAATTTGACAAGCGCTCAAAAAAAGGCTAGTGTCGATTGGTGCAAAAAAAATTTTGAAAAAATACGATCGCGGTGCTTCTACAGACGTTTATAAGATTGTCACAGGTGAGGAATCATAGATCTATGCGTATGAGCCCGAAACAAAAAAGCAATCGACCGTGTGGGTTTTCGAAGACGAGCCAAATCCAACGAAAGTTGTTCGTGGAAGAAGCACTTCGAAACAAATGGTCGCCTGTTTCTTCGGCAAAACTGATCAAGTGGCGACTGTTACGCTTGAGCAACGTAGGAGGTCAATCATGAGTGGTACACCACAATTTGTTTGCCTGAAGTCTTCGGAGAAATTCGGAAAACGAACAAGAGAAGACGAAACATTGTGCACCATGACAATGCGAACTCTCACACATCGGCTCAAACCAGCGCCTTTTTGACCGGCCAAAACTTCGATTTGATGGGTCATCTGCCGCACAGCCTGACTTCTTTTTATTCCCGGACAAAAAAATGCGTGGTCAATGATGCTGGTAAAGCAGAAGATGCTGGTAAAGCGTTCAAACATTATGTTTTGGAGGTGTCTCAATCGGAGTGGAAAAAGTTCTTCGACAATTGGTTTGAGCGCATGCAAAAGTGTATAAATCATGCTGGAGAATACTTTGAAAAACAATAAAACCATTTTTGATGATAAAAATTCGCATTTTCATTATTAGGCCAGAAATATATATAGCAGCCCTACAGGGTAAGAAGTTATAAAAAGGTCAAGAATATTGTGTTGGTGCCCTTCAACAAACGGAATGTGTCGGTTCATCCCCTAATGGGACCGCCGGTAAATATGGGCATATGGGTAATGCAATTAAAGCAAATTCTCTAATGAATTAAAATATGGAATTATTTTGGTTTGGCTTGGCTTTGATTATTAGAATATTTGTTGATGTTTTACTTGTTTTACTTTTGAGTAGCACTACTAAGATGCAATAATAATCCAAAAACTATTTGCTGTAATTTCCAATTGTGGGATGGTATATTGTGGTTTAATAAGGATGTGTTGTTTTTCTCGAAAACTCAACCCAACGTATATAAAGGATGCATGATACAATGTACAACTATCGCAGTTGGTGTTCATCAGACATACTCTACTATTAAATTTAGAATTAAGTTTCTATATCTTTGCATGTATTTTTTTATTCACTTAACTTTAGAGAAAATATAAGTAATTGCTTATTTTCTGTCAATTAATTAAGAGAAACTTTACTCAAGGATTTTTGGCCTGAAAACATTTTCAAATCAGAACAATAAAAGTAATTTGTTCCACCTCCAACTTGGGCAAAACTTTAAACGTTTTCATATCACTCAGGACGGCATGCAGAGATGGAACGAGGCGTATGCGTAATACAAAACCAGCGGGACAAAATTACTCATACGCTTGGGAAACAGGGAACAGTTTCAATTTGGCGCTTTTTATCCAGTCAATTACAGAACCAATCACACACACTCTTTAAAAGCTGCAATCTACATAAGCGGAAAACATAGAACATTATCCATTATCCATGATTGTTATCCGCTAAAATACTTATATATAAAAGCTTTTTTGTTTGAAATCTCTTATATTTTAGGATCTACTGAAAGTTTAAGTGTATATGAAATCCACAAACGGATAATAGTGGGTGGCATTCGGGTGGAACTTTTTTAAAACTTTGTCATGAGCTTTACTTAATACAGACAATTGTGGACTTTATCTACAAAATTTAGCTTTCCGTCCACAAAAAGAAAATCCGCCGTTACAACATTCGCAGACACTGGTCAATTTCACCGGCATCTCCACACGGGTTGGCGTAAAAAGCTTTTGCTTTGTTTACATCGGCGGGAAAAGCCTTCTTTGGAATTCTCTTTGCCCGTGTGTGCGTGCCAGCCTGTCTGTGTGATTTTGAAACTTTGACAATAGTTTTTCGCTTCAACACTTCACTGTCATCCGCCAGCCAGCTCGGATGTGTGTAAATTTCTCGTCGTGAAACAGAAGCACACGCGGACAACACTCACAGTCGCAAGTCAACGTAAAACAGCGGCAACAAGTTTCCGTTGAACGCTCCACAAAAATAGATTTCGGATTTTGGCGCGTTTATTTACGCGCTTTCGCTGTGAGCAAAAACTGGCGGTCGGTCCGGTCCGGTCGGGTCGATTAAATTGGCTTTGTTTGGTGTGATCTGATCTGCTTTGATTTCAAGTGAAAGATGTGTTAATTGATAAATGCCTTTTAAATTGTAAAGAAAATTTAATAACAATTAATATGTGCCACAAAATGTAATTAAAGGCAACGAAATAAATATGATTAAGAAAATATTGTGGGTGTTCACAAGATAGGTGAAGTAAGGAAAAGCTGAAGATTAAAAGAAATTCATAAGATCCAAATATGCGATTGAAAACCATTTCAAAGCAAATAAAAAAATATGGAAAAATGTCGACATTTTTGCAAAATTGTCCTCTTAAAGCAACAAAATAGAAAAATATAATAATAATAGAAATAAATGAATATTATATGTGCAATTCTGAAGCAACGCAGAAAAAAAATATTTTAAAAGCTGGATATTTAATGGATATTTTTGCCACGGCTCTTCATGAGATGATACGAGTAAAAATTGGAAAATTAATTATTTCAACACTTCAAAATACTTTACCTTAAACTCAAAAAAGTTGAAGGTGAGCCTTATGAATAATTTGTTAAATTGTATACAAAAATGTAAAGCAACGACTATTTGAACCAACGCCTTATATGAAAGTTACGGCAATATCCTTTTCGAAACTTGTGGTATGCAAAATTACTTTTTCTGACCATACAATTTTACAGGCCTCTTACACAGTACAACATTTTTCAGTTCGTTGATTGCCAACTCAATTCTGAGAACAGTATGTGAAATTATACCCAAAAGGAATAATTTCTGCATCATTCGTTTTGTCTTCTTACCTGCTTTTTCCATTTTTTATTGGAAACTTATTTTTAACTTGGAAGCTGTTGCTTGTATAGGAAAACAATATATAAACAGATTAAGGGAATTGTAATTCTTAATTTTTTAAAATTTATTTCAACTAAATCGGGCTAGTGGCTGTCGAGCTATGTCAAACAACAGGGCCTAAAACGTGATAAATTCCCCTATACGATAGTACTAACTTCAAATCGATATTAAAAATATTTCGGCAGGTAAGAAGACAAAACGAATGATGCAGAAATTATTCTTTTTGGGTATAATTTCACATACTGTTCTCAGAATTGAGTTGGCAAATCATGTGTTGTACTGTGTCAGCGCTAATGTTATTGTCGCATGCTATGGCCAAACCTATATTTTGATTAACTAAGCATATCGTAAGGAATGTTTCCTCTCGATTTTATTTATCTTATCTTAAGTCCTCCACCAAAGGATGAAGTGCATATTAAATTTGTCAATCCGTTTGTAACACCTTAACATATCGAAAAAATCTAAGACGTTTTAGTCATGACCGTCCACCTGTATATCCGTCTATTAAAAGGAGGATAGCAATCAAACGAGTGGCTTAAGGTTACATGCTTTTTGGGATTGTAAATAGGCGAAATCAGCCCAGAGGGAAAGCAGTTTTCTTTAAAGGGACTAAAAGCACATCCTTTTGCTTATTTGCTCCATATTTCTCTAAAATTTTCGGACGAACTACAGGTAGGCACACCAAATGCGCTACAATAACAAATTCAAGAATTTTTTTTTAATCAATGTACGAGGGTTGCTATTTATATTTCGGGTCCTGACAATACTAGTGTCCCCAGATGCAAACTGGAACTTCCATTGGAAGCTTTGACATTTTATAGCATAACTTCACTCAGAACGTTTTGTCATTTGAGGGCGAATTGTTTTGGTTACAGTGTGTTGAAAAATTCATCTCAGTCAAAAAATGGAATTATCCCGTGAAAATGTTCGTGCAATGATTTTTTAAGATTTTCGGCGTGTTTAAATCAACTTGTATCGACTTTTGGCGATGAAGCACCATCAAAAACCACTTTTAATCGCTGGTACCAAGAGTTCAGTCTCGGACGCCGTTCGCTCCAGGATGAGTTTCGTGAAGGACGTTCAACTTCTGTCAGTTTGCCAGAACTGATTAAGCAAGACCGGCTTGTGACATACCCTGAGATTGAGGCATCCTTGGTCATTAGTATGACAAGCATCAATAAGACATTGCATGTTCATTTGGCCGTGAAACAAATTTGTTCTCGTTGGATCCCACACTGCCTTTGAGCTACCGCGCAGTTATACTTTTTTAAAATCTCTTTGCACCTATCCTTTTTTGAGCATTCTAATACGACGAATGCTCAAAAAAAGGCTCGTAGGGATTGGTGCAAATAGATATTGAAAAAGTATAACTGCGCTGTAGCTCAAAGGCAGTGTATACTCGTAACATTGTCACAGGTGACGAATCATGGATCTATGCATATGAACCCGAAATAAAACAGCAGTCGACCGTATGGGTCTTTCAAGACGAGCCAAGTCCAACAAAAGTTGTACGTGACAGAAGTACATCGAAGCAAATAATTGTGTTTTTTTCGGTATAACCGGCCATTTCGCCACAGTGCCTTTAGTGGAACGTAGGACGGTCAATTGTGAGTGGTATACAACCACAGTGTCCGAAGAAATGGGGAAATAATAAGAGAAGACGGATCATTTTGCATCACGACAATGAGAGCTCTCACACGTCAGCTGAAACGATGAGCTATCTGACCACTGAAGATGTCGAATTGATGGGCCACCCACCGTTGTACAGCCCTGATTTGGCACCCAATGACTTATTCTTATTCCCTAGCATCAAGAAAAAATGTGTGGTCAACGTTTTTCATCGCCCGAAGAAGCTGTTGAAGCGTTCACAAATCATGTTGTCTCAATGAAGTGGAAAAGGTGCTTCGAAAATTGGTTTGTGCGCATGTAAAAGTGTATTGATCTTAAAGGAGAATATTATGAAAAACAATAAAACCATTTCTAATAATAAATTATTGTGTTTTTATTGCGGACCCGAAATATACTTATAAATAGCAAACCTCGTATTTCATGTATTTTTTGTATAGAAAATTCAAATTAATTTTATAAGACTAATTGGGTTGGAAGGTGATATTCTGCAAATGAATACCATGCATATCGTATGTGACACCTCAGAAAAGAATCAGAGTCAGAAAGTTATTCATTGCGGCCTGAAGAATTCAATTTGGCATCGCTTCAATTATTGTTTTAATGGACTGCTTCAATTCAGAGAAATTCCTTGGTTTTGTATTCCTTTTGCTTGACATAATCCCATAAAAAAGTCAGGTGAAGTGGTTACCTGGGGGCCAGCGGAAAGTGGAATTTCTGGATATTCATTTGCTTAGAAATGTTCATTGGAGCTCTGCCATAATCGGTCTGGCCATATGTGTAGTTACTCCATCTTGCTGGAACCAAATGCTGATGAATCAGATACGTCTTCGGCACAGCCCTGGGTAAAAAAAAACTCCTTCAACAACAATAAATAAAGATCCCCATTGACAGTCACTGTTACACCCTCGTTTCCTTCAAAGAAGTATGGTCCCACAATGCAGCATGATGAAAGTGCCCACCACACAGTTACTCCCTCTGGGTGCAGTTCTGTCTCATGGAGTATTTGTGGATTAGGGTCACTTAATATATTTCAGTTTTGCTTGTTTATATTCCCGTTGAGATCAAATGGGCCTCATCAGACATAATCTAGCAAATTATCAAGCTGTGGTCTTTTTCGGCCATTTTAATAATTTTTTTTTGGCAAAATTCCATTCGAATAGGCATATCCAGAGAGTTTAGCTTGCTCGTAATTTGGACTTGGTACGGAAACAAGTTTAAGTCATCATGAACTATACGTTGTACCGTGTGCTAACTGCAATTTACGCCGATAAATTACGAGTCGAAACGCTGGATTTGTCTTGAGCCCGATTTGTCTTGAATAGCACGGTACGGCCTTCGTGTGATGCTTCCAAACATGTTTACTAGCCTCAATCCCAATCCCACGACAGCCGGTTCTATAGACCGGATTGACTCGAAAAGCAATTCTTCGGCCAAGGGCTGTCACACCGGCACACAGTTGCTGCTACAGCAACAACAACCAGTCTCATAATGGTCCATCTACACGACGGAGTTCCGCCAAACTCCTACATAAATTCACTTTGCTTGGTGCCGCTTTACTATCCAAATCCTCTTTTCGGCATTGCATGTTATAAATCAAATTACAGGGTGGCTGATGAATATGGCTACATGAAGAAACTCAAATAAATTGTTAAAGCTCATTCAATTTTATTAAGTATAGCTTAATTAGTTTTAAAAATAATGAAATTTAAATGGCCCCTGCTTGCTGATGCATGTGCGGCATCTTACCAAAAAGTTATTCATTACTGCTAGGAAACTTGAGACAGGAATAGCCTCAATTGTTTCTCGAGTAGATTGCTTTAGTTCATTAGTTGGGACAGGAATAGTCTCAATTGTTTCTCGAATAGATTGCTTCATTGAAATTTGCTGGTTTTTCTTTGTAGACTTCCTGTTTGTAATAACCCCACAGGAAAAATTCCAGTGCAGTAAGGTCAGGCGATCTGGAGGGCCAAGGCATCTGGAGTTTCTGGATGGCAACTTATTGGGAAATTTTCGTCTCAATTTTTGCCATAACAGGCCGGGATATGTAAGGAGTTGCACCATCTTTCTGAAACCACACAGAGTTGGAAGAAATTCTCACTAGACGTAATTCTGTATAGAAAAACTCTCTCAACATGCTTAAGTAACGGTCTCGTAACCGTAATGGTGTCACCGTTTTCTTCGAAGAAGTCGGGCCCGATAATGCAGCGTAATGAAACTGCACACCAAACTGTGACACGAAGTGGATGCAATTCCATCTCATGGAGTATCTGTGGGTTGGAAGCACTCCATATTCGACAATTTTGTTTGTTTATGTTGCCGTTTAAATCGAAATGGTCCTCGTCAGACATGAAAAGACAGTTTCCGTCCTCTTCCACCATTTAAAGCACCTTCTGGCAAAATTCCCAACGAATCGGGAATTCTGCTCCGTTCAATTTGTTGGCCATTGGAATTTTATATGGGAATAAAAGTCCAAATCATTGTGCATAATTGACTGCAATGACAGTCTTCTTTTACCCATTTGAGCAGATGAGCTTTTTGTCGAAACTCTTAGATTGTTTTGTATGACATCAGCTACTTATATATTAGCGATTGTTTCCTCCGTCTGAACTAAAGCGGTTTCGATGGTTAGGTCTTCTGTTGACTGTTCCTTGTCAAAATTACAAGTCTCATTACACAGTACAACACATGATTTAGGGACTCAATTCTGATAATTGTTTGTGAAAGTAGCCCCAAAAAGAAGAACTTCCGCATCATTCGATTGGTCAAGGTACATCAAATAATAATTTAATAATTAATTTTTAGTTAGTTAGTATCGTATAGGGAAATTTGTCACGTTTTAGGCTCTTTTGTTTGTCATAACTCGAGAACCACTAGTCCGAATAAGCTGAAACAAGAAGACAGTAGACAGCATGCAAACTTTATCGCAAGTCTTACTCCAGCAGCTTCAACCAAATTTTCGTTATGAAAAACTCAAATAAATACAATCATGCCTACGGATACTCAATTTTCTTTACGCAAAGCTAAAGGCGAATAGCCTATATGAGACGAAAAGAAAGCCATGCTGGTACGCAAACCATCTGTACCAGGTATAGTGCCCAAATACTGCAAGTAGTGAATTCCTTCCCCCAGATGAAAACAATTCCTGCATATTTTAAGGGAAACCGTAAATCTGGGTAAAGCAGCCTGATATGATCTTGTAACGCCTTAAATGATCATGGCACTTTGTTTTCTTACTGCTAAGTTACAGTACATAGTCTTTAACTCAATTCTGAACATAGCCACTTTCCCAGAGTGTTGAAAATTTCTTTGGTTCAAATGATCTTAATGCCTGGAAAGGACAAATCAAGCCCAGCTTTATATTGACCAATCAGTGACCTTCCCTGATTGTCTAAACTCTTTGAAAAATTTCTCCTATGAAAAAATTAAACAGTTTCTTGTGTCAAACAATATAATACCAGACCATCAGATGGGATCCGGGAAGGTCGCAGTACCATTTAACATGCAAACCGTATGACCCAAGCAATAGAAAAATCTTTTCTAGATGTTGCTCAATCATTCAACAAAGTCTGGCACTTTGTTTTTTTTTAAATAACCATCACTCAGGGGATGCCCCCTATACATGCGGTGCATTGCGTTGGCGAGTGGAAAGTAAAGGATCGGAGGGGAGAAAGAGGGAGTAATGATTATTGACGCTTGCCTTGAACTTCTGGATGTCGCAATTAGTGGGAAATACATTTGCCGGAAGTCGATTCCACATACGGACTGTACGAGCGAAAAGCGAATTTGATCTGTAGTGTATAGTGCGGTCAACTGGCCAATCGATAACAAACGGGTGTAAATTCCTAGAAAGTCGAGTATTCCTGCCGAACATCCTCACGTCAGAAATAAGGCTGATGAAGACACACCATGAAAGTAACGATAAAAAGCGTCACGCAACCCACATTCCGACGATGCTCAAGGGAAGCAATAGAGTTGGATACCCTACTGTCACCTATCAGCACCATCGCTCTCCTTTGAACACGGTCAAGTAGCTCCAAGGATGATTTTGGAGCACCTGCCCATATACGGGAGCTGTATTCCATCTTCGGCCTGATGTAAGTTGTATAGATATTGAAAAGATCAGAAGGAGTGAACTATTTTTTGCACCGCTTTAAAAAGCCTATGCACTTGAGTGCTTCTTTCGACACTTCGAATACATGTCTCGCCCAACGAGCGCCACATTGTATTTTCATGCCCAGAACATCGAGAGCTTCTGACTGTTTAATATCCGTACCATCTATAGAAATTGACGATATTGTTGGGTCAGCAAATCGCTTGTGAGACAACAAGCAGCACTGTGTCTTACGTGCATTAAAATCTACTCTATTCACTCGACCCCATTCGGAAATGGCCAGTAGATCCCGGCCAAGTGTCTCATCCATAATTCGCCTTTTGTCTTCAATATCTTGAAGACTCGGCCTACGGTCGAATGAATATGAAAGACAGAGGTTACTATCATCTGCGAAAGAGCAGATTGGATTCACGGTTCGACCCAATAGATCGTCAATGAAAATAAGAAATAAAGCGGGAGAAAGGATAGAGCCCTGTGGTACACCTGCGGTCAGCCTATGCGTGTTGGAGGAGAACCCTTCTACAACAAATCTTATAGTGCGATCTCTAAGAAAGCTCGATACAAATCGAGCAAAAGTATAACCGACACCAAATGCGATCAGCTTTAAGAAGAGTGCACCGTGCCAGACTCTATCAAAGGCCTTGGAAATATTTAGAGACACGACCTTACTGTCACCAAACTGGTGGATAGACCGACTCCAGCGCTCCGACAAGAAAGCCACCGGGTCTCCCGTAAAGCGGTTTCAACGGAAGCCATACTGTCGATCACTTACCACCATCACAAGATGGTGGTTTACCATGCTCTCCATTACCTTGGAGAGCGCAGAGCAAATCGCCATTGGCCGATAATTCGCAGGAATATTGGCTTCACCCTTTTTAGGGATCGGCTGGACGTTCCCAACCTTCCAACACGCTGGGAAAACTCCCGCACGGTAAGCAATGTTGAAAAGGTTGCGTGAAAAGGGCTAGCGTCAACGAGCACTGACATAGGACAAGTGCCGAGATACCATCCAGGCCCGGGGATTTATTTGCATCGAGGTTCGCAAGAACCCTTTTAACTCCACTCGCTGGGAGTGGTTGATTCCTTTCCGGCATGGAAGAATTTCATGCAAATATTTCAGCCAATAGTTTAGCTTTATCGACCGGGTCAGTGAATGCCTGGTAGTCTTTAACAAGAGTTGGGATAGATGAAGAGCTATCCTTTAGTCTTCTTACAAACGACCAAAAGCTCTTACTTCCCCTGGGAGAAGTAAGAACCTTTGTACGTAGACGTTGTTCGTGGAGAAATTTTTCACGCCTAAGCACTCTAGCTCTTGCTTGTTTCGCAGCAGTTCAGTAATAGAGTTTTTGTTCAAACGCCGAAATCTGAACGCTTCCTCCTTTGATCTGACAGCATGCCTGCATGCCTGGTTAAACCAACTGTTTTTGGCTGGTTTAGCCGACATAATTATATTTGAAACAAAAGTCTTTATTCCAGATAAAATTATGTTTTGGATTATTTCAGCCGCAGCATTTATGTCGTTATCAAGAAATGCTGGAAAAAATGGTTGAGCTCATCCCAACGTGCCTTTTCGTAGAAAAAAACTGTCCGCTTTGGGGCTGGTATCGAAGCGACACGAAGAGCGGAATACGAAAAGGATGCTGAAACAATGCAGCGATCGGAGTTACCAAGAGGTGCAAGTACATTAACTTTGTACTTTTCAGGGTGCGAAGTTAAGTAAAGGTCAAGAATGTTATGTTGGTGCCCTTCATAACATGACCGCCAAATACTAGCTGGCGTCTCACAGGGTAGTGACCTGGGGCCAAACGTTAGTACTATTGGGGCCAAGCTCAAACGTACTAACGTCCACTTTTGCCGACGACACTGCCATAATGAATTAGCATCCCCGACTCGAGATGTTCCAGAATTTCCCCTATCTGACTGGAGGATAATAACTTAATGCACACAGGTTACTTTCACACTGAATTTCAGCACATTTCCGAAATTTAAATTAAACAATATCCCTACTTCTTAATCAGATCAAGTAAAAACTTCTGTGAGTTTTTACATGGCTTTAAACAGTAGGAGCCAATGAGTATGAGAATTAAATCGTGCATAGCTCAGAGAAGTTGTCCCTTGGACCCTAATGGGATGCTGTGGGATCTAAGCAAGAAAGTATATTAAAAAAAATAAGCTTATATGACTCAAATCAGTCCTAAATTAGTTGCTTGTCAATATATAAGTACCTAATAAATAACTTTGGGTGTCATAGTTTGGTTGAGGAAAATCATACTATGGTTGTAGGGATCATTACATGGTTGCGTGTGAATCATTCTATGGATGTGAGGATTATACTAAGGTTGAATGTGAAATATATTATGATTGAGTGTGATTCATAATATGGTTGTGGAGACCATAGTATGGTTGTGTGTTAATCATATTATTATCCCGTTGATCACAATAGTATGATTCTATTCGATTATTGCCACTCCAACCATACTTGCTTTCTACGTGTGGGCCGATATGGCCTATTTATACTAAGTAGGGACATAAATACTATTACACACGTTTTATGCTGTAAAATAAAAAGTACTGAATGTTTTTGGACCAGATATTTTTAAATATATTTATTGATGTATATTTTATCCAAAAAGAGTCTACTTATTCGAAATGACCGCCTTTTGCCTTTACACACGGCTTAAGTTGCACTGGCCAATCGTCAATGGCTGCACGAACCTCGTCCATTGGGAAATTGGTCACAGCTCGAACCAAAGCAGTCTTAAGAGATCCAATGTTGGCGTATCTTTTGTGGCAAACCTTGTCCTCTAAAACCGTCCACAATTTGTAATCCAATGGGTTCAAATCTGGACTGCCTGAAGGCTATTCTTCAGACGAATTGAACGCTGGCAAATTGTTTCGAAGCCAGTCCTGGGACGTTTTAGCCTTATGGGCCGGCGCAGAATCCTGCTGGAAAGTCCATGGCTGGTTTTGGTACAGGGAATTGTTAAGAGGCTTCACAACAGCTTCCAAAACGGTTTCTTGGTAAACTTTGGCCGATGTTTTGACCCCTTGTTCGCAGAAATGCAGGCCAGTGACCCCATCGTAAGAGACACCCCACCAAACCTTGACTGAAGCTGGGTGATGACCCTTTTCCACCCTTGGGATCAGTTCTGATGCTTCTTTAGATGAACGCGCATACACTCTATCATTTTGCTTGTTAAATTTTTCCTGAACGGTAAAAATTTTTTCATCGGTGAACAAAATTTTTCTGTGCAAGTTATTTGCATTTTTAAATCCTATTTTTTTCAAAGCTGCAGTGTTCGGTACGTCGTTTGAAAGCCCCAGGTTCTAAGTATTTTTTAAAGATTCGACTCATGGACTTTTGCGTAATATTCATCTCACGGGCCATGATTTTCTGTTTTCGGAACGGATTTCTGTGAATTCTGAACAGAGCGTGGGCGGCCCGACCGGTGGCGGTCTTTGACATCTCCAGTCTCCTCAAACAGTTGTATGCATCGGTAGACGAACATGCGGCTAATCCCTAGCGGACTGAGCGTTTTGAAAAAATCGTTTTTTTTTCATTTCACACTTGAATAGCGCTATTACAGCGATACAGTTCTCATTATCTGACCACTCCATGATGAAAGTTGAAACAATTTTAAAATCCCGTTACACACGCAGAAAAAAAGTATGATTGTGGTGACAATATTCGAAGAGGATAATACTATTGTTGGCTGTATGGTTGTGGTACAACAAAATAATGATCCCTACAATATAAGTATGATTCAAATGCAACCATCACAACCATACTATGATCCTTACAACAAAATTATGATTTACATATAACCATACTATGACCCCCACAACCATAGTATGATTCACACTCAACCATACTATGATCTCCACAACCATATTATGATCCTCCCAACCATAGTATGTTTCACATACAACCATAGTATGATTCTCACCACCATAGTATGATTCACACGTACCCATGTAATGATCCCTACAACCATGGTATGATCACAAATATAAGTATACTATGATCCCCAATATTATTTATTAGAATTGGGTTCAGTTGACAACAATAGATTTGAATTATGAAAATTATTTAACAATACATTTAATTCAAAATTATAGAAGTGATTTATTTAACAGTAGAAAAAATTAGTTTAAAAAAACATAAGCGTTTTTGTTAAAAATATGTCAAATATATTGTTTGAAAACTTTTAATTTCCATAAAAAAAGTACTGTCGTACAATTGTATTAGATCCGTAACAATAACATTGTTCTAAAAAGCATTTTTAAATGAGGAAAAATTACAATCATACAGTATGTTTGCCGTAATCATATTATTATTAACATAAAACCCAAATAATAATACTTTTGTCGCACCAACCATATTAATATTGTTACTACAACCATATTTTCATTATTAATTATTGGCAACAATACTATTGTTAAAATTAAATTCAGTAAACAATACTATGGTTGCGACGAACATACTTTTATTGCGGAGAACATATTATTATTGCCGTGACCATATAGTAACCATGTTTTTTCTCTACGTGCAGACTAATCCTATTGGGGTTAGCTTTCAAAACCCATATGACATTAACGGGGTATGTTCAGTTCTACTTTTGAAATGGGTGTGTTCAATGTTGTAACAGTATTTATATTCCTACTAAGTATGGTTGAGTGTGATTCATAATATGGTTGTGGAGATCATAGTATGGTTGTGTGTAAATCATACTATTGTCCCGATGATCACAATAGTATGATTCTCCTTGATTATTGCCACTCCAACAATACTTGTTGTCTACGTGGGGGCCGATATGGCATATTTATATCTAAGCTGATTACTGATCGATGGATATAAACCCAATTTCATCAGTATTGGATGTACTATGTCACTTCTAGAGCTAAAGGCATAAACTTGGTTGAACATATAAGTGGGAGCCTTATTAGAATTTTAACCGATTTTTATAAAAATCAGCAGCCTTTATCCAAAAAATGTACTTATGCAATTTTCATGAATATCGTACAACAATTGCGATTTGAAGGTTGAAAACAAGCTTTACGAGAGCGACCGCAAAAGTAACTGGCCTAACATAAAAAGAACCGTTTTTTTGGAATTATTATTATTTATTTTTCAACATAATCTCCTTCCAACTCAATACACTTCATCAAACGTTTTTCAAGTTTTTTAATTCCATCCGAAAAATAAGATTTTTCAAGACCTTCAAAATATGCCTCAGTTTCAGCAATAACCTCGCTATTGGACGAAAATTTTTTGCCACCGAGAATTTTTTTTTAAATTTGGAAAAAGAAATAATCAGAAGGAGCTAAATCTGGACTTTATGGTGGATGCGGAGCAATTTCAAATCGTAATTCGGACAGTTTTTGTTGAGTTAAAAATGCAGTGTGTGAAGGAGCATTATCTTGATGAAAAAGAACTTTTGTTTTCTAAATGCGGTCGTTTTATCTTGATTTCTTCACTCAACCGATCCAAAAATGCACAATAATATTCACTATTTATAGTTTTTCCTTTCTCAAGATAATCAATAAATATTATACCCCTTGCATCCCAAAATACTGTTGCCATTACTTTTCCTGCTGACTTAACAGTTTTCGCCTTCTTGGGACCACTTTTGCCAGCTTCTATCCATTGTTTTGACTGTTCTTTGCATTCTGGGATGGATCCAGGTGATGGATCCAGGTTTCATCAACAGTTATGAATCGGCGCAAGAACTCTATTGGATTACGCTGATAAAGCGCTAAAAGCTCCTCGGAATTGGTCCAACGGACGATTTTTTGGGGCAAAGTCAACAAACGCGGCACATATCTTGCGGATAGCTTGTGGAGTTCATCATGTAAAATACTCCAAACTTGTTTTTCGTGTATTTTAGCAATGTCAGCAAGTTCTCTGAGCTTTATTCGTCTATCTTTAGTCACTTCATTAAATATTTTTCTAATGTTTTCAATAGTAGTAGCAGTTTTCGGTCTTCCAGAGCGTTGTTCATCTTCCGTACTTGAACGACCGATTTTAAATTGTTGAATCCAGGATTTCACGGTGGAGTATGATGGTGCATTATCACCATGAACAGAATCCAATTCACCTTTGATTAATTGTGGCGTATAACCTTTCATACAAAAGTGTTTAATTACCGCACGAAACTGTTTATTTTCCATTTTTTAAAAATTATAAAAATTGTTTACTTCAATCACCTGTAACAAAGAAAATAATCATTAAATATTTCGGAAATTTTGACAGATGGCTTATAAAAGATTGCTTTTAAAAAACAAAAAAAAACAAAGTTGCTAGTAAAACAGAAAATGTGCCAGGCCAGTTAGTTTTGCGGTCGCCCTCGTAGAACGACAGCAGACGGAGGGTTGGCCAAACAGACAGATATCGGATAGTCGAATCAACTGATGATTCTGAGTCGAGTCTAGCCGTAATATTCTTTAAGATTTACACAAATATTATGCTTTTACAAACAATAACCAAAAACCCTAAAACCGGAAACCCAATAGCAAAAAAGCCGGTAAACCGACATGACGGGTTTTAGCTATCTGGTTTCGACATAAAAACCGGAATGTCGGGGTTCGGTATTGGATACTCTATATGTGACAGTGCATAGAGAAAGGAACCTAAGGGTAAAAAAATCAATTTTCATGTTTTTCTTTTTTTGATGTGGACAACATCTGAGCATCGAATGAGACCGATCCCATGCCCCAAAAGTGTTCCCTCCCAGAGATATGCGCGTTTTATGAATGTGATGGTACACCAAAGATACACGTATTTAAATCTTTAAAATGGCTCTCCTGAACAAAACTGGTTTTTACCCTTAGGTCCCTTTCTATTTTGCGCGTCACATATATAATACGGTTGATAGTCGTTAAGAATAATATCAACTTGATCTCTCGCATCTAAGACTTTGCCCCCCTTGGCTCTCGGATCTTTTTGTATACTAAAATTATTTTACTTTTACTTTTTTGGTGGTTGGTGATGTTGTTGCATATGTATGCAAACACTTACTATGTACCTGGTTATATACGAGTATGTACGTACTTATTGAGGTAAATATCTGTCTGTCCGTCCACCCGGTTGCCCGTCCGTCCGTATGTGTATCAAAGTAAAAGTAGCTGTCAATAGCGCCACGTGATATTGTCGGAAGCAAAGTCTACGCTTATTTAAATGCCCAGTTGCTGGTGTTGTTATTGGTGATTTATTTTATTGTTGCTATTGTTCGTTTGTATTGATAAAATCGAATTCGATTTGTTTTGTTTTCAATTCGATTAGATTCGACATGAATGCGTTCAGCCATTCATGTCGATTCGAATTCGTAGAATAATTAACACTTCATTTTCGCGATTTCATTTTCAATTTTACGAGCATCCAATTAATTAAAAGTTGTTGCTGTACGAGTATGCGTGTAGGCTTGTGCTCTCGCTTTGCTCTCGATAAATATGTTAATCACTTTATAAATATTTAAACGTCACATTTCTTTCACAGTCAATCGAATGGAAAACATAAACGACGGGGAAGCCGATATAAAATATTACAGCAATAACTAACATTATTTATGAAGAGAACAATTTAAAAAAGTCTACAGTTGGTTAGAGCCGACTCTATGTTACCCTACACATCAGTAGGAATTCATACACATGGAGAACAAGTCATTTGGAAAACGGTCTGAACAACAAAACTTCTGTTAGACGAGAAAACTTTCAGTGTTAATCACTTAAATTTAGAAATAATAATAATGGAAATTCGATTGGACGTACTATAAGATATTTTCTATGGCACTATTGTTGTACATACAACAACTAACTGTTCGGTCGATTTTAACCGATATTAACCCTGAAGTTCAAATTATTAAAATAAACAAAATATATTAAAAACCACCATCTTTTTATTTTGTGCATGTCTTCGAGCCTCGACAATTCGGAAAAATAGAAATACGAGTAATGTAAACTTTACGATGTGGTCTGTGTGCAAGTGTGAGTCAAATTAAGAAAGAAGATTAAAAGACAATTGTGTTTAGTTATAGGCCTTTTAATAGAACTACGAGGGTTGCTATTTATATTTCGGGTCCTAACAATACTAGTGATCCCAGTATTGTTAGGACCCGAAACTGAAACATCCATACTAAACTTTGACATTTTTTTTAGCATAACTTCACTTAGAACGTTTTGTCATTTGAAGGCGAATTGTTTTATTCACAGCGTGTAGAAAAATTCATCTCAGTCAAGAAATGGAATTATCCCGTGAACATTTTCGTGCGATGATTTTTTACGTTTTATGGCGTGGGTTATCGAGACAAGAGCGTTTAAATAAACTTGTTTTGACTTTTGGCGATGAAGCACCATCAAAAACCACTGTTAATCGCTGATACTCTTGGTATCAGTTTCGGAGGCCGTTCGGTCACTTTGCCAGAAACCATCGATGCTGTGCGTGAACTGATTAAGCAAGACCAGACCGACATGTGACATGCTGTGAGATTGGGGCATCATTGGGCATTAGTATGACAAGCATCAATAAGATCTTGCATGTTCATTTGGCCGTGAAAAAAATGTGTTCTCGGTTTATACCACATAATTTGACGATTGATCAAAAAAGGATCGTATGGATTGGTGCAAAGAGATGTTGAAAGGGTATAACTCCCGTAGCTTAAAGGCAGTGTATAACATTGTCACAGGTGACGAATCGTGGATCTATGCATATTAACCCGAAAAAAAAACAGCAATCGACCGTATGGGTCTTTCACAACGAGCCAAATGCAACAAAGGTTGTACGTCGAAGAAGTACCTCAAAGCACATAATTGCGTTTTAATATATGTGACAGTGCATAGAGAAAGGGACCTAAGGGTAAAAAAATCAATTTTCACTTTTTTTGATGTGGACAACATCTGAGCATCGAATGATACCGATCCCATGCCCCAAAAGTGTTCCCTCCCAGAGATATGCGCGTTTTATGAAAGTGAAGTCGACGATTCTAAGCGCAAATAGAAAGGGACCTAATCTTTAAAATGGCTCTCCTGAACAAAGCTTTTCATCAACTTTTCACTTTTTTTTAATGTGGACAACATCTGAGCATCGAATGAAACCGATCCCATGCCCCAAAAGTGTTCCCTCCCAGAGATATGCGCGTTTTATGAAAGTGAAGTCGACGATTCTAAGCGCAAATAGAAAGGGACCTAATCTTTAAAATGGCTCTCCTGAACAAAACTGGTTTTTAACCTTAGGTAACGCTTGATCCATTTCGAGGTTCCCTTCTTTTTTAAAGAAAAAAACACAGAAAATTCAAATTAAATGGGCAATATTTATTATCATTTGAAAGAACATTCTTTGGCTTTTTATTTTTTGAAGATTATATCTATCAAATATTGGGCGCGGCTACGTCTCAGATGGTCCATCCGTTGAGTCCAATTTTCGTTGACTCGTTCGAGCATTTCGACTGGTAACTGGCGAATGACACGCGTGTTGTTTTGGCTCCAAGACCTGAATCGAAGCAGGTTTGTCCGCATAAACTTTAGACTTTACATATCCCCACAGGAAAAGTCTAACGGTGTGATATCACACGATCTAGGTGGCCAATCGACCGGCCAAAAACGTGAAAGTATCTGCTCACCGAAGTGTTCTCTCAATAAATCCATTGATTGATGCGATGTATGAAAAGTGGCGCCGTCTTGTTGAAACCAAATGTCGCCGATATCACGAGCTTCAATTTCAGGCATCAAATAGTCGGTTATCATGGCACGTAACGGTCGCTTTTGGCGGTTACGTTCTTACTGGCATCATTTTTGAAGAAATATGGACCGATGTTTCCAACGGCCCACAAACCAAAAACAAACCTTTGTTTTTTCCGGATAAAGTGGCAGCTCTTGAACCTCTTCTGGATGCTCTTCGTCCCAAATGCGGCAATTTTGCTTGTTTACTTACCCATTGAGCCAGAAATGGGCCTCATCGCTGAACAAAATTTGGCTCGAAAACGTCGGATCTTCTTGGAACTTTTTAAGAGCCCATAAAGTGAAGCAATGTCGCTTGGGAACTTCGGGCGGCTTCAGTTCTTGCACAAGCTGTATTTTGTACGCTTTCAATTTAAGATATCGACGTTAAGTACGCCAAGTCGTTCCATACGTCAGTCCGAGTTCCTGCGAACGGCACCGAATCGACTCTCCACGGTCTTGGTGTACACTCTAAGCTACAGCCGCTACATTTTCTTCACTGCGTGCTGGACGTGGTCTATTCGGCAACCTTGGATTAAATTGATGAATAACAAATTAATTCAAATCGCATGGTCGTTTTAGGTTTATCATTTTTAAATCCCTTCATTGTGGGACACCTTGAACCACTTCGAAACTACTAGATGCCGCAGAAAATATTTATACTCCCTCTTTTGAAAGGCAACAGAGGTTAAATAATTTTTTGTAAAAAATTTCAAATCTTGCATGTGCTTCAGTGTAATTACAAACGAACAAATATTTTCCGATGGTCATGAGTCATGCATCATGAATTTTTCTGTTGCATGCACTGCAAGTCATTCAAATATGTTGTAACGTATTTTCGTAGTACGTAGCAAGTGTGGAACACACTATCGTACATGGCTACTCGAGCTACTGCTGAGATGGAGCTACTTACTCAATTAGGACTGGCTGTTGGCTATTAAGATCTTCCCATGTACAATGTGCAAATATGTACACATACGAGTATGTAGGTACGAGTATCTAAGCAAGTACCACTTGTATTTTATCTACGCTCAGTCCGTCGTAGGATGGAAGGTATATCCAGTGGGTCATGAGGTTGGTAACAACTGGAAATGTTCACCTTACAGCTGGGCACTAAGAAGATAATTGACCAATATGCTAGTTGCAAATGAAATAAATATATAAACAAGTAAAAAAGGCTAAAGTCGGACAGGGCCGACAGCGAGTTAACCTACACCACTCTGATATTATTAGGATTCCGCGCCTCTGTCTGGAGTTTGAAAGAAGTCGGACTTCGTATGAGATTTCTAAAGCGGGACGAACTTATCTCAGAAAAGCTATGTAAAATCATAATGTAGTCTAATTTCTCCACAGATTTCTAAACTCGTGGTAGTCTGTAGAGCGGCGGGTCCTCAAATCGAAGATGTTCCTTTTATGGGGGCTATGTAAAAAGGTGAACCATTTTGGTCAATCATCAATAGCGTTGGTTATAAGTCGTTCATGAGGAACGAGGGTTGCTATATATATTTCTGGCCTAGGCAACACTAAGTGTTGCCTGGCGCCATCTGATATTTCCATTGGAAAGTTTGACATTTTTTAGCATAAACGTACTCAGAACGTTTTGACGTACGACCAGCATTTGTGTTGTTTACAGTGACTTGAAAAAATCAATTTGGCAAAAAAATGGAATTAACTCGTGAACATTTTCGTGCGATCATTATTCACAAGTTTCGAAGTGGATTATCACGACAAGAGTGCATCGATGAACTTAAATCTTTGTATGGCGATGAAGCATCATCCTATAGCATTGTGAAAAACTGGTTTAATAAATCCAATCGTGGCCGACGCTCGCTCAAAGACGAAGGTCGTCCAAAAACGGCCGTTGTGCCAGAGAACATTGATGCCGTGCGTGACTGATAATGCAAGATCGTCATGTGTCATACCGTGAGATAGAGACATCCTTGGGCATTTCTTACACCAGCATACATTCGATATTGCATGAACACCTGGCCATAAAAAAGGTTTGACCTCGTTGGATCACGCACAATTTGACAATGGCTCAAAAAAAGGCTCGTGTCGATTAGTGCAAAGAAATTTTGAACAATTACGATCGCTGTGCTTCAAAAGACGTTTTATAAGATCGTCACAGGTGACGAATCGTGGATCTATGCGTATGAGCCCGAAACAAAAAAGCAATCGGCCGTGTGGGTCTTCGAAGACGAGCCAAATCCAATGAAAGTTAATCGTGGAAGAAGCACTTCGAAGCAAATGGTCACCTGCTTCTTCGGCAAAACTAGTCATGTGGCGACTATTCCGCTTGAGCAATGTAGGATGGTCAATGCTGAGTGGTACACCACAAATTGTTTGCCTGAAGTCTTCGGAGGAATTCCAAAAATGAACAAGAGAAGACGAATCATTGTGCACCATGACAATGCGAGCTCTCACATATCGGCTCAAACCAGCGCCTTTTTGAGCGGCCAAAACGTCGAATTGATGGTAATATGCCGTACAGCCCTGATGACTTCTTTTTATTCCCACCCATCAAGAATAAAATGCGTGGTCAACGATTTTCGTCGCCAGAAGATGCTGTTGAAGTGTTCAAAAACCGTGTTTTGGAGGTGTCTCTATCGGAGTGGAAAACGTTCTTCGACAATTGGTTTGAGCGCATGCAAAATTATAGAAATCATGCTGGAGAATACTTTGAAAATAAATAAAACCATTTTTGATGATAAATACTCGCATTTTCAATATTGGGCCAGAAATATATAGGTTGATCCACATTGAGGTATTTTTTTCAATAGCCTTTTTTCACAGATTTCGCGTGAGTTGTGTTCAACTTTTTTTTATTTATTTTCAGTATTGTTTGCCATTTCATCATGGAAAGACTTACACCGAAACAACGTCTCAAAATTGTGTAACTGCAAAAATGAGCGTTCGGTGAGAAACTGTTGTCGATCACAATTTTGTTCAGTGAAAAGGCACATTTCTGGCTCAACGTCAATAAACATAATTGCCTCACTTTGGCTGAAGAGCGACCATAAGTAGTTCAAGAGGTGCCATTATACCAAGAGAAAACAACGGTCAGTTGCGGTTTAAGGGCTGGTGGAATAATCGGTCCATATTTTTTCAGAAATGATGTTGGCCGAAACGTAACCGTGAATGGTGCTCTCTATCGCGCCTTGATATCAGACTTTTTGGTACCTGTAATTGAAGCCTGTACTCTTGACGACATTTGGATTTAACAGGATGGTTCCACTTGCCATACAGCTGCTCAAACAATGGATCTATTAAGAAGTCATTTCGAAAAGCAGCTAAATTCACGTTTTGGACCGGTGAGTTGGCCGCCTAGATCGTGTAATATCGCAGCTGTACCCTTTTTTCTTTGGGGCTACGCAAAGTTCAAATTCTATACTGACAAACCAGCTACGATTCAGGTTTTGGAAGCCAACTTTGCGCGTGTCATTAAAGCCATACCGGTCGAAATGCTCGAACAAGTCATCAAAAATTGGACCCTCAGAATAGACAGCCTGAGGCGTAGTTGCGGCTAATATTTAAAGGAAAATATGTTTAAAGAATAAATGGAATAAAATATCCTTTCGAAAGAACCACAAATATTCCACATTTTATTTGATTTTTTTATTTTTTTTTATTTTAAAAAAATACCTTTAGATTGATCACCCGATATATAGCCGCCTCGTAAAGGTTACTTATATGACAGCATCCAATATGCGTAGGATCGGATGTTATATGTAGCCTGTTGATCAGCAGAACAAATTTTGCTACGAAACCAAACTTTTAAGGTTTGGGTGATATCACAGGCAATCGCATGGGCTTAAGTAGTACAAAAATCCAACCTCAGGTTCAAAAGAAGTGATCACAGGAAAATATGAGTCCTCCAATAAAGGCCGGTAATATGGATTTATATTAAAGATTTAAAGCGAATATGACACTCATGGACCCACAAAAAAGACCACGGTGTAGGGTTTTTAAAGTTCGTTCTGGTAGAACTTAACGATGTTTTTACTTTGAGGATTATTTATTCGGACTGCCTCTTTTACTACATTTCATTTTACACTTCCTTGTTTGAAGCGGTCGTCGCAGTTGTTTCAACACCTTTATTCAGACAACTTTATCTTTCGAGCAAAGATAGCGCTCCATATTGGACGATATACTCGCTTCGAATGGCATTTAAGTAAAGCTTTTTTTCTCCAACTTTTTTCCGTCTTGTTTCTAAGTCTTTGTATCGTTTCTTTTTTCTTTGTTAACTGCATCTATTTAATTCGAATTTGTAAAGTGGCCACTTGAAGTGTCATTCAGTATTTCGAGTAGTACTCACTCACTTGTGCATCATTCAACTGGGAATTCTTAATACACGCAGAGAAAAGATATGGTTACGATATTGTCACGGATACAATAATGCTCGTATATTGTTTTTTGGGTTTTATGTTAACAATAATATGATAACGGCAATCGTACCGTTTGATTGTGACTATTAACTAAGTAAAACAGATTTTATTAACAAACGATATATCAAAAATTAGTAAAAATGATAAAGTCGGGCGTGACCGACTATATTTTTTCCTGCACTTCTGGATTAGGCGGGCTCTAAATTTACCTTAACAGATTTTCTCTAAGTCCGTCCTTGACATAAGGAACTAACTTGTGCCAAATTTCATCAAGATGGAATGTAATACGAGTATGTGGATTGGAAAGCTAAAGATTTAAAATCGGATGAACATATATGTATGGGAGCTATAAGTATGGGTGGTTAAATTTTAAGGGCCGATTGACGACGTTTGGAATGGTCAAGAGACTTTAGTTCTTGAGTCAGTTGCACCCTGTAAGCGTGTAAATGCAGGTCTTTATGCATAATGTTCATCAACGCAATTGTTGGGCACGACGACGAGTTGAGGTGGACGGCTCTTCAGCCACACTAACGCAAACAACAGCAATATTTTCTGCTGTACGAGCTGCACATCTCCAACAGACCCGCCCTTTATATAATTTAAACGTTTATTTAATTTTATTATTTTTCTTAATTTTATGTGGCTGTTTGAGCTAAAAAAATAAAATCGGATGAAAATATAAGTGGAACGTCGGTCCTTGTTCAAAAAAATATATTTCTGCAAAATTTCATGAACATCGGACAATAATTACGGCCTGCAGTTTGATTGCATACTTTAGATGGACGGAGGGACAGGCAAATTGCATGTAACATTTTGACAAACGAAATAAAAATTTGTCCGTAGGTTTGTACTTTTTTAATAAACGAACACCAAAAAAAGTGTGCAGTGCAACATGCGGAAAACATTAAAAATTTGTTTGTACAACCGAAAACGCTATACGATTCTTCGGATGTCATTGTGCCCCTTGATACTGTCTTGATTCACACTCTTCTCGGTTGCTGCAATTTTGCTACTTCGCAAAAGCACTCAACCAAAATTTTATCTATTGAAATTTAGTTTTCGCTCACTTCTTAATCAGTTTTTAATTGATACAGAGGTCTCCTTATGGGAAGTACGGCGAGTTTGTTGGTCTTGGGATTTCATTTCCTTTGCCAATTTGATCAGTTTTTTGTAAAAATCGCCAATCTGCATGATGTCCTGTTCTTAACATTTGTGCCTTCCATTACGAATAATTGCAGTAGGTTTTCCTTCGGAACCTAAAGCATATTCCCTTAGTTAAGACGGAAGATATTAAGCAAGTAAAGGGTGATCCATCTAGAGGTTTTTATTTAGAACAAAAAAAAATATAAAAATTCAAATCAAGTGTGGAATCTTTACTGGTAATTTGAAAGGCATTTATTTCTTAAAAATAACTACCTTCAAATGTTGGCAACAGTATTATGGAAATGAGCGTTCGGTAAGAAACGAGAAGATCCGCTGTTTTTGACCAAAATTTTGCTTAGTGATGAGGCCCATTTCTGGCTCAACGGCAAAGTCAATAAACAAATTTGGGCTGAAGATCAACAAGAAGAGGCTCAAGAAGTGTCATTATACCCAGAGAAACCCACGGTTTGGTGCGGTTTATAAGCTGGTGGAATCATCGGTGCATTTTTTTCAAAAATGATGATGGCCGGAACGTAAACGTGAATGGTGCTCGCAATCGCGCCATGATATCAATCTTTATGCTACCTGAAACTGAAGCCCGTAATCTTGACGGCACTTTGGGTTCAACAGCACGGTGCCACTTGCCAAATAGCTGCTCAACCAATAGATCTATTGAGAGGTCATTTCGAAAAGCAGCTAATTTCACGTTTTCACGTAAGTTAGCAGCCTAGATCGAGTGATATCACTCCTTTAGACATTTTTCTTTGGGGTTAAATAAAGTCCAAAGTCTATACTGACAAACCAGCTACGATTCAGGTTTTGTATGCCAATATCACGTGTCATTAAAGCCATGCCGTTCGAAATGCTCAAATGAGTCATCCAAAATTGGACCCTCAGAATAGAAACCCTGAGGCGTTGTTGCGGCCAACATTTGAAGGAAATTATAATCAAAAAATAAATGCCATAAAATGTCCTTTCAAGTTACCAATTAAGATTCCACACTTGATTTCTATTTTTATATTTTTTTGGTGTGCAAAAATACGTCTAGATGGATTACCCTATATTATGCAACACATTTTTTCATAACTTACTTTCTTAACACCCTCAACATTATACATATTACCTAAGGAAACTCCCTTTCCTTAGGTAAATTTAATAAAATTCTTCAAAGTCGTGTTGTTGGTCTGCTTTGGCCTGAGTATGGATCCATTGACATTTATTTCGTGCATATTTGCGTGTGTGTAACACATGTATTTGATAGCGTTGATGTTCTTGACGCTGATGTCAGCAGCGCCCAGTGGCACAATCGGCTAGGCCTTCCAGATTCAGGCCTGACTGTATTCTGCACCTCTGTTACATTTCATTGCTATGTATTTCTCAGACTTCCACAAGGAAAAGTGTGCAGCTTGATCTCGTCACGTCTCTGTCCATAAGTATATCTAAACATCTGTGCCACCCGTGACCAGGTGCCTTCTTGCAGGCAGTGCATGAAATAATTTTGTCAGCCGTCTAGGAAAATGATAGGACAAGTGGCATACTAAGGACAATAAGCAATACTTTGTGCGATCTCTTTTTATTTCCAAACATAAGGTAAGTGTGAATACGTTAAAAGAAGTGTAACTTAATTGGGTTTCAATCCCTTAAGCTGGTTTTTTACCTTGAGACCCACGTGCTAGTCGAGTGTGGACCTGGTCGAATGTGGCAATCATATGTTGATTGATACACTCGATATGATATTTTGACATGTAAAGTAATAGGCAATATAGAAATATGGGTACTCAAATTAAAGCAAATATAGAGTAATTTTAAGGTTTTGGCTTAGATTAGGGACAGACACGTGGGCCAAAAGGGCCCAGAAGAAGGACCATTTTTTGCGCTTTACTAGTCGGCCGCATTCAGTTGTCCTTTTCAATATTTGGTACAACTATCCGAATTTCTATTGAGATTCTTTGAACAATTTCTCATGAACAGGGCTGTCATCCGAAATCAATAGAAAATCGTCATTTTTAGTAAAAAAAACTTCATACTTGGAATTATGATTCCTCACACACAAGTTAGGCAATTTTCACATAAGAAATTTACTTTACTTTTTTACAAATGACTACACTCGAAAGCTATACGATTATTAAATGGGGACTTTAGTCAGCGAAGAATTTATACGAGGGCAGATCAATTACTCCGTGACTTTTCGAATAAAACAGTCTCTTTAGCAAGAAAAAAAATATTTTTGTAACATTATCTCCTTTTACGTAGCTAAATACACTTAGTCCAACGTTTCTCCAATTTTTGTACCTTTTCCAAAAAATAGGATTTTTCGATGTTCACACGCAGAAAAAAAGTATGGTTGGGGTGACAATATTCGAAAAGGATCATACTATTGTTGGGTATATGGTTGTGACACAACAATATTATGATCCTCACAACAATAGTATAATTCACACATAACCATACTGTGATCCCCACAACCATAGTATGATTCACACATAACCGTACTATGATCGCCACAACCATAGTATGATCCTCACAACCATAGAATGTTTCTCATACAACCATAGTATGATCCTCACAACCATAGTATGATTCACACGCAACCATACTATGATCCCCACAACCATAGTATGATTCACACTCAACCATACTATGATCCCCAAAATTATTTATTAGGATTGGTTATTGTTGTTATTCAAAAATAGAGGTTTTTTTTAAATTGTTTTTATTAAATTAAATTGCATTACTATTAGTTCATAGCCAGATTTGATGCCATATTTTTATTAAACGTTTCATTCAAGAAACAAAAATATATATACCAACGGTCAAAAATACTTTTAGTTGCCAGCCGGGGTGAATGCTACTTCACCATCCGTAGACACCAAGTAACGAATGTGATTAAACCATGATCAATAGTTATATACTTAAGTGCAGGCAGATTTTAAATAAACGAGAACCAGTCGTTATTCGAGTATTTCTCCGAACAAAGTAAACACAATAGAAATCCCTCGAACTACCTTCCGATTGTTGTTGTTTTTTTAATGGACAGCAACCATTCACTGCATCGTGCGTATGTGTTTTTTTTGTATATCAAAAAAACATACGCACACACAAACATGTATGCTCTACAAAACCTGTTTTGTTATGTTCATAGTCACAACCATACTGTATGATTGCCGTAATCATATTTTTGTTAACGTAAATTTTGAACGACAATACTTTTGTTGCACCAACCATGTTTATATGGTTGCTACAACCATATTTTCATTTCTAAATCTGGCAATAATACTATTGTTACATTTCAACAATAGCAATATTGTCGCAATCATACTATTGTCAAAATGAAATTCAAAAAACAATACTATGGTTGCGACGAACATGCTTTTATTGGAGAGAACATATTATTGTTGCGGTGACCATAGTGTAACCATATCTTTTCTCTGCGTGCATAAAATAGGCATTTGTTTTATCAATAATTTCATCATAGGACTTGAACCTCATTTCACCGAGTCATTTCTTTAGGTTTGGAAATAGGAAATAGTCACTGGGAAATTATGGCGGAT
This sequence comes from Hydrotaea diabolus, assembly GCA_963513945.1. Taxonomy (NCBI): domain Eukaryota; kingdom Metazoa; phylum Arthropoda; class Insecta; order Diptera; family Muscidae; genus Hydrotaea; species Hydrotaea diabolus. Next base: position 78,891,891 of record OY740720.1, read on the forward strand.
GAGGTACCAATTCGTAACCCAATTCATGCAATTTTGCCATTGTGTCTGCACTCGTGTGCATTATTTTGATAAAATGGTAATTGCGGCACGTCTTTTGCAGACAACTTTCTTTAACCCAACTGATCATGTAAAATCAAAACCACGCTGCCATATGAAATGCGTATGGCATCAACAATCTCACGCACTCTTACTCTTCAATCGGCCAACACTACGTATATCGTGAATTTCTCGACATTTGCGGGTGTATTGGCCTCAATTGGCCGTTCAGCCTCATTTGTAATTGTGCGACCACAACGAAAGTCAGTAAACCGCCATTGAAATCGATGGTGCAAGTGTCCCCATAGTATTTATCAAGCTTTTCGAAGGTTCGATTGATGTTTTTTTGCCTAAAATATAATGTTTACTGAGCACTTGAAATTTAATTTTTTCATTTTAAACAAAATCTACGAGGGTGTATGTTTTGAGCAGCTGTTGAATACAAGCTAAATGTCGGAACTCTCTTAAAATTTGACAGCTGTCGATTAATCGATGTTTCTTGATGGGAACAGTTTTGCAATTAATTTAACTACGAGGAAAATTGGAAAAGTCGTCATTGATCTGCCCTCGTATACACAAACAACACCACTTAGAAGAAATATTTTGTCCTGGTAAAAGACGACTTATCAATACCTATGGTATTGATAAGTCGTCAATACCATAGGTATTTTCCGAGCTACAAGTACTAATTATTGCAATATTTTGATTATGAGTAACAGAACAAATAACAGAAAAACTGCGCTTTAGCTTAAAGGTTGCGTAATGTTTGTTTTAATAAAAAAAAAACTTATTCCTAGAGAAACCAAAAAAATATTTCTATCTTTCTATCATTTTTCCTTAATCTGGTTGAATTATCAATCTTTGTCTTAACAAATTATTGCAGAAATGCGTCGAGCACTTACACTTTCTTACTGCGATCTTATCAAATCCTAACACCGCGTTTACTCAGGACAATTGAAGACAGACCGTTGAGAATTGTTGAGTTGGTTGTCAAAAAAGTGAAGAAATATTCGCGTAACTTTGGCGTCCAGACAATTAATAAGACAAAAGACTTTTTAGCTCTGATTTTGTTTTATTTACATTTCCATAATATTTTTACAAACAATAGTTCATTGAAATTTACCACAATCTCAAATAAAAATATTGTTTTACAATTTTCTAACTATTTTGATTTTTTTTCACAAATTACGACGTGTCTCCATCAAATGGCCGCTTACGTCAAATCACTTGCCGAATTTACTGCCTTCAAAAAATCAGAGACAGTGACGAAGAAAATACGATACGTGTACTCGTATGTCTGTATTACGAGGGCGGTTCGAAAAGTTCTTAGCCTATCAATGAAAGATAATAGTTAGTTTTTCAAAAATATTTTTCAATATAATCTCCTGAAACTTCAATACACTTAGTCCAACGCTTATCTAGCAATTCTATCCCTTGATTAAAATAGTTTTCCTCAAGGTCTTCAAAATAGTGGTTTACAACTGTAATTGCATCTTCATTTAAGGTAAAACGCTTGCCAGCAAGGAATTTTTTTAGATTTGGGAACAGGTAAAAGTCACTGGGAGCTAAATCAGGATAACTAGGTGGGTGGTCAAGCAACTCGTACTTTAATTCGTTGATTTTAGCCATTGTTAAAACACTCTTGTGCGCTGGTGCGTTGTCTTGATGAAAAATTATTTTTTTGTGTTGTAAGCCAGGACGTTTTTCTCGAATTTGTACATTTAATTGATCTAAAAGATTGCAATAGAACTCTGAATTTTCTGTTTTACCCTTTTGCAGATAGTCAATCAATAAAATACCTTTGAAGTCAAAAAAACCGTTGCCATAACCTTACCAGCCGATTGAATTGTTTTTGCCATCTTTGGGGCACTTCCTCCAGCTTCAGTCCATTGTTTGGATTTTCTTTTGTCTCTGGAGTATAGTGGTGGATCCATGTCTCATCAACAGTTATGAAACGACGCTTAAAATCCATTTTATTTCGCTGAAAACGATCCAGACAAGCTTGAGAAATGTTCATTCTTATGCGTTTTTGGTCGACTGTTAACAAGTCCGGCACCCATCTTGCAGAAAGATTTTTCATCTGTAGTTCTTCATGCAAAATTAAATGGACTCGATCATTTGAGATGCCCATGATATTAGCTATTTCACGCACTTTTATTCGTCGATCATGCACTTTGGCTACAATTTCTGTTGTTGTTGCTGTTTTTGGAGGTCCACTACGTGGTTCATCTTCAATGCTTCAGCAACCCAATTTTTTACTGTTGCGTATGAAGGAGCACTTTCACCATATCATTATGAATTTCTTTTCCCGATAAACCTTTTTTATGTAAATATTTAATGACACCAGGCATTTCTAATTTTTCCATTGTAAAAAAATCGCGGATGCGTCTTTTGTGAACACCTGTTTCTATATGAAGGAGTTGCCAGATCGAAACAAAATTTAACATGTGTTCATAGCAGAGATGGAAGTTTCCAAAACACTTAACTTACACTTTTCTGTTTATACCGCGCTATTTGTGCTAGGCTAAGAAGTTTCCGAACCGCCCTCGTAGTAATACGTAAAAAGTGTAAATGTATTGTTATGGTCTTCGCAAAACGGTCATGTGCAAACTCCAGGTAAAGTTTGTCATTCTAAACATTTGCAAATTTATATAAGGTTTTATCTTTGTTTCACATAATTTATTAGTTTTTAAAAATCGTCATTTTCAGCGTTTTTACACTAAAATGTCGCCAAGCGTCATTTGGTCAAATTGTTTAAGTGTCGTCAATATTGACAGCCATGCTCTTGGAGGCCTAATACAGGGCCTACATTCTTCGCCGATTAAAAATACAATTCGGCTCTCTCATAGATTCTCTTAGTCACATTTACATTCATTTATTTTCTTATTGGCGATATGAATGTTATATGGCTTTTGTTTATGTGTGCGAATATTTTCTTTTTATGTGCTGGTGTGTGTGTATCTGTGTTCGTTATTGTCGTATCCAAAATAAATCCAATTCGGTGATATTTAATGTGAATCTGATTTGTTATTACAGGGATTATCTTTGTTTGCATGTTCGTTTATGTTAGTGTGTGTGTGCAATGTATCCCAGTGGAAAATCACAACGACATTATCGAAATTTTCGCTGTGAATCTGAGTTTAGTCACTGGCATATACAGGGTTGGACAAACGTTACCATGGGGTTAAAAACTTAAATAACTTATTTGTTTATTAATTTTTTTTTTTATTTTTTTTAAACAAAATGGAAAGTGTAGACTTAGTATAGACAATGTCACTTAAATGACACCCGTTTGAAGCTTCGCAATGATGGGCTCGTTTTAGAGCATTTTCCATAACATCTTTCAAAATTTGTGGCTGAAGCGTTCGAACTTCTGTAACAATGTTGACCTTAAGTTAAAGGATTTTTTCGGGCTTGTTTACATACACTCCTCTGCTCCTTCAAATAACCCCAAAGAAAATAGGCGGGTGCTGACAAATCTGGCTATCGCGCTGGCCAATAATTTTCGAATTTCTAGAAATTATGCGCTCTTCAAAATATTTGACTTAAAAGTGCCATTGTGTCTCGGGCAGTGTGTGGTCAGTGGCTCCGTCCTGCTGAAACCACATCTCAGGTCTATTTTCAAGAGCAGGGCGTAAAAAATTTTCTTTCATAAACCCATACCGCTTTCCATTTACGGTTACAGCACACTTCCATCTTCATTCTCGAAGAAGTACGGCCCAATGATACTTATATTTGCAGACGTGATTTCACGCCATACTGTACACCTAATGGGGTGCAATTGGGGTTGATGAATGGCTCTTGGATTTTCAGAACCCCAGAACCTACAGTTCTGCTTATTAACAAAGCTATTCAAATGAAAATGAGCTTCATCACTTTGCGTTAAAATAATTGATCACAGATTTAAATAATAAAATTCTATTATTCTGGTTCTTTGTTCAGTTGTGAATCTCTGAATTATTTATTCTCTGAAGAATAAAAATAAAAAATATACTTACTCGTAGTAGGGACATAAATACTGTTACAACATTGAACACACCCCTTTCAATAGTAGAACTGAACATACCCCGTTTATGTCATATGTGCTTTAAAAGCTAACCTCAATAGCTTTAGTCTGTAACGGGATTTTAAAATTGTTTCATCTTTCATCATGGAGTGGTCAGATAATGAGAACCGCTTTTCAAGTGTGAAATGAAAAAAAAATCGATTTTTTCAAAACGCTTCGGCCACTAGGGATTAGCCGCATGTTCGTCTTCCGATGCATAAAACTGTTTGAGGGGACTGAAGATGTAAAAGACCGCCATCGGTCGGGCCGCCCACGCTCTGTTCGAACACCGCATGTGATCAAAGCCGTTAAATCAAGAATTCACAGAAATCCGCTCCGAAAACAGAAAATCATGGCCCGTGAGATGAATATCACACAAAAGTCAATGAGTCGAATCATTAAAAAAGACTTAGGACCTGGGGCTTTCAAACGACGTACCGGACATTTATTGACTGCAGCTTTAAAAAAATTAGGATTTAAAAATGCAAACGTCTTTTGGTGAAGCACGCTGATATCTTGCAGAAAAAAAAATTTGTTCATCGTTGAAAAAATTTTTACCGTTCAGGAAAAATTTAACAAGCAAAATGATAGAGTGTATGCGCGGTCATCTAAGGAAGCATCTGAACTGATCCCAAGGGTGGAAAAGGGTCATCACCCAGCTTCAGTCATGGTTTGGTGGGGGTGTCTCTTACGATGGGGTCACTGACCTGCATTTCTGCGAACAAGGAGTCAAAACATCGGCCAAAGTTTACCATGAAACCGCTTTAGAAGCTGCTGTGAAGCTTTTAACAATTCCCTGTTCCAAAACCAGCCATGGACAGGAGAATCCAGCAGGATTCTGCGCCGGCCCATAAGGCTAAAACGTCCCAGGCCTGGCTTCAAAACAATTTGCCAGCGTTCATTTCCTCTGAAGAATGACCCTCATGCAATTCAAATTTGAACCCATTGGATTATAAATTGTGGACAGTTTTAGAGGACAAGGTTTGTCACAAAAGATACCCTAACATTGGATCTCTTAAGATTGCTTTGGTTCGAGCTGTGGCCAATTTTCCAATGGACGAGGTTTGTGCAGCTATTGACGATTGGCCAGTGCGACTTAAGGCGTGTGTAAAGGCAAATGGCGGACATTTCGAATAAGTAGATTATTTTTGGATAGAATATACATCAATAAATATATTAAAAATATTTGGTCCAAAAACATTCAGTACTTTTTATTTTACAGCATAAAACGTGTGTATCAGTATTTATGCCCCTACTAAGTATAAGCGAAAAGTTATAAATGTTTTAAGCCCCATGGTAACTGCTGGCCCACCCTGTATATACTCATGAAATTCATGCATTGAACACAAAACAACATTAGCTTGTCATGATGTAATTTATTCTTGCTTACTTTGTAAGCAAAGTCCGATAGTCTGTAATTTTAGACTTCTTAGGGACACCTCTGATATTGGATTGAGGCTGATTGATTGTTTTTCTGCAGGATGGCATGCCATGTCATACAGCCTATGGAGCAAACGATTTTTAGCGCACCGAATTTCCAAATCATGGAGAGCTGCCATGATTCTTTTTTGGGGAACCGTAAAGTACCGATGTTACGCCAATAATGCAGAAGTGATTCAAGGACTTAAGGACAATATCATCCAATTAAGCCGTGAGCTAAAGCCAGAAACCATCAGAAAGGGCTTGGCAAATTGGAGTGACAGAATGCTGACTTCTGAGTACGACGAGGCAACCACTTTAACGAAGTTGTATTCGGCAATTGAATGGAACGTATGTTCTTATTTTATTGCACTTTTAAAAGAAACTTGTATTTAGACTACCCTGTACAACTAGAGTACCAGATACAAAAAAAACTATAAGCCCATAGGCAACAGATGCCAATTTATTTTCTATAGCTAGATCAAAACGGGCTTCTAGAAGCATTCATGAGGGTTTTCCTAAAATGATGTCAAGGGTGTAGACTTGGTGTAAATTTAGCTAAAACGGAAAGATACAAGATCGCCCATCTGTTAGTCCCACTATCGATTGAGTAATACCTATCCCTAGTGCCAAATATCTTGGACTGGAACTCTATAGTAAACTAACCTGGAACCTTAGTACAAGCCAAGGGGACCGCTAAGGCGGCAACGGCTTTATGTTGCTGCATAAAGACCATTGTCCCCGAATGGGTAATGAGTTCCAAAAACGATAATGGCTATTTGATTTTTGTTGTCAAGCCGGTTCTGTTCTTCGAGACTGCTGTCGGCTAGATGGCGCTAAAAAGGAAGAATCACAAGGGCAGGTTCGAACGCATTTTGAGAACGGTAGCGATAATGATGACAGGTGGGCTTAAAACCGACTCCGTCAAAGGCTCTGTTCACTCTGTTCACCCCAGATATTTGGCAGAGCAAGCGGCTGGGAATATAATTATGCTACTTGGTGCCACGGGGGCATTTAAGTACTAGGACTTAAGAATTTTGGCTGAAGACAATCTGTGTTTATCTGTTGACTCTGAGATACCTGACTCTATTTTCAAGCCTTTTTGCGATGGGAATACCGGATGAATGGCATAACATGATTGGTCTCCGCCTTCCGGAGGATGTACATTAAATATACACTGAAGGATCAAAGTCACTAAAAGGAGTTGAATGTGATATCTACTCGGATCAGCTGAATTTGAAGCTACTGGAGTATTATATCACTGTTCAAACTGAAATCGCACCCAGCGGAACTAACGCATGGCAAGTCTAGTTCTTTTGGATATCATGCAGGAATATGTTAATTTTTACTGACCATAAGATCACTGAAACATATGTACATGAGGATTATTTAAGAATGTCGAATATCTCTGGAGGAGTTAAGGAGACATTTGCCGGTTACCCATATATGGGTTCCTGGATATAGGGTCATTGATGGTAATGGCACAGCTGACATACTTGCGAAAGCTTTTTCTACCCAGAATTCTAATGAGTTAAGTGGTGATATTGGCACTCCTCTCGCGATGGTAAACAGCTTATATTTCCAATGGCCACATTAAATTAAAAATTACGAACGAATTGACAAGAATAGCTATTCAAATGGAAATTTGGATCCTTATGGCGTGGGGCAACTTTAAATTATTCCACGGTGCGATACTTATTTCGGATAGCTAAGCTTCCAACCTTAGGTTCACAGTATTTCGTTCTGCGAATAATTTCCATTCGTCCTCAGCTATTTTACCACTGGGATGTTTCCTTGTTATGCCATTATGTTCCATTCATTCTCCACCAATTTCTCCATTCAATCTCAACACATTTCAGAAGTGCGTGTGCGTATTTGTGTAAGGTGCTGCTGCTGCCACCGCTGCGGCATGCTTCGGTAAACACATCTGATTTAGCGCTTTTGTTTGTCTGTAATGGCATATTTGTGGTTTCGACTAATATTTGGATCAAATCAAACCCAAATCGGGTGTGGGTCGGATGGTGGCACGAAGCTGTGATTTGATGTGGGCAATTTGCCGAAAAGAGTGATTTGAAATGAAATCAATGTTGACTTTTTATGACATCTCGTTTATTTTCATGTGGTGTGAAGCATATGATGAAATCATAGAAAATTTAATGTAAATATATTAAATTTTGGCTACATGGATATTTACGCACAAGAGGGGAATACAATTTAACTAAAGGGTCCACCAATAGGAATGGTTAAATGCTTCAATTGAATACACCAGGCTGCGTGTGAGGTGATACGAATAGTTTGGCTTATTTGAAGGGGTAATCAACGGCAATAGCGGTGTTAAAGGTTAAGCCTCGATAACTCAGACTGGACTGCAAAACGTCTATAGTTAAGCCATTTGTTAACAAAAAGTGCAACTTTTGTTCGCATCTAAGGGCAAAGCTCAGATGTACCAGTCTTTGCTATCGAGGCTTAACTTTAAACCCCACTTTTGTTCTGACGTGTTTTCAAATTGTTCAAAGAGCCTAATAATCGGATGTTGTAATGAAAGTTAAAAAGTATAAAAAATTATAGGTTTCAAGCATCATAGCTAGATGTCTGGAATCGCAGAAAAGAATTTGTCAGACACTCTACGCTCTAGTTTGCTGGTGGCTTATTTACATATAGCTGCAACTCGAAGAAATTTCATTAGAATAAATCGGCAGGATAAAATCGCCTGATCTCGGTGCTAAATGTCTATCGTGACATAAGCTGTGTGCCCATTGCGTGGTCCGCTTGCGACCGCATACCGGTGACATTCATTTCATACAATCAATAATGGCCTTTATAAATTGTTTATAGTTGACTAGAAGTGCTGATGTTGGTAGTGTAGCAATCGCTTTAGTAGAAGTAGGTAGAGATTTCGTAGTAGTTCGGACCGATGTCGCTAATGGCCCACAACACGAGGGTTGCTTTATATATGTCTGGCCTACAGTTAACGTTGCCTGGCGTCAGCTGACATTTCCATTGGAAAGTTTGACATTTTTAAGCATACACGTACTCAGAACGTTTTGACGTATGACCATCATTTGTGTTGTTTACAGTGACTTGAAAAAAATCGATTTGGCAAAAAATAGATTTAGCTCGTGAACATTTTCGTGCGATCATTTTTCACAACTTTCGGATTATCTCGACAAGAGTACATCGATGAACTTAATTCTTTGTATGGCGATGAAGCACCATTCTATAGCACTGTGACAAACTGCTTTAGTGAATTCAATCGTGGCCGACGCCCGCCTAAAGTCGAAGGTCGTTCAAAAACGGCCGTTGTGCCAAAGAACATTGATGCCGTGCGTGAACTGATAATGCAAGATCGTCATGTGACATAGAGAGATGAGAGAGAGAGAAATGCATGAACACCTGGCCGTAAAAAAGGTATGTCTCGTTGGATCCCGCACATTTTCACAATCGCTCAAAAAAGGTTCGTGTCGATTAGTGCAAAGAAATTTTTAAAAAAATACGATCGCGGGGCTGCAAAAGACGTTTATAAGATCGTCACAGGTGACGTAATATGAATCTATGCGTATGAGCCCGAAACAAAACAGCAATCGACCGTGTGGGTCTTCGAAAACGAGCCAAATCCAACGAAAGTTGCTCAAAGCACTTCAAAGCAAATGGTCGCCTGTTTCTTCGGCAAAACTGGACATGTGGCCACTGCTCCGCTTGAGCAACGTAGAAGGTCAATTCTGAGTGGTAGACCACAATTCGTTTGGCTGAAGTTTTCGGATAAATTCGAAAAACGAACAAGAGAAGACGAAGGACGGCTCAAACCAGTGAATTTTGAGCGGCCAAAACTTCGAATATTTGGGTCAGCCGCCGTACAGCTCTGACTTGGCATCCAGTTAATTCTTTTTTATCCCGTTTATCAAGAAAAAAAAGTGTGGTCAACGGTTTTCGTCGCCAGCAGATGCTGTTAAATCGTTTAAAAAACACTTTTTGGAGGTATCTCAATCGGAGTGGTAAAAATTGCTTCGACAATTGGTTTCAGCGCATGCAAAAGTGTATAAATCATGCTGGAGAATACTTTGAGAAACAATAAAACCATTTTTAATGATAAGTATTCGCATTTTCATTATTAGGCCAGAAATATAAATAGCAGCCCTCCTACACTTTGAAATAATGATTTTCTGCGGACACATGGCCTCTTGGTGGATCTCATTGTGTTCTCGCAATTTGGATTTTCACCACTGATTTTAAGGTAATGTTTTGTAATAATTTCGTAGTAAAAAATCGTTTTACATGACCCGTCGTCTGGTTGCTGTTTCATCGTTCTCAGCGAGAACGGCCACAGCAATCGTGATATTCTCGCCCGAACGATCAATCCGGAATCGCCCTGCAAGTTGTCGTGTGATTGCAGTCTCTTCGAGTCGAGCACTTAAGCGCCGGTCACGCTGCGCAAAATACCCAAGAATATTGCTCAAAAAATGGACACAATTATTCCACACTCTTGTTCCATTGATTGTCTGTTTGTATCCTGCAGATAGTCTAGTCAGTCTAGTTCAAGAATGTCAAATATAGTTAAGGTAACACGCCATTTGCAAAATTTTAAACATCTTCTGGTAGGGTCAACAATTTTGCGCCAATATTTAAATTTTAATCTAATATAACACTTCACTTCGTCCATAGGACTTAACCTTATGGTCGATCTGTAACTAAGTCATGTCTTCTAACAGCCTTCATAAAACAGTCTCCACCATTTGAGGTGCTGACTGTCTGAAAGCCAAAAAAATGCTGCAATCCTGCTAATATATTTAGGATAGTGCATTTTGGGCGATTTCTAAGTGTAAAATTTGAGCGTATCGGTCCAAGAGTTTATGTAGTCTCTATATAAGAGGTATTACCAGATTTGTGATCCCGCCACCCTTTGTATGATCCCAACAACCAAATTATTATTCATACACAACCATGCTATGATCCCTAAAACCATACTATAACCCGCACAACCATAGTATGTTTCAAATACAAACCGAACCATTATATGATACACAGGCAACCATGTTTTAACCCTTGCATAGTATGATCTACCACAACCATACTATGATCCCCAATAATATTTATTAGGAATGGGTTATGCTGTTATTCTACAATAGAGATTTTAATTAGGTAATTTATTTAAAACTACCATGCAGTTAGTTCATAGTCAGGTTGGAGACCATGTTTCTATTGAACATTTCATTCAAAGAAACCCAAAAGTTATTCAAAAGGCTGTCGCAAGAACGTTTAGTTGCAAGCAGGGGTAACTGCAGTTTCGCGTTATGCTACTTCAACATCCTCAGATCCCAAGCAGTGAATGTGATTAAACAAGGGGCATGCACTTAAATACCGGCAGATTATTTAAAACGAGAATTAGCCGGCAGTAGAGTAATCCACCGAATAAAGTACACATAATAAAAATTCCTCGCACTGTCTTCTGATTTCGCATATGTTTGCATTGCTAGCCGTTTGCTGTTTGTTGTTGTTGTTTTCTATAATGGACACGAGTACAAGGGCTGCTATGTATATTTCTGGCCTAACAATGAAAATGCGAATATTTATCATCAAAAATGCTTTTATTGTTTTTCAAAGTATTCTCCAGCATGATTTATACACTTTGCATGCGCTCAAACCAATTGTCGAAGCACTTTTTCCACTCCCATTGAGACACCTCCAAAAATTGGTTTTTGAACGTTTCAACAGCATTTTCTGGCGACGCAAATAATTGACCACGCATTTTATTCTTGATGGGTGGGAATAAAAAGAAGTCATCAGGGCTGTACGGCAGATTACCATCAATTCGACGTTTTGGCCGCTCAAAAAGGCGCTGGTTTGAGCCGATATGTGAGAGCTCGCATTGTCATGGTGCACAATGATTCGTCTTCTTCTGTTCGTGTTTAGAATTTCTCCGAAGACTTCCGGCCAACAAATTGTGGTGTACCACTCAGAATTGACCGTCGTACGTTGCTCAAGCGGAACAGTCGCCACATGACCAGTTTTGCCGAGGAAACAGGCGACCATTTGCTTCGAAGTGCTTCTTCTACGAACAACTTCCGTTGGGTTTGGCTTGTCTTCGAAGACCCACACGGCCGATTGCTGTTTTGTTTCGGGCTCATACGCAATCTTATAAAAGTCTTTTGAAGCACCGCGATCGTATTTTTTCAAAATTTCTTTGCACCAATCGACACGAGCCTTTTTTTGAGCGATAGTTAAATTGTGCGGGTTCCAACGAGGACAAACCTTTTTTACGGCCGGCCAGGTGTTCATGCAATATCGAATGTTTGCTGGTGGAAGAAATGCCCAAGGATGCCTCTATCTCACGGTATGTCACATGACGATCTTGCATTATCAGTTCACGAACGGCATCGATGTTCTCTTTCACAACGACCGTTTTTGGACGACCTTCACAACCTTCGTCTTTGAATTCATTAAACCAGTGCTATAGGATGGTGCTTCATCGCCATACAAAGATTTAAGTTCATCGATGCACTCTTGTCTTGTCGATAGTTGTGAAAATGATCGCACGAAAATGTTCACGAGTTAATTCAATTTTTTTTGCCAAATTGATTTTTTCAAGTCACTGTAAACAACACAAATGATGGTCGTACGTCAAAACGTTCTGAGTACGTTTATGCTAAAAAATGGCAAACTTTCGAATGGAGATGGCGTCAGGCAACACTTAGTGTTGCCTAGTCCAGTAATATATATAGCAACCCTTAATGATTTGCCCGATTTGTTCTATTTTCAAAAACAATCGCTGGATATAAGCGATATTTCTGCTAAGTTTGAAGACTTTAGCTCTTATCGTTTAGACTGTATCGTGCCTTTAACAGACAGACATGGCTAGATCGTCTTAGAATATATCTTTATATGGTAGCAAATAAGTATTTCAATGTGTTACAAACGGAATGACAAACTCATATATAAAACTCATCATATCCCATCCCATGGTGCAGAGTATAATAAACTAAATCAAAACCAAATAACAAATTTGCCAACAACATCCGCAAATGCAGATGAATCCTTAAAATTGTGTTCTTCTAACCCGCACTGCCACTCCGCACTACCCTCCACCGAAGAGCGAGTGGTATTTAAAATTTGTCATTCCGTTTGCAACATCACGAAATATTTATCTGAGATCTTTTAAAGTGTATATAGGATTCATCGTCGTAGATTCTAAGACGATCTGACCATATACGTCCATCCGCATGGTTATCCGTCGGGACGTGAGACTATTAAAAGGACGATGGCGGTCAACCGAACTAACCCAGGATTCTGAAATGTAGCATAATAATGGCTTAAAGACATACATAAGTGGTTTCGGATTGTATATTGGCGAAATAGTCCCAGGGGAAAAAGTTTCCCTTTGGGACTGAAGGTACTCGTACCTCTGTAAAAAGTACACTTTTTGGAGTATTTTCTTGACAATTGCTAATTTTTTTTGGACATACAATGGTTCAAATGGGTACTCAAAAAGAGTTTAATTGCTGGACTTTTGGATCACGTTACTCAAACGTCAACCAAGATCAGAAAGGGCGATCAATAGTCAGTATAGACAAATGGGTACTACACCCAGGTTCGAAACGAACAAGTATCCTATAATAACTAATAATATTATTGTACGGCTGTATAGGGAGAAATGTAGAATATTGACTACTACTCGTATTAAGAGACACAATCGCTTGGAGAACACTATCTCAGCGAATAGGCTAAATTTATTGAATGCTGTTTTGAAACGGATTAGAAAGCTTATTAATGAAAATTTTACTTTGGCCATAAACAATCACTTCAGAAAAACTATATCTGCTATTAAAAATCACGACTCTGCAGACATGTTCAGCAAAGTAAAGAAAAACTTTAAGAAAATTGAGCCAATGAATATTGATAACATAAAGATTCCCCGTGGTATGGCAAATTTGCTTCGTAATGCTGGTATAGACGACAATTCAGTAGAGATAGACTCTGACAACAATTTCGTTATTCATGACGAAAGACATATTTTGAACGTAGTTGGTTCGTATTTTGAATCAGTTCACTCTCACAAAGAGATTGAATATGATAATACCACGCATACAACGCTCACAGACACATTTAACGAGTTTTTGGCAACAAAAACTGATTATGAGTGTAACAACATGAATATCACCAGATTTACCGATTATAAAAGAGCTAACTCTCTTAATGAGGAACAGGCAGGCAAGCTTTTCGTTACCCAGGGCATTATAATTAATATTTTCAAAAATCTTAGGAATAAAGTGTCGCCAGGCCTGGATAATATACCAAACATAGTGCTAAAACATTTGCCAGAGAAGTTAGTACTGGACTATTGTATTCTTTTCAATAACATTATTAATAATTCCTACTTCCCAAAAGAATGGAAAACTGCCAAAGTTGTTATTATACCTAAGAAAGATAAGGATATTATTGACCCAAAGAATCTTAGACCTATTAGTCTGTTACCGAACATACACGCAGAAAAAAAGTATGGTTGTGGTGACAATATTCGGAGAGGATAATACTATTGCTGGGTATATGGTTGTGGTACAACAATATTATGATCCTCACAACAATAGTATGATTCAAATACAACCATGCTATGCTCCTCACAACAAAAGTATGATTCACACATAACAATACTATGATCCTCACAACAATAGTATGATTGACACTCAACCATACTATGATCTCCACAACCATAGTATGATCCTCACAACCATAGTATGTTTCACATACAACCATAGAATGATCCTCACAACCATAGTATGATCCACAGGCAACCATGTTATGATCCCTACAACCATAGTATAATCACTATTTAGATATGAATTATGAAAATTATTCAAAAATGCATTAAATTCAAAATAATAGGAAGTGATTTAGTTCACAGTAGAAAAATATAAGTTTAGATAAACTTAAGCGTTTTTTATAAAAATATTTCAGTTAAACAAAGCCAAAGCAGCTTGTTTAAAAAAATTTAGTTTCAATAAAAATTAGATCCATTCCAATAACATTTGTTTATAAAAGCATATTTAAATGAAGAAAAATTACAATCATACAGTATGATAACCGTTATCATATTATTGTTAACATACAATATAAAACGCAAAACACAATACTTTTGTCGAACCAACCATATTTATATTGTTGCTATAACCATATTTTCATTTTTAAATTTGGCTATAATACTATTGTTACATTTCAACAATATTAATATTGCAGCAATTATACTATTGTCAAAAATAAATTCAGTTAACAATGCTATGGTTGCGACGAACATACTTTAATTGCGGATAACATATTATTATTGCCGTGACCATGTAGTAACCATGGTTTTTCTCTGCGTGTAAGTAAAACATTCGAAATGTGTATCAACAATATAATTAATACAACCTGTAAGGAAAACGGACTAATAAATGACAGACAATTTGGTTTCAAGCATAAACATTCCACTATTAATGCAATAAATACACTAGTTTCAGACGTAAACTGAAACTGGAACAGGAAACATTGCACTGGCGCATGTTTAATAGACATGGAAAAGGCTTTTGATACAATTTGGATACCAGGGCTAATTTATAAATTACTCAATTACAAATTTCCCCTAAATCTTATAATTTTGATACACAATATAATTGCAGATAAGGAATTCATTGTCAGCTATAATAACAACTCTAGCAAAAGGTTCAAAATTGAAAACGGTCTTCAGCAAGGAACGGTAAATGCTCCAGTTCTTTTCTATATTTATATGCTAGATCTTCTAGAGAATATATCCAACATTATCGGTATATCGTTATATACCAGCATGGAGACAGGATAGAAGATATTAACAGCAACTTACAGGATTCTTTTAATTTAGTAGAGACTTATGCTAGAAAATGGCAAATGAAAATTAACGCACTAAAGTGGGAAACAATCCTCTTCCGTCCACCAATCAACAGATGTAGTTACGACATAAGAAGAAATTGGAAATCCCTCGGGGTAAAATCCAATAACAATAGCGTGATTATTCCAAATAAAGACGTCGTGAAATATCTGGGAATTTGTTTAAGATACGTTTTTATACTACAATAATCATATCACTAATACTATAAATAAGGCCAGGAAAGCCTTTTTTGTGTATAAAACACTCTTCTATTCCAAACACCTCGCAACGAGAATAAAGATTCTAATGTACCAGACTTTAATAAGACCAATACTGACTTACGGATGTCCAATCTGGTTTAACGTATCCCCATCTTATATGGAAAAGATACGATTGTTTAAACGTAAATGCTTACGAGCTTGTACTTCTATGTATAGAACTCCACACAGCAATTTAAAGAAGTTCTTTTCAAACTGTAAACTGTACAACACGGCCAATGTTATCAGAATTGATATTTTCATCGTAAGCCTTATCAGGAGACATATCTGGGGATGCACTCAATGCACTGAATTTAATTTGATAATGGCACCATACTATACGGATGAGACTTACATAAAACATTCAATTTTGAATGGATTTGTTCAACCTGAATCCTTCCTGTTTCTTGATGGAATAAAATTCATTCAAAATGAGAATGGAATCCCAATGTTTTATCACTTATACAGACGGGCAACTAATAAATCTATAGACTATACTAGAAATGATTTTGATAACGTCAGATTTGATATGAGTATTTCCTAAAGAGATAGAAGCATTACATCTAACACTAATAATACCAAATATTGGTGGGTTAAGCCCCAATAACATTTTTGTTTTTTTTTTCTTTTTGTTACTTCCTGACAATTAGTTTTATCATTTATCCTTAACTTACTATAAAAGTAATGTTTTTGCACTTTTTTATTACAACAATATATATTTATCACTTTCGTGTAAACAATATGAATTATGCACATTAAAAATAATAAAACTCCTACCTAAATATAAGACTGTACTAGAGTACCCACACCCGGGTCATTGTATATATGTATATATCCTATAACTATTGTTTATTGTAGTAAACACAATGTTTATATTGAAACATAAATAAATAAAAAATACAAATGGGTAGTTTTAAGGTAGTAGTTTTAAGCCCAAGGCTAAGATTAGGGACGGACGCATAGGCGGAAAGTCCCAAAAAATGAATAATTTCGTTTTGCGCTTTATTTGCGCAGGCAATGTTCGGAAGGACCAAACTCAAACGACATATGTACTTGTTTTTATTCAGTTCTAAGTTGTGATATTTGTTTTTAATCAAAAATTTATTGTAAATAAACCGAAAAACAAATAATGAAACCAGAAGGCATTTATGACAACATTTACACGCACACATAAAAAAAGAATAATTGAAAAAATGACGGACATTGCATTCATGCAATAGCCCATGAATGAAGAATGAATTACTAATTAAATTTTGCAACAAACTGAAATTGTGTTGCGTTTTTCATTTAGTGTCTGCAACGGGCGGCCGGGGTTGGCCTGTGTTTTTATTAACAAACAACAGTCGACAAACAAGAAATAGTTATTCTATCTATTCGATAAATAAATAAATTCCGAATTGCGCCGGCATTTGTTTTGCCATGCGAATATTTCAGCTCAACCAACAGACCGACCAATTATTTGATAATAATTTTTGTAAAAATGTAATCAAATGAAATGCATTGGCACGACAGACAGGCAGCGGGCATGGCAGGCATTTGATGTTACGGCTGTAAGTCGGTTATTAATACCCGTATGTACCTTTGGAAGGCAACAAAGTTTCAATTGTACAGTGTGGGATAAAAGTTTGATGAGGAAGTTGTTTTAAACTTCTAAAAAAAAGGAGTTTGGCTGTAAAATTAATCTATACATGATTTATTTTTAAAACTTCTCGTACCATGAAGTGGACTATCGGCAAGAGAGTTGCCAAAACCGATGTGGCTTGGTTACCAATTTTCCTCTATCGTTTTAGTCTTCCAATAATATATCTAACCAACTGAAATTGACTTAAGCTTACCTAAGATGATGCTTACAACTTTGAGCATTATCGGATTTTTTCAGTAACTCCTAGAGCGACAGGTCCTAAAATTAGGTAGAACCTTTTGTATGAGGACATACTCGTATTTAAAAATGGGGGATTGAGCCTAATTTTCACTAAGAGAAAGATTTGTCCAACATGTGGGATTTTTTAAATTTGTAAGAAGAGCTTAAAAATGGCTTGGGTTTAAATAAAATATCCAAGAAGACCATTTATGTACTTATACACACAGAGAAAATACAATTGAAAATAACGATTCGGTTGAAAAAGAGGAAATTCGGTTGCCATCACCAAATGTTCGTAATCGTAATCGATATTCGGTTCGAAATACCACAAGATAATTAATATTATCATCGTTCTGTTACTCTCAACTTATTATTCGGTCATACCAATAAAACGCGAAAAAGCTATTTAGTTACCACAACTGTTGGTTAATGCAAGCATTAGTTTTGTAAACATTTTGTTGCTGTAACCAATTATTTAATGGTATTTTATTAAAAATAAAATAATTCGATTATTACTGACGTTAAGCCAAACGATTGACCAATTTTTTTTCCAGTAAAAATAATCCATTTTCTTTTCTCTTTATATAGGGTGATCCATCTTGAGGTATTTTCTCAGAACAAAAAAAATATAAAAATTCAAATCAAGTGTGGAATTATTATTTATTTTTGAAAATAATCTTCTTCAAATGTTAGCAACTGTGTTATGGAAATGAGCGTTCGGTGTGAAACAGGAAGATCCGCTGTTTTCGAACAAAATTTTGTTCAGAGATGAGGCCCATTTTTGTCAATAAACAAAACTGCCGCATTTGTGCTAAAGAGCAACAAGAAGAGGTTCAAGAGGTGCCATTATACCACGGTTTGGTGCGCTTTATAAGCTGGTGGAATAATCGGTGCATATTTTTTTCAAAAATGACCGGAACGTATCCGTGAATGGTGCTCGTGCCATGATATCGATCTCTATGCTACCTAAAATTGAAGCTCGTAATATTGACGCACTTGGTTTCAACAGGACGGTTAAAACCAGAGAAATCCACGGTTTGTTGCGGTTTATAAGCTGGTGGAATAATCGGTGCACATTTTTTTTCAAAAATGATGATGACCGGAACGTATCCGTGAATGGTGCTCGCGCCATGATATCGATCTCTATGCTACCTAAAATTGAAGCCCGTAATCTTGACCACACTTTGTTTCAACAGGACGGAGTCACTGGCCATACAGCTGCTCAAACAATGGATCTATTTAGAGGTCATTCCGAAAAGCAGCTAATTTTACGTTTTGGACAGGTGAGTTGGCTGCCTAAATCGAGTTATATCACACCTTTAGACATTTTCCCTTAGGGTTACGTAAAGTCCAAAGTCTATGCTGACAAACTAGCTACGATTCAGGTTTTAGAAGCCAACATAACGCGTGTCATTAAAGAAATACCGGTCGAAATGCTCGAACGAGACATCCAAAATTGGACCCTCAGAATGGAAACCCTGAGGCGTAGTTGCGACCAACATTTAAAGGAAATTATATTCAAAAATAAATGCCATAAAATGTTACTTCAAATTACCAATAAAGATTCCACACTTGATTTGAATTTTTATACTTTGAAAAAATACCTCAAGATTTTTATATATTTTTTTTTGTTCTAAAAAAATACCTCAATATGGATCACCGTTTACTTCGCCATGGCCCTATGAGCATTTCGAGTACTTCAGTTTTGTAAGCAAACAGTTTTGCTTAAAAATTATATTCTAAAGGTTCGGATACATGGTATGTTGCACCGATACTACAGTTTTAATAACTGAAAATTACAAAGTAAGTAAACTAACATTCGGTTGTACTGAAGGAATACTCGAGGAGCATGTAATCTTAATCATTCGGTTGGCAAAAACCCGTTGTGGCAACGAGTCTGTTCTCTATGTGTGGATGCCGGAATGTAAGTAGACACGCATCATCATCATCAAATATTGCATTATACATGCAGCAGCCAAAACAATTATGGGGGCTTTAATTTTTGAATATTACCATTAGTGAACACAAAGAACAGATTTATTTCCAACCGAATGTTGATTGGGCAATTTTAAGTAGTGGGAACTGAAAATATCGGTTGAAGAGACAAAGCTTCGGCTACACTAACTAATAAGGATAATTATTGGAACGGAATTTGTACATGTAATGGCTGTTGTTATAGATCATTGGCTACAAGTAGTCTCCACGAGCATTGGTTAACACACGCAGAGAAAAAATATGGTTACTATATGGCCACGACAACAATAGTATGTTATCTGCAATAATAGTATGGTCGTCGCAACCATAGTATTGTTTTTTGAATTTCATTTTGACAATAGTATGATTGCGGCAATATTTATAATGTTGAAATGTAACAATAGTATTGTTGCCAAATTTAAAAATGAAAATATGGTTGTAGCAACAATATAAATATGGTTGGTGGAACAAAAGTATTGTTTTCTTGGGTATTATGTTAACAATAACATGATTACGGCAATCATACCGGCAAAATTGTATTTTTTTAATTTGACAATGTTATTTTTACGAATCTTACGCAATAATAGTAAAAATAATTTCATTTTTCGAAACCAAATTAAGAATTAGTATAACTGAAATATTTTAAGAAAATACATTTTTTACTGTTTAATAAATCACTCCTATTATTACATAACTTACACGTAGAGAAAAAACATGGTTACTACATGGTCACGGTAATAATAATATGTTCTCCACAACAAAAGTATGTTCGTCGCAACCATAGCATTGTTAACTGAATTTATTTTTAACAATAGTATAATTGCTGCCATATTAATATTGTTGAAATGTAACAATAGTATTATTGCCAAATTTAAAAATGAAAATATGGTTATAGCAACAATATAAATATGGTTAGTGCGACAAAAGTATTGTGTTTTGCGTTTTATGTTAACAATGATATGATTTCGGCAATCATACTGTATGATTGCAATTTTTCTTCATTTGAATATGCTTTTTAGAACAAATGTTTTGGTACGGATCTAATGCAACAATAGTAATTTTTTTTTATCGAAATTAAAATTTTTTAAACAAGCTGCTTTGGCTTTCTTTATCTGAAATATTTAAAAAAAACGCTTACGTTTGTTTAAACTTATTTTTTCTACTATTATTTTGAATTTAATGTATTTTTGAATAATTTTCATAATTCAAATCTTTTGTTGACAACTTAAACCAATTTTAATAAATAATATTGGGGATCAAATCTATTGTCGACAACTCAAACAAATTCTATTAAATAATATTGGGGATCACAGTTTAATTGTGTGTGATCATACTATGGTTGTAGGTATCATAACATGGTTGCGTGTGAATCATAGTATGATTGTGAGGACCATACTATGGTTGTATATGAAACATACTATGGTTGAAAGGATCATACTATGATTGTGGAGATCATAGTATGGTTGAGTGTGAATCATACTATGGTTGTGGGGATCATAGTATGGTTATGTGTGAATCATACTATTGTTGTGAGGATCATAGTATGGTTGTATTTGAATCATACTATTGTTGTGAGGACCATAATATAGTTGTAGCACAACCATATACCCAACAATAGTATTATCCTCTTCGAATATTGTCATCACAACCATACATTTTTTCTGCGTGTACTTAATAAAATTCTCTCTTTTTTAAAATAACAACTTAACCCAATCTTTACAAAATTTTTTGGGAACCATAGTATGATTGTGTGTATGTCATACTATGGTTGTGAGAATTATACTATGGTTGTACGTTAAACATACTATGGTTATGAGGATCATAATATGGTTATGGGGATCATATTATGGTTGAATGTGAATAATAATATGGTTGTTGGGATCATAGTATGGTTGTGTGTGAATAATTCTATTGTTGTAAGGACCATAATATTGTTATGGAGATCATAGTATTATTGTACTATACTATATAGTACTATTGTTGTGATGATCATAATATTGTTGTGCCACAACCATAAAACCAACAATAGTATGATGCTCTTCGAATATTGTTATCCCAACCATACTTTTTTTTCTGCATGCAGGACCAACCGATGTTACAATTTTATGTAATCGGTTATTTGACCGATATAATAAAGTTTTTTTTTAATTTTTATATTTAAAAACTTGCAAATATTTATATTATTTTATAGGTTTGTTTAAAACTTTGTGTTTTAGAACTTTAGAACCTAATAAAGTCTGTATGTACAAGTGGAACGAAGTTATGCATCAAATTGGTAAAGTGGGTCAAAAAAACCATTTTGGTTTTAAAAAGTCAACAATGTTAAGATTAGCTGATAATGATAAATTATTTAAGTAAAGTAAGGTGGAATTTTAAACCTAAATATTTTGGGCCACTTAAGAGTTAATGTGACACAAATTATTAACTAAAAAAATTAATAAAATATGGGCTACATGTGATAAAAAACATATTCTTTTATATCAGAATTACTTTGCAGGTGATTTAAAAAAATGGTGGAAAAAAAATTAATGTTCCAATCTTCCCTCTGTGTTGATTTTTGTTTCCACTCTAACATAATATAACATAATCATTAAATTTAATTAAAAAAATATTTTTTTTTAAAAAGGCCCTTTTTATTTTTAAAATATTCTGATTTTATTAAAGTTTATTTCAGTTTTATTTAATAATGGTAGTAGAAATTTAATAGAACATTTTAAACCAAAAACGACCATTTTAAAAAAAATGTATACAACTTCATTAAAGAAGGACACGCCCCAAACGAAATTAAAAGGACAAAATTTTTTCACTTTTTCAAACAAAAAAGAGGACGAGAAGGATAGATACTCCAATCTTAGAGAAAGAATGTTAAAATGTTCTACGAAAATAAACCCCATACGATTTCACTTAAGACATCCTCTCACGAAAATTCGGTAAAACGAAGGAATATTTACTACTTTTTATTTTATTTCATATGGTATAGCTTTGTAAAATAGAAATTTCCTTGGCCCATGAAAAATAACTCGAACCTACGAGGCCCTTTTGTGAATTTACTATAATCACTTAATTCCATCATTTCTACACACAAAGAGCAGATTCGTTGCCACAACCGAATTTTTTGCCAACAGAATAATTCAGGTTGTATGCAACTCGATTATTCCATCAGTGCAACCAAATGTTAGTTGGTGCAGTAAAATATTAAATTATTACAACTGAAGTATCGGTAGAAAATTGGAAGTATCCGAACCTACAGAAAATAATTGTTGGACCTAAAAGTCCACAGCCACACTTGTTTAACGAAAAATTTTAAATTTTCAGTAGAGGCAAAATACTAATGCCTTATACGAGTACACTTAAGGAACTCTTAATCATAGGAAGGGTCATGTCGAGGAAACAGAGAAAAAAAATAAGATGAATGATTTTAGCTGAATAAATTATATTAAACGATTACTTTGGGTTTTGGTTATGATGAAAGTTTTGATATCCTTACTACTATTCGTTTATAACAACAAAATGTTGTCTAAACTATTGGTGCTACAACCACAAGTTTTGGCAAGTAACTACATTTTTTGTGTTTCATACGATGATCGTAATTATCATCTTGTGGTAGGTCGAAGCGAATATCCATTATGTTTATAAACATTTGGTGACTGCAACTGAAATTCTTTTTTTGCAAAGCAACTAAGTCCAACCGTCATCAAAAGTCCAACTAAGACATCATTTATCTCCTGAGAAAGTCCGAGTTTTTGCTGCATAGTGTAATGTGTTACAATAGCGAACACAACGAATTTTTGGTTACTACAAAGAATTTTTTTGTTGTCACCAAATTGTTGGTACCAAAGTAATATGTTCTTCTTAATTGGTTGGTTTTCATAACCACCAGTTGTGGCAACCTATAGTTTTACAGAACTAAGTTGTTATAACCGAGTAGTTGGCTGTATGAATCGTAATATTATTGTAGATACCATTTTATGGTAAGTCGAGCCATCTAACCATCAATACCATGGATTGATGGTGAATGTAACAGAAATTTTGTTTATAGAAACGATTATTTGTAGTTTGGACCGATTTTTTTCTGTGTGTGTGTGTGTGAAAGGTATATTTTTTGTGTCGAAACGGATATAGATGTGTAATTTTCACAGATTCCGTTCTGATTTAAGGGCCTGTCGCTCTAGGAGTTACTAAAAAATCCGATGATGCTCAAAATGGCCAGCAATGGTCATTTCGAATAAAATGCATCACTTTTCATCTAGTGCAAACTTATTCCCAAGATCAGTGCTAAGTAGTTTAAACAGAGCGTTTATGGATTTTTTATTTAAGAAATTAGGCAGTGCCTAATAGGCACCCACTACGCCAGGTGTACGCAAGTTTGTGCAAAAGATAATCTTGCTAACGCAGGGCGTAAAAGGGCCCCGTTGTCGTACGGTGAGCTACGAATTGAAAGAGGCGGGAGTGTGCCACTCAGTCCTTAAAACTCGACTCGTCATCGATTAAAACAACGTAACATGGCCAGAACCGGCAAAACTGTCTCATCTGGGGATTAGAAAACCAGCAAGTGCCAGTAGCCAATACAAGCCCAGATTTGGTAACTGGCATCATTGACACATTGTTTTTTTTAAAAATGTTGCTGAAAACAACATCTTTGATAAACTTAACATAGGTATGATTACTGACTTCTTGAGGCCGGAGATTGAAGACTCGGCACTCGAAATCTTAATATTTTATTCGGCTTAGTGTTCCATGCACCCAGCCTACGCTTTATTTGATCTTTTGCAGGCCAAGTCCGATAATCTTGTTATAAACTATCTCTGCCCTCTCAATTAGCCAATTCGGATCTTCGATTTTTGTTGGATTTTTATAGAGGTTAAGCATGAAGGACCGATGGGTATGCATAGAATTCATTTACAATTAGACCCCTTAGGGCAAATGTCGATCAAGCCATTTCATGAGATAAAACCAGAAACCGTCACTAAGATCTTGGTAAGTTTGGATAAGATACTGCGATATCAGCCGCGGCAGCCACATGTTTGAAATTATGTTTCATAAATTATAGAATTATTAAAGCCATAACATGCAGAAAAAAATTGTTTGTATAATTTTTTGATTTTTAAAAAAGAATCTTTGATAAGCATCACCATAAGTACACGCAGAGAAAAGATATGGTCACCGCAACAATAATATGTTCTCTACAATAAAAGCATGTTCGTCGTAACCATAGTATTGTTTTTTGAATTTCATTTTGACAAAAGTATGATTGCGGCAATATTAATATTGTTGAAATGTAACAATAGTATTATTGTCAAATTAAGAAAGGAAAATATGGTTGTAGCAACCATATAAACATGGTTGGTGCAACAAAAGTATTGTTGTTTAAAATTTACGTTAACAATAATATGATTACGGCAATCATACAGTATGGTTGCGACTATGAACATAACAAAACAGGTTTAATAGATCATACATGTATGTGTGAGCGTATGTTTTTTTAATATACCATAAAAAAACACATACACACGATATAGTGCATGGTTGTTGTCCATTTTAAAAAACAGCAAGAATCGGAAAGTAGTTCGAGGGATTTTTATTGTGTTTACTTTGTTCAGTTAAATACTCTAGTACCAACTGGTTCTCGTTTATTTAAAATCTGCCTGAACTTAAGTATTTAGACATTGATCATGGTTTAATCACATGCGATCTACGGATGGTGAAGTACACGCAGAGAAAAAACATGGTTACTACATGGTCACGGCAATATTAATATGTTCTCCACAACAAAAGTATGTTCGACGCAACAATAGCATTGTTAACTGAATTTATTTTTGACAATAGTTTAATGCTGCAATATTAATGGTGTTGAAATGTAACAATAGTATTATTGCCAAATTTAAAAATGAAAATATGGTTACATCAACAATAAAAATATGGTTATTGTGTTTTGCGTTTTATTTTAACAATGATATGATTACGGCAATCATACTGTATGATTGTAATTTTTCTTCATTTAAATATGCTTTTTAAAACAAATGTTATTGGTACGGATCTAATGCAATAATAGCACTTTTTTATCGAAACTAAAAATTTTTAAACAAGCTGCTTTGGTTTTGTTTATCTGAAATATTTTTAATAAATACGCTTACGTTTATTTAAACTTATTTTTTCTACTGTGAAATAAATCACTCCTTTTATTTTGAATTTAATGTATTTTTGAATAATTTTCATAATTCAAATCTATTGTTGACAACTTAAACCAATTCTAATAAATTGTGTTGGGGATCATAGTAAAATTGTGTGTGAATCATACTATGGTTGTGAGGACCATACTATGGTTGTATATGAAACATACTATGGTTGTGAGGATCATACTATGGTTGTGGAGATCATAATATGGTTGAGTGTGAATCATACTATGGTTGTTGGCATCATAGTATGGTTATGTGTGAATCATACTATTGTTGTGAGGACCATAATATTGTTGTAGCACAACCATATACCCAACAATAGTATTATCTATCCTCTTCGAATATTGTCATCACAACCATACTTTTTTTCTGCGTGTAGCATTCACCCCTGCTGGCAACTAAAAGTATTTTCGACTGCCGTTGGAATATATATTTTTGGTGATCATAGTATCTTTGAGTGTGAATCACATTATTGTTGTGGGGATCATAGTATGGTTGCGTGTGAATCATACTATGGTTGTGAGGATCATACTATGGTTGTATGAGAAACATACTATGGTTGTGAGGATCATAATATGGTTGTATAGATAATAGTATGGTTGAGTGTGAATCATACTATGATTGTGGGGATCATAGTATGGTAATGTGTGAATCATACTATTGTTGTGAGGATCATAATAATGTTGTGCCACAACCATATACCCAACAATAGTATGATCCTCTTGGAATATTGTCACCCCAAGCATACTTTTTTCTGCGTGTATAGCCAATCGTCTATGTCTTGATTTTTTGCTAGAAAAAATAATTTTCTCCTAAATGTTGGTTCAATTTTGCACAAGAGTGTACGTTTACATGTACGTATACAGCCATTGGTTATTTCAAAATAATGATTTGTCACAAAGCTTACAGCTTTGTTTCAAGATTATTTAAAAGTCATTAACTCGACACACTATTTTCATTTTGTAAAACCCTAAAAACGATACTGCTTGAGTCATAATAACAAAATACTATCCGAAGTTTATTAAATATTTTTTTTCGAGACATGAGAAAATTTTTAAGCAGTAACTCATCGAACAGTGGTCGGAGGGAAAAGAAAAAACAGTTGCAGTGCGAACGGTTTCTGCCCTTTTAAAGGGTCGATTATATAGTAAATTCAAAACCGTAGTGTGTTGTCATTTATGTTGTGTCGAATATATGTATCTGTTATTCCCGTCAGACAACAAATGTGTTAAAGGTATTAAAACCTATTGCAAAATATTAAAACGCTAAAAATAGCACCCAAGTAAAATATTTGAATACAAAATTTGTCGCAGCTATAGCCGATTCAAAATGAGGTTTAAATTGGAAAACATTCTGTAATGGAGACATCATTGTAATGCCACAAAAACAAGTAAATAGTTTTAGTCGGTTAATCCGACTTACATATACCCTCACCGTTATATGGATTTTAAATTTTCCTTTCTTTCGTCCTCCATTGCCTTAGAAGCACCAATTTTATCGAAATCTCGATAAGAAATGATTTGGTGGAGAGGGCTAGAATGGGCGTGGTTACCAAAATTTTTCTTTTGTGCATTCAAAGAAGAAAAAGGTATATTGCAGGAAACTAAATTCAAGAGAAATTCATGCATTCGAAAAAAAAATAAATTCATGCATGAATAAAAAAGTTATGTGGATTTTAATCTACACTCGAATAAAGGATGGGCCATTTAAAATTTTAAATTTGAATCGGCTGTAAGAAGAAGTACTAATAATTTTTTCAAATTTCTGATTTAATTGTAAAGGTTGAACTTGAACAGGGATTAAACCGGCTCAAGACCTCTTGCTTCTATATTTAAATAGAAGACAAGTGTTTAACAAAATGGCAAAGTGACATTGATTTCCGTGGCTGCACACTACTTTTATCATGATTTCGGGTCCGTGACAACCCTCTTCAGAAAGCCTTGCTGCAATTGTTGAAAGTAAAACCGAACTCTATAAGGACAGGCTCTCCCCAAACGAATGAGAACTACTGTCCTTACTTTTCAAGTTTTCTTCACACAATTGCCCACGAAAATACAACTCACTCTTGGCACGTCTAAAGAGACTCCACATCGAGAGCCATCAATAGATTTCTTTTACAACGTGTGTGTGTTGTAAAAAGAGTTTTTTTTCGATTTAAATATACTCGTAGAAGCAAGAGGTCTTGAGCCGGTTTAATCCCTGTTCCATGTGTAAAAGCAACAGACCGAAATAAAACAAACGAGCTAAACGGGTTAAACTTTGTCATTTAATATGGAACATCATCCGATTCGTTTTCGCTGCGCCCAATGGACTGAAGATTGTTTGGCAGGAGATGAAGAATTTTACCGAAAAATCATTTTTTAGATAAAGTTCATTTTCATCACCGTGGCTATGTCAATAAACAAAATTGCCTCATATGGGGTTCAGAGAATCCAGATGCCACTATTGAGAAGACAATGCATCCACTACGAGTCGCTGTTTGGAGTAAATTTCGGGCTGGCCTTATCATGGGGCTATTTTTCTTCGAAAATGAGCAAGGAGCCGCCGTTACCGTCAACGGTAAGCATTGCAGCGTCATGCTCAATGAATTTTTATTACCAAAAATTCAGAAGAATGACATGGACGACATTTGGATTCAACAAGACGAGGCCACATGTCCCAATGAAACCATCTATATTTTACGCACTGTTTTTGAAAATCGAATAATCCGCCAAAATTGTGATGTCAATTGGCCGCTACGGAGCTGTGATTTGAGCCCTTTAAAGTATTTTCTGTGGAGAGCCATTAAGGATAAATGTTACGAAAAGCATCCAGAGACAATTGAAGCGTTGAAACATGAAATCAAAGCTACATTGAAGAGATACAACCCGAAACTATCGAAAATGTTCTAAACAATTGGGTTAATCGGATAAGATCGAGCCAAGCCAGTTGTGGCCGTCATAAGAATGATATTGTGTTCCATTATTAAAAAACAAAGTTTCACCTTTCCAATAAATCCAGAAATTTAAAAAAAATTATAAGTATCTATACTTTTCTCTAGACAGCCGATTCAAATTTTAAATTGCCCACCCTTTGGTACAGTGTTAATGGAAGGTACAAGAGGAGTCGCGACTAAGGCTCCAAATTTCGTCAGCTAGTCTACTTTATATTCGTTATGCTAATTCCTTTTTTACAGTAGAATCCTATGAGTAGTATAAAAATCATTATGCGATTACCCAAAGTGGACGGAATGGTGCATATGAACTGGAGGCACCAGAATAAGGCGTGTCATCCACTCTTCTCGTACATGTGTTTAAGAGACTTAAGGTTGGCACCAGCGACTACTTCAGAAACTGTGGAAACGAAAAAAAATGCTTAAAATGACTTCATTTCACGTGTCGTTGTCTACCGATCAAATGGAAAGCTTAACGACCTTGACGATATCGGTATTGGTTATATTAGGATCTACGTAGTTTAAAATAATTTAACGAAGAGGAGACTATTATTTTGGGTTCCCTTTTCATGTTCTCTATTTTAATAAAAGTTAAGAGAAAGAATTTTGAAGATAGGAAAATCTAGGATAAATCAATTTGTACTTAACGATTGTCTTAACAAAATTCTGCAATATTTAATGTTTTCGGTAGAAATATATTTCAACCATTATCCAGAGTCGGATTCCACCACATTTTTGTTGACTCCTGTTCCGTCTTCGGGAAAATTTTCGAAACTCCCACTTCAAAACTCCGACTCTACAGCCCCGGTTAATCCATAGCGTTATGCCGCAGATTAGCTTAATAAAAGATTTTCTTTAGTTAACAAATTCGGCAATATTTAATGTTTCCGGTAGAAATAAAATTCAACCATTATCCGGAGTCGAATGCCACAACATTTTTGTTGACTCCTGTTCCGAATCAGACTTCGGGGAAATTCTCGAAACTCCCACTTCAAAACTCCGCCTCCGACTTTACAGCCCTGGCTAATCCATCGCGCCTTGCCGCAGATTAGCTTAATAAAAGATTTTCTTTAGTTGTTTAAATATTTTTTTAAAAGAAACTTTAACTCACGGTGTGGCGAGTAGTGTAATAAAAGTGATAAATTCTAAAAAAATACTTTGTATATTAGAAAAACCTAGCATAAGATATACTTAAAACTGTAAAACAAAATTCGTTTGGGAAATAACCTATATATTGCATATACGAGGGCAACCGCAAAAGTAACTGGCCTAACATAAAAAGAACCGTTTTTTTTTTGGAATTATTATTATTTATTTTTCAACATAATCCCCTTCCAACTCAATACACTTCATCAAACGTTTTTCAAGTTTTTTAATTCCATCCGAAAAATAAGATCTTTCAAGACCTTCAAAATATGCCTCAATTTCAGCAATAACCTCGCTATTGGACGAAAATTTTTTGCCACCGAGAATTTTTTTTAAATTTGGAAACAAGAAATAATCAGAAGGAGCTAAATCTGGAATTTATGGTGGATGCGGAGCAATTTCAAATCGTAATTCTGCCAGTTTCTGCTGAGTTAAAAATGCAGTGTGTGAAGGAGCATTATCTTGGTGAAAAAGAACGTTTTTTTCTAAATGCGGTCGTTTTATCTTGATTTCTTCACTCAGCCGAACCCATAATGCACAATAATATTCACTATTTATAGATTTTTCTTTCTCAAGATATTCAATAAATATTATACCCCTTGCATCCCAAAATACTGTGACCATTACTTTTCCTGCTGACAGTTTTCGCCTTCTTGGGACCACTTTTACCAGTATAGAAACCATTGTTTTGACCGTTCTTTGCATTCTGGGATGTAGTGATGGATCCATGTTTCATCAACAGTTATGAATCGGCGCAAGAACTCTATTGGATTACGCTGATAAATCGCTAAAAGCTCCTCGGAATTGGTCCAACGGACGATTTTTTGGGGCAAAGTCAACAAACGCGGCAGCGTTCTTGCGGAAAGCTTTTTCATGTGGAGTTCATCATTTAAAATACTCCAAACTTGTTTTTCGTGCATTTTAACAATATCAGCAAGTTCTCTGAGCTTTAATCGTCTATCTTTAGTCACTTCATTAAATATTTTTCTAATGTTTTCAATAGTAGTAGCAGTTGTCGGTCTTCCAGAGCGTTGTTCATCTTCCGTACTTGAACGACCCATTGAACCCAGGATTTCACGGTGGAGTATGATGGTGCATTATCACCATGAACAGAATCCAATTCACCTTTGATTAATTGTGGCGTACAACCTTTCATATAAAAGTGTTTAATTACCGCACGAAACTCTTTATTTTCCATTTTTCAAAAATTATAAAACTTGTTTACTTCAATCACCTGTAACGAAGAAAATAATCATTAAATATTTCGGAAATTTTGACAGATGGCTTATAAAAGATTGCTTTTAAAAAACAAATAAAAAAAAAGTTGCTAGTAAAACAGAAAATGTGCTAGGCCAGTTAGTTTTGCGGTCGCCCTTGTATTGCAATATTTTATCCTTTAGTAGGAACAGTGGCTTATATTTTAGTGATGAATCTCTTTAAGATGGCCACATTTCAAGTATAAAGCCCAATTTTCGTTCGAAAGAAGCATTCGCATTTTGAAATTAATTATCGTCGCCTTAATAAAACAATAGTGTATAATTTTTTTGCCGTTTCGAGATAATAGAGTTTAAAGTTTTTGTTCTATTAGACATCTGGGAAACCAGTAATTTTTGAGAAAATAATCGATGTTTGCAAGTTGTGATCATTTCAATATGTGGAGGAATAATCAGGCTACTAGTAGATGATATTCGATTAATCTAAAAGTGCTTTATTTGCAACTTAATGGGATTCAAAGTACCATGATGTCACTTAGGCTATTTTATTTGTTTTATAATATGTATGAAAATCATTATACACTATTTTATTTTGTATGGTATACACTATTTTATTTGAATCCTTTACACCATTTATCACGAAATACATTTAAATTGTTCATGCAGTAAAACAAAGCATTCGTGCTTAACAATCCATTTTATTCATAATTCACAGTCATTTTTTGGTATTGCAATGACACGTTGTTAATTGTTTTGTAATAAAATTTTTACAGTTTTAATTAATTAAAAAATACATGAATAAAAGGCAATATTCATCAATATTCATCTACGGAAATATCCTCCTCCACATCAGGCTCATCCAAGCAATTTTTATTTCCACTGTGTTGTAGATTAATATAAAAATAATGAAATTCTTTGGGAATGACATTTTTGGTACACAGCCCCTTAAGATCCTTGTACTTTAAGGAAGATATAGTAAGCTGTTGCTTAAATTTAGAGCACAAATTTCGGGTATCACAGCTATTAGTGGTTGATTTCTTCCTCTTACGTTGCATAATGTCAATTGTTTGCCACTCGGAGTCCCAATTCTCTTTGTAGATCAGCAAATTAGGATTAACTTTCTCTACTTTAATTTGCTTAATCTTCAACCAATTCACTGAGTTGTTTTCGTTATTAGTTTTCAAAGTGTGCCCCAATCTGCTGAACCATTCCTTGAGATCATAAATGTCGTACCAGGACATTCTTTTCACAATGTATGGTTGTTTTCTTCGGGCCAATCGCAAAATCGTTGGCCATTCCTCGGGCGAGTAAATGGATATATTTCGTTTGGCCCGTTCAATTGTCGAGTGCATACAATCCGCCTCCATTTGTGTGTGGCCGCTCTCTAAATACTTTAACGTGACCGTATTTAAATTCAACTTACGAATTACGTAAAATAGCAGTGCTGCAATATAACGATTCCTATTCTGCCCACCACAACAATCAGAATACAAAATTACATCCGTTACATTTTCGTCAAATGAGCTCAACATTTTGATAATTGAGGTCCCAATCTCGTCCGAACCTCTTTGTCCCTGCGTTTCATCCCACAAGAAACAGTAGCCTTCCTTCGACGCAAGATCGAAAAAAGTATTATTGAAGCTAGCAAACTTCCTTGAATAATACAATGAGCTTACATTGCTGCATGGGGTTGTCAAAACAGATTGTAAGTCAAAAGTTAATACTCTCAATTTGTTATTAATTTTTGCATCTTCTTTATCGGCCTCCTTTTCTTCCCTAGCCATCTTCTTATTTTTAATATGTTCATTGTACGCTTCCTGCAAAATCTCCTTGTCATCAGAGTTACGATATCGTTCGCATGTGTAGCATGTATCCTTCTTCGGCTTATGAAAAAAAAAATTATATTCGTTGCAGAAAATACGCCTGTACATACTTTCCTTAATGGAATTGCCTTCATGCTTTTCATTAAAGAGTTGAAACATTTTTGAAATGTTTAAATTAGAAGCAAGATATAACCGTTTTGATGACGAGCGAGTGTAGTGGCTCTCCACGGCCGGAAAGGATTCAATATGCTCATTAATGATTCTTTTAGTTTCTTCATCCTTTTTTTGATGACAACCATGATGTCCACGTTTATCTATAACTTCATGACATTCACTTTTCTTTATGAAAACCGAAATAGCTCCATCAGATATATTCAGTGTTTTCATAAAAAACTGCTTGCATACTTGCTTAGACCTCAGAGTGTATGTTAGAGTCTTGTCTCTTCGGGAGCCGGCAACAATAGCCCTCTTGCATTTCTTTATTTGAATGCACTGGCTTAAGTACAACTGTTGTTTTGCGTAGTCAGAAAGTTCCCAAAACTCGGCGTTGATCGCAATACGTTCTTCATTGTTAATTCGCTCAATGCATTTGTGCCGACACTTGCAATTCACTGATTTTGGCAGTCGCTCCTTAATCAATTTCCCCCTTTTGGTCACGGGAGCTTTTCCTGACTGCCTTTTCTTCTTCCAAATATTTTGCATCCATGCATGCGTCTCCGTCTGTAACATTAAATATAACCGTTAAGTAAATTTATGTCACTAATCTTAAATAACCAAAGTCGTTCCGTCCGGATTTTACCTTCCGCTTCCGAGTTGGTGTCTTGAGCTCTAACTCCTCGTTATTGGTGACGTCTGCAATCAGACCCTCCATGTCTTGGTCTATTTCAGGGTTCTCTTCCAGTGCCGAAGTGACTATGTCCAATTCCTCTGCTTTCGACTCAGCATCTGTTTCTGCCTCTTCATCTGTTTCCGGAACATAATCATCCGAAGATCCTGTGGAGAAATCGTCTTCGTGCGTCGTACCAGGCGCATTATCATAACCAAAATCTGTCGAAATTCCATTTACATAGTCATAATACGGCACACACTTGTTTTCGTTTCACAGTAAATACTGACCATGACTTGATAGATCCATTATTTTCACGAACTTTTCACAATAACACACTAGCAAAAGCACAATTGCCCAGTCAATTAAGTATATTAGTAATAATTTTATTTTATTTAATTGTTTAAAGACTTATTTCGTCGATTGTTCAAATACAATTGATTTTTTATTTTTTTCTATTCAATACACAAAAATAAGAATGATAGATATAAGGTTACTAGGTTTGGTTTGATGTTACTATAATAAAATGATAAATATTGTACAAAGTAGATATGATACAAAGTATATTACATATTATGTAACTAGTCTATGTCTTCTCTCAGAAAATTCTACAATCTATCAAAAAGTTGACAATAACAGTGTAAACTGATTTTAAGGTATTATTTACGTCAACCGTAGAACACACAGAGAAATGTTGTGTGATATATAAAATAGTGTATAAGTGTCATACGGATTGACTCCAAATAATATATTGTTAAAAAATAGTGTATATCAATATACGTCATTTTTCGTTTTTATTTTGTTATGAAAATGGATTGTTTTGAATAATAAAAATAGTGTATGCTTTTTATACACTATTTTTCTTTGAAATTATATTTAGAGTAACAACTAAATAAAACACCATACCAGCACTTACACAATTATTAATGAAAAATTTCAATCACGCAATTATACGCTAATATTTCAATTGATCTTTTGACCCACTTTGTGGAAGTAGAACTTCACCAAATTTTGACCACATATAGAATCAGTAATGTAGATTCTTATTATGCAATAAAAAAATAATGGTGTACATGCGTATACACTATTGTTTTATTAAGGCGACGTTATATGTATTTACAAATTACATTTATATAATTATGTCTCTCCGGAAATACCTCACTCCATCTGACATTGCCAACCTATGCTTCGCCTAAATTTGTCCAATAAGGAGGTAACACCTTTGGCATATGTAACACGTACGATATGAACGGTTTCAAACCAAAAGTCCATCAACCTTACATATTCTTAATAAAATAGCTGCTAATTAGCTAACTGAACAATATATATATGTGACGCGCAAAATAGAAAGGGACCTAAGGCTAAAAACCAGTTTTGTTCAGGAGAGCCATTTAAAAGATTATGTCCTTTTCTATTTGCGCTTAGAATCGTCGACTTCACTTTCACAAAAAGCGCATATCTCTGGAAGGGAACACTTTTGGGGCATGGGATCGGTCTCATTCGATGCTCAGATGTTGCCCACATCAAAAAAAAAAAAAATGGAAATTGATTTGTTTACCCTTAGGCCCCATTCTCTATGCGCTATCACATATGGGTATTTCCACAGAAAGGGCAACCGTGCCGAAAAATAATATATTAATAAGATTTATTTTATTTTCTTTTAAAGAAATTTTCAAATTATTTTTTAGCTTTTCCACTCTAAATTCACTAAACTCAGTTGTAAGTGCAGTTTTCTACAATTTTTTTAAGTCTTTCAGAGGGGGACTTTCCCCCTTTTGCATGATTTAGTTCACATTCAACACCAAGCGATCAACAACTATAACACACATATATGGTAAGTCAAAAAACTCTAGCTACGGGAAATGCAGAGTCAATTACCCTGAATGTACCGAATCGAGGATGGGTAAAAACAGAACCTGTCACAGAACTGATTCGGTACGGATCAAATGGTGTCAATTACTTGAAATTTCAAACTCCTCAAATTCGCGGCTTAACTTTGCACATAAAACCGAACATAGACAATTTTACATATCCACGGATTTCCACTATCTTTTAAACAAAATCAACTTTGTGTGGATTTTGTTAAGAAATCTATTCAAATTTGTATAAAAATTTTCATTCAGATCAAAATTTTGAAACAATCAGAATAATCGTTAAATTAAACTGATGTCATGGGATGGGTTTTATGATGGGTATTCGTTCATGGAGACATGACACGTTCAGTACCTGTACTTTTTGATCAGTCCCGTGATGTATCACATGGTATCTGAGTAGTGTCAACTGATTCCCTCCAATGACAAAGCCATGTAAAATTGACCGCTTCTTTTCAGATATAAGTAGTTTGGTCTGTACTGGGGCCGGTCCCCATCCATGAGAGACCTGTTACGTGACTGGTTCTGTACCGGTCCAATTTCCCGTAGGGTAACATCAACAGACAGAAGTCTTGTCCTTATTTATTGAGATGGCTTGATCGTCTTTGCGACAAACTACCGATTGTGGCCATTTTTTGAATGTGTCGAAACTGGACATATCCAAAGTCCATGGTTTCAAATATCCTCCACACAAAAAGAAATTCCTCCCGATTTGAGGTTCTGTTGATCTAGAAGCCACAAATTACATCAGATTTCAACCAAATTTCGTATAATGTATAGCAAGCGAATAATATCCAATGTCGGTAAAATTGTTGCTTATCAATTGATGTTTTAAAATGTCCTCCACACGAAGGTCCTCCCCCGACTTAAGGTTCAGCAGCTCTAAAAGTCACAAATTAAATTTGATTGTGCTCAAACTAAGCATTGCCCCTTATAAGCCGTTGACAACCGTTAATAATGAAGCTCGACCACATTGGTAAATGTTTGGATATAGACCTTATACAAATGACATTTCCGATTTGAAGTCCTCTCTCTACACACAGATATGAGATTCGTTGCCACAACCGAATTTTTTGCCAACCGAATGGTTGAGGTTACCAGAACCTCAAGTATTCCATCAGTACAACCTAATGGTAGTTGGTGCTTTGCAATTTTCAGTTACTAAAACAGTAGTATCGGTGCAACATACCAATATGAATCCAAACCTTCAAAAGAGATTATTTGGATTAAAAATCCACATATCTGATCAACGAAAAACATTAAAATTTAAGTTAGAGGCAAAAAACTACTTGCTTACACAACTGAAGTACTCAAAGGGCGGGGTAATGACAAAGTAAAAGTGGAAAGGATAATGGATGCATTTTACTGGAAAATAAATTTAGTTGATCGATTGACTTAAAGTCGATATCAAATTATTTTATTTTTAAAAAAATACTAGCTGATCTGGCAAACGTGGTTTAGCATTCCAATTTTATTTTCACTAAAAGTCTGGTTCCGTTGCAAAGTCGTGGTGGATTAATATTTCGAAGAAGAACAACAGGTGCACAGTACCGGAATACAACAATTATTCAAATAACTTTAACTTTAACTTATAATATGTACACCAAACCATCATATCTAATTTTGTTGAAATGCTAATTTTGTTTCGGGCTCATACGCATAGATCCATGATTCGTCACCTGTGAAGATCTTATAAACATTTTTGAAGCACCTCGATCGCATTTCTTCAAAATTTCTTTGCACCATCGACACGAGCCTTTTTTTGAGCGATTGTCAAATTGTGCGGGTTCCAACGAGGACAAACCCGTTTTACGGCCAGGTGTTCATGTAATACCGAATGTATGCTGGTGGAAGAAATGCCCAAGGATGTCTCTATCTCACGGTATGTCACATGACGATCTTGCATTATCAGTTCACGCACGGCATCAAGGTTCTCTGGCACAACGTCTGTTTTTGGACAACATTTTTCTTTAAGCGTACTCAGAACGTTCTAACGTACGACCATCATTTGTGTTGTTTACGGTGACTTGAAAAAATCAATTTTCAAAAAAATTGAATTACCTCGTGAACACTTTCGTACGATCATTTTTCACAACTTTTGAGGTGGATTATCACGACAAGAGTGCATCGACGAACTTAAATCTTTGTATGGCGATAAAGCACCATCCTAAAGCACTAGGAAAAACTGGTTTAATGAATTCAATCGTGGCCG
Organism: Hydrotaea diabolus; assembly: GCA_963513945.1. Lineage (NCBI taxonomy): Eukaryota > Metazoa > Arthropoda > Insecta > Diptera > Muscidae > Hydrotaea > Hydrotaea diabolus. The sequence goes on from OY740720.1 coordinate 78,929,551, forward strand.
ACGCTTGCTCAAAGGCAAAGGTTCACCAGCATACATTCGATACTGGATGAACACCTGGCCGTAAAAAAGGTTTGTTCTCGTTGGATCCCGCACAATTTGACAATCGCTCTAAAAAAGGTTCGTGTCGATTGGTGCAAAGATGGTGCAAACGTCGCTGTGCTTCAAAAGACGTTTAAAGGATCGTCACAGGTGACGAATCATGGATCTATGAGTATGAGCCCGAAACAAAACAGCAATCGACCGTGTGGGTCTTCGAAGAGAAGCCAAACCCAACGAAAGTTGTTGGGTTTGGCAAATGGTCGCCTGTTTCCTCGGCAAAACTGGTCATGTGGCGACTGTTACGCTTGAGCAACGTAGGACGGTCAATTCTGAGTGGTACACCACAATTTGTTTGCCTGAAGTCTTCGGAGAAATTCGAAAAACGAACAAGAGAAGACAAATCATTGTACACCATGACAATGCGAGCTCCGACACATCGGCTTAAACCAGCGCCTTTTTGATCGGCCAAAACGTCGAATTGATGGGTCATCCGCCGTACAGCCCTGACTTGGGCGATGACTTCTTTATAATCATGCACATTAAGAAAAAAATGCGTGGTCAACGATTTTCGTCACCAGAAGGTGCTGGTGAAGCGTTCAAAAACCATGTTTTGGAGGTGTCTCAATCGGAGTGAAAAAAGTGCTTCGACAATTGGTTTGAGCACATGCAAAAGTATATAAATAATGCTGGAGAATACTTTGAAAAACAATAAAACCATTTTGGATGATAAATATTCGCATTTTCATTATCAGGCCTAAAATATATATTGCAGTCCTTGTAGTTAATTTCTTCCTTAGTTTTTTTTCATTAAATCCGAAAAGCCGGTTTTTCAGTTTGGACACTGTGGGTTTGGAACCATTTGGTTTCTTCCTGATATGTTGTGGAGTATGAACGAAGCCTTTATTTTAAACAGAATAATACAAAAAGACCTTAGCTATTCGCAGAAACTCATTTGCATGGATCGTCCCATATACAAATGTACTCAGTCAATAGATATTAGATATTTCATCCCCGATTGTACGAACGAAATCTTATAGGAATCATCTAACGTGTCGTGTACTCCGAAATGTCATTGTGACGGTGTATTCAAACATGTAATTACCTGTTAATTGAATTGAATGCGGCAATCTGGTGCCACTAATTACCTCCGTGGAAGTACAACAAGATTCCATCAGGGCAGGCGACGTGGAAAACACGCGGTCACACGCTGAAAGCAGGAAAGAAAACACACACACAAAAAGGTCAAACTTTGTCGGTTAATTCAATTACCCTGTAAGCAGAGTCGGCGACATGGACTTCCTTCGTTAAACTTAACACGCGTACGCTCATTAATTTTAACATAATTTCCATTCGTAAAGAAATTGGAACTTATCGTTAGAGAAAAAAAATGTGTAAAAAAACTACAGCAAAACAATGAACAATGAATGGAAAGAAGTACAAAAGTAGTCGTAGTCGTACGAGGCACTTTAAATATGCATTTCAGCTGAAAAATAAAACAAAGAATCGGAAAATAATAAAGAAAAAGCGAAAAACAGAATGGAAAAAGTCTACTTACTCGTGTAGTGGCAATAGTACATTTGCAATTCATTGTCTTAATTATTTGTTTATTCCGTGGCTCATAATCGTTATTATTTATAATCATTATTGCAGTTTTTGTTTTTAATACAAAAAAGAAAAAAAAACGTACGTTTTCCAAATACTCGTAAGACTCAGCAACAGAAACACAAATTGGAAAAGTTGAATAAATATGGGACGTACAATAAATGTAATAATAAATACTTATACTACTTAAATTATTTTTATTAAAAGTTGTGTTCGTTCAATTCTATGCGAACATTGTCCAATTGTTTTAATTATCTCGAAACACGAAAAGTTTTCGTTAAGGGCTTTTTAAGGCCAATGACATGTCTAAAAAGAAACAAGGGGACAATTGGCAATTTGGGACTGGTCGAAAGTTTTATATGCTCCAGTATTGCATTGGCAATATGAGGGGACTTGGATGTTGTTAATGGGTCAAGGTTTTTTTTTGAGACCCCATGAGTTTAATCAGCAAAATCGTAAAATGAATGTCATATTCAAAATCAAGGAAATTCTATTGTTCACGAATACCCATCTGCCTATAGTACAATGCGCCCATTTTGAGTCCCTAGAGCCAGTAGAGCCGGACCCGAAATTTAGACAAATTTAAATGTTATTATTGGGTGATTTTTTTCAAAACAAAAAAATCAAGTGTGGAATCTTTGTTGTTCATTCGAAAGGACATTTTATGCCATTTGTTTTTTAAATATAATTTCCTTCAAATGTTAACCGCGACTAAGTCTCACCGTGTCTATTCGGAAGGTCCAATTTTGAATGACTTGTTCGAGCATTTCGACCGGTATGGCGTTCATGACACGCGAAATGTTGAAACCTGAATCTTAGCTGGTTTGTCAGCGTAAACTTTGGACTTTACGTGGCCCCAAAGAAAAAATCTAAACTCGTGATATCTCACGATTTAGGAATCACTGGTCAAATACGTGAAATTAGCTGCTTTTAAAATGACCTCTCAATAAATCCATTGTTTGAGCACCTGTACGGAAAGTGGCACCGTTCTGTTGAAAACAAATACTCTTAAGATTACGGGCTTCAATTTCAGGTAGCAAAAAGAGAGCACCATACAGGGTTACGTTCCGGCCATCATTATTTTTGAAAAAAATATGTACCGTTGATTCCACCAGCCCATTAACTGCACCAAACCATGGTTTTCTCTGGGTATAATGACCGCTCTTGAACCTCTTCTGGTTGCTCTTGAGCCCAAATGCGGACATTTTATTTATTGACGTTGCCGTTGAGCCAGAAAGGGGGCTGAATAAACTGTTGTTTGAAAACAGTGGATCTTCCCATTTCCATAATTCTGTTGTACAATTTAGAGACCTTGTTGCGGTGTTAGTCTATCTATGATAAAATGGCAAACAATACTGAAAAGGAAAAAACAAGTTTAACGCAACTCACACGTAAGCTCTCCACTATGGAAATATACCTCTTGATGGATCACCCTATACATGTAATACAGTATAATACATAAGAAAGGAAACTGTTTCGGAGTAATGACTTCGAAAGGCGAATTTTTTGTACTGAGTTTTTTGGCACCGTGCACACAGAGAAAAAATTAGTTCGAAATCGGTTGGAACTACAAAGATTCAGTTGCAATCACCAATTTTTTTCCAACGCAATGGATATTCCCTTAAAAATAGCTCAAGATAATACATATGACCACCGTACTGTACTCACAACTTGTTGATCGGTCATACTAATGAAACGCGTAAAAGGATCAAAACCAATAGTCTTGCAAACATTTTGTTGTTGTGACCAATTATTAGTGATGATAACTTTAACTGCATCATAACTAAAAACGGTGTGTTTAATAATATATTTTTTTAAAAACAAAATAATTCGATTAATACCTACTTGAAGCCAATCAATTAACCAAATTTTTTTTCGGTAAAATCATCTTTTCTACTTTTTTTCGTCATGACCCTCTTTATGAGTACTTCAATTGTGTAAGCAAAAAGTTGTTTGCTTCTTACTCAAATTTTATTGTTTATGAACAGGTGTGGTATGTGGATTTTAAGATCCAACCATCATACTCTTCTGAATGTTCCAATACATTGTATGTTGCACCGATACTACTGTTTCAATAACTGAAAATTACAGAGCACTAACTAATATTTGGTTGTACTGATGAAATACTCGGGGTGCATGTATGCTCAATTATTCGGTTGGCAAAAAAAATCAGTCGTGGTAACGAATCTGTTCTCTGTGTGTTCCATTAGTAAAATATTAAATAGGGTTAGAAAAATCAGACACACAGAGAAAAAATCAGTTGGAAATCGGTTCGAACTACAAAAATTCAATTGGATAAACCAAATTTCGCTTGCAGTAACCAACATTCCATAGTATCGATGGTATCATTGATTGAGATATCGTATGGTGGTTGCAACAACCATGTCACGAAATTTACAGCCAATATCACAGTTATACAAATCAAATTTAGTTAAACTATTGGTTACAACAACTGGCAGTAATAGAAACCAACCAATTGTGATGTACATGTTACTTTGATACCAATAGTTGGTGGTGACAACAGATTAGTACTTTGTAGTGATCTAAGTTGGCTGTTGTAACATAAAATTAGTTATTCCAACATCATCATATAAAACCTATAATATTTTTTTGGTTTTACTCGTAGTCACAATAAAAACGTTGTTTACTACGAAAACATAAATTGGAAAAAAAATATGATCAGACTGTTGAAGTTTCTTTGGTTAGACGATTAATGCTTCCAAACGATATTGCTATATCAATAAACGAACTATTAATTAATTATTGAATAATAAAAAAATATAATTAAAAAAAAATATATTGAAACAGGTCAGAAGATCAGAATTTTCCCCACCTCATTATTCAAAACAACAACCATTTTTTTTAGTTGCGGCCATCCAAAGCTTGACAATAAATATTGGTATATATTTTAAATAATTCTTTTCCGATTGGGACATCAATGTACTTGGTAGGGGCATAAATGCTGTTACACACGTTTTATGCTGTAAAATAAAAAGTACTGAATGTTTTTGGACCAAATATTTTTTAATATATTTATTGATGTATATTGTATCCAAAAAGAATCTACTTATTCGAAATGTCCGCCTTTTGCCTTTACACACGCCTTAAGTCGCACTGGCCAATCGTCAATAGCTGCACGAACCTCGTCCATTGAAAAATTGGCCACAGCTCGAACCAAAGCAGTCTTAAGAGATCCAATGTTGGGGTATCTTTTGTGACAAACCTTGTCCTCTAAAACCGTCCACAATTTGAAATCCAATGGGTTCAAATCTGGACTGACTGAGGGCCATTCTTCAGAGGAAATGAACGCAGGCAAATTGTTTCGAAGCCAGGTCTGGGACGTTTCAGCCTTATTCGCCGGCGCAGAATCCTGCTGGAAAGTCCATGGCTGGTTTTGGAACAGGGAATTGTTAAGAGGCTTCACAAAAGCTTCCAAAAGGTTTCTTGGTAAACTTTGGCCGATGTTTTGGCTCCTTGTTCGCAGAAATGCAGGTCAGTGACCCCATCGTAAGGGACACCCCACCAAACCATGACTGAAGCTGGTTGAGGATCCTTTTCCACCCTTGGGATCAGTGTAGATGCTTCTTTAGATGACCGCGCGCATACACTCTATCATTTTGCTTGTTAAATTTTTCCTGAACGGTTAACATTTTTCCATCGGTGAACCAAATTTTTCTGTGCAAGTTATCAGCGTGATTCACCAAAAGACGTTTCATTTTTCAATTCTATTTTTTTAAAGCTGCAGTCAATAAATGGCCGGTACGTCGTTTAAAGGCCCAAGTCCCAGGTCTTTTTTAATGATTCGACTAATGGACTTTTGCGTGATATTCATCTCACGGGCCATGATTTTGTTTTCGGAGCGGATTTCTGTTAATTCTTGATTTAAAGGCTTTGGTGACATGCGGTGTTCGAACAGAGCGTGGGCGGCCCGACCGGTGGCGGTCATTTACATCTCCAGTCTCCTCAAACAGTTTTATGCATCGGTAGACGAACATGCGGCTAATCCCTAGTGGCCGGAGCGTTTTGAAAATATCGTTTTTTTCATTTCACACTTGAAAGGAATTAGTACAGCGATACGGTTCTCATTATCAGACCACTTCATGATGAAAGTTGAAACAGTTTTAAAATCCCGTTATAGGCTAACGCTATTGAGGTTAGCTTTAAAAACCCATATGACATTAACGGGGTATGTTCAGTTCTACTATTGAAATTGGTGTGTTCAATGTTGTAACAGTGTTAATGACCCTACTAGGTAATGCTTATCAAAACATCTATTCAAAGACTTGTTTATTTTACTGATCGGTTGATCTATTGCAAGTGGACCCAAAAACTACTTATAACTAAAAATCTATAATAACAACCAATACGTGTACAAATTCAGTTCCAATAATCATCTTTATCTGTTAGGATAACTGATACTTGTTTTATTCATCCGAAGGTTTCAGTTCGCACTACTGAAAATTGCGGTATACCCAACCAACATTCGGTTGTAGCCATGAATAGTACGTGCAACCACCAACATTCGGTTGGCAAAAAAAAATGGTTGAGGCAACAAATCTGTTTTGTGTGTGTAGTGATTGATTTCTTAGATGATAATCATATTTCACCTCCACAACAGTGCGGCTTTCGTAGAAAGCATTATAGCACATAAGTTCGGATACGAAATATCGTTAAATTAAATTTCAGCCAACAGAAATCAATTGAAATGGCGCTACTAGACATTAAAGCTGCATTTGACTCGGTTTGACACGACGGTCCAATTAACAAACTAATTAATTTTAACTTCCCTGAGAATTAAATTAAGATTATTCAAAGCTTTCTAACTGGCACAGCTTATAGGGTTCATATTGGTTGTAAATTTTCCGACGTATTCCATATAAGTGCTGCCTACCCACAGGAATCTTGACCATCAATTCTTTTCAATATATACATGGGCTGCTGTAGCTTAGAGTGTACACCAAGACCGTGGAGTCGATTCGGCGCCGTTCGCAGCAACTCGGACTGGCATATGGAACACATTTTACGTCGAGATCTTAAATTGAAAGCGTTCATAATACAGCTTGTGCTGTAGAACTGAAGCCGCCAGAAGTTTCCAAGCGACATCGCTTCACTTTATGGGCTCTTAAAAATTTCCAAGAAGATCAGACGTTTTCGAGCCAAATTTTGTTCAGCGATGAGGCCCAATGCGTATAGGTATGTAACAAGCAAAATGGTTGCATTTCGGACAAAGAGAGGTTCAAGAGCTGCCACTGCATCCAGAAAAAACAACGGTTTGGTTTGTGAGCCGGTGGAATCATCGGTCACTATTTCTTTAAAAATTATGCCGGTGAGAACGTAACCGCCAAAAGCGACCGTTATCGTGCCATGATAACTGACCATTCGCAACACCATCACCCATCTTGAGAACCAGCATTCATTATTAGATAATATTCGACCGAATAGACCACTTCCAGTACGCAGTACACCAAGACGTTCCAAAGGGACATCGCTTCGCTCTATGGGCTCTTGAAAAGTTCCAAGAAGATCCGACGTTTTCTGGCTCAATGGGTATGTAAACAAGCAAAATTGCCACATTTGGGACGAAGAGCAACCAGAAGAGGTTCAAAAGCTGCCAATTCATCCAGAAAAAACAACGGTTTGGTGTGGTTTGTGGGCCGGTCGAATCATCGGTCGGTGAGAACGCAACCGTCAATGGCCATGATAACCGACTGTTTGAAGCTCGTGATCTCGACGACATTTGGGTTTAACAAGACGGCGCCACTTGCCACACATCGCATCAATCAATGGATTTATTGAGAGAACACTTCGGTAAGCAGATAATTTCACGTTTAGGGCCGGTCGATTGGCCACCAGGATCGTGTGATATCACATCGTTAGACTTTTTCCTGTAGGGATGTGTAAAGTCTAAAGTTTATGCGGATAAACCCGCTTCGATTCAGGCCTTGGAGCAAAACATCACGCGTGTCATTTGCCAGTTACCAGTCAAAATGCTCGAAGGAGTCATCGAAAATTGGACTCAATGGATGCACCATCTGAGACGTAGCCGCGGCCAACATTTGATAGATATAATCTTCAAAAAATAAATGCCAAAGAATGTCTTTTTAAATAATAATAACATTCCTCATTCAATTTAAATTTTCTGTTTTTTTTCTTTAAAAAAACAGGGAACCTCGAAATGGATCATGCGTTATTTAAATTAATATTTCAGACTGTCATATTTTACGTAGTTCCTGTTTGGTATATAAGTGACAATTGGCATTTGAAAATACAATAAATTATTAAAGTTATTTTACAGTCTTTATTCTACGACTGCACCAAATTGCACAAATAAGTTTAGTGTCAAGATTGTAATTCTAATTTAGAATCTAATTAAATTGCTGAGCTGGAATATCCTTAGAATAGTTTTTAGTTTGAAAGAGGTTTTTAAGTTGCATCATACAAATAAAAACCTTCACTTAGGTTTTTGAAAATGTTCACCTCCATATATGATGTAAACTTAAAACTAATCGTATTAAATAAAAAAGAAAAAACTATATAACTATACAAAATTATATAAATATAAAAATTTTATAATTAAGCAGAACCCTTAAACTTTTTGCATGTATGTCTTATAATCATTTAGCCATGAAATTATATGTATAAAAACAATACTTTCAAATGAAATAAATTCAAATCCTATCAATAACTTTAACACAGCGGAAGTTATTGACATTTTAAAAAAAATATGAGATATTGTGCAGCTTCATATTATATTTTGAGTTTTAATATTTTGTACCATGTAAAATTTTTATTCATTCATATACTTATATATGGTTCGGCCTGGCTAAACTTAATGTCGTTTTTACTTGTTTTCTGTTCTATCTATTTTTAAAGGGTAGATTACTGAAGCACAATCAAAGAACCACTCTCCTTTGCTTTTAGTTTTGTACGAATTTCATGGTCTCTAAAAGAAATAGCATGTCAAAGAGAATATTTTAGAATATTTGGTGTCCTCATATTCAATATTCACAATTCAGTCTTTGTTACAAAAATTCGAAATATTCATTAGGCTGATTTGAATGCAATTAGTGCTTTTGCTTGTCGCTGTTGTCAAATTACATAATTATTGACATTGAAAAACTACGAGTACAATTCGAAAACTGTCTCAAGCGCTTCATTTCTTCCACCACAACCCCCTACGAATAGTTCATTCATTTCGATGGGTGGAGAGCCAACAAGCGACTAAGTGAATGAATTTTTTATGAAATTATTTAAATGAAAGTGTAACAATAATGAATTCATTACAGTGTACGAGTGCTTTATATACGATTAGAAATTGATAACACTAGGACTTGTAGAACAATTTACGTCAATTGATATATACTAGAGTTTCCAAAACCGAAAACTGACATTCCGGTTTTTGTGTCCAAACCCGACAGTCGGTGTCTTAGAACTATCTCAAACCCGATATGTCGATTTAGCCGCTTTTTCTATCGGTGTTTTCGTTTGTTTTAAGTACTTAGGAATATAAATACTGTTACACACATTTTATGCTGTAAAATAAAAAGTACTGAATGTTTTTGGACCAACTATTTTTTAATAAGAATCGACTTATTCGATATTTCCTCTTTTTGCATCTACACACGCCTTAAGTTGCACTGGCCAATCGTCAATAGCTGCACGAACCTCGTCCATTGGGAAATTGGTCACAGCTAGAACCAAAGCAGTCTTAAGAGATCCAATGTTGGGGTATCTTTTGTGACAAACCTTGTCCTCTAAAACCGTCCACAATTTGTAGTCCAATGGGTTCAAATCTGGACTGCCTGAGGGCCATTCTTCAGAGGAACTGAACGCTGGCAAATTGTTTCGAAGCCAGGCCTGGGACGTTGGAAAGTCCATGACTGGTTTTGGAACAGGAAATTGTTAAGAGGCTTCACAACAGCTTCCAAAACAGTTTCTTGGTAAACTTTGTCCGATGTTTTGACTTGTTCGCAGAAATGCAGGTCAGTGACATCAACGTAAGAGACACCCCACCAAACCATGACTGAAGCTGGGCGATGACCCTTTTTCACCGACCGCGCATACACTCTATAATTTTGCTTGTTAAATTTTTCCTGAACGGTAAAAATTTTTTCATCGGTGAACAAAATTTTTCTGTGCATGTTATCAGCGTGATTCACCAGAAGACGTTTGCATTTTTCAATTCTATTTTTTTTAAAGCTGCAGTCAATAAATGTCCAGTACGCCAAGTCTGTTTTAATGATTCGACTTATGGACTTTTGCGTGATATTCATCTCATGGGCCATGATTTTCTGTTTCGGAGCGGATTTGTGTGAATTCTTTATTTAACGGGTTTGATGACATGCGGTGTTCGTGGGCGGCCCGACCGGTGGCGGTCTTTTACATCTCCAGTCTCCTCAAACAGTTTTATGCATCGGTAGACGAACATGCGGCTAATCCCTAGTGGCCGGAGCGGTTTGAAAAAACGATGTTTTTCATTTCACACTTGAAAAGCGCTATTACAGCGATACGGTTCCCATTATCTGAGCACTCCATGATGAAAGTTGAAACAATTTTAAAATCCCGTTACAGACTAACGCTATTGAGGTTAGCTTTCAAAACACATATGACATTAACGGGGTATGTTCAGTTCTACTATTGAAATGGGTGTGTTCAATGTTGTAACAGTTTTTATGTCCCTACAAATTAAGTAATTTCCTTCAAATGACGGCCGCAACTACGCCTTTGGTTTCCCATTCTGAGGGTTTCCATTCTGAGGGTCCAGTTTTGGATGACTCGTTCGAGCATTTCGACCGGTATGGCTTAAATGACACGCGTAATGTTGGCTTCCAAAACCTGAATCGTAGCTGGTTTGTCAGCATAGACTTTGGACTTTACGTAACCCCAAAGAAAAATGTCTAAAGGTGTGATATTACTCGATCTAGGCGGCCAACTCACCTGTACAAAACGTGAAATAAGCTGTTTTTCGAAATAATCTCTCAATAGATACATTGTTTGAGCAGTTGTCTGTCAAGTGGCACCGTCCTGTTGAAACCAAGTGTCGTCAAGACAACGGGCTTAAATTTCCGGTAGCATAAAGATCGGTATCATGGCGCGATAGAGAGCACCACTTACGGTTACGTTCCGACCATCATCAATTTTGAATCAATATGCACTGATGATTCCACCGATTCTGAGTAGAATGGCACCTCTTGAACCTCTTCTTGTTGCTCTTCATCCCAAATGCGGCAATTTTGTTTATTGACTTTGCCGTTGAGCCAGAAACGGGCCTCAAAGTTTTGGTCGAAAACAGCGGATCTTCACATTTCTCACCGAACGCTCATTTCCATAATATAGTTGGCAACATTTGAAGGTAATTATTTTAAAAAAATAAATGCCATAAAATGTGCTTTCAAATTAGCAATAAAGATTCCACTCTGAACTTGAGTTTTTATATTTTTTTGTGGTTCTGAAAAATAACTATAGATCCCCACTCTATATATATCATCGGAAGGTCGTAGTCTTTTCTCCGTTGAGTAACTTAAAATTCTTAACTATAATAAATAATTGTATATTATATATAATTATCAACTTAGTTACAGGCTTAAATGTGCTCATATCCGTTCATTTATTTCATAAACCGATTCTTGTTGATCTCAACAAGACCTGCAAGAAAAAAGTATCACTTTTTAGATATTTTTAAAGTGTCTGTAAATATAGGAAATTATAAAAAGTAAAAGAAGTGATCCAATAAAAAATGAAAAACTTCTGAGCACATGGTGAACCCACTATAAAATTTTTCCAGCTGGCAACCAATTACGGAAAATTCATTAAAAAATTAGGAAAAAACGTACCTGGATTAAGAGGTTAATGTCGAGCTCGAATATGCAACTTTATCTACATTATTGCAAAAAGGACATCAATACGTTTTAGGTTGCAATTACGACTTTTTTGATGTCGCGTTTCTTACATATTTGACACGTCAACACAGCTATAAGTATATTTTCGGAAAAATTGTCGTCTTGGTTTACTTTGTGATAATGTACGATTTGAGCCAAGCAATATCTAGACATAATTGAGATACCATTTGACAGACAGCAAAGAGGAGAATATATGTGGAATTAAAAAAACTTCCAATAAATTCAAAATCCAGAGTGTGTCGAAAACTTTTAGAATCGGCATACTAAAGTGTAATTATATATTTCTCTCTGGATCAAAGATCGAACAATCGCTACCAATATTTTATAGGTGGTAAAATATAGTTTTTTCGTGATTATTTTCAAATGCTTTAACATTTAGTCAATATTTGAATATATCGATTTTTAACAAACTATGCAATACCAATGCTTGACAGCAAGAAACGAATATATCGTAGCAGCCAACGTGTTGTTATTGTGGTTGAAAAGAATCGTTTGTTGAACAACGTCACAAACTGCGTAGACATCGAATAGTGAATAACACAAATTCAAAGCATTTTATACACTCAAAAAAAAAAATTTAGCCAAAATCGCAAATGCAATGAGTTCGATAACAATTTTAAATATGGTTCTAGAGAACGACTGTCGCCACAGCGACTATATTCGACTATATGTGAGACGTTTTCAAACCATTTGTGGTTTGTCGTACCATTTGGAGCGTCATAACGCTTCTTAAGTCTTCAACTTTTCAGATTTTAAGTTTGCTCCAAATCTTGAAAATTTACCGGCAAAAGCTTCGCTAGACGCACTTACCCAGCAAAAAAAGATCGGAAGTACTTTCAAAGGCGCCGATTGGATTTTATCATTCCCAGAAGTCACGTTTAATGTAATCATACGGAAGATACTTTTTCTCTTTTTAAGAAGCTTTTTGCTGGCAATTAGATAAGAACGTTGCCGCCATTTATTCGAAAGGTCTAAAGTTCGAAGCCAAGTATAGGTATAACATTATTTTTGTAAAATGTGGGTAGATTTTTCTTAATAATTAACATAATTTTTAAAAAAAAACATATTAAAAAAGAAATTTTAAACCAGTAAAAAATACCCTACTCTAAAATTATAGTCGATTTGTCTTAATATTTAATATAATTTTTTTTAGAAAACTTATAGAATGAAATTTGAAACCATTTAAAAAGATACCCTACACCACTCTGCGATTAAGAATATTCAGCGCCTATGCCTGGAGCTTAAGCAAGGTCCGGCTTAAAATGTTACTTCACGAGCGGGAAGGTTATATTCATGTGGCGATATGAAACGCACATTGGCCCAATTTCATCATAGAAAACTATAGGTCGCAAATAACGTACTATGCTTAATTTGCGCAGAACTGAATTTACAAGTGGCCTTTAAAGCGGCAGGATCTCAAATCAAGAGGAGGATATTTAAAAACAATTCACCCGACACGGGTGTAGGCCGTTTTTAACGCTCCATGCGAAATTTGGTCGCAATTGTACTATGTGGCTTCTAAAGCTGTAGTTTCTGAAATCGGGAAAGACCTAAATATAAGGGCTATATAAAACATGGTACTATATGACCCAGTTTCTGCAGAGTTATTTATTGCTCGTTTCCAACTTATCATGCAAAATATGAGTGTGTTCGGATTTCATTTGTGGCTTTAAGAGCTGCTGGACCTCAAATTGGTAGGGACTTTTGTGTGGGGCTATTCGAAAACGACCGATACAGTCCAAGGGGGTTTGTAGCTCGTAATGCTCTGTACAAAATTTAAAATCAGATGTAATATGTGGATTTAAGTGCTGTAGTTTTAGAAATCTGAAAAATCTTATAAATTATATAAAAAAAATTAGCCGATCGAAATCGATCATAATAAGTGCGAGCTGTACTTTAATTACAACAATAGACGAACAATCGGACGGACATCGCTTAATGGAATCAAATTCGGAATTGATGGTTATACTTTACATAAGGTCTATCTTCATTGCTCTAAGGTGTTACCAACCTCAGCACTAAGTTAAAATACCCTGTACCACAGTGTGGGTATAATTAATAGATAAAGTCAGGAAATAAACGAGGTTCCGAACATTGGCGGTTTATGCCTTTCTACTGAATCCGCCAGTTTTTGGCCCAATTTGTCCTTAGCTCACAATGCTCGATCCACAATAGCATTGATGGACGAAAATATTGGCCGCGTTTGGTTGGCAGCTGGCTTATTCAATAAGTTTAATTATATTTGGCCATTGATAATCGGAATATGAAGAAAGACACCGAGATGGTAGTGATATAAATTTTTATTTTTAAAATTATTGGAAAAAACAAGCAAACGCACGAGTAAATTAGGTATATCGACCTGATCCGCCCAATACATACCTGCATTTTTTTAATTTAAATTTGAAAACCCGTCGATATTTTTAGTAATCTTTTCTCAGGACCAGAGGGTTCGCCCGAGATTTCCCAACCGTTTCCTCTTTTGAGGTCTCAACTAATAGTCCGCGCTTAAGCCATGGTTCAATAAATATTTAAACAAGTGTACTTTTCAGAGCTACCTTTAGTCATTTTAATTATAATTTATTTCTTTACTATACCGAATAGCTTATTACTATAAGCCATCTTTAGTCAACATTTCAGGATTCCAGTTGATCCTTGTGGTATGAGGCTATGGACAAGAGGTGAAATTTCTAAATTCACATAATCTTAAAGAAAAACTGCATAGCTGATGATGGGAACTTCAGTGCACAATAGCTAGCTCATGGCGTCAGCTACCTTCCGAAAAATAAATCATCTATCTATCGCATATTTGATTCTTTCGAATACACTGTTGATAAACATTAGGATAATTCCTAGAAAAACCCACGAAAAACAAATCAATCCTGTCCTGACGACTTTACTTAGTGCGTTATCGAGTCGTGATTGTGTTTGTACAGCATATGAGAACTCTTCGCTTTCAATTAGGGGACACAATGTTAAATGCCTTCTTTCAAACTAAAGCCCATCCACCGCTCGCAAAAATATTTTTATTACCTCTACCTTAGATGACATTTGTAGTTGACAGGGGCCATGTAAACTGGAATCGTTAAGATTGTTGCAACTCTTGATTGCTAAACTATTTTACAACTTCCTTGTACATGGTCGAGCAAAAGTCACCAGCCGATGTTTTTTCGCAGTTTTTCAAATTAAAAAAGTTTGGTTCTGCTTGTGAAATTTCTTTATTAATTAGATTAGAATTTAATACCTCAAGTTGAGAAAATGCGTTCGCCATCAAATTTATCATTTCTGGGGCACCGAAAATCCTTGAATCAGGCACGATGAATTATAATAACCGCTTAAAGTTGCAGCGTGGTGTGTTGTTTACGCTGGAGAAGAAATCGGGTCATTTTTTGGTTCCAACAGAAAGCATATCCGGGTCGATTAATTTCTTCTTTTGATGATTTTCAATGATCGACCTAATCATCCAATTTAACCGTTCCCGAACCGTTCTCAAAGTTCATTGGGTGATTCTCCCTCACCTTGTACGTATGTCACAGTGACCCGTGCACACAGAGAAAAAAACATGGTTGATATATGGTCACGGCAATAATAATATGTTCTCCGCAATAAAAGTATGTTTGTCGCAACCATAGTATTGTTTACTGAATTTAATTTTGACAATAGAATAATTGCCGCAATATTAATATTGTTGAAATGCAACAATAGTATTATTGGCAAATTAAATAATGAAAATATGGTTGTAGTAACAATATAAATATGGTTGGTGCGACAAAAGTATTGTTTTTTGTATTTTATGTTAACAATAATATGATTACGGCAATCATACTGTATGATTGTAATTTTTCCTCATTTAAAAATGATTCTTAGACTGCTTCTGCTTTGTTTAAGTGAAATAATTTTAATAAAAACGCTTACGTTTTTTTAAACTGATTTTTTCTACTGTTCTATAATTTTGAATTTAATGTATTTTTAAATTATTTTCATAATTTAAATCTATTGTTGGCAACTTAACGTAATTCTAAAAAATAATAATATTGGGTATCATAGTATATTTGTGTGTGATCATACTATGGTTGTAGTTATCATAACAAGATTACGTGTGAATCATACTATGGTTGTGAGGATCATACTATGGTAATGCGGTTCATAATATGGTTGTGGATATCATAGTATGGTTGATTGTGAATCATACTACGGTTGAGGGGATCAAAGTATGGTTATGAGGATCATAGTGTGGTTGTATTTGAATTATATTATTATTGTGAGGATAATAATATTGTTGTACCACAACAATACACCCAACATTAGTATTATCCTCTTCGAATATTGCCACCACAACCATACATTTTTTTATGCGTGTGGGTGTCATATTCGGATGTCTTGTTTGAAAATGCAGAATCTACAGATTTTTTGGCTCCACTGTAAGAGAATATATTTGTCCTCAATGTGGCCTTAATGATTCGGACAGACAAAAACAGGAAGTACCAAAAGGGACTCATGCAGGAATATCGTGGTTAATGCGGTTAGTGCAGGAAGTTGTGGTCTCGATAAGTTGCATCGCATCCGGATGCTGAGACCCATAGGTTAGCAAGACGTATTTAAGCCTCGACCTCTTATAAAAGGGCAAAGTTATGTCCATATAATATTATTTTAATTTGCACTGACGGCCTTCGCTTGATAGCGTGACCCAATACGATGGCGCTATATGGTTGTTCCTATCGATAAAGTTTTGTAAAATTCTGTGGACCTACTGAAAGGACGACCAGCCCCAAGTTGTATGGAACAACAGTTGGGAGTTCCCTTCTCTAAGCGATCTAAATAAAGACTTTAATGTGGTACCACTGGAAATCGTGAGCCTCTGGAGCAGCTCTAGTCTGACTAGAGAGTAAAGAATCCCATTGAGGAGTAAAGTGGTGACATGAACCGCGTAGAGCTTTGGCTCGGCGTGATGTTACCGAATGTTGTGAAGCCCGAGGGGAGGTTTTGGCCAATATGTCATGCTTCAAATTGGTATCGGAAAAGGGACTCTGTCTTGGTCGCCCTAAAAGGGTCACCATCTGACGCATTGTACGATAACGTAGCGTGGTTAAAACCTCGATAGTTTCGTTACCCGACCAATTTGTGGCGCGATTTATAAATGCAATGAAAATATAACTGACTTTTTTTTGTTGGTGTAGTAAATTTGCGATAGCTTCTAAATGGATGGTTGCACGCTCTCGAGTACTCGTACAATCAAAATTAGTCCCAGTGCACTTAGACTAGGGTGAAATTGCTTAAACTACTTTTACCTCCTTCTGAGTGATCGAAAAGAAAGAGAAGCACTTATCATTGCACTAAAATTGATTCGAAAATACCTCAAACCTTGTGTACATCCCACCGTTCAAGAGTCGAGTGTTCCCTCTACGCGTCATTTTGTCGTTTGGATGACATCAATTTCAAATATCTTTCCGTGTAGTATTGTGCGTGTTGTACTCACAAAATTTCTGTTACTAGAACCGCAACATTCTGATGGGTTATCATCAACGCACAGTGAAGCAAACAGATGTATTAGTACAATCCGAACAAGGAGCAGGTAGGACTACTCTAAACTAAAATGCCTATAGGCTCGTTAGAACTAAGACGAATCTGTCATATTAGAGGGCAGTTAAAATGGTAACTTGTCTTTTGGTTTCCTGTTTTCGTTATACCATAGATTTCCAAATCTTTCAAATTGTCCATCTGTTTCTGATTTAACTGCATCATTTGTGCTTTCCTAGTCGGAAAGGTGCTTACAGAGTGTAATCCATGGTAGTCTGCATCGTACTTTCCTATTTTGGACATTTCCTTTATGTGTGCCAAGAGGTGCGAAAACAGGTTAGAAAAAGGTAAAAAAATCAAATTAATAATGTGGCAAAAACAAAAATATTATTTAGCGGGATGGCGCACAAAATGTGTAGAGGGGAAATGGACAATAAAACAGGTATTGCACCTTTTGACTCGTTTGTGTCCCATCTTTTATTCCCCTCGATTACGCTTATTGAGCTGCTAGTGATTGTATACATATACAGGGTGAGTCATTCACGACTGAACAAATTTCACCATCTTATATCTAGGATCATTTTATGAAAATATGTCCATCTACGACTAAGCCCGAAAACGCAAGGTGGCGAAATGGCAGTGGTTTGAAAAATTTCCGGATTGATTCCGAACCAGTGGTCGGATTTTTTTGCTCTTAAAAGATAGCCCTACTTTTACCTTTCCAAAATTACCTTTCCGAAGGTACTACCGTTCCAAAGTTCAGACTATTTGACTGAAATGCAAAAATATTTTTTGTATTCATTTACAAAAACATATAAAAGAGCGCACATCCAAATTTTTGCATTTTAGTTAAATAGTCATAACTTTGGAACGGTAGGACCTCTGGGCTTAGTTTAGGTAATTTTGGAGAGCTATATTTAAAGAGAAAAAAAACATCAATTCGCTTTTCAAACTGCTGCCATTTCGTCCCCTCTCATTTTAGGGCATGGTCTTAGATGGACTTATTTTCATGAAATGAGCCAACGAAAACACTGGTAAATTTGTTCAGTTGTGAATGCATTAACCGTGTAAATCCGTTGGCCTTTAAGACTCCTTTTGTGGTATTAACTAAAATGATTTTTAAACTACGACTTAAAAAATAAAAATCACTGAAAATCACTTTTACAAATTAAAGTCACCGACTGACTTTTAATGGCGACCTTTATAAATAAAAGTCAATGACTGATGTTTATTTAAGAATTTTATAAAAAAAATCGCTGACAGATTTTAATTCAGGAGTTTTATAAAAAAAAGTCACTGACTTTTATTGCTGACTTTCGTAAGAGAAATAAAAACAAGAAATAATTCTTATATGTGGAGTAATTCAATAAAAATCAAAAATAATTGCTATTTTCTGATGTGTAAAAATTTAATGAAAATAACTATTTTTTTTTTGTAAATTTTGCATAAAAATTACAACAACAAAATTTATTGTCAAGTTAATTCTTTGTGAAAATATATAACCATAGTTACTTTACTCAGTTGTGTGACATTTTTATCAAAGTTCAATTTTAAATGACTGTTAAAAAAATAACTTATATTCTGTCCCTAGTTTTAGGTCATTAGCCGTTTTAGTTTGGAAGAACTAGCTTAGCTAGCTAGTTAGTTTGCAATTGGGTAATCTGGCAACAGTAAGCAAGAGTGTAACCAGACTAACACAGCCATTGTCAAAGGTGAGAGTGAATGCAGCTCGCTACTTCTATGCAACTTCTCTATCTATTTCCAGTTTGCTTTACCCCCCCCCCCACTATTATGACAAAAATGGAAATCTTCGAAAGAAAAATTATAATGCATTGAGAATAATTTTCATTCTAACAACAAACGTTACTTAAACAATTTCATATACGAAAAAGCTTCGTTAATACCCTTGTCTGATTACGCTTTAGGTCTAATGGAAGAGTTAAAAAAATTTGAAGGTCGCATAATGCAAGACATTTTGACATGTGAGGAATCAAGCAGTTGGTCAAACACGAACTATCTGCCTGCGATTGGCATGACAACATTTTTACTCGTTCACTGCTCACAGAAACTTATTTATTTTATTTATTTATTTTTTATACCCTCCACCATACAATGGAGGGTATATTAGTTTTGTCATTCTGTCTGTAACACCTTGAAATAATCATCGGAGACCCAACAAAGTATATATATTCTTGATCCTCGTAAAATTCTAAGACGATCTAGCCATGTTGTCCGGCTGTCCGTCTGTCCGTCTGTTGAAAACAAGTTAGAGCATGCATGAAAACAGCTAGGGAGCTGAAATTTGGCACAAACATGTGTAGTTAACCTAGCATGGTTGAAATGGGCTATATAGCTATATACTTGGTGTTGGGGACCCACAACCAACACTACCTCATAAAAATTAGTTTTTTATTTGGAAATATCCGTCCAGTTTCTTGAGTAAAATCACTGAAAATTTGCAAATAATAATCTCTATATAGGCGCAATCATCTATGTAAAAATGGTTTAGATTGGGTCACCATTTCTTGTACCTCCCATACAAACGGCCTTATGGGCCTTGAGAAATAATATGACTATAACTCACCACAAACTTGACCTATCGAAATGAAATTTTACACATCAAGATTTCTATATACAGCACACTTCTACGCTGAACTCGGTTGAGATCGGAAAGGCCCTACTGGTATCTCCCACACAAACGGTCTCATGGGCCTTGAAAAATAATATGACAATAACTCACCACAAGCTTGACCTATCGAAGTGAAATTTTGCACATAAAGATTTCTATACACTTCCGCACCAAATTTGGTTTTATTTGGGAATCTGGTGGAGGGTATCCAAAGTTCGGCACAGCCAAACTTAACATTTTTAACTTGTTTTAGTATAAGATCGTCATTGATTTTGTTTTTTTTGTTTAGTTACTTAAGATTTAAGATGTTTTTTAGTAGATACGAGTATAACTTTACTAGGACTCAGTAAGTGCCGGGAGCAAGCACTGTTGTATACTCATAACGACATTTTTCTTATAACCAAAATTTAACAAGTTTTATTATTCTGCAAATCACAATAACAAATATTACATAAAATTCAAGTAATACGTAATAGGTTAAAGTCTTCTAAGCTCCATCATTTGTAATTTCACTTTAATTAAGAACTTTTGTAAGGCTCAATAAACCAAACCTTAAAACTAATCATTTTAAAAGCCAAGCCTGCAGGCGACACTCAAAGTGGCTTAAGAGTTTTGGTGACCAAGTTTCAAAATTTTCAAAAACAAATGGGAAATTTGTGACCTTTGGTTGAAATAGTTCTTTCTCAGTGATCGAATCCAATAATACGAGTATTTTACTGTAGTAAAAAAATATCAAATTATATCGACAATGTCCCACTGTCCTAATTTTTTTTTGATTTTTTTAGATTATTTATGTATGTACGAGTATGCGCACCGTGTATATGTCTAGTACTGTCAGTCATAAAATGTAAATGAGAAATCAATTTTTGGTTTTGGCAAAATTCATAACGACAGAAAAGACGTCCGAAATATGCACTACAAACAAACAAACAAATCATCCTGCGACCGACCGACCCACTCATTCATCTGCACCATGTGAATTCTATTAAAAAGAAGACATTGAGAAGGAAAGTCACGGCGATGGGTGAATATTGAACGTAAGTTTTTTCCTTCGTCGTAAAAATTATTCAAAATCGACATGATGCCAAAATACACAGACAGACAGACATACATCAGTTGCTTCTGGGAAGAATTTGATGCATTTGGATTTATTTACAAAAGATATTCTGCAGATACACTGTGTCTCATTTTATGGAAATTGATTTTTTGTCTGTTGGGGGATTTCTCTGTTTCTATGTAAAGGGTGGTTAGATTTTAAGGGCCGATGTTGAATGTGAACCACACCTAAACGTTAAGCTTCTTTCTGCATTTTATTTGATATTTTTTACATCCAGACTAACTCAATGGAAAGATACACAAGCGATTCCAAACGTCATCAATAGTCAGAATGGTGGCATGAAATGGCAACAGTGGATGATCAATTTTCGAAGAAAGTCATCTTCAGTGATGGGGCACATTTTCACCTCAGTGGGTTCGTCAATAAGCAGAATTGCCGCATTTGGGCGCATGATAGTCCAAGAGTGATTATCGAAAAAACAATACACCCAAAAAGAGTGACCAAACGGTGCGGTTTATGGGCTGGCGGCACCATTTTTTACAAAATGAGGCCGGTCAGGCAGGTTACTGTGAATATTGTTCGCTATCGTGAGATGATAAGGAACTTATTATGGCCCGAATAGGAAATTATGGATGTGGACGATATGTGGTTTTAACAGGACGGTGCCACTTGCCACACAGCTATCGAAACAACGGCTTTTTAACGAGACAAATACAATTTCCGTGCTATCTCACGTCGTGGCGATGTTGGACTTCTTTCTTTGATGTTATTTGAAAGAAAAGGTGTACGTCGATAAGCCAGCAATAACTCAAGAGCTAAAGAATTCGGGGCATAAACGGCATAGAACCTCAATTATGCCTCATCGAAAATTTGAACCATCGGATGGAGGTGTGCCGCCGAGGTCGCGGCGGCCACTTGGCCGATATTTTATTCCATACCGAATTGAACCATACCAAAATTATCATAAAAAAAAGAAAGGACGTTTTCAAAATTTTATTATATATTTTGTATTAAATATTTGGCCTTCGCTTTGATTTGTAATCTCTGCAGGAGGTTTTACTAGATGACTTGAAATATTTTCAACATTTGATATAGTCACTCTTTGTATAAATAAAATTTAGTATCTTACAAATACTCAACATGGAATGAGGTGTGTTTCACTTATCGGCCCTTAAAATTTAAACACCCTTTATTTATTTTAGCACCGAAATGTAATATATCTTATATTAACTAGACCCTTCAAAACAGTAGAAATCTTGTTAAAATGTCTGCTGTAACTTTGGTAACGTTTTAGGGGGACTGCCAGTGTCAACAGAGCAACTTTTAGGCTTTTGAAATATTTTTAAAATTTAAGCAGTGGTTCGGATGTAAAAAGAGTCTTCTTTCATGAGACTAGAGACAAACATGGACGAATTTTTGGTAATTTATCAGGATTGGTTATTAGTCCCTCTCAACATGCGACATGTGAATAGCAGGACTTGAAATCAAGAACGACCATCGGTGGGTCTGTAAAAACATCAACAAATTTGGTCCAATTTCACCAGAGTTGGTTATTGGTCGTTAATAAAATTCTTTGCAATATTTTGACAAAATCTCGTTTCTAAAACGGCAGTGTCTGAAGCTGGAAAGTACTTTTTAGTAATATCGGGTGATCCATCTAGAGGAATTTTTTCAGAACAAAAAAAAATTAAAAATTCAAATCAAGTGTGGAATCTTAATTGGTAATTTGAAAGGACATTTTATGGCATTTATTTTTTGAAAATAATTACCTTCAAATGTTGGCAAGTGTGTTATGGAAATAAGCGTTTGGTGAGAAACGGGAAGATCCACTGTTTTTGACCAAAATTTTGTTCAGTGATGAGGCCCATTTCTGGCTCAACGACAAAGTCAATAAACAAAATTGTCGCATTTGGTCTGATGCGCAACAAGAAGAGGTTCAAGAGGTGCCATTATACCCAGAGAAAACCACGGTTTTGTGCGGTTTATAAGCTGGTGAAATCATCGGTGCACATTTTTTCAAAAATGATGATGGCCAGATCGTAACCGTGAATGGTCCTCGCTATTGCGCCATGATATCGATCTTTATGCTA
This sequence comes from Hydrotaea diabolus, assembly GCA_963513945.1. Classification (NCBI taxonomy): domain Eukaryota; kingdom Metazoa; phylum Arthropoda; class Insecta; order Diptera; family Muscidae; genus Hydrotaea; species Hydrotaea diabolus. The sequence continues at coordinate 78,952,381 of OY740720.1, forward strand.
CCTGAAATTGAAGGCCGTAATCTTGACGACACTTTGTTTCAACAGGACGGTACCAGTTGCCATACAGCTGCTTAAACAATTGATCTATTGAGGGGTCATTTGAGTTGGCCGCCTAGATCGAGTGATATCACACCTTTAGACATTTTTCTTTGGGATTACGTAAAGTTCAAAATCTATGCTGACAAACCAGTTACGATTTAGTTTTTGGAAGCCAACATTAAACGTCTCATTAAAGCCATACTGGTCGAAATGCTCGAACGAGTCATCCAAAACAAGACCCTCCGAATGGAAACCTTGAGGTGTTGTTGCGGCCAGCATTTCAAGGAAATGATGAAATCAAAAAGTATTTCTTAATTGATCGTTGTAACAACAACATGAGGTCCGTATACTGCCATCTTAAATGTGACAAAGATCAGATTCGGAAAAACCAAGTATTGAATTCATTCCTCAATTATCACTCCCTATTAGGCATGAAACTATATTTATAATTTTTCCATTACAGGAAATTCAGTATTCTGTAAAGTATTTAATTTGTCAACAATTTTTTGGAAAATTATGCCATTGTCAATTTTTTTTCGGTCTTCGAAAAAAAAAAATAGCATAGCTAGTAGAATGGACGTTAATTTCGAATTTAAATGGTTCGGACGAGCTAAAACTGCAATTTTCTTAATTTCTGGTTGTCTTAAAACCATTGAAATATATGTGACAGCGCATAGAGAAAGGGGCCTAAGGGTAAAAAAATCATTTTTTTTTGATGTGGACAACAACTGACCATCGAATAAGACCGATCCCATGCCCCAAATGTGTTCCCTCCCAGAGATATGCGCGTTTTATGAAAGTAATGGGACACCAAAGATACACGTATTTAAATCTTTAAAATGGCTCTCCTGAACTAAACTGGTTCTTATCCTTAGGTCCCTTTCTTTTTTCGCGTCACATACGAGTATGTTAAAAAATTATAAAAAGTTCATATGTCATATATTGGCTGTAAGTTCTTGACGCTTGTTTCTATGGTTTTTATACTACTGGAGGTAGAAAAATACGCAACGTAAAACAAAGCCCGAGCCTTAACTGTGTTTTTGTTTTAAATATAGATTTGGTAGAAATGTATTATAGAGATTATATTCTGATGTTGGAAAACGGCTAATATGTTACAATAGTGAACTAAACAGAATTTGGTTGCTACAAAAACTTATAAGTTGTCACAACTAATTATTAATAAACTCGAACAAAATTTCTAATTTTTCTTGACGTAATGGGATACCTTCACCTAATTGTGAACAAAATCAAAAGTTACCATCGATGTTCTTAGGAAATGCCTCATTTTATTCACAAAAAGTCAGACTTTACCCCTAAAGTGCTAAACTGAGCACTTTTGACCGTTTAAGGTTTTTTCTGATTTTTTTAAAAAAAAAGTTCCATACATTTTGGCTGAAAAACATAATTTTTTACGATAACTTTTTAGATAACTCCGAAACTCTTATGCAGGCAAAAAAACATTGTTAGAAACACTTGTAGGTATTAAAATAATTTTTTTGGTATATTCACTAACAAAGTGGAATCAATCGTTCTTGAGTTATGTCAAGCTTTTTAAAAATGGACAATTTTACTTAAAAAATCATAAAAAAACTTAACCATAGAATTTACAAATTCGACTATTTTGTAATAGGTGAACCATAGTAGATCAAAAAAAAAACGTTGATTTTATTTGTGCAAAGAATTTTTTTCATATTGTTGCATAGTGTTATTGGTCCAAAGTATCATAAACTTTGGAATTAGTTGGTTGCCATAACCACCAGTTGTGGTAACAAAGAGTTTAACTAAATTCGGTTGCTATAACGAATTTTTTGGCTGTGAGTAATACTTTTGTAGCAACCATATTTTTGTTATGAAAGCCATGTAACCATCACTACCATTGAATGTTGGTGATTGCAACCGAAAGTTTATTTTTCCAACAGAATATTTAAGGCGCTCAGCGCCAAAACGGCCAAAAACTCATTTTCAAAATAATCAAACTGACTATGCTGATCTAACCGGAACCTTTTGAAATAAATACTAAAAAAACTCCCTATTGCATAGTATAATACTAGGTTATACTACCTGCTGAAACTGTTTTGTCCTCTATGCAAAGTTCAAGAAAATGTGGATGCCATAATGGCCTAAGCCGCTTAGGCCAAATCGAATCCTAGAATAAAAAATATGTGTGGGTTAGGCCAAAAACGCATCTTACGTTTTAATCAAGAGTATATTCGAAAAGTAAATCAAGTTAGCCGTGGGTACTCAAATTTTTGAATTTTCCTAAAACGAATGAACTTCCAAAGTACAGCTCCCACTATTCAAGAAATAAGAATATTCAAAGATAATTTTTCGCACCTATCTATAACTTGTCGATTATGTACGAGCTATTTCGTGGAACTGTAGAAATTGACAAAGTTGTATCTAAATTCGTTTTCACCAAAATCTTTTCAGAAAACTTTAATTTGCATTTTCGAATTCCAATTTCCGACAGCTGCAAAAAATGTGATTCTTTAAAAGTAGAATCGAAGCCGCTGGTAATCCTTCTGAAAAGGAATGGATTATGAGCGACAGTGATTTGCATCACCGAAAAGCTGAATCAGTAGAACTGGGATGCAATTGGACTCGAAACTTAAGAAAAAAAATATGCAGTTATAGCATTCGATCTTATGAAAACTCTGCCGACACCATCCATTTCCACAGGGGTAGCTGACTACAAAAGACAGCTATGGACCTATTGTCTTGGTATTCCTGACCTTATCACGAACAAGTCATTCATGTATAACCTGGAATGAGGGAATAGCTTCACGTGGCCCTCAGGAAATAGGGTCTTGCATTATGCATTACGTGAAAGCCAATGTCAAATGTAAGAACTTAATAATGTACTTATATAGCAATCAATGTGGTGGCCAGAACCGGAACATAAGAATGAGCACTATTTGCACATACATGGTCAATAATTCGACCTTCCCAGTGGAACAGAAAGACCACACATTTTTAGGATCTGGATCAAGATTTTGGTCAGATTGAAAAGGAAAAAAATATTATAGTGGCATTATTACGCCTGATGATTGGGATCGTGTAAACATCACGGCAAAAAAGGAACCATTTCACTTGGTAAAGATAACGGCAGATGATATTAAATGAATATCCTTAATCGAGAAACTAGGGACAAACAGAAAAATCTACGCAGACAAGACTTCAAAAGTTGAATGACTTAAGATTCAGTGGCTTCGATTCCAAATTGTGAAGTCATTTATAATTCAATACAAATATTCAAATAACATAGATGTTTTATATCAAGAAGTTGATATTTCAAAGAGGAACTCCAGCAAGTTCGTAAATTTGGAATTTGAACCGCTTTATCCTGGAGGAAGATTCGTTGAAGCTGTAAAGTTAAGGATTTACAGAGACTCGAAAAGTTCATAACTCCTATAACATGCATTTTATAATTCGAGAGCCGAAGAAGAAAATATTCAGGAAGAAGACGAATAATTATTATTATAAATTTGTATTATTTAAAACGCTAAAAATTATTTTTATTATTTATCTGAAGAAATTTTGTATGTTTTAAAAAATGGAGCCAAAATGGTCTAACCCACAGTTCCTATCAACATATTTTTTTTTTTTGAAATGGATTCCAAAATGGCCTAAGCCACTTCAATTTTTGTATTAACTGTTTAAAACAGTCTTTATCTAAGTTAATTAAGACCTTATGATTAACCTAAAACAAATATTACAACTAATATTTATTTACGATTGAAAAAAAAAAAAATTTTTTTAAAAAATTCTTTTCTTTTAACTTCGTTTTTCTCAGAACCATTTTTTTGGGCTTAGACTGTTTTGGCGCTGAGCGCCTCATTTTTAGTTCAGACCGATTTCCAACTGATTTTTTCTCTGTGTGTGGCCAGAAATTGAGGATATGGTACTGGACGATATCTGGTTCCGCCAGGATGGTGCCACTTGCCGCACATCCAACGAAACATTAGCTCTTTTGCGCGAGAAATTCAATAGCCGTGGCGCTGTTAAGTGGCCACGATGGTTTTTGATGTGATGGATCTTTCAGAACCAGCATCGCCATTTACATTTTTTTTTAAAAAGCTTGTACCACTTGTTAACATTTTTCAGACCACAAGAATAATCACTATATTCGACAAGCAAAATAGGAAGGGACCTTAGGGTAAAAACCAGTTTTGTTCAGGAGAGCCATTTTAAAGATTTAAATACGTGTATCTTTGGTGTACCATCACTTTCATAAAACGCGCATATCTCTGGGAGGGAACACTTTTGGGGCATGGGATCAGTCTCATTCGATGCTCAGATGTTGTCCACATCAAAAAAAGTGAATATTGATTTTTTTACCCTTTGGTCCCTTTCTCTATGCGCTGTCACATATGCCACTCTCAACACTTCAAGTTCTGTGGAGAATTTAATTCCATTTTTTTTACCCAAAAATTGATGAACATTTTTTGATAATTTTTTTTTCCACAGCAGAAAATCACCGAACAATCAATATACGGCGAACTGTTATGCCTCTCACAAACAAACTAAACTAAACACAAACAAACTCAACTAAAAATATATGTTCGAGACAAGTGTGGCAACATAAAAAGACACTTATTGAATAGACCGATAAATTTCAAAATTTACCTGGATTCGACTTGCAGGTCATCGGAAAGGTCTACTCATACGCCATAGTCAAACATGGTTTATTGAAATATCTTGGAGACCACACGCAGAGAAAAGATATGGTTACAATATGGTCACCGCAACAATAATATGTTCTCTACAATAAAAGCATGTTCGTCGCTACTATAGTATTGTTTTTGAATTTTATTTTGACAACAGTATGATTGCGGTAATATTAATATTGTTGAAATGTTACAATAGTATTATTGTCAAATTTAGAAATGAAAATACGGCTGTAGCAACCAAATATACATGGTTGGTGTAACAAAAGTATTGTTGTTTAAAATTTACGTTAACAATAATATAATTCACCCCTGCTGGCAACTAAAATTATTTTCGACTGCCGTTGGAAAATGTATCTTTTTTTGCATGGAGTGTTCAATAACAACATCATCATCAGATTTAAAATATCTTCCTTGATAAAAATGTCTATATTTGAATATCAACGCAATCTTAATAAATTATTTTGGTATCATAGTATGGTTGAGTGAATCATACTATGGTTGTAGAGATAATAGTATGGTTGAGTGTGAGTCATACTATGGTTGTAGGGATCATAGTATGGTTGAGTGCGAATCATATTATGGTTGTGATGATCATACTATGGTTGTATGAGAAACATACTATGGTTGTGAGGATCATAATATGGTTGTGGAGATAATAGTATGGCTGAATGTGAATCATACTATTGTTGTGAGGATCATAATATGGTTGTGGAGATCATAGTATGGTTGAATGTGAATCATACTATTGTTGTGAGGATCATAGTATGGTTATGTGTGAATCATACAATTGTTGTGAGGATCATAATATTGTTGTGCCACAACCATATACCCAACAATAGTAGGATCCTCTTCGAATATTGTCACCTCAACCATACTTTTTTTCTGCGTGCATAGTCAGTCTGGCGAAAACAATACTATATTCGCAATACATGTACCCCGATAAAATTAAAGTCGGCTAACAAATGTTGCCTTATCACTGTCAAACTGTTTCCCCTGAACAGTCTCAACATCGGAATAATAAAGATATGGGTTTTTAAGACACCCCTCTAATGCACACGATATCTTAATTTAATTTATTTTTATTCATTTAATCCCATCTAATGTGTATGCACACATTAATAATTACGACTTTTATGCCATTCATTCGTGACGCAACCGGCTGGACTCGCACTTTTTGCAGGTTTATTTGTCGGGTAAAAACGCGATGCCATGAATGTCATGGATGAAGCCAAGCATGCCACCGGAAGTTCTTATGGTACAAGGCATGGAAAGCAAAAAAAGTACACACATTAGGAAGATTTTATACAATTTGCCATGTGGATATTTGATTTTCCAATGACGTTGCTTGGCCAGCAATGGCATGTGTGGCTAGAGCAAATAAAATAGATTATTAATAATAAAAAAGAAACAAATTGCTTTGAACTTCAGTCTGCACCACAGCCACTAATAAAAAATTACCGCATCAATGCTGAAATTAATTTGATTTTATCTCTATCTTTGAATAAAAAAATAATAAAAAAAAACAATTTGATTGTTCACATACAAAGGGATCACAACATTGATTTAAATTTTCCATATGCCCGTGAATTAAATTAAAACGTGTTGTGCTTTTTTCTTTTGGATATGTGGAAGCCAACGACGAGTTGAGAGGGCATACACGTTTATTCCAATAAAAGAAATCAAGAAGTTGAAAAATACAAGAGTGTGTGTTGGCGAGGAGATGGAAATATTAAAGGGGATGGGATACGAAAATGTTACCCAAATGTTTTTGGCAGAATTGCACTTGTGGTGTTTTCATTTATGAAATGAAAAGTTTCCTTATCAGGAGACAACAGTAGCAAATATTTTTTTAACCCACAGATAGAATATAATCATCGTGAGGACTTTTTGTCACTTGTGCTCGGCAACTTCAAGAACTTTTTGCACATTTCCTCTTTTACCAGGAAAGTCATGATTGTAGATGATTTGTTTTCCATTCCTTGGCTAAAGTCTAAAACTGAAATGTCGGCTAATGCCGGTGTTTTGCTTTTAATAAAGCCCGAGAGTCGTTTTTTTTTAAACGCAGCTTTGGAAATAACCCGAAATACCGGTTTGCTGAACGCCCCGGTTTTTTGGACACTCTAGCAGAAATTATGATTCTTTATAATTCGACTGACAAATATATTTCAAAGTTTAAAGTTGATTGACCTTAGTGGCCCTAAAAATGGGCAAAACTTTAATCGAGCAATCAAATTAAAACAAATAAATCTAATAATCCAAATTCGGTCCTATCTCTAAGTTTTGGCTAAAGTTAGAGTCTGAATAATACTGCAGTTCTAAGGAAGGTTAAAGGTTTGGTTTATTGCGCCTTACAAAAGTTCTTAATTAAAGTTAAATTACAAACGATGGTGCTTAGAAAACATAAAATTTGTTATTGCGACTTACAGAATAATAATTTTTTAATTTTGTTAATAAGAAAAATATGGTTATGAGTATACAACTGAGCTTGCTCCCGGCACTTACTGAGTCCTAGTAGAGTTTTACTTGTATCTACTAAAATACATCATAAATTTAAAGTAACAAAACAAAATAAACAAAAACAATTACGATCTGAAACTAAAAAAAATTAAATAAATAAAAAAAATAAATAAAAACAAAATAAAATAAATAAAAAAAATAAAATAAATAAAAAAATTAAAATAAATAAAAAAAATTAAAATAAATAAGTTTCGCCCTCAGTGAATGCCGTGGGCAGTGAACGAGTAAAAATATTTTACAAACAGCGCGCCAATATTTTCCTTTAAAATGCTGGTTGCAGACTTGTCAAAATGTCTTGTATTTTGCGACCTTCAAAATTTTGTAACTTTTCTACAAATTTTGCCATAAGACCTAAAGCGCAATCGGACAAGGGTATTACGAAGCTTTTTCGTAAATGAAATTGTTTGAGTATCGTTTGTTAGAGTAAACATTTTTCTCTATGCATTTCCTTATAATTTTTCTTTCGATGATTGCCATTGTTTTCATTATCGTGCGGGATATGGTAAACCAAACTGGAAATACATAGGGAAGTAGCGGTCTGAGGCATACTTTATATAAAAGTAGTTTTGTATCTATCGGCACCGACTTATTATTAAATATTCTCCATACAGCTTCATGAATACGAGGGCGGTTCGGAAACTTCTTAGCCTAGCACAAAAAGCGCGGTATAAACAGAAAAAAGTTAAGTGTTTTGGAAAGTTCCATCTCTGTTATGAACACATGCTAAATTTTGTTTCGATCTGGCAACTCCTTCATATAGAAACAGGTGTTCACAAAAGACGCATCCGCGATTTTTTACAGTGGAAAAATTATAAATGCGTGGTGTCATTAAATATTTACATGAAAAAGGTTTATCGGGACAAGAAATTTATAATGATATGGTGAATGTGTTAGGTGAAAGTGCTCCTTCATATGCAACAGTAAAAAATTGGGTTGCTGAATTTAAACGTGGTCGTACAAGCATTGAAGATGAACCACGTAGTGGACGTCCAAAAACAGCAACAACAACAGAAATTGTAGCCAAAGTGCATGATATGGTATCAAATGATCGACGAATAAAAGTGCGTGAAATAGCTACTATCATGGGCATCTCAAATGATCGAGTCCATTTAATTTTGCATGAAGAACTACAGATGAAAAAGCCTCTGCAAGCTGTGGTGCCGGACTTGTTAACAGTCGACCAAAAACGCATAAGAATGAACATTTCTCAAGCTTGTTTGGATCGTTTTCAGCGAAATAAAAAGGATTTTAAGCGTCGTTTCATAACTGTTGATGAGACATGGATCCACCACTATACTCCAGAGACAAAAGAACAATCCAAACAATGGACTGAAGCTGGAGGAAGTGCCCCAAAGAAGGCAAAAACAATTCAATCGCTGGTAAGGTTATGGCAACGGTTTTTTGGGACTTCAAAGGTATTTTATTGATTGACTATCTGCAAAAGGGCAAAACAATAAATTCAGAGTACTATTGCAACCTTTTAGATCAATTAAATGTACAAATTCGAGAAAAACGTCCTGGCTTACAACACAAAAAAATAATTTTTCATCAAGACAACGCACCAGCGAGTTGCTTGACCACCCACCTTATTCTCCTGATTTAGCTCCCAGTGACTTTTACCTGTTCCCAAATCTAAAAAAAATCCTTGCTGGCAAGCGCTTTTTTACCTCAAACCAAGATTCAATTACAGTTGTAAACCACTATTTTGAAGACCTTGAGGAAAACTATTTTAATCAAAGGATAGAATTGCTAGATAAGCGTTGGACTACGTGTATTGAAGTTTCAGGAGATTATATTGAAAAATAAAAATATTTTTGAAAAACTAACTATTCTCTTTCATTGATAGGCTAAGAACTTTCCGAACCGCCCTCGTACGTTTTGTCTCAACTAAAGTGTGTCTCGCGTGATTAATAAATTTCAACAGATTATTAAAATGTATCCCTAAATATTATCCCATATTGGACTTCGTTTCCCTCTAAATTAATTTTTAAGCTCCTACTCTGGGGAACGACAAACCGCTTACACTTTCCGGAAGCGTTGCGGATACATATTGCTCTACTTTTTACGCGTTTATTTTTATCCCCCGATCAGTAAAATAGTCATGTACTCGCCGAAGATGCGTTGATGGAGCGCGCCAATAGGTGATTCCTCATGGGAGTCGTAAAGAAAAAAGTCACAAGTGCCAAAATTCCAAAATTGAGATAAGGTCAGATTCGGAACCGTTAATGAGTTTCTGATTTTTGTGTTAAACATTAAATACCTATTTTCACTTGTAAATGACTGAAAATGTTAAACAAAATGCTCGAATCGACCACTTTTAGTGTGATTCGTAGTCTAGCTAAAGCTAAATATCTCAAAACGACTAAAACGGAGTTGTGAGGTCTAGGGCTCAATCGGAGAGAATAGAACACAGATATTTGGTGTCATATGGGCACTTACCTTATCGTTATACTCGTAATCTTACAACGATTCCTAATGTGGAATTATTTTGACGATACATACATCTAACAAAGGGCCAAAATCATAGAAGCAAGTGACAGTAAAACCGGCCACTTTAATTTAAGGTGGAGTTTTGTCTTGTTGTAATCAATGTATAGGTATTTTTTTCACAGATTACGCGGGAGCTGTGTTAAACTTTATTTTTTCTTTTCAGTATTGTTTGCCATTTCACCATGGAAAGACTTACACCGCTACAACGCCTCCAAATGGGCGTAAGGTAAGATACGTTTTTCTTGCGCTTAGACCTTTCAGTGATGAGGCCCATTTCTGACTCATAGGCAACGTCACTAAACAAAATTGTCGCATTTGGGATGAAGAGCAACAAGAATAGGTTCAAGAATTGCCACTATACCCAAAGAAAACCACGGTTTGGTGCGGTTTATAAGCTGGTGGAATCATCGGTGCATATTTTTCAAAAACGATGATGCCCGGAACGTAACCGTGAATGGTGCTCGCTATCGCGCCATGATATTGAACTTTTTGCTACCAGAAATTGAAGCCCGAAATCTTGACGACACTTGGTTTCAACAGGACGGTGCCACTTGCCATACAGCTGCTCAAACAATATATCTATTGAGAGGTCATTTCGAAAACCAGCTAATTTCATGTTTTGGACAGGTGAGTTGGCCGCCTAGATCGAGTGATATCACACCTTTAGGCATTTTTCTTTTGGGTTACGTTAAGTCGAAAGTCTATGCCGACAATCCAGCTGCGATTCAGGTTTTGGAAGCCAACATTACACGGAATGAAAATATACTTAGTTTACTATATGGTCACGGCAATAATAATTTGTTCTTCGCAATAAAAGTATGTTCATCGCAACCATAGTATTGTTTTTTGAATTAAATTTTGACAATAAAATGATTGCCGCAATATTTATATTGCTGAAATATAACTATAGTATTGTTGTCAAATTTAAAAATGAAAATATGGTTGCAGCAACAATATTTATGTGGTTGGTGCGACAAAAGTATTGATTTTTTGGTTTTTATGTTAACAATAATATGGTTACGGCAATCATACCGTATGATTGTAATTTTTCTTCATTTAAATATGCTTTTTAAAACAATGTTATTGTTACGGATCTAATGCAATAATATTACTTTTTATATGAAAATTAAATAAATCACTCCTATTATTTTGAATTTGATGGATTTTTAAATAATTTTCCGAATACAATTCTATTGTAGACAACTTAAACCGATTCTATCAATTAATTTTGGGAATCATAATATAAATGTGTGTTGTGATCGTACTATGGTTGTAGGGATCATAACATGGTTGCTTGTGAATCATACTATGGTTGTGAGGATTATACTATGGTTGTATGTGAAACATCTCATTGTTGTAAGGATCATAATATGGTTGTTGAGATCATAGTATGGTTGAGTGTAAATCAGAATATGGTTATGTGTTAATCATACTATTGTTGTGAGAATCCTAGTATGTTTGTAAGGATCATATTATGGTTGTATTTGAATCATACTATTGCTGTGAGGATCATTATATTGTTGTACCACAACCATGTACCCAACAATAGTATAATGCTCTTCGAATATTGTTATCCCAACCATTCTTTTTGTCTACGTGTACGCGCGTCATTAATGCCATACCGGTCGAAATGCTCGAACGAGTCATCCAAAATTGGACCCTCAGAATGGAAACACTGAGGCGTAGTTGCGGCCAGCATTTGAAGGAAATTTTATTCAAAGACTAAATGCCACAAAATGTCCTTTCAAATCACCAATAAAGATTCCACACTTGATTTGTATTTTTATATTTTTTTGTTCTGAAAAAATACCTCTAGATGGATCACCCTATATAATGAATCAGAAAATTCTATAGAGAAATAAAGTGTGAGGGAGATTCCAAAAACACCCACCAACTCAAAAGTTAAATAATAAAGAGCAAAATAATCTGCGCCTTAAATTAAGAAAAAGACAAAATGACCTAAACCAAGTCGATAGTGGAATCTGTAAACAAGTTCAAATTAAAATAAACGTTCCTATGGGGAATTCAAGATAGGGAAAAGGGAAGTTGAAGGTTTGCTTGATTCTTGGCGCTTCAGTAAGTTTGCTAGGGAAAGGAACTATTTGAAAGCTTAGGCCCTTATGCCACTAAGTATTTGTCGAATGTTCAAACAGTCTCGGGGCATCCACTCCGAATATTAGAAAAGTATATCTATGAAGTGTCTACAATTGGTATTGTAGAATTTAAAAAAAAGTATAATTAATAATTTATATTACCCCCAGCTCCACACATATTGTGAATGTTTAATTTATATCTTTGTTTGTTTTTAAACAAATTCCACAAAGTCAGTCAGTCAGTCAATCAATCCCTCAGTAATAGTTGTGCTGCATGCTGTTATCTCAGTGCTTCGTGGGACTTGATGGACATTAGCGAAAATACACCCAAAAAAAACGAAAAATTCAGAGAAAACGTTTTACCGAGATACAAATGTATCCATAGAAACAAATGTATATACGTATAGCCATCTGCACACACACACACGTATGTACATACATATGTATGAATGTATGCACTTGTGTGAAAGAACAACAAAAACATTTAATTGCTCTTGAAAAACAAAAAAAGAACATCAACAAACAACACAATCACTTCAAATGAATGCGAATGCAAACAAAATCTAAAATCTTTCACTTTCAGCCCGATTTCCTACCACGAACGCTTCCAACTTCCACAACAACATCTAAAAACAAACTCGTTCTTCTTCCAAAAATAGCCAACAAACAAAAGTGACAGGATATTTCGAAAGTTTCCAAAAAAATGATAGAAAGGAAAATATACAGACATGAGGATGTGACATACATGCAATCACACATACATTCATTAAAAAAAAGTTCAATCGAACAAGATTACAGTTACTAAAGGGTGTTCTTTTCAAACGTGTGGTTTTCAAGAAGAAATAAAAGGTATATGATTTAATGCTATGGCCTTGAATTTAGCTTTATTTTAACGATAAGTGTTTGCCATAATGTTATAAAAATGATTTCGGACAGGAGACCGCCGTGGCTGGCTCGAATAAATTCCAGCCGAGAGGCCAAAATTTTCGGCCACTTTTTGCAGCATTTGGGGCCGTATGTTAGCAATAATGCGTCGAATATTTTTGTTGAAGGCGTTAATCGTGTAGGGCTTATCTACGTAGAGAAGCGACTTCACATACTCGTAACCGTACAAAAAATAGTCAAGCGGTGTTAAATCGCACGATCTTGGAGGCCAAGCCACAGGATCACGACGCGAGATAATGCGCTCACCAATAGCTTCCTTCAATAAATTGATTGTTTCGTTGGCTTAATGGCATGTAGCGCCGTCTTGTTGGAACCAAAGGTCGTCCACTTCAACATCCTCCAATTCAGGCACGAAAAATTCATTAATCATGGCTCTATAGCGTTTTTCGTTGACTGTAACATTATGGCCGGCTTTATTTTCGAAGAAATGTGGACAAAGGATTCCCTCTGCCCATGGAGCACTCTAAACAGTGACTTTTTGAGGATGTAATGGCATCTTACAATGGCTGGTGGATTTTTATTACTCCAAACGCGTCAATTTTAGTTATTAACGTATCCATTCAACCAAAAGTGTACTTTATCTCTGAACAAAATTTTCTTGTAAAAATCAGGATCGGAGACCACCTCGTTTTGGGCACCACAATTTGCAAAAAAGTAAATGTATGTACTTATGTAACACCTTACACCAAAAGTTAATAAAAAGTTTGTATGAGGGTTGCTATTTATATTTCTGGCCTATGCAACACCAAGTGTTGCCTGGCGCCATCTGGCATTTCGTTTGGAAAGTTTGACATTTTTTTAGCATAAACGTGCTTAGAACGTTTTGACGTACGACCATCATTTGTTTTGTGACTTGAAAAAATCAATTTGGCAAAAAAATGGAATTAATTCGTGAACATTTTTGTGCGATCATTTTTTACAACTACTCGTATCGACGTGGATTATTATGACAAGAGTGCATCGATGAACATAAATCTTTGTATGGCGATGAAGCACCATCCTATAGCACTGTAAAAAACTGGTTTAATGAATTCAATCGTGGCCGACGCTCGCTCAAAATGAAATGAAAAAAAGCGAAAAAATTCAAAACATCGGCCAAAGTTTACAAAGAAACCGTTTTGGAAGCTATTATGAAGCCTCTTAACAATTCCCTGTTCCAAAACCAGCCATGGACTTTCCAGCAGGATTCTGCGCCGGCTCATAATGCTAAAACGTCCCAGGCCTGGCTTCGAAACAATTTGCCAGCGTTTAGTTCCTCTGAAGAATGGCCCTCAGGCAGTCCAGATTTGAACCCATTGGATTACAAATTGTGAACGGTTTTAGAGGACAAGGTTTGTCACAAAATATACCCCAACATTGGATCTCTTAGGACTGCTTTAGTTCGAGCTATGGCCAATTTTCCAATGGACGAGGTTCGTGCAGCTATTGACGATGGGCCAGTGCGACTTAGGCGTGTGTATAGGCAACAGGGGTCATTTCGAATAAGTAGATTCTTTTTGGATACAATATACATCAATAAATATATTAAAAAATATCTGGTCCAAAAACATTCAGTAATTTTTATTTTACAGCATAAAACGTGTGTAACAGTATTTATGTCCCTACTAAGTAGTATGCTCCTCTTTAAGTATTGGCCTTGTTCTATTGGCAACTCCCTTACAATAATATAAAAATCATTTTGTTTACAGAAAACTATGCACCCTTTTGTTTTAAATAATCGAAATTATTGGGATACAAGTTAGTCATGAACACGAGTTACATTCAGCAAGTTTAAGCGAGCTCGTTTTTTTACTTGCTTATAGCATTTTTTATAACTTTTTTTCTAAGTACATAAAGCCCATCAGTTTTTGTATACAAAGACATTTTTCGTAAATTTTGTATCCTTAAAGTTTCTCGCCTCTTGATAACATTTTGCACAAATCAGTTTTTTGGACAAGGCTCGGATGCTAGTGAAGTTCAAGAATAGAGGTTCTGATTTAGGTACAGCTCCCACACATATGTTCATCCAAGTTTATGTTTTTTTTTTTGGTCTAGAGGTAACATATAACATCCAATCTTGAAGAAATTTGGCACAAGTTAGTTTTTTTATGCTAAGGACGAACGCTGCTGAAATAAGAGAAACCGGGTTCAGACTTGGGCTTGGCTCCCACACATATGTTCAACTCATTTTAACACAAACAATAAAAGCCAATCGGTTTTTGTATACAAAGAAATATCAAAAATTTCTCGTTAAGTTTTGAAGTTCTCGGCTCAGCGTCCACTTACTCGTTTTATAAGCGAGAGCCAATAAAACACGCCTATTGTCCCTTCCACCACTTTTTTTTCTTCGTACACAAATTGTCCACTTGTTGTCTATTTCAAACAACAGGGCACAAACAAGTTGCTATAATATCTAGACCCACAGCGGAAGATTGCATATTTATACAATTTAGTTTCGCATTTGCTAATAGTTCCATATGTCTTAAAAGGCATAAAACTATTTATGAATGTTTGCGTGTCAGCGATACTTGGCAATAAATGTTATAACCACTGTCTGGATGAAGACATTATACCCTCATTAGTAGCAAGTGTCAATAATGCTTGAATGAATTAATAGACGGGTGATCCCCAGTAAACGTGGCCAACATTCGTCATGACAAACGAAATTAATCCTCGCCCCGGCACAAAGAGGGGAGTAGTCATTACGAGTGTATGTGTTTTTAATTACACACACACACATGCACGCACTCACTCACACATTCGTACATATGTTATCATTTTGTTAATTACAAACGAAGCGACATGAGAAGGAAAACCATTATCAAATTCCACCCCTCCTCGTACCGACTGCCGCGGTTGCAATGGCCACAAAGAACTTATTTCCATATAAATGTTACCCAGAACAACTGTTGCACGTTGTCGTTCCGCTCTTTGGGCAAAGGCGTTTGGGAATAGGCTCTGAACAGCGAAACAAACGACCAGCCATCATCACTGGCGACACCGACACACGCCATAGTGCGAATTTATCTGCGCACATGTGAAATGTACAACGTTGAGCTCGTCTTTGGTGGAATTTCCCAAAAATAACCAAAATACGAGGAAACTAGCAAAAAAACGAAGCTATGTTTGGCAGAGCCGAATCGTTTTCATGCTTCAGCATAGGGCACAGGGAACCCTTTTGAGAGTAGAGTAAATTTGGAAAAACCGTCATACAGATTCATTTCGATAAAATTAGCATAGTGAAACAACTTTGTAAGTGTTGACCCGAAGTAAATAAAGTTGCAGATATTGCACAGTTTATAGATGACATTTGTATACCTTTGCTCCACAAGTGCCTTTATGTAAGTTTGGCCTACAAGGCAAACTGAGTTCTGAATTGCGCTGATCGATCGCAAAAAACAGTGCTAAATTTCACCAAGATGAATGTAATACTCGTATGTAGCTTCTAGAGCTTTCTACAAATTTTAACCGATTATCGTAAAAGCCAACAGCCTCCGCCCTTTGTCCAAACAACTTATTTCTGCCAAATTTTATCAACATTGAACTTACGAGTATGTGTGGGAGCTTTAATCTATAATAATTTTCTCCAACTTCAAAGCGCCCGTCCTTGTCCAAAAAACTTATTTCTACTAAATTTTATAAAGATCGGGCAAAATTGCGACTTAAAGTTTGATAACAAGCTTTAGATCGATAGCGACAGATGGAGGGACTGACAGGCATATATCGTTCAATCTAATCAACTGGCGATTCTGATTAGATCGGTACTTTTAATGTTGGTTCTATCTCTAATATTTGTAACATATTTTGTAAATGGCGTTATGATTTTTTTTTTGATTTTACATAAAACAACAAAAAACCCTAAAAATATCGGACTGCAAAAAATCGGGTAAAACGACATGTTGGGTTTTAGCTATTTTTAAAAAACCGACTGTCGGGTTGGGACAGAAAATTCAGAATGTCGGTTTCCGTTTCAGTTTAAGACACACAAGTGTACAGTGTTCAGTACATGTAATTTAATTGGCGATTCGTTGAATTAGTTGAATCTATGTGAATAATGCACGTAGAGAAATGATATGGTTACACTATGGTCACAGCAACAATAATATGTTCTCTACAATAAAAGCATGTTCGTCGCAACCATAGTATTGTTTTTTGAATTTCATTTTGACAACAGTATGATTGCGACAATATTACCATTGTTGAAATGTAACAATAGTATTATTGCCAAATTCAGATATAAAAATATGGTTGCAGCAACCATATAAACATGGTTGGTGCAACAAAAGTATTGTTTTAAATGTACGTGGTTGCGACTATGAACATAACAAAACAGGTTTTATAGAGCATACATGTAAGTATGTGTGTGCGTATGTTTTTTGATATACAAAAAAACATACACATGATACAATGAATGGTCGTTGGCCATTAAAAAAAACAACAACAATCGGAAGGTAGTTCGAGGGATTTTTATTGTGTTTACTTTGTTCGGTAAAATAATCTAATACCAACTGATTCTCGTTTATTTAAAATCTGCCTGCACTTAAGTATATTGTTTCTTAAATGAAATATTCAATAAAAAATGGCCTCAATTGTATCTATTAACTTATTGTAATGCAATTTAATATTACTTGTTTGATAATATAATTTTGGCGATCATAGTATGGTTGAGTTAATCATATTATGGTCGTCGGGATAATAGCATGGTTGCGTGTGAATCATACTATGGTTGTAAAGATCATACTATGGTTGTATGAGAAAAATACTATGGTTGTGAGGATCATAATATGGTTGTGGAGATAATAGTATGGTTGAGTGTGAATCATACTATGGTTGTGTGGATCATAGTATGGTTGAGTGTGAATCATACTATTGTTGTGAGGATCATAGTATGGTTGTGGAGATCATACTATGTTTGAGTGTGAATCATACTATGGTTGTGGGAATCATAGTATGGTTATGTGCGAATCATACTATTGTTGTGAGGATCATAATATTGTTGTGCCACAACCATATACCCAACAATAGTATGATCCTCTTCGAATATTGTCACCCCAACCATATTTTTTTTCTGCGTGTGGGTTATTTTGACAATGACAGCGCTTTTTCGCTCAAAATCTTGCTGAAAGTCAGTGTCACAACCTTGAGAAATAGTTAGAGAGTTCAAAAAACCAGGGGTTTCAGAAAGCCGGCTTTTCGTATTTTTTTTCAAAACCGTGATTTTAAAAAACTAACTTGTTTTAATAGTAAAAACCGGCATTAATCGACATTTAAGCCTTTTGCTTGAATGGAAAATATTTATTCAATGAATGCAAATAAATCAATTGCTACATATAGATGTGTGGTTTTTATTAAAAAATATACTAGCAAAATAGGTAAAGTCAGAAGTGGCCCACAGTCGGGGTTTTTTTAAGTAAAAAACCGGCTCAATCAATCAGAAATATGAGTGCAATATAATCAATTGCTACGAATAGATGTTTTGGTTTTTTTTTTAAATAAACAAGTAAAATAGCTAAAGTCCTAAGTGGTCAAATACTTTATACCATTTTCTTCTGGGGGCAGAAGAGCCAATTAAAAACATGTGTTTGGTTTTCTTGACAGGGTTCCAAGTTATCCAGGTTTTATAAATTAGATGATTTTTAAATATGTGTGAGAATTTTATTGTTTTTGGTACCATATGTCCATGTTAAAATAGGCCCATAGAATATCGGGAGATGTATGAATGAAATGGTGTTCCATAAATAATGGGATTGATAGCAAATTTTGATAAATAAATAATAAAAACAAAATTTTTTTACTTGGTTTTTTTTTAATTTTTTTTTTAAAAAAAGTGGGAACAGCTCCCTTCTTGTACACAAAAATTATACTCCTTTTTCTTTTTTATAGAAAAAAAATTCTTTTAAGACAAAAAGGTTATTGGTTAACCTTATTGTTGATTGGTCCAAGATTTTTTAGGCTGTTCGGAAAATGATTCTTACCAGCGGATACCGACAAATTATGCTTTCAGTTATTGATACCGAGATACTACCAAAGAACTTGCATGAATGACTAGCTATTCATGAGGATTTTTTTCAGGTTATTCCAAAAACAATATTTGGTACAAGCCACCCATTACTAACATCTCAGAAAATCAATCCAAAGTGAGATATTTTTTAGTAGCCACTACTTTACTTAAGAGCGAGGTAACGGATAAAAAGTGCACAAGGTCTTTTTTGTTTTGAGACCCAGTTAAATGAAATGTCAAACTTAATATGCCCGACATCGCTATGGCGCTTAGGTCTTAAAGTAAAAGTCGAACAGAAAAACAAAATAAACACAGAAACAAACGAATATAAAGACATACTGAATGACAGAGAAACAAACAGACTGTCAGGCAAACATGCTCGTATGCGTTGTGTTGTACATGTCCATGAATGCGTGTCTAAAACAGTCAAACTTGACAAATTTATGAAACTGAAGACTGCCTGGCTGTGGGATTATGAAAAGCCCCACAACAACGCCATTCTCAACGCCACCGAGGCATACACACACATACTCACTCAAAATGCCAAAATAAGAAAACTCACAAACAAACCGAAAGAAATGTCAAAAAATTTGCAGTTTCTTAGATTACAAACGAAGCGAAACGATGCTATGAGCGATAATAAACGCAAAACTCAGGCGAAGGGGACAAGCGGAAACCAACCTGAAGGGAAGGTGTTGTGAAAGCACAAAGTCACATTTATAATACGCCTAGGAGTACCACTCACACACACACGCACACACATTTCTTTTTCACGGTCGTAATAAGCCTTGCAGTACCACTGCCTTACACCCAAATAGATTTCTCTGTCTCTCTCTCTCTCTGTCATTCTAAGCATTTCTCCTGTAATGAGTAATGAGAATTAATTTTTGTCTGTGCCAATTCGTTAAGGGAGTGAGCTGCGAGTACGAGTGACGTGCGAAGTTCTTACGAGCTGAGCGTATGAATATTTAAAATGTTTTCGTTTTCTTTTGTTCTTCGGTTCTCATAAAGTCAACTTTGATGTCATTACACATTAATTACACACGGTATGGAAGCAACAGATTGTAGGTATTCAGGCCGAGGGTGGTATGAGAAGTTGGTTGCATATTAGATGTGAAATGACAATTTCGCTGAAAAGCCTGTTGAATATTTTTAATGCCTTGCACATCGTTACAAATTTGATGAGATAAAAGAAAGGATACGTACATGCCGTTAGGTCTGAATGGGGGAAAATTCAGTGCCCTCAGTGCACAGTGGGCCGGTTTATCACGGTTATTTCATACAATTCAGCGTAGACATTTGCAAAAAAAGAGATTTTGCGGTACAAGCGAACACGTTTACAGCATTATTTTACGCTTATAGACCCTATTAGTCTTGACGGTGGACGGTTGACGGTGGACGGTTGACGGTGGACGGTTGACGGTGGACGGTTGACGGTAGGCAATCTGCTATTTCAGTTTGGGGTTGCATTTTGCATGTGTAAGAGGGAGATAACTACAGTTTGACGACGGTAGACTTCTGCAGGTTGCAGAATCAACCGTCCACCGCCAACCGTCAAGACTAATTGGACCTTATAGCGAAAGGTTTTGTGCGATCCCAATGATTTTGCCGCAATTTTTTAATGTAAATTACCAGAATAATTGAAGTCATCATAATTCAAGCCACAATAATGATAAAAGACCGAATAAATGTAAACAAAACAAAAACATTCTGAAAAAGTTTGAACTTATATATTTTTATAAAGGGTGGTTAAATTTAAGGGCCGATGTAGAATGTGAACCACACCTAAACGTCAAGCTCTTTCTGCTTATAATTTGATATTTCTTAATTTCAGACTAACTCAATTTGAACCATGGAAAGATACACAAGCGAGCAACGCTTTAAAGTTATTCAGGCTTATTATGAAAATGGGCGTGCAAATCAAAATACATATCGTGCACTTCGTGATTTGTTCGGTCAATTTAATCGTCCAAGTGTGAGTGCAATCGGAAGACGTGCAAAAATTTGAGCAAACCGGGTCTGTAGCAGATGTGAAAACATTGGTGCATGCTCGTACAGCTGAAAATACTGCTGCTGTTCGCGATAGTGTGGCTGATGAGCCGTCAACCTAAACTCGTCGCCGTGCCCAACAATTGCACCTCTCACGCTCGTCGTTGATGACCATTATGCATTAAGACTTGCATTAACACGCTAACAAGGTGCAATCGACTCAAGAACTAAAGCCTCTTGACCATTCCAAACGTCATCAATGGTCAGAATGGTAGCAAGAAATGGCAACAGTGGATGATAAATTTTTGAAAAAAATCATCTTGAGTGATGAGGAACATTTTCACCTCAGTGGATTCGTCAATAAGCAGAATTGCTGCTTTTGGGCGAATGATAATTCAAGAGTGATTGTCGAAAAAACAATGTACCCACAAAGAGCGACCGTTTGGTGCGGTTTATGGGCTGGCCAAGTGAGGCCGACCAGGCAGTTACTGTGAATGGTGTTCGCTATCGTGAGATGATAACGAACTTCTTATGGCCCGAAGTGGAAGATATGGATGTGAACGATATGTGGTTTCCAAAGGACGATGCCACTTGCCACACAGCTAACGAAACAATGGCTCTTTTGCTCTAAAAATTCAATGGCCGTGTTATCTTACGTCGTGGCGATGTTAATTGGCCTCCAAGATCATGTGATTTCTCACCGCTGGACTAATTTTTTGGGGTTATTTTAAAGAAAAGGTGTAAGTCGATAAGCCAGCAACAATTAAAGAGCTAAAAGATGAGATAATTCGGCACATTAACGGCATAGAACCTCAATTATGCCTCAGCGTCATCGAAAATTTAGACCATCGGATGGAGGTGTGCCGCCGAGGTCGCGGAGCCATTTGGCCGATATTTTGTTCCATACATAATAAATAAAAAGAATAATTTTCTAATTTGTGCTTTTTTCGAAATCAACATCGGTTCTTAAAATTTAACCACCCTTTATTTTCACACAATACGAGGGCTGCTATATATATTTTTGGCCTAAAAATAAAAATGCGAATATTTATCATCAAAAATGATTTTATTGTTTTCTAAATATTCTCCAGCATGATTTATACACTTTTGCATGTGCTCAAACTAATTGTCGAAGCAATTTTTACCACTCCGATTGAGATACCTGCAAAAAGTGTTGTTTAAACAATTTAACAGCATCTTCTGGCAATGAAAATCGTTGACCACGCATTTTTTCTTGATGTGCGGGAATAAAAAGCAGTCATTGGGTGCCAAGTCAGGGCTGTACTGCGGACGACTCAATTAGACGTTTTGGCCGATCAAAACGGCGCTGGTATAAGCCGATGTGTGAAAGCTCGCATTGTCATGGTGCAAAAAGATTTGTCTTCTTTAGTTCATTCTTCGAATTTCTCCGAAGACTTCAAGCAAACAAATTGTGGTGTAACACTCAGAATTGACCTCCTACGTTGCTCAAGCGGAACAGTCGCCATATGACCAGTTTTGTCGATAAAACAGGCGACCGATTGCTTCGAAGTGATTCTTCCACAAACAACTTTCGTTAATTTGGCTCGTCTTCGAAGACCCACACGGTCGATTGTAGTTTTGTTTCGGGCTTATACGCATAGATCCATGATTCGTCACCTGTGACGGTCTTATAATCGTCTTTTGAAGCACCGCAATCATATTTTTTCAAAATTTCAATTTCAATTTTTTCACAGTTCTATAGCATGCTGCTTCATCGCCATACAAAGATATAAGCTAATCGATGCACTCTTGTGGTGATAATCCACGTCAAAAGTTGTGAAAAATGATCGCACGAAAATGTTTACGAGTTAATTCCATTTTTTTGCCAAATTGATTTTTGCAAGTCACTGTAAACAACACAAATGATGGTCGTACTTCAAAACGTTCTGAGTACGCTTATGCTAAAAAAATGTCAAACTTTCCAATGGAAATGTCAGATGGCGCCAGGCAACACTTAGAGTTGCCTCAGCCAGAAATATATATAGCAACCCTAATACACTAAATAAAGCAAGTAAAAAAAGTTATAGAAGGGTGTGGTCGACTATACGTACCATACAAAATTTAAGCTTGATCGGGCCACAAATTGGGATGGACGTTTGTGGGTGGGATATTGGAAAATATGAACTAATATGGTTTAATGTAGCAGGACATATTTGTTGGTAGCTCAATGCGAAATTTCGAATCGGTTGTAAAATGTGGCTTCTAAAGCTGCAGATTCTGAAATCGGGAAAGACCTTATTGTGGGGACTATACGAACATATAGACCTATGTGGTCTAGTTTAACCACAGTTAATTAATGGTATCTCATTACGTTCAAGGCAATATGATTATAAATATATGTGCGTAGTCGGGTGTAATTTGTGATTTCTAGAGCAGCGAGACCAGAAATCGAGAGCGACTTTTGTGCGAAAGCTATTACAAACCTTGGACCATGGATAGGTATTGACCACTCGTACTGCTCTTTTCGAAATTTGGTCGAAAGCGGACGTAATATGAGGCTTTTAGAGATGTTGGTTTCTAAATCTGAAAGGACCTTTATAGGGGGGCTATTCGAAAATATGGACCTTTGTAGTCCAGCTTAACAACAGTTAATTAATGGTCGTTCATTACGGCAAAATTTGGGCGTAGTCGGGTGTAATTTGTAGCTTTTAGAGCAGCGGGACCACAAATCGAGAGGGACCTTTGTGTGGCAGCTATACGAAAACTTGGACCGATAGGGACAAATTGCACCAAATATAGGTGTTGGCCACTCGTACGGCTCAGTATTTGGGGGCTATAAGAAAATATGGACCTATGTAGTCCAGTTTTACCACAAGTTATTAATATTAACTTATTTCATATCATGCATAATTTGGGCGTGATCGGGTGTAATTCGTGGCCTGCAGGATCTCAAATTAAGAGAGACCTATGTGTGCGAGCTTTCCAAAAACTTGGACCGATATGGTCCTATTTTACTACAGATTTGTGTAAGCTTTTCGATATGCTCTTTGGGTAAATTTGATCGGAATTAGGTGTCAAATGTGGAGTTTAGGCTCTGAAATCGGGAAGGACCTGTATATTTTATCACAATATGGACCACTTTCAATAGGGTTAGTTTTTGTCCCAAACTCAAAAAGTGAACCAAGATTCATTCAAGTCAGTGCATAAATGCGACCTGTACTTTGATGACAACAATAGATAGACAGACGGACATCGCTCTATGGAATCAGATAGTGACTATGAGTCGATCGGTTCAAAAACTTGGACCGATATGGTCCTATTTCACTAGAGTTTTGTGTTGGCTTCTCGTTATGCTCTGTGGAAATTTGGTCGGAATTAGGTGTTATATGGGGCGTTTAGGTTAAAAAATTGGGAAGGACCTATATATGATATCACAATATGGACCAATTTCAATAGGGTTCGTTTTTGTTCCATACTTAAACAAGTTTCATTGAATTCGGTGCATAAATGGGACCTGTACTTTGACAACAACAATAGATAGACAGACTGACATCGCTCTATGGGATCAGATAGTGATTATGAGTCGATCGTTATACTAAAGCTAGAGCTTCTTTATGGTGTTTCAATCATCAGCACTAAGTCATAATACACTGTAGCACAGTGGGGTGTAGGGCTTAATGTACACATATACCCCAAAAAATCGTTGCAACTTTCTCATTTAACCACTGTGAAAATATTTTATTTAAACTATGACTGGTTTATCGGCCATTGCTAGTAAATCAGTCAGCAGGACCACATCATTTCTCTGTTTTCCACCCACTTCTTCGCTCTTTCGCAACACTGTGCCACCATAATTTTCAATCGGAATTTTCGTATTGTTTTTAAATTTGCAGAGATAATGCGATCATGATACGTATGTGGTTTTGTTTGCTTGATGTGCACGCGCTTTACTTTCAAATCTGATTTTCACTTCGGTTAAATTCATTTGTACTCGAACACATGTTTTGGTGATTATCACCAAAATAACTTTTGCTTTCGTTTTGGCCTTATGCGCGATGCCTTTAATTCAAATGTGGCGCTTCTCTGGCGGACCCCTATCGTGGCGTTGACAATGTGTGGAATATGTGTAGCCGACCGACAATAATCTCGACGAGCGCGACATTAGTTTCTTTGCCAGACATTCGAGTCATAATTGTTTTGTTATCTTTGGGCCAAAAAAAAAAAACAAACAAACTTGACAAAGCCATACGCACAAAAGCACTCGGCTGAAAGTGAAACCGTTGAAAACCGGCGTACCAGCAGATACGTTGAGAACTCTTGAATGACCAGCACAGCTTTGAGGGCGTAACGGCCGCCCCATGGGGTGAAAAAGTGCAAAATGAACATATGGGTCGGCATGTCTGCGTGCAATGGATGTGTTCCAAAGCAGGCAGAGCTGTCCAACATTATTGGACCAAATGGTGGCTGTGTGTGGGTGGTTGGTTGTATGAGCGTCGGTGTGGGTGCCATAAAAAAGTGGCAAAAAAAGGCAGCTGAAATTTCCAGATGTATTTTTTTATTTTGCTCGCGTATTTTTTTTTATTTTCGTTATCAGCACCTAAGATATCAAAAATTATTCTTCTACTCTTCGCTTGCTGTTGTCGGTGGGGTTTATTTGAATAATCTACCAAAAAAACACAAAAAAAACTCATCAAGAGCAGCAGCAAACAGCAAAAACTAATGCCAGTTTCGGTAGGTGCGTTCTGGTGGGTGGATGGGTTTGTGTGTTTGTAACTCTGGAACATTCATTTGCCTCGGTTGCCATTCAGTACCACTGAGGTGGCGGCGGCTCTAGTTGTCTTACCACAACAGCGCAATCTTTCATTCTTCTGTTTTTCGGCAGTCGATTAACAAGAGCACCCGCGAACGGAGCTAACCAAAACCGGGCAAAAGAACAAGCGAAAGCTACTGTGTTCAGCGTTAATAGCCGCAAAGTGAAAACGAGTGTTTTGGTTGCCGGCCACTCAGTCATTCCGGTAGCAACAGTGAAAGTGAAACATTGCACCCACACGCCGGATGCTCACACATACTCGTACGCGCGCGTACAGCGGTTCTCATGCCAAGACCTTCCGTTTCCGTTTTTCGGCCTAAAGTGACAAAAAACACATGAGAAACACCCATGCCAGGTGAAGCACGAAAAAAGTAGTTTCCCACAAAAAGCGCACATACGTGAAAGGTAAAAAAAAGATAACTCGCACTCGCACTCACACAAAACCGAATTCAATGTTACGTGAAAAGTCTTTGTCACGACTATAACACATACGCAATACGTGATAGAATTCAAGAAAGCCAAAGTCAAGGATCACAAAATTAAAAATTAAATTCAATGTTTGGTTGTAAAACAAACTGGAGTACATGACAGTTTGACGGGACAAAAAAAATGTAAGTCGTCTGAGACCACACCACACATATTTAAAATTGTCATTCCAAATACAATCTACAACTAAAAAAATTCAAAAACAGAAAAATAGAGCCGGGAAGGTCCAACGAATTTGTCGCTATGATAACCAGTAAACGGTCCGTCGAATTAAATCACATGACTGGAGTGTCCAAAATTGAGCCCGAAACCCGACATTGCAGTTTTTATGTCCAAACCCGACAGTAGGTTTTTCAAAAATAGCTGAAACTTGACATGTCGGCTCCCACGGTTTTTTCGTTGTTGTTCACATCTACTTAGTAAAAAATGACATTCTATGTGGAAAATGTAATGAGCGATCTTAAACGATTTTGGTAACGGTCAATCGGTAAGAGGATGTTGTATTTTTTTAAATCTATTTTCGTAGCGGGAAATTAGATTAAAACTGCATAAGAGGCCGGCGCACCATGACCTCCAATGTCCTCAAAACACACGTTTTCCGACCATTTAGGGGCCTATATCCTGGAAAAGAGATATAAGCGAACAGATAGGCAATTTTCGAAACCAGATTTGGATTCAGCGACCAAAATCTTTTAAGATCGCTTATTACATTTTCCACATAGTTTCTGTTTGATTTGTGGAACATTGTAGGCCAGTGTAAAAAAAATTCCACCGTCCATTTTTTTTTAAAATTCGGGTTTTCCGAGTTCGCTTTCAAACTGCATTAAAACTTTTGCTGTAGATTTTTTTTTCCCAGAAAGTCATTTTTAAATAGGTTTTTGTATAAAAAAGTAAAAAAAAAATCATAAGTTTGGAGTACGAAATACATATCTGCCACAAATATTTAAGCTAGATACACCTTCAAGTTTAGCCTTCGACACAGAATAACCATTTGATATAATTTAACCATATCTGTTTGTCCCTAGGCAGTATATCTAAAGCTTGTTTTCAAACTACACATAGTGCTCTGTTTGACAAAAATAGAAGTAGTTTTCAGAATAAAATGCATTTTTTTTATTGGTTTTTTCTGAATCAAAATAATCTTACGCTTTTCTTAAAAATTAAAATAAAAAATCGGCGAAGACTTCGTTTGTTTTTACCAATAGACGAAAGTCAAAACCGATTTATTGTGAAAAGAATTTCGCCCAATTTTTTGATGTTTTTTGCTTTTTTAAATCAAAAGTTGAAAATTTTTCGAATAAAAACCTCTCATCATGGAAACTTTTTCGAAAATGAAAATCAAGAGTCAGAGAAAATCGGCGAAAGTTTCTAATACTTAGTAGTAGACATAAATACTGTTACAACATTGAACACATCCATTTCAATAGTAGAATTGAACATACCCCGTTAATGTCATAAGGGTTTTGAAAGCTAGCCTCAATAGCGTTAGTCTGTAACAGGATTTTAAAATTGTTTCAACTTTCATCATGGAGTGGTCAGATAATGAGAACCGTATCGCTGTAATAGCGCTTTTCAAGTGTGAAATGAAAAAAAGCGATATTTTCAAAACGCTCCGGCCACCAGGGATGAGCCGCATGTTCGTCTACCGATGAATAAAACTTTTTGAGGAGACTGGAGATGTAAAACACCGCCACCGGTCGGGCTGTCCATGCTCTGTTCGAACACCGCATGTCATCAAAGCCGTTAAATCAAGAATTCACAGAAATCCGCTCCGAAAACAGAAAATCATGGCCCGTGAGATGAATATCACGCAAAAGTCCATGAGTCGAATCATTAAGAAAGACTTGGGGCTTTCAAACGACGTACCAGACAATTGTCTGGTACGTCGGAACGGACAGAACAGACGGAAAGCCCCAAGTCTTTTTTAATGATTCGACTCATGGACTTTTGCGTGATATTCATCTCACGGGCCATGATTTTCTGTTTTCGTAGCGGATTTCTGACTGCAGCTTTAAATAAAATAGGATTGAAAAATGCATACGTCTTTTGATGAAGCACGCTGATAACATGCACAGAAAAATTTTGTTCAACGATGAAAAATTTTTACCGTTCAGGAAAAATTTAACAAGCAAAATGATACGAGTATATGCGCGGTCATCTAAGGAAGCATCTGAACTGATCTCAAGGGTAGAAAAGGGTCATCACCCAGCTTCAGTCCTGGTTTGGTGGAGTGTCTCTTACGGTGGGGTCACTGACCTGCATTTCTGCGAACAAGGAGTCAAAACATCGGCCAAAGTTTACCAAGAAACCGTTTTGGAAGCTGTTGTGAAGCCTCTTAACAATTCCCTGTTCCAAAACCAGTCATGCTCATTCCAGCAGGATCCTGCGCCGTTCCATAAGGCTAAACGTCTCAGGCCTGGCTTCGAAACAGTTTTCCAGCGTTCATTTCCTCTGAAGAATGGCCCTTAGGCAGTCCAGATTTGAACCCATTGGATTACAAATTGTGGATGGCTTTAGAGGACAAGGTTTGTCACAAAAGATACCCCAACATTGGATCTCTTAAGACTGCTTTGTTTCGAGCTGTGGCCAAATTTCCAATGGACGAGGTTCGTGCAGCTATTGACGTTTGGCTAGTGCGACTTAAGGCGTGTGTAAAGGCAAAAGGCGGACATTTCAAATAAGTAGATTCTATTGGATACAATATACATCAATAAATATATTTGGTCCAAAAACATTCACTACTTTTTGTTTTACAGCATAAAACGTGTGTAACAGTATTTATGTCCCTACTGAGTAGGGCGAACGTCTAATATAAATAATTGTTTAGAGCATTTCCCCGATTTTTGTTTGGTGTTTTTTGCTTTTTGAAATCAAAAATTAAGAATTTTTCGAATAAAAATGTTATCGTAGATACATTTTAAAAACTAAAAATCGAAAAGAATCGGAAAAAAGGGCGATGATTTCGGTTTTTTCTAATAGGCGAAAGTCCAAACTAATTTAATATGCAACAAATTTTCAGCGGATTTTATGATGTTTGTTTTTTTTTTATTTTACCATAAAAACTAAAATTTTTTCTCATATTTATCAAGAAAAGTTAAATATATAAAAATTAATCTTACATTTAACTAACTTATATTAAATATCTTATAATTAATCATATATTAAATATTTAATATAAGATTTAAATAAAATTAAAAAGCTAAACTTGACCCACTCCTTAACTATTCAAAAATTGCTCAGTGCAACAACCAAAATGCGAATGGTATGAAACTAATTGCAAATGAAAGATGACATTATCCATAACAAAACCTTCAAGGGGTTTCTGTAGTTCAAATCGAAAGTTTTCTTTACACTCATTTGAAGTTGGTCATTTTAGAACGCTGTCGAACAAGAAAAGATCCCTGAAAATGTGATAAAATAGTGCTTTTTTATTTTCATTATCCTAGATAATTGTGGTATCTTGTTGTTTTAGGGGTCGAGGAATTCATTTTTGATATTTATTTTTACCTAAATTACTAGATGACGCTGTCATGCTAGATGGCGCTGTCATACACACGGTGCTATTTCTTGTAGATTTTCATAGAAAAAACGAAGTATTTTCATTTGTTTAGGCTGAAAATCAATTTTTGATGTTGGCTTTATTGTAAAACATATTTCTATTACGCGGGTTGCTTTATATATTTCTGGCCCTGACAACACTTAGTGTTGCCTTGCGCCATCTGACATCCGTTCGAAAGTTTGACATTTTTTAGCATAAAAGTACTTAGAACGTTTTGACGTACGACCATTATTTGTGTTGTTTACGTAAAGTGACTTGAAAAAAACCAATTTAGCAAAAAAATGGAATTAATTCGAGAACCTTTTTTGTGCGATAACTTTTCACAACTTTTGACGTGGATTGTCAAAAGAGTGTATCGATGAACTTAAATCTTTGTATGGCGATGAAACACCATCCTATAGCACTGTGAAAAACTGGTTAAATGAATTTAATCGTAGCCGACGCTCGCTCAAAGACGAAGGTCGTGAAGGTCGTCCAAAAACGGCCGTTGTGCCAGAAAAAATTGATGCCTTGCGTGAACTTATATTGCAAGATCGTCACGTGACTTACCGTAAGATACAGGCATCCTTGGGCAATTCTTGCACTAGCATACATTCGATATTGCATGAACACCTGGCCTTAAAAAAAGGTTTGTTCTCGTTGGACCCCGCACAATTTGACAATGGCTCTAATTGTGCGGCTCGTGTCGATTAGCGCAAAGAAATTTAGAAAAAATACGATCGCGGTGCTTTCAAAGACGTTTATAAGATCGTCACAGGTGACGAATCATGGATCTATGCGTATGGGCCCGAAACAAACCAATAATCGACCGAGTGAATCTTCGAATACGAGCCAAACCCAACGAAAGTTATTCGTGGAAGAAGCACTTCGAAGCAAATGGTCGCCTGTTTTTCGGCAAAACTGGTCATGTGGTGACTGTTCCACTTGAGCAACATAGGGCGGTCAATTCTGAGTGGTACACCACAATTTGTTTGCCAGAAGTCTTTAGATAAATTCGCAAAACGAACAAGAGATGACAAATCATTGTGCACCATGACAATGCGTTCTCTTACACATCGCTCAAATCAGCGCATTTTTGACCGGCCAAAACGTCGAATTGATGGGTCATCCGCCGTACAGCCCTGACTTGGCACCCAATGACTTCTTTTTATTCACGCACATCAAGAAAAAAAGTGCTTCGACAATTGGTTTGAGCGCATGTAAATGTGTATAAATCATGCAGGAGAATATTTTGAAAAACAATAAAACCATTTTTGATGAGAAATACTCACATTTTCATTATTAGGTCAGTAATATACGTATATGTGACAGCGCATAGAGAAAGGGACCTAAGGGTAAAAAAATCAATTTTCATTTTTTTTCTTTGTTTGATGTGGACAACATCTGAGCATCGAATTAGACCGATCCCATGCCCCAAAAGTGTTCTCTACCAGAGATATGTGCGTTTTATGAAAGTGAAGTCGACGATTCAAAGCGCAAATAGGAAGGGACCTTAGCTTTGAAATGGCTTTCCTGAACAAAACTTTTTATCAACTTTTCGCTTTTTTTTGATGTGGACAACATCTGAATATCGAATGAGACGGATCCCATGCCCCAAAAGTGTTCCCTCCCAGAGATATGCGCGTTTTATGAAAGTGAAGTCGACGATTCTAAGCGCAAATAGAAAGGGACCTAATCTTTAAAATGGCTCTCCTGAACAAAACTGGTTTTTAACCTTAGGTCCCTTTCTATTTGCGCGTCACATTTGCGCGAAAATTTGTAGTATAAACAATCTCTACCATTCGGTTGCCGGAAAAATAGGCTGTGACAACGAATCCTTTCTCTCTGAGTAGGAACTCTCTCAAAATAAAATCAGTATTGTGTTTATTCGTTTGTCGATAGATCTTATAGTCTTTGCTACTTGCTTGCAAATATTTGCTGTTTATATCTACGCTGCCGTTGTTTTTTTCATTTATTTCGGACTGCAGTTTCAAAAACTCGTCCTTTTTCATTGCAATTATTCTTGAGCAGTTGCGGTATAACTATCACCTTTTCTTGGTATACCTCATGGGCAATATTCGCCAATTACATCGCGATTGCTTAACAATTAGCAGTTACATCTCGAAGGTTTTTTCCGCTAATGTTTGACCAAAAAAAATTACTACACAGAGAGAAAAAAATAGGTTTGCACTCGGATACCAAAATTTTGGTTGGTTGCAACTACCAAATGTTAATAATCTAGATTAAACATCGGTTTGAGGTACCACAAGATGGTAGCTTTGATAAAAGTTTGGCAGAGATAACTGGCTATTCGGTTGTTCTAATGAAATTAAGTCAAAATAATTGGTTGTCAGACCCGACTATTGTGAGAACCAATATTATTGCCTAGATAACTGACTATTCGGTTGTACTAATCAAATAAAGTCAAAATAATTGGTTGTCAGAACCGCCTATTGCGAGAACCAATATTATTGTCTAGATTTGGTCATTAGTACAGATAATCAGTAAGGGTAACAAATAATTTCGTTCTAATAACCATCTTCTTATTGCTTACACCAAAACATAAATAATATGAAATTGTTTTTTTGTTCGAGATTAACCTTTCGTGCTACTTATTTTAAAATTATAGTCTGCAAAGCAATTGAATAATATAGGGTGATCCATCTTGAGGTATTTTTTGAGAACAAAAAAATATAAAAAATCTAAATCAGGTGTGGAATCGTTATTGGTAATTTGAAAGGACATTTTATGGCATTTATTTTTTGAATATAATTACCTTCTAATGTTGGCCGGAACTACGCCTCAGGGTCCAGTTTTAGATGACAAGTTGGAGCATTTCGGCCGGTATGGCTTTAATGACACGCGTAATGTTGGCATTGAAAACCTGAATCTTAGCTGGTTTGTCAGCATAGACTTTGGTCTTTACGCAACCCCAAAGAAAAATGTCTAAAGGTGTGATATCACTCGATCTAGGCGGCCAACTCACCTGCCCAAAACGTGAAATTAGCTGCTCTTCGAAATGGCCTCTCAATAGATCCATTGTTTGAGCTGTATGGCAAGTGCCACCGTCCTGTTGAAACCAAATGTCGTCAAGATTACGGGCTTCAATTGCAGGTACCTAAAAGTCCGATACCATGGCGCGATAGCGAACGCCATTCACGGTTACATTCCGGCCATTGTCATTTTTGACAAAAATATGGGCCGATGATTCCACCAGCCTATAAACCGCACCAAACCGAGGTTTTCTCTGGGTATAATGACACCTCTCGATCCTCTTCTTGTTGCTCTTCAGCCCATATGAGGCAATTTTGTTTATTGACTTTGCCTTTGAGTCAGAAATGGGCCTCGTCACTGAACAAAATTTTGGTCGAAAACAGCGGATCTTAAAGTTTCTCACCGAACGCTCATTTCCATAACACACTTGCCAACATTTGTAGGTAATTATTTTTTTAAAAAAATAAATGCCATAAATGTAAAGATTTCATACTTGATTTGAATTTTTATATTTTGTCTTTGTTCTGAAAAAATATCTCAGGATAGAGCACCCTTTATTTCTCTTAATGCTAAGCATAGTCGTACCGGTAAAAGTAGAACAACTGCTGCCATTGGATAATTTTATTTTGATCTTGATTTGACTACAGCAATATTTTATGTCAATGACTTTGCATAATTGACCTTTAAGTGTTACATAGGTTTGGAATATATCAAGGTTCCACGTTCTAAAAATTGCATTGCATGAACTAACATTCGTTTAAACTGATGGAAGACTTAAAGGACACCGAACTTAAATCATTTGGTTGGCAAAAAAACATTCGGTTGTGACAACGAATCTGTTCTCTGTGTGTTCTCGTATACCCAAAGTAAAATAATCAAAAACTGGTTGTTTCATGTGCCATTGCCGTGGAATGTCTGCCTTATCATGAAACCATTTTGTCCATGTTAATAATAGAATGCCATTACATGTAATTGGTTTGCCATTGACCAACTTGAGTGTCCTTTACATTCTTTCGCATTTCATGACTCTCATTGTTTCATGTTCGCAATCGTTAAACAACTGTTGGCAGTTATTTTTTAATACAATTCGTTACGTTTTTAATTTAATTTTAGTTGCCAGTATTGGTTTAACACAACGACAGACGATAACATCGCCGCCACCGCCACCATCACCGGGCAGAAGCATCACCACTAGTTGACAGGCAGCGCCAGAAACAGCATCCGCATCAACAAGGGCAAAGCAATCCATAATCCTTGAACAATATCCAACAAATCCAGTGGACATCCTTGTTTTGTATTCCGTACATCCATCGATCCATCCATCAGCAGCAGCGGCACACGACCGACCATCTGAACAACCGACCGGTAACAAGAAGAAATTATGGATGCACCAGATTTGCGTGCACTGGTGGACAGCTTAGCGGACGCATCACCCATAGATCTGGCCGATGCATTTGCCAATTTTTCAACGGACATGCTGCAACAGGCTCTGTTGACGGCCACAACGACCAGTACGGGACATGTCGGAGACGGTGACAAAATACATTTGGCGGATATTGAGGCTGCTGCCGCGTTGGCCATAGAGAACAGTGATACGTTCGTTAATCGAACACTGGAGCAGCAGTGCTTGCAACAGCATCAACAGGACGAGCGGGTAAGTGTACGAGGGGGAGGTGCCGAGTGATGCCATTGCATGTGATGTATTAAAAACGCACAAATACTGGAGCGCCAAAAGAGAAAAATGAACTGAGCATCGAGAGTGCTTGTGACAGGCCGGAAATGGGTTTGCTTAAGTGACAACTACAGTGGTTTGTTGCTGAGGCTTACTCTGATATATTGTCCCAAAAAGAAGTGTTGCAAATGTGACTCGAGATCCAGACAACTAAATTTTAATTCAAATTGAGAGTCTGATGTAAATGTATAGAGGCATTTTCAAACAAATTTCTTTGCGCATTCGATGGGGCAGGTTCAGCATATAAAATGGTTAAATGGGGGTTAATTTTTAAGGGCCGATTGATTTTTTCGCGCAAAGGAGCCATTGTTTCGTAAGGTGTGTGGCAAGTGGCACCTTCCGGTTGAAACCACATATCGTCCACATCCACATCTTCCAATTTGGGAAGTTCGTTATCACCTCACGAGAGCGAGCACCATTCACAGTAACTGCCTGGCCGGCCTCATTTTGGAAAAAATACGGCACGATAATGCCGCCAGCCCATAAAACGCACCAAACAGTCACTCTTTGTGGGTATATTATTTTTTCGACAATCACTCTTGGATTATCATTCGCCCATAAGCGGCAATTCTGCTTATTGACGAATCCACTGAGGTGAAAATGTGCCTCATCACTGAAGATGATTTTTGATGATTTGAACGCCCATTTTAGTCTGAACAACTTTAACGAGTTGCTCGCTGGTGTATCTTTTAATGGTTCAAATTGAGTTTGTATGAAATTGAGAAATAATAAATTAAATGCAGAAAAAAGCTTGACGTTTAGGTGTGGTTTACTTTCAACATCGGCCCTTAAAATTTCACCACCCTTTACTAAACTTGCCGCGCGATAGTTTCTACGTCCGTGATTTCGGCCTAAATAATGCTAAAAGAGTCCGGCAGCTTGAGGAATAGTTTAAAGTTGAAATTTTTTGTTTAGCTAGTTTGTTTTATTTTGGTCTGTTGCTTTTATACATTGAACAGGGATTAAACCGGCTCAAGACCTCTTGCTTCTATATTTAAATAGAAGACAAGTTTTTAACAAAATGGCAAAGTGACATTGATTTTCGTGGCTGCACACTACTTTTATCATGATTTAGGGTCCGTGACAACCCTCTTCAGAAAGCCTTGCTGCAATTGTTGAAAGTAAAACCGAACTCTATAAGGCCAGGCTCTCCCCAAACGAATGAGAACTACTGTTGTAAACCTTACTTTTCAAGTTTTCTTCACACAATTGCCCACGAAAATACAACTCACTCTTGCCACCTCTAAAGAGACTCCACATCGCGAGCCAGCAATAAAGAAATCACGTGTGTGTGTTGTAAAAAGAGTTTAGTTGACTATGTCAACTTGTGTGCCGTGCCGTGCATGTACTTATGTTTAGCTCGTTTGTTTTATTGATGATGGCTCTCGATGTGGAGTCTCTTTAGAGGTGGCAAGAGTGAGTTGTATTTTCGTAGGCAATTGTGTGAAGAAAACGTGAAAAGTAAGGTTTACAACAGTAGTTCACATTCGTTTGGGGAGAGCCTGGCCTTATAGAGTTCGGCTTTACTTTCAACAATTGCAGCAAGGCTTTCTGAAGAGGGTTGTCACGGACCCGAAATCATGATAAAAGTAGTGTGC
This sequence comes from Hydrotaea diabolus, assembly GCA_963513945.1. Lineage (NCBI taxonomy): Eukaryota > Metazoa > Arthropoda > Insecta > Diptera > Muscidae > Hydrotaea > Hydrotaea diabolus. The sequence continues at coordinate 78,988,223 of OY740720.1, forward strand.
AGCCACGAAAATCAATGTAACTTTGCCATTTTGTTAAAAACTTGTCTTTTATTTAAATATAGAAGCAAGAGGTCTTGAGCCGATTTAATCAATGTTCAATGTTGAAATTATTTTTATTGCCTAACGTAGGGTTCGATTTTTTTTACTTTTTTTGTTATATCTTCTGCATTTACAGCCGAATTTTATAGTGTGATGTATCAATGTTTATGTATTGAAAAGGCCAACTTTTCTGCGCCAAAAGTTATTTACCTCAAGTATCCTCTTCAGGTCCTTTTCCATAAACTCTCAATTTTTACAACAAAATTAAGGTAAAAATTAAAAAATGGAAATTTTAATTAACTCTATTTCGGTTTTTGTTTAGCAAAAAAAATATTTTTTTCGAAACTACCTTGCTTTAATTTGGTCTAGTATTCAAGCTTTGGCCCGGCCAAACTTTACGAATTGTCAACCTGTTACTTAGTTCAGAAATGTTTAATGTAGAACCCTTTATATCTCAAAGCTACGTCTGTTTCCAAATCCACATACATATCCATAAATATGGCATGAATTTATCGCAGCAAGAATGATCATTTGTATGGGATGAATTTCTCACAGCTTCCTATGCAGTGATTCATGAACTCTTTTGGGCAAATCAGGGCGGACAAACAAACCAGTGTCTCCGCCATAATGGCCGCTGTGTGCAGTTGTTTGTCTGTATGTATTAATAGTCATACATATTTTATTGTGTCATTATTTTAACATTGAACAGGAGTTATTTCAGCTCATCGCCGTCGTTGGAACGCAATGAAGGCATATCCTTTGCCAGTGGCCCGTAGACAGACACGGACACGAACACGAACACCGACACATTAACACAGACACAAGCATGTAATCAGGTTGTTGCTATCCTTTGTTCTTTGGCCGTCTTCTTGCAGTCAGACATCGGTAGACATATTCACGCATATTCAAGCAAAAAATATCCTCTTAGGAGTGGTTGATCTCCTGCATATGCACACACAAACACACACGCACACACACACACATGTGCCCACACTGAAAAAGGACATACGCGCATACATGCGAATAATAAAGTGGATTTTTTCTTTATGACACAACTTTAATGTATTTTTTAACGCTTACTTTTAAGAATTTTCATAAAAATTTCGCAACAACATATTTTAAGAGGCGATTTCCCTTTATCCCCATCACGCCTCGCTGACCCAGTTCTTTTCTCTTTGAGCTTAAAAGTCTGGAAAAATGCTTCAAATGATTTGCTTTTTCTTCGCGCTGTTTTCTTTTTGCTTGACATTTTTTACGAGTTCGCTGATAACAAAGTGCCAGTCGCTAACAAGGAAGATATGGAGTTTATGTCTTTGATTTGCTGGCTCGTTTTGTATTCAAAAATGTTTTAAAATGTGTTTCAGTAAAATAAACTTATGGAATATACATCAACATCAATATTATTCAGGGTTATTATCATCGTCCTCATCATAGCCGTCAACGGCGTCATCATTTCCATCAGCAGAATAGATGTTGCCATTAGGGGAACCGTCTACAGTTCACCTTTTTACGATGTACCGGATGAGACTGGAGCGCAAAATAGGTACGACGTTGGTTTATGCTGCGCCAGTGTTCCCGAGGAACTTTTATTTTGTTAATGTCTCGAGTCTCGTGTGAATTTGAGATGATGTGCTCCGGAGACATTAACCGGTGTAGCTTGGATTTTTTATCAGTATCTCTTCATTTAATTTAACAAGATATTGTGCTCTTAACTGCAAAAAAGCAATGCATAGGCCCACTTTGATATTAACTTCCCCCGCTCCTCCTTACGCCAAAAGAATTTTAGTATACGCGTAGGCAGTGCCGCTTTCATGTGGTTTAGTAGCTCGGGAGTTAACACTTAGTCTAGGCTAGATTTAATGGAAAGATGAATTTGCTCTAAACAGCATACGTGGACCAGTTGTCTAATGTTATCCATCACCGGATTTGCACGGAGGGATCAAAATAACAATAAACCGGGCCCATGATTAACAAAGCCAAAGGAGCCCACGAAATACGGCGGAGACATATCAGCATGTTTCGGCTATCTGGAAGAACGTATGCCCGATGCTTAGAAGCTCAGCGTACTATGCCCAATTCACAAAAAGGGAGACAGTATCGTGTGCGCCAAATACAGTCTTCTTTCCGTCGCACAGTGGTCCAGAATCGATTTCCATCGGCCAAAATTCCATAACTTTTGATCTAGTAAATATTATTGAGTTCGGTAGAAAGGATAATTGTAGACAAGAAGTCAAGGATTATTTTGAGCTACTAATATTTAAATTGTGCGATAGTTCTTAAAATGTATGATATACAGTTTGACAAAAAATAAAAATTTAATCTCACTTTTTAAAATTTTCAAAACCTGAAAAAGGTAAAAATGGCCAAAAAGGGGAAACAATTGTTTCCGCATTTTATGAACAATTACTTGCAAATATGTAAAAGAACAACTTAAAACGAAAAAATACTATTCTTTAAAATTGGAAAATACAAAAAGTTGTCAACTTTAAAATAATTTCAAAAATATACCCAATAGCCCAATTTAAAATGTTAATAGCTAAAAATAATACCTTGAGCCCTTGGCTACAATTGCCCTTTTAACGGAACTCACAAATATACAATAGATTAAAAGTTATGGAATTTTGGCCGATGTAAATCGATCCTGGACCACTGTGCGTATAAAATCAAGGGTGGTCCAACTAAAACCTACGATGTTAATTGTTAATAAAACAAAAAGTTTTCGGAGAATAGAAGGCTCTACGAAAATTTTGTGTGAAACAAAAAATCGGCCAAATGCTCGTAATGGCTTCTTTGGCATACTGTTTCCGATGGCCCATACCTTCAATGACTCTGACCGATAATGAAGTTTCACTGCGGTTAATATGCCGAATTTTCTCAACGTTTAACTCTTGAACTGTTTTCGGCTTATTGACGTACACTCTTCTTTTAAATATCCCCAAAAAAATGAAGTCCAACGGTGTCAAATAACATGATCTTGGCGGCCAATTAATATCGCCACGACGTGGGATAACTTTGAATAGCAAAATACCCATTGTTTCATTAGCTGTGTAGGAAGTGGCACCAGCCTGCTGAAACCACATATCGTCTAGGTCTACTTAGTAGGGACATAAATACACACGTTTTATGCTGTAAAATAAACAGTATTGAATGTTTTTGGACCAAATATTTTTTAATATATTTATTGATGTATATTGTTTCCAAAAATAATCAATTTATTCGAAATGTCCGCCTTTTGCCTTTACACACGCCTTAAGTCGCACTGGCCAATCGTCCATAGCTGCACGAACCTCGTCCATTGGAAAATTGGCCACAGCTCGAACCAAAGCAGTATTAAGAGATCCAATGTTGGGGTATCTTTTGTGACAAACCTTGTCCTGCAAAAACCGTCCTCAGTTTGTAATCCAATAGGTTCAAATCTGGACTGCCTGATGGCCATTCTTCAGAGGAAATGAACGCTGGCAAATTGTTTCGAAGCCAGGCCTGGGACGTTTTAGCCTTAGGCTGATGGCAGAGTGCGCGCTCAAAGCCGAGCGGAGTCGAGCCGAGCTGAAAGTTGATTAAAATTCTTAAAACTGTGTACATACAAATTAGTAGAAATCAGCGTCGGGATGGCAGAGTGCGCGTCGATCCGAGCAGAGCTGAAAGCTGATTGAGTGTAACAAAACTGTTTTGAAGCGTTTTTTCGTGCTGATTGGTGCTGATATTTGATTGTATGTGTAAAGATATGAGTTGTTTGTAATTTGTAAACGGTTCTTGACGTTTTGATACTGTTGAAATAATTCTCTCTGTTTTGTTTGACAAATATTTTGAATATTGAACAAAATTATTTAAATTTGATCAATCATATTTATAATAATCTGATTATTCATAGTTCAGATAAATCAGAAATTTCTATTATTAGATTAATTAATTAATGACATTGTTGATTAACCAAAATTTTGACTAACAAATATGAACTACAAAATAACATTTATAAATAAAAAAATATAAAAAACACAAAACGCACAGCAAAATCAGTGCAGAGCCAGCGCCGATTTCAGCGTTCACTCTGCCATCCCCAAATTTTATATAAGCATAAAATAAGTTCAGACTTATGGGCCGGCGCAGAATCCTGCTGGAAAGTCCATGGCTGGTTTTGGAACAGGGAATTGTTAAGAGGCTTCACAACAGCTTCCAAAACGGTTTCTTGGTAAACTTTGGCCGATGTTTTGACCCCTTGTTCGCAGAAATGCAGGTAAGTGACCCCATCGTAAGAGACACCCCACCAAACCATGACTGAAACTGAGTGATGACCCTTTTCCACACTTAGGATCAGTTCAGATGCTTTTTTAGATGAACGCGCATACACTCTATCATTTTGCTTGTTAAATTTTTCCTGAACGGTAAAAATTTTTTCATCGGTAAACAAAATTTTTCTGTGCAAGTTATCAGCGTGTCTGACCAAAAGACGTTTGCATTTTTCAATCCTATATTTTTTATAGCTGCAGTCAATAAACGTCCGGTACGTCTTTTGAAAGGCCCAAGTCCCAAGTCTTCTTTAATGATTCGACTAATGGACATTTGAGTAATATTCATCGCACGGGCCATGATTTTCTGTTTTCGGAGCGGATTTCTGTGAATTCTTGATTTAACGGCTTTGATGACATTCGGTGTTCGAACAGAGCGTGGGCGGCCCGACCGGTGGCGGTCTTTTACATCTCCAGTCTCCTCAAACAGTTTTATGCATTGGTAGACGAACATGCGGCTAATCCCAAGTGACCGGAGCGTTTTGAAAATATCGCTTTTTTTCATTTCACACTTGAAAAGCGCTATTACAGCGATACGATTCTCATTATCTGACTACTCCATGGTGAAAGTTGAAACAATTTTAAAATCCCGTTACAGACTAATGATATTGAGGTTAGCTTTCAAAACCCATATGATATTAACGGGGTATGATCAGTTCTACTATTGAAATGGGTGTGTTCAATGTTGAAACAGTATTTATGTCCCTACTAAGTATATCCTCAATTTCTGGCGACAAAAAGTCCGTTATCATCTTGCAATAGCGAGCACAATTCACGGTAACTGCTTGGCCGACCTCATTTTTGAAGAAGTACGGCCCGACTACGCGGCCAGCCCATAAGCCGCACCAAACAGTCACTCTTTGTGGTTGCAGCGGCTTTTCAAAAATCACTTGTGGACTCTAATTTGTCCAAATTCGGCAATTCACTGAGGTGAAAGTGTGTTTCATTTGGCTGATCCAAAAAATCACTAAGTGCACGAAAAGCACTTTAAATTGAACATCCAGTTTCATAAAAGGCTTCAACAATCCTAACGCTTTGCTCAATTGTGAACCTCTTCATCGTTGAGTTTGCCAAATACTGAAACAAAAAACTGTCAAATAAAGTTGGGCAAAAAACTTGCGTTAAGCTGTGACTTACAATTAACATCGTGCATTATGGTTGGACCACCCTTTACTATCGACTATACTGTGTGAAATATTAACCCGCCGACCTTACCGAAACGTATCGGAGTAGCTTCAGGCCAAAATAGTGACAACCGAAAAAATATTTACACTTCATGATATTCTAGTAAGAACCCAGGTACAGCAAATCGATACATGTTACCTCTTCATCGACACTTCGATAAAAGATAAATTATTTGAAACTACGAGTATGCCTGTTTGAGGGATGCCATTAAAACTTGTGCGCTTTTGTACATTAACACTGAGTGACACTAAATATCTGGTTAAAATTGGCAGTGACCTCATTGAGCCATTTACTACGACAAGAGGGCTCGATCAAGGTGACAGCTTATCGGGTAACTTCTTCAACATCTTAATGGTAAAACTACTGGAAATTGAAAAGGATAATAAAAAGGACACAATTCACACCAAAGGGCCAAGTTCTTTTGCCGTATGCAGACCACAGAGATATTGGTTGTGTTTTATTGACAACTCGCTTAGGAGATTGCGAACGCAATAACTTCGCACCATTGTACAAGAATAGAGAAATGATTTTGTTTACAGTCAGCTATACGAGGGTTGCTATTTATATTTTGGGTCCGACAATAAAAACACAATAATTTATCATTGGAAATGGTTTTATTATTTTTCAAAATATTCTCCTTTAAGATCAATACACTTTTGCATGCGCACAAACCAACTTTCGAGGCACTTTTTCCACTCCGATTGAGAAACCTACAAAAGTTAATTTTGAACGCTTCAACAGCTGCTACGGGCGATGGAAAACGTTGACCAAGTCATTTTTACTTGATGCTAGGGAAAAAGAAGAAGTCATTGGGTGCCAAATCAGGGCTGTACAAATTGTGGTGTACCACTTAGAATTGACCGTCCTACGTTGCCCAAGCGGAACAGTCGCCACATGACCAGTTTTGCCGAAGAAACAGGCGACCATTTGCTTCGAAGTGCTCCTTCCACAAACAAATTTCGTTGGATTTGCCTCGTCATCAAAGACTCACACGGTCGATTGCTGTTTTGTTTCGGGCTCATACGCAAAGATTCATGATTCGTCACCTGTGACGATCTTATAAACGTCTTTTGAAGCACCGCCATCGTATTTTTTCAAAATGTCTTTGCACAAATCGACACGAGCCTCTTTTGAGCTATTGTCAAATTGTGGGGGATCCAACGAGAACAAACCTCTTTTAAGGCCAGGGGTTCATGCAATATCGGATGTATGCTGGTGAAAGAAATGCCCAAGGATGCCTCTATCTCATGACGATCTTGCAATATTAGTTCACGCACGGTTCAATGTGCTCTGGCACAACGGCCATTTTTGGGCGACCTTCACCGCCTTCGTCTTTGAGCGAGCGTTGGCCACGATTGAATTCATTAAAACAGCTTTTCACACTGCTATAGGATGGTGTTTCATCGCCATACAAAGATTTAAGTTCAGCGATGCACTCTTGTCGTGATAATCCTCGTCGAAAGTGGTGATCGCACGAAAATGTTCACATGTTAATTCCATTTTTTGCCAAATTGAACACTGTGAACAACACCATGATACGTCAAAACGTTCTTAGTACGTTTATGCTAAAAAATGTCCAACTTTTCAATGGCGCCAGACAACACTTAGTGTTGCCTAGGCCAGAAATATATGTGACGCGCAAAATAGAAAGGGACCTAAGGTTAAAAACCAGTTTTGTTCAGTAGAGCCATTTTAAAGATTAGGTCCCTTTCTATTTGCGCTTAGAATCGTTGACTTCACTTACATAAAACGCGCATATCTCTGGAAGGGAACGCTTTTGGGGCATGGTAGCGGTCTCATTCGATGCTCGGATGTTGTCCAAATCAAAAAAGAAAAAAAAAATGAAAATTGATTTTTTTACCCTTTGGTCCCTTTCTCTATGCGCTGTCACATATATAGCAACCCTCGTATGCAACAGCATTTTTAAGTGAGAATTTGAACTGGAAATAATTCCACGTATGTCAAAAAGAAAAAGAAAATATTCCAAAAGCAGGAAACTGCCGGATGTACAAACCTTAGCAATGCACTTATCATCAAAACTTTAAATTAAAATTTAATATAACAGTAAATTTCAGTAATTTTTTCGAAACATGTAAATTGCCACAGATTGTACACGTTAAGGCCAAACGACTGTTGCCTCAACACCCTACCAGTCGATAACGACGTCGTTCATTGTGCATTTAAATGTTGTGTGAACTACGAGCCCAACCCACCTACGGCAGCAGCAGTTTGCACAGAGTCTGTATGAGAACAAAGACAAAATAAAATTCTCATAATTTTTCATTACCCTTTCTTTTTGTTTTGCAGCAATTAACTTTTGGTTTAAAACTTTGTTACATTAAATTACCTTTCCTTCCTCCCAGTCGTTCATCTCAGCGAGCTGGCTGACTGGCAGACAGTCAGTCAGCAAGCCATCCATTCAAATATTCACTCAGCATCATCATCATCAGCGGCAGCAGTCACAACACCCTGACAACGCCATAACTCTTCCAAACAGGTCTCGTAGGTCTATTGTCACCAGCTTCTTAAACGCCCCCTATCCCAAGCAACGCCATCATCCGTCGGGTTGTTTTAAGTGGTTAAAAGAAATATTAACTTTATGTTCATGTCTGTATTTGGTTTCCGCCCCCCTACCCTACCCCGTTCAGTATTTGTTTTGTACATTGCATTCGTGGCGTTGTTCATTTGTTGCCCTTTTCTTATTGTCCTTTTCGTTTCTTTTCTTTTCGTTTCTGCAGAAAAACAGTTTGTTGGCCGACACTATGAATTTTGTATCCTGCCCCGTTTCTTTTGATTCGGTTCTTTGTTGGCCACGCACACCGCCGGGCTCCTGGGCCATACTGCCATGCTTCGAGGAATTCAAAGGAGTCCATTATGACAGCACACGTAAGTCGCCATAGCAATTAAGAAAGAGCAGGGGAACTGTTTTAAATGTCTCCGTTTTATTTATTTTCTTTTTTATATTTTATGCAATTAATTGTAATTTTCACCTAATTTAATATGAATTGAGCATTTTATACTTTTATTATGGTCGCTGTGTTTTTTTAAATTAAAGGCGGCAAAAAAGCTCAATGAAAGTGAAATCGTTCATAAAATCCCATAGGATTTTTAAAATCGCACAATTGTTAAATAGAGAATCTGGAATCTTATCAATTATCTAAATTATACACGCAGAGAAAAAAACATGGTTACTATATGGTCACGGCAATAATAATATGTTCTCCGCAATAAAAGTATGTTCGTCGCAACCAAAGTATTGCTTAGTGAATTTAATTTTGACAATAGTATGATTGCCACAATATTAATATTGTTGAAATGTAACAATAGTATTTTTGGCAAATTTAATAATGCAAATATGGTTGTAGCAACAATATTAATATGTTGGGTGCGACAAAAGTATTGTTTTTTGGATTTTATGTTAACAATAATATGATTACAGCAATCATACTGTATGGTAGTAATTTTTCCCATTTAAAAATTCTTTTTAGATCGATTATCTGAAATATTTTTTTTATAAAAACGCTTACGTTTTTTAAACTGATTTTTTCTACTGTTAAATAAATCACTTCTATTATTTTGAATTCAATGTATTTTTAAATAATTTTCATAATTCCAATCTATTGTTTACAACTTCACCCAATTTTAATAAATAATATTGGGGATCATAGTATATTTGTGTGTGATCATACTATGGTTGTAGGGATCATAACATTGTTACGTGTGAATCATACTAAGGTTGTGAGGATCATACTATGGTTTATGTGAAACATACTATGGTTGTGAGGATCATAATATGGTTGTGGAAACATAGTATGGTTGGGTGTGAATCATACTATGGTTGTGGGGATCATGGTATGGTTAAGTGTGAATCATACTATTGTTGTGAGGATTAAAGTATGGTTGTGAGGATCATAGTATGGTTGTATTTCAATCATACTATAATTGTAAGAATCATAATATTGTTGTACCACAGCCATACACCCAACAATAGTATCATCCTCTTCGAATATTGTCACCACAACCACACTTTTTTCTGCGTGTAGCCGGGTTTCAAAATATTTAATATGTATGTATTTATTTCCATTAAAGTTTGGTTACAAATAGTTTCAAGACACTTAGTGAATACTTACTCCTAGTATACATTGTATTTTTCTAGAATTGATCACATTTGTTTTAAAGTAATTTTCTATTGAGAAAAATTTTTGACGTTTGTCACAATTACATTAGGTTCCCGTAATCAAAATATTAAAGAAATCACTATTCTTAATACTCTGAATTTATTTTAATTTAAGTTAATTAAAATAGGAAATAAAGTTTTCTTGTTTCTAATTTTAATTACTAAAATAAATTTTATTTTTTATTCAATAATTTTTAGTAAAAGTATAAAATAATAACAAATATAATTAAAATTGATTTTTATTGTAAATTTAATAAAATATTTAAGATTTCTTTCGATTAACTGGCAGAACGAAACCCGGTTTTTTTGAAAAAATGCCGATTTGTAGAAACTCTAACGCCTGTTTTTGGTTCGAAAAACTTACTTGTGCTAAATTTCACCCTGATTGGTATAATGTATTGCTTCTAGAGCTGATGTAGGGTATTATTTCCACAGTCAATTATCGTGGTCAGAATATTTAATAAATACCTAAAAAAAGTTTTTCTCATTACTTCAACAATTATGGCGGTCTCAAAAATCTAAATGCTGTTTTCGATTTGTAAGACTTGTGAGAAAATTTGGTAATAATTTAAAAAAAAGACTAGAAACATTATAAAAAATTACAATATTTTAAAAACATATAAAGTTTTTAAAAAGAATATTTTTTAAATAACTTTAACTTCATAATTTAGAACGTAGTTTTCTCTTTTATATGATTTTAATTTCGGTCAATCAGTTCAAGATTTTTTAGTAAACCCCAAAAATAATTGTTTTGGCCACTTTACATTTTTCAACATATCCGCACCCTAACCCTTCCAAAAAAAAAACACAAAAAATTACAAAATTATGACTTGAACAGTTTTATTGTGGTTCAGGCATGCAAAAGTTAATACATTTGTACCTTTTTGATACATTTTCGCCATCGAAAGTTCCGTCATACAAACACACAGAACCGAGTTGAGGTTCTGCCGCTTTAGAAGTCAACGATTCTCTCAGATTGTGGTCAAATTAACCATTGAACGTTATGAGAGACTTAAAGCCAATTCTACCGAAACTTTGCCATATTGGTCTATCTTTTATTTAAGCTCCCATACGAATGTCCTTTACATTTGAAGACCTGTCGCTATACAGAAAACATTTTAAATTTGATCAAACTCAAATGAAACACAGACCGTTAAATGCGACCTTTAACTATTTCTGGTAAAATTGCCCCATTTTGGTATTTTTATATAGCCTCCCGCTCTAAAAGTATAACGTCCGACCTTGGTTAAACTCAAGTCAGAGGCGCGAATTTTCGGAATGACAGAGCGCTGTTTGGTATCTCGTAGTCGTCCCTGTCCAACTTTATTTTTTTGTATTAAAATTGATTTGTGCTCGAAAAAGTGCATTTATTAAAGAGCGAAGAGTGCAAAATTTAATAAACTATTTAACATACTTGTGTATTTTGCCCAAAACAACCCTGATCATTTTGCCCAGAACTTCAACAAATATGGCGGACACGAAATCTCAATACTGTGTTGAATTTGTTAGACTTATGCGGGAATTTTGAGAAATTTGTAAAAATTAAAGGCTTTAAATATTAAAAAAACTGAAATATTTGAAAAACAATATAAAACACAATTTGACTACATAATATAGATCGAGGTGTTCTCTTTCATATAACCTACATTTCTTACAAATCATTCCAAAACAGAAAGATTTTAAGTAAAGTCAAAAAGGCATTTTTTCGGAAATTTAAAATTCTTTAACGCCCCCCAAAAAACCAACACAAACAAGTAAAAACCTTACCGAAGCTAATTTTCCCTCCACCCATAAAATACACGGGTACGTTTTTTGGGCCTTTCGGCCAATCCCAAATACTCTGTGCTTGGATTTTTAGCTAAAATTTGCTTTAATTTAGTCTCCATATGTCCGTATTTAATATAAAGTTCATCGCCTGCTGTAGATTTTTGAGCCAAAAAGTTTAGCAAATATGCCATTTTTGAGGCGTCCCATTAACAGTACCCATTTTAACCTTCGTCCGTTCACAACAACTTGGTAAGGAATTACTTAAAAAAGTGTTCCATTTTAAACCGAGGTAACTTTATTCCCTTAAATGTTACCTTTTTTCTTTCCCGTGCAGCCGATTTCTAGCGTTATCAATCCAAACAGCTAATGAGCCTACGTTGATTCTTTAAACGCTATCGTGCTTTGAACATACTCGTGGACCTACGGACGGACATGGCTAAATCGTCTCAGAATTATGGCGATCAAGAATATATGCACTGAATAGGGTATCCGATCAATATTTCTTGGTGCCATAAATTTAATGTACCATTCGCCCTTCTGTAGAGGGTTTTAAAACTATCGATGTTGACGCCCGAAACAAAGTATCGGTACTGTCGATAGTGCTATCGCACTTAATTTGGGCATCGTAACATTACGTTTGGTTCATCCCACTGCGCCAGTTCTGCCAAAAGCGGTCACTGGTCACATTATACCACAACCACTACTTTCATACCAAGAAAGTTGAGTAAGAACCTCCCTTTTAGAGTTTGAGAATAGGTTAAGGTCGTTTTGACGATAGCTAGTTTGACAGCTCAAGTGCTAGTGAAATAGCCTCGCCCTGGGGAACTACTTGTTTAACTCCACATAAGTACGCTGTGTACGACATCGACTATACCAGTTCTTATTTTTCTACACACAGAGAATAGATTCGTTGACACAACCGTTTTTTTGCCAACCAAATGACTGAGGTTGCATGTACCTCAAGTATTTCATCAATACAAACGAATGTTAGTTGCTGCGCTGTAATATCAGTTATTGGTACTAAAATGCCGGTCAAATATACGAAGTATTCAAAACTCCAGAGAATAATTTTTAAATAGAATTTAATGCACAAATTTACTATCAGAATCAAAAAACTGCTTAAACACTTTAAGGACCCTAAAAAATAGATGAAAATGATGATGGAAGCTTTTTACTGAAAAGCATTGGGCAAATTGATTGGCCTAATCGAATTTTATTATTTAAATAATGCCTATTCAAACCAAAAAAAACATTAAACAACACCTTTTTGGTTATGATAATTTTAGTTATCACAACTAATAATTGGTTGCAACAGCAACGATCTCCAGTAACTGTAACGATGTGACCATTTTTTTCAAAGAAGTAGGGCCCGACAATGCAGCGTGTTGGAACTGCACACCACACTGTGACATGAAGTGGATGCATTTCCATCTCATGGAGTATCTGTGGGTTGGAATAACTCCATATTCGACAATTTTGTTTGTTTATGTTGCCGTTTACATCGAAATGGGCCTCGTCAGACATGAAAAGACAGTTCAACGTGTTCCCTCCTCTTCCACCATTTAAATCATCTTCTAGTAAAATTCCAAGCGAATCGGGAAGTCTCATCGTTCAGTTTGTTGGCCTTTATATGGGAATAAGTCCAAATCTTTGTGCATATTTGACTGCAATGACAGTCTGCTTATACTCATTTGAGCAGATAAGCTTCTGGTGGAAACTCTTGGATTGTTTTGTATGGCAGTAGGATTGTTTCATCCGTCCGGGCTGAAGGGTTTCGGTGGTAAGCTCTTCCGTTGACTGTTCCATGCTTGGCAAAATTGTTAACAGGTCTCATTATGGTCCATCTGCTCGGAGGATTGTCGCTAAACTTGCGCCTAAACTCCCTTTGAAACAAAACTACGGACTCCAGTGCGTGAGTGGCGGACAATTCAAATTTTTGTTTCAGTGTCCCACTTATCCATTTTTCTTAAATCTAAAAATAAATCTGCAAAATAGAAAAAAATAACCAGTTTCATTAAATAGAAAACAAGTTATTACATTTGTTGGTAGCGGCTTTCATCAGCCACCCTGTATTTAGCATCTTGTGGCATGTTGAAACGAATATTCATTACGATTTTAAACATTTGGTGACTGCAACCGAAATTCTTCTTTTGCAACGGATTTATTGTAGTTGCAACCGACTTCCAACTCATTTTTCTCTGTGCATATAAGAAAGAATCACTTCCATCTTGACCCCTTGGCAATCACGTAGCCAATCTGGCTCATATTTAAATTTTGGTAAAATTTGCAGATTTTTGAGACTGAAATTTCAAAGTTTCTGGCAAAAAGTAAAATTTAGATAAACCAATATAATTTTTGAAAACAACTTTTTTAAAATTAGCTTTCTATACATTTAGGCAGTACAAGAAAATGTAGACCTTCAAAAGATGACAAAAGTGCAATTTTTTCATCGCATTTTAAATTTGTCGTTTGAAGTCTGACGTCAGCAACTTGAAATATAAAAAGTTTATGTGGAATGGAGATTTTGTAATGCCCATATTAAATATCGCTCCATTAAGCTGAGTTTTCAATGCAAAAGTTTGTCATTTACTCTGAAGACGACGGGAGCATTATTTTCGTTTTCTCTTGTCCAAGCTTGTCCAAGTATACGAGTATTGTAATCATGTAATGCAAATGCAAATTTACTTTATTCGCATTTACATTTAAAAACCCATATTTATTTGTCATCATAAATATGGGAATTTTCATATAATCGGTAGAGACGTTAACTGCTTTAAGAGCGTTTTCCATTATCAGATGTAGAAACAAGTATTTGTTTTTTCATATAAAAACGTATTTAGAAAAGAATTACACAGAGGTCGCGCAATTTGTTACTCTTTAATAAATTTCAATTTCGCGTGAGGGTGTGAGCGCCATTTCACACTTTCGTTTTTAAAAGGTAAACATGGAGGCAAAGGCAAATATTTAACCACTAAACATCCGGCAACAAATACCAGCAGAGGCGTTAGAGCAACGACTTAGCCTAGTGCACTGTGGATCCGAGTTGACATATTGTGGCGACATTATGGGTTTCAGTAGATACAAAAACGTAAGGCAATTTCCAAAGACAAGTAAGGAAAGAGGACCAAATTAATTTGGGTCACAGTGTCAATCTTTTGAAGTTGTAAAGTAATCCTGGAAAGGATAACCAGATACGAGGTTTGCTATTTATATTTCGGATCTTGGCAATACTAGTGATCCAAGATGCAAAATTTGAACTTCCAATGAAAACTTTGACATTTTTTAGCATAACTTAATTAGAATGTTTTGTCATTTGAGGGCGAATTGTTTTGTTTGGAGTTTGATTGAATTCATCTCAGACAGAAAATGAAACTATCCCGTGAACATTTTCGGTCGATGTTTTTTTACTCTAGACAAGAGTGTTTAAATCAACTTGTTTCGGCTTTTGGTGATGAAGCACCATCAAAAACCACTGTTAATCGCTGGTACCAAGAGTTCAGTTTCGGACGCCGTTCGCTCCAGGATGAATTTCGTGAAGGACGTCATACTTCGGTCACGTGTCCAGAAACCATCAATGCTGTGCTTAAACCGATTAAGCAGGACCGACATGTGACATACCGTGAGATTGAGGCATCCTTGGGCATAAATAAGATATTGCATGTTCTTTTGGCCGTAAAAAAAATTTGTTCTCGTTAGATCCCACATAATGTGACGAATGCTCAAAAAAGCTCGTATGGATTGGTGCAAAGAGAAGTTGCTTCAAAGGTGGTGTATAACATTGTCACTGGTGACGAATCATGGGCCTATGCATATGAATCCGAAATAAAACAGTTATCTACCTTATGGGTCTTTGAAGACGAGCCAAATCCAACAAAAGTTCTTCGGGGAAGAAGTACATCGAAGCAAATGACTGCGTTTTTTCGGTATAACCGGCCATGTAGCCACACCGGCCATGTGCCTTTAGTGGAACTTAGGACGGTCAATTTTGAGTGGTATACAACCATTTGATTGCCAACAGTGTTCGAAGAAATGATGAAAGATAATAAGAGAAGGCGCATCATTTTGCATCACTGCAATGCGAGCTCTTACACATCAGCTAAAACGATGAGCTATTTGACCACTCAAGATGACGAATTGATGGGCCATCCACCGTACAGCCCTGATCTTGCGCTCAATGACTTCTTCTTATTCCCTAGCATCAAGAAATGTTGTACTTATACACTCACTGCGTGCTGGACGTGGTCTATTCGGTCGAATTTTATCCAATAATGAATGCTGGGTCTTAAGATGGCTGATGGTGTTGCGAATTGTATGCTCAGTAGGCCGATTATGTTGACCATAAGTTGAACGAAGTGCACGAAACACATTCCTTATAGAACGTGAATTTTCGTAATAAAGTTGAACGATTTGTAAATGTTATTCAGGCGTAGGTTTATCCATGATGATTTGCCAAACAATACTAAACAAAACTAACATGACAGCATGACAAGACTCACACGTGGTCTGTCAAAAAAAGGCTATTGAAAAAAGTATCTCTACTTGGATCACCCATTATATATACGAAAATTGCTTGATTTTGCACATGCAAAGTATTAAGTCGAAAAGTGAGGACCCAGGCGACTTACAGAAACGATTTCTACCAAATTCCTACCAAAGAATCGATTCGGATTTGTGCCTACATTCGTATAAGGCTTTGCTGACGGAAAATTTCTGCTATTGGAGCACAATCCACACACACAGAGAACAGATTCGTTGACACAACCGATTTTTTTACTAAGCTAAAGATTGAGGTTGCATGTAACTCGAGCATTTCATCGGTACAACCGAATGTTAGTTGGTGCTTTGTACTTTTTAGTTTTTGGAACTGTAGTATCCAAAATGCTACGCTTGTTCAACATAAAACATTTAATTTTAGTCAGAAACAAAAAACTGTTTGCTTACATAATTAAAGTACTTGCAGTACCCAATAGGAGCCATGACGAAAAGCGGAAAAGATGATGGATGATTTTTACTGGAGAACAAAACTTGGTTAATCGGTTGCCTAAAAGTCATTAATAATCGAATTATTTAATAAAAATACATACAACCTTATTTTGGTAATGATATTTTATGGTCATAGTTTGACAACATCGATTTATCTGAGCTATGGTTTCCTCTATGTGCCAAACGAAAGAAGCAATGCTCAAGGCAGCGAAGGAAGAATTAGGCAAGTGGGTCATCCTACTATCGCTAGGCCACCGCAATAATGTGTCTATTTACCCCTTGATAATTTTTTAATTTTAATTTTTATAATTTTTTCGGGGGCTTCGTCCAGCCCTAGGTCTCCACTGACAAGTAGACCACTTTGAATAACTTGGAGGCAATCATTCGAGACGCTGTTGCCGTAGAAACTCCGAATTGAAGGATTTATCAAAATTATGGCCAACCGCTTGGTGCGCAGCCGCACTCAGAGAACAGATTTGTCGTCACAACCGAATTTTGTTTCCAGCCGAATGGTGGTGGTTCCATGTATAACAGATGCATTCCGCTACAACCGTATTTTTCTTAAGTACACCGACATTTTCAGTTAAGGGAACTGACAATGAACTAAAGAGTGGAGGTATCGGTAACCCTAACTAAGTAAGAC
Organism: Hydrotaea diabolus; assembly: GCA_963513945.1. Taxonomy (NCBI): domain Eukaryota; kingdom Metazoa; phylum Arthropoda; class Insecta; order Diptera; family Muscidae; genus Hydrotaea; species Hydrotaea diabolus. The sequence continues at coordinate 79,005,303 of OY740720.1, forward strand.
GATTATTGAAACTGCATTTGTTATTGTATTAGTTGTTGGTATACGCTGTTAGTTAAAACTGATTTTTGAATTTGATTGTCACTGCCACGAACATTTGTCTATAATTGCTTATATAGGGTGATCCATCTAGAGGTATTTTCTCAGAACCAAAAAAAAAAATAAACTACAAATCAGGTGTGGAATCTTTATTGGTAATTTGAAAGAACATTTTATGTCATTTATTTTTTGAGTATAATTTCCTTCAACTTCGCCTCAGGGTTTCCATTCTGAGGGTCCAATTTTGGATGACTCTTTTGAGTATTTGGACCGGTATGGCTTTAATGACACGTGTAATGTTGGCTTTCAAAACCTGAATCGTAGCTGGTTTGTCAGCATAGACTTTGGACTTTACGTAACCGCAAAGAAAAATGACTAAAGGTGTGATATCACTCAATCTAACTTACCTGTCCAAAACGTGAAATTAGCTGCTTCTCGAAATGACCTCTCAATAGATCCATTGTTTGAGCAGCTGTGTGGCAAGTGGCACCGTCCTGTTGAAACCAAGTGTCGTCAAGCTTACGGCTTCAATTTTAGGTAGCATAAAGATCGATATCATGACGCGATACTAAGCACCATTCACGGTTACGTTCCGGCCATCATCATTTTTGAAAAAATATGCACCGATGATTCCACCAGCTTATAAACCGCATCAAACCGTGGTTTTCACTGGGTATAATGGCACCTCTTGAACCTCTTCTTGTTGCTCTTCAGCCCAAATGCGGCAATTTTGTGTATTGACTTTGCCGTTGAGCCAGAAATGGGCCTCATCACTGAACAAAATTTTGGTCGAAAACAGCGGATCTTCCCGTTTCTCACCGAACGCTCATTTCCATAATACAGTTGCCAACATTTGAAGGTAATTATTTTCAAAAAATAAATTTTATTTATTTTTATTTTTTTTTGTTCTGAAAAAATACCTCTAGATGGATCACCATTTAGTTTCGAGCACAATTAGATTAAATTTGTGCCTTCTAGAGCGGCAGGTCTTTCATTCGGGAGGGATCTTTATGGGCTCTTCAACTTTATTCCACGATCATATTTAATTTGACTTCTTAATTAAAAAATTTCAATTCGCAAATAACGTCTCCTAAGCTTCATTTTCTTATGACCGGCAGTTACAATTCTATGACTTTTAAGTCACAGCAAAATCGCACTGCTGCTGCTTCACAGTGCAGTGCCGCACAGTGCCTGGCTTTAGTGCTCACTTCCGTTGAGTTCGGCTGTCTGGTGGTATTGGCGGTGACGGTGGCGGCAGTGTGAAGTACAACAAATCATTTTGTGTAACCGCACACAGACACTGGCACAACGATTTATTCATTCACTAAATCTCCTATTGTGGCCCCCCAAAGTCCGGAGTGCCAAGGGTTGATTCTGGCCATGGCATGGATGTTGGTTGGTTAGAGCCAATATTCGTAATAATTGTGTGGTGGCCACAGTGGCAACACCAACAAGTAAACGAAGAAATGCACAATCATCGGATTGGCAGTGTTTAATTTGATACCATTTTCACCCCTTGCACACTGGGAAGCGCAAACAGAGAACTGAGGAGTGAGTCTGTTTAATATCCATAAATATTTTACATGCAAATAAAAATTTACGCAAAAAATCGTACATTCACCTTTTCGTGTGTGTTTGTATTCGAGTGTTCTACTTGAGGGTTTTGTGTAAATGGCATTTCAACCGGAACGAAATAATTTAAATTAAATATTTACTACGATATTTTTCTGAAGTTTTTTAAGGGCCATATTTGCAATAGACAGAAGGGGCTGGAATTTGATTAAAGTGTACGGTGGCGAATGAACAATGATACATAGCTCATACGTACCATGGGACAGAAGGCAATAAGGGTTTAATTCAGAGGGCCAACAACTCTGTATGGGATGCGAAATTGTACTGCAACACCGAGCCTTGGATTGTAACTGTGCGAATGCTTGGAATCCAGATTGACCACATAAGAAGAATAGGAAATAAATATAAATGAAATAACAATGGTGAAATATACAAAATGATCTAAAACCAACGGATACAGTATGTGAAGTCCTTCTGCTACTAAGGTTGTATGATGTCGTCCAACGGAGGAGTTGATGACGACATAGGAAACAGAATAAATAAAGCACGACCAGCATTTGGCCGATTGAATAAAATATGGCCGTTAGCCTAAATTTTATTCAGTTCAAAATAATATTTAACCTACTAGACGGCAGCAAAACCTGGCAAACGACGACTGCGACTAGATTGATCACCCGATATGAATAAATTTGAACCGATTTTTTTTTAAGTTATTTTAAATGTTTTCTTGGTCCAAAAAATAACGTGTGCCATTTTTATTAAGATCGGATTTAATATGTGGCTTCCAGAGCTAAGGACAAAACTATATGTATGGGAGCTATATCTAAATCCGAAGCGGTTTTCTTTAATTTCAATAGCCCAAAAACTTACTCGAGGGTCAGGCTTAAATATTATTAGAAGTTACAAACGCTTGTCATGAAACCAACTTAGTATAAGAGGGTTGCTATATATATTACACTTAGTGTGGCCTGGCGCCATCTGACATTTCCATTGGAAAGTTTGTCAGTTTTTAGCATAAACGTACTAAGAACGTTTGGAGTGTGACCATCATTTGTGTAATTTAAGCTATTTAAAAAAGTCAATTTGGCAAAAAAATGGAATTAACTCGTGAACATTTTCGTGCGAACATTTTTCACAAATTTCGACTTGGATTATCACGACAAGAGTGCGTGGATGAAATTAAATCTTTGTATGGCGATGAAGCACCATCCTATAGCACTGTGACCCCGTTTAATACATTCAATAGTGGCCGACGCTCGCTTAAAGACGAAGGTCGTCCAAAAAAGGCCGTTGTGCGAGAGAACATTAAAGCCGTGCGTGAACTGATAATGCAAGATCATCATGTGACATACCGTTAGATAGAGGCATCCAATGCCATTTCTTCCACCAGCATACATTCGATATTGCATGAACACCTGGCCGTAAAAAAAGTATGTTCTCGTTGGATCCTGCACAATTTGACAATCGCTCAAAAAAAGGCTCGTGTCGATTGGTGCAAAGAAATTTTGAATACGATTGCGATGCTTCAGAAGACGTTTATAAGATCATAAGGTGACGAATCATGGATCTATGCGTATGGGCCCGAAACAAAACAGCAATCGATCGTGTGGGTCTTCGAAGACGAGCCAAATCCAACGAAATTTGTTCGTGGAAGAAGCACTTCGAAGCAAATGGTCGCCTGTTTCTTCGGCAAAACTGGTCATGTGGCGACTGTTCCGCTTGAGCAACGTAGGACCGTCATTTCTGAGTGGTACACCACAATTTGTTTGCCTGAAGTCTTCGGAGAATTTCGAAAAACGAACAAGAGAAGACGAATTATTATGCACGATGAGAATGCGAGCTCTCACACATCTGCTCAAACTAGCGCCTTTTTAAACGGCTAACACGTCGAATTGATGGGTCATTCACCGTACAGCCCTGACTTGGCACCCAATGACTTCTTTTTATTCCCGTACATTCAGAAAAAAATGCGTGGTCAATGATTTTCGTTGCCAGAAGATGCTGTTGAAGCGCTCAAAAACCATGTTTTGGAGGTGTCTCAATCGGAGTGGAAAAAGTGCTTCGACAATTGGTCTGAGAGCATGCAAAAGTGTATAAATCAGGCTGGAGATACTTTGAAAACCAATAAAACCATTTTGGATGATAAATAATCGCATTTTCATTATAAAGCCCAAAATACATATGTGAAGCGCATAATAGAAAGGGACCTAAGGGTAAAAACCAGTTTTGTTCAAGAGAGCCATTTGTAAGATTTAAACACGTGTATCTTTGGTGTACCATCTCTTTCATAATACAGGCATATCTCTGGGAGGGAACACTTTTGGGGCATGGGCTCGGTCTCATTCGATGCTCAGATGTTGTCCACATAAAAAAAGTGAAAATTGATTTTTTTACCCTTAGGTCCCTTTCTCTATGCGCTGTCACATAGAGATGTCCATAAACCATTTTTTGTGCTAGATTATATTTTTGTATACGGAAAGTTAACACAAAACTGCAGATTAGCTAAAGACGGGGAAAGCGGTCGAAGAATGTCCCAAGAAACTGTTGCACAACACTTTGATTTTATGCTTTTCTGAAACTCTGAGAACGCATCAGCATTTTTAATTAATTTTTCAATGACTTGAATTTAAGGCCTTATCGACCACTGAAGCTAGCTACCAATCAAACATAACGCCTGTTAACTAAATCTCAATTAACCACAGTTGGTGATGAAATTGTTGTTTTGATTTTTGTTTTATTTATGGCAAAATATCAACTAATTCAAAACGAAAATAATCAGTTTATATTTTTGGACAAAAAGATAAAAATTAATTATAAAAACCCAAAAATAAAAACAAACTCCAGATAGTAAAAATTAGATCAAATGATAAGACCCTTATCACATTTTAAACATAACCATCAGACTAATTTGATGTGCACATACATTTTCATATATAAGCGGTAATTTTAACGTTAGAATGGGTTACGCTGAATGTAAAGTTAAAAATTTTAGTCTACAAATTTGAGGCTTTAGGGGTAAATTCGTAAAAACTTACTTAAAAACTTAAATGGCGTAAAGAAAATATTGTAAAGAAAATTTAAAAATTTTCACTTTGCCATTTTGTTAAAAACTTGTCTTCTATTTAAATATAGAAGCAAGAGGTCTTGAGCCGGTTTAATCCCTGTTCAAAAGATTTAATTTTTAAACTTCCTTAAATTTTTAATGGATACACAAACAACACCAAATATTTCGTTTTATTTTAGAAACATTTCCAAAACATTTTGGTGCTTACTAAATACCATTCATAAACTGGAAGTATTATTTTTCGTCCGGCAATATTTCATCATTTTAAGGAAATCCGAAGAATTTGTACATCTGTAAAATCTTAAAATACCGAAAGAATTTGTATTTCTTGAAGAGAATTTTTAGTCGTTTGAGTGGTATATTGCACAAGGCAACAAGGTATTTGTTGTTTAAGAACTGAATGTTGTTTTTAAGGCAGTTTAAAACGCTGATTCCAAATCTGCTTTTTCTATCAGCTCGACTTTTCGCGATATACCGCCCAAAATTAAGGCACTTCCACTACAAATATTTAAATAACTTGAAAACAGTTCACCATATTCAGTAAAAAAAAATAAAACTCGTCAACAAAATTATCTTTTATTCGTTCCTACATTGATTTTAATTTGGCCCAGTAGTTTCAGATATATCGTTGAAGTTTTGAAAAAAACAATAAAATAATAAAAAAAAAATTTGTTCTTTTATAATTCATAAAAAAAATAATGCGACAAAAATTACAGAGTTGGTCTAAAAGCATTTAGTTTAATATGTTTTGAATCAAATAAGCTTTATTTTATTGAACGCGGTGATCAACTTTTGATTTTGTCGACAATTTACTGAGAAAACTAAATTGAGAAAAGTCCCGATTTCCATACAGGTACGTGTACGAGGGCGGTTCGGAAAGTTCTTAGCCTATCAATGAAAGAGAACAGTTAGTTTTTCAAAAATATTTTTATTTTTCAATATAATCTCCTGAAACTACAATACACTTAGTCCAACGCTTATCTAGCAATTCTATCCCTTGATTAAAATAGTTTTCCTCAAGGTCTTCAAAATAGTGGTTAACAACTGTAATTGCATCTTCATTTGAGGTAAAACGCTTGTCAGCAAGGATTTTTTTAGATTTGGGAACAGGTAAAAGTCACTGGGAGCTAAATCAGGAGAATAAGGTGGGTGGTCAAGCAACTCGTACTTTAATTCGTTGATTTCAGCCATTGTTAAAACACTCTTGTGCGCTGGTGCGTTGTCTTGATGAAAAATTATTTTGTTGTGTTGTAAGCCAGGACGTTTTTCTCGAATTTGTACATTTAATTGATCTGAAAGGTTGCAATAGTACTCTGAATTTATTGTTTTACCCTTTTGCAGATAGTCAATCAATAAAATACCTTTGAAGTCCCAAAAACCGTTTCCTTAACCTTACCAGCCGATTGAATTGTTTTTGCCTTCTTTGGGGCACTTCCTCCAGCTTCAATCCATTGTTTGGATTGTTCTTTTGTCTCTGGAGTATAGTGGTGGATCCATGTCTCATCAACAGTTATGAAACGACGCTTAAAATCTATTTTATTTCGCTGAAAACGATCCAAACAAGCTTGAGAAATGTTCATTCTTATGCGTTTTTGGTCGACAGTGAACAAGTCCGGCACCCCTCTTGCAGAAAGCTTTTTCATCTGTAGTTCTTCATGCAAAATTAAATGGACTCGATCATTTGAGGTGCCCATGATATTAGCTATCTCACGCACTTTAATTCGTCGATCATTTAATACCATATCATGCACTTTGGCTACAATTTCTGTTGTTGTTGCTGTTTTTGGACGTCCACTAGGTGGTTCATCTTCAATGCTTGTACGACCACGTTTAAATTCAGCAACCCAATTTTTTACTGTTGCATATGACGGAGCACTTTCACCTAACACATTCACCATATCATTTTGAATTTCTTGTCCCGATAAACCTTTTTTATGTAAATATTTAATGACACAACGCATTTCTAATTTTTCCATTGTAAAAAAAATCGCGGATGCGTCTTTTGTGAACACCTGTTTCTATATGAATGAGTTGCCAGATCGAAACAAAACTTAACATGTGTTCATAGCAGAGATGGAAGTTTCCAAAACACTTAACTTTTTTCTGTTTATACCGCGCTTTTTGTACTAGGCTAAGAAGCTTCTGAACCGTCCACGTAGAACCAAAAAAAGGCGAAAAATCTGTTGTCACCGAACTTACCATAGCTCAATGAATTTTCAATCAATTTTTATGTATAGGTACATACATCGCGAAAAAGACGTAAGCTCCAAAAAGAAAATTTTACAGGAAAGGGTTTTTTGGAGGATTCCGAAACAATTTGTAAATATAAAAATTCAATTTTTAATATCTCTGTAAATGTTAATATTAAATTTGTAACACTTATGCTTAGGAGCGTTGTACGAGTACAATTTCCTATTGAACTTCATTAAAAAGCGAGTGGCGCTTACGTCTTTTTTGCGGTAGGGGCTCGACATGTTTTAGAAAGCTACCTTAATGTAATATTCATATGATAAAAGCTAATAAAAATCACAATTTCCTCCCAATCGATCAACTTTGAGCTTGAAAAACATAAATATGTGTAATAATTGTTTTTTTTTATTATTTTATAAAATTATTTTTCGGCTTGAGTTCATTTATTTAAACTCGTTGTTCTATTCGTTGTTTAATTTTTATTTATCCCAATATTTCTATTAACTTCGTCAATCATCTTCAGAGGTTGTCACTGACAAAATACAAAACATGATTACATTTAATGGCAAGAGGTAAATTTTGTGAAGAATAAAAAACAAGAACTATAAATGATTTTAAAGATGGTTTAAAACAAAGACGAATTTGTGAAAAATATTCGATGAATAAATCAGCAATTTCAAAAATAATCAAAAAATTTCGGGAAAATAGAACGGTTACCATCTTGCATTTAGGTGGCAGGCCACGTAAAACAACAAGAAGACAAGATAATTCAACAGTAAGAGAGTTTAAAAAATGTCCGAAAATACTGCCTAAGGAAGTTATTAATAATCTCAAACTGGATACAAGCGCCCGCACTGTTGGACGACGTGCTGATGAAGCTGGTCTTAAATGTTATCGCCCAACACCAATATCTGAAAAAATGGCGAAAGAACACATTAATTGGTCTAAACAAAAATGGAAAACTGTCCTTTTTTCCGATGAGTCAAACAATAATTTAAGAGGTTCTGATGGAAGAACGTTTGTAAGGCGGCCGAATGGGAAAAGACTGGGTCCTAAATATACTAACAAAACTGTAAAGTTTGGCGGTGGTAACATAATGGTATGGGGTTGCTTCTCTGGCCAAGGGATGGGTCCTATTCATGTAGTAAAATATACTCTTACTGGAATTGGCTATAAACAAATACTGAACGACATTATGTTTCCATTTGCTGAGGAAAACATGCCCCTAGCCTGGAGGTTCCAACACGACAATGACCCAAAACACACCTCTAAAGTTGTTACAGAGTGGCTCATATCAAATAATGCTAATGTTTTGAAATGGCCTGCTCAATCGCCAGATCTAAACCCTATAGAAAATCTGTGGGAAGTAGTAGATCGTAAAAGTCGGACTAAAAATTACACCAAGAAGAGAGAATTGGTGGACGCTGTTACTTTGGAGTGGCAAGCCATATCCATGGATACTAACGAAAATTTAATTAACTCCATGCCTCAGCGATGTGATGCAGTGCTTAAAAATAATGGATTCCCAACAATGTGTTGAAATCCAAACTAAGAGAATTTTATTTTTTGTTTGTGTAGTACAAGTTTCCATTGTTTTGCCGATGACTTAAAAATGAAATTCATGCGCCTTCTATTTTGTTCTCAAAATTTATTGCTTTTATGTTAATATTTTATTTAATTTTAATAAATTATTAAATAACCTTTTAGTTTTATAAGTTACTTGTATAATTTAGAGTTATAAATGGGGATCAATAATTATTAAAATCAGAAAAACATAAATTTAATTTAAAGTTTCCATTGAATTGTCACGCACTGTATGTGTGCGATCCCATCTGTGTCCGTTTTGTAATTAATTCTCCTCTCATTAGGTACGCCAATAATGTTAAGCATTTCGAGAGTGTATCTTCTTCTATAATTTCTCTCTTGCGCTACAATTTTTACGTTTTTTTTTAATAAAACAGCTATTACACAGTTATGTTTTTTTTAGTGATATTAAAAAATTTGATTTTTTTCAAAGGTAACAACTTCATCTTTAAAAAAACACAATTTTAAAAATCGTAAAAAAGAATATTTATGATTTTTTGAACTTTAAATTTTTGGAAAAAAATCGTTGAAAATACGATTAGTAGCTGTAACTTAAAAATTTGAGGAGATGGAGAAAAATGGAAATTGTATTTAAAATCCGCGACCTCAAATTAGTGAAAAATTGCTACAGAATTCCAAACGACATACAAAAAGTTCCATTTTGTTCCCTTGTGTTATCTGTCGCACTGTGGATTTGTTTTTTTTAGTGTTGTTTTTCACCAAGTTGTTCCGGCGACCTCTCTAGTAAATGATTAATCCCTATAGCATTAACAAGCTATTTAAACCCAACTTTCATTGCTTAGTGGTAATCACATGTGTACCACTCTAATGTACTGTATGTACAAACAAACATACGTTTTCAAATAAGCATACATCTGATGGAGACATGTACGCCAACATTCCCAAACGTATCACCTTCAACTCCAGTCTTTCCTCAGAAAATCATTGTTCAAATTTAAACTCACCCAAATAACATTTTGATAACTTTGATAAACACTGAGATGGGAATTCGAATGAATTGCGGTATTAAAATTTCGACAAAAACTTCTTCCAACCACAGCCGTAGAGAAATAATAGGTGTGTTTTTTTCTATAAACATTAAATTAAAAAGTTTGAAAGATTTAACTAGCTGCACACTGAGAAGCAATTCGTTAACACAACAAATTTTTTGGCAAACCGAATGTTTTTGTTAGCGTTTACCTCAGATTCCATCAGAACATGGAAAGTCAGATATAAAATAAATTCTTTTAGACAAACTTTGACTTGCGTTTAGTTTAACAAAATCATAAAATTCAAAATAGTCCGGTTAGCATTTATAGGTAGAAGTTTTAATTGCCTTGTCGTCATTTCATTTCTTTCATATAGAATTAGAGCCTTAAAGTTCAGCTCCTATCCAAATTTTTTATTTGTTTTTATATATCCGGCACTTTTGGATAAGAAATACTTTCTAGTTATAAGGACAAAATTGTTTGTTGCCATTACCAAACTGTTGGTACTAACAAACCAACCACAGGCGGTTGTGGCAACCAATTTTGTTTTATTAGTACAACCTAATTTGCTAGTTTTCGAAATCATAATATTATCAGAGCTATCATTCGATGGTTTGTTGAATCGATTTCCATCAATATTATTAACATTTGGTGTTTGCAAGGGAAAGTCAACACGTCTCATCTAAAGCGATTGAGAACCAACCGTTTACAGTGTGTGGTAATCAATGAAAGCAAATATAAGTTTTCTTCTACAGGGTGGAGCGCGGTAATTTGCTTTTTTGCACTGTTGGTCGAGTGAGAGTATGCGTGGCTTATAGTGGCTGACGGGAGATTTGTATTCGTCTGCCATCATGCATTGGACACGTGTCATTTTTCTAACGCGCACTCGGTTATTGCAGTGCAGCGTGCTTTTCGTTTACGATTCGCTTTTCATCCACACGGACGTGTTCCTGGACGGCAATCAATTGTAAATTGGCTACCTTCTTTGAGAACAGCAGGGAAGATGTCATGTGCACGAAGGAATCTGAGAGAAGGATTACAACGCCATAAAACATCGAGAGAGTTAGAGCAGCAGTACTGCAATCTCCGAAACTGTATACTTTGAAGCAATCACTTGCTCTTGAGGCAATGCAATTAGAGGATACATGGTTCCAACAAGATGGTGCCACTGCTCACACAGCGTGGGTTACCATGCTTATCTCTTTGAGGGGTGATGTGAACTAGCCGGCACGCTCACCAGACATAGTAGAAGTGTATATCAACCGTCCCAACACCTTGGAAGACCAAATTAATAATATTGAGGTTGAAACTGGCAGAAAACCAGTCGACATGCTCGTTAGAGTTCATGAAAACTTCAGAAAACGTATGCAGCATTATGTAAATAGCGAAGGTCGACATTTGCAGATACACTATTTAAAACCATGTAATTTAAAAATGCCCTTACTTTTCAATATAATTATATTATTAAATAAATTTTTCTATGGTTCATACTTTTTTTATTTCATTCTAAAATAAAAAAAAAATTATCGTGCTCCACCCTGTGTAAACTTGATATTTTGTGTCATTTGATTATTAAGCTGTTGTTGTGCTTTCTTGCTTGCGGAACCCATGCTGATGATCAGCACATCGAAGGTGTCCGATCAAGCTGGGGAGAGGCAGTGCTTCAAGCGTCTTTGCTACTGGCGATTCTCATTTGCGAGCGTCTTTGTCTGGCTTCAGTAGCATTGCCATCCTACCCATTTTTAAGGCATCGGGAACTTAGCTGGTGGCTTACGACAGAATGAGCAATTTGGTTTTGTACTCTACGTCCGGGGTATCTACACGGAGAGAAAAAACATGGTTACTATATGGTCACGGCAATAATAATATGTTTTTCGCAATAAACGCAATAAACGCGTCGCAACCACAGAATTGTTTAATGAATTTAATTTTGACAATAGTATGATTGCCGCAATATTCATTTGTTGAAATGCAACAATAGTGTTATTGCCGAATTTAATTATGAAAATATGGTTATAGCAACAATATAAATATGGTTGGTGTGACAAAAGTATAGTTTTTTGGGTTTTATGCTAACAATAATATGAGTACGGCAATCATACTGTACTTTTTCTATGGAAATTAAAATTTTTTAAACAAGCTACTTTGGCTTTTTTAAATTGAAATATTTTTAGTAAAAACTCCTACGTTTATTAATATGGTTGTAGGGATTATAATATAGTTGCGTGTGAATCTTACTATGGCTGTGAGTATCATACTATGGTTGTGAGGATCATAATATTGTTGTTCAAATCATAGTATGGTTAAGTGTGAATCTTGCTGGGATCATAGAATGGTTAGGTGTGAATCATACTATTGTTATGAGGACCACAGTATGGTTGTATTTGAATCATACTATTGTTGTGAGGATCATAATATTTTTGTACCACAACAATAAACCCAACAATAGTATTATCCTCTTTAAATTTTGTCACCACAACCATACTTTTTTTCTGCGTGTAATCGATTCAATATCAGCGTTCAGATTCCGTCTGAACTTTGCACTTCCGATTCCACTTTGGCAACTTTGCCAACGGAAAATTAATGCACTCGTAGAGCACGGATACAATACAATGCTCTCCTTTTTCTCATAATAAAGTAGGTAACAAATTCAGGTTCAACCCCGGGTACGAACACCTAATAATTTATCGGCGGCGGGTTGCCACCTCGCAAACGCCGGCGTCTTTACGAGTAATAGATTGATCTCTAAGACTTGCAAAAACTTCTTTATAAATTGCATTAGCCGTTCGAAGCCGACTTTAAATAGTAGATCCCGGTCAGAGAGCATGTGAATTGAATCGTGCTCAGCTCACTGGTTTAAGAGACGTTTAATGGGATGTTGTGGGACTTAAGTAATTAATCGTATTATCAACCACCGTGGCGAAGTAAATTTTCCCTCTCTTTGAGGCCTTAAGGCTTAGGCTGTTTGGTATCCAGAAGAACCGATGTTATTTGAACAATTCGTTAACGATGCAGGTCCTTAAGGCGAATGCCAAACGAGCCATTCGTGAGATAGAACCCAAAACCATCTACATGGTCTTACAAAATTAGGTTAATAGGATGCGCAAAGGCAAGGCCAGCATATTTTTATTTTCTAGAAATAATGGCAATCTTTGGCTTTTTAAATTAACTAATAATATGCTAAAAAAATATTTGTTCTTATTATTTTCTTTTCTAAGAAATTTGGATATCGACGAATAATTTTTTGTAGGAAAACTGCGGATTATTAGAATAAAAAAACTGACATGACAAATCCATTATGGAAGATTGACAGATATTAACTATAGCCCCCCATGTAAACGTAGCTTACTAATTGGTCTTTAACCATTTTTTAAATGGTGAGGAAAATTGCATCAATTTTAAATGAAATTTTTAGTGTGTTACGAGTATTTGTGACGGGTTTGTTCTAATTACACGATACATATCTTCCTAGCAAATTAGATTTATTTTTTTTCAATAAGACAAATTTAATAATTCTAAGATGATACTTTGACCTTGTAAACTAAAGGTGTAAAGTTTACTGTACACCTTTATTTATTTTATTTTATAATTTGCCCAACGTTGGGATCTCGCTTTTACATTTTTTTATATCTTCTGCATTTACAGCCGGATACATCGATGTTTTTGTCTCAAAGAGACAAAGTCAAGTAGCTCAAGTACCCCCTTCTGGTTCTAACCCATCATATTTCAGTTGCTACTACCCTAATATACCACCCTAATACCAGCAGAACAATTTTTAAAAATGTTTTTTGCCTATTTTGCCGAATATAGGTTTGATTACAATTTGCATTATTTAATTTCACCTTAATTATGTTAATTATTGTTGTATAAGTTGAGATATTATGGGTAAGTATAAAAACGGACTTTAAAAACAAAAAATGGTTACTTCAAGGCAAAAACATAGATGTATCACACTTTAACATCTGACTGGAAATACCGAAGATACAAAGAACAACTTAACAAGACAACCCCATACAATAGGAAAAATAGGCAAAACATTTTTAAAAATGGTTCTTCTGGGATTATCGACATAACTCCTGAGCAAGAGTTTAATGATTATGTGCAAGCTTTAATTTTCTGATATAACAGAAGGGGGTACATGAACTTCATAAACTAAAGAATTGGTCTCTTTGAGACAAAAACATCAATGTATCACACTTTAAGATCCGGCTGTAAATGCAGAAGATATTAAAAAAATGAAAAAGAGCGAACCCTACGTTCGGCAAAAAAAAAATTTCGAAACTACCTACCAATAGTAAAGGATGATACATGTAGAGGTATTTTTTGAGAACAAAAAAATTATAAAAATTTAAATCAAGTGTGGCATCTTTACTGGTAATTTGAAAGGACATTTTATGGCAATTATTTTTTGAATATAATTTCCTTCAAATGTTGGCCGCAACTACGCCTTAGGGTTTCCATTCTGAGGGTCCAATTTTGGATGACTCGTTTGAGCATTTCGGACGGTATGATTTAAATGACACACGTAATGTTGGCTTCCAAAATCTGAATCGTAGCTGGTTTGTCAGCATAGACTTTGACCTTTACGTAACCTAAAAGAAATAAGTCTAAAGGTGTTATATATCACTCGATTTAGGCGGCCAACTCACCTGTCCAAAACGTGAAATTAGCTGCTCTTTGAAATGGCCTCTCAATAGATCCATTGTTTAAGCGGCTGTACAGTTGCCAACATTTGAAGGTGATTATTTTCAAAAAATATATGCCATAAAATGTCCTTTAAATTTACCAATGAAGATTCCACACTAGATTTGAATTTTTATACATTTTTTTGTTCCGAAAAAATACCTCTAGATGGATCACCCTTGTTTCACCCTTTCTTTTTTTACCTTTAAAGGTGGTACGCTTTAATGTACACATCTGTGCGAATGCCTTAAAAAAGTACTAGATTTAGTTTCCCAATAACACTTAAGATTTTAATCTAAACAAGTTCGTAATGTCGGCGTTCTGGGGCTTTTTTTTGTCATTTCCCTTTTTGTTAAAAAACACCCTTTTATTTCCTTAGCAAAAGAACAGTTTAATTTGAATGCCATATCAAGTGATTGGCATAGGGTCTTTAGATAAAGCAATAAAAAAAAATACTTAAAAAAATGCCGAGATAAGGGTACACACATCAAAAGTTTAATCTCGCCAAAAAATAAAAAAAAAAACCCGGAAACAGGAAATAACAAAAATGTTAAATTTAAACAAAAAAACAGGAGTGTGATATGATTTATCCACCGCTAACATTTTATAATCCTTCAAGATTACTAAAGTAATAAAGCCTTACAAACCCTTCCTAATTTCCTTTCGCATTAATTGCATTTTTGTATATCAATTTCCAAGTAGGATGAGAGTAGGATGTCATCTAGAAAAGAATAAGGGAGCCCACAATAACATCGATGCGAAGAAGAAGAAAAAAATTATGAAAAACTGATGAATATATATGATGGCTGTATTTTTTTGTTTATTGGATTTGCTGATTCAATTTAAACCAGTTCACAGAAAACATTACACTCCTGTCCCGTTGCCCCTCGCAGTCCCTCTCCCAACAAAGAAGACGCTCAGTGCGTCCAGCCAGCAGCCCGCCGTCTGCGATTGGCATACACAGCCTGCAGAGTTTTCCATCAAAAATCCTGACAACATTAAAATGTTATCTACCGGCGATTTCGTTGAAATCTCATACATACTTAGGCAGAGCCTTACATCCTTGCAGCCAATCCAGCCAGGACTTTGATGTAGGTTGATAGAGAGGAGAGCGCATAGCGCCGTTTGGGTTTTTGTGGTTTGTGTTTTTTTTTTCATTCTTTTTTCTTGGGTTTGGTTTCATTCATTTATGAGGCCTCGGGGTTTTAAATTGTGTACGAAATGTATTTTTCCTTTTAGTTATCTGACAACTGCTGTATTTCCATATTCCTTCATATTTGCTTATCTCTGTGTGTGGAATCAACACTTGGAGTACGGGAGGTTTATGAGAAGAAAACATCCAAGATGATGGCAGCGATAATGGCATCGACCAGCAGCCTGTACAATGGGCCTGTTGAGTGAAACTCTTGTTTACCACTGCAAGGCGCTTGGGGATATGCCGCCACCAGCTGTTGGAATACAAACCAAAATATGCTGCACAGTTGTGGGTTTTATGACCCCTTGAAGTCCTGGTCGTTGGACATTCAGCAAGACGGTGGGCTATGACATAACGTAATGAAATCTTAGAATGCATCAATCAAAAAATGTATGACAAGAAAGTAATAGTAAATAAAGGTCTGTAGTTCAAGTTCATTTTCTGGACAGTTTTCTTCCCATTGCCATTTTTTATCCCAGTCCACAAACTTCAGCAGTGGTCGGCACAAAGAGAACAGCCAAAGAGTGTGGTTGTGGTTGGTTCAAATACCTGTTAATATTCTTTCACAATCGTATATCGAACAAGTAAAAAGGTCGTTAGTTCGGCCAAGCTGAACCTTATTTTCCCTACATCAAGCCTTAGCTATTGAACAAAAAAATAGCAACAAACTAAGGTCGAGCGTGGCCTACTATTTTAAACCCTGCACTTAAGTATGTTCAGCAAAGCCAACTGAAAAAAAGGGGTTCTTTTTATCCAATTTATCCAGATTTTAAAACTTTGTAAGAAAATTTCATTATTTTTGGTAAAATCGATTGAACATTTATTTGGGAGCCATATCATAATCTGAACCGATTTTCTTAAATTCTTAAATTCTGAATTCTATCCCTTGATTAAAATAGTTTTCCTCAAGGTCTTCAAATAGATTTGAGAACAGGTAAAAGTCACTGGGAGCTAAATCAGGAGAATAAGGTGGGTGGTCAAGCAACTCGTACTTTAATTCGTTGATTTTAGCCGTTGTTAAAACACTCTTGTGCGCTGGTGCGTTGTCTTGATGAAAAATTATTTTTTTGTGTTGTAAGCCAGGACGTTTTTCTCGAATTTGTACATTTAATTGATCTAAAAGGTTGCAATAGTACTCTGAATTTATTGTTTTACCCTTTTGCAGATAGTCAATCAATAAAATACCTTTGAAGTCCCAAAAAACCGTTTCCTTAACCTTACCAGCCGATTGAATTGTTTTTGCCTTCTTTGGGGCACTTCCTCCAGCTTCAATCCATTGTTTGGATTGTTCTTTTGTCTCTGGAGTATAGTGGTGGATCCATGTCTCATCAACAGTTATGAAACGACGCTTAAAATCCATTTTATTTCGCTGAAAACGATCCAAACAAGCTTGAGAAATGTTCATTCTTATGCGGTTTTGGTCAACTGTTAACAAGTGCGGCACCCATTTTGCAGAAAGCTTTTTCATCTGTAGTTCTTCATGCAAAATTAAATGGACTCGATCATTTGAGATGCCCATGATATTAGCTATTTCACGCACTTTTATTCGTCGATCATTTAATACCATATCGTGCACTTTGGCTACAATTTCTGTTGTTGTTGCGGTTTTTGGACGTCCACTACGTGGTTCATCTTCAATGCTTGTACGACCACGTTTAAATTCAGCAACCCAATTTTTTACTGTTGAAGGAGCAATTTCACCTAACACATTCACCATATCATTATAAATTTCTTGTCCCGATAAACCTTTTTTATGTAAATATTTAATGACACCACGCATTTCTAATTTTTCCATTGTAAAAAAATCGCGGATGCGTCTTTTGTGAACACCTGTTTCTATATGAAGGAGTTGCCAGATCGAAACAAAATTTAACATGTGTTCATAGCAGCTGGAAGTTTCCAAAACACTTAACTTTTTTCTGTTTATACCGCGCTTTTTGTGCTAGGCTAAGAAGTTTCCGAGCCGCCCTCGTATGTGTGGAACTACTTAGTAGGGATATAAATACTGTTACAACATTGAACACACCCATTCCAATAGTATAACTGAACATACCCCGTTAATGTCATATGGGTTTTGAAAGCTAACCTCAATAGCGTTAGCCTGTTACGGGATTTTAAAATTGTTTCAACTTTCATCATGGAGTGATCAGAAAATGAGAACCGTATCGCAGTAATAGCGCTTTTCAAGTATGAAATGGAAAAAGCGATATTTTTTTAAAACGCTCCGTCCACTAGGGATTAGCTGCATGTTCGTCTACCGATGCATAAAACTGTTTGAGGAGACTGGAGATGTAAAAGTCCGCCACCGGTCGGGCCGCCCACGCTCTGTTCGAACACCGCATGCCATCAAAGCCGTTAAATTAAGAATTCACAGTAATCTGCTCCGAAAACAGAAAATCATGTCGATCGGTATGCTTAAAGGTGGGTCTAGCTCAAATATTTCCGTAGTTCTTTTATGGCTCAATTGCCATAAAACTAATGATGATTTCTTTTCTCAAAAAATAATGTTACCTGTCACTAGAGCAGCATTTTAAAAAAGTTGCCTCCACCCCGTCGAAATGTCAGACATTTTTGCCAACAATGGAACATATTAAAGTGCAACTCTTAAAATAGAAAATATAATTCATACTATTTGTAAACAAAGTTCCAAACTAAATAACCGCGACGTCGTTTTTACTCCTATTTGGAATGTACGCGTTTAATTTGGTTTGAGTGTGCTGAAAATACAGCACTGGCAGCAGCTGTTTTATGGCGAACTATATATCTATAAGTATATAAAAATGCTATATTGCTTAATAATCTGGTCAAAATAGCAGGCTTTAAGTCGAATATATTGCTTGTTTGGGAAAGACTAGTTGAAAAATCACAGTTGTTCCGTAAAGGGGTATTAACTCAAAATTTCCAAACTTGAATTTTTTGTAAGAAAACGTTGTAAAAAACACATCTCCATTTGCAGTAAAAATCGGCTATCGTTTGCTAGCAAAATTTTCAAACTTGAATTTTTTGTAAGAAAACGTTGTAAAGAACGCATCTCCATTCGCAGTAAAAATCGGCCATGGTTTGTTCGACTGTTTCTTAAAGAAAAAATAACTCTATGTATATTTTATAGTACTACAAATTTGATAGCAAACATAATCTTTTTTGCCCCGACTGAACATTGGGACATTTTGAGTTAATACCCTTTTGTTTGTTTATGCTGCTGGACCGCAGCTCTACTGTGCGGTTAATTAAAAGAAATACCATCAAGCAAATGCCTCTGCCACCATCTGGTATGGGATTTAGCTGGATTTGTTTATTTAAACTGCATACATACAACATACAGAGTATGTACGAACATACATACATATGTACAATATGTATGACGGTATATATGTATATACCCATATTAATTATATTAATCAGACTGCCAATAACAATATCAACATGAACGATTTGCTGAGCTTATGGAACGCATAAATAAATTATTCGCCGAGAACGACGAACGAAATTAATCGATTTTGTGTTTTTTGTTTTTTTTTTGCTTTCCCATGGGGATTTGCGTCTTGCACAAATTGCACATCAAGAGTTTTCTTTTGGTTTTCTACGGAAGAGTATCCCGTGGCTTGAACGAGAAACAGCCAGACTGGGTATGGACAACTTGGTATTGGTTGCATTGTACTCTTGTCACAATGGATGTAGTTTAACTTGCTGCATTTGTTTGTAACGGCCAAAAGAAAGTCTGATGATCGATCAATTGGAAATAGTACCGATGGATTCAGAATCACAGAATAAGTTTAAATATGTTAAAAAAAGAGCTCGTTGAAACTTTTGACGAGACGAACATCTTTTGTCTGCAAGAGGTAAAATATAGCCCCACACAAATGAACTTCAGACTTAGGGTCGATAATACCAAAGATTTGGGCCCATGGTTCGATAACGCCTCCATTCATATTTAGCCTCTGAAATGGGGTCTAAGTAACGTATGAGAGTCAGGGGTTATCGGATGTCAAGACAATTTTGTTTGTTTTAATATATGACATAGGGTAACATGCGGAAAAATCGGCCATACAACAGGTCCATGTTTTAGCCATAAATAAAAAAAATTGCCCATGATTTGGTAACGATAAGGTTCCTTTAATTATTATCCAATTTGACTAAAAATTCAGCAACAACTTTTCAGTCGAACCGAACTTATTGAAATTCATAAATAAAAAATACTGGAATAGATAAATTATTTTGAAATGGACCGAGTTGGTCCATGGTTTAGGTTGTGACGGTCTGGTACTAAACCAAGTGCTTTGTTTAAAAAAGTAGCAGAGTTTTCAATTCAATGCAAGTGACTGAAGCTTACCAAACATAACAAGTGAAACAAATTAAAGTCGGACGGGCTACGATATACCCTACACCACTCTAGTATTCAGAAGATTTCGAGCCTCAGTTTGGGGTCTGAAGTATGAGCAAGCTCGAACCTTTTATGTGACTTTTAGAGCGAAAGGGACCTGCTTTTTTGGGGCTATTTAAAAAATAGACCGATATGGTCCGATTTGACCAGTAATTGTCATAGATCGGACTTAAAACTCTACGCTCCATTTCAGTTATATCAAATGTTTCCAGTAAAGTGGCAGGACTTCAAACTGGAAAGCTTATTTAACAAAATCTGATCCAATATTCCGGAGAAATGTTATAAGTGGCTCATTTTGTACTATTGTATTTTTAACACAATCAGATTTAAAATGTGACTAGATCGACAGGCCTCAGATCGAAAACAACATTTTTATGTAGGCTATATCATTATCCGAGCTGATATGGCCAAGTTTTATCAAGCTTATTTAGTGGCCAGTCAGAACCATACGAAATTTCAGCACGATCGGAAGTAATTTCTGTATTTTAGACTTAACCTCAAAGGAGAGACCGTTGTGCTTAATTTGTCCAGAGACGGCTGTGGGTCGCTTGTTACGCCTTATGTGAATCGGATAAAATATGTGGCTTCTACAGGTGTAGATTCTGAAATAGGATAGGCCCTTTGAGGGCTATACAAAAATATGCTACTGTATTAGAGCAACATTAATGTTTGAATGTTAGTTCTAGGGAGAGAGGACCTCAAATCTTTGGGTTGGTGTGGTGGCTATTCGAAAACATGTACCGATAAAGTCTTCATAAAGATGGATGTAATATCTGGCTTTTAGAGCATAATACATAAAATCGTTTGAGCATGGGAATTGTATCCTAATTTTAAAATAATTTTTTTCAATTCAACAGCCTCTGTCTTTTGTCCAAAAAACTTGCTTCTGTCAAATCTCATTTAGATTGGATTCATTTGTGTCCCCTAAATCCAGATACAAAACCGGTTGAACATATGTGCGGGAGCTATATCTAAATCTGAACCGATATGGATTCATTTCTACAAAACTTACTTATGCCGAATTTAGTGCAGATCGGTGAAGATTGATAACAAGCTATCTAGGACAGCAGACAGCTAGAGGGGTGGACAGACATATGTGGTTGAATCGCATCAACTGATCGAAGTCGAAGATCGGTACCGGTAAAGGTGGGTCTAATTCAAATAAATGTCATGTAGTCCGTACGTGAAATTATGAATTTTCTTTAATTTTACATTTAACAGCAAAAAGGCCGAAAACCGATAAATCAAACAACAAAAAACCGGATAAACCGACATTTTGCATTTTAGCTATTTTTGAACAGCCGACTTCGGGTTTGGACATAAAAACCGGAATGTTGAGTTTCGAGTTTCGACACTCTATGTAGGAATTTAAATTGGGAGGGAGTTTTTGTGGGGGCTATTCGAAAACATGGACTAATATCGTATAATGTTACAGGAGATGCATGTAGATCGCTCGAAACGACGCTCGATATGAAATTTGGTAGAAATCGGGTGTAAAATATGGCTTCTAAAGCTGCAGATTCTGAAATCGAAAAGGACCTTTTTGCGGGTGCTTTACGAAAAAAGTTGTCCATTGTAAACCAGTGAACTAATGGTCGCTCGTAACGTACCATGCTAAATTTGGGCGAGATCGGGTGTAATTTGTGACTACTTGAGCTGCAGGACTTTAAATCGGCAGAGCCATTTGTGTGGAAGCTACTCAAAAACATGGACTGTAAGAGGAATTACTCTACAATAAGATCAGGTCTGTCTGTTGTTGTTTGTAATAGAGGGAAGGAAAATTAAGTCAGCGATGTTATAGCAAACACATCACCGTCTGGTAGACGCGTTTAGCCGTTGGTGTAGGCGGCTTTTCAATACCATTATATGTGCTGCCGACATGGCCTCTACTCGTTTAACGATCGATATATACGAAGCATTGCAATGATTTTGCATATGCGAAATACTATTGTTAAAGAATGAGACACAAGCGACTCACTGAAACAATTCCTACCATATGGCAGAGTGTACCAAGTTTCATCCAAATCGGTTCATAATTGCGACCTATACTTTTATTGTAGCAAAAAATGAACAGTCGAACGGACTGAGTCTACCAGTATACTTAACATAGCGTCTATCTCAATTCCTTTCGGTTGTGGCAAACATCAGCACGAAGTCATAATATCCTTTATCATAGTGTGGTGTAGGGTATACAAATGTATAGGAACCATGTGCAAATTGGCAATAAAATAATAGTCACACAAGTGACAATATTGTATTTAATACACGATTTTGATTAAAACCACTCCAATCCATATCATTTTGATGCCCCGGCAGCGATACGAAATGTGTGTATGAAACATTAAATTTCATTGCCAACATTCTCACATTTTTCGTTTGTGTGTGTGTGTGTTTTTTTCATTCCCTCATACCCAATATCCGATCGTTGATATTTTTTTGTTTTCGTTCTATCTCAGTTTTAATTGTGTTTTTTTTCATTCTCTACTTGTAGAAAATGCCACGCGTTTCTGTTTTCCGAATGGTACCTGGGACAGTTACTCGAATTACGACAAATGCCATCATGCCGTTGAATTGCCCGAAGTACCCGACTTTTCACCGGGCGTGGAATTGCCCACCTACATCTACTGCTGTGGTTATTTTTTAAGTTTTAGCGCTTTGGTTCTAGCTTTAATTGTATTTCTATGTTTTAAGTGAGTATTTGTACGGCGTTCGAGCGAAACCATCACAATCACCACACCACCATCTCACCAACGCATGCTATCATCGACACCTGCACAAATCAGCAATAACGACAATCCCTCAGTAAACCCACCACATCCACCCACCTACCAACCAGTCCCGATGAGATAGACGAACTGACATTCATTCCATTTTCATTATCATTCGATTTTATCCATTTTTTTATAGCCGCGTATGTTTCTATTTACTTGTATGTGTAAGTGCGAGTGTTTATATTTCCTTTTATCGTTCTCGTTTTGGCCACACACACACACTCGCTCGCACACAATCTCCCCTCTCTGGTCGGTTGGTTGATTGCAGAGACTTGAAATGCCTTCGGAATACAATCCACGCGAATTTATTTCTCACATACATCCTCTCGGCTCTGCTGTGGATATTAACTCTGTTCCTGCAAGTGGTAGGTACTCTTCCGTCTATGTAAGTGTGTGTAATTGTCTGTGCAAACTTGTATGCGTCGTGTATGTACTGTAAATGGGCCAAAGTATCATTATGTGCCATTATGTGTGTGAGTGTATAGTGTGTACTTGGCCTGGCGTGTGTGAATTGTTTTTTCATAAGCCTGTGTTGGTTTGGATAATGATTGTTGCTGTCAAAGTACGTACGTACTTTGATCGCAGAGGTGTGAAATTAAATTCAATTAAATTGTTGTAATTAATTGAGTTTAAGGTTATTGTAGCATGTCACACACCGAGATTAACTTTCTGTCGTACGTTATCTGTTTTCACCTCCTTAACCCTCTACTTCTTCTGCTTTACATTCTTTACTTTGATTCCAGATAACCGATCATGCGAGTCAAGCGGGTTGCATTACTTTGGTGATGATGTTTCATTATTTCAATTTGACAAATTTCTTTTGGATGTTTGTCGAAGGTAAGTTATGCGAAGTCGCAGGTGGAAATAACAATTATTTTCAGCAAAACAGACAATTTAGACGGACAGGATATTTGACTTTATTTTAGACATTTATTCCATAACTTACTGAAAGTTAAATAAGACAGTGCAATACACTTTTGATTTAAGATTTGGATGACAATATTATTCGCGTAATTTGATAGATTCTGATTGCAATGCTGAAAAAGTTATCGAATGTTCCACCTTTCTTCCACATAGGCGACCTACATTTGAAAGAGTAAATGTCAGAGATTGTTCTAATTCGATTTTAAGTGTTTTATTCAAAACTGCTGGACCTCAAATCGGGAAGGACCTTTATGTGGGAGTTATGATTAAATTATACTGGTAATTGGCGTTGGTCAACCGTGATGCTCAGTGCAAAGAATGTACCTAGTTCCATCAAAATCAGTTCATTCTTGCGACCTGTACTTTTATTACAACAATAGATGGACAGGCGAACGGACGTACAGACATCGCTAAATGTAATCAGTCAAACGGGTTGCATTACCTTGGTGATGGTGTTTCATTATTTCAATTTGACAAATTTCTTTTGGAAGCTAAGTTATGCCAAGTCGCAGGTGGAAATAACAAATTGTTTCAGCATACGAGGGCAGCTACATATATTTCTGGCCTAATAATGAAAATTCGAATATTTATCATCAAAATTGGTTTTATTGTTTTTCAAAGTATTCTCCAGCATGATTTATACACTTTTGCATGCGCTTAAACCAATTGTCGAAGCACTTTTTCCGATTGAGACACCTCCAAAACATAGTTTTTGCACTCTTCAACAGCATCTTCTGGCGAAGAAAGTCGTTGACCACGCATTTTTTCTTGATGTACGGGAATAAAAAAAAGTCATTGGGTGCCAAGTCAGGGCTGTACGGAGGGAGGATGACCCATCAATTCGAAGTTTTGGTTGGTCAAAAAGGCGCTGGTTTGAGCCGATGTGTGAGAGCTCGCATTGTCATGGTGCTCAATGATTCGTCTTCTCTTGTTTGTTTTTCTAAGACTCTTGTTTGGTTTTCGAAGATTTCAGGCAAACAAATTGTGGTGTACCACTCAGATTTGACCGTCCTACGTTGCTTAAGCGCAACAGTCGCCACATGACCAGTTTTGCAGAAGAAACAGGCGACCATTTGCTTCGAAGAGCTTCTTCCACGAAAAACTTTCATTGGATTTGGCTCGTCTTCGAAGACCTACACGGTCGATTGCTGTTTTGTTTCGGGCTCATACGCATAGATCCATGATTCTTCACCTGTGACGATCTTAAGTATAAACGTCTTTTGAAGCACCGCGATCGTAGTTTTACAAAATTTCTTTGCACCAATCGACACGAGCCTTTTTTGAGCGATTGTCAAATTGTGCGGGATCCAACGAGAACAAACCATTTTCACGGCCAGGTGTTCATGCAATATCGAATGTACGACTATGCTGGTGGAGGAAATGCCCAAGGATGCCTCTATCTCACGGTATGACACATGACGATCTTGCATTATCAGATGGCATCAATGTTCTCTGGCACAACGGCCGTTTTTGGACGACCTTCACGACTTTCGTCCGTGAGCGAGTGTCGGTCACAATTGAATTCATTAAACCAGTTTTTCACAGTGCTATAGGATGAAGATTTAAGTTCATGGATGTACTCTTGTCGTGATAATTCAAGTCGAAAGTTGTGAAAAATGATCGCACGAAAATGTTCACGGGTTAATTCCATTTTTTTTGCCAAATTGATTTTTTCAATTCACTGTAAACAACACAAATGATGGACGTACGTCAAAACATTCTGAGTACGTTTATGCTAAAAAATGCCAGACTTTTCAATGGAAATGTCAGATGGCGCCAGGCACCACTTAGTGTTGCCTAGGCCAGAAATATATATAAGTATAGCAATCCTAACAGACATTTCAGGTGAATATTCAGTATTCAAGTACAAACAGGGTGGAGCGCGGTATTTTGCTTATTTGAAAAAAAAATAAAAAAAATTGTGAACCTTAGAAAGATTTATTTTATATTTTAGTTATATTGAACAGTAAGGGAATTATTAAGTTAAATAATAGTAGTATATCTGGTAAATATCTGGTAAATATCGACCTTCGCTATCCACACACTGCAGCATACGTTTTCCGAAGTTTTCATGAAATCTAACAAGCATGTCGACTGGTATTCTGTCAATTTCAGCCTCAATATTGTTAATTAAGCCTTCCAAGGTGTTGGGACGATTGACATACACCTTCGACTTCAGGTAGTCCAAAAGGAAAAAATCTGGTGAGCGTGCCGGCCAGTTCAAATCACTCCTCAAAGAGATAAGCGGTCCAGGAAACATTTGCCTCAAACAATTCATGGTAACCCTCGCTGTGTGTGCAGTGGCACCATTCTGTTGGAATCATGAATCCTCTAATTGCATTGCCTTAAGAGCCAGCTGAAAAAATCCAGGAAATGCCAAGAGCAAGTGATGGCTTCCGAGCAGAGCTTTTCGGAGATTGCAGTACTGCTGCTCTAACTCTCTCGATGTTTTGTTGTGTTGTAATCATTCTCTTAGGTCCCCATCGTACACATGACACATTCGCTGTACTCAATGCAGTTACCCAATTTACAATTGATTACCGTCCAGGAACACGTCCGTGTGGGGGAACAGCGAGTCGTAAACGAAAAGCACGCTGCACTGCAATGGTCGAGTGGGCATTTGAAAAATACGCTTCAACACAAAATGACCTCTCCTCACGTGTCGAATGCATCATGGCAACTGAAAAGGTAGACGAATACAAATCTCCCGTTAGCCACTATAAGCCAGTCATACTCTGCGGCCAACATTGCCTCCACAGCCTGCAGTGCAAAAAAACAAATTGCCGCACTGTAAAACACCCAAAAATAAGACAAATGTGGCGATTTTTCCATAGTTGCCTCAGTCATTGGGTAGGGAAAATTTTTATCTCTTGATAAAATGTTTGGCCGCCTATATTCAAAATTTGTTGTTGTGTGCTTTCCACAGACAGAGAGACGGTTCATCTTCCATTTGTACGACAATTCAGAAAATATATTCTTTATAAGTAAATATATACTCCATGCTACATACGATGGCGGATGTAAAAAAAAAACTTGGTACAATCTCAGCCAAATCTTCAAAATAAATCCATATTTATTATTTTTATTATTTCCATATTTACCGGTGGCCACCACTTTTAAACATGCGGGCAATTTTTTTGCCCCTTTGGTCCATACATTTTTCGTAGCAAAAATTGTTTCTATTTGAGTTTTAATGTAATTTGACTATTATCTCTCGTTTTGATGTTTTTGGGGCCACACAAGTCGAAACAATATTTTGAGGTACTAAGTACGTCTCAACTAATAGCACCTTTTGTTCGTCTACAAAAAAGTGTCTTTAGTCTTTTAAAGGGAATCTTTTGCCCTCTAGGTCGATTCCAATTCCAAGCAGGTTATGACCATGAAAGTTTTAGAATCCCAGCTTAATTCGTTTGACCGATATCGTGCTTTAAACAGACATACTAACGGACAGACATTCGTAAGGACGGACGTTTATGGCTATATCGTCTTACAATTTTACGACAATAAATAATATTCTATTCCGAAACAATAGCCAATATACTCGTATTAAAGTATTCTAGTTAAGTCGGACATCAGGTTTATGCCCTATTTCATCTAGATTGAGGTTTATATATAAGTGTAGCAGTTGAACAAATTTCAGGAACCTTTTTATAAAGGCTATACCAACACCTAAACCGAAATGGTCTAATGTAGCTAGAGATGGGCGTTCGCCCATTATGATAAGATGTGGGGCTTCATCGAATCAATCCGTTATTCTGCAAATCAAGCAAATTAACGCGCTCCACCGTGTACAAAAGGCACGGTGTCATTTTAGTTAGTTATTTTTTTAATTTGCTGAAAGTACATCCCAAATTTGATTTTTGGCATAATACGTCTCGACACTATGGCTCAAGTTTTTGAGTTATCGCATCGACCATTTTTTGGTGCAAGGTGGATTTTTAGAACTTTTTTGATACTAAGGGACGGCTATATCTCGGTAAACTGAACGGAATTTTGCTATAGTATCATAAGCAAAGTTGTAGCTATTAAATGAAAGAAAAAAAAACGAATAAACTTACCCGACTTACCACGGAATCACAAAGATTTTTCACCATTTTGGGTCACCAACTTGGCTTAAACGTCCGCATATACATTTTTTTTATTTTATTTCGGGTATCCAATGAAAATCATCTACATCGGTCGGATTGGTGACAGCATTGGATGTTACTTGGAATTCTTTATCTGGACTCGGAGGTCTAGGTAAAGCATTACCATCAATTCGTTCTACTGGAAGTGCGGTAGTGAAAGAGGCTTCATACGATGTTTTTCTCAACTTTTGTTTGGTTAATCTCCCAGCATATTTTTTGCATGCGTAACACCTGGATGTATCATGGCCAATTGGGTCACCCACTCAAATTACTGGCTTCAAAATATTAAACTCTTTATTTTTATTATATAGCCAAGCCAAAAGAGTAGCATCTTTAGCACACTGCATTCGGCGTACTCTTCATACCAGGTTTATCAAAATAAAACGTATATGATTTTGTTGAATTTCACATTAATTCTGCTTATTTAGTCCTGACTCTCCATTTCAGGCACTATTTGTAACATCCACGTAACCAAAATCATTTATTATTAGGCTTTTGGTATTTGCCTTTTTGACATTTTCGATGCTTTTTAGCTTTTTCAAATGTTTTTCACTCTAAAGTAAAATTGTCTTGTCAAAAAAACTCGCTTGCTATCTCTAAAATGAATCGAAAAAACTTGATTGATTTGAAATAAAGTTAAAAATACAGGGTGGATGATGAATACTGCTTCATTAAGAAACTCAAATAACTTTCCTTGTATGGTATTTATTTTTATTCTTTTCATGTTAAAGCTCATTTAATTTTATTAAATATAACTTAATTAGTTTTAAATATAACGGAATTTAAAAGCCCCCGGTTCGTTGATGCATGCGCGGCATCTTACCAAAAAGTTGTTCATTACTGCTTGGAAAGTTGAGATAGGAATAGCCGCAATTGTTTCTCGAATGGATTGTTTTAGTTCATTTAAATTTGTTGGTTTTGCTTTGGAGACTTCTGCTTGCAATATTCCCATAAGAAAAAGTCAGGCGTTGTGAGGTCAAGCGACCTGGGAGGCCAACGAAGTGTGGAGTTTCTGGACATCAGCTTTTTAGGACATTTTCGTCGCAATTCTGTCATAACAGGCCGTGCTATGTGAGGAGAAGCACCCTCTTGCTGAAACCACTCAGAGTTAAAAGAAATTCTCATTCGGCGTAATTCTGGAAAGAAAAACTATCTCAAAACGCTCAAGTCAGGGTCTCCAGTAAACGTAATGGTGTGATCATTTTCTTCGAAGAAGTAGGGCCCGACAATGTAGCGTGATGAAACTGCACATCACACTTTGACGAAGTGGATGCATTTCCGTCTCATAGAGAATCTGTGGGTTGGAAGCACTTCCTATTCGAAATTTTGTTTGTTTATGTTGCCGTTCTAACCAAAATGGGCCTCGTCAGACAGGAAAAGGCAGTTCAACATGTTTTCGTCCTCGTCCACCATTTAAAGCCTCTTCTGGCAAAACTCCAAGCGAATCGGGAAGTCTGCTGCATTTAGTATGTTGGCCATTTGAATTTTTATGGGAATACTCGTCCAAATCTTTGTGCATAACACTACGTAACAAAAAAAATCTTTTTGTTTGTTTAAGTGAATTTTTTGCTTTTATCTAATGAATTAGGTCATAAATATAATATAATGAGTGTTCTTTCCTCTACCTAAACGTTTTTTAGTATATAAACCGCTATTTTAAAAATGATGGAGGTTTCACCACACATTTTAGCATAACTCAAAAACAGTTTGTCCGATTTGATTAAGTAAAAACTCCGAGAATCCGCAGCTACATTACCTCCAATTTACTCTTACACTGTTTTTTGATAAAGTGAATAGTTTTGGAAATATTCAGAAACTTTTCCAAAAATTTTTTTTTTTCATGCAAAATTGGGAAAAAAATTTTGTCTTAAAATTCATAAAAAACCAAAAAAGTCACAAATGCTCTTTTTTGATCTTTAGTTATAAACATAAATATGTTACAAATAAAACTAGCCACATTTCAATAAAATCGATTAACAAGTTTTGGTTTAATTCTCAACTAAGTGATGGTATCTCATTTTGATAAAATTTGTATATGAATATTAATATTTGTGTGAGTATATAGTCGGTTATTGAAATCAAGTAGGACATCGTCGGATAAGATCGCCTTTAAAGCACTTGTGAGGCAGGAGAAGATCCTTATGCCTCCACTGCATATAAAACTAGGACTAATTAAACAATTTGTCAAGGCATTAGATCCTAGCTCTGAAGCTTTCAAATATCTAAAAACAATTTTCCCAAAATTGTCGGAGGCAAAGATCAAGGGTGGAATTTTCGTGGGTCCTCAGGTTAGGACATTAATGAAAGATGGTGAAATCATGAGGAGGCTTCTACCACTTGAAAGAAAAGCATGGAAGAGCTTCATTGATATAGTTAATGGATTCTTGGGCAATCACAGAGTAGATAATTACAAGGAAGTGGTTCAGCATCTTACCGAGAACTATCATAACATGGGATGCAGAATGTCTCTGAAGTTGCATGTTCTTCACTCACACCTAGAAGTGTTCAAGTCAAATTCTGGCGCATACTTAGAAGAACATGGTGAACGTTTTCACCAGGACATTCAAGCCTTTGAAAAGCGATACCAAGGGCAGTACAATGAACGGATGCTTGGCGACTATATCTGGAATTTAATCAGATAAAATGACCAAATCTACAAGAGGAAAGGTAGAAAAACATACCATTTTTAAACAGTATTATTAAGAGCATCCTGAATTTAAGGATTCAAGTGTATTTTTCGTTTTATTATCATATAAAAGCATACCTTCGTTAAAATTAAGCTGTTTAACAATCTTTTATGTACGCTCTTATCTATCTGTACCATGAAAAATAAAGGCACTATTTAAAAATTTGAAAATTCGATGGCATTTCTTAAAAAACGATTAGCCAGACATCAGTTAAAGTTTTTCTTCAGTTTAGAGACATAACCAATGAGAAACAGCAAAAAAATTCACTTAAACAAAATTTTGTTACATAGTGTAATTGATTGCAATGACTGTCTGCTTATATCCATTTGAGCAGATAAGCTTCTTGTCGAAACTCTTGGATTGTTTTGTCTGGCAGTAGCTACAGCAGCGGTTGTTTTCTCCATCCGAACTGAAGGGATTCGATGGTAAGGTCTTCTGTTGACTGTCCCATGCTCGTGAAAATTACAAATCTCATTATGGTCCATCTGCTCGAAGGATTGCGCCAAACGTGCGCCTATACTCTCTTTGAACCGAAACTACATACTCCAGTGCGTGATAGCGGCGGACAATCCGAATTCTTGTTTCAGTGTCCCAGTTATCCATTTTTGTTAAATCTCGGTGAAATCTCCAAAGTAAACAAAAATAACCAGATTCTTTAATTAGAAAAAAGTTATTAATTTTTTTTGGTAGCAGCTTTTATCAGCCACCCTGCAAAAAAACAACATAACAGAAAAGGTTTATAATTGGTGATTTTGAGGCAATAGATGATTTTTTCCTGGTAAGTTTTTTTTGGCATTTTTTTTTTCGTCCATTCAATAGCTACAATTTTGCTTGAGACACTAGAGCATTATTTCGTTCGGCTTATCGAAATAAAGCCATCTCAAAAAAGTGCTGAAAATCCACTTTAAACCAGTTATCGATGCGATAACTCAATAACTTGAGCCAAATTGGCAAAACGTATTATGCCAAAAATTAAGTTTTATGGATGTACTTTCAACCGCCTTTGACAAAACTTCTGCCCGAGACTATGACCCAAACTTTGGTACTGTGTAATTGAAGAACATTTTATTAAACCATTTTATTACCACAAAAAAGAAAAGTCTGGTAAAGTCGGCGGTGCCGACTATGGAATGCCCTAGAACACACTGTTGTTCCGTCTGGAGGACCTTTTGTTTGGCAGCTCTTCGAAATCAAGACCGATATGTCCAAATTTCACCATAGACGGGTGGTGGACTCCCATTAGGCTCCATGCGAAATTTGTTAGAAACCGGATGTAACACGTGACTTTTAAAGCTGTAGGTTCTGAAATCAGGAAGAACCTTTTCATAGGATAAAAACAAAAATAAAAACCTATTTAGTTTATTCTCCTTTCAGGTATTAACTGATCGCATGCTAATTTTGAACGCGATCGGGTAGCTCCTACAGCTGCAGGGCCTTAAATCGTGAGGCTTTTCGAAACATAGAGCAATATGCATAGATTTCCCACAGATGGCCGTATGTCGCTCGTAATGTGTCTTTGCAAAATTTTATCGGAGTCGTGTAATATATGGCCTTCAGATCTGTAGGTTCTAAAATCGGAACGATGTGGACTAATTTCAACAGGATTTGTACTTGGCTAAAACTCGAAGAATGTACCAAGTTTCAACGAAATCGGTTTATAACTGCGACCTGTACATTTAACGATAGATGCTTAATGGAATCATATGCGATTTCAGAATTGATCGGTATACCAAACATAAGGACTTTTCCGATTTGTTCAGGTGCTACAACTAATGGGTGATTAATCTAAAGGTATTTTTTCAAACTAAAAAATAAATTCAAAAAATCAAATAAAATGGGGAATATTTGTGGTTCTTTCGAAAGGACATTTTATGCCATTTATTTTTTGAATATTATTTCCTTTAAATATTGGCCGCAACAACGCTTCAGGGTGTCCATTCTGGGGGTCCAATTTTGGATGACTTGTTCTAGCATTTCGACCGGTATGGCTTTAATGACACGCGTAATGTTGGCTTCCAAAACCTGAATCGTAGCTGATTTGTCAGCATAGAATTTGGACTTTGCGCAGCCGAAAAAAGTCTACAGCTATGATATTACACGATGTAGGCGGCCAACTCACTGGTCCAAAAGGTGCTCTTCGTAATGTCCTCTTAATAAACCCATTGCTTAAGCAGCTATATGGTAAGTGGAGCCCTCCTGTTAAATCCAAATGTCGTCAAGATTACGGGCTTCAATTTCAGTAAGCAAAAATTCCGATATCAAGGTGCGACAGCGAGCTTCATTTGCGGTTACTTTCCGACCATCATCATTTTTAAAAAATATGGACCGATTATTCCACCACCGTGGTTTTCTCTGGGTATAAGGGCACCTCTTGAACCTCTTATGGTTGCTCTTCAGCCAAAATTGTGGTCGAAAACAGTTTCTCACCGAACGCCCATTTCCATTATACAGTTGCACAATTTTGAGATGTTGTTTCGGTGTAAGTCTTTCCATGATGAAATGGCAAACAATACTAAAAAGAAAACAAAATAAAGTTGAACACAACTCACCCAAAAAAAAGGCTATTGAAAAAAATACATCAAGATCGATCACCCTATATTAGTACCAAGTCATAAAACCCTGCCCCACAGAGTGGTGTTGGGTATTGAAATCCATATTTGGATGTATAGCGAAATTTTCTTTCCTAGAGTGATTGATTGCTTGCTTTAGCCATAACGGCCTTATTTTGGGCCTCGAGGGTCCATGTGTGGGACCCTCGAGGGGTCCAGGTTCAAAGCCTGAAAAAAATATCTAAATACATTTTCAAAAGCAGATTCCACCTCGTGTATACCGGCGACTTTTCGAGTAAGAGATACATCTAGAGTGTCCAAAACCAAAAACCGGTCGGTTTCTTAAAAATAGCGAAAACCCGACATTCCGGTTTACCCGGTTTTTTGCTGTCGGGGTTTCCGGGTTTTAGGATTTTGTATGTAAAAGCAAAGGCAGATCTCAATTTTTAACTCTGGAATACGTAAGTACCAAAAATATTTTAGCCGTCCTTTAAGTGTACCGCTCAAGTCAGAAACACCAGTTGATTCATCAGCCGTATATCTAATGGTTGTTTTTAAATTATAGGTCAGAAATTTTAAAACCTAAGTTTTTTACACATATGCTACAGACTTTTATGAAAATCGGTTAATATTTAGACTTAGATCCCACACATAGGTTCAACCGATTTTATGTTTTGGCTCTTAAAGCCACATAAGTAGTACATCCAATAACAATGGAAACGACAGTTTATTTAGATCAATCAGTAATCATCTCAGATAAAAATTCATCATACCGGTCTACGTTTTGATATAGCCCCACCGCAAATATCTCTCCCGATACAACATACAACCACTCTGAAACATCCATATTAATTCCGATTTCAATCCAACCAGCCTAGGACCGATTTGAGTTATATGGGCTTATTTTTTGATAAAGTCCCGTACAAGATGTCCGGGGGCCCAAAAAATTGATTCCCATATACAGGTACAACTATACAATTGTCTCGCGAAGCAAAAACTAAAATTAGTTTTGAATTTGGGTAATTTTGGTTGACGAACAAATTTAAATATGTCCTTATTTTAATAATCTAGGGTTATTTAGGGCACACTTACTTTACTTCTGAATCTGGAAATATTTTCCATTCTTAGGCAAAAGGCTAAGACCGGAGTGAAGGTTAACGCCTGACTTTTACTTAAAAAAAAAGACAAGTATTCGCTGTTGTGGGAATAAACTTATTAATGTTTCAATGAAAAACAATTCATTAGTAATTTTTTGGTCCGATTTCAATTTGTTACTATCTCAAACAGCTTCTAGATGACTATAAAGAATCATCAGCTTATTTCGTTTGACTGCTATCGTGCTTTCAACAGATTCACATATCGTCTTAGAATTTTACGACGATCAAGAATAGTATACCTTGAAGGGTTTTCTATATATAGGGTGATCCAGCGAGAGGTATTTTTTCAGAACAAAAAAAAATATAAAAATTCAAATCAAGTGTGGAAACTTTATTGGTAATTTGAAAGGGCATTCTATGGCATTTATTTTACCTTTAATTACCTTCAAATGTTGTTAACTGATTATGGAAATGAGCGTTCGGTAAGAAACGGGACGATCCGCTGTTTTCGACCAAAATTTTGTTCAGTGATGAGGCCCATTTCAAAATTGCCACATTTGGGCTGAAGAGCAACAAGAAGACGTTCAAGAGGTGCCATTATACTCAGAGAAAACCACGGTTTGGTGCGGTTTATAAGCTGGTGGAATCATCGGTTCATATATTTCCAAAAATGATGATGGCCGAAACGTAACAATGAATGGTGCTCCCTAACGCGCCATGATATAGATTTTTATGCTACCTGAAATTGAAGCCCGTTATCTTAAAGACACTTGGTTCCAACAGGACGTTGCCACTTTCCATACAGCTGCTCAAACAATGGATCTATTGAGAGGTCATTTCGAAAAGCAGGTAATTTCACGTTTTGGACAGGTGAGTTGGCCGCCTAGATCGAGTGATATCATTCTTTGGGGTTACGTAAAGTCCAAAATCTATGCTGACAAACCAGCTACGATTCAGGTTTTGGAAGCCATCATTACGCGTGTCATTAAAGCCATACCGGTCGAAGTGCTCGAAGAGTCATCCAAAATCCTGAGGCGTAGTTGCGGTCATTTGAAGGAAATTATATTCAAAAAATAAATGTCATAAAATGTCCTCTCAAATTACCAATAAAAATTCCAGATTTGAATTTTTATATTTTTTGTTCTGTAAAAAAACCTCTAGATGGATCACCCTGTATATGTTTCGAGGTGGAAAAAAAGGAGTGAAAAATTTATAACTCGTATACACTTTATCATAAAAGTTTTCGGTTTCGGGTTTGGACACTTTACACTACAGACATCTGTCAATACTTTAATTCATTCCACATTCTCTTATACCGCTTCAAGAACATGAATGCTTCAATCGCCACTTGAAATAGCGGAGATCGCATTGTACTCTCATATCCACAACATATGTAGAGCCCTGTCGCTCAAGAAGCCACATACTCGCATTGTTGCCAATCACGTTCAAATTTCGTGTGGCATGCTATAAACATGCAACAATCAACAGTGATGGCCTAGAAATTATTGAGACGAAACGATTCTTCTATATAACAGATTGGTGTAGGGCACCAGTAGAAACTATGTAATTTGGGTTGCCAACCGAAGACGCAATTTTCATACATTTTTAAACGAATCCTTCAAAAATTGTTTCTGTTCTGTGTTTTTTTATTTTCAGGTCTCTACTTGTATACGCTGGTAGTGCAGACGTTCTCTAGTGATAATTTAGGATTCCTGCAGTACGCCTTAATTGGATGGGGTAATTATCGGTTATACACAGTATTTAAGATAGGTTATCGGAAGGGGGATAAAGGAAACATTA
Organism: Hydrotaea diabolus; assembly: GCA_963513945.1. Lineage (NCBI taxonomy): Eukaryota > Metazoa > Arthropoda > Insecta > Diptera > Muscidae > Hydrotaea > Hydrotaea diabolus. The sequence continues at coordinate 79,040,952 of OY740720.1, forward strand.
TGCCACATCATACACTGTCTTTTTGTGTTAATAATTTTATTGATTCGTTGCTGTTGTTCTTTTCCTTTGCCCACAGGCTGCCCAGCGGTAGTGGTGCTTGCGTGGTCGTTTGCCAAAATCTTTGCACCGCCTCTGAACACGGAACGTTTTAATGGGGTAAGTTTTGAACAACTGTTGATTTCTTTTCTCTTTTTGTGTTTAGCAGATTTTGGAACACTCCAACCAAAGATTTCCTAACAACCAAATTAATTAAGATACCAATATTTGTTTATCCCACACATTACACAAACAAATCAAATACCGAAACAGGAATCCAAAGATGACCTGCGGTGGTGTTCCCAGTAAAACATTTAATTAAGAGTTTGCTTGTTTTTTGGTTAATGAGCGTGATGTGCGCTGGCCACTATTTTGGCCATGTGCCTTCGCCTCCTTAATGAATGAATTCATGACGTCATAAATAATGCCTTCAGATTATCCGTCCTTCCTTTCGTCTATCAATTCTACCATTCGACCACCACCATTGCCATCTGTCTATCACGGGGCTTTTAATAGGTTAATGAGTTTATAATTAAATTCGCATAGGAAAACCAGCAGTCAATGATATTTTCATTTTCATTTCCATTTTCTTGCTACTGCTTTTTTTATTCGGGCAAGAGTAAATGGCAGCAGCCGCAGCAAGATGCCATGAAATGTTTTAATTTGTTGATGATTTTATGAGGGTTTCCCCGTTTGGCATTTCTCAAGTGGTGTATGGGGAATGGTGTCTGGTGTTTGCATACTCGTTTTGTTTTCCAACTGAAATACACAATTATGTTACTGTGTATTAGGGTGTACCCTAAAAATGATAAGTTTGGTAAGCACTGTAAAGGAATTTGTTGTTTATGTTATACAAGCGCTAGCTGCTTGTTGATTATAGATCGTTCATGAAATAATAAATATAATTCTAGGGCGGGATAGCTATCTCACTTTTTTAACATATTTAAATTTTTCAGCAGAGGACAAATATCGGTTTGCTTCAGTATTTGCAATACTCTAAAACACTTATAGTGACATGCTATTACGAGTGTACTTATACACCACACAGTGTTTCAGAGTACGGTTGCTATTTATATTTCGGGTCCTGACAATACTAGTGTTCTTAGATCCAAACTGGAACTTCCTTTGGAAACTTTGACATTTTTTTTATAGCATATATTCACTCAGAACCTTTTTTTCATTTGAGAGCGAATTGTTTTGTTTACAGTGTGTTGAAAAATTCATCTCAGTCAAAAATGGAATTATCCCGATTTTTTTAAGATTTTCGGCGTGGGTTATCGAGACAAAAGTGTTTAAATCAACTTGTTTTGAATTTTGGCGATGAACAACCTTAAAAAAAACACTGTGAATCGCTGGTACCAAGAGATCGTTCTCGGACGCCGTTCGCTCCAGGATGAATTTCGTAAAGGACGTCCAACTTCGGTCACTTTGCCAGAAACCATCGATGCTGTGCGTGAACTGATTAAGCAAGACTGACATGTAACATATCGTTAGATTGAAGCATCCTGGGTCATTAATATGACTAGCATCAATAACATATTGCATGTTCATTTGGCCGTGAAGAAAATTTGTTCTCGTTGGATTCCACATAATTTGACGAATGCTCAAAAAATGGCTCGAATGGATTGGTACAAAGAGATGTTGAAAAAGTATAACTGCGATAGCTCAAAGGGCAGCGTATAACATTGTCACAGGTAACGAATCATGGATCTATGCATATGAACCCGAAACATAACAGCAATCGACCGTATGGGTCTTTCAAGACGAGCCAAATTCTATAAAAGTTGTACGTGGAAGAAGTCAATCCAAGCAAATGATTGCGTTTTTTTCGGTATAACCGGCCATGTTGCCACAGTGCCTTTAGCGGAACGTAAGACGGTCAATTCTGAGTGGTATACAACCATTTGTTTGTCAACAGTGTTCCAAGAAATGAGGAAAGATAATAAGAGAAGACGAATTATTTTGCATCACGACAATGCGAGCTCTGACACTTCAGCTGAAACGATGAGTTATTTGACCAGTCAAGATGTCGAATTGATGGGCCATTCACCGTACAGTATTTTTCATGTGTTTCGATTTGTAGAGAACTCTACTATAAAAGACAAAATGAAATTTGGAGTAGAAATATCTATCCAGTCAAATGTTAAATTAAAAAAAAAAACATTTTTTTAATTCCTTTAAAGAATTTACTAAAAATATGTTGCTCTGTAAAAATAAACTTGTAAAGACACAGGCACAAAATCTTAATTTTTTCTGAAAAGAGAAAAATTTATAAAAAAAACCTATTTAACATATTCTAGTGCAATCCAAGAGATTATTTTTCTGAATTAATCTCCGTAAAAAGGAAAAGTTCAGAATAACCTATATTCTTACTGGTTTATTTTGGATAACAACCATTTTTCAAAAATATTGTTTTATTTTATAATTTCAAGTTTAAATGGTTAAATTTTGACAAGACTTACATTCTAAGTTCTATTTTATATCGAATTGTTCTGCGAATGAAGTAAATTAAAGAATTGTTTAATGTGCTGTTGAGACGTTTAATGAACTACCATTAGTGGTGGTACATAACTCTAAAACTATAGGAGATAATAAAATAATGTAGACACTTTATCTGTAGCTAGTGACAAGAGCTTAACAAAAAAAAATCCAGTGTCACCCAAAAAGGATGAATGCTGTGGTTTTGATGAACATTACTCGTATAAGGTTTTTTACACCTGAAGCTGCTACTTTCTGAAGTAAAGCATGTCATGACAACTATTCTTGTTAAAGGTCTGGAAATGTTTCTATAAACTCGAATGCACCTCAACTATAGCTGTTCAAGGATCTTCACAAACACAACAAAAATTAAAGCTTATATGTTAGGTTTGGTTTAATTGGCCACCGCCTGAAGCTTAGCTTACTTGAGTAGGTGCGATCGTGATACCTTATGCTAGTCGTACTACTGAACTTGCCGCGCGGTACTTCCAATGGCCGTAATTTCGGTTTAAACAATGCTACAACAGTACGGTAGCTTGAGGGACTGTTTCAAATTCAGCTGGTCCGATTAGCTACCACTTCGAATTCGTCCTTGTGGCTTTAATTCGTCAGTGTATTTTTGGATTACATTCACCAGGAGAACGAGGCCAATCATGCGGTATTCTCGTCACAAAATCGAATTACAAAACAACACCAGCTATCAAATGTAATTGATTTTTCGTTAAATTTTACAGCTAACGTAATTGTCTCTGTTTATTGCGGTTTGAGATTGGCGAAATTATCAACTACCTTGAAATTGCAACTGACTGCATTCACTTTGCCTGGAGAATGTTATCTCGACCTCGTTGTAGTACACCACAAATCCCAAGCACAGAGAAAATGTCAATTGAAAATCAGTCCGAACTACTGAACTTCTGATGGACGAAAAGACTTTCATTTCTTATTACCAAATTTTAATAAACATGATGAGAATTTAGTTGGAAGTATTAAAACATGATTGCTATGACAATAGTATGGTACAGACAACTTACTATTCGTTCACATACTACGAATGAAGTTAAAAATATTGTGTGCCGGAACCGCCTGTTGTTGCAACTCATAAATTAGTAAAGAACTGTTCAATGCAACCAACGATTGTTAATGACTACAAATTATTTGTAGTTTATAATAAGGTGAAAACATGTGAATCTTAGAAACATTTTTATTGTAAAAATCAATTAATAAAAAATGGTAGTACGTGGAAATTTAAATTTTTCTCCTAAACTCATATCGCTGGAATGGAATTTAAGAAACATCTTCTTCCGGTAGCCCAGCGGGCCCGAAAAAGTACACAAATGTGTCCCGAAGTTGGACAGTATAAATGGTATCTTTCTTTGACTAATTTTTGAATCGATAATGAAAGCTTCAAGTCCTGATAACATGATTTACTTAAAATTGAAATTTAAATATCATTTCATTATTTATTGGTATCATCTTTATCACTTCAACCGCTATATTCGGTTCCATTGACTGAATATTTCAGTGTATTAACGAGCATTAATAGTACATGCAATGTCGGTCATTTAGATGGAAAAAATTCGCATGTGGCAACGAATCTGTTCTCTGAATGCAGCCTTGCCAAGTGGAGTACCGTCGAAACTTCCCATGATGTCAGTGCCATCCGCATATGGATATTTCCACAGAAAAGTCAATCGTAACCAAAAAATAATATATTCCTAAATATGTTTTAGTCTCATATTACTTAGTAGGGACATAAATACTGTTACAACATTGAACACACCTATTTCAATTGTAGAACTGAACATACCCCGTTAATGTTATATGGTTTTTGAAAGCTAGCCTCAATAGCGTTAATCTGTAACGGGATTTTAAAATTCGAAGCAATTTGCCAGCGCTCATTTCCTCTAAAGAATTCCCCTCAGGCAGTCCAGATTTGATCCCATTGGATTACAAATTGTGGGCGGTTTTAGAGGACAAGTTTTGTCACAAAAGATATACCAACATTGGATCTCTTAAGACTGCTTTGGTTCGAGCTGTGCCAATTTTCCAATGGACGAGGTTCGTGCAGCTATTGACGATTGGCCAGTGCGACTTAAGGCGTGTGTAAAGGCAAAAGGCGGACATTTCGAATAAGTAGATTCTTTTTGGATAAAATATACATCAATAAATATATTAAAAAATATTGGACCAAAAAACATCAGTACTTTTTATTTTACAGCATAAAACGTGTGTAACAGTATTTATGTCCCTACTAAGTATATGAAAAAAATATTCAAAGACTAAGACCAGAAGCTTATCGTTTACAAGCAAAAGAGAGATTGTGAAAGCATCGAAAGAAGCTGCTGGAATTTTCAAAGGATAACGAGAAACTTATGAAGAAAAAACAAACACGGTCATCGAAGGCAGAAAAAACATCGTAAAATTAAGGAAAATGAAGCTTAAAAAGAAAATAATTTTAGTGCGTTTTGCTTTAAGCAAACACGGTGAAAAGCATTTGAAAAAGTAGAAAAAGCTTTGCCAAAAAGGACTTACAAAAAAAAAATACAAATTGTCAATGCGTTATATAAGAAATATTCTTAGCCAGAAAATGGTGTAGAAAATATATTTGACCAGCCTTTGTACGAGGGCGGTTCGGAAACTTCTTAGCCTAGCACAAAAAGCGCGGTATAAACAGAAAAAGTTAAGTGTTTTGGAAACTTCTGCTATGAACACATGTTAAATTTTATTTCGATCTGGCAACTCCTTCATATAGAAACAGGTGTTCACAAAAGACGCGATTTTTTTACAATGGAAAAATTAGAAATGCGTCGTGTCATTAAATATTTACATAAAAAAGGTTTATCGGGACAAGAAATTCATAATGATATGGTGAATGTGTTAGGTGAAAGTGCTCTTTCATATGCAACAGTAAAAAATTGGGTTGCTGAATTTAAACGTGGTCGTACAAGCATTGAAGATAAACCACGTAGTGGACGTCCAAAAACAGGAACAACAACAGAAATTGTAGCCAAAGTGCATGATATGGTATTAAATGATCGACGAATAAAAGTGCGTGAAATAGCTAATATCATGGGCATCTCAAATGATCGAGTCCATTTAATTTTGCATGAAGAACTACAGATGAAAAAGCTTTCTGCAAGATGGGTGCCAGACTTGTTAACAGTCGACCAATAACGCATAAGAATGAACATTTCTCAAGCTTGTTTGGATCGTTTTCAGCGAAATAAAATGGATTTTAAGCATCGTTTCATAACTGTTGATGAGACATGGATCCACCACTATACTCCAGAGACAAAAAAACAATCCAAACAATGGACTGAAGCTGAAGGAAGTGCCCCAAAGAAGGCAAAAACAATTCAATCGGCTGGTTAGGTTATGGCAACGGTTTTTTGGGACATCAAAGGTATTTTATTGATTGACTATCTGCAAAAGGGTAAAACAATAAACTCAGAGTACTATTGCAACCTTTTAGATCAATTAAATGTACAAATTCGAGAAAAACGTCCTGGCTTACAACACAAAAAAATAATTTTTCATCAAGACAACGCACCAGCGCACAAGAGTGTTTTAACAATGGCTAAAATCAACGAATTAAAGTACGAGTTGCTTGACCACCCACCTTATTCTCCTGATTTAGCTCCCAGTGACTTTACCTGTTCCCAAATCTAAAAAAATTCCTTGCTGGCAAGCGTTTTACCTCAAATGAAGATGCAATTACAGTTGTAAACCACTATTTTGAATACCTTGAGGAAAACTATTTTAATCAAGGGATAGAATTGCTAGATAGGCATTGGACTAAATGTATTCAAGTTTCAGGAGATTATATTGAAAAATAAAAATATTTTTGAAAAACTAACTATTCTCCTTCATTGATAGGCTAAGAACTTTCCGAACCGCCCTCGTAATACCAGCAACAATTAAATCAGTGAAGGACTTCTACATGCGTGAAGATGTAAGCGTCCAAGCTGCAGGGCGGAAGGATACTCTAATCGTTGATAAACAAGTATTTGCTAAGCACTTTATGTTGCTGACCGTATCAGAAGCCTACGAATTGTACAAAAATGAATTAACTGACAAAAGAGTAAGCTAGTCGACGTTTTTTCAGTATCGGCCCAGACAAGTTCAACTTACTTACAAGATGCCGCATAATATGCGTGTATGCCAGTATCATCCAGGTGATACCAGAGCTACTCTCGGATTTATTCACCTGTGATGAAGGACGGCCAAGACAAGTACAGCATTTTGCCAGGTTTAAACCCATCAGATCGTTGCTTGTTATCCAACATCCCTACGACATCCCAACGACAGCGCACCCTAGTGTACACGTAAATAAATACGTGTGTAGGCCTTGTTTTAGCCTGTTGTTCTTATTAAAATTCCTAAATTTTCATTAAAAAGTTAAATGTAAATACATAAATACGTCTGTACTTAAATATGAAATTCCACAAAAAGGAAAACCGCCGGCTAACTAAGCAAGACTTTCCTTTCATTTTGTGGAATTTAAACATGAACTCAAACATTAAAGCATTTCAATCGCAGTAAATTCTCCGTTGTTGTGCAGGTATCTCGAGGTGGTAACAGAAAGGACCGCAGTCGGGTAGACCAAGTGGGTTAATTGTATCGTAGAAATACTTACTTGCTAGACACCAGTCAACAATTTAACGAGTATGTGTCCCATTTCCCATGCGGATCATGAAAACCATAAAGAAAATTACAACAAAAAAAAACTATGTAGTATACTGTGGTTTAACCAAACAAAAAAGGTGGGAAAAATTCCTACAAAGCGAAAGGTGGATATTATGAAATAAAAACATTTTATATGCATATTAATTAATGACCTTGAAACTCAGTCTTAAATATAAAATGAAATGTCCACCAAGATTTGTATAGAAGGTCGATAAACTTCATTAATTAAACAAGTAAAAAGTTAAAGTCGGTGGTGGTCGGCTAATTGATACGCTTCACTACTCTGCTATTCAGCAGATATCGCGCCTTTGTCTGGAGCTTAAGACTAATTGACAATGTTCCCTTAAGTACAGCAGAATTTTAAATCGGGAGTGGCCTCTCTGTGGTAACTATTCGAAAACATGGACCAATGTGGTCAAATTTCACTAAAGTTAGATGTTGGTTAATCTTCAAGCTGTGTTGGTTTATCCTCAACCTGTGTCAGTTGGAAATCGGTCCGAACTACAAAAACTTGGTTGGGTAAACAGACTTTAGGTTGCGATCACCAACATTTCATGGAATTGGTGGTAACATGGTTCGAGATATCATATGATAGTAACTACAACAGTATCACAGTATTCACAGTTAATAAACACGTTATGGCAATTGAATTCAGTAAAACTATTATCGGGCACAACTCGTGGTTATGACAACCAACCAATTGTTAAGTAAAGTACATGTTACACATCGTATTACACAACATTTCAGTCTGTTGTAGTAGCTCACTGGTGTAACATATTATTGATAAGCCCCAGATCATTTAAAATAATAAATTACAAAGAAACGAATAGAAACAAAAAATAATGTGCACTCGAAGAAAAAATCTGTTGGAAATCGGTCCGAACTACAAAAGTTCAGTTGGATAACCACACTTTTTATTGCAGTCACAACTTTCCATGGTTACATGGTACGAAATACCAAAGGGTGGTAGCTACGATAATATTATGTTACGAACGACCAATAAATCGTTTAAACTAACCGAATTCACTTATGTTATTGGTTGCCAAAATCAGTGGTTATTGCATCCAAATATAAAGTAAATGTTATCTTGGTACCTATAATTGGTGGTGACAACAGATATATTTTTTTGTAATAACCAAACCCGTCTTAGTTCAATGTTCTAACATTAAAGCTCAATATCAGAATATAATTCTTGTAACAGCTGTCGGTTTAATCACTAGCAAATCTTTGTTTGAAACTGAAACGCATTCAATAATTTAAATTCTTACAATTTTGGATACTGGTATTTAATTATTTGTTTAAAATTGGATTCAAAAGTTTCTTATATTAGAAATATAATTTTTTTTTTAATTTTGGCTGAAAATCTTATAAAAGTTGCATTGAAATTTATAGATTATCCAGATGAACATAAAAAATATAACCATCAGTTGGTCTATTTAACAAATGTTCGTAGTAGTGATAGGCGAATTCAAAGAGAACTTAAGACCAGCAATTTATTACAACAACCAATGCATGTATAAGTTCAGTTTTTATAATCGTCCTTATTAGTTGAGATTAGCGATACTTTGTTTCTTCAAACGATAGTGTCAGTTCCCTTTACTTAAAAATTGCCGTAGATACAATCAACATTCGGTTAATGCTTTGGAATACAAAGATAGTTCGAGCAATTACCAATAATCGGTTGGAGAGAAATTCGGTTGAGGCAATAAATCTATTCTCTCTGTGTTTTCATTCTGTTTAAATATCTTCTTTGGTAGACGGGTAATGCTTTCAAACGAAGAAACCATACAAAAAACACAATATAAATAAATATTTTCCAGAATATACTTATAGAAACACGGTTAGCTATATTTTAGCAAAGTTACACCCCGAGTTGCGGTCCCCCAAAGTTTGACCCTTAATATTCTTCTTTTTTAAACCCTTTCAGATTAGGACGATATCGTTGGAAAGCTTTTCAAAACAAGACGTATATATTTTACTGAATCGCTGACCCATTGCTAAGTGGTTAAAATATTTTGTTTAAACAGCACACTGTACCAATATAAGACCGATTTGGAAGTATAAATATCTTCTCGCATATCTGTATCCAAGACTTTAAGCATTCATTTGGTAACTTCTCTGTCACATTATACCAAAATTTGTAAAAAATATGCAGGTTTAAAATTCCAACTGACTTAGGTAGGTAAAAAACCATCATAATCAGCTTTAACCTTACATTGTTTTTGACATTTTAAAACAAAAAATGTCAAAAACAACATTCGGTTGTAGCAATAAAAATAATGGATGGTACATGTAACCACTAACATTCGGTTGGCAAAGAAATTCGGTTGTGGCAACAAATCTGTTCTCTGTGTGCATGTATGATATGAAAACATGGACTGAAGTAGACCAATAGCCAACCCTGGCCTGACCAAATTGGTCTTTTGTTTTAAATAGCCTCCGCATACAGGTATTCTTTTGCCTGCGGATCTACAGAATCCATTTTTAACCCTCCCCTCCGACGGTTGACTCATCCGTTGCCCTTATACGAAGTACAAGGTCCACAGGGACCTATTTCTATTTGTATGGAATTTTATATGAAAACGCATTTTTTACATTTTTTTGTTTTGATTTATTATTATTTACTAATGATACATAATGTATAATAAATGTTAGAAAAAAAAGTTTTTATATATAACATTATTAATTTTTTATGAGTTTTATATGAAAAAAGCCTAAAATACTATTGTTGTGTAGATTGTCCCTCGTCCAATATATTTTCTGTGCATAAGTGTTGAATGCTCTGCACAAACTGGATTGTTACAGGAATGAAAATACGAGTAGGCCCTTTTTTGTTGTTGTAGCGGCACACACAGTGTCGAGGTGACAGCCCTTGGCCGAAGAATTGCTGCTTCGGGTCAATCCGGTGCGTAGAACCGACTGTCGTGAGGCCCTTGTTTTCCGCTGCCGTCCGTACTCAGAACGGCATAGGCGTCATGACGTTCTGTTCGTTCTAGACGCAAACGACGGTGCAGCTCCTTCTGCCGGTCTTGATAATATCTAAAAAGAACAAAATTATGTAGTTATTTTGCTTTTGAACATTAGAATTGTTTTTTCTTACCTTTACATCAAATGCTACCATTGCGTTCCGTATCCTTGGATATGCGGTTCCGATTAGATTCGCGTATTATGATGTACGTCATGTCTTCGGTGATGAGCGAGCGAAATATGGTAAAGGGATCATATGTGGTTCCTACTGGTCCCGGATTCCTCCTTGTGTTGTCGACCATGTAATGAGCATGAGTACGGGAAGTCGATGGTGCATTTTTAGTCCATTTGGTGCCATCTTTGGAAATGAAGTAATTGTCACTTGTTTGCTGAGCCTCAGTTTCTTCCTCTTCATCATCGTCGTCATCACTTATATCTTCATTGATGGCTATATGTGGTTTAGTTTCCGCATCCGAATCATCAACATGAAAATTTGCTTGATATGTGAAATCGTCATCATCCGCACCTTCAAGACCAAATGCAGGAATGGCACCTTCATCGTCATCACTCATCTCCGAACTCATGAAGTCTGCAAATCTATCATCCACTGCACGTCTTTCATCCTCACTCATTTGCTGGTAGCGTGTACTACTACGTACCACAATTTCAGCAATGTCTAAATTTGCCTCTGCCATTGTATTGTACTTTTATTTCTCTTTATAAAATTCAAAATAAAATTTCGCACTCTATGTTCACTGTCTCAACTTTCACTGATTTGGTTTACGAAACTACAGCCGCTTTTATACCCTTTTCTACGTCTACCTGTCTTCTAGCTTGTACATCTACGTCTATGTGAGAGTAAGAGTAGGTAAGAGTATGCGTAAAAAGTGAGGGTAAATTCAAACAACTCAAAAGGGACTGTGACAAGAATTCAAAAAGGGACGGAAAGTTTATTATGTTTCAAGGAAAGGCACTATAAAATAATCCAAAAAGTAACTAAAATTCAAGGAACAAGCCAAAAGACAGTGCATTTATTAACGATTTCTTGAAACTTCAGTACAAGGTCCCAGCGGACCTTTTCACACGTTTCCGTACTCAACACATTTAAATCTCAATAGAAACCAAACTATTGGTCGAATCGCTTTGAAATTTTTTTAAAACGATTTTAGATAAAATTTCCTTGTAATACATTTGGCGGTCGGGTATACTTCCCATTGACCATCAAGGAGTAATTTCAGTTTGAAAATGAAAAAGGTTCCCAGGGACCTTCTCACCCGCCGGAGGGTTAAATTCGATTAATCTCACATAAAGCGACCTATAAATACCCCTGGTGAAGTTGGAAGATATCGGTATATATTATAGCACTAACGACTTTGTCCGAATTCCAGACTGAAGCACATAGCATCCATATTTAAAGCGCCAGCGCTCAAGAAGCCATTATTGAAATCAGAATCTCGCAGGGAAGTGATTAGTCCTTTGTGCATCACAGTATGGTAGGGTATACTTTAGTCGGCTCTTCCCTATTGTAATTTATTTCTTCTTTCACATTGGTCAATACTTCTGTGCGAGCATTACTGGTAATCATCAGATAAGGTTTTTGATGCTACATGCTATCGGGATTTATCACAACTGGAATTGATTTTGTTTCGCAGCAACTAACACTATTTCACGCTGTTGTATCATTCAGCATTCCATGGATGAATGACTTGATTCCATTTTATGAATTTTTTACTGGCCGCATTAACTTTTGCTGTATCCATCATGGTTGTCAATAAAACTACGAAAGCAATAAATTTCTGGAAAGGAGAAACTTTCCTTCAGCATGCAGTCGTTAGTCTTTGGTGTAGGAAATCTCCGCATCACCATTGACCATAAAAATCACAACCAATTTTATGACATTGACATGTACTCCTCCTCAGTCCCTCATAGTTGTTTTAGAGGAAACCATCATTGAGCTATGCCATGGCCATGGCGTATGGTTTCGACAATGATTGCCTGGTCGTTAGTGCTGCTGTGTTTAGTTGCATTTACTTATACATTTGGGTAATCGTCGGTACCAAAAACTTATTTGGGATTTATCTATTTTTGAGACTGAAATATCTAAGAAAGATTAAAAAGGTCCAGGCGTAGCAGCCTGGTAACATAACTGGATTATTTGAAACTAGAACAAATCTGATACAAAATGAAGCCTGTACAAAACATGTCTCACTTGTCAAGACTTTTAAAGGAGATGTATCCTCGGCCCCTGTTAGACTGACTGATACATATTTCAATACACAAAAACTTAAATTGTGCGCTTAAAAATCCACTTGAAACATACATATGAGTCAAAATCGAGTACTCAGACTCAAGAGTATCGAATATTCGAAAGCAATTTCACTCAATTTCACAGCACGCACACAGGTGTTTTATGGCACTCTTAAACGAGAAATTTCTATTTCACGAATTATGACAAAATTGCTTTTGCACCAACTTTAAGGGAATCCACCAGCTAAAAGGTGTTGACGTTAGTGGAGGGAGGGTCAACATGCAAACTTGTTTTAAAGGGTCCTTTGAACGTTGAACTCTATGGTTAGTTTGAACGAAAGCAATTTGGCAATGATGCAGTGTTTAGTTTTGAGGTGTTAGGAAAGAAGAAAAGACTTTGCCATATTAGGTTAAAGGAACTATCTCGCAAATTAAACCATGGGCATTGACTACGCTTTTAATTTAAATAGGTTTTTTTGCTGTTAAATAAAGTTTTTCAATCCACAGACGGAAAAAAGATACGTGGTCGCAAGCGATTTTTTTGCCAAACGCATGAAACTCCATTTATTACATCTAAGCCAAATTAAAATAAATTCTGTTTAACAAGCATTGAAAACACAATAATTTATCATTGGAAATGGTTTTATTGTTTCCCAAAATATTCTCCTTTAAGATCAATACATTTTTGCATGCGCACACACCAATTTTCGACGCACTTTTTCCACTCCGATTAAGACAACTCCATTTCTGAACGATTCAACTGCTGCTTTGTCCGATGAAAAACGTTGACCACGCATTTTTTCTTGATGCTATTGAATAAGAAGAAGTCATTGGGTGTCAAGTCAGGGCTGTACGGTGGATAGCCAATCAATTCGACATTTTGAGTGATCAAATAGCTCATCGTTTCAGCTGTTGTGTGAGGAGAGCTCGCATTGTCGCAAACAGATGTTTGTATACCACTCGGAATTGACTGTCCTACGTTCCAATAAAGGCACTGTGGTAACATGGCCGGATATAACGAAAAAAAACGCAATTATTCGCTTCGATGTACTTCTTCCACAAACAACTTTTGTTGGATTTGGTTCGTCTTGAAAGGCCCATACGGTCGATTGCTGTTTTGTTTCGGGTTCATATGCATAGATCCATGATTCGTCACCTGTGACAATGTTATACACTGCCTTTGAGCTATCGCAGTTATACTTTTTCAACATCTCTTTGTACCAATCTATTCCAACCTTTTTTTGAGCATTTGTCCAATTATCCAACGTCAACACAAATTTTTTTAAGACCAAATGAACATGCAATATCTTATTGATGATTGTCACACCAATGCCCAAGGATGCCTCAATCTCACGGTAATTCACATGTCGGTCTTGCTTATTCAGTTCACGCACAGTATTGATGTTTTCTGGCAAAGTGACCGAAGTTGGACGTCCTTCACGAAATTTATCCTGGAGCGAACGGCGTTCGAGACTGAACTCTTGGTACCAAAAGTCGAAGCAAGTTGAACACATTTGCCTCGATAACCCACTCCAAAAATCGTAAAAAATCATCGCACGAAAATGTTCACGGGATAATTCCCTTTTTTGACTGAGATGAATTTGTCAGCACACTGTAAACAAAACAATTCGCCCTCAAATGACAAAACGTTCTGAGTGAAGTAATGCTTAAAAATGTCAAAGTTTGAAATAAAAGTTCCAGTTTGCATCTAGGAACACTAGTTTTGTCAGGACCCGACATATAAATAGCAACCCTCGTATCATTTTGTAGTCAAGATTAAAATGGAATTGTTTGACTTCACCATTTGGTCTACTTGTCGGATCCATTTATAGTTTTAAGATTTAAATTGTCTTTCCGACATATATTTTACATTCCGTTGGAAAAACAATTTAGTATTTAAAACTTTTAAATACCGCCCCAAAATTTTTGTTTTTTAATTTTATAGTTCTGGTTTCTAGTTGGGATCGGGAGTTTTACATATTTATTAGAACGAAACTATCTGTCGGCAAGCTTATATAACCTGCAACATGGATTGGTCCAATATAAAAATTTCAGATCTCTAACGGCTCACTATGAATGTATTCCGAACAGAGTCTACAATAATTGTCTAGTAATTAATTATTTTTTTTATGAGGGCATGGTACTCTATTCCTCCGAGATGTGTTTCGATCCGTGCCAACAACATATGTTCTAAATACCATCGTTATATCTCTAATAGTTCAGCGATAGGATCTTTTTAAGTTCAGGGTTGTGTGAGTGGTGCCACGCCCCCATTTCAACGTACCAGACAAATATCACATGGCGGTGATAGTGGAAAAGCACAAAACCTCCAAAACTAACGCAAGTATAGTGATTTTCGCAAAGATTGACTCGGTTATCTTGACCGAACTGGCCTTTTTGTGATACCAACCGTTCCAGTCCATCAACACATATTTCTGAAAAATGTCAGCCACCTACAGCTTTAAAAGGAAGACCTATAGTTTGCTTTCCATAGCCGAGCAGACGTTAGCTTCTAGATCATCTTAGAAGTTTACGACAATTCAGAATATATGTTTAGGGTCAGAATATTTAAAAATTTTGAAACATTTAAAGTCTCCAAAAAATGCTTTTTTTTGGCTTTACTAAAAATTCTCGTGAAAATGTGCATTGGGTGCCGAAATACGCCGGTGTTCAAAAAGACAATATATGTGCGTATTAATATTCTGTCCCTAGATGCCTATGGGGTATCCGATCAGTATTTCGAGGTGTTGCAAGCGATATTACAAAGTAAGGGATAAAGGGTATAACAAGGGGCCAACATGGTACAAGAAAGGGTGTTGGTCCATCGAAATATACCATACCAAGTTGTAATAAAAACGTACCCAGTTAGGGTATTCTTAAAAGGTTGTATCTGTAGGGTGATCCATCTAGAGGTATTTTTTAGAACAAATAAAAATATAGAAATTCAAATCAAGTGTGGAATCTTTATTGGTAATTTGAATATCTTTTTGAAAATAATTACCTTCAAATTTTGGCAACTGTATTATGGAAATGAGCGTAATAAACGGGAAGATCCGCTGCTTTCGACCAATTTTTTTTCCAGTGATGCGGCCGATTGCAATAAACAACATTGCTGCATTTGGGCTGAAGAGCAACAAGAAGAGGTTTAAGAGCTGCCATTATACCCAGAGAAAATCGCGGTTTGGTGCGGTTTATAAGCTGGTGCATATTTTTTTAAAAAATGATTATAGCCGGAACCTAACCTTAAATGGTGCTTGCTATCGCGCCATGATATCGGACTTTTTACTACCTGCAATTGAAGTCCGTAATCTTTTCGTTTCAACATGACGGTGACACTTGCTATATGGCTGTTCAAACAATGGATCTATTGAGAGGTAATTTCGAAGAGTAGCTAATTTCACGTTTTGAATCGGTGAATTGGCCGCCTAGATCAACTGATATCACACCTTTAGACTTATATTTTGGAGCTACGTAAAGTCCAAAGTCTAGGTTGACAAACCAGCTACGATTCAGGTTTTAGACGCCAGTATTACGCGTGTCATTAATGCCATACCGGTCGAAATGCTCGAACGAGTCATCCAAAAATGGACACTCAGAATGGGAACCCTGAGGCGAAGTTGCGGCCACCATTTGAAGGAAATTATATTCAAAAAATAAATGCTATAAAATGTCCTTTCAAATTACCAATAAAAACTACACACTTGATTTGAGTTTTTATATTTTTTTGTTCTGAAAAAATACCTCTAGATGGAGCTTCCTTTATATTCATCGAGTACGAGGTTCGCAAAGGTTCTCAGATCCGTTTGGTAGCGAACGGGGCAGCAATACTCTCATTGTTATTTCTTTGTGTGGATTCAAAGCTAATGTCATCCACAGTTGTTGTTGTGGACGTCACTAAAACTGAGCTATATCAAAATCTGAGCCGATTTTCTTTAATTTCAATAGCGTCCGTCGTTGGTTTAAAACACATTCTTTTGCCAAAATCGTACCACTGTTGTGTCCTTTTGTTTGATTACAAGCTAACGAAGGACAGAGACGGACAGACCACAGACGGTCGGACGGACAGATAGACATTGTCGCTCGATTCCCTAAAGGTGCGTCCAGCTTAAATGTATTTACAAATTGGAAATATTTGACATAAACTAACTTTTCATACCCTGTTTCTCAGAGTGGTGTAGGGTATAATTACACGAAGCGATTGTCTTTCTCAATAAATCGGATTTTAAGCCCATGTTCTTACTTATGCTGGCCATCCTGGCCAGAGCAATCGCTGTTGTGAGGCGCTTGACTCAAGGTATGTCCGGCATCTTTATAATCCATTAAAGCAGCAAATTAAGATGCCAAACATACCTTTTTTAACTTTCTTCGGATAAGTTGCCACTTGATGGAAGGAACTCTATTGTCGCCCAATTCCGACAAATGCCCACCTTTTGGCTGTATGTAACTGTGCTGATGAATGATTCATCTAATGTTGAGTGGATTATTTGTCTTGTCTGCATTTTAAAAATTCAGTTCACTGAAAGAAAGACAGTATTAAGTGTAATTCGTCTTTGACCTTAGACCTGATGTCACAGAAAACCTCTTCGAAGTTCAATGTAAAGTCTATCGCTTAAGTGATTTGAATATCACCGGAACACTTTTTTCACCCATTTGCCCCTTAAAGTATTTTCTTCAATTCCTGAAATGATATGCTCAATTTACGACACATGACTGGAGATGATGAATCTTGATCGTCTTATCAAATCATCGTGTTTATGTTTTATTGTTTTTTTCCCATTTTGACCCACTTTCGATATTA
Source organism: Hydrotaea diabolus (assembly GCA_963513945.1). NCBI lineage: Eukaryota > Metazoa > Arthropoda > Insecta > Diptera > Muscidae > Hydrotaea > Hydrotaea diabolus. The sequence continues at coordinate 79,058,164 of OY740720.1, forward strand.
CCCATTCATGTATACGCTCTGAAGTGTTGCCTTCGGAATTTGAAATGAGAAAAACAAAAGCAAGAAAATCTCGTTTTGCTTTCTTTGTCGATTTATGCAAATCGTGGAGTGCTTTGCTTCAAAGCGATTGCTGGCTACGTTCGGCCCCCTTGCTCCTCATATTCTAATGGTGAGGCAGTTAGGCAGTCCGTCATGCCAATCACTAGGATGACTACCGTTTCCACATGAGTTGGTACGATTGTGATAATAAGAAAGAGGGGGCACAACGCTGTTGTTGTGGAATCTTCCTTCGAGTGCATACCAAGTGAAAAGTAAAAGTGGAAATGCTTAAAAGTAAGTCGTGCATTTTATGCATCCTAAAACTTAGAAAGGTTAACGCAATATCGAAAAAGACTAAACCAATTCTGAATACTAATATTTCCCAAAAAGGTATTGTGAGATTTTTGTTTGTTAGACCAACTCTTAGATACAGAAATATATGTTGGATATATAAGAAAGGAGATATGATGACACAAAGCCAAAAAGAATGGTTGGGATAACAATATTCAAAGAGCAAATACTATTGATGTGGAAATGGTAGTGCCACAACAATATTATGATCCTCACAACCATACTTTGATTCTCACACAACCATACCACATGAAACCCATAACATTATTATGATTCGCACTCAACTTTATTATGATCCTCACAGCCATATTATGGTCCTCACAACGAGAGTATGTTGTATCAATTGTATCAACAACAATAGTATGATTTAACTCAACCATACACGCATAGAAAAGATATGGATAATATATGGTCACCGCAAGAATAATATGTTGTCTACAATAAAAGCATGTTCATCGCAACCATAGTATTGTTTTTTTGAATTTTATTTTGACAACAGTATGATTGCAGCAACATTAATATTGTTGAAATGTTACAATAGTATTTATTATTGCCAAATTTATAAATGAAAACATAGTTGCAGCAACCATATAAACCATGGTTGGTGCAACAAAAGTATTGTTGTTTAAAATTTACGTTAATAATAATATGATTACGGCATTCATACCGTATGGTTGCAAATATGAACATAACAAAATAGGTTTTATAGAGCATACATGGATACACATGTTTTTTTTTGATATACCAAAAACAACACATACACACGATACAGTGCATGGTTGTTGTCCATTAAAAATAACAACAACAATCGGAAGGTAGTTCGAGGGATTTTTATTGTGTTTACTTTGTTCGGTGAAATACTCTACTACCGACTGGTTCTCGTTTATTTAAAATCTGCCTGCACTTAAGTATTTAGCCATTGATCATGGTTTAATCACATTCATTACTTGGGGTCTACGGATGGAGAAGTAGTATTCACCCTTGCTTGCAACTAAAAGTATTTTCTACTGCACTTGGAATATATATTTCTTGAGTGAAGTGTTTAATAATAACATGGCCTCAAATCTGGCTATGAACTAATAGCAAAGCAATTTCAAATAACTTACTTAATAAAAATCTCTATTTTTGAATAACAACATTACCCAATCCTAATAAAGAATTTAGGGATCAAAGTATGGTTGTCAGGATCATAATATGGTTGCGGAGATTATAGTATGGTTGAGTGTGGATCATACTATTGTTGTGAGGATCAAAGTATGGTTGTGGAGATCATAGTATAGTTGATTGTGAATCAAACTATTGTTGTAATATTGTTGTGCCACAACCATATTCCCAACAATAATATTATCCTCTTCGAATATTGTCACCCCAACCATACTTTTTCTGCGCCTACTATGATTCCCAAAATTATTTATACGGATTGGGTTATTGTGTTATTCAACAATAGAGACTTTTATTAAGTTATTTATTTGAAAACACATTTATTTAATTTAAAATAATTAAAATTATAGGAGGAGAACAAATTCGTTTCGTAACACATTAGTGCTTCATATATCAAAAACTTGTTGCCTGTACCCGGCTCTGCTCGGGCATATTGTTTTTGATGATTAATGTTTATGTTAATCTTTAAGGAGAATCTTAATTTAAAACAATTGGAATTATTAGTATTTTACAGTTGACCTTTTGTTGTTTATTTTTCAGTTATTGTTAGGCTTGAGGTCATAAGCAAAAAACAGATGTTGGTGATTTTATAATTTATTTAATTTTAAATAACCCAATATTTCGAACTGACTTCGTCGTTTATCATCAGGGGTAATCAATTTAAATAATTGTTTTACTTCTGTCCTGTTGTATTTGAATATTAGAAGTACAACAGGACAGAATTAAAACACTAATTTAAATTGATTACCCCTGACGATGAACGACGAAGTCAGTTCGAAATATTGGGTTATTTAAAATTAAATAAATTATAAAAACACCAACATCTGTTTTTTGCTTATGACCTCAAGCCTAACAATAACTGAAAAATAATTGGAATTATTGTAAAAATAAATATATATATACAGCAAACCATGCCTTAAATATAATGATTAAATCCTCTTTAGCCACGCCCACAGACTAAAAATCGAAAATCTAGTATGGAACATCTTCTTTCTGGTCTTCGTTTACATTTATACCAAATTTCAGTTAAAACGGTTGTACCATTAAGACATGATGTAATGGTTGATCCAAGTAGAAATACTTTTTTTAATAGCCTTTTGTTGACAGATCACGTGTGAGTCGTGTCATGCTGCCATATTTTTTTTTGTTTAGTATTGTTTGGCATTTCATCATGGAAAGACTTACGCCTGAACAACGTTTACAAATCGTTCCACTTAATTGCGAAAACTTACGTTCTGTGAGGAATGTGTTTTGTGCACTTCGTTCAACTTATGGTCAACATAATCGTCCTACTGAGCGTACTTTTTGCAACACCATCACCCATCTTGAGTGTACACCAAGACCGTGGAGACTCGATTCGGCGCCGTTTTCAGCAACTAAGACTGACGTATGGAACGACTTGGGGCATTTTACGTCGAGATCTTAAATTGAAAGCGTACAAAATACAGCTTTTGCAAGAGCTTAAGCCACCCGACATTCCAAAGCGACATCGCTTCGCTCTATGGGCACTTGAAAAGTTCCAAGAAGATCCGACGTTTTCGAGCCAAATTTTGTTCAGCGATGAGGAAAATTTCTGGCTCAATAGGTGTGTAAACAAGCAAAACTGCCGCATTTGGGACGAAGAGCAACCACACGCAGAAAAAAAGTATGGTTGTGGTGACAATATTCGAAGAGGATAATACTATTGTTGGGTATATGGTTGTGGCACTACAATATTATGATCCTCACAACAATAGTATGATTCAAATACAACCATACTATGATCCTCACAACAATAGTATGATTCACACATAACCATACTATGATCCCTACAATCATAGTATGACTCACACTCAACTATACTATAATCCTCAAAACCATAGTATGTTTCACATACAACCATAGTATGATCCTCACATCCACAGTATGATTCACACGCAACTATGTTATGATCCCTACAAACATAGTATGATCACACACAATTATACTATGATCTCCAATATAATTTATTAGAATTTGTTTACGTTGTCGATAATAGATTAGAAAATTATTCAAAAAAAACATTAAATTCAAAATAATAGGAGTGATTTATTTCACAGTAGAAAAAATAAGTTTAAATAAACGTAAGCGTTTTTATTAAAAAAATTTCAGTTAAACAAATTTCAGTTAAACAAAAAAGTACTGTTATCACGCAGAAAAAAGTATGGTTGGGGTGACAATATATGAAGGGGACCATACTATTATTGGGTATATGGTTGTGACATAACAATATTATGATTCACACTTAACTATACTATTATCTCCACAACCATATTATGATCCTCACAATCTTTGTATTTTTCTCATACAACCATAGTATGATACTCACAACCATAGTATGCTTCACACGCAACCATACTATGATACCCACAACCATAGTATGATTCACACTCAACCATACTATGATCTTCACAACTATAGTATGATTCACATTCAACCATACTATTATCTCCACAATCATATTATGATCCTCACAACCATAGCATTTTTCTTATACAACCATAGTATGATCCTCACAACCATAGTATGATTCACACGCAACCATGCTATTATCCGTACAACCATAGTATGATTCAATCAACCATACTATGGTCCCCAAAACTATTTATAAGGACTGGGTGTTGTTATTCTAAAATATAGATTTTTATCAAGCAAGTTATTTTAAATTGCATTACAATTAGTTCATAGCCAGATTTGAGGCCATGTTTTTTTTAAAACATTTCATTCAAGAAACAACAATATATATACACCTTCACACAATAAAAATCCCTCGAACTACCTTTCAATTGTTGTTGTTTTTTTGTAATGGACAACAACCATGCACTGTTACGTGTGCAAGTTTTTTTTGTATATCAAAAAAAAAAATCATACGCTCACACATACATGTATGCTCTATAAATCCTGTTTTGTTTTGTTCGTAGTCGCAACCATATGATTGCCGTATCATGTTATCATGGTAGCAAATCATATTATTGTTTAAATTAAAATTTTAAACAACAATACTTTTGTTGCATCAACCATGTTTATATGGTTGCTACACCCATATTTTCATTTCTAAATTTGGCAATACTACTATTGTTACATTTCAACAATATTAATATTGCCGCAATCATACTGTTGTCAAAATGAAATTCAAAAAACAATACTATGGTTGCGACGAACATGCTTTTATTGTAGAGAACATATTAGTGTTGCCGTGGCCATGTAGTAACCATATCTTTTCTCTGCGTGATTGCATTAGATCCGTACCAATAACATTTGCTCTTAAAAGCATGTTTAAATGAAGAAAATTACAATCATACAGTATGATTGCCGTAATTACATTATTGTTAACATAAAACACAAAGCACATTACTTTTGTCGCATTAACCATATTTATATTGTTGCTATAACCATATTTTCATTTTTAAATTTGACAATAATACTATTGTTACATTTCTACAATATTAATGTTGCAGCAATTACACTATTGTCAAAACTAAATTCAGTTAACAATGCTATGGTTGCGGAGAACATACTTTTATTGCCGTGGCCATGTAGTAACCATGTTGTTTCTCTGCGTGCAGAAGAGGTTCAAGTGTTGTCACTTCAGCCAGAAAAAACAACGGTTTGGTGTAGTTTGTGGGCCGGTGGAATCATCGGTCCATATTTCTTCAAAAATGATGCCGGTGAGAACGTAACCGTCAATGTCGACAGTTATCGTACCATGATAGCCGACTATTTGATGCCTGAAATTGAAGGTCGTGATCTCGGCGACATTTTGGTTTCAATAAGACGACGCTACTTCCCACACATCGCATCAATCAATGGATTTATTGAGAGAACAATTCGGTGAGTAGATAATTTCACGTTTTGCGCCGGTCGATTGGCCACCAGGATCGTGTGATATCACACCGTTAGACTTTTTCCTGTGGGGATATGTCACCCATTATTTCACGGTGGAATTCGCACCGTAATTTATACAATATATAAGTATGATACAAAATGTCCTGTAATTTTTGTATCGTGTAAACAGTAGCTAAACCTTTGTAGGCGATGCAAACAGATTTGAGTCTTAGTTAAAACTAATCCGGTCAGAACCTTTTATTCCAAAACAAGGCAAACCCACTAAAGAGCTGGCATATTCCGTTCTCGCAATGTGCACCACTACACAAAATCGAATTCTCTTTTTCTCTCAATACCTCTTTCAATCAAAACGAAAATGACAATGTTAAGTCCATTTTGCCTGTCCAGCGGCTCGCCCTCTTAACAATGCTACCTCTGAGACAGCAATAAACCCTCATCAGGCACACCGATCATCGTTGTTTTATTAATTTCGCATTATTGCCTGTAATTGCAACATGGGCGTAGCGCTCTTGATCCCCATCGCCCCCGCCCGCCTTTGTGAAGCACATTTCCATAATAGACTCATTAATATTGCATGATTTATTATGTCGGTTGCTCTAGTACGTGTAATGGCATGTGTGTAACACACACACACTGGCACTAAATACAAGTACATGTCAGATATTAACATTTTATTCGCATTAAACAAAACAGGCACATATTCATTCTGTTCTCTACTCTCTGTTCCCATCACAAACACCGGCCACACATGCGGCGATGATGAGTGCTCAAACTCATGACGTGTAACCTATGAGTGTATCACTGGACATCCTTATGACACCTTTACCATAACCACTCTCTTCGGTGCCCACATGGATGTACAATCACACACACGTACAGACTAGTTGTCATTTCGAATACCTCTGTCAGTGACTGCTTAGCTCATCATACGCATCTCTGGGTACGAGCGAGTACACGTGTTTGACTGCAGCACCCATGGGTGTATGTCGCTTCGTAAAATACAATCTACCCATGTATTGTCATTATCATATCATAACAGCATTTCCAATTGTTGCCGGTATTAGTTCCGAGAGAGAGAAAGAGTGACAAAGGGGAGGGCAAACTTGTACTCACACCTGATGGTTTCTACTAATGCAGATGCAGCAAATGATGTTTGACATTGCACATTCTATTTCTTATGCATTAAACGCATCCTTTGGATTTATGATGATTAACTTGACATTGTCATTGCACAGTGGCGAAAAACACACTTAAATAAGTGCTCACGAGGAGTTGGTTTCGGAAAAAATTCTTTCGCAATCGGCAGTAAGTCGAAATTAGAGAATTTATGTTTGTGCCCAACCCACTCTATGAAACAGGGTATTATAAGAAAGTTTCATGGTAAATATTTATAACTTGTACAAATAATTGAGCTAGATTTGTGGTTGTAGCGCTCGAATTTCTGCAACAATGTTGACCTTGAGTTGAACGATAGTCACGGGCTTGTTCACATATACTCGCTTCTCCAAATAACCCCAAAGAAAATAGTCGGGTGCTAAAAATCTGGCGATAGCGCTGGCCAAATAATTTCCGAATTTCTGGAAATTGTTCGCTCTCCAAAAATTTGACTTAAGAGTGCCATTGAGTCTAGGGCAGTGGATCCGTCCTGTTGAAACCATATCTCAGGTCTGTTTTCGAGAGCAAGACGTAAAAAGTTGTCTATCATACCATTTACGGTTACAGGACTTCCATCTTCATTTTCGAATAAGTAAGGCCCAATAATATTTGCAGATGTGATCCCACACCATACTGTACACCTAATGAGGTGCAATTGGCGTTGATGAATGGTTCCTAGATTTTCAAAACCCCAGAACCTACAGTTCTGCTTATTAACAAAGCCATTCAAATGAAAATGAGCTTCATCCCTCATGAGCAAAAATAATTGATCGCTGATTTAAATAATAAAATTATATTATTCGGGTTCTTTGTTCAGTTGTGAATCTCTCCATTATTTATTCTCCAAGTGTTATTTATATAACCTGAATAAAAATAATAAAAAAATATAAACGAAAAAGTTATTACATTTTTAAATCCATGGTAACTGTTGGCCCACTCTGTATAACTCCCACATATATGTTCATCTGCTTCTTATCTTTGAGGTCTAGAAGCCACATATTTCTTCCAATCTTTATAAAATTTAACACGAGTTAGTTTTTTTTTTGGCCAAGGAAGGACGTTATTGAGATTGAAGAAAATCAGTTCAGATTAAGATAATTTTAGTCTTAAGATCTGGTAGCTACACAAAACCTCAATATTGATGACATTTAGCTGACTTTAGTTTTTGGTGAAAGGAAGGACGTGATTAATTTTTTTTTTAATTTTAATCAAAATTAATTTTCATTGAAATGGATATTTTACATACGAGTAAGTTTTGAAAACCTGGGTTAATTAAGATCCTATCCATGGGGATCCGTTTGCTTTACTGAACATACAGAGTGCAGGGTATAATAAAGGGTGATCCATCTAGAGGTTTTTTTTAGACCAAAAAAAATATAAAAATTCATATAAAGTGTGGAATCTTTATTGGTAATTTGAAAGAAAATTTTGTCATTTATTTTTTGAAAATAATTACCTTCAAATGTTGGCAACTTTATTATGGAAATGAGCGTGCGGTGAGAAACTGCAAGATCCGCTGCTATCGACCAAAATTTTGTTCAGAGATAAGGCCCATTTCTGGCTCAACGGCCAAGTCAATAAACAAAATTGTCGCATTTGGGCTGAAGAGCAACAAAAGAGGTTCAAGAGGTGCCATTACACCAAGAGAAATCAACGGTTTGGTGCGGTTTATAAGCTGGAGAAATCATCGGTGCATATTTTTTCAAAAATGATGATGGCCGGAACGTAACTGTCAATGGTGCTAGCTATCGCGCTATGATATCGATCTTTGTGCTACCTGAAATTGAAGCCCGTAATCTTGACGACACTTGGTTTCAAAAGGATGGTGCCACTTGCCATATGGCTTCTCAAACAATGGATCTATTGAGAGGTCATTTCGAAATGCTAGAACGAGTCATCCAAAATTGGACCCTCAGAATGGAAACTCTGAGGCGTAGTTGCGGCCATTATTTGAAGTAAATTATATTCAAAAAATAAATGCCATAAAATGTCCTTTCAAATTACTAATAAAGATTCCACACTTGATTTGAAGTTTTATATTTTTTTTTAAAAATACCTCTAGATGGATCACCCATTATAACGGGTGATCAATCTCTGGAATCGGGAATATTTTTTGTGCATTCGAAAGGACATTTTATGCCACTTATTTTTTGAATATAATTTTTGTCGAATATTGGCCGCAACTACGCCTCAGAGTGTCCATTCTAAGGATCCAATTTTGGATGACCCCTTCGAGCATTTCGACCGGCATGGCGCTAATGACACGCGTATTGTTGGCTTCCAAAACCTGAACTTTCAGCATTGACTTTAAACTTTACGTAGCCCCAAAGAAAAAAGTCTAAAGGTGAGATATCACACGATCTATGCGGCTAACCGGTTCAAAACGTTAAATTATATGCTTTTCGAAATGATCTCTCATTAGATCCATTGTTTGAACAGGTGTATGACAAGTGGCAACGTCGTATTCAAAATCCCAGCTAAGTGTAGAAAATAAACTACTGTTATATAACTCCGTCTTAAAACCTATTTGGGTATATGGTATTTATCTGTGGAGAACGGCGAGCTCTTCCAATGTAAAAATAGTTCAAAGATTTCAATCAAAACCCCTACGGCAGATGTTGAATTCGCCATGGTATATCATAAATGATATAATCCACAATGATCTTAATGTATCGCAAGTAAAAGATGAAATTTAACGTTTAACGGAAAAATTTATGATTTATGAAGACTGAGCAACCATACCAATTTTATGCTGATCTGTTTACTGGATGACAGCTCTGAAATCAGACATTTAAAGAGGCTTCGCGTTCTATACCTCCCCTTTTGATGACCAAAATCTTGTTACCTATACTTGTTGAAGTTAAATACTACCTGGCATTTATAATAGTATAATGTACCTGAATTTTTATACATAACACAGTGTAACAATAAAAAAGTAAGTCAAAATACCTGGGAAGTGATATTATTTTTCTTGTATATCGTGCTGAGTACAACAAGAAACCGGTTTTGAAATTTCCCAAACACCTCCAAAATCTGGAGTTACGGGTAAATAATTAATAATAATAACAGGTTTTCGGATCTTACGCACTTATATGCCAGTAACTTGGTTGAATATCAACCGAATTAAAATTTATTAACTAATTTAGAAAGAAGAAACTGCGGCCTTTCGAATGGTGAATACACTTTTTTTAATTTTTTTTTTAAAAAAATGTTGTTTTAGGAAAATTTAAATAACTCAATCAGTTTCTAACAGATTTGTTGATAGTGTTCAAAAGAACACTATCTTTATTATTCAGTTAAAAATTGTTCAGTTCCTTTTAAAAAATTCTGTGTAAAAACTCATCCAAAGTTAAAAAATTACAACTTTTTTTAAAAAAACGAGTTTACAGGAAAAATACACAGATTTTTTTCAGTGTGATTTTAAAAGAAATCAGAATCCTAAAATCGGTTGATATTCAACCAAGTTACTGGCATATAAGTGCTTAAGATCCGAAAAAACGATTTTTTACCCGTAACTGCAGATTGTGGAGGTGTTTCGGAAATTTCAAAACCGGTTTCTTGTTGTACTCAGCAAGTTCTACAAGAAAAATAATATCATTTCCCAGGTCTTTTTTCTCTGTCACACTGTGTAATTTGCTTATTATCTCACGATAGATTGAAAATGAACAAAGAATATTATTAACAAAAAAAATTGATCACCCGTTAGTCGCCCACGTTCGAATTAAGACGTTATACTAGGGGGATGGAAAATTGTATTTTTACTAAAAATTTTGTTTTTTAAAAATCTTGCTGTTTTGGAACAGATTGAACGAAATTTTGGTCATATGAAAGAAAACACTACGAACTATATTATGTTGTTATACAGGTTGTGGCAAAAGTAACGAAGTGGTTTAAAACAATCATAAGTAAAATGCATAAATTATTCGTTCTTGGGGATCTCATGGCGTTAAAGTTTAAAATGAAATTAAACGTTTAACAGAAAAATTTATGATTTATGAAAAAATATGTATATTTCTCCTTAATATTCGGCGTAAAGACCTGTCAGACATTTGCAGCTGAGCAGAACGCCTTCAAGTTGAGGTTTCAGGAATCTCCTCAATACTCTCCTGAACACTTCGAATATGTCCTACATTAATTACAGAAAGTGGTCTTCGCGTGGTCTTCGTGGAAGATCCCTCACTGAGCCTTGTTCCCGAAATCGCGTCACTAAGCGTCGAATCATTGATTCGGAGGGTGAATTCCGCACATTAAAATGACAAAGTTAGGGCTCGTTGAGTTTCAACTATTGATCGATGATGTTCAAACTAAAATTCAATGATTTTGGCTCGTTGGATAACGTTGTAACTTTCCATGATTAATCTCCCAGATTTCAAGTCCTAAAAAGAAGAAGGGAAAAAATACATTAGAAAAGTTATTAATTTTTTAAATCCCTTCACGACTTTTGCCGCACCCTGTATCATAGGTTTTAAATAATTTTTATACATTATTTTATTCATTAATTTTTTTAAATGTTCTTGAACATATTCATCGGTTACGGATCTATGCCAGGGTTTTGCCCTTAACTTCAACAATTAGGGCGATCTCAAAAACCGAATTACTGTTGTGGATTTTTCGTCGCATCGACACATTTTCTTGACAGGCGTTAAGAAGGTGTACCGGCTAAAATACTATGGGTTGCAACTCATGTCACAATACAAAAAAAATATAAAAATTCAAATCAAGTGTGGAATCTCTATTGGTAATTTGAAAGGACATTTTACGGCATTTATTTTTTGAATAAAATTACCTTCAAATGTTGGCCGCACTTACGCCTCAGGGTTTCCATTCTGAGGGTCCAATTATGGATGACTCGTTCGGGCATTTCGACCGGTATGGCTTTAATGACACGCGTAATTTTAGCTTACAAAATCTAAATCGTAGCTGGTTTGTCAGCACAGACTTTGGTTTTTACGTAACCCCAAAGAAAAATGTCTTAAGGTGTAATAATACTTGATCTGGGCGGTCAACTCACCTGTCCAAAAGGTGAAATTAGCTACTTTTCGAAATGACCTCTCAATAGATAAATTGTTTGAGCAGCTGTATGGCAAGTGGCACCGTCCTGTTGGAACCAAGTGTCGTCAAGATTACGGGCTTCAATTTTAGGTAGCATAAAGATCGATGGCATGGTGCGATAGCGAGCACCATTCACAGTTACGTTGCGGCCATCATCATTTTTGAAAAAATATGCACCGATGATTCCACCAGCTTATAAACCGTGGCTTTCTCTGGGTATAATGGCACCTCTTGAACCTCTTCTTGTTGCTCTTCAGCACAAATGCGCCAATTTTATTTATTGACTTTGCCGTTGAGACAGAAATGGGCCTCATCACTGAACAAAATTTTGGTCGAAAACAGCGGATCTTCCCGTTTCTCACCGAACGCTCATCCCATATTACAGTTGCCAACACTGGAAGGTAATTATTTTCAAAAGGTAAATGCCATAAAATGCCCTTTCAAATTACCAATAAAGATTCCACACTTGTTTTGAATTTTTATATTTTTTGTTTGTTCTGAAAAAATATCTCTAGATGGATCACCCTATATAATTAATTTGGCCCGGTCGAACATAATGCTCTATATAATCTCAGATTTTGTATTTCTCGTTAGGCAACTGCCACTGTATCCTAATGATTATCATATGATAACAATGACGCTGTTATTGTGATCTATTTATGATGTCACTGCTATTACACGTACTAATGGCGGGGAGGACACTATATGCATGTGTGTGTGTGCCACTACGGTTCGCTTGTATCGTTATAAATGTTCAACTTGTAAATGTCAAGTCGACAAAATGAACTCGCTCTAATTTGACTGCTAACGATGCTACGTGTACGCACTTGTTTAACCATCGCAGAAATACAGCGCACCAGACCAACCACTGTTGCAAAATCCATAACACGCTATGTGGTATGTAAAGGGTGGCTCGTATGCGTGATGGAACGTTGTGGTAAGTATACGAGAGGAATGTGTGTATTTTCGATGCAGACAATCAAGGCGGCTTGAGGTGAAAACTCAAAAAATATATTTGGTTGTCATACGATTATGGAAAATAATTAAATTCAAGTGGACGCTTTCATCACAGTAGCACATCCTGCAACCAAATTCTTCAAGACCTTTGTTTCTAATCCATTTAAATAAGTGGCTTGCTTAATGTTTGCCCTAGGGACCTCCATCGTTAATGGATTATTCGCATACATCGGTCCCTAATGGTGCCACACACAAAAGTGTAGCTGCGGTAAATCACAGCTTCGAAGTGGCTAATTAACATCGCCGGGACAGTTGATAACACGATAACCGAAATTTGACGAGAAAAATATCAATTTTGGCGTAGGCCATCTAAATATCGTTAAAGTTCATACCTTCAATCTGCAGCCATGTAGAAGTTACCTGCATTTAAAAAAATGGACTGAAGATGCTTTTGCCCGTCGATGATCAGGTGTGGATTTCCCAAAAGGTAGGAGTTTTGATTGTTACCATAGTCGCCGAGATGGAAATGTCCGCCGTCAGAATGGATAATTTTTCCTGCCCATTTCAAGCTGTAGCTGCCTTTAATTATTGAGGCAATTTGACAATGTCAGCGAGAACTGCGAGGACTAAGTGCAAAATTTAAATTAGGTTGTTAAATGAAATGTTGCGTTGTAAAGATTAAAGGCGAGTCGATGTTAAGGACTGAGTCAAGCACTTTGCGGCAGCCGCATTCTCGTCAGAGCTCATTGCTTGAGTAAGGCACGCCCGATATAAACGTAAATGGGTCTCTGATCAAAAGAATTGAAATCTAAGTATAAACTTAATCCTAAAGTAAAGGGTATTAAGATGTAGTTAAGTAATTTCATCACATTTTCAATGCTCCTTCATAGTGAGATCGTGAGGAGCAATTTAATATTGATTCTCTTGTGGTCGAAACTGGGACGTTTTCGAGCTAAGTGAAATCTACATCTCATGGTAAACCAGCCGACCCATGCCAATTTAATAAAACCGACTATCTGTAAAGAAACGATTATGTTATCACTTACAAATCGCTATCCTAATTGGTATAATACAGGGTGGCTCCAATGGACCTAGTATTTTCTTGCGGTAGCAGTTCTCGAACAATTTGAAATTTATATGGGAACACTGAAAGGACCTACTTTAAAACTATCTGCTAAGTTGTTCTGGGTACTTGTATTCCCCATTAACCCGAAAAGCGACGAGTTGAGGGAGATGGGTCAATTTCAACATTCTGCCTCACAGCTTCCACGTTGTCTTCGTGAGAATATTTCGATAAGCACAGCCTACAGGGCCGTCGGCATATGAACGCAGTTCCTTGAAATGGTAAACTAAACTGAATATCGTAAAGCATGTGGCCGCTGATCTTGTTAGAGCAATTGATCGTTAATGTAGAAAATTATTTTATATTCAGTTATAATCTGCAAAAAGAATATGAAAATTATGTTTGAAAATAAAAAAGTTATTTGTGTTTCACATCTGTTGGTTTTCATTGGATCTGTAGATTACGATAAAGGAATGACCAGGCAGATATCACTTCAAGTGTCATATTATTAAGTTTACCTTCATTATGATCATAATTTTGGATTGAGGCTAAATCAAAACACGTAAATCTCGAAATACGAGGGAGGTTCGGAAACTTCTTAGCCTAGCACAAAAAGCGCGGTATAAACAGAAAAAAGATAAAAAAGTTAAACTTCCATCTCTGCTATGAACACATGTTAAATTTTGTTTCGATTTGGCAACTCCTTCATATAGAAAAAGGTGTTCACAGAAGACGCATCCGCTATTTTTTTACAATGGAAAAATTAGAAATGCGTGATGTCATTAAATATTTACATAAAAATGGTTTATCGGGACAAGAAATTAATAATGATATGGTGAATGTGTTAGGTGAAACTGCTCCTTCATATGCGATAGTAAAAAATTGCACGCAGAAAAAAAGTATGGTTGTGGTGACAATATTCGAAGAGGATAATACTATTGTTGGGTATATGGTTGTGGTACAACAATATTATGATCCTCACAACAATAGTATGATTCACACAAAACCATACTATGATCCCCACAACCATAGTATGTTTCACACTCAACCATACTATGATCTCCACAACCATAGTATGATCCTCACAACCATAGTATGTTTCATATACAACCACAGTATGATCCTCACAACCATACTATGATTCACACGCAACCATGTTATAATCCCTTCAACCATAGTATGATCACACCAATATTATTTATTAGAATTTGGTTAAGTTGTCAACAATAGATTTGAATTATATAATTATTCAAAAATACATTTAATGCCAAATAATAGGGAGTGATTTTTTTCACAGTAGAAAAAATAAGTTTAAATAAACGTAAGCGTTTTTATTAAAAATATTTCAGATAAACAAAGCCAAAGAAGCTTGTTTTAAAATTTTTAATTTCGATAAAAAAGTACTATTATTGCATTAGATCAGTACCAATAACATTTGTTCTAAAAAGCATATTTAAATGAAGAAAAATTACAATTATACAGTATGATTGCCGTAATCATATTATTGTTAACATAAAACGCAAAACACTATACTTTTGTCGCACTAACCATATTTATATTGTTGCTATAACCATATTTTCATTTTTAAATTTGGCAATAATACTATTGTTACATTTCAACAATATTAATTTTGCAGCAATTATACTATTGTCAAAAATAAATTCAGTTAACAATGCTATGGTTGCGACGAACATACTTTTATTGCGTAGAACATATTATTATTGCCGTGACCATGTAGTAATCATGTTTTTTCTCTGCGTGTGGGTTGCTGATTTTAAACGTGGTCGTACAAGCATTGAAGATGAACCACGTAGTGGACGTCCAAAAGCAGCAACAACAACAGAAATTGTAGCCAAAGTGCATGATATGGTAATTAATGATCGACGAATAAGAGTGCGTGAAATAGCTAATATCATGGGCATCTCAAATGATCCAGTCCATTTAATTTTGCATGAAGAACTACAGATGAAAAAGCTTTCTGCAAGATGGGTGCCGGATTTGTTAACAGTCGACCAAAAACGCATAAGAATGAACATTTCTCAAGCTTGTTTGGATCATTTTCAGCGAGTAAATGGATTTTAACAATGGCTAAAATCAACGAATTAAAGTACGAGTTGCTTGACCACCCACCTTGTTCTACTGATTTAGCTCCCAGTGACTTTTACCTGTTCCCAAATCTAAAAAAATTCCTTGCTGGCAAGCGTTTTACCTCAAATGAAGATGCAAGACCTTGAAGAAAACTATTTTAATCAAGGGATAGAATTGCTAGATAAGCGTTGGACTAAAAGTATTGAAGTTTCAGGAGATTATATTGAAAAAAAAAAAAATTTTGAAAAACTAACTATTATCTTTCATTGATAGGCTAAGAACTTTCCGAATTGCCCTCGTAAGGAAAATAAAAACGACTTTTAAAGCTTTTTAATATTTGGTCATGCATAGTAGGTACCTTTTATAATATTGATAAGATGAACGTTTCAATTTCGTGGTTTCTAGTTTCCAATACTTCATTCTTTTTTTCTCAGTCATTTCCTCTTTAAGGCTTAGCCCTTAAACGACCATGACAGGTGTATACTTTGGGATTATTTCATAAATTGTTATGCTTTAATTAATTTCCTGAACAAATTGAGATAAACTACAACGGCTGGAAGAAAATCTAATTAAAATTTATGCTGCCAATCGTTGGCAACTACATCGAACAGCCAACAACAGGGACAAGGACAAATACTGCAAAATTGGACAGCAACAAATCCCATATTAACTGATCTGGTCTACCTTCGATTTGAACAAACCAGCAGCAGTTGCTGCTGCAGTACAAAAACATCTACATATACATTTACATTAGGGTGGGGCGAAGAAAATGAATCATATTTATATGTGTAACAGGAAAGGAAAGCATATTTCTTCCGCTTGGCAGAATGTTGTATTTTGGCAGAATGTTGTAGGAAAAACTTTTAATTTGTCGATGATTTTTTTTAGATTTAAGGAGGTACCACAGTCGACTATGCTCTACGGTTCATACACAAAAGGTTTACATTTACTTTTGGTCTGTTATGAAAGTAAGCATGGGTGTTAAATGTTGCATGTAAGGATATACCGATACGCCGATTTCTTGCAACGCTTTTTGCTATGACCGATTTATAAAATAGGAGACACGTTTAGGCCAACTACGGCAAAATAAGACCCGTACCCGTTGAAGATACTATCATTTCGAAGTAATGTGTGAAAGTAAATGCTTGCCCATTCATTTCACTGTGGCTTTAGGTCGAATAAATTTAAGATCGACTCAATTTTTACACTTTACCATATCGTGGGAAATACCAAAGTGAAGGTAATTTATTCAACCCATATCTTCTTTTGAGTCTAAACCCGTTTTCGGTACTACAATAAGTTGGTGGGTGCGTAGTTGAACTCTGCAAGACGTATATGGCATTATAGGGTGACTTAAAACTATGACACTTTTTCCAATGTATTTTTTCAGCAATTGTCAAAGCTACCAACTCTACCCATTGTTAAAGTATTCAGTAACCTTTGGCATCGCTTCACGCTTGCCGAGCTCATAAAATTAATAAAAAAGGCGAATTTGTTGTAATGGACACCGTGCATTTAATAGCGAGGTTAGTCATCATTTTGAATCAGGTAACCCATTTTTATCTTCACCAGACTGTCATAAGTGCGGAGAGAAGAACATACAGGGTGATTCGTTTACGACTGGACAAATTTCACCAGCGTATTCCTTGGTTTGTTTCATGAAAATATGTCCATCTACGATCTTGCATAAAAATGCAAGGGCTGAATTATGCATTTCAGTCAAATAGTCATAACTTTGGAACGAAAGGACCACTGGGCTTCGTTTAGGGTATTTTGGAAAGGTAACAGGTAGGGCTAAAAAGAAACGACCATGCCCTTGCTTTTTTGGGCATGGCCGTAGATGAACAAAAAACATAAAAATACGATCACTGGTTTAGAACTTAGCAATTCTAACCTAGTACCCTCCGACCACCAACACGAAAATTGTTAAACCACAAGATGATAAATATGATCATCGTATTGTAATTGATAGGTCCAACGAAATACGGAAAATCTATTTAGAGGCCACAACTGGTCCTCTTTCGAACGAATAGTGTTGCAAAATGCTGTTGTTGTAACCAATTATTGGTGATAATAGCTAATATTTCATCATGGACAAAAAGGGTTGTGTAAAGGAATTTTTATGGGTTGAATAGGTACTTTTAAAATAACTAGATTTCTACTCACCAATCGTTTGTTCTAATTTATATCTTCCATCATCTATTATTTTTTTCCTCGATTTGACACTCCTTATGCTTGAGAGTATTTCAAATGGGTAAGCCAACAGTTAGAGCGGAAAAACATTTTAATTTCTTTCTTTGAACAAGTGCGGCATTTAGATTTTTAGAACGAAAAACGCTTTTACTGGTGCTTCGTATGTTTCATACTTAATTTTCACTTACTGAAAATTACAGAGCACCAACTAACATTCGGTTGCATTGATGGAATACTTGATATACATGTCCCAATCTTTCGGTTGGCAAAAAATTTGGCTATGGCAACAAATCAGTTTTCTGTGTGCACGACCTCATGTCTAGTTTAAGCACATTATAATCTATAATAATATAATAATTATTGATTTCATTATGTAAACATTACATTGGACATACGAGGGATGCTGTTTATATTTCGGGTCCGGCAATAAAAACACAATAACTTATCACTGGAAATGGTTTTTATTGTTTTTTAAAAGATCCTTTTGATCCTTTAAGATCAATACACTTTTGCAAGCGCACAAGCCAATTTTCGAAGCACCTTTTCCACTCCGCTGCTTCGGGCGATGAAAAACGTTGACCACGCATTTTTTTCTTAATGCTAGGGAATAAGAAGAACTCATTCGGTGCCAAATCAGGGCTGTACGGTGGATGGCCCATCAATTCGACATCTTGAGTGGTTAAATAGCTCATCGTTTCAGCTGATGTGTGAGAGCTCGCATTGTTGTGATGCTAAATGATCCGTCTTTTCTTATTATCTTTCCTCATTTCTTCGAAAACAAATGGTTGTATTCCACTCAGAATTTACCTCCAACGTTCCACTAAACGCCCGGTGGCTACATGGCCGGTTATACCGAAAAAACGCAATCATTTGCTTCGATGCACTTCTTCTACGAACAACTTTTGTTGGATTTGGCTCGTCTTGAAAGACCCATACGGTCGATTGCTGTCTTGTTTCGGGTTCATATGCATAGATCCATGATTCGTCACCTGTGACAATGTTCTATACTGCCTTTGAGCCGCCACAGTTATACTTTTTCAACATCTCTCGCACCAATCCATACGAGCCTTTTTTTGAGCATTAGTCAAATTATGTGGGATCCAACGAGAACAATTTTTTTTCACGACCAAATTAATATGCAACGTCTTATTGATGCTTGTCATACTAATATCCAGGGATGCCTCAATCTGACGGTATGTCACATGTCGGTCTTGCTTAATCAGTTCACGCACAGCATCGATGGTTTCTGGCAAAGTGACCGAAGTTGGACATCCTACACGAAGTTAATCCTGGCGCGAACGAGGCCTGAGACTGGACTCTTGGTACCAGCGATTAACAGTAGTTTTTGATGGTGCTTCACCGCCAAAAGTTGAAACAAGTTGATTTAAAGACTCTTGCCTCCATAACCCATGCCGAAAATCGTAAAAAATCATCTCACGAAAATGTTCACGGGATAATTCCATTTCTTGACTGAGATAAATCTTTCAACACACTGTGAACAAAAGAATTCGACCTCAAATGACAAAATGTTCTGAGTGAAGGTGTACACAAAAATATCAAAGTTTCCAATGGAAGTTCCAGTTTGCATCTGAGAATACTAGTATTGTCAAGACCCGAAACATAAATACCAACCCTAAAAGTGAATTTTAAAGGAAGCGTTGCATCGCCCACTATTTCTCTAATATGTGTTACGATCCATGCCGTCGTTATATGTTTCAAATATCATCGTCATAGCTATAAGATATTATCTATTTCAGTTCAGGTTTGTGTGTGCGGTGCCACTCCCCCTTGTCTTATTTTACCATAATTAGGTAATGACGGACTAAAACACGATGTTAATTGTAACTTAAACAAACAGTTTTCAGAAAATGGAGAAAATGGAAAATGGATGAGACATAATGGAGGTTCAATGTTGAAAATGTGGTGATTTATGCCATCCTTTAGCTATTCAATTGTCTTGGCTGGCTGATGTACACTTTTTCTTTTAAATATATACCCAAAGAAAGAAGTCCGACTGTGTCAAATCACATGATCGGCCAATTACCATCGCCATGACGTTTCATTGTTTCATTGGCTGTGTGGCAAGTGACACCTTCTTGTTGGAAAGACATATTGTCTAGGTCCATATTCTCGATTTCTGGTCACGATCGGTCCATTAGTTTGGCCACAAATGCGATTTTTTACATTTTTTACATTTTTTACATTCCTCCGGAATGTGTATCGATTCATGCTCATACCATATGTTTCAAATATCAGCCTTATGTCCCTAATAGTTTATGAGATATTGCGCTTTTTAATTTAGGATTTGCTGATTTTTCTAGAGGTTGACCCAACCCTTGTGAAAATGTTTACCTCTTGACCGAATGGCCAATTTTCAATACTAATTTCGGCCACTTAACTTTAATAGTGTGACCTGTACTTTGGTCTTCACAGGCGGACATTGCTAGATCTTCTTAGAATTTTACGACGATTCAGAATAAATAACTTTATGGGGTCTCCGAGCAGTATTTCGAGGTGTTGCAAACGGAACGACAAAGTAAATATGCGATGGAGGGTATAATATCAAAAAAGAAGAAACTATAAATGAATCAGAATGTATAGGGTGGAGCATGTAAATTGCTTTTTTGCACTGCAGGCTGTGGCGGACCTATTGGTCAAAGAGAGTGAAGGGTACGCGTAGCTTATAGTGGTTGAAGGAAGATTTGTATTGTCTGCCTTTCAGTTGCCATCATGCATTGGTCACGTGAAGAGAGGTCATTTGGTGTTGAAGCGTATCGATCATTGCAGTGCAGCGTGCTTTTCGTTTACGATTCTCTGTTCCCCCACGCGGATAGGTTCCTGGACGGCAATCAATTGTAAATTGGGCAACTTCATTGAGAACAGCAGGGAATGTGCCATGTGTTCGAAGGGAAACTTAGAGAAGGATTACAGCACCACAAAACAGCGAGAGAGTTAGAGCAGCAGTACTGCAATCTCCGAATTGCTCTGCTCGGAAGCAACTACTTGCTCTTGGCAATTCATGGACTTTTTTCTGCCAGCTCTTGAGGCGATGCAATCAGGGGATACATGGTTCCAACAGAATGGTGCCACTGCACACACAGCGAGGGTTGCCATGGATTGTTTGAGGCAAATGTTTCCTGGGCGGCTTATCTCTTTGAGGGGTGACGTGAACTGGCCGGCACTCTCACCAGACTTAGCCCCATGCGAATTTGTCCTTTGGGGTTACCTTAAGTCGAAGGTTATATTAACCGTCCCAACACCTTGGAAGAACTAATTAACAATTTGAGGCTGAAATTGGCAGAATACCAGTCGACATGCTTGTTAGAGTTCATGAAAACTTCAGAAAATGTATGCAGCAGTGTGTGGATAGCGAAGGTCGATCTTTGTCAGATACACTATTTGAAACCATATAAAATTCTTTTATTGCTCAATATAGTTAAAATATAAAATAATTTTTTCTAAGGTTCATAATTTTTTTATTTCATTCCCAAATAGGCAAATTTTCGCGCTCCACCATGTATAACAATTGAAAAACTATCAACACTACCGGGGTTTCCCCACTTTCAGAAGCAACCATTTTATAGCTACATATGTTAAATGTCAGGCTCCTTTCCTTCATATAGTGATCTCTTGTGAATTTCAAGAGGATATTTGCATACCAATATTTTGAAGTGATACAAACGACAGATGAATGTATGGAAAATATTCCTATCATCCATCCTTTAAAAGAGGTAAACTAGGGATTTTCAACAGACACAACATCGGTATTTATGAACATTTCAAAAATAATTTCGTACTGTCGATGTTTGAACTGTGCCCCCACGGCATGTGGTATAAGTCCTTACCAATGAGTTGTTCGTTATTGTTTACTCCACCCTAAGGTACATGTGTAAAGGATGTATATGTCTTCGTGTGGTTATTCCCAAAAGATGAAATCCGGGCAATTCTAGTTTTATTGCAACAATTTACAATTTCATGCGGATGCTGACGTTCATATGGGATGTGGATGTGAATGTGGATGCGAATATGAATCTGATGTTGTTCACTTCTTGCCACATGCTCATATCGTGCAGAGCAAATAGCCCAAAGTGTTAATACAACTGGCAGACATCATTTTCTGTGTGTGTATGCGATATGTGGCTGTGTATGGGTATATTTGTCGGTTTCTTTGCAGAGCGACCCATGCCAGTTTATTACTTTAACATTGGACCATGTGGAAGAGGAGTGCCCTTTCATGGACTAGAGACCATGAATAACAAATAGTGTTTGCCGGCAAAAGGGACTTTAAAATATTGTTTTGAATAACGAAATGTATTTTTTTCATATAACTGCAACTTTTGAAACTCACTCAACAATATACGAATTACAATTAATTGCAAAAACAATTCGATAAATTTCGATAAGTGACCATGGAAACTGAAAGAAATCACCCGGTCCAACCCATCCCGTGCTCCATGTAATGTGGGTGGACTAAACGATTGCGGAAAACTTGTGTAAAATGAACAAAATCTATGACATTGTCACTGCGGGGAAAGGCGACCATACATACATGCGAGTACATTTTCCCGCGGAGCCATAAAAGTTGGATATGTTTTCAATAAACTTTTCAAATTTACTCGTTCGTACTCCATGCACTGCTCAAAGTGGCGGATGTGCAGTAAAGTTTCATTATTTATGGGAAAAACTATTTCAATCTTCTCGAGTATTTTATACCCTTTTAAGCGTACAGTTATGGTCATAATTCAGGTTTGGTATTTGTGGTGTTTGAAAAGTCTTTACTAGTAATCAAATGATAAAACTATTTTAAAGTTAAAATAATATTAGTCGGAGAGCAAATCAATGTAAACGCATTACATAAGAAAATATTATTCGATTTATTTTAAATTTGAATTACAAAAAAAATTGAGAGAAGGCAATCCTAAAAGTCCTGACGTGACGGACACGTGCTCAAGATCGAAGGATAAAAAACGCTACATAAATCATTATATTAGAGTATTCCGAATTGTACGTAGCTAAACAAGTTGAAAATGTACCCCCCTTTACGATGGCTGCTATATATATTTCTGGCCTAATAATGAAAATGCGAATATTTATCATCAAAAATGGTTTTATTGTTTTTCAAAGTATTCTCAAGCATGATTTATACACTTTTACATGCGCTCAAACCAATCGAAGCACTTTTTCTACTCCGATTGAAACACCTCCAAAACATGGTTTTGAATGCTTCAATCGCATCTTCTGGCGACGAAAATCGTTGACCACGCATTTTTTTCTGGATGTGCAGGAATAAAAATAAGTCATTGGGTCCGGGCTGTACGGCGGATGACCCATCAATTCGAAGTTTTGGTCGGTCAAGAAGGCGCTGGTTTGAGCCGATGTGTGAGAGCTCGCATTGTCATGGTGCACAATGGTTCGTCTTCTCTTGTTCGTTTTTCGAATTTCTCCGAAGACTTCAGGCAAACAAATTGTGGTGTACCACTCAGAATTGACCGTCCTACGTTGTTCAAGCGGAACAGTCGCCACATGACAAGTTTTGCCGAAGAAAAAGGCCACCATTTGCTTCAAAGTGCTTCTTCAACGACCACTTTCGTTGGATTTGGCTCGTCTTCGAAGACCCACTCGGTCGATTGCTGTTTTGTTTCGGGCTCATACGCACAGGTTCATGATTCGTCACCTGTGGCGATCTTATAAACGTCTTTTAAAGCACCGTGATCGTACTTTTTCAAAATCTATTTGCACCAATCGACACGAGCCAGTTTTTGAGCGATTGTCAAATTGAGCTGCTTCCAACGAGAACAAAACTTTTTTACGGCCAGGTGTTCGTGCAATATTGAATGTGTGCTGGTGGAAGAAATGCCCAAGGACGCCTTTATCTCACGGTATGTCACATGACGATCATGCATTATGAGTTCATACACGGCATCAATATTCTCTGGCATAACGACCGTTTTTGGACGACTTTCGTCTTTGAGCGAGCGTCAGCCACGATTGAATTCATTAAAACCAGTTTTTCATATGACGGTTCTATAAGATGGTGCTTCATTGCCATACAAAGATTTAAGTTCATCGATGCACTCTTGTCGTGATAATCCACGTCGAGAGTTGTGAAAAATGATAGCACGAAAATGTTCACGAGTTAATTTCATTTTTTTTGCCAAATTGATTTTTTCAATTCACTGTTCTGACGTACGTCAAAACGTTCTGAGTACGTTTATGCTAAAAAAATGTCAAACTATCCAATGGAAATGTCAGAGAGCGCCAGGCAACACTCAGTGTTGCCAAGGCCAGAAATATATATGCAACCCTTGTATAAACCAAATTTTACGAATCAATGCTACTTATGATCTGTAAAGTATTGGTCAATATAGACGAAATAAATAATCACGGAATATATCCAATTTATCTTACGATGTTGTATTTCTCTGGCTGCTCTTTTTTGATGGGTTTTCTAATTTCATGATTAAAATTAAAGTTCCGTATTTAAAACTTAAATCTCTAACCTCTTAGGGACAAGAAATATGTTTTAAGCTTAAAGTGTTCCATTCAAGTGTTAATGAACTTTGCATTAAAAGTGACTTTTTGTTTTCTTTTTTACAGTTGGACATCGAATGCCCCTGGATGAAGGAATCTCACATTGACTGGATATTTCAAGGTCCAGCAGCACTGGTATTAACATTGAATCTTATATTTCTTATACGCATCATGTGGGTAAGTAAAAATTTCAATGCACCAAACTACGAGTATAAAGCAAATAAATGTCAAAAAAAAATTGTCATTGGAATTAAAACTACCCCGTTATTTTGAGCCTGTTGAGGTGACACGATATTTGAAAAAAGATAGTAGCATAAAAGTACATTTGCATGAATGGTCCAAAATAGTAAAGGTTTTATTTTTTTGTCGTCTAGCTTATCTACCAACAATATTCCAGACCTCTAATTTTATATATATATATATATATGTACAGCAGGCGTGTTCTATTGGCACTCGCTTGTTAGACAATTAATTGGCCGCTAAGGCGATAACTTCAAAACTTCAAGAGAAATTGTTAAAAGTTATTTGTATACAAAAAGTGATTGGCTTTATGAATCATAAACCGGTAGATTTGTAGATTTTTTCCCAAAATTGTTAATTTATTAATTAAATCATATTGTCCATACAGGGTGGCATATTGTCCATACAGGGTGGCTGATGAATATTGCTACATTAAGACACTCAAATAACTTTATGAAATAGAGTATGAAATACGTTTTTCTTATTTTTATTCATGTTAAAGCTCATTCAATTTTATTAAATATAGCTTAGTTAGTTTTAAAAATAATGGAATTTAAATGCCCCCACTGCTCGTTGATGCATGTGCGGCATCTTACCAAAAAGTTGTTCATTACTGCTTGGAGAGTTGAGACCGTAATAGCTGTAATTGTTTCTCAAATGGATTGCTTTAGTTCATTCACATTTGTTAGTTTTGTTTTGTAGTCTTTCTGTTTGCAATAACCCCACAAGATAAAGGCAGATGCAGTAAGGTTAGGTGACCTGTAGTGCGATTCTGCAACTTTTTTAACGATAATCGGATTGGTTAAAAATGGCTAACAACAAAATTGTCGATTTTGCAATTCAGTAAAATTTTTAACGATAGTCGTTACTGTAAAATCAGCTGTTGTTGTTAAGTAAACGACAAAAATGTTTGTGTTGTTAAACGTTTTAAACGTTTTTAAAATGTCTTTGAATATTTGGCATATAATTTGTCGCGGAATGAATCATTAAATCGTGTTCCAACAGTTGATAGGCACTTGCTCCGATATTTAGATAACCCATTTGAATTGACTGGAACCGAATTTCGGAAACTCTACAGACTATCTCCAGACATAGTTGAAAATCTTGTTTTTTAGCTTGATGGCAAATTAAGAGGTTAACCTAGAAGCGTTGTTTTGCTAGGTTCTAGCTGCCTTGTGATTCTTTGCAACAGGATGTTACGGCCCCTGGGAAAGCAATGGGGGTTATCACTGAGTCAAACGTCAATTAGTCGTATTTTACATCGTGTAACGGACGCAATAAACGACTCCATGTTTTTTGCAAAGGTGCGATTCCCAATGACTCAAGTGGAGCGCCAAGCGGCTAAAGCAGTGTTTGCTTAAGCACCCTCACCATTTGTAGGGGACACTATCGGAGCTATCGATTGTATAAGTATAAGTATATGTATAAGGTACTTATATTATTCTACTCATAGATATGTGATCCAAATCTAAAAATTTTAACTAATTAATTTTCAAAATAAAACGTTCCTATCATTTTGTGATGCGTATTCATTTGTTTTTTCGTATTCTTCTTTGTACTTTTCGCTTTTTTGACAGTTCGTTCGCCAGAGTTGGCTACTGAAGCCAAAAGTTGTAAACTGCTGTAAAGCAGTAGTTACAGAATCATCTAATCGTAACTGCAAACAACTAAAGATGTTGACAGCAAATCTTGTTATTGTTAAAAGATACAGAATCGCACTACTCTGCGGCCAACGGAATGTGGAGTTTCTGGATATCAGCTTATTGGGAAATTTTCGTCGCAATTCTGTCAAAACAGGCCGGGCGGTGCTGAAACCACACAGAGTTGACCGAAATGCCCCTTGGCGCAATTCTGGAGCGAAAAACTCTCTTAACATGCTCAAGTAATGGTCTCCAGTAACCTTAACGGTGTGGCCGTTTTCTTCGAAGAAGTAGGGCCCGACAATGCAGCGTGATGAGACTGCACACCACACTGTGACACGAAGTGAATGCATTTCCGTCTCATGGAGTATCTGTGGGCTGGAAGCACTCCATATTCGACAATTTTGTTTGTTTATGTTGCCGTTTAAATCGAAATAGGTCTCGTCAGACATGAAACGACAATTCAACATGTTTTCGTCCTCTTCCACTATTTGAAGCATCTCCTGGCAAAATTCCAAGTGAATCGGGAAGTCTGCTGCATTCAGTTTGTCGACCATTTGAATTTTATATGGGAATAAGACCAAATCTTTGTGCATAATTGACTGTCTGCTTATACCCATTTGGGCAGATAAGTTTCTTGTCGAAATTCTTGAATTGTTTTGTATGGCAGCAGTTAAAGCAATGATTGTTTTCTCCGTCCGAACTAAAGGGTTTCGAAGGTAAGGTCTTCAGATTCTCAGAATTTCCTAAATAACGAATTTCGAAAAATCCCTTCTTATCAAACATGTGAACGATCGATCCCTCAACCAACCCAACAAATTTCATGATGATATAGGGAGATCCATCTAGAGGCATATTTTCAGAATAAAAAAAATAATAATATACAAATCAAATGTGGAAACTTTATTGGTAATTTAAAAAAACATTTTATGGCATTTATTTTTTTATAAGTATCGGTAATTTCCTTTAAATGTTGGCCGCGACTACGCCTCAGGTTTTCCATTCTGAGGGTCCAATTTTGGATGACTCGATCGAGGACTTCGACCGATATGGCTTAAATGACACGCGTAATGTTGGCTTCCAAAACCTGAATCGTAGCTGGTTTGTCGGCATAGACTTTGGACTTTACGTAACGCCAAAGAAAAATGTCTAAAGGTGTGATATGACTCGATCTAGGCGGTTTTTTTACGTAACCCCAAAGAAAAATGTCTTAAGGTGTAATACCACTTGATCTGGGCGGCCAACTCACCTATCCAAAACGTGAAATTAGCTGCTTTTCGAAATGACCTCTCAATAGATCCATTGTTTGACCAGCTGTATAGCAAGTGGCACCGTGCTGCTGAAACTAAGTGTCGTCAAAATTACGGGCTTCAATTTCATGTAGCATAAAGATCGATATCATGGCGCGATAGCGAGCATCATTCACAGTTATGTTCCGGCCATCATCATTTCTGAAAAAATATGCACCGATGATTCCACCAACTTATAAACCGCACCAAACCGTGGTTTTCTCTGGGTATAATGACACCTCTTGAACCTCTTCTTGTTGCTCTTCAGCCCAAATTCGGCAATTTTGTTTATTGGCTATGCTGTTTAGCCAGAAATGGGCCTCATAACTGAACAATATTTTGGTCTAAAACAGCGGATCTTCCCGTTTCTCACCGAACGCTCGTTTCCATAATACAATTGCCCTCATTGGAAGGTAATTATTTTCAAAAAGTAAATGCCATTAAATGTCCTGTCAAATACCAATAAAGATTCCACACATGATTTGACTTTTTATATTTTTTTTTCTGAAAAAATACCTCTGGATGGATCACCCTATAGCTTTAGCCGATTTGCCTGGGCTTTGATCAGACACTCAGTCAGTAACGCCACAATTTTATATATACTTAATGCGTTGTACGTACATAATAAAGGATGTTTGTTTTCAGACGTGTATGGGACATAATAAAGGGTGTTTGTTTCAGCGTTTGGTTTTCAAGAAGAAATACAACGCATATAATTTAAAGTTATGGCCAAGAATTTATGTACTTGCATATATTTTTAAATGATTTCGGCCAAGTAGCCGCCTTGGTTGGCTCCAATAAATTCCAGCCGAGAGGCCCAATTTTTGACCAATTTTTGCAACATTTGGGGCCGTATGTCACGAATAACCCGCCAAATATTCTCTTCCAAGGCGTCAATCGTGTCGGGCATTGACAAGCGACTTCACATAACCCCACAAAAAATAGTCCAGCGGTGTTTAATCGTACGATCTTGGAGGCCACGACGCAAAATAATGCGCTAAACAAAAGTTTCCTTCAAATAAATTGATTGTTTCGATGGCTGTATGGCACGCAGCTCCGTCTTGTTGGAACCAAAGGTCGTCCACATCAACATCCTTCACGAAAAAGTCATAAATCATGGCTCTATAGCGTTCCCCATCGACTGTAACATTATGGCCGGCTTCATGTTTGAAGAAATATGAACCATGATTACCTCTGCCCATAGAAACAGTAACTTTTTTCGAATGCAATGGATGGATTTTCATTACTCCAAATGCGACAATTTTGTAAAAATCCAGATCGGTGGTCATCCCTTTTTTGGCCTATTCGCCACGATTTGCAAACGTTGTTCCGTAGTAAGTCAATTTAATATGAAATGGCAAAGCAACTGAGCGCAAATCAAGTGACAGCTGTCAAAAAGACAAATTCCGAAAAAAGTGAGGCCAGATTGATAACCACACGCTTAAAAAAACACCCTTTGCTTATATTATTACAATTCAAATTCAAAAGAGGAAACTACACAAGTGACACGGAACGAAATCTTCTGGCAGGCCACTTTATCTCTTTACGCCAGTCTAAGTGCCAATCATTGCTTTTACGTAATAAACTCTTAGATTCGGTCAGAAATGGTAGCTGAGATTTTTTCTTCTAATTTGAATTGTTTGCTGATGTTTCATCGACGATGGCGCTGATAAGTATCCATTAAAAACCAAGTGAATTAAATTTTTTTTGGAAAATATTCATGAAAGAAGAAACTCTTTAATTTTAATTTGAAAAACATCATAAATTGTAAACTTTTAAATTCAAAATAAACCCAAAGCCAAAACCATTAAGTGCCTTAATATGTGATCTATAATTGCAAAGTAATATTTTGGAGTTTTGCTCTACTCGTACACTAGGCGTCTTCTAGTTGTACTTGCATATTAAACGAGTAAGTGGTCGCTAAACGATAATTTTAAAAGTTCATTAGAAATTTTGGAAATTTTTTTATATACAAGAACTGATTGTCTTTCTGCACCATAAACCGGTTGATTTGAAAATTTGTGATTTGTAGAAAAAAGTTATTTAAGAAATGATTTAAGGGAGTTATAAACGTGCTCGCTTAAACTCGCTTAAGGTTGTTCTTGACTAACTTTCTTCCCAACAATTTTTAATTATTTAAAACAAACTGGTCATTAGTTTTCTGTAAACAAAAACATTTTCATATTCCTTCCTGTACAATAGTGTGAAGTTATCGCGTTAAAGACTAAAGCGAATTGACAATAGAACACGGTCACTATTAAGTAAAATTGATCTATGCTTAGTAGCTGACGATCATTAAGTAATGGGTGATCCAAGTAGAGATACTCTTTTCAATAGTCTTTTTTTTTGACAGATCCTGTGTGAGTCGTGTCATGTTGTCATGTTATATTTGTTTATTATTGTTTGGCATTTCATCATGGAAAGACTTACGCCTGAACAACGTTTACAACTCGTTCAACTTTATGACGAAAATATTACGTTCTGTGGGGAATGTGTTTCGTGCACTTCGTTCAACTTATGGTCAACATAATCGACCTACTGGGCGTACTATTCGCCACACCATCACTCATCTTGAGACCCAGCATTTATTATTGGATAATATTCGACCGAATAGACCACGTCCAGCAGTCGATTTAGCTCCATTCGCAGCAGCTCGGACTGACGTATGAAACGACTTGGCGCATTTTACGTCGAGATCGTACATTAAAAGCGTACAAAATACAGCTTGTGCAAGAACTGAAGCCGCCCGACGCTCCCAAGCAACATCGCTTCGCTCTATGGGCTCCTGAAAAATTCCAAGAAGATCCGACGTTTTCGAGCCAAATTTTGTGTAACAATGAGTCCCATTTCTGGCTCAATGGGTATGTAAACAAGCAAAATTGCCGCATTTCGGACTAAGAGCAACTAGAAGAGGTTCAAGAGCTGCCACTTCATCCAGAACAAACAACGGTTTGGTGTGGTTTGTGGGCCGGTGGAATCATCGGTCCATATTTCTTCAAAAATGATGCCGGTGAGAACGTAACCGTCAATGGCGATCGTTATCGTGTCATGATAACCGACTATTTGATGCCTGAAATTGAAGCTCGTGATCTCGGCGACACTTGGTTTCAAAAAGACGACGCCACTTCCCACACTTCGGTGTGCAGATAATTTCACGTTTTGGGTCGGTCGATTGGCCACCAAGATCGTGTGATGTCACACCGTTAGACTTATTCCTGTAGGGATATGTAAAGTCTAAAGTTTATGCGGACAACCCAGCATTTCGAGCATTCGCCAGTTACCAGTCGAAATGCTCGAAGGAGTCATCGAAAATTGGACTCAACGGATAGGCCATCTAAGACCTAGTCGCTGACAACATTTGATAGACATAATCTTCAAAAAATAAATGCCAAAAAAATGCTCTTTCAAATGATAATAAACATTCCCCATTCAATTTGATTTATCTGTGTTTTTTTTTCGGTAAAAAATAGGGAACCTCGAAATGGATCACGCGTTATTTAGCATAGTGTGTTGTACAATGCCTTTAAGTAACATTGTTGAATTTGTACCATATCGGTCTTTGTTTTTGAAGAACCGCCACAGTCGCTTTAGAAATCACATGTTATAGCCGATTGTGGTTAGATGTTGCAATCGACTTAAAACCTTTCATACTGAGGCTTAACTTTGTACTTAGTGTACCCATGTTAGACCATAATAATCCTTTAAGTTTCACTGCAACCGTCTCATTCGTAGCTCGACTCTTCCATGATTAAGCGAAATTATCCCATTTTAATGTTCATTTAATAGGGACTAAAAACAATGCTATTTAATTGGCCACAGCAGTAGTTACTTGCACCTGAAGTGTATGTGTAGCTTCGCTCGCTCCCAAGCAACTTCCAAATGTCACTGTCGATGTTGTACTGAAATGACATTTGCCAGTTAAATCACTTGAACTGACGGCAACAGCTTGCATTTCTCTTTCCGGATATTAAACGAAGAACGTTAGTCCGTAATCCGTGTGACACATTTCCGCTTTTGCCAACGACATTTACTAGTATTTGCTTCTTGCAGCTAATCAACCTACCCTTCCTTCCTTTCTTGCTCTTCCGCACAGGTGCTCATAACGAAACTACGCTCGGCCAATACCTTAGAGACCAGACAATACCATAAGGCGTCGAAGGCTTTACTCGTCCTCATACCGCTCTTTGGCATCACATACCTGCTGGTGATGGTGGGGCCGGAGCAGGGCATCAGTCGCAATTTGTTTGACATTACCCGGGCATTTTTAATTAGCACTCAAGTAAGTATTCCAATTGATGATGCCCCGGCGCCGTCGTATTTATTCGTTGCGCATATTTTATCGTTTCAGGGCTTCTTTGTGTCGCTGTTCTTTTGCTTTCTCAATTCGGAGGTGCGACAGACGTTGCGCCATCGCTTCGACCGTTGGCGTGATAATCGCAATTTAAGGCATGGCAACTCGCAAAGGAATCGCAGGTAATATCGCTTCTTCTTCCACTTCCACTTCTACCACTACACATACACATATGAAAGAACGTACGTATGCCGACATCATTAAAGTTTATTCTATTTCCCATTTTTGCT
This sequence comes from Hydrotaea diabolus, assembly GCA_963513945.1. Classification (NCBI taxonomy): domain Eukaryota; kingdom Metazoa; phylum Arthropoda; class Insecta; order Diptera; family Muscidae; genus Hydrotaea; species Hydrotaea diabolus. The sequence goes on from OY740720.1 coordinate 79,090,368, forward strand.
AATTTAAAAAAGATTTAAAGAAAAATGTAACCACCTTCTGTGGTTTGTTTTTGTACTCGTATTCCATCTACTATTTTTGTTGACCAACCCAAACGAGTCCTTTGACCGGTATGAAGTTTGATTTGATAATTTGCTTTGAATATAAACCCTGGTCACTTTCAGGTGCTCCCCATATCCTTCTATTTGAGATACCCTACACCACACTGTGGTACCGGGTAGTATGATTCAGTGCTGATGTTTCCAACAGCTTACAGGGATGGAGATAGACCCTATGTTAAGTATTGCGATCAAGTCAGAAACACGATGTCCGCCTGTTCGTCTGTCCATCTACCGCTGTAATCAATGTACGGATCGCAATTATGAACTGATTTCGATGCAACATTTTTCAAGTTTGGGCCAAGGACGAACCCTCTTGAAATTGGTCCATATCATATAAGCACATATCGGCCCACGTCGGTCCACATCGGAAAAGCTTTCACGCAAAGGTCCCGCCTGATTTAAGGTTCTGCAGCTCTTGAAGCCACAAATTACACCCCATCACGTCCAACTTGTGCATGGTATGCGCTATGAGCAACATTAATATTCTGTGGGTAAACTGGACTACACAAGCCCATATTTTCGTATAGCCCCCACACAGTGGTCCTTTCCGATTTCAGAATCTGCTGCCACAGTTTACAATTCCTACCAAATTTCGATTCCTACCAAATTTCGCAAAGAGGCTAACGCACGTCCAACACCAATATTGGACCACATTGGTATATGTTTTCGAATAGCCCCCACACAAAGGTCCCTGCCGATTTAAGGTCCTGTAGCTCTAAAAGCCACATATAACATCCGATTTCCACCAAATTTTGCTCAAAGCAGGTGTTGGGGTCCAACACCTATCTGGTGTAATCTGTTCATATCGGTCCAAGTTTTCGAATAGCTCCCACTAAAAACTCCCTTCCGATTTGGGGTCCTGCAGATCTAGAAGCCACGAATTCGGGTGCAATCACGCCCAACTTTTGCATGCAACTGGACGACAAAGGTTTATATTTTCGTATAGCCTCCATACAAACGTCCATACCGATTTGAGGTCCTGTAGCTCTAGAATTTTGTATGAGCGACAAATAATTAACTTAAACATATGAAGTCCGACCTTTCTCAACTATCTGAGAGAGGTGCTTATTCCCCTGAATGGCTGAGCGGTGTAGGGTATCTCAAAGTCGGCCACGCCCAGCTTTTACTTTTTTCTCTTGTTTATATATGTTCTGGTGTGTTTATGCTTGTCTGCACTCAGTTGTGTGTAGCCATTTGTTTCTAATTTAATTTGACCTCAGGGGAATTGTTTCTATTCTGGTTTTTTTCGAGTTTTCCTTTGCATTTTAGTTTTATTTATTCCTTTTATTAGCCTTCCTTTTGTTTGTCTGTTGTGGTTTCGAAATACATTTTTAGAATTGTTTAAGCGTTGCTAAACTTCCGTTTTGTATTTTATTTTCTTACCTTCATTCACAAGAGTTTAAAGGAAAACGTTTGTTTAGAATTTTCGTAGAATTTTGTTTACAAAACTTTACTCTTTACACAGTGGGGGAATTTGAAAAAAACTCAGAAAATGACTTTCTCTAACTTGTGAGTCAGATGCTAATAAAATTTCACACATACGAGTACAACGCAACAGAAGTGTTTCCGGAACTATGTCTGCTCGATGGACTTAATGGGGCTGATTTTTGGAACTATTTTGATATCTTTATTTATTTTTACGAACGAAATATTGTTATTGTGTCTTAAGCAAAGTAGAAGTAGATATTGAATTAAAGAAAACAAACAAGCTTACTCGAAGAAATGCATCTTCTTCCAAATCACAAAAATGCCAATTTTCAACAATTTTTGCACATTTTTGGGCAATATCTTGGCTTAACGGCCGCAAATATGTTGTTTTTTTATTTGTAACTATATTTCAAATAAAATAACTATTTTTCGATTTATTTTACAGGGTGGGCAAAATTTATCGCTTGATTTAAAAGTATAATAACTTTTTCGTTTTTAGATTTTTTTTTTATTTTTTTTCAGATTACGGGCTGCTATATTTACTTCTGGCCTAATAATGAAAATGCAAATATTTATCATCAAAAATGGTTTTAATGTTTTTCAAAGTATTCTCCAGCATGATTTATACACTTTTACATGCGCTCAAACTAATTGTCGAAACACCTCTTACACTCCGATTGAGACACCTCCAAAACATGGTTTTTGGCGACGAAAATCGTTGACCACGCATTTTGTTCTTGATGTGTGGGAACAAAAATAAGTCATTGGGTGCCATATCAAGGCTGTATGGCGGATGACCCATCAATTCGACGTTTCGGCCGGTCAAAAAGGAGCTATTTTGAGCCGATGTGTGAGAGCTCGCATTGTCATGTGCACAATGATTCGTCTTCTCTTGTTCGTTTTTCTAATTTCTCCGAAGACTTCAGGCAAACAAATTGTGTTGTACCACTCAGAATTGACCTCCTACTTTGCTCAAGCGGAACAGTCGCCACATGAAAAGTTTTGCCGAAGAAACAGGCGACATTCTTCTTTCACGAACAACTTTCGTCTTTGAAGACCCACACGGTCGATTGCTGTTTTGTTTCGGACTCATACGCATAGATCCATGATTCGTCACCTGTGACGCTCTTATAAACGTCTTCTGAAGTACCGCGATCGTATTTTTTAAAAATATCTTTGCACCAATCGACACGAGCCTGTTTTTGAGCGATTGTCAAATTGTGCGGGATCCAACGGAACAAACCTTTTTACGGCCTGGTGTTCATGCAATATCGAATTATGCTGGTGGAAGAAATGCCCAATAATGCCTCTATTTTACTGTATATCACATGACTTGAATTGCTTCATCGCCATACAAAGATCTAAGTTCACTTAACTTCTTAACTTCACACCCTGAAAAGTACGAAGTTAATGGCCTGCACATCTTGGCAATTCCGATCACTGTATTGTTTCTTATCTTTTTCGTATTCCGCTCTTCGTGTCGCTTCGATACCAGCCCCAAAGCGGACAATTTTTGTATACAAAAAAGCGCGTTGGGACGAACTCAACGACTTTTTCCAGCATTTTTAATGGAAGCAATGCTTTCTCGATAATACGAGTAACATTAACGCTGCGGCTGAAATGATCGAAAATATAATTTTATTTGGAATGAAGACGTTAATTCAAACTAAAATTATGTCGGTTAAACCAGCCAAAAACAGTTGGTTTAATCAGACATACAGGGATGCTGTCAGATCTAAAGAGGAGGCGTTTAGAAATTGGCGTTTTAACAAAAACGCAAATACTGAACTGCTGCGTAAACAGGCAAAAACTTCGTATGCCTGAGTGCTTAGGCGTGAAAAGTTTCTTTATGAGCAACGTCTCCGCGCAAAAGTTCTTACTTCTCCCAGGGGAAGTAAGAGCTTTTGATCGTTTGTAAGGAGAGTAAAGGATAGTACTTCATCCATCCCAACACTTGTTAAAGACAATCAGGCATTTTCCGACCCGGTTGATAAAGCTAACCTATTGGCTGAAATGTTTGCAGGAAATTCTTCCTTGCCGGAAAGCAATCAACCACTCCCCGTGATCGAAAACGTATCTAGTTCCATGTCTGAGATATTTTTTTCGAGCTCGTAAAGTTAAAAGGGTTCTTGCGAATCTCGATGTTAGTAAGTCCCCGGGCCCGGATGGTATCTCGGCACTAGGACAAGTTCCAACACGCTGGGAAGACTTGCAGGAGTCTTCCCAGCCTGTTGGAAGGTTGCGAACGTCCAGCCGATCCCTAGAAAGGGAGAAGCCAATAATCCTGCGAATTATCGGCCAATTGCGATTTGCTCTGCGATCTTCAAGGTAATGGAGAGCATGGTCAACCACCATCTTGTGCGATATCTGGAGTCCAACGACCAACTTAATGATCGGTAGTATGGCTTCCGTAGAAATCGATCTACAGTAGACCTGATGACTTTTCTATCGGAGCGTTGGAGTCGGACCATCCACCACTTTGGTGAGAGTAAGGTCGTGGCTCTAGATATCTCCAAGGCCATTGACAGAGTCTGGCACGATGCTCTCGTATCAAAGCTGATCGCATTTGGTGTCGGAATTAATTTTGATCTATTTATATCAAGCATGCTTAGAGATCGCACAATAAGAGTTGTTGTAGATGGGTTCTCATCCAAGAAACATAGGTTGACCGCAGGTGTTTTTTCTTATTTTCATTGACGATCTATTGGGTCAGACCGTGAATCCAATCTACTCTTTCGCAGATGATAGTAACCTCTGTCATTCATATTCATTCGACCGTAGGCCGAGTCTTCAAGATATTGAAGACAAAAGGCGAATTATAGATGAGACACTTGGCTGGGATTTACTGGCCATTTCCGAATGGGGTTGAGTGAATAGAGTAGATTTTAATGCGCGTAAGACTCAGTGCTGCTTGTTGTCTCACAAGCGATTCATTGACCCTTCAGTATCGTCATTATCTATCGATGGTACGGATATCGAACAATCGGACGCCTGTTGGCCGAGGCATGTATTCGAAGTGCCAAAAGAAGCACTCAAGTGTATAGGCTTTCTAAAGCGGTGCAAGAAATATGTCGCTCCTTGTGATCTTTTCGATATCTATACAACCTACATCCGGCTAAAGATGGAATATAACTCCCATATATGGGCATCCTTGGAGTTACTTGATCGTGTCCAAAGGAGGGCGATGGTGTTGATAGGTGACAGTAGGGTATCCAACTCTATTGTCTCCCTGGAGCATCGTCGGACTGTGGGTTGTGTGTTGCTATTCTATCGTTACTTTCATGTTGTGTGTTCTTCAGACATTCCTCTTCTTATTCCTGACGTGAGTATGTTCGGCAGGAACATCCGCGACTTTCTAGGAATTCACACCCGTTTGCTATAGATTGGTCAGTTGACCGCACTATACACTACAGATCAAATTCATTTTATGTCCGTACTGTCCGTATGTGGAATCGACTTCCGGTGAATGTATTTCCCGCCAATTCTGACATCCAGAAATTCAAGTCAAATGTCAACAAACATTACTCCCTCTTTCCCCCTTGAACTCCCTTACTTTCCTCTCACCAACACACTGCATCGCATGTAAAGGGGAAAATCCCTGAGTGTTGGTCATCAAAAAAAAAACACAACTGATGGGCGTACAGCAAAACATTCTGAGCACGTTTATGCTAAAAAATGTCAGACTTTCCAATGGAAATGTCAGATGGCGCCAGGCAACAATTAGTGTTGCCTAGGCCAGAAATATATATAGCAACCCTCGATATATTTTTTTTTATTTAAATCTGCGATCAATAATTTTAACGCAAGTAATGAAGCTCCTTGAATGACTTTGTTAATAAGCAAAACTGTAGGTTTGGGGTTATGAAAATCCAAGAGTGATTCGTCAACGCCAATTGCACCCCATTGGGTGTACAGTATGGTGTGGGATCACATCTGCAAATATCATTGGGCCTTACTTTTTCAAGAATGGAGATGGAAGTGCTGTAACCGTAAATGGAGAGTGGTATCGGTTAATGATAGAACATTTTTTACTTCCTGCTCTTGAGAACAGACCTGAGATGTGGTTTCAGCAGGACGGAGCCAATACCCACATTGCCCGCGACACAATAGCACATTAAGGTCAAATTTTTGGTGAGCGAATAATTTCCAGAAATTCGGAAATTATTTGGCCAGCGCGATCGCTAGATTTGTCAGTACCCGACTATTTTTTGGGGTTATTTGAAGGAGCGAGTATATGTGAACATGCCCGAGAAAATCCTTTAACTCAAGGCCAACATTGTTGCAGAAATTCGAACGCTACAGCCACAAATTTTGAAAGATATTATGGAAAATGATCTAAAACGAGTCCATCATTGCGATGCTGATGCGGGGGTAATTTAAGTGACATTATTTTTCATACTTAGTGTAAAAAAATCCATTTTGCACAGGGTATCTGCCGGGAAGGTATACTACTCGTACTTTATTTGTTTATAATTTTTGATTAAATGAAAGAGAATGGATCTTATATTGATAAATGTTTTATTTAATGTCGGCAATTATGTATGGAATACAATATCAAATAAATGTCCGCCTCTGTTAGCCTCACAACTGCGAGCGCTTTTGAGCACATTTTTCATTACATTCTCACACATTTCACGCGGTATTTCATTAATTTTATCGCGAATATATTGTTTGAGTTGCTCAAACGTTTCTGGTTTATTTGCATAAACCTTGCTTTTCAGATATCCCCACAAAACGAAGTCCGGAGCAGTAAAATCAGGCTACCGTGGGTTTTCCATTGCCCAGAACCGACTATACCGTTGATTTACATATCCATTCAAATGAAAATGTGCCACGTCACTCATTATGATTTTTTCATGAAAATCCGGTGATAAGCGAGCTGTAACATCCTATTGGCATATGTACGGCGGTGTTAAGGGACTTGTGGAAGAAGCTCTGGTGCAACTGAATCTTATATGGAAACAAATGCAAATCCTTGTGCAAAATAGTGGCCAAAGTTGTTCCTTAAAGACCAAGCTCCTGAACACTTTCTGGGGCAGCAGTAATGTTTTAAGCCGATTTTGCAGTGCGTTGCGGTCCATGCTTGGGAACGTTATTTTTCCCAAAAATTACACGTAACTTTCTCATCGTCACAGTAATCGATGATTGATTTTGATAAAATGTTTTTACGATTACGATTGGCTTATCAAATATATTTCATTAATAAATTTGCTACATCTCTACTTCACGACTGCCAAATATGAAATGTCAAGACTAATGTTTACCAAAATGGCGGCAAAACAATGTAGTATACCTTCGCGGCGGACACCCTGTATATTAAAAAAATATATAAAAAAATTAATAAACGAAAAAGTTATTAAAGTTTTAACAAAAGGACAACTTTTGGCCCAACCTGTCTTAATAGTAAGCGTTTTTTATGACTAGACAATAATAATTTTGAGTAAAAAAATTCAAAAGCAGAAAAGCATTCAAAATTTCAATAAGGAAAATGCCAAATGCCCAAGAATAAATGATGTCTGTTACGTTTGTAGTCATTTAAGCGAAAACAAAATAGCGAATCAGGACCGAATGAACAGATTTCGATGAACCAGATTTATACTTATATAGGGTGATCCACCTAGAGTTATTTTTTCAGAACAAAAAAAAATATAAAAATTCAAATCAAGTGTGGAAAATTTATTGGTAATTTGAAAGAACATTTTATGGCATTTATTTTTTGAAAATAATTACAATCAAATGTTGGCAACTGTATTATGGAAATCAGCGTTCGGTGAGAAACGGGAAGATCCGCTGTTTTCGACCAAAACTTTGTTCAGCGATGAGGCCCATTTTTGGCTCAACGGCAAAGTCAATTAACAAAAATTGCCGCATTTGGGCTGAAGAGCAACCAGAAGAGGTTCAAGAGGTTTCATTATACCCACGGTTTGGTGCGGTTTACGTGCATGGAATAATCGGTCCATATTTTTTTTTAAAAATGATAATGGCCGGAATGTAACCGTGAATGGCGTTAGCTATTGCGCCATGATATCGCACTTTTTGGTACCTGTAATTGAAGCCCGTAATCTTGACGACATTTGGTTTCAACAGGACGGTGCCACTTGCCATACAGTTGCTCAAGCAATGGATCTATTGAGAGGCCATTTCGTAGAGCAGCTAATTTCACGTTTTAGAGAAGTGAGTTGGCAGCCTAGATCGAGTGATATCACACCTTTATACATATTTCTTTGGGTTTACGTAAAGTACAAAGGCTATGCCGACAAACCATCTACGATTCAGGTTGTGGAAGCCAACATTAAGCGTGTCAGTAAAGCCATACCGGTCGCAATTCTCCAAAGTTGGACCCTCAGAATGGAAACTGAGAGGCGAAGTTGCGGCCAACATATGAAGGAAATTGTATTCAAAAAATAAATGCCATAAAATGTCCTTTCAAATTACCAATAAAGATTCTACACTTGATGTGAATTTTTATATATTTTTTGTTATGAAAAAATACCTCTAGATGGATCACCCTATATAAATGGTGAAGCCTTTACGTCGAATACAGTGTGCAAAAGATGTCTTAATACCTTTTTGGCTTCAATAAATAATAAAAAGGAACAGTTTCCTTTTTGAAGTCAGTAATTCAGTTAAGAGACCTCAACGACAAGGAGTTGAGCATAAAAAAATAATGATGTTTAATTGAACAAACAAATTTTCAGGTTCACTGCTGAACCTTCATTAGAACGCAATGATGGTACCGCTCTACTTTACCTCCGAGTCCGGATAAAGATTCCCATGTAATATCAACTGCTGTCACCAATTAGACCGATATAGATGATTTTGATTGGACACCCAAAGTAAAATAAAAAACAACATATATGCGGATGTTTAGCGAAGTTATTGATCAAAATGTTGAAAAAATGGGAAAAAGTGGTAATTTTTGTGATTTTGAGAAAGTTTTTTTTTTGGCATTTTTTTCTTCCATTTAATCAATTGCTTATGACAATATAGCAATATTCCGTTCGGAAATATAGCCGTCTCAAAGCATCATAAAGCTTAAATTCCACCTTGAACCAAAAAATATTTAGTCAAATTGACCTACACACGTATTGTCAATTTGCTTCAATTTCTCGGAATGTTCTTTAAGCTGATAATTTTCCCCGAGACGATGGCCTAAAAAATGTTGCACTGTGAAGTTTAGCATAATGGCAGGAAGTGATTTACTTTTATAAACAGTTTCCATAAGAGTGGACACAAAAATGAATCACATCATTATTAATTGGCAGTATAAATCAGTAATTCAGTTTTTTCTTTCTCTTTTACAGGCATCGCTTATCCAAAGACTACTCCCAAAGATCGAGAACTGAAAGTTTACGGTACGTATAAAAACGCATAGCGTCACACTGGAGCATGACGCTGCAATTGCAATTTCATACTCAGATTGTCCGTCGGCGTGTCAAATGAACACTTCATAAATTGTTTTTGTTTTTTATTGAGTTTTTGTTGTTGCTATCACTCACGCATTCATTATTTTCACTTCAGTACATTTCACTTGGCAAACGCTGCAAGTTGAGTTTCCATTTTGTTGTTCTTTATTGTTTAATTAATCACTTGTACTAACTAATTCCAGCTGCCTCGAACTCCCGGCCCTCGCACTCCTTCCTACAACCCCTAGAGGAAATTGCATGCTTTCACTGTCCGTGATTGTCATTGTGTTAGTTTAGTCACAGAGTGTTTGCGAGGGTGTGTTTGGGGGGAATTTGTTGCCAACAATAGAGCGTGGTCAGGGCTCCCTCGGTAGTTGGTTTATGCACTTTTTTCTGTAGCGGTTCGAGACATTCACAATACAAGAGTCGCATGCCAGCGGCGGCAAAATAAAGGAATGTATACTGTACATTTCTGGTTAGTTTCTTAAGGGTACCTTCTATAAGACTTTTTCAAAAGATGGTTTAAACAGATCGAAGAATAAAAGTGTTGAGCGATAAGTTTTAATTGAGCTTGTGTTCAACTTTGGAAATTTTGCCTTAGTCAAATTTTAACTGGAATCTGTCTGTACCATCTACCATAGAATAGAATGTTCAACATCTAGAACATTGATCGGGAAGCCAATCGAAATCCATCTATCCGGTTGTGCTTTACTTTAAATATTGACACAAAATATCTCAATTGATTGGTGGAACCACTGCCTGCACATTTTACTAATTTTTAATGTTGATTCTGAAAAGAACAACCATCGTCTAGCACCAGAATAGAAACTTTTTAAATTATCTCAACTGATTTATGGACACAGTTATTGCTACCATCGATCCTAGTGTAACAAAAGCTGTCGCATTTAACCTACACGCAGAGAAGAAAAATGGTTTCTATATGGTCACTGCAATAATAATAATATGTTCTCCGCAATAAAATTATGTTCGGTGCAACCCTAGTATTGTTTTCTGAATTTAATTTTGACAGTAGTATGATTGCCGCAATATTAATACTGTTGAAAGGTAACAAAAGCATTATTGCCAAATTTAAAAATGGAATTATGGTTGTAGCAACAATATAAATATGGTTGGTACGACAAAATTATTCGTTTTTTGGATTTTATGTTAACAATAATATGATTATGGCAATAATACTGTATGAATATGCTTTTTAGAACAGTGTTATTGTTACGCATCAAATGCTACAATAGTATTTTTTATACGGAAATACAAAATTTTCAACTGAAATGCAAACTTTACAAATTTTATACGGAAATACAAAATTTTCAAACAAATGCTCACGATTTTTTTTTATTTATTTATTGAATCTTTCAGAAAATAAAAATAAGAATAAATCTTAAACCTTGTTCATTCTAAAGGGTCTTACCAGTGTAAACAACCCTGCTAGATTTGCACATGTGATTTTATGAAAAAGACAGTATTCAAATTGTTTTTATAAAGATATTTACATTAAAATTATAATACTCGTAAGCAATATATTGTATTTGAAATTATAAATATTATAGTTGGCGGTGTTTGTCCTCAAGTTTCTATATCAGCTCCAAGGTATATCTTCTTCTGATGCGTACATGTCCTTCAAAATAAAGTAGACCTCAGGCGAGTGTGTTTGGATGGGAACTAAATTTGTTTACGTAACTTCGGGAATAATCTCGGATTTCTTCTGTGACGGTTTTAATATTAAGCTCCTTATTAATATTCGCATTCCTTATGTACAATGGAGCTCCGACGATGATTCGCAAGATACTGGATTGTCTTCTTTGTAGGTTATTGATATTGGTCGCACATGCTGTCCCCCAGAGTTGGATTCCAAATTGGTTTAATAACACAGTACAACAGCCAATCTGGGGGGTGAGAAATTCCAAGTCAGGGTGATGGTACTAGGTCAGTATATTAAAACCTTCAAAGGGTTTTGCGTTCGTATGTGCTATGTGTTTTTTTATGACCTTTTACATTTTTTCCTTATCTTGATGTTTTTTCGCTTAGTTGTAAAATGTTGGCAAAAACGTAGTTTGCCAACCCCCCAGACAATAACCCCAAATCGCTAATCGCTTTATATAATATAAGTTTAACTTTATATTCTAAAGGGTGGTTAAATTTTAAGGGCCGATGCCATTTCTTGCCAACATTTGTGACCATTGATGACGTTTGGAATGATCAAGAGGCTTTAGTTCTTGAGTAATAGCAGCTTGTAAGCGTGTAAATGCAAGTCTTTATGCATAATGTTCATCAACGACGAGCGTGAGAGGTGTAATTGTTGGGCACGACGACGAGTTGAGGTAGACGGCTCTTCAGCCACACTATCGTGAAGTACGAGCTGTACGAGCATGCACTGCTGTTTTCACATCTCCCACAGACCCGGTTTGCTCAAATTTTTGCACGATTTTTCCGATTGTACACTGAAAGAAAAAGCTTCGTAGCATGAACGATTTTTTACGTTGCATCAACGAAATTTGACATTAAAAGTCAACCAACGTCGGGCTTCGTTGATGCAACGAAAATAGTTTCGTTAAAGTGAAAAGTTTCGTTCATACAACGTAAAATTAAAAGTCGTTGATACAACAATATAGTTTCATTGACACAACAACTTTGTTTCGTTGATACAACAACCTTGGTTCGTTGATACAACAATCTTTTTTCCTTGATACAACAACCTTGTTGTTAAAACAACAATCTTGTTTCGTTGTTACAACAATCTTGTTTCGTTTATACACCAACCTTTTTTCGTTTATACAACAATATTGGTTCGTTGATACAACAATCTTGGTTCGTGGATGCAACAACCTAGTTTTTGATACAACAATCTTGTTTCGTTAATAAAACAATCTTGTTTCGTTGTTACAACAATCTTGTTTCGTTGTTACAACAATCTTTGTTCGTTGATACAACAATCTTGGTTCGTTGATACAACAATCTTGGTTCGTGGATGCAACAACCTTGTTTCGTTAATACAACAATCTTATTTCGTTAATACAACAATCTTGTTTCGTTGATACAACAATCCTCTTTCGTTGACACAACAATATTGTTTCGTTGATACAATATTGTGCACTGGAAGCAATAATAAAAAATCTGAATTTTAGCTTTTTACTTCAAATAAATACATTTTATTATACTTATATATATACCAAATTCTAACAAAACAAACTAACATATGCTCGTACATGTAGTAAATGGATAGGTATTTGTGCATACATGTATTTTTAACGTAATGATAACAGCACTTTGCTTTTGTCGTTTGAAACAATTAAAACACTTGTTCATTTCAGGATTTCGTTGCATAAACGTATGGATTGTTGTATATACGATTGCGTTGCATATCGTTAACTTTAAGTTAGGCAAATCACCGTTGAAAAAATATATTGAAATAGTAAAATTTAAAGTCTAAGGCATAACTTATGTGCACAATCGCGCTTCCTGATCAAAATAAGCCAAACAAATCATATCGTTGAATGAACGAATGGGTTGTTGCACATACCATTGCGTTGTAGCATCAACGTATACATGTGGTTAGCTATAAGTGTTAGAAAAATCAGCCTTAAAATAAATCCTGAAACGAGAATTGATATAGTGAGACTGCAAACGGTGAAAAAAGTCGTGTACAATATTTTTCAAGCGGTTTCCTCCCTGAAAATTAGAATAAAATCATAAACAAATTATTTCGTTTGATATATGAATGAGTAGTTGTATATACGAATCGATGGTTACATCAATGTATGTGTTTCGTTAACTATAAATGTTGTATAAAACCACAAGATAAAAACAAATGTTTAAAAGACGTATTCGAGTAGACTAATTAAAGCATTTAAAGATATAAAATATTAAATTTTTTTCTTATTTGCTCTTATTTTCACAAAAAAAAATTCGTTACATTAACGTATGCTGAGTTGTTGCATAAACGAAACTACGAAAAGTGCGAAAAATCCATTTCGTAGTTTAAACGTACCAATTGTTTCATGAACGTCAGGTTTCGTTGCATGAACGTAATTTTTCGTTGCATCAACGTACGAACTTCAACGAAACGCGTTCGTTCATACAACAACCGTTTTTTCTTTCAGTGTACTCACATTTGAACGATTAAAATGACCGAAAAAATCACGAAGTGCTCGATATGCATTTTGAACGAACATTTTCATAATAAGCCTGAATAACTTTAACGCAATACTCGTTCAAATTGAATTAGTCTAAAATTGAGAGATATTGAATAAAATGCAGAAAAAAAACTTGATGTGTGGTGTGGTAGGTGTGGTTCACATTCAACATAGGTCCTTAAAATTTAACCAACCTTTAGTTTTAGAATTGATCTAGGACCCATTAGCCATTGTAGCTGGTTGGATTTCAGCTTTATATGACATACCTTCACATTTATATGTTTTGACCACATTTACCTTCACATTTATATGTTTAGACGACGATCTAAGTGTATTTCAAAACACCTCAAGTTTTTTTTAAACTGTTTTTTTTTGTACTGGTTAATATATCACTCCCGTTATTTTGAATTTATTGTATTTTTTAATAATTATGATCTCTATCTATGATCTCAAATCTTTTCAGATCATAGTATAATTGTGTGTGATCATACTATGGTTGTAGGAATCATAACATGAGGATCATACTACGGTTGTATGTGAAACATACTATGGCTGAGAGGATCATATTATGGTTGTGGACATCATTGTATGGTTGTGTGAGGATCATAAGATTGTTGTACCACAACCATGTACCATACAATAGTATGACGTTCTTGGAATATTTTTATCCTTTTTTTACGTGTACGTTGTTGTGACCTTTTACCCAGCATAAGGTTATATCATGCGTGTGAATTTGTGTTAAAGACAGGTGACAGTCCATGGTATAACATAGTTTTATGCTGTCGGTTACATCTTCTAAAATGGTGTTGAGATAACATCCTCAAGGCAGAGTTAATGAAGGCGTCATTTCTTATACAGCCCCTGGAGCTGAAACGTGGGTACTAGCGTAAGTACGCACATGAAGCAATACTGGGACAGTGTTTAAAATAAAGGTTTTTATGGAATCTATAGACTATCTATAGACATATAAGTAGATAGTCTATATGCTGACACCGACATGTTGCGCGGATAGAAAAAAGTGTTCCGGCACTGAAAATTTTCGACCGCTAGAGGCCAACCTTGGCTGTATAAACGAAGTCAAACAATAGCTTGCACGCAGAAAAAAAGTATGGTTGGGGTGACAATATTCGAAGAGGATCATACTACTGTTGGGTATATGGTTGTGGCACAACAATATTATGATCCTCACAACAATAGTATGATTCACACATAACCATACTATGATCACCACAACCATAGTATGATTCACACTCAACCATACTATGATCTCCACAACCATAATATGATCCTCACAACAATAGTATGATTCACACTCAACCATACTATTATCTTCACAACCATATTATGATCCTCACAACCATATTATGTTTCTCATACAACCATAGTATGATCTTCACAACCATAGTATGATTCACACGCAACCATGCTAGTATGCCTACAACCATAATTTGATTCACTTAACCATACTATGATCTCCAAAATTATTTTTTAGGATTGGGTAATGTTGTTATTCAAAAATAGAGATTTTTATCAAGCAACTTATTTTAAATTTCATTAAAATTAGTTCATAGCCAAATTTAATGCCATGTTTTTATTGAACATTTCATTCAAGAAACAAAAATACATATTCCAACGGCAGTTAAAAATACGTTTAGTTCCCACCAGGGGTGAATGCTACTTCACCATCCGTAGACGCCAAGAAACGAATGTAATTAAACTATGATCAATGGTTATATACTTAAGTGCAGGCAGATTTTAAATAAACGAGAACCAGTCGGTATTAGAGTATTTCTCCGAACAAAGTAAACACAAAAAAATCCCTCGAGCTACCTTCCGATTGTTGTTTTTTTTTAATGGACAACAAAAATTTACTGAATCGTGTGTATGTGTTTTTTTTTATACACAAAAATGTTTTCTTTATAAAACCTGTTTTGTTATGTTCATAGTCGCAACCATACTGTATGATTGCCGTAATCATATAATTGTTAAGATAAATTTTAAACAACAATACTCTTGTAGCACCAACCATGTTTATATAGTTGCTACAACCATATTTTAATTTCTAAATAATAACATAATAATACTATTGTTACATTTCAAAAATAGTAATATTGTCACAATCATACTGTTGTCAAAATGAAATTCACAAAACAATACTATGGTCGTGACGAACCTTTCCATTGAGGAACAAGGGAAACTTTTTTCATATCACTGTGCCATGCGCAAAAGAATCCTTATACTCACTGACCAGGACCTGCTGTTTACCGCCAGCTCCGAATGGGTAATGCATTTATAGCGAAGTTTTACATGGCTAAGAGATTTATCAATTATTCGTAAAGTCGCCGGCATTTACGAAATGGAATTGGACCTTAGTGGTCTTTATTACAGTGTCTACGAAATTTTTCCTTCCACACAAAAATGTACATATTAAAAGCGAACTCTTCTTTACAGAATACTGGTGTGGGATATTCCTTAGTCGAGCGTGACCGACATTGGCAAATGTATTTGTTATCTTTAAAAATATACCCTTCTTTGGCAATGGAACCAGTATAAGTTGTTATAACCTTTTTAAGGCTCTAGTGTGCTTCATATTTGATTTCAAGGCCTGTTTCATTCCGCCACTGCACTCCTACTCTTAGTATATGTGCTATTCATATACTAACTAGTATTTCCTATTTATTATGTATGACACAATCATTGCTGTTGTTGCCTCTGTGTGTGTATGTGTGCAAGTATCCTATTTAAGTTTTACCAAGTTGGAGACTAAACAGGACATGGAGAGGATACAATGGCAAAACCGAAACAAAGACAGCATAATGGGGTAACATTATTATAAAGTTTTGCATACAGTTGTGGAAAGTTTTGAGCCAGTGGTCTTTTTCACTGCAACACTTTTGTACAGTGGCTTCCACGAGCGTGAAGTATGACTGTCTGGTGTCATATAGTACAAAGGGACACTCAGTAAGGACCAAAACGAAAATGAACAGATCAATATGTTCGCAAAAGGTGGAAATTCAACGGTGTTTTGAATACGGCTTGATTTGGCGGATTTACTTAAGGTGACTAGTACGAGTATCTACTTCTTAGCATCATATGATATGACTCGAAGGAGCTTGATTAAGCTCGATAAAATGATATCGCATTACTTTAAAATACTTAGAGTTACACGTAGAGAAAATATATGGTTACTATATGGTCACGGCAACAATAGTATGTTATCTGCAATAAAAGTATGGTCGTCGCAACCATAGTATTGCTTTTGAATTTCAAAAAATATGGTTGTAGCAACAATATAAATATGGTTGGTGCGACAAAACTATTGTTTTTTTGAGTTTTATGTTAACAATAATATGATTACGGCAATCATACCGACAAAATTTATTTTTGTCGGTATGATTTAATTTTTCTTAATTTGACAATGTTATTGTTACGAATCATACGCAATAATAGTACTTTTTATATAAAAATTATTTTTTTTCAAAACAAACTACTTTGAATTAGAGTAACTGAAATATTTGTAATAAATATTTTTTTCTACTGCTAAATAAATTACTCCTGTTAATAAGAGTTTAATGTATTTTTAAATAAATTACTGAATACAAATCTTTTGTTAAATAACAACTTAACCCAATCCTTACCAATATTTTGGGGATCATAGTATAGTAACGTGTAAGTCAAACTATGGTTGTGAGGATCATACTATGGTTGTATGAGAAATATTCTATGGTTGTAAGGAAAATAATGTGGTTGTGGGGATCATAGTATGGTTGAGTGAGAATAATAATATGATTGTGGGGATCATAGTATGGTTGTGTGTGAATAATTCTATTGCTGTGAGGACCATAATATTGTTGTGGGGATGATAGTATGGTTGTGTGTGAACCTTACTATTGTTGTGATGAGCATAATATTGTTGCGCCACAACCATATACCCAACAATAGTATGATGCTCTTTGAATATTGTTATCCCAACCATACTTTTTTTCTGCGTGTATAAAGTACATCTACAATAACTACCATTAGAGAAATAATTACTGTGATATTTTATGTTTCGTAATTTAATTAATTTGTGGTTTATGTTAGTGCTGTTCAGTACTGTATTAAAAATTAAAGACAAATTAAATGTAGATTAACGGAAGATTATATATTTAATAAAATTCTCATCCCTGAAGAAGTTGGAAAAATCCCAACGAAACGTCGGATTGAAAGAATGAAATAATAATCTTTTCTTTGCATTGAAGTTAAATGTGACCTTGAAAGCCCATTTAGGAAATCCTAAGAAAAACCAAAAAAGGTAAACAAAAAAGGTCAATAAATAATCAAAATAACTTAGAGTTAGTGTTATGCTAAAAGGGAACTGTTAAGAAATATTTATTTTTACGCCCTCCACCACTTACTCGTATTTTTTTAAACGAAATTCAAAAATGTTCGAAATATGCTTATTACATAGATCAGATTTGAGCCAATGTTCCTACGAGTATTGAACATTTTAATCAAAAAAACAACAACAAGCTTTTAAAAAAGCAGTCGAAGAGTCTTTTAGGTGCAAGATGTTTCGGTGAAAGCCACTTTAACAGGTCAAACAAAAAAATTATTTAAAGCGAATATTCCAAAATTGTTTTTTTTCCCAAAAAGAAAGCGAATGTTAAACATGCTGCGAATAATAAAGTTGCAACCCTAAATGAGATCAAAAGCTGCTACCAACGACTACTGCTAAAAATGTGAAGGCTAAAGATGAGAATTCCATACGGCACCTTTCCTCGCGCTTTTAGGATCAGTCGGAAATCTGTATGGTTCTTACATCTATAAGGATATAACCAAACTGACTGATGTCGGCATTGGCGATCTTAAGAGCTTTCTAAAGCTCCCAAAATGAGTTGGTAATACAATGGACACTAAATTCTAATTGTGTCTGATTGTACAGACTACCTCGTTTAGTCTAAGCTATTGAATGAAATTAAAGTCGTGCTACGATACATATACCCTAGGCGCCAAAAAGAGACCATTGTAGTTACAAAAAAACAACTTATAGTCTTTCCTTTCACGATTTTTTCCCAATAAAATGTTCAAAGTTGTCAGCTCTCTTGTGACTCACACTGTATTTGCATTTTAACCAATGCTGCTCATTCGGTTCTTTTTGTCGCTTGTTTATTTTTTACTTTTGTTAATGTACGAGTACAAGTATGTAAGTAGGTCTGGCTTTCTTTTCCACACAGAATATTTCCTCAGCAATGCTCCGCCTGGTCTGCTATAAAATATTTACGAGTTAGTCTTGTTCTCTAGAGACCACAAAAACCACAAGACATTATATTCGTAGAAATGAGAATGTGTTTTAAACACCCTCTGAAGGCGGTAGTTGTTTTCACAAATATTCAGCTTAAGATTTTTAAGTTTCAATTGGTCAGCGAAAGGATGTGTGCGGGGGGTTGGGAAAGTCTAAACTACTGTCGAAATTACATTTAGTATAGAAAAATGTTTCGAAATACTCGAAAGTAACCAAGTATTACAAATTCCAGTCTATCAAGGGTACACTGGATCAAGTTGACCAAACCATCAGGGGAAAAATTCAGAATAAAGCAGCGACTTATTTAGTAATTTAACAATAAATCCTTCTACCAGAGAATAAGTGCCTTAATTGTTTATTTGAAATAGCCCATGCAAGTAAGAGACGGCAACAATGCTGCTGTTCTGAAGGGACACAGAGGCGTCGTTATTCAAGTTAGTTTTTGGGACTATTCAACTATTTCTTATACCACATCTACGAGGGCTGCTGTATATATATTTCAGGCCTTATAATGAAAATGCGAATATTTATCATCATAAATGGTTTTATTGTTTTTCAAAGTATTCTCTAGCATGATTTATACCCTTTGGCATGCGCTCAAACCAATTGTCAAAGCAAAAGGCGCTGGTTTGAGCCGATGTGTGAGAGCTCGCATTGCCATGCTGCGCAATGATTCGTCTTCTTTTGTTCCTTTTTCGAATTACTCCAAAGACTTCAGGCAAATAAATTGTGGTGTACCACTCAGAACTGACCTCCTACGTTGCTCAAGCGGAACAGTCGCCACATGATAAGTTTTGCCGAAGAAACAGGCGACCATTTTCTTCGAAGTGCTTCTTTCATGAACAACTTTCGTTGGGTTTGGCTCGTTTTCGAAGACCCAAACGGTCGATTGCTATTTTGTTTAAGACTCATACGCACAGATCCATAATCCATAATTATAAACGCCTTTTAAATCGACACTAGCCTTTTTTTAAGCGATTGTCGAATAGTGCAGGAAGCAACGAGAACAAACCTT
The DNA here is from genome assembly GCA_963513945.1 of Hydrotaea diabolus. Classification (NCBI taxonomy): domain Eukaryota; kingdom Metazoa; phylum Arthropoda; class Insecta; order Diptera; family Muscidae; genus Hydrotaea; species Hydrotaea diabolus. The sequence continues at coordinate 79,109,751 of OY740720.1, forward strand.
TTTTACGGCCAGGTGTTCGTGCAATATCGAATGTATGCTGGTGGAAGAAATGCCCAAGGATGCCTCTATCTAACGGTATGTCCCATGACGATCTAGCATTATTATCTAACGCACTCTGGCACAGCGGATGTTTTTGGACGACCTTCGTCATTGAGCGAGCGTCGGCCACGATTGAATTCATTGAAACAGTTTTTCACAGTGCTATAAGATGGTGCTTCATATCCATACAACGATTTAAGTTAATCGATGCGCTCTTGCCATGATAATCCACGTCGGAAGTTGTGAAAAATGATCGCACGAAAATGTTCACGTGTCAATTCCAAATTTTTGCCAAATTGATTTTTTCTAGTCACTGATGATGGTCGTACGTCAAAACGTTCTGAGTACGTTTATGCTAACAAATGTCTACCTTTCCAATGGAAATGTCAGATGGCACCAGGCAACATTTATAGCAACCTCATACTGTAAGCAAATATTTATTTGTTTATATCCTACACCCCACTTAGTTACAGGCTATTATAACTTAGTTGCTGATATTTGTAAAACTTAAATTCAAAGGAAGCTTATAACTCGTGTACTGATAGATCTCGAATCAATGTCGAATTACTGATTCCATTGAGAGATTTCCGTCCGTTCGTCTATCTGTCGTTGTAATGAACGTGCACATTGTTCAGTTTTGGACCAAGAAGAACTCTATAGACATCGCTCTAATCGGTCCATGTTTTGATATTTGATATCTGTAGGAAACCGATACTGATTAAATTCAGCTTAAAATGTTGCAAGGGACCAAGAAGCGAATGTGGTAAAATTTGCACCATATCGGCCAAGCCACATTTTATTTTCCATCTTGCTTAAATTAAGGAAGAGGACATTCGTACAAATTAAAAAAAAACTCACATTTAATCCGATTTTTTTAAAATTTTCTCGTATGTTCAGCATTAAATTGAATTCGTCATAAAGGTAAGGTTAGTCTAAGCTAAGTCTTATTTTGGAAATCCCGGACGGGGTCATTAGGAGACAGCTGGCTAAATGCAGCGTCTTTCAGGAGGAAGATCTAATTAAGCTGTGAAGTTTATAACAGTCCATTACCAAAATGAGAACGATTTATTATAGGGTTGCTATTTAAACCGGGTGATCAATCTAAAGATATTTTTTCATAATAAAAAAAAAATTCAAAAAATCAAATAAAATGTGGAATATTTGTGGTTCTTTCGAAAGGACTTTTTATGTCATTTATTTTTTGAATATCATTTCCTTTAAATGTTGGCCGCAACTACGCTTCAGGGTGTCCATTCTAGCGGTCCAATTTTGGATGACTTGTTTGAGCATTTCTACCAGTATGGATTTAATAACACGCGTAATGTTGGCTTCGAAAACCTAAATCGTAGCTGGTTTGTCAGCATAGAATTTGGACTTTACGTAGCCCCAAAGAAAAAAGTCTAAAGGTGTGATATCACTCGATCTAGGCGGCCAAGTCACCGGTCCAAAACGTATAATTGGCTGCATTTCGTAATGACCTCTTAAAAGATCCATTGCTGGAGCAGCTATACGACAAGTGGAGCCGTCCCGTTAAATCCAAATGACGTCAAGATTACGGGCTTCGACCGATTATTCCACCAGCCCATAAACCGCACCAGACCGTGGTTTTCTCTGGGTATAATGTCACCTCTTGAACCTCTTATGGTTGCTCTTTAGTCAAAATGCGGCAATTATGTTTATTGACGTTGCCGTTGAGCCAAAATTGTGCCTCATCACTGAATAAAATTGTGGTCGAAAACAGTTTCTCACTGAACGCAGATTTCCATTATACAGTTGCACAATTTTGAGACGTTGTTTCGGTGTAAGTCTTTCCATGATAAAATGGCAAACAGTACTGAAAAGAAAAGAAAAATAAAGTTGATCACAACTCACGCGAAGTCTGTGAAAGAAGGCTATTGAAAAAATTACCTCTAGATGGATCAACCTATATTTCTGGCCCAGGAAACACTTAGTGTTGCCTGGCGCCATCTGACATTTCCATTGGAAAGTTTGACATTCTTTAGCAAAAACGTACTTAGAATGTTTTGACGTACGACCATCATTTGTGTTGTTTACAGTGACTTGAAAAATCAATTTGGCAAAAAAATGGACTTAACTCGTGAACATTTTCGTGCAATAACTTTTCACAACATTCGACGTAGATTATCACGACACCATCCTATCCTATACCACCATCCTATAGCACTGTGAAAAACTGGTTTAATGAATTCAATCGTGGCCGACTCTCGCTCAAAGACGTAGTGCCCGAGAACAATGATGTCGTGCGTGAACTGATAATAAAAGATCGTCATGTGACATACCGTGAGATAGAGGCATCCTTGGGCATTTCTTCCACCAGCATACATTCGATATTACATAAACACGTCGCCATAAAAAAGGTTTGTTCTCGTTGGATCCCGCACAATTTGACATCTATGCGTATGAGTCCGAACAAAACAGCAATCGACCGTGGAGGTCTTCGAAGACGAGCCAAATCCAACGAAAGTTGTTCGTAGAAGAAGCACTTCGAAGCAAATGGTCACCTGTTTCTTCGGCAAATCTGGCCATGTGGCGACTGTTCCGCATGAGCAACGTAGGGCGGTCAATTCTGAGTGGTACACCACAAGTTGTTTGCCTGAAGTCTTCGGAGAAATTCGAAAAACGAACAAGAGAAGACGAATTATTGTACACAATGACAATGCGAACTCTCACACATCGGCTCAAACCAGCGTCTTTTTGACCAGCCAAAACGTCGAATTGATAGGTCATCCGTCTTGCAGCCCTGAATTGGAACCCAATGACTTTTTTTTATACCCGCACATCCAGAAAAAAATGAATGGTCAAGGATTTTCGTCTACTGAAGATGCTTTCGAAGCGTTCAAAAAACATTTTTTGGATGTGTCACAATCGGAGTGGAAAAAGTGTTTCGACAATTGGTTTCCGTGGTTAAAGCTACTTGGTTAAAACGTTCGTTCACATGCCTCATCAGATTCGGTGGAAAGTTGGTTTTCAAACCAATCCATATGGTGATGGAGAAAATGAACTTTTAATGACATACGAGGGAAATGGTTTTATTGCTTTTCAAAATATTCTTCTTTAAGATCAGTACACTTTTGCATGCGCACAAACCACGCATTTTTTTCTTGATGGTAGGAAATAAGAAGAAGTCATTGGGTGCTAAATCAGGGCTGTACGGTAGATGGACCATCAATTTGTCATCTTAAGTGGTCAAATAGCTCATCGTTTCAGCTGATGAGTGGGAGCTCGCATTGCCGTGATGCAAAATGATCCATCTTCTCTTATTATCTTTTCTCATTTTTTCGAACACTGTTGGCAAACAGATGGTTGTATACCACTCTGAATTGACCGTCCTACGTTCCACTAAAGGCTCTGTGGCAACATGGCTGGTTATACCGAAAAAACCAGCAAGCATTTGCTTCGATGTACTTCTTCCACGAACAACTTTTGTTGGTTTTGGCTCGTCTTGAAAGACCCATACGGCCGATTGCTGTCTTGTTTCGGGTTCATATGCATAGATCCATGATTCGTCACCTGTGACAATGTTATACACTGCCTTTGAGCTACCGCAGTTAAACTTTTTCAACATCTCTTTGCACCAATCCATACGAGCCTTTTTTGAGCATTCTTCAAATTCTGTGGGATCCAACGAGAACAAATTTTTTTCACGGCCAAATGAACATGCAATATCTTATTGATGCTTGTCACACCAATGCCCAAGGATGCCTCAATCTCACGGTATGTCACATGTCGGTCTTGCTTAATCAGTTTACGCACAGCATCGATGGTTTCTGGCAAAGTGACCGAAGATGGACGTCCTTCACGAAATTCATCCTAGAGCGAACGGCGTCCGAGACTGAACTCTTGGTATCGGCGATTAACAGTTGTTTTTGATGGTGCTTTATCGCCTAAAGTCGATACAAGTTGATTAAAACACTCTTGTCTCGATAACTCACGCCGAAAATCGTACAAAATCATCGCACGAAAATGTTCACGGGATAATTCCATTTTTTGACTGAGATTGTAAACAAAACAATTCGTACTCAAATGACAAAAAGTTCTGAGTGAAGTTATGCTAAAAAATGTCAAAGTTTCCAATGGAAATTCCAGTTTGCATCTGGGAATACTAGTATTGTTAATAGCAACCCAAGTTCTTCAAAGGCTTTCAAAAGATTTTTTACCAAGGAAAACTTCAGTTACGTCTTTAATTGCATTCCTGTAATATTAGAAAAATTATTGAAAATTAATTTTTTAAAAATATTTATTTTATTTGTTTACAATACCTTTCTTTAACTGTGCTTGTACTGAGTCGTGAAAACTTAGATCTTAAAGTAATAAAAGCTGGTCCATCAACAGAAAACACTTTTACAAAATTTTTAAAATGTGTCCTAACTAAGTCTTATTGTCTTGCTGTCTTGTTTTTTGTAGAAATGCTTTTAGGGTTCAAATATTATGTCTGATGCAGAGTTTACCTGTTCATTTATTAGCCTACCGTCGAATGTCTTTTGTTTGTGTTTTTACATGTTCTCCAATACGTTCAACTTTCTTCCTTTGTGTTGAATATGCAGCAATTACTGCAATACACCGTTTTTTCAATGAAAATCTACCAGAAATAGCACCATTGGCATGACAGCGCCATCTAGAGAGAGTTTTAGGTAAAAATCAATATCAAAAATGAATTCCTCTACTACTTTCCAGGATAGTATAATTAAATCAGAATTATTTTCAATGATGTTTTCTTGTTAGACAGCGTCCAAAATCACCAACTTCAAATGCATGCAAAAAATCTCGCACTGAGCCCTTGAAGATTTTGTTATGGATACGAGCGTAGCAAGAAGTGTTGCTTGGCGCCATCTGACATTTCCATTTTAAAGTTTGACGTTTTTTAGCATAAGCGTACTCAGAACATTTTGACGTACGACCTTCATATGTGTTGTTTACAGTAACTTAAAAAAAAATAATTTGGAAAAATGGAATTAACTCGTGAACATTTTCGTGCGATCATTTTTCACAACTTTCGACTTGGATTATCACGACAAGAGTTCATCGATGAACTTAAATCTTTGTACGGCGATGAAGCACCAGGATGGATAGCACTGTGAAAAAGTGGGTTAATGAATTCAATCGTGGATTGAGCGCCAGCCACGATTGAATTCATTAACTCAAAGACGAAGGTCGTCCAAAAACGGCCATTGTGCCAGAGAACATTGATGAAGTCATGCAAGATCGTCATGTGACATACCGTGAGATAGAGACATTCTTGGGCATTTCTTCTACCAGCATACATTCGCATGAACACCTGGCCGTAAAAAAGGTTTGGTCTAGTTGAATCCCGCACAATTTGAAAATCGTTAAAAAAAAGGCTCATGTCGATTGGAGCAAAGATATTTTGAAAAATTACGATCGCGGTGCTTCAATAGACGTTTAAAAGATCGTCACAGCTGACGAATCAAGACCGAAGCAGAACAAAAATCGACCGTGTCGAAGACGAGCCAAATGCAATAAAAGTTGTTCGTGGAAGAAGCACTTCGAAGCAAATGGTCGCCTGTTTCTTCGGCAAAACTGGTCATGTGGCGACTGTTCCGCTTGAACAACGTAGGACGGTCAATTCTGGTGAAACACAACAATTTGTTTGCCTGAAGTCTTCGGAGAAATTCCAAGCTCACATTGTGCACCATGACAATGTGAGCTCTCACACATCGGCTCAAACCAGCGCTTTTTTGACGGGCCAAAATGTCGAATTGATAGGTCATCCGCCGTACAGCCCAGACTTGGCAACAATGACTTCTTTCTATTCCCGCACACCAAGAAAAAAAAATACATGGTCAACGATTTTTATCGCCAGACGATGCTGTTGAAGCGTTCAAAAACCATGTTTTGGAGGTGTCTCAATCGGAATGGAAAAAGTGCTTCGACAATTGGTTTGAGCGCATGCAAAAGTGCATAAATCATGCTGGAGAATACCTTGAAAAACAATAAAATCATTTTTTATGATAAATATTCGCATTTTCATTATTAGGCCAGAAATATATATAGCAGCCCTCGTAATGTCAACTTTCATTTGCAATTGGTTTCATCCCATTCGCATTCGGAAAGTTAGACTTTGTATCACTGTGTAACCAGCCATCTCTCTTGATCCATGGCCTCGACATCCGTTTATGCATTGGTAAGAAGTTTATTTTCCTCCTGCTCACGATGATCAAAAAAATGTCAGCTATAAAATATAAGCTTTGAAATCATTTTCGCCTGCTCATGCGAGTACGGATTCAGATTCCAATCATCTGGCTACGCTGTCGGTGTTAATTAAAACTTTTGTTAAGTTGCCAAGGCTCAAAGGATCTGGCGCTTTCTCATTTGCACGTGTGAATGTGTGTGTGCGTGTGTTCGTATGCAATTAGCGTGCTTGTGTCTGTGTATCCGTGTGCATGTGAGTTTCGGTACTTATCCCTGCAAATAATATTGGACTACATGATCCATTTCAGGTGCTATGGAGTAGTTACAACACTGCCCTATGTAATGCTGTCATGGACCATGTTAGAGACAAACAATATTTTTTAGTTGCAAGTGAAGTTGTTGTTTTTTTGTTGTGGCTTCGTTGACACGAATTATTTCAGTTTGTTTTTGATTGCATAGTGCGCGGATGTTATTTGAAAAAGAAAGAAAAACGTGGAAAAAAGAGTTTGAAGGATTATAAAAACATATACAAAATTGTTATAGGTAAGTATTCTGACATAAAAAAAATATTTGGTTTAAATAACTATCTCCATTTCAGCTGCCATATGTAATTATTCTTCCAATGCTGATAAGGAATTACGAACAGCACTACAAGTTGTTAAGAAACGACACTTTCGTATTGTATGTTCTCAAAATAAGAAGAAAACATCTAATTAATATTATTTTTAACTCAAAATCTCTCATTGCCAAAAATATGAATTTAATGCTAAGTTTTCTTTAAGTGTTTTTTTGAATTGAATTTGTTTTTGTTTTTTTGCCATTACAGTTATGTTTAATTAATTAATTAAAATTTTTTATATTAAATATAAATTACTAATTATGTTGTATTATTATTACATTTTGTTTTTTCCCTGTGTGTGCATGTTGTTAAAACTGTTATGTTAACGTAGCATTTCATGTTAAAAATATCCTCACACAGAGAAAAGCACAAAACTAACAGACCATCAGGGGTACAATGGAGTAATTTCCAAACTAGTCCTCTGGGGTATTCCATGGATTAGTTACATGAGTTAGTTTTAAGAATAACCCTCTGAGGTGTACCATAGAGTAATGACTTGGAGTAGTTTTGAGACTACTCTTATGTAATGCAAAGAGGGTTATGTGGTCCAGCCCTAGGACATCGTAATGTTAAATGGGTTAGGTTTTTCCATGCATTTGGGTTACTTTTGGACTAGTCCTCGTCCATTATGAACTACAATTTACACCCGTGTATGGAGTAGTCGTATTATTTGCAGGGATGTTGCTGCTGTTACAAGTACTTATACATACGAGTATTGACATGTTTCACAGAAGTTGTCAAAAATTAAATCATCATGTCAATCATAAATTTCACTTTTGTTTTCGTTCTTTTTTTAATATGTACGAATATTTATTATTTCATTTTGTTTTGTTTTTCTCCTTCTTCTTTTTTAGATTAACTTCCACGAGTCCCGTAACCACCGTACATTTTGAGTGAATAATCTGCACTGAGTATTGTTTTATTTTATACCTTCCCTCCGTCTACTATTTGTCATGTGTATTTGTTAACTATTATGAATTGTTAAGATTATTTTAAGAATTGTTTTCTTTTTTTGTTATAAAAAATTAAATTATTTCTGAGTACTCATAAAGTATTGAATGTGTGATTTTAATTTATTTCTAGTCTATGGCATTTTTTATTTAGAGATAAGAGACCCCGTAGAGTGGCAAATAGTTACACTAAACAAAAAGTCGGGCGGTGTTGACAATGAGATGCCTTACATTACTCTGCTATTCGCAGTTTGAGCTTAGTCTGACTTAATATGAAAAGTACTTTTATGTCGGTCTATAGCAAAACATTGACCGGCATGCTACAATTTACCCAGGCTGAAGGTCAATGACGTCAACCTTTTAACAAACTACGAAGACTGCTATATATATTTCTGGCCTCACAAGGAACTGCGAATATTCATCATCATAAATGGTTTTATTGTTTTTCAAAGTATTCTCCAGCTTGATTTATACACTTCTGCATGCGCTTTGTCGAAGCACATTTTCCACTCCGATTGAGACACCTCCAAAACATGGTTTTTGAACGCTTCAACGGAATATTCTGGCGACGAAAATCGTTGACCACGCATTTTGTACTTGATGTTCGGGAATAAAAAGAAGTCATTTGGTGCCAAGTCTGGGCTGTACGGCGGATGACCCATCAATTCGACGTTTTGGCTGGTCAAAAAGGCGCTGGTTTGAGCCGATGTGTGAGAGCTCGCATTATCATGGTGCATAGTGATTCGTCTTCTCTTGTTCGTGTTTCGAATTTCTCCGAAGACTTCAGGCAAGCAGATTGTGGTGAACCATTCAGAATTGACCGTCCTACGTTGCTCAAGCGAAATGACCAGTTTTGCCGAAAAAACAGGCGACCATTTGCTTCGAAGTGCTTCTTTCACGAACCACTTTCGTTGGATTTGACTCATCTTCGAAGACCCACAAGGTCGATTGACTGTTTTGTTTTGGGATCATAAGCATAGAACCATGATTCGTCACCTGTGACGATCTTATTAACTTCTTTGAAGCACCGCGATCGTGTTTTTTCAAAATTTCTTTGTACCAATCGGCGCGAGCCTTTTTTTTGACCGATTGCCAAATTGTGCGGGATCCAACGAGAACAAACCTTTTTTACGGCCAGGTGTTTCTGCAATATCGAATGTATGCTGGTGGAAGAAATGCCCAAGGATGCCTCTATCTTACGACATGTCACATGATCTTGCATTATCAGTTCACGCAGGTCATCAATGTTCTCTGGCACAACGGCCGTTTTTAGACGACCTTCACGACCTTCGTCTTTGAGCGAGCGTCGGCCACGACTGATTTCATTAAACCAGTTTTTCACAGTGCTATAGGATGGTGCTTCATCGCCATACAAAGATTTAAGTTCATCGATGCACTCTTGTCGTGATAATCCACGTCGAAAATGTTCACGAGTTTATTCCATTTTTTTGCCAAATTGATTTTTCCAAGTCACTGTAAACAACACAAATGATGGTCGTACGTCAAAACGTTCTGAGAACGTTTATGCTTAAAATGTCAGACTTTCCAATGGAAATGTCGGATGGCCCCAGGCAACACTTAGTGTAGTAGGCCACAAATATATATAGTAATATAGGCTTTCTAAAAGGATGCAAAAAATATTTCACACCGTCTGATCTTTTCAATGTTTATAGAACTTACATCCTGTTTATGGACAGGTGCCTCAAAACCATCCTTGGGCTACTTGATTGTATTCAAAGGAGAGCGATGGTGCTAATAGGTGACAGTAGGGATTGTCTCCCTCGGCCATCGTCGGAATGTATGTTGGCTAGCCCTGATCTATTGTTACTTTCATGGTGTGTATTAGTCAAACATCCATTGTCTTATTCCTGACGTTAGATTCTTCGGGCTACCGCACTTTACACTACAGCTTAAATTCGTTTTTCGCCTGTACAATCCGCATGTGGAATCTATTTCCGGCGAGTGTGTTTCCGATTAGTTACGACATCCAGATGTTTAAGGCAAGTGTCAATAACCACTACTCCTTTTTTTTCCCTTCCGACCTCTTACTTTCCATCCACCACTGCACTGCATGTATAGGGGACATCCCCAGAGTATTGGTCAATTAAAAAAAACAACAACAATGTGACAGCCTTATCGGGTTCTAAGATTTGACTTAAGTTTTATATATGTCGGTATTAATATTAATCATAATTTCCTACTTCTTTCATGATGTTCTCTCCGCAGAATGCTGTTAAATTTAAATGAAATTTAAGAATACGGTAATCAAATCTAGAAGGAAAAATGTTTGGGGCTCTATACACCGATATAGTCTTATTTAAGTTGATTTATTTATTGGTCGCTCATAAAATACTATGCGAAATTTTAGCCTAATTGGATTGAATTTGTGTCTTCGAGAGCGAAAGGAACCCAAATTGGGAAGACTCTTCTGTGAGGACTCCTCGAAAACATGGACTTATATGGTGCACTTTCATAATGTTTACTCACAGATCCCGCCCAATGGATTTTTGGTGATATAATATGTGATTTGTCTTAAAATTATTGGTCGTATATGAAGTATAATGCGAAATTTGGACTCAATCAAATTTAATTTGAGGCTTTTAGAATGGCATGACCTCCGATCGAGAGGTACCTCGAGACAAAACTTTATTATGATTAAATTTAGCATGGTACTTTATGAGGCACGAACAATTAATTTAAATTAATTTTAAACATATAAGTAGGTTCTATAATCCTACCTGATTATAGGTCCTAACGCTCTACTAGCTAGATAAGAAATCCCAAAAGGCGTTCGGGAGAAAATGGTGCCAACTTGCAAAAATTATATAGTGGATATATTAGGAGGTTCTCAATAAGTGAGTTGCTATGAACACAAAGTAGTACCTCTCCTAAGTTTGCTGTTAGTTACTTAAAGCCGGTTAATAACCGAAGGACAACTATCTCTCTAATTTGGGCTGTTTTAAGAGTATGATCTCGGTCAGCTAGAATAAGAAGTATCGCGTGCACAGAGAATTTCTTAAGCTATTCAAATAAGCTATTCTTGTTAGTGGTCAGCTATACATGTACCTCTTAAAGACTTTAAATTGGTTTGCTGGAAGACACTATCGAACTTGATAAATGAGATTCGCGGCGTATGCGCAATGTGAACTTTTATAAATGCGCTGTCGGATATTACTCATACGCCACGTTCGTCTATTCCTGTATTAAGGCCCATTTAGTCTCGACGGTTGACGGTTGACGGTTGATTCTGCAACCTGCAGAAGTCTACCGTCGTCAACCGTCAAACTGTAGTTATCTCCCTCTAACACATGCAAAATGCAACCCTCAACTGAAATAGCTGATTGCCTACCGTCAACCGTCAACCGTCAAGACTAAATGGACCTTTACACTAAAATTACTTAGACGAGGCAAAAAGTCGACTTTCGTTTTTTTTTTAAATAATATATTTAAAGCCTACTTCCGACTTTTTGGAGAAAAAAAGTGGATTAATTGACTTTTCTTTCATGAAATTTTAGTAACTTTACACAATTGTATACAATCCATCGATGGGTGGATTGTAAACCGACGTTGTCCTTCCGTTTGCAACACCACGAAACATTGACTGGATACTCTATAAAACTTCTAAGTTTAAAAATTTATGATTTGCACTAAGTCCCTTAAAGAGGAACTTACCCCCTAGGTCCTTAATGAAGTCATTTGCCCGCTTTCATGCTTTCAACAGACACACGGACGGAAGAGACCTTTGTGATGGGGCGATATCAACACATGAACCGACTTATATTCATTTTTTATCTGAGACGAACTGTGCCAAATTTCATCTAGATTTGATGAATTATGTGACTTCTAGAGCTAATGACGTAAAATTGATTAAACGTAACTGATAAAAGGATTACCTTAAATTTCTATAAAGCTAATTCATTAACCAAAAACTAGCTTAATCCAAATTTAATCAGGATTGGATGAAATGTGTGGCTTTAAGAGCTAAAAGCATAGAACAGGCTTAACATATAAAAGGGATATATATATATATAAAGATTAGAAACTAATTTCTTTAAATTCGAGAGCGGCCATCCTTGGTTCAAACAATGCTGCTTCTCTGAAATTTCATGAATATCAATTGCGACCTGTTTCTTGATGACAAGCTTTAAATCTACAGCAGACGGACGGGCAATCAAATATACAGGTATTGTTAAATTGAATCAGCTAGTGATTCTGAGACCTGTATTTTAATAACTTAGGTGATTCCACAGTGTGGTGCAGGGTAAAAAATGTGTTCAGCCGGTAGCAAAATGTCGAAAAAAAATTCGAACACAAGTCGGACGCAAAAGCCGTTGACAACTTTTTCAATTTATGCAACAAAAAGTCTAATCGATTGTCGACTAATCGATTTTTAAAACCCTATCCTAACCTCAACCTATAGTACAGCGAACTATAACTGATTGTAGATGTCCCTGACAACAAAAAGAGGAACCTAACACACACTGAACATTTCGAATATCTCGTTACAAGTGAATATATATATAGACCCACTTGAAAAGCAAAAAAAAAAAACCCAGGCACGGTGCCAAATTTACTTTTGCTGTAATTTCGTACATACGAGATAAGCTTCGTCTGTATGCCAGAGGAGGATATGTTACCATACATATAGCCGACCCGCCCACTATTGTAATTGGCAGTCGGTAAGTTAAGCTCGCTTGACCTCCGACAACGAAATGCGGCTGATCAAATTCGAATCCACTAAATATATGCCTGTAAGTACGAGGGTTGCTATATATATTTCTGGCCTAGGCAACACTAAGTGTAGCCTGACATTTCCATAGGAAACTTTGACATTTTTTAGCATAAACGTACTCAGAACGTTTTAACGTACAACCATTATTTGTGTTGTTTACAGTGACTTGATGAAATCAATTTGGCAAAAAAATGGAATTAACTCGTGATCATTCGATTAAATCTTAAATCTTTGTATGGCGTTGAAGCACCATCCTTAAGCACTGTGAAAAACTGGTTTAATGAATTCAATCGTGGCCGACGCTCGAAGACGATGGTCTTCCAAAAACGGCCGTTGTGCCAGAGAACATTGATGCCGTGCTTGAACTTCTAATGCCAGATCGTCATGTGGCATCCTTGGGCATTTCTTTCACTAGCATACATTCGATATCGCATGAACACCTGGCCTTAAAAAAGGTTTGTTCTCGTTGGATCCCGCAGAATTTGACAATGGCTCAAAAAAAGGCTCGTGTCGATTGGCGCAAAGAAATTTTGAAAAAATACGATCGCGGTGACTCCAAAGACGTTAATAAGATCGTCACAGGTGACGAATCATGGATCTATGCTTATGATCCCAAAACAAAACAGTCAATCGACCTTGTGGGTCTTCGAAGAAGAGTCAAATCCAACGAAAGTGGTTCGTGAAAGAAGCACTACGAAGCAAATGGTCGCCTGTTTTTTCGGCAAAACTGGTCATGTGGCGACTGTTTCGCTTGGGCAACATAGGACAGTTACATCCGATTCCTAGCAAATCTCGCAAGAAGCGCTAGAAGCGTTGAGAGCGACAAGTAATTAACTCTAACAAATTATGTCCGACCTTACTTAGACGGAGGTGCTTAATCATCTAATTAACAGAGATATGTAGTGTATCTTAAAGACGGCCACGTCTGACTTTAACTTTTTTAAATTATTTTTAACTTATTGCTTGATGTAGTGCAAGGCAAAATAAAAACTTCCTGGGGCCATAAAAACAAACCTACCAAGATCCAGTCCTTTTAGGAATTTAGTTTACTTAGCTAAATCTTTCACTTGCCAAAGAAATCCTGCACACCCTTAGATAAAGTTCGAAATCTTGTTGAATAATAAAATACGCGTTAAATATGTTTCTTCCTTAAGATGTAAGTACATTAGATCCTATTCCGAGGAAGACTAGTAGTTTTCCATTGTCTTTTTTAATATGAGGAGAGCATGGCCGGAACATACTTCGTTCATACTTGTGTGTCTGTGTAATTTGATATGCAATTTATTCGTTCACTCTTGCAATGAAGTCAAATGATTTGAAAAACCAACAAATTGTAATGTTTTCTACGTTTTACCTTCCATTCCATGCCAAACTACCCCCCCCCCCCCCACCTACCCACACTTGCACACGGTGTCATTTGAACTCTCAATTTGTTTACATAATAATTTACACTTACATACACATTCCGCTATGCCCTAGGAATTTCTGATCATTTTATTTCGATTGCATTGTGACTGTCATTGTTTTACTTCTTTTTTCCCGCTCACTTTTCAGCACGGAGGAATATTTCATTTGCCTGCGTCCCTAGCAACGTGGCCGGTGTTCGCTGCAGCCCTCACAGAACAGCACTCGCACCGACTGGGTTTAATTGTCTGCTTGCAAAGTGTAAATCAAACCCCAGTGAACTGGAATTAGAAAAAATACGATACTTAATGAGGATATCGTCCTGCTTGCATTTACCAAAGGTGAAAAGAAGAAGACGGATGAGGGGCAAGTGCCTACCTCTGCTGAAGAAGGTGTGGAAGCCGATGCTTTAGCCACAGCTTCAATTATTTTCTCACATGTGGCAGTTGCAATGGTGTAAATGTTTTGAGTTTTTTTCATTTATTTCCTGTACTCTGTAATGTAATCATTAAAATTTTAAACTAATTTTTATCTTACTTAAACACATTTGCTATTCAGACAAAGAACAACAGGGGTTTGGTGCAATGTAAACGGATATAACTAAGAGGCCTTTTACACGATGCAATTTCTTCGTGCAATAATTGCATGCAACTCTTGTTTGTAGGCAAACGATGTAGAGAAGCAAAGGGGGTAGAAAAAATTTCACGTTTTCCGTTCCTTTTGCAATTTTTTGACATTTCTCTTCACTGTCGTTTGTACTCCTGTTCATTTGCTTTATTTGTATTCTGATTTCAACGTGTTGAGGTGTTTTAAAAATATGAAAACATACGTGTTGTGGTGTTGTCAAAATATTTGCAAAAAGGAAAAATAAAAAATGTGGAATAAAGAACTAGTGGAGCTTCCATTTTTATTTTTGCAATTGCTTAAACAATTTTTTTCACTATGTATTTTATTGTTACGAATTACAAATTAAAGAAGATTAAGCGAATAAACGTCAAAAAATTTCAAGCGTATTGCATGCAAAATTGCACCGTATAAATGCTGATGTTTTTAAGAAGCAACTTTAAAAGAGAATACAAAAAATTGCACGCAACCAATTGCATCGTCTAAAACCCCTCTAAGAAGCGAACTCGAATTTGAGCTCGGATTGCTTATGGTGGATATTTTATAAAATAAAACTAAATCCTACAAGCAGGTCAACGATTCAAAAAAACAGTTTGGTCTCCCTGAAGATTTTAAAATATTGCTCCAAGCAATTAGGTCGTTTTACACTTTAGCCAACAAGCAGCTGCTCTAAATATGGAACAAACGTGTACAAAAAAACCTAAATCCAGACATTAGGTATTTAAAGTAAAATGATGTCGTAAGTGAAATATGAAATATTGCAATCTGGATGAGTGGAATCGTTGAAAAGTTTACAGAGAACTACTGAAATTGGAAAATATATTATAAGGCATATAGCAACGTTACCATGGGTTTAATAATGTAATAACCTTTTTGGTTAATAGATGTTTTTTTTTATTTTTAATTGTACCCTCCACCATACAAAGGAGGGTATATTAGTTTTGTCATTCTATCTGTAACACCTTGAAATAATCATCGGAGTATATATATTCTTGATAATCGTAAAATTCTATGACGACCTAGCCATGTTGTCCAGCTGTCCGTCTGTTGAAAACAAGATAGAGCCTGCACGAAAACAGCTAGGGAGCTGAAATTTGGCACAAACATGTGTAGTTAACCTAGCATGGTTGGTATTGAAAATGGGCTATATAGCTCCACGGGAAGTTGGTGTTGGAGACCCTCAACCGACACTACCTCATAAAAATTAGTTTTTTATTTGGAAATATCCGTTCAGTTTCTTGAGCAATATCACTGAAATTTTGCAAATTATAATCTCTATATAGGCGCAATCATCAATGTAAAAATGGTTTAGATTGGGTCACCATTTCTTGTACCTCAATGACAATAACTCACTACAAACTTGACCTGTAGAGATGAAATTTTCTACATAAAAATTTTTATATAGAACACACATCTACGACAAATTCTGTTGAGATCGAAAAAGTCCTACTGGTACCTCCCACACAAACGGTCTCATGGGCTTTGAGAAATAATATGACGATAACTCATCACAAGCTTGACCTATCGAAATGAAATTTTGCACATAAAGATTTATTTGTAGAACACACTTCTGCGCCAAATTGAGTTGATATTGGGTAGTCCCTTTTGATACCTCCCATACAAACGGTCTTAAGAGCCTTGGGAAATAATATGAAGATAACTCATCACTAACTTGACCTATCGAAATGAAATTTTACACATAAACATATCTATATAGAGCACATTTCTGGACCAATTTGAGTTAAGATTGGGTAGTCCATTCTGATACCTCCCATACAAACGGTCTTATGGGCCCTGAGAAATACTATGACGATTACTCACCAAAAACTATCGATATGACATTTTCCACATAAAGATTTATATATAGAACACACTTCTGTACCAAATTGAGTTGATATTGGGTAGCCTCTATTGATACCTCCCATACAAACGCTCTTAAGGGCCTTGGGAAATAATATGACGATAACTCATCACTAACTTGACCTATCGAAATGAAATTTTACACATTAACATTTCTATATAGCGCACACTTCTGGACCAATTTGAGTTGACATTGGGTAGTCCCTTCTGATACCTTCAAACAGCTTTAAGGGCCTTGAGAAATAATATGTAGATAACTCATCGCAATCTTGACCTATCGAAACCTGACCTATGAAGTATTTTACATAAAGCATTCTACATATATAGAACATACTTCTGTACCAAATTTTGTTGATATTGGGTAGGCCTATCCGGTACCTCCCCTTTAATCGGTCTTATGGGCCTTGAGATATAATATGACAAAAACTCACCACAAACTTGACCTATCGAAATGAAATTTTACGCATACAAATTCCTATATAGAACACACTGCTGCAGCAAATCGAGTTGAGATTGGGTAGTCCCTTCTGATACCTCCCATACAAACGGTCTTATGGGCCCTAAGAAATAATATGACTATAACTCATTACAAACTTGACCTATCAAGATGGAATTCTACGCATAACGATTTTTATATACACACTTCCACACCAAACGTGATAACAATGCTGGAACTCAATATTTTCACCATTAAAGAAAAAAATTGGACAATGCAATGGGGTACAGTAGGGTGGAGTAAAATTCAAAAAAAAAGTTAACCTCGGAAAGAGATGTAGTCTGGGGTCCTAAAGAGGGGAAAAATAAAGAAAAAAATTTAAAAAAAAATTTAGGGGTCGCACCACTCCCTAGAAATTTGGAAATTTTCGCTATTTTGGCGTTGATTTTAGAAAAATCCTAAAAATTAACGACTTAACTTATTCGAAATTTAAAAGTTTGAGCTTGTTCAGTGCCCAAACAAAAGTATTTGAGGCAAATATGAGGATAATCGACTAATATTTGTAGCTTTGGTGGCGATTTCATTGTTCAGTCAATTTTCTGAAGAAGGGACGATTTGACTTATTTTACTTTTTGAAATTTTTGAACAATGAGAAAAATTTTTTTAAATTTTTTCATGCTCTTATTTCATTGTTTACGCTATTGCAAACATTTATTGACATAAAACTTTAAAATCGGTTCAGGGGTTAGGAAAATTCACGCCTTCAAACATGTGTATTTGTTTATTTTGGCGCGACCCCTAAAATTTTTTTTAAATTTTTCCCCTCTTTAGGACCCCAGACTACATCTCTTTCCGAGGTTAACTTTTTCAAATTAAAAAAAAGCATGTTTTCACTCCACTCTAGGGTACAGCCATGAAGTACGATGGGCATTTGTATTTATATTACTTTTCTGTTTAATTTATTTTGCATCTTATTCTATATTCAGGTATTTAAATTACAAAAATTAAAAAAAATAGTTTTTTATTTGGGAATCTGGTGGAGGGTATCCAAAGTTCGGCACAGCTAAACTTAACATTTTTTACTTGTTTTTATTTTCAGATTTTAAAAATAACACTTGGAGAATAAATAATGGAGAGATTCACAACTGAACAAAGAATCAGAATGATAGTATTTTATTACGAGGGTTACTATATACACTTCTGGCCTAGGTAACTCAAAGTGTTGCCCGGCGCCATCTGACATTTCCATTTGAAAGTTTGACATTTTTTAGCATAAACGTACTCAGAATGTTTTGAGTACGTTGGGATTATATATTACCAATATGGATGGATATGTGATCCGTCATGTTGTACCTAACGTATGGTAATATCTGTATAATTGTGTGGTTTTTGGAAGAAGAGTTCACTTATCATGACAGTTCTAACACATTTACCTGTGAAATGGTTATACCGCATGTTTCCTAATAAGGTAACCACTGAAAGCAGTACGACCAGGTCGATTTATGAAAAAATCCCAAAAAAGATAGACCAACCATTATCCCTAATAGCAGCTAGTTCCAGATAATCATGTGTTATCTGCCTAACTAATGGGCGGGGCGGGGCGGCAAGAGGGTATTTCGCATTACTATGCTGTATAGGTAAGCAAATTCATCAAGTAATTAGTAGTGGAAAACGAAAATAGGAAAAAATTAGTAGTTACAAGTGATAGAAGTAGGATTTTCATCAGGTTATTAGTAGTAAAAAAGAAAAATAGGAAATTGTAGTAGTTATAACAGTAGAAGTAGGAGTTATTAGTTTATAAATATAGATTAAATCAGGTAATTGGTAGTGAAGGGATGTAAATAAAAATATATAAAAATCTAAAAAATAAATGCAAATATAAACATAAATAATAACATAATATATAAACAAAAAAATAAATATAAACATAAATGATAACAAAAAAATAAACAAAATAAAAAATAAAAATATAAACATAAATATAAACATAAATACATATACATATAAATAATAATAAATACTTGTACACATAAATAAAAATATAAAAATATAAAATATAAATACAAATGCAAATATAAACATAACAAAAATATAAAAAATAGAAACATAAATATAAACACAAATACAAATATATATAAAAAATATAAATATATAAAAATATAAAATATAAATATAAACATAAATAATAACATAAATATAAACATAAATGATAACAAAAATATAAACAAAATATAAAAACAAAAATATAAACATTAATATAAGCACAAATATAAACATAAACATAAGTACATATACATATAAATATAAAAAATAGAAACATAAATATAAATACAAATATAAATAAAAAATATAAATATATAAACATATAAAAATATAAACATAAATAATAACATAAAATATAAACATAAATATAAATATAAACATAAATATAAATTAAAAGCCTAAATATAAATATAAACCTAAACAAATAAAAGTATAAATACACAAGCATACATGCGTACACATAAACGCTCATTCGCGCATATGCACACACACGCGCATATGTAAATACAAAAAACCCGCACACGTATGCGCATATGCACATGCAAGAAGTTCACATGCACACAAACACACATGTGAAAACGTAAAAAAGGAAAAACAACCTGACATTAGTAGAGAAAAAAGGGGGGTTTTTCTATTTGTGTCGGTGGACACAACTAAAGAAAAGGAACAACACCTTACTAATCCCCTAAGTTGCCGTGTAGGCTTCTATTTGGCTGCTCTTTGAGTACTTTCGTCCCGGCCAAAGGACTCATCAGAAAGTTCCTAACACCTTGAACACAACTGTGTAAAAAACTACAGAACAAAGTTTTCAGTGACTTGAAAAAATCAATTTGGCAAAAAATGGAATTAATTCCAGCGATCATTTTTCACAACTTTTGACATGGATTATTACGACAAGAGTGCATCGATAAACTTTAATCTTTTCATGGCGATGAAGCACCATTCTATAGATATGTGAAAAACTGGTTTAATGAATTCAATCGTGGCCGGCGCTCGCTCAAAGACGAAGGTTGTCCAAAAACGGCAGTTGTGCACGAGAACATTGATGCCGTGCGTGAACTGATAATGGAAGATCGTCATGTGCCATACCATGAGATTGAGGCATCTATGAGCATTTCTTCCACCAGCATACATTCGATATTGCATGAACACCTGGCCGTAAAAAAGGTTTGTTCTCTTTGGATCCCGCACAATTTGACAATCGCTCAGAAAAAGGCTCGTGCCGATAGTGCAAAGAAGTTTTGAAAAAATAAAATCGCGGTGCTTCAAAAGACATTTATAAGATATTCACAGGTGACGAATCATGGATCTATGCGTATGAGCCGAAACAAAACAGCAATCGGCCGTGTGGGTCTTCGAAGACGAGCCAAATTCACCGAAAGTTGTTCGTGGCAAAAGCACCTTAAGTTCGCCTGTTTCTTCGGCAAAACTGTTCATGTGGCGACCGTTCCGCTTGAGCAACGTAGGACGGTCAATTCTGAGTGGTAAACCACAATTTTTTTGCCTGAAGTCTTCGCAGAAATTTGAAAATCAGTGTGCAGCATGACAATGCGAGCTCTCAGACATCGGCGCAAACCAGCGCCTTTTCGACCGGCCAAAACGTCGTATTGATGGGTCATGCAGCACTGACTTGGCTGCATGACTGTTTTTATTCAACGATTTTGGTCAACGATTTTCGTCGCCAAAAGATGCTGTTGAAGCGTTGAAAAACCATGTTTTGGAGGTGTCTCAATCGGAGTGGAAAAAGTGCTTCGATAATTAGTTTGATAGAGCGCATGCAAAGTGTATAAATCATGCTGTAGAATACTTTGGAAAACAAACCATTTTTGATGATTAATATTCGCATTTACATTATAAGGCCAGAATTATATAAAGCAGCCTTCGTATTTAAATCAGCGATCAATTATTTCAACCCAAAGTGATGAGGGATGAAGCTCATTTGCTCTTGAAAACAGACCTGCCATGTGGTTTCATCAGGACAGAGCCAATACCCACATTGCCCGAGACACAATGGCACTTAAAGTTCATAGTTTTGGAGAGCGCATAACTTCCAGAAATTCAAAAAATATTCATAAAATATCTGGCAATTTTCTTTGGGGTTATTCGAAGGAGCGATTATATGTGAACTAGCCCAAGACTATCCTTCAACTCAAGGCTAAAATTGTTGCAGAAATTCCAACGCTACAGCCACAAGTATTGGAAGATCTTATGGAAAATGCTCCAAAACGAGCCCATCGTTGCGAAGCTCATAACGGGGGTCATTTAGGGGAAATTATTTTTTACAATTTGTGTAAAAAATTATATTTTTTATATTTATAAAAAAAAAATAATAAACGAAAACAAGTTATTGAATTTTTAACCCCATGGTAACTTTTGGCCCACCAATTATTCAATATTTTCCTAAACAAAAGTAAAATAGCTAGTAAAAACGTTAAAACGGAGTGTGACCGACTATGAGATACCCTACACCACTCTGCTATTTAAAGGACTATGCATCTCTGTCTGCAGCTTGAGCAAGATCGGACTCAATATGTATGAATTAACTTTTTGTCCTAGAGCTGCAGGATCTCAAATCGGAAGGAAATTTTGTTCCCATACAAATCGGAAGGAAACTTTGTTCCCACACAAATTCGAAAACATGGGAAAATTCGAAAACAAAGCTCTTTGCTCTGTAATATCGTCAATCACACTTAAAACCTAGGCTTTGAGCCCGGTTCTATTGAAAATAAAAAAAAAATAGTGATATTTGTTTTTCCACGGTAATGCCGATCACGTGTAAGAAATTTAAGTTTCACAGTGACTACAAGTATTAGAAATAGATCAAGCACAACTCACTGATTTAAGCTTGTTGTTTTGGCTTTCATTACTCCAAATATATATAGGGTGATCCATTTAGAGGTATTTTTTCAGAACAAAAAAAATATAAAAATTCAAATCAAGTGTAGAATCTTAATTGGTAATTTGAAAGGACATTTTATGGCATTTATTTATGTTTTAAAATAATTACCTTCAAATGTTGGCAACTGTATTATGGAACTGAGCGTTCGGTGAGAAACGGGAAGATCCGCTGTTTTCGACCAAAATTTTGTTGGCCCATTTCTGGCTCAACGGCAGAGTCAACAAAGAAAATTGCCGCATTTGGGCTGGAGAGCAACAAGAAGAGGTGCCATTAAATCCAAAGAAAAACACGGTTTGGTGAGATTTATAAGGTTTTGGAATCATCGGTGAATTTTTTTTAAAAATGATGATGGCCGGAACCTAACCGTGAATGGTGCTCGCTATCGCGCCTTGATATCGATCTTTATGCTACCTGAAATTGAAGCCCGTAATCTTGACGAAATTTGGTTTCAACAGGACGGTGCTACTTATCATACAGCTGCTCAAACAATGGATCTATTGAGAGGTCACTTCGAAAAGCAGCTAATTTCACATTTTGGACAGTTGAGTTGGCCTCCTAGATCGAGTGATTTGACACCTTTAGACATTTTTCATTGGGGTTACATAAAGTCCAATATTTATGCTGACAAACCAGCTACGACTCAGGTTTTCGAAGCCAACATTACGCGTGTAATTAAAGCCATACCGGTCGAAATGCTGGAACGAGTCATCCAAAATTTCATCCTCAGAATGGAAACCCTGAGGTGTAGTTGCGGCCAACATTTGAAGGAAATTATATTCAAAAAATAAATGCCATAAAATGTTCTTTCAAATAACCAACAAAGATTCCACACTTGATTTGATTTTTTTTTTGTTCTGAAAAAATACCTCTAGATGGATCACCCTATATATATGATCCAAATCTATAAAGGCATCATCACTCGCTTGATTATCTAATAAACTGCAAGTTGGCCTTTCGTTGATCGCAAAATAATAAATTGTGTTGAGCATTTGGTGAGATTGTGTAAACCAAGTAGCATCTTGAATGTTTGGAAATCAAAATCAGCTACCCCTACTACATTTCTGACATTACGAGCTATGACGAATTTAATCAACCTCATTCCATTTTCTGTCCAAAGAAAAACAAGATCATCAAGAAACTGTAGAGGCTAGTAACAAAAGCGAACTGAAGTTACTTTCATGTCGCTGTTATTGCCACAAGAACTTTTGCATATTCTTCGACTGGGTCCCTCTACCGGAATCTTGGTCATGGAAGTTATAGTCTAACGTCTTGCTGACAGGAGCGTTCATTTCCATTCGACCGACAGTGATGGTAAGTATGTTAAGGCAGTCGGTAAGTATCAGGTGAACAGAAAAAGTCTGGAAGTTAAATTTAACGGCCTTGTACAGTGCTCCGTTTCATTGACAAAAATCAGAAAACTTACCTGCTTCGAATTTAAATTTGTTGGTATCATTTTAAAGGTAACAGCCCAGTAAACCAAATTTGCCGACAATGTCTGATATCAGATAATAATGAACAATATCTGAACTCTATCGAGAATTCTTACCGATATCGTTACGAATTCAGTTCGATTTGTCTGAGGATTTTTTTTAAAAAAGTACTTCAGAATTTTTGTCAAGCCTCTCATATGTTTTTCGTTACGAACTCGGTAAGAAATCGGAACATTTTGCCGATTGTCGTACGGAATTCTGACCGAATTCTGAACGTTTGGTTTGCTGGGAGTCCAACTTAGAATATTTAATTTCATAGTATTTTGGCTCCAAAGCTATTCTAAGTGAGCAATTGGTATCCAGAAATAATTAATACGTATTTTATTTACGATCCTGAGTTATTCAACAAAAATATTTCTCAAAGATTCATTTTTAGACGGAATCGAATTGGCTTATAATTTTTGAATAGTTAAGAAGTGGTACAAGTTGAGTTTTTTTTAAATCATATTAATCTATTTTTAATCAATTTTTTCATATTTAATTTTTTTTAAATGAGCGTGATGGTAAATTAAAAACAACCTCATTAAATTCGGTGATATTTGTTTGCACCATAAATTAGTTTGGACTTTCGTCTATTAGCAAAAAACCGAATCTTCTGCGATTTTTTCCGATTCTTTTTGATTTTAATTTTTTAAAAAGTGTATATGAGGAATTTTTTTATTTGAAAAATTCTCAACTTTGGATTCCAAAAAGCAAAAAACAACAAATTAGTTTGCACCAGAAACTAGGTTGGACTTACACAGTGGAACATTTTTGGGGTTATTGTCTGGGGGGTGAGAAATTCCAAGTCAGGGTGATGGTACTAGGTAAGTATATTAAAACATTAAAAGGGTTTTGCGTTCGTATGTACAGTTCCATATTATATTCACTTTTGTTCGCTTTTAAAAAACTGGAGGGAAAATACTTGTTCTCTTCGCGTTCGTCGGCACTTGTTTAATGACAAAAAACGAACAATGAATACCTATTTATACTATTTCATTTTCATATTTTTCAATATTTTACCGATAGGTACTTATGAATTGGCGCATCTTGCAACGTTCTAAAACATGACCACTCATGAATGTGGGTGGAATTCGTGTAAAAAAATCATGCAGGTAGCCAACAGAAAAAGCCCAAACAATTACAAAAGTGCCCTTGCTTTTTTCCTTTTAATTGTTCACGCACATTTATGACCTTTTTTAGTTTGTTACAGCAACCATAAAAATCTAAGACCCTTTTGTTTATTACTCTTTTTTTTTAATTCTGAGAATCATAAAAAAAGTCATCAACCTTTTTTCCAAGTAATTTTGAGCATATCTCGAGCAAATTTTTGAAATTCATACCTTTACTTAATTGTAAATAAAAGCAGAACGCGTTAATCGATTTATATGATCTATGTCGCATTTTGCTTATAGGTTATGTGACTTTACGTGAAAGTTATAAGACTCTTCACGTTTTTCCGTTTGGGATTTATATGTTAAAAAAAAAAAAAAATTTTTTGGCAAAATTTTTTTCTTTAATTTATTTCTAATTGCAAAAATGTTGATTTGGTAGAGAAACAGTATATTAATGGATTAAAGAAAATGTAATTATTAATTTTTCTCAATTTATTTCAGCAAAATCAAACTAGTCGTTCTCGAGTTATGTCAAACTACGTTTTTGCCAACATTTTACAACTAAGCGAAAAAAAACTGGCACATACGAACGCAAAACCCTTTGAGGGTTTTAATATACTGACCTAGTACCATCACCCTGACTTGGAATTTCTCACCCCCCAGATTGGCTGTTGTACTGTGTTATCATTAGAAAAAATGAAATCTTCGCCGATTTTGTCCAATCCTTTTTGATTTTCATTGTTTAAAAAGTGTCTATGATGAATTTTTTATTCCAAAAATATGCAGAAAA
Source organism: Hydrotaea diabolus (assembly GCA_963513945.1). Lineage (NCBI taxonomy): Eukaryota > Metazoa > Arthropoda > Insecta > Diptera > Muscidae > Hydrotaea > Hydrotaea diabolus. The sequence continues at coordinate 79,134,902 of OY740720.1, forward strand.
ACATCAAAACATGCGGTGAAGCTTTTTTGAACAAATAAATTTGTTGTTGTTTTTTTTTTCAAAAATTTTCAAATTCATTAAATTTAAGTCAGGCCAAGTTGATATGCCAAATGATTTAGTAAAAACCAATAAAAAAAATTGCATTTTATACGAAAACCGCGAATGTTACATAAAAACCGATAATGTTTTTTTTAAATCAGCGTATCATAATCCATTTAGAAATGCAGTTTCATTGTATTCAGAAAACTCCTTCTATATTTGTCCAATTATAGTATGGGAACGGAGCACTGTGCCCCGTGCCAACCATAGCCTTAAATAATATGCCAGTCATTGATTTTATTCTGTTAAAATTTTAAAACGATCAATCTATTACTTTGGCCTTTAAAGGGGGAGTGACATCGACCATATTTCATCCAGGGTGTGTTGCGTAATATAATAATATCACATGTTGTAATAACCATCGTCATATCTATTAGCAGTTCATGAGATATGGCCTTTCTCAGTTAAGGGTTGTACTGGCGTGCCACGTCCCCTAGTCCCCTTTTAAGATTTTTTTTTGATTAAGAATGAAATAAAATATCCGTCAAATGGCTCCCATGGCTCTTATGAAAGACCATTACTCTTTTCGTGGAATTTGTCATGACTTTTTTAGGGAGATGTGGCTACATCTCGCCGATGACGCTTTGGATCTTGGGCTTGAGCTCAGAAATTGTTTCTGTTTTACTCGTATAAGAGCGAGATTTCATAAAACCTCAAAGAAACAAATTGCACCGCGTTAATTAAATACTCTTGGTGGCCAGTTGACATCAGAATTTCATGAGATAATTCGTTCGAAAAAAAGTTTGTTTCATGCACGGTGCGGCAGGTGGCGCCGTCTGTCTGGACCAAATGTCGTCCCAAGGGTATATATAAGTATAAGTACTTAAAACTAAAAGTCGACTATTACAAAAAAAACAAAACTTGACTTTTAGGCTTTTATAATTTTTGTTTAGCTCGTGTGTTTTATTTCGGTATGTTGCTTTTACACATTGAACAGGGATTAACCGGCTCAAGACCTGTTGCATCTATATTTAAATAGAAGACAAGTTTTGAACAAAATGGACTTAGTATAAAGGTCGACTTTTTTCTTTTGGATAAAAAAATGCGCAATATTTTGGAATAAAACCAAGCTTATTCGATGAAGCAGTCAATTAATAGTTTATGAAAGATAATGATCACGTTTTATATTGCGTATTGGGCTATGTTCGCTTACTTATGGATTTTCAAGTGCAGCGAAAAGACTCATCGAATGGTTTGTCCGTCTGTAATAAAATTCGTTTTATACTCTCACAGATAAGAGATGACACACACAATCTAATCAATCTAATAATGCGATAATGGCCTGCGATAAGAGCTCACATTAAGGAACTATTGATCTCTGCCTAAGAAAGTATAAGACCAATGTGGTTAGCTTGATAAGAATATTGTATATATAGGGTCTTCCAATAGGGACACAACAATTTTACATATTAATGAAATAAATAATATTTAAGATCTAGAGATCAAATTTATTCCAGGTGTAGTGCAAATGTTACATTTTAAGAATGAAAATCGATTTCGGTCATATGACCACAACGAGCCCGTGTACAGCGATTTATTCTTTGGACCCAATTTTCCACCACTCTTTAACAAATTTCGACGGGAAAGTTGGCAATTTCGTGTTGGATGTAGTGTGTGAGCTCGTCTAAAGTTGTTGGTTTGTTGGCATAGACCGATGACTTGATGTGACCTTATTCAAAGAAATCCAAAGGCGTTAAATCGCATGAACGAGGTGGCCATTCGACCAGACCATTTCTCGAGATAACACTTTCACCGAATTTGTCTTTTAGTAAATCGATGTGGCTAGTGGCACCGTCTTGTGGAAACCTCATATCGGCGATTCATTCAATACTGGCCAAAAATAGTTTTCTAACATGGCCCTATAGCGCTCTCCATTGACGGTAACACGACGATTGTTTTACCGACGAAAAAATACGGCCAAATCACACCTCCGATATGAAAACCAGACCACACAGTATTTTTTTGAGTATGCATTTGTGTCTCTTGAACCACATTTGGGTTTTTTGCTGTACAATAACGCATATTTTGTTTATTGACCAAATTACTCAGACAGAATATTCGAAAGCTGATTTTTCGATGAAGTTCTGAATTTTCGTGAAATTTTCATTTGCCGGAGCCCAATCGGAGAAGTTTCGGCGTTTCAAATGATCAAGTGGCTTTAGTTCTTGAGTCAGTTTGATCTTATTAGGATGATGGTTAAGATATTTGCGCAAAATACGCCACAATGTGGTTTGAGAGATGCCCAATGATGATTTGGCTCATTTTGATCGGATGCACTTACGGCTGCGACATTTTCGTCGTTTCGAGCGGTACGACACCTCTTTGGCGCTGCAACATACAAAAGTGAAAATTTGTATCCAAATTTATCCACTATAGCACGCACAGCCTGTCGGGTGGGACGATTATTACGGCCGACAATTGGTGTAAGCGCTCCTAAAGTTGCGACCACTAACTTAGAATTTCGGTAGTTCGTAGTTTTTAATGACTTCCAAACGTTGGATGAGCTTTACCCTGATGGAAATGTTAACATCGACTAACGTTTTTACACTGAAAGATGATTAAAAATGTTTGAGGGTGCGTTGACATTAAGATACAGAATTGTTATGTCCCTTTTGGAAAACACCCGTTATGCAGGGTGATTTATTTACGACTGGACAAATTTCACCAGCGTGTTCTTCGGCTCATTTCATGAAAATATGTCCATTTATGCACCATGCCCGAAAATGCAAGGGGGCGAAATGACAGCGGTTTGAAAATTTTCGGATTGGTGGTCCGAGGGTTCTAGATAATTTTGTAACCTTCTTCGTTGGCCTAGAAAACCCACAATTTCGACCACTTCAACATCGGATAAATGGGTATCGATAGTCATTCGAGAATTTCTAGTTACGGTGTTCACAATTTGTCTGCAAATAAAATTGTTACAGAGCTAAATATAATTTCGGTTATACTATTAGTTACCAACTTGATTGATTGCACTGGATAAATCTCTATCATTTTTGAAGGAATACTCGCATGTTTAAAAAGGCCTACGTTGCCTACAATAAACTAAAACTTCTGTATAATTTTCAATCGGCTGCAACTGAAAAAAATGCATTATTTGGATGACAATAAAAAATATGGTAATATTTGAAGTTAAAATAAAAAAATCCGAAAAGTTGACATTAAGACTTTTTAAAAACAAAAAGCCGACTTATCGACTTTGACATTTTTACAGCCAAAATCGAGTTGTTCCGAGCGTGCCATCCAGTTGAGTCTACAAGAACTCCGTAATCATGTTCCTGTGGCGACAATTACGCCGCCAGATAAAAATCCTCAGCAGACAGTTGCTGGTTGTGGGCGCATTAGTTTCTCATGGACTGCATGAGGATTTTCTGAGCCCCAAATTCGATAGTTTATTGTATTCACGAAGGCAATCATGTGAAGCGCATCAGAGAAGATGACTTTTTACGAAAAATTGCTCCGTTACGCGTTGTAGCGAATTGCAGGCTCGTTCCAAAGTCTGCTTGTTTGAGCTCTTGAATAAGCTGAATTTAGCACACATAGAGGTGGAGGTGATTTGTCAAAATTCGCTACGTAGCGCTTTGTGAAATTTTAAGTGAAAGAGAACGATGCCGAATAGTTGTTTTCGAGTTTTCGGCGACACTCTCGTTACGATTTTTTTCTGACCACATTTAAGTATTACAGTCTGGTAACAGTGTCACAATTTATCAAAAATCAAATTAGCTGTTAAGTTCTTTATGGTTCGTAGCAGGGATGATACATGTGGTTGACGAATTGGTAAAAAAAACGAATAAAAATTTACTTTTAAGCCGGAAGGTTACAACTTTTGTATACCCTACACCACTCTGTGGAAGGAAATTATGGTAAAGTGCTGATGTTTGTAAAGAAGACCCGAATCGATGCAGAACCAATACCTGATTCCATTGAGTGAACCCTATTAAAATTGGACAACGTAGGACCATGTTATGATAGCTTGCTAATGCTTGTCTGGTTTCAGAAAATATTCTGCAGTTAAAAAAGCCACATATTACTTCCAGCTCTGAACAAATTATGTACAGAACGTAACGAGTCACCAATATGTCTTGGGATAGACCTGCACAAAGGTTCTTACAGATTCGTGTCCTGTCAGTAAAACTATTGCATGGTACGTTGGATCATATCGCCCAATGTACCACGCACCCATGCAAATGTCTCCCTAGATTTGAGGTCCTGTCATTTCACAAGCCCCATTCAACATTTGACAGATCTATATGGCGGAGAGCGGCATTTGAAATTAAAAAAATGAATGAAATTAAAAATAATTTAAAGTTTAGAAAAATTTATTATATATTTTAATTTTATTGAACAGTAAGGGAATTTTTACATGGCTTTAAATATTGTATCTGGCAAATGTCGACCTTCGCTATCCACACACACTGCTGCATACGTTTTCTTAAGTTTTCATAAACTTAAGAAGCATGTCGATTGGTATTCTGCCAATTTCAGCCTCAATATTGTTAATTAGGTCTTCCATGTTTTTGGGACGGTTAATATACATCTTTGTTTTCAGGTTACCCCAAAGGAAAAAATCGCATGGGGCTAAGTCTGGTGAGGCCAGTTCCCATCACCCCTCAAAGAGATAGGCCGTCCAGAAAACATTTGCCTCAAACAATACATGGTAACCCTCGCTGTGTGTGCAATGGCACCATCCTGTTGGAACCATGTATCCTTTAAATGCAATGCCTTAGGAGCCGGCTCAAAAAATGGCTGGAAATGCCAAGAGCAAGTGATTGCTTCCGAGCAGAGCGCTTTGGAGATTGCAGTACTGCTGGTGCATAATCCTTAAATAATCATTCTATCAGGTCCCCTGCGTACACATGACACATTCCCTGCTGTTCTTAATGAAGTTACCCAATTAACAATTGATTACCGTCCCGGAACACGTCCGTATGGGGGAACAGCGAATTGTTAACGAAAAGCACGCTGCACTGCAATGATCGAGTGCTCATTGGAAAAATACGCTTCAACACAAGCCTCTCCTCACGTGTCTAATGCATAATGGCCACTGAAGGGCAGACGAAAACAAATCTCCCGTCAGCCACTATACGCCATGTACACTCCTACTCTCTTCGACCAACAGTGCCGCCACATCCTGCAGTTCCGCGTTCCACGCTTTATTATCAATCTTAGCACGAGGTTTTCTATATATATTTCTGGCCTAAGTGTTGCCTGGCGCCATCTGACGTTTCCATTGGAAAGTTTGCAATTTTTTAGCATAAACGTACTCAGAACGTTTTGACGTACGACCAACATTTATGTTGTTTAAATTTGGCTAACAAATGGAATTAACTCGTAAACATTTTCGTGCGAACATTTTTCACAACTTTTGACGTGGATTATCACGACCTTATCACGAAGCACCACCCTATAGCACTGTGAAAAACTGGTTTAACGAATTCAATTGTGGCCGACGCTCGCTCAAAGACGAAGGTCGTCCAAAAACGGCCGTTGTGCCAGAGAACATTGATGTCGTGCGTGAACTGATAATGTAAGATCGTCACGTGACATACCGTGAGATAGAGTCATCCTTGGACATTTCTTCCACCAGCATACATTCGATGTTGCAACACCTGGCCGTAAAAAGACTTTGTTCTCGTTGGATCATGCACTATTCCACAATCGCTCAAAAATGGTTCGTGTCGATTGGTGCAAAGAAATTTTAAAAAAATACGATTGCGGTGCTTCAAGAGACGCTTATAAGATCGTCACAGGTGACGAATCATGGATCTATGCGTATGTGCCCGAAACAAAACAGCAATCGACCGTTTGGGTCTTCAAAGACGAGCCAAATCCAACGAAAGTTATTCGTAGAAGAAGCACTTCAAAGCAAATGGTCGCCTGTTTCTTCGGCAAAACTGGTCATGTAGCGACTGTTCCGCTTGAGCAACGTAGGGCGGTCAATTCTGAGTGGTACACCACAATTTCGAAAAACGAACAAGAGAAGACGAATCATTGTGCACCATGACAATGCAAGCTCTCACACATCGGCACAAACCAGCGTCTTTTTGACCAGCCAAAACGTCGAATTGATGGGTCATCCGCCGTACTGACTTGGCACCCAATGACTTCTTTTTATTCCCGCACATCATGAAAAAAATCCATGGTTAACGATTTTCGCCGCCAGAAGATGCTGTTGAAGCGTTCAAAAACCACACGCAGAGAAAAGATATGGTTACTATATGGTCACCGCAACAATAATATGTTCTCTACAATAAACGCATGTTCGTCGCAACCATAGTATTGTTTTTGGATTTGATTTTAACAACAGTATGATTGCAGCAATATTAATATTGTTGAAATGTAACAATAGTATTATTGCCAAATTAAGAAATGATAATATGGTTATAGCACCCATATAAATATGGTTGGTGCATCAAAAGTATTGTTGTTTAAAATTTTCGTTAACAATAATATTATTGCGGCAAACATGCGGTATGGTTGCGAATATTTTTGTGTATGCGTATGTTTTTTTGAAAAACCAAAAAAAAAACACATACACGCGATACAGTGCATGATTGTTGTCCATTATAAAAAACAACAACAATCGGAAGGTAGTTCGAGGGATTTTTATTGTGTTTACTTTTTTCGGTGAAATACTCTTCTACCGACTGGTTCTCGTTTATTTAAAATCTGCCTGAACTTAAGTATTTAGCCATTGATCATGGTTTAATCACATTCGTTACTTGGGGTCTGGCAACTAAAAGTATTTCAGACTGCCGTGGGAGTATATATATTTTTTTGAATGAAATGTTCAATAAAAACATGACCTCAAATCTGGCTATGAACTAATTGTAATGCAATATAAAATAAATTACTTGATAAAAATCTCTATTTTTGAATAACAACATTACCTAATCCTAATAAATAATTCTGGGGATCATAGTATGGTTAAGTGTGAATCATACTATGGTAATGAGGATCATACTATGGTTGTATGAGAAACATACTATGGTTGTTAGGATCATAATATGGTTGTGGAGACAATAGTATGGTTGAGTGTGAATTATACTATTGTTGTGAGGATCATAGTATGGTTGTGGAGATTATAGTATGGTTGAGTGTGAATCATTCTATAGTTGTTGAAATCTAGTATGGCTATGTGTGAATCATACTATTATTGTGAAGATCATAACATTGTTGTGCCTTAACCATATACCCAACAATAACATGATCCTCTTCGAATATTGTCACCCCAACATACTTTTTTTCTGCGTGCATGTTTTAGAGGTGTCTCAATCGGAGTGGAAAAAGTGCTTCGACAATTGGTTTGAGCGGCTGCAAAAGTGTATAAATCGTGCTGGAGAATACATTGAAAAACAATAAAACCATTTTTGAAGATAAATATTAGCATTTTCATTATTAGGTCAGAAATGTATATAGCAGCCCTCTAAATATTGGAAAATATCGGTACTCGTTTTCATGTAGCCCCTATATATAAGTATAGGTAAATGCCGAGGCCCGTTCTACAAGTCCTATATATCCGATTGCACTCAAATTTAGAATAGGGCGTAATAACTGACTGAAACTAAACCTATTGTGGCTCGACCATATTGGTCCATCTTTTGAAATAGCCCAGCCGCCTTTTATTTACGTGCTTTCTATTTCATTTATATGCAAAGATTTTTTTGTCGGTTAATAAATCGCGCAAAATTCCCATTTTTAGGGATACGGAAAATGGGTATCAAATGAGTTGAACACTCTTCGAATGGTTGTTGTTGTAGAGGCATATTGTGCGTGGGTGACAGCCCTTGGCCGAAGAATTCCTCCTTCGGGTCGATCCTCGACCGAAAGTTTTTCAAAGTTCTATGTGTAAAAGCAACAGACCGAAATAAAACAAACGAGCTAAACATACGTTTTTTTTTTTATAAAAATAGTTTTTAAAAGTATTGTTGTGTTCATTTTCAATGAGCGTCTTATTGTTCGTTTTATTTTGGCTATTTTTTTGCTTCACAAACTTGTCTTTACTTCAAGTTAATCATATGATAGGGCTACTATATACCCTTAAACATAGGGCTTATTTTAAAACATTATCTGGCAGAGAGGGGCATCGATAGATTTAAAACTTGCCTGCGTTTAGTTAATTCACCATTATATATTTTTGTTTAGATTCTATAAATAACACTTGGAGAATAAATAATGGAGAGATTCACAACTGAACAAAGAACCAGAATAATATAATTTTATTATTTAAATCAGCGATCAATTATTTAAACGCAAAGAGCATATCGTCGGCATTTCAACGTCAGAATTTCGCCCTCTGAAGCAATGGTTCGTTGCTTAGTTGATCGTCATTTCCAGCATGGCACCGTTAGAGATTTACCTCGAACCGCGTTTAATTCGCACTGCGGAAAATATTGAACGAGTACAACAAGGAGTTAACGAAACACCACAAACATCTGCGAGATAGCGTTCTTACCAGGTAGGAATGTATCGAACGTCACTACTTTGCATTTTAAAAATATATTTACTGTTATACCCATATAGGGTGCAGTTGGTGCAAGATTTGAAACTCGCAGATCATCGGCAATGTCTAAATTTTGCAGTTAAACTGCAACAATTGGCCAGAAATGAAATCAACTTTATTGAAAATTTGATTATGAGTGATGAAGTTCATTTTTATTTGAATGGCTTTGTTGATAAGCAGAACTGTAGGTTCTGGGTTTCTGAAAATCCAAGAGCCATTCATCAACGCCAATTGCACCCCATTGGGTGTACAGTATGGTGTGGGATCACATCTGCAAATATCATTGGGCCTTACTTCTTCGAGAATGAAGATGTAAGTGCTGATACAAAGTTTTTTACGTCCTGCTCTTGAAAACAGACCTGAGAAGTGGTTTCAGCAAGACGGAGCCACATTGCCCCAGACACAATGGCACATTAAGTTCAAATTTTTGGAAAGCGAATAATTTCAAGAAATTCGGAAATTATTTGGCCAGCGCCTCGCCAGATTTTCAGCACCCGACTATTTTCTTTGGGGTTATTAGAAGCAGCGAGTATACGTGAACAAGCCCGAGACTATCCTTTAACTCCAGGCCAACATTGTTGTAGAAATTCTAACGCTACAGCCACAAATTTTGAAAGATGTTACGAGTATTGCAAATGCTCTAAAACGAGGCCCATCATTGCAAGCGGGGTCATTTTAGTGACATTATTTTTCATACTTAGTGTAAAAAAATTTCCATTTTGTATCTATATATATAAAAGAAAGTGTCCGAAGCGATGTAATCCCATAACTCGAGATTGGCCAAACCGATTTTGATGATTTGTACTTTGTTGGAAAGGTATTTTCTCAGCACGGGTTTTCAAAAAAAAATAAAAAAAAAATAAAAAAAGAACTTCAAAATATCAAACTTTGAAAATGTCTTATTTTTACCACCCAGCGTGTTTCGACAGGTTTATTTTCAATTTTCTTTTTTCATTAAGTATATAAAAATGAAATGTGCTTTGCTACACCGCTTAAAACTTGAAAACGACTGGGGAAAACTGGATACTTCCTTCTGGGGGTTTGTTCATAATCGAAATTTTGGAGTGTGGGCGGAGGAGGCGTAACAAAACTGTTTTTTGAGCTAGAAGGCTGACAATCGGTACAAAATTTTAGGTTACGATGGTCTGTTGATGATTTATGTGTAGTTTGCATGAAACCGGCATTTGAAAAATAATTGGTATGATGGTTTAGTAACAAAACACATTTCATTTATATATTTATTAGGGTGATCCATCTAGAGGAAATTTTTCAGAACAAAAAAAATATAAAAATTCAAATCAAGAGTCTTTATTGGTAATTTAAAAGGACATTTTATGGCATATATTTTTTGAAAATAATTTCCTTCAAATGTTGGCAATTATGGAAATGAGCGTTAGTCGAGAAACGGGAAGATCCTCTGTTTTCGTCCAAAATTTTGTTCAATGATGAGGCCCATTTCTGGCTCAACGGCGAAGTCAATAAACAAATTTGTCGCATTTGGGCTGAAGAGCAAGAAGAGGTTCAAGAGGTGCCATTATACCCAGAGAAAACCACGGGTTGGTGCGGTTTATAACCTGGTGGAGTTATCGGTGTATATTTTTTCAAAAATGATGATGGCCGGAACGTAACCATGAATAACCATATCGATTTTTTTGCTATCTGAAATTGAAACCCTTAATCTTGACGACACTTGGTTTCAACAGGACGGCGCCACATGCCATACAGTTAACTTAACAATGGATCTATTTGGAGGTCATTTCGAAAAGCAGCTAATTTCATGTTTTGGACAGGTGAGTTGGCCGCCTTGATCGAGTGATATCACACCTTTAGACATTTTTCTTTGGGGTTACGTAAAGTCCAAAGTCTATGCTGACAAACCAGCTACGATTCAGGTTTTGGAAGCGAACATTACGCGTGTCAATAAATTGAACCCTCAGAATGGAAACCCTGAGGCGTAGTTGCGGCCAACATGGAAATTATATTCAAAAAGTAAATGCCATAAAATGTCCTTTCAAATTACCAATAAAGATTCTAAACTTGATTTGAACTTTTATATTTTTGTTTGTTCTGAAAGATCACCCTATAGATGAAATGGTGATTTGGAACGCGAGCGTTCCTACGACACAATAACTTTGCAACAACAAATACAAACAAATATTCCACTGTTGAATAAACAACAAATGAGTGCGTATGATACACTGATAAAGGCTGTCGATGATGGAAATGCTGGACTATTTTTCCTTGATGCGCCCGGCGGAACAGTGAAACGTTCCTGCTAGCATTGATGTTAGCAGCAATACGTGCTCAAAGTGGTATTGCTTTAGCATCTACCGGAATTGCTGCAACACTGTTGGAAGGTGGAAAAACCGCACATGCAGCACTAAAGCTTCATCTAAACCAGCACATCAACGAAAATCCTGTTGGCAACTTTTTAAAGCAATCAGCCATTGCAAAAGGGTTGAAAAATTGTAAATTGATAATATGGGATGAGTGCACGACGGCGAACAAACGATCATTAGAAGCACTCGATCGAATATTGAAAGATTTGCGCAACAATAATAATCGCTTTGGTAGCGTGACGATACTGTTGGCAGGCGACTTCCGACAAACACTTCCCGTGATTCCGAAATCAGATGAATTAAATGCATGCCTGAAGTCATCCTATTTGTGGCGATACGTGAAAACTATTCCATTGAGAACCGCAGAAGTTTTCTTAAAAGAACTGCTGAGAATCGTAAATGGAGAAATTCCAGTAAATACTTCCAGTGGTTTCATATCGATTGCACCTACCATTTGCCAATTTATTTCAACCAAAGATGAACTCATCACTAATGTTTATTCGAACATCGTAACTACCATTGGTTGAGCGCACGCTTCATTTTATTTGCGAAAAATACTGATTTCAATGACTTAAATTGGACGATTTGAAATCAAATTCCGGGAGAATAGCTTTCATACAAATCGATCGATCACATTGAAAACGAAGACGATGTCGTCAAATATTCAGTGGAATTCGTAAACTATTTAGATTTGCCTGGCGGCTTCATCATTTGTTTCTTAAAGTTGGATCTGTCATCATTATGCTACGAAATCTGCACCAAAACTGTGTAATGAAACTCGCCTGATTGTGATAAAGCTAATGAACAATGTGATAGTGAAAGGGCCGTTCAAAGGAGAAGAATGTCTAATTCCGCGAATTCCCTTGACTTCAACTGATTTGCCATTTCAGTTCAAACGAATTCAGTTCCCACTGAAACTTGCATTTGCGATGACCATAACAAGTCATTTCAAGATTTATGCCGATGGAAGTGTGCGGCATAAATCTGGAAATGTCATGCTTTTCACAGGGCATGTTTTCGAGTTGGGAAACCGTCCTCAATATTTATTTATGCAGAAATCAAAAAATGAAGTGTTTCGTGCAGCCTTAAATTGAATACATTTATTGTTCTATTCTTTTTTTAGATTTCAATAAAATGATCAGAATACCTTATTCTATTATTTCGGCTCCAGTAAAAGTTATTTGAATAAAATTTGTATCCCGTGCAAATGTCATTTGCACGGTGCAACTGCATTTCTTCATCAAAATATGAATCCACCATGACTTTGCAACTGAACCAGACTTTCAGTGAAAATAAAATTTGAAGGCAAAACAACGTTGGCCGGGTCAGCTAGTAGAATATAATCTGAGAAAAAAAATATAAAAAAAATTAATAAACGAAAAAGTTATTAAAGTTTTTAACCCCATTGTATATTTTGGCCCACCCTGTACGAAGTGGAGTGGACAAGGCACCAATTTTACAATCGATTTTCCTATTTCTAATTTTCAGTAGAATCGCATAAACTTAAATTATTATGCGACTACCAAAAGTTGTCAGAATGGTACATTTACATGGAAGGTACTAGTATGGGGCGTGTCAGCTACATTTTTCCATACGCGAGTACAAACACGTTATTAATAAAATAATGGGTGATCCAAGTAGAGATACATTTTTCAGTAGCCTTTTTTGACAGATCGCGTGTGAGTAGTGTCATGCTGTCATGTTATTTTCGTTTAGTATTTTTTGGCATTTCATCATGGAAACCCTTACGCCTGAACAACGTTTACAAGTCGTTCAACGTTATTACGAAAATTCACGTTCTCTGGGGAATGTGTTTCGTGCACTTCGTTCAACTTATGGTCAACATAATCGACCTACTGGGCGTACTATTCGCCACACCATCACCCATCTTGAGACCCAGCATACATTATTGGATAATATGCGACCGAATAGACCACCTCCAGCACGCAGTGAAGAATATGTAGCGGTCGTAGCTGAGAGTGTACACCAAAACCGTGGATAGTCGATTCTGCGCCGTTCGCAGCAACTTGGACTGACGTAGGGAAGGCCTTGGCGCATTTTACGTCGAGATCTTAAATTGAAAGCGTACAAAATACAGCTTGTGCAAGAACTGAAGCCGCCCGAAGTTCCCAAGCGACATCGCTTCGCTCTATGGGCTCTTGAAAAGTTCCAAAAATATCCGACGTTTTCGAGCCAAATTTTGTTCAGCGATGATGCTCATTTCTGGCTCAATGGGTATGTAAGCAAGCAAAATTGCCGCATTTGGGACGAAGAGCAACCAGAAGAGGTTTAAGAGCTGCCACTTCAAAAAAAAAACATCGGTTTGGTGTGGTTTGTGGGCCGGTGGAATTATTGGTCCATATTTCTTCAAAAATGATGCCGGTGAGAACGTAACCGTCAATGGCGATCGTTATCGTGTCATGATAACCGACAATTTGATGCTTGAAATTGAAACTCGTGATCTCGGCGACTTTTGGTTTCAAAAAGACGGCGCGACTTCCCACGCATCGCACCAATCAATGAATTTATTAAGATAACACTTCGGTGAGCAGATAATTTCACGTTTTGGACTGGTCGATTGGCCACCAAGATCTATGATATCACACCGTTAGACTTTTTCCTGTAAGGATATGTAAAGTCTAAAGTTTATGCGGACAAACCCACTTCGATTCAGGCCTTGGAGCTCGAATGAGTCATCGAAAATTGGACTCAACGGTTGCACCATCTGAGACATAATCTTAAAAAAACAAATGCCAAAGAATGTTCTTTCAAATGATAATAAACATTCGCCATTCAATTTGAGTTTTCTGTGTTTTTTCTTTAAAAAGTAGAGAGCTTCGAAATGGATCACGTGTTACTTTATAGGGTCTCCGAACAATATTTTGTGGTGTTGCAAGCGAAAAGACAAATTTAATATACCATCCACCCTTGGGTGGATGCTAATAACAAGGAAATGTTTTCACTCGTTTTAGCATTCATTATCCTATCCAAGACAACAACATTGATAGCCATTCGAATATTCATGGTTGGCAATTCAACCGAAAATCAAAGGGTATTATAAAGCTTTCTGCTATACACACACACACACACATACACAATTAAAGGTTCGGGCACACTAAAGCTTTTTATGTAACGCTGCGTATTTTCAACTTCCGGTTGTCAAAAAGCCATTGAAACACGTGTCCTAAACGTGAAATGAATGCATGGCAGGTCCTTTCTATGCAGACACTCCAACATCAGTAACTTTTCGTAAATTTTTTAACATTCACTAGCAGATGCTACAACGCACAACGCTCAAAAAGGAAAATGTAGTTTATTTATTAACGTTTTTTTTATTCTAGCCGGTAAACAAGATGTTTGCCAGTCAGCAATACTTTTCGATTCCCCGAGCCTTGTTGTTGTTGTAGCGGCAACTGTGTGCCGGTGTGATAGCCCTTGATCGAAGAATGGCTTTTCGATTTAATCCGGTACATAGAACCGGCTAGAACCGAGCCATGTTGTTGGTTATGACGAAAGCAACACGCACAGGAAATTGTAAGCACTTATAATCGATGTGTAAATTGGTGGAAATCATTATTAATCGTGGTATCGGTACATCCATTTCTTAATGTACTTAGTAGGGACATAAATACTGTTACACACGTTTTAAGCTGTAAAATAAATAGTACCGAATGTTTTTGGACCAAATATTTTTAAATATATTTATTGATGTATATCGTATCCAAAAATAATCGACTTATTCGAAATGTCCGCCTTTCGCCTTTACACACGCCATAAGTCGCACTGGCCAATCGTCAATAGCTGCACGAACCTTGTCCATTGGAACATTGGCCACAGCTAGAACCAAAGCAGTCTTAAGAGATCCAATGTTGGGGTATCTTTTGTGACAAACCTTGTCCTCTAAAATCGCCCACAAGTTGTAATCCAATGGGTTCACATCTGGACTGCCTGAGGGCCATTCTTCAGAGGAAATGAACGCTGGCAAATTGTTTCGAAGCCAGGCCTAGGACGTTTTAGCCTTATGGGCCGAATCCTGCTGGAAAGTCCATGGTTTTGGAACAGTTAAGAGCCCTCACAACAGCTTCCAAAACGGTTTCTTGGTAAACTTTGGCCAATGTTTTGACTCCTAGTACGCAGAAATGCAGGTCAGTGACCCCATCGTAAGAGACACCCCACCAAACCATGACTGAAGCTGGGTGTTTACCTTTTCCACCCTTGGGATCAGTTCAGATGCTTCCTAAGATGACCGCGCATACACTCTATCATTTTGCTTGTTAAATTTTTCCTGAACTGTAAACAATTTTTCATCGGTGAACAAAATTTTTCTGTGTAAGTTATCAGCGTGCTTCACCAAAAGACGTTTGCATTTTTCAATCCTATTTTTTTTTAAAGCAGCAGTCAATAAATGTCCGGTACGTCGTTTGAAAGCCTCAAGTCCCAAGTCTTTTTTAATGATTCGACTCATGGACTTTTGCGTGATATTCATCTCACGGGCCATGATTTTCTGTTTTCGGAGCGGATTTCTGTGAATTCTTGATTAAATGGCTGATATGCGACTTGATGACATGCGGTGTTCGAACAGATCGTGGGCGGCCCGACCGGTGGCGGTCTTTTACATCTCCAGTCTCCTCAAACAGTTTTATGCATCGGTAGCCGAACATGCGGCTAATCCCTAGTGGCCAGAGCGTTTTGAAAATATCGCTTTTTTCATTTCACACTTGAAACGCGCTATTACAGCGATACGGTTCTCATTATCTGAACACTCCATGATGAAGGTTGAAACAATTTTAAAATCCCGTTGAGACTACCGCTTTCAAAACCCAAATGACATTAACGGGGTATGTTCAGTTCTACTATTGAAATGGGTGTGTTCAATGTTGTAACAGTATTTATGTCCCTTCTAAGTATGCCGCTGATAATTTAGGACTCGGTAAAATTCGGTTATAGTTTTTTAACAGAGTGTTTTTGTATCGTTGCACAAGTTCGGTGGATATAAATTACGTTAAACCATGTTTTTTTATGTTAAGATATGTGAAGGCATTCCAGATTGGTGATATAGTGGGTGAACCAAAAAAGACTGAAGGGTTCACCTAAAAGGTTACGAAGCAGTTATATTATGGCCCAGTGGCTCCATCTTGCTGGAACCAATTGTTAGGAATACTCTCAATTTGTGGACGCAAAAAAATGCAATCGTAATCCTATGCAAAGTCTAGAAAAATTGTTACTGGTTGACCCTCCTCACTTTCAAAAAAATATGGACCGATAACTTTATTAACCATAACACCGCACCAAACAGTACATCTGGAGGAGTGCAATTGACGCTGATCGATGGTTGCTATAAATATTTATGGCCTTGGCAACACTTAGTGTTGCCTGGCGCCACCTGACACTTCCATTGGAAAGTTTGACATTTTTTAGCATACACGTACTCAGAACGTTTTGCCGTACGACCACCATTTATGTTGTTCACAGTGACTTGAAAAACTCAATTTGGCAAAAAATGGAATTAACATTTTCATGCGATAATTTTTCACAACTTTCGACGTAACCCACGTGCATCATTGCGTTGAAGCTCTGTCATATAGCACTGTGAAAAACTAGTTCAATTAATTCAATCGTAGCCATTGTGCCAGAGAACATTGATGCCGTGCGTGAACTGAAATTGCAAGATAGTCATGTGACATACCGTGAGATAGAGGCATCACTGGGTCAGAGGTATTACGAGTGAAACTGTAACGGAGGAACTTGAGGATGTCTGCAATGTGGCGTTATCAAATGGTGAAAGTAAGTCTTTATGGTCTTGCAATAGGACGATTTCATCAGCCGTTAGCGACAAAGGAGCTTTCGATGTTGCCAAGAGTACTGCAGATATATAGGGTGATCCATATAGAGATATTTTTTCAAAATAAAAAAATACAAAAAATCAAATCAAGTGTGGAATTTTTATTGTTCTTTCCAAAGGACATTTTATGACATTTATTTTTTGAATCTAATTTCCTTCAAATTTTGGCAAGTGTGTTATGGAAATAAGCGTTCGGTGAGAAAAGGGGAAATCCGCTGTTTTCGACCAAAATTTTGTTCACTGATGAGGCCCATTTCTGGCTTAACGGCAAAGTCAATAAACAAAATTGCCTAATTTGGTCTGAAGAGCAACAAGCAGAAGTTCAAGAGGTGCCATTATACCCAGAGAAAACTACGGTTTGGTGCGGTTTATAAGCTGATGGAATCATCGTTGCATATTTTTTTAAACATGATGATGGCCGGACCGTAACCGTGAATGGTGCTCGCTATCGCGCCATGATATCGATCTTTATGCTACCTGAAATTGAAACCTGTAATCTTGACGACACTTGCTTTCAATAGGACGGCGCCACTTGCCATACAACTGCTCAAGCAATGGATCTATTGAGAGGTAATTTCGCAGAGCAGCTAATTTCACGTTTTGACAGGTGAGTTGGCCGCCTAGATCGTGTGATATCACATTTTTAGACATTTTTCTTTGGGGTTACGTAAAGTCTAAAGTCTATGCTGACAAACCAGCTATGATTCAGGTTTTGGAAGCCAACATTACCGGTCGAAATTCTCCAACGAGTCATCGAAAATTGGACCCTCAGAATGAAAGCCCGAAGGTGTAGTTGCGGCCAACATTTGAAGGAAACTTTATTCAAAAAATAAATGCCATAAAATGTCCTTTCAAATTGCAAATTAAGATTCCACACTTGATTTAAATTTTAAATTTTGTTTTTGCTCTGAAAAAATAGGTGGATCACCCTAAATAATCGTTTGTTAATAGGATTCTCTCAAACATCCTGCACAGCACTATTCCATTGAGTGGATACCTCCTGTAGTAAACTATGCGGTTTAGCTATCCCTTGTGCATTTTTTTACTTTTCGTAGGGTATTGTGCTAGACTAAAAACATGTGACGATCGATCCCCTTACACTTCGGCAGAACTTCTTTTATATTTCTTTGGGCTAAGCAGTCTTGAACGACCAGGTTCACAGTATGTGCATAGCAAGACAGATTTCTCTTTTGCAGCAGTTCACATGCTGTTGTCCTTGTACGAGGGCTGCTATATATATTTCTGGTCTAATAATGAAAGCGCGAATATTTATCATCAAAAATCGTTTTCTGTTATTCTTCAGCATGATTGATCGACTTTTGCATGCGCTCAAACCAATTGTCACTTTTTCCACTCCGATTGCGACACCTCCAAAACATGGTTTTTGAACGCTTTAACAGCATCTCCTGGCGACGAAAATCGTTGACCACGCATTTTTTTCTTGATGTGCTGGAATAAAATTTAGTCAGTGGGAGCTATCGGCGGATGACCCATCAATTCGACGTTCTGGCAGATCAAAAAGGCGCTGGTTTGAGCCAATGTGTGAGAGCTCGCATTGGCATGGTGCACAATCATTCGTCTTCTCTTGTTCTTGTTTTGAATTTTTTCGAACAAATTGATCGAGGCAAACAAATTGATCGTCTTACGTTGCTCAAGCGAAACAGTCGCCATATGACCAGCTTTGCCGAAGAAACAGGCGACCATTTGCTTTAAAGTGCTTCTTCCTCGAGCGACTTTCGTTGGATTTGGCTCGTCTTCGAAGATTGCTGTTTTGTTTCGGGCTCATACGCATTGATACATGATTCGTCACCTGTGTCGATCTTATAAACGGCTTCTGAAGCACCGCGATCGTATTTTTTCAAAATTTCTTTGCACCAATCGACACGAGCCTTTTTTGAGCGATTGTCAAATTGTGCGGGATCCAACGAGAACACACCTTTTTTACGGCCAGCTGTTCATGAAATATCAAATATATACTGGTGGAAGAAATGCCCAAGGATGCCTCAATCTCCCGGTATGTCACATGACGATCTTGCATTATCAGTTCACGCACGGCATCAATGTTCTCTGGCACAACGGCCGTTTTTGGTGGACCTTCGTCTTTGAGAGTTTTTCACAGTGCATTAGGATGGTGCTTCATCGTCATACAAAGATTGAAGTTCATCGATACACGTCGAATGTTGTGGAAAATTATCGCACGAAAATGTTTACGAGTTAATTCCATTTTTTTTTGGCAAATTGGTTTTTTCAAGTCACTGTAAACAACACAAGTCGTGGTGGTACTTCAAAACGTTCTGAGTACGTTTATGCTAAAAAAAATGTCAAAACTTTAGAATGGAAATGTCAGATGGCGCCAGGCAATACTTAGTGGCCAGAAATATATATAGCAACCCTCGTACTGTCATTATCTGTTACGATAGATATTACCTTTTGTATAATATCCCATTTATCAGAAACAGCTCGCGATGAAGACACTACGTTATCCGAACAGTGGTTAGTAGTTTTTTGTTCATGAAACAACCGCACGCAAAAAAAATTCTTTCGTAATGAAGTGGCATGTTGGTCAAGTACGAGTATCCCTCATTTGCACATGATGTCCAACAATCTGTTGTAATTGCGCAATAGTCCACTTCATTGAGGATTAATTGCAAATTCTTTTTTGATTCTCTGTATAAATTACCCATATTCACGTTTTGCAGGGTAATGCAATATAGCGACTATCTGTAAATTTAACAAACTCTCGAAATCCTTTATCCTCGACTTTGCTAAATGGTTGAACGTCGGATGCAATCATAATCATTAAAGCACTGTCAATTGATTGTTTCCGTTCCGACATGGTTTCATATGCATCAAATTTCTTAAAAAAGATATCTCTTGTATTTGCTGGTTTTGGACTTTCTCGCAAAGTTGGCACGTTTGAGATGATCAAAAAGGTTCGATGTGTTGCCGCTGGTTTTGTAAATTCTTGAGCAGGTACGACATTTAGCATGTTTAGCGTGCCACACATCCGAGGGCGACTTTCTTGTTCTTTTTTACTTCCAATTTGAGAATCGCTACTACTGTTGTTACTGTCGTTGCTGGCAATTTCATGTATGTTCTCTGTGGTGGCAGCTATTTACGATGTAGGAAAAAAGTACACACATGTAGAAAAGAAAATCTTTTTGCTCATTTAAAAATATTACTTACTTTTTGATCTTTTCAGATACCTACTCGTATCTATGACCTGCAGAACCGCCAACTTTGTGCTGAAGTCTTACACGCTGGATGCTTGCCGTTTATCGATTGCAACATGATCCAGTTGATTTTTCGTCTTTTCATCAGACAGCTGTGTAGTTACATTGCAATAGTGATGTTTGAATCTGGTACCACGTACTTACTACCACACATCGATCGATCAGCTGCATGCCATTGTCGAGGGTGTTCTGGAGCGTTTGCGAAAAACTGAGAATTTTGTGTTATTGTAGGCACTTATTATTTCGTTGTTTATTTCGTATGTAGAATGAAAACCAACGTCGACCTAAACAACGTCAAGATATTGCCATAAAGTCAATTTTTGTTATCACTAATCGAGAGCGCAACGATCGTTCGCTAAGCAGGTACTTTCCCCGTATAGTGCAGTGTTTATCAAGCAAATGGAATGCCTTTCTCTTACTCTCTATTTTCGCAATGGTCATCGTCAAAATATTTTCAATAAAATTAGCACCATTTTGTACAACCCTGAATTAACTCTAATATTATCTTGCGGCCCCTAAATGGAACATATTCGCAAAGACTTTTTTTCCTGTTTGGCATTTCGAAAACATCAACAACTTGAAGTAACTTGTATGCGAATTTTTAGACAATATGAAAAACAAATCATTTGTAACGAATTAAAAAAAATTGAATTCATTCAAATAAATTTGTTTTTTTATTAAGAAAGAAGTTAATCACAAAACTAAAAAAATGTATTGTATTTTATTTTCTATCATTAGGACAAAGACTAAATATTTTTAAGTTTGAAGAATACGAGGGTCGCTATATATATATATATATATATATATATATATATATATATATATATATATATATATATATATATATATATATATATATATATATATATATATATATATATATATATATATATATATATAGCGACCCTCGTATTCTTCAAACTTAAAAATATTTAGTCTTTGTCCTAATGATAGAAAGAAATGATGAAAGAATACGAGGGTCGCTATATATATATATATATATATATATATATATATATATATACATATATATATATATATATATATATATATATATATATATATATATATATATATATATATATATATATATATATATATATATATATATATATATATATATATATATATATATATATATATATATATATATATATATATATATATATATATATATATATATATATATATATATATATATATATATATATATATATATATATATATATATATATATATATATATATATATATATACTTCTGGCCTATCTGACACTTCCATTTGACATTTTTTAGCATACACGTACTCAGAACGTTTTGACGTACAACCATCTTTTGTGTTGTTAACAGTGACTTGAAAAAATCAATTTGGCAAAAAAATGGAATTAACTCGTGAACATTTTCGTGCGATCATTTTTCACAGCTTTCGACGTGGATTATCACGACAAGAGTGCATCGATGAAATTAAATCTTTTTATGGCGATGAAGCACCATCCGGTAGCATTGTGAAAAACTAATTTAATGAATTTAATCGGTGCCGACGCGCGCCCAATGACGAAGGTCGTTCAAAAACGGCCGTTGTGCCAGAGGACATTAATGCCCTGCGTAAACTGATAATGCAAGATCGTCATGTGACATACTGCGTGATAGAGGCATCCTTGGGCAATTCTTCCACCAGCATACATTTGGTATTGCATGAATAGCTGGCCGTAAAAAATGTTTGTTCCCGTTGGATCCCGCACAATTTGGCAATAGCTCAAAAAAGGCTCGTGTCGATTGGTGCAAAGAAATTTTGAAAAAAATACTATCGCGGTGCTTCTACGGACGTTTCTAAGATCGTCACAGGTGACGAATCATGGATCTATGCGTATAAGCCCGAAAGAAAACAGCAATCGACCTTGTGGGTCTTCGAAAACGACCCAAATAAAGGGTGTCCTAAGAAGAGCGCAATTTTTAACTGACTGATGCAGCAATTGAATTGTTTCTCTGGCTGTATGACATGTGGCGCCGTCTTGTTGGAACCACATGCCCTCCACATTCATTTCTTCAATTCTAGGCAAGAAAAAACTGGTTATCATTTCACGATACCAAACATTGACTGTTTGCGCTTGACCTGCCTCATTTTCATAAAAAAAGCTCCAATGATTCCTCCAGCCCAAAAACCACACCACACAGTGACACGTTGAGGATGCATTTGCTTCTCGTGAATCACTCGAGGATTTTCCGCACCCCAAATGCGACAATTCTGCCTATTGACGAAGCAATCAAGATGAAAATGGGCCTCGTCACTGAAGATGATTTTATCGGCAAAATCAGCATTTTCATGTTGTCTCTCCAATACCTAATTAACGAACTCCCTTTCGTGTAGCGCTCCATTTTTACTAACCTCGTACCTTCTACTAACAAACAATAACAATTGTTCAAATGTCAAACAATGACACTTCGAATGTTGCCAGATTTAAAAATTGCGTTCTTCTTGGGACACCCTTTATAACGAAAGTTGTTCGTGGAAGAAACACTTCGAAAAAACTGTTCGCCTGATACTTCGGAAAAACTGGTCATGTGGCGACTGTTCCGCTTGAGCAACCAACGTATGATGATCAATTCTGAGTGGTACACCACAATTTGTTTACCTGAATGAAGTCTTCGGAGAAGTTCGAAAAACGAACAAGAGAAGGCGAATCATTGTGCACCATGACAATGCGAGCTCTCACACATCGGCTCAAACCAGCGCCTTTTTGACCGGCCAAAACGTCGAATTGATGGGTCATCCGTCGTACAGTCCTGACTTGGCACCCAATGACTTCTTTTATTTCCCGCACATCAAGAAAAAAAATGCGTGGTCAAGGATTTTCGTCGCCAGAAGATGCTGTTTAAGTATTCAAAACCATGTTTTGGAGGTGTCTCAAGCGGAGTGGAAAAAGTGCTTCGACAATTGGTTTGAGCGCATGCAAAAGTGTATAAATCATGCTGGAGAATACTTTGAGAAACAATAAAACCATTTTTGGTAATAAATTTTTGCATTTTCATTATTAGGCCAGAAATATATACAGCAGCCCTCGTACCTCAGCCACACAGTTAAGAATTCGTTCAGAATTAGTCCCGGCGGATAAATAGTTCTGAATTCGTTGCGAGTTCGTTAAGAGAAGTCTGAACAAACAATTAATAAAAATCCTTCAAACAATAGAGACAACAGAATTCAGGCTGAATTTGTTTAGATATTTCGGATCATAATAAATAAAAAATCCTCAGACAAATCGAACAGAATTCGTAACGATTTCGGTAAGACTTCTCGATAGAGTTTAGATATTGTGCAGAATTGTCTGATATCAGACATGGTCTGCAAATTTGGTTTACTGGGTAATGACATTTTAAGCTTCCAACTTGAAAACATAATTGGCAAAGAAATTCATAGTTCTTCAGGAAAGAAGAAAGATTTATAAGCATTACTGATTTCTCAGAAAGCACATAACCCATTATGAACAGATAAGGAAGATGTCGCAGAATATTAGTATATCACTTAATCTTAAAGATCTGAATTATTTTATGTTTATTGAGTTTTGAACTTGTATTTTATTTTTCTTTATAACATTTGTATAAATAAATTAAACTACATAATAACAAAAGTTATTATTTGCCTTTAGACTGTATAAAGGGGCTCTACATAAACATTTTGAGAAATTAACACTTAGGTATAGTCTAAAGTCAGGTCAGACCGACTATGCGATAACCTGCACCACTCTTACAAATAGTAAGGTTACTTCTATCGAATTAACCAGGTTATACAATTAATCTCAGAAGAAAAGTATACTTAATTTCATCCAGATCGGATCTAAGATGGGGCTGCTAGGATTATAGGACTAGGATACTAGGACTATACCAAAAAATCAACCGATCCGTTAAAAATTTGCAACACTATATTTTAGACAACAACGATTCGTTCTTAACTGCGTCAAGACCCCAAATCGGGAGGTATATTTGCATTGCGGCTCGATTTAATGGCTATCGTTGTTTTGTCCAAAAAATCATCTAAGCCAAATTTCATTGAGATTCGATAAGAATTGCAACCTAGAGTTTGATGACAAGCTTTACATGGACAGCAGACGGTCAGACAGAAGGACACACATCGTTAAATCAAATCAGGAGGTGATTGTAAACTGATTGGTATACTTTAAAGTGGGTCTAGCTCAAATATCACTGGTAGTTTGGAATAACAAAAAAAAGATGTTGGTATATCCCCCTACCCCATGGTAAACATTGTGAAATCTTAAAACCATGTTAAAACTTAGTAGTTTCCACTTTTGAAACAAGTAAAAACACTAAACACTAGTTAACAGCCATTTTGGTCCAGAGTTCTAAATAATTGTTTCCTATAGATTTTGGCATCCTAAACACGACAATGAGTTTTTAAAAATTGTCCTCTGATTAGTTATTAAAGCTCAATTTTGGGAATCTTTTGACGAGTTTTTTATGAGATGTCTCAGCTTTTTGACCATAACTCCCAAACGATATTACCGATTTGGGTGTCTTATAGTTATTAAACTTCGAGTGTAGAAGGTGACCCGTTAAAACGACAAGAAAATAATTTTAAATTATATAAGGTAATCCATCTAGAGGTATTTTTTTCAAAATAAAAAAATGCTAAAATTCAAATCAAGTGTGGAATCTTTATTGTTCATAAGAAAGGACATTTTATGCCATTTATTTTTTTGAATATAATTTCCTTTAAGCGTTGGCAACTGTAATATGGAAATGAGCAATTGGCAAAAAACAAGAAGATCGGCTGTTTTCGACTAAAATTGTGTTCAGTGATGAGGTCCATTTCTGACGCAACAGCAACGTCATCAAACAAAATTGCCGCATTTGGGCGGAAGAGGAACCAAAAGAAGTTCAAGAGGTGTCATTATATGCAGAGAAAACCACGGTTTGGTGCGGTTTATGGGCTGGTGGAATTATCGGTCCATATTTTTTCAAAAATGATGAAGGTCGAAACGTAACTTGCTCTCTCATATCGGACTTTTTACTACCTGAAATTGAAGCCTGTATTCTTGACGACATTTTTTTTCATCAGGACGGTGCCACTTGCCAGGCATCTGGTCAAACAATGGATCTAGTGAGAGTTAATTTTGAAGAGCAGCTAATTTCACATTTTGGAGCGGTGAATTGGCCGCCTAGATCGTGTGATATCACACCTTAGACTTTTTTGTTTGGAGCTACGGAAAGTCCAAAGTCTATGCTGACAAACCAGGCATGGTTCAGGTCTTAAAAGCCAACATTACGCGTGTCATTAACGCCATATCGGTCGAAATGCTCGAATGAGTCATCCAAAATTGTACCCTTAGAATGGACACCCTGAGGCGTTGTTGCGGCCAACATTTGAAGGAAATTTTATTCAACAAATAAGTGCCATAAAATTTCCTTCGATTGCATAAAAGAGATTCCACACTTGATTTGAATTTTAGTATTTTTTTTATTTTGGCTTTATTATGGAGCTAGATTTATGCAATTACGAGTGTGTATGGAACATCACATAATTCCAATGACTGCGGTCGGTCTAATTTTAAATGACTGCCGACAATCTGTCACCTTATTTGATTTCAGTCTTCAATGTACATTGCAGCAGCTTTCTTTTCGCACTTAGTTTTATTTGTTTTTGGCTAAACATATACGTAAATTAACAAAATTACTGCATTCAAGGTTTATAAACAACCCGAAGAGATGTTCAAACTATCACTACATGCACAAAGAAATAATACACTTCGTTATGGAGCTTATGGGGTGGTGGAAAAATCGGTCAGTATTTCTTTAAAAAAAAAAGCCATACTAAATTAAAACTCGCGATTTCAGCAAAATTTGGTTTATCCAAGACGGTTCTATGGCGTACACAGCGGGCTCAACTATGACTTTATTTGATAAATCAGTTTGGTAGGCACCCACATGATCCTTTCTGCAAAAATGAAGTAAAAGACTTCCCCAATAAGCCAACTACTCGTACGACTCAGGTCTTGGACGCCAACACTGCTTGCATAATTCCCGAGATGCTAGTTTCAATCATTGATTCCAGTGGTCAAATAAACAACTAAAGGCATACCCGCATTTAAGCGAAATGATACGTAAAGGGCAAATGCAACATTTTGGTTTTTAGGGTCATAATAGTAATTTCGAAGTTCAAAACAACTCTAGGACATTAGGACACCGACCAGATAGAGATTGGAACGATCTTAAGAAAATATGACCGCTAAAACGGCTAGTATCTATGACGACCCACAAATTCCTATTCGGCGCTGATCATCTCAATTGGAACTCGGTATAAGATTAAGCTTACGCAGAACTGCCGCCGGACGACCATAGTCTCTCAAAATGTTGCCAGTCTTTCAAAATGTTGGCTGGATTTTGACCGAGAATCATCATCTCATCGAGGATAACAAGAAACATTTTCATTATTGATGCGAACACAATCTGCAAGGCCCAATTCCATTAATCATAACGACCTCCACACTTAGCTTGGCAGTCATCAGCGGCCGTATCGTCTTCAAAATGATCAATGAGATTTCGTTTTTGTCACAGATCCTAGGCATAGAGCGATTTTTAACCAACTTACTGTTGTAAGAGATCGATAACATAGTTACGTATATCCGAGCTTCACTAGTGGGAAATTTTAAATCACTTTTGACTTGAGGCAAACATTAGAAATGCCATTGTCGGAATAACGCCGCGTTCATATTGGACCAAGTCTTCAAAAATTATAGTATTTATAATAAATTAAATTTACTGCTGGCTAATCCGAGGCGAACATAATAGCATAAAAGTAGCTTAAAAACTATTAAACAAATCCCTAAAGTCGGCCGTGGCCGAACATTGTATGCTACACTTCTGGGTGTGCTGAAAATCCAAAGGAAAACACATTTTTGGAAAAACGTATATTTGCGTCGAGTATCTGCCAAAATGAACCTAGCTAAAGACTATAACATATCTTATTTACTAACTAAATTCTCTTACAATCCAATTAGAAAGCAAAACGGGGAACTTCTCTCAAATTAGTGATCTGTTCACGCTAGAATTTTTTTACTCTCTGATCGGGACCTACTGTTTACAGTCGGCTCCGAACACTTAATGGATTTTATAGCGAAGCTTTTACATGGCTTATCAATTTATCGCTGACTTGGAAAGTCGCTGGCATTTATTGTGTTTATACGACTATACACGCAGAAAAAAAAGTATGGTTGGGGTGACAATATTGGAAGAGCATCATACTATTGTTGGTTATATGGTTGTGGCACAACAATATTATGATTATCACAACAATAGTATGGTTCACACACAACCATACTATGATCCCCACAACAATATTATGGTCCTCCCAACAATAGAATTATTCACACACAACCATACTATGATCCCTCTACACAAATTATTATTATCACTTAACCATACTATGATCCCCACAAGCATAGTATTATCCTCATAACCATAGTATGTTTAACATACATCCATAGTATGATCCTCACAACCATAGTATGACTCACACACAACCATACTATGATCCCCATTTTTTTTTGGTTAGAATTTGGTTAAGTTGTTATATAACAATAGAGATTTTTACTAAGTAAATTATGTAAAATTTCATTAAATATTATTAAAAATATTTCAGTTATACTAAACATACAAAATTTCAAATCAAGTGTGGAATCTTCATTGGTAAATTGAAAGGACATTTTATGGCATTTATTTTTTGAATATAATTTCCTTCAAATGGTGACCGCAACTACGCCTCAGGGTTTCCATTTTGGATAACTCGTTCGACCATTTTGACCGTTATGGCTTTAATGACACGCGGTATGTTAAATTCCAAAACCTGAATCGTAGCTGGTTTGTCATCATCGACTTTGGACTTTACGTAACCCCAAAGAAAAATGTCTAGGGTGTGACATCACTCGATCTAGGCGGCCAACTCGCCTGTCCAAAACGTGAAATAAGCTGCTTTTCGAAATGACCTCTTAATTAATGTTTGAGCAGCTGTATGTCAAGTGGCACCGTCCTGTTGAAACCAAGTGTCTTCAAGATTACGGGCTTCAATTTCAGGTAGCATAACGATCGATATCATGGCGCGATAGCGAGCACCATTCAAGATTACGTTCCGGCCATCGTCATTTTTGAAAAAATATGCACTGATGATTCCACCAGCTCAAAAACAGCATCAAACCGTGGTTTTCTCTGGGTATGATGACACCTCCTGAATCTGTTTCTTGTTGCTCTTCAGCCCAAATGCGGCAATTTTGAGTATTGACTTTGCCGTTGAGCCAATAATGGGGCTCATGACTGAACACAATTTTGGTCGAAAACAGCGGATCTTCCCGTTTCTCACCGAACGCTCATTTTCATAACACAGTTGCCAACATTTAAAGAAAATTATTTTCAAAAAATAAATGCCACAAAATATCCTTTCAAATTACCAATAAAGATTTCACACTTGATTTGAATTTTCATATTTTTTTTGTTCTGCAAAAATACCTCGCAGTGGATGACCCTTTACATGTAAAATTCTGTTTTCTGCATGTATTCAGCATATTCATTTTATGCAAATATGCAATTATTTAAAAATATTATTTTTAATTCTTTTATCAATGAAAAAATTTTGGTTGAGTCAGAATTTTTCAATCCAACTGCAATGAAAAAATCCGAGGTCTACTAATCACCCACTATTGGAAACAATTCACATGCAGAGAAATAATAGGCTGGCTAAATTGTCATGGCAAAAATAAAATGTTCTCTGCAATAAAAGTATGTTGGTCGCAACTATAGTATTGTTTTTTGAATTACACTTTGTCGAATGTATGAATGCGGCAATATTAACATTGTATTGCTACCAAAATAAAAAATTAAAATATGGTTGTAGCAACAATATAAATATGGTTGGTGCAACAAAAGTGTTGTAGTAATATGACTACGTCAATCATACTGTATGATTGTAATTATTCTTAATTTGGACGTGGGTTTAGGAACAATGTTATTGTTACGAACTTTTCATAAGTAAACAAATACTTTTAGAACAAACTGCAATGGATTTGATTAACTCAGATATTTTTAATATATGAGAGCTTACGTTTTTTTACGAATAATTTCTGTTTTCGGATATTTTTAAATTATTTACTTAACACTCGTACAAATCTAAATTGTGAACAACACAACCTAATCCTACAATGGTTGTAGGGATCATAACTTGGTTGCTTGTGAATCATACTATGGTTGTGAGGACCATACTATGATTATATGTGAAACATTCTACAGTTGTGAGGATCATGATATGGTTGTGGGGGTCAAATTATAGTCGAGTATGAATCATACAATGGTTGTGGAGATCATAGTATGGTTGTGTGTGAATCATTCTATTGTCGTGAGGATCATAGTATGGTTGTGGGAATAATAATATGGTTGAGTGTGAATCATATTATTGTTGTGAGGATCATACAATAGCCATACGTTCGCAAGCTAAATTTTAATTTCTCATTTTTTTTTTGGTAATTTTACTCGGTTAAGCTTATCGTAAATGCATTTTGCAAATTGCTAAACCTTATCGCTAGATGCTAACGATAAAAACGCCATACACCACACAACCATAGTGAAATGATTTTTTGTATACCGGTCTGAGGGTTAAGGCACAATGACAGTTTATTGCAAAACGTTATCGATCCGCGCATTTTGCCACCACAGTATAGAATCTTTATTCATATTCACACGACAACCCGTGACTGTCAAAAATTGTAGTTTTTTTTCAAGAAAATCGCTGGACAATTGTTATTTCACAATGGACAACAATTTTATGATTGTCGAGCAACCGAAACAAAATTTCCACTTTCGTTACGAGTGTGATAAGAAGAAACACAAGGGCTTTATTACCAACGGAACACCGGACCAATGCCCACTAATTAGGTTTAGCCTGCCCACCGGAAGTGACTTGGACGACGCCGGCAACCAACGAAAGTTCAACGTCCTAGTATCTATTCATAGTTATAAGAATTATAGCGTAGCCTCCCTATCGCCACATGTCTTGGAGAAGGCCACAGATGGGCCAGTGAAATACGAGTTCGTATTTGAAGAAATGCATACAGCTCCCGGTAATTCGTTGGAAAAATATTGGGTTCTGGACAAGTACGTCATCAGGCGAATTAAAAAAGCGGACTTCCAGAATTCCTTGATGGCGAAAAAAGAACATTATCGGAAATTGGGTTTACTGCTGGATTTCAAAAGCCTCAAAGGGGATGTGAAATTTAATAAAATAAAAAGTGTGAATGAAAGCGGCATCTTGGACGTAAGTACACACATACTAACATATACTAAAGGTTGCTGTGGTATATTATATTATTGGGGGAGTGAATAAACTCGGTGCGTGAACAACTTCTTGACCATTGGTAAATAACACTGCACCATTTTCAAGTGAAATTTAGAAAATACCAAACTATATGAGAAAATATAAATTGAAGTGACATAAGAAAGACATTTTGAAATTAAAACAGGTGGATATTTCGTTAGTTTGGCCGGGCCGAAGCTTTTATACTCTCCACCATGGATTGCGTTGAATTATTATATGAAGTAGTAAAGTATAAAATACTTTGCATTGCTTGACATTGAGAGTGACATCCAATGCGACAAAGCACTGCTTAAAGAATTTGAAAAACACTTACAAGAACGTAACAATCATACGATGGGTGCTTACCCAGCGCCAGCATAAAGCAGACAAACACGTCATACAAACAATAACCAAACAACAAATAATATTAACAAAAATTGCAAATGGCAATAACCCAACAAATAATGTGACATCAAACAAACCAACAAATACCCCCAATCAGTATTGTTCATATTGAAACCAAACAATTAATTGATTTCGTTAAAAATGGATTAAAAATAACAGATTTCCAAATCAAAGAATTTAGAGACAAGAAGTCATTGTATACTCGTATGTACTCACTTGAAGACTTTGCAAGAGTTAAAGCTTACCTGGAAAAGACCAGATCCAAATTCTATACTTACACACCAAAAGTCATAAAAACGAAGACGGTGTTACTAAAAGGTTTTAATGCAGATATGGAACCAGAGCTAATATAAGTATATGAAGAGCTAAGCAAATATGATATTTATGAGCGAACTAAAATCCATGATTATGAATTTAACCAGCCAAGTAATTAACCTACAAAAAGAACTTCATTTACAAACACCTCGAGTAGATATTATTTTTTCAATGATAGGAGTAATATAGTACACGCAGAGCAAAGATATGGACCATATAGTAGTATGTATGTTCTCTGCAATATAAGTATGGTCGTCCCAACCATAATATTGTTTTTTGAATTTCATTTTGACAGTAGTATGATTGCGGCAACATTAATATTATATTGTTGAAATGTAACATGTTAACAATAATATGATTACGGCAATCATACCGGCAAATTCGTAATGTTTTTTAATTTACAATTCTATTTTTACGAATTTTTAAGCAATAATAGTACTTTTTATATGTAAATTCAAATCTTTTCAAAACAAACTACGGATTAGTATAACTAAAATATTTTTAATAAATGAATTTTTTGTACTGTAAAATAAATCACTCCTTTTATTAAGAGTATTTTTACATAACTTAATAAAAATCTCTATTTTTGAATAACAACTTAACCCAATCTTTACAAAAAATTTGGGGATCATAGTATGGTTGTGTGTAAGTCATGCTATGGGTGTGAGGATCATACTATGGTTGTACGTTAAACATACTATAGTTATGAGGATCATAATATGGTGGTGGGGATCATAGTATAGTTGTGTGTGTATAATTTTATTGTTGTATAATAATATTGTTATTGGGATCATAGTATGATTGTGTGTGAACCATAGTATTGTTGTGATGATCATAATATTGTTGTGCCACAACCATATAACCAACAATTGTATTATGCTCTTCGAATATTGTTACCCCAACCATACTTTTTTCAGCGTGTAGTCAGAACAGTACAAATAAAAGCCTGAACATTTTTCAAATAAATGTAAACTCTTTAATACGACTACCAAGAAGATACGATTTACAAGTATTTTAAGATTCAGACAATCCAGATATTGTACTCGTAGACGAAACAAAGTTGAACCCTCGACACAATGTATCGTTTAACAACTACAAAATCATCAGAAAAGATAGAGCGGACTCAACGAGGGGTGGGGAACTGCTATTTTAATTAGAAATGGAATTAAATACTACAAGTACGATAACAACTTTAATAATTCCCTGGAAAATCTAGAAACCTGTGTCATTAAATAATCCTTGGAAGGTAATAGTTGTTTTACATTATATTTGCAGGAAAAAACAATTCAATAAGAGTGGACTATTTGACTCGATGAATCTTCAATATTGAAATATCTCATAGCAAGAGACTTGAATTGCAAACACACCAATTGGGGTAACATTGAAAATAATACAAAGGGTAATAACCTTAAAGAATGGTTATTAGACAATGAAATAGAATTTCGGTGCAGGCTCCTCGCATCTGTAGAGCCAGCTTACCCTCGGACGGGTTCATACCTTGATACGTGTATAGCGGATTTTAGAATTAATATTCAAAAGGAAAACAATTTAAGAAATTGCCTCAAAATACGATAGCCTCAGAATACGATAGCGATCACAACGCACTTGAACTTATTATTAACATCGAAAGTGACTTAAATATGCTAACAGTACTGAATGAGGAAACACCTTTTAAGTTTGACTATAAAAGAACCGATTGGAGAAGATTTGAAAACAATATTGTGCAGAAAATAAGTACAAAAGCTAGTATACCAAGCACACGAAATATAACAAACGATGAAAAAGACATTGATATTAATAACTAACACGGTTTAATATCAGAGGTAGTTGAGGCCACAGTACCAAAATTTAAAATCAGGGATCCCTTCAAAAAAATTCCTAATGCTATAACAAAAAAGTTACACTCAGAAAAAAGTAAAGTATTTATACTTGAAACAACATTAACGTAGCAGACATTAAACTATTTAAAAACAAAACTCAACCTGATCAAAAAGCTAGTACACGACAATTTAACACAGATCGCGAATAAGAAACTGAGGGAAAAATTGTGCGGAATAAGACAGAGAGATCCAATCAATATGTTTCAGTAAATTAGAATATTTAAAAAATATAAGCCCCTTAACTTGACCAAAATTCTTATTCGCGAATCAGAGGACGATAGTCTTAAGAAATCAGAAATAAATGCGAAAGATTTAGAAAAGGACGATGCTAACAACTACTTAGTAGGGACATAAATACTGTTACAACATTGAACACACCCATTTCAATAGTAGAACTGAACATACCCCGTTAATGTCATATGGGTTTTGAAAGCTAACCTCAATAGCGGTAGTCTGTAGCGGGATTTTAAAATTGTTTCAACATTCATCATGGAGTGGTCAGATAATGAGAAGCGTAGCGCTGTAATACCGCTTTTCAAGTGTGAAATGAAACAAAGCGATATTTTCAAAACGCTCCGGCCACTAGGGATTAGCCGCATGTTCATCTACCGATGCATAAAACTGTTTGAGGAGACTGGAGATGTAAAAGACCGCCACCGGTCAGGCCGCAACACTGCATATCATCAAAGCCGTTAAATCAAGAATTCACAGAAATCCGCTCCGAAAACAGAAAATCATGGCCCGTGAGATGAATACCACGCAAAAGTCCATGAGTCGAATCATTAAAAAAGACTTGGGACTTGGGGCTTTCAAACGACGTACCGGAAATTTATTGACTGCAGCTTTAAAAAAATAGGATTGAAAAATGCAAACGTCTTTTTGTGAAGCACACTGATAACTTGCACAGAAAAATTTAGTTCACCGATGAAAAAACTTGAACAGAAAATTTAACAAGCTAAATGATAGAGTCTAAGCGCGGTAATCTAAGGAAGCATCTGAACTGATTCCAAGGGTGGAAAATGGTCATCACCCAGCTTCATTGTGGACGGTTTTAGAGGACAAGGTTTGTCACAAAAGATACCCCAACATTGGATCTCTTAAGACTGTTTTGGTTCGAGCTGTGGGCAATTTTCCAATGGACGAGGTTCTTGAAGCTATTGACGATTGTCCAGTGCGACTTAAGGCGTGTGTAAAGGCAAAAGGCGGACATTTCGAATAAGTAGATTCTTTTTGGATACAATATACATCAATAAATGTATTTAAAAATATTTGGTCCAAAAACATTCAGTACTTTTTATTTTACAGCATAAAACGTGTGTAACAGTATTTATGTCCCTACTAAGTACATAGTAACAACAAGAAATGCTAGACGCCGCACAGTGGGGTATTTGGTACCAAAACTGTCGATTAATTCCCAGGCCCCTCAAACTGATAATTCTCAAAATAAGCCGAAAACATTAAAAAAAATTATCTGTAACTGAAGTTGAAGGTTAAAGTTTAAAAACATCGATAACATTTTACCGTTTTATTTTTTTAGAGCACTTTTAAAGAAATAATCAGAAAAAATTAAATAAAAATTATCGATAACTTGCTTAGCTATGGAGGTATCGGAGGTTGAAGTTTTAAAAAAGTAGATAACTGTTTAACGTGTTAGTAGACCAGGAAATTTTGTTTTGTCAAACTTCCGAAGTTGGCATGAAAATTTAAATGCCGCTATCGATAACTCGCTTAGCTATCGAGATATCGAAGATGCAAGTTTTCTGTATAATACCAAAAAATGAGCAGAAAAAACTTAAATATTGCGATAATTCTACTATTTATTTATGAAATAAAAACATATTTCATTACAAATTTCAGAGGAATCAATAAATTATGCATCATCATTAATATCACCGTCTGTATCAGTATCTTTATCGTAGACGTCTTTCTCGTCGGAATCACTGCCATGAGCACTATTATTGTCTCTGACATGAGCTTTTGTCCAATTTAAGGATGGAAATTGTAACAGATCCAAAGCCATTTTTGGTAAGCTTTGCAATTTTTTGTTAGGCAATTTTCTCTTGATTGATATTATTGGATTAGAGGTACGAGGGCGGTTGGGTAAGTTCTTAGCCTATCAATGAAAGAGAATAGTTAGTTTTTCAAAAATATTTTTTATTTTTCAATATAATCTCCTGAAACTTTAATACACTTAGTCCAACGCTTATCTAGCAATTCTTTCCCTTGATTAAAATAGTTTTCCTCAAGGTCTTCAAAATAGTGGTAATTGCATCTTCATTTGAGGTAAAACGCTTGCCAGCAAGGATTTTTTTTAGATTTGGGAACAGGTAAAAGTCACTGGGAGCTAAATGAGGAGAATAAGGTGGGTGGTCAAGCAACTCGTACTTTAAGTCGTTGATTTTAGCCATTGTTAAAACACTCTTGTGCGCTGGTGCGTTGTCATGATGAAAAATAATTTTTTTGTGTTGTAAGCCAGGACGTTTTTCTCGAATTTGTACATTTAATTGATCTAAAAGGTTGCAATAGTACTCTGAATTAATTGTTTTACCCTTTTGCAGATAGTCAATCAATAAAATACCTTTGAAGTCCCAAAAAACCGTTGCCTTAACCTTACCAGCCGATTGAATTGTTTTTGCCTTCTTTGGGGCACTTCCTCCAGCTTCAGTCCATTGTTTGGATTGTTCTTTTGTCTCTGGAGTATAGTGGTGGATCCATGTCTCATCAACAGTTATGAAACGACGCTTAAAATCCATTTTATTTCGCTGAAAACGATCCAAACAAGCTTGAGAAATGTTCATTCTTATGCGTTTTTGGTCGACTGTTAACAAGTCCGGCACCCATCTTGCAGAAAGCTTTTTCATCTGTAGTTCTTCATGCAAAATTAAATGGACTCGATCATTTGAGATGCCCATGATATTAGCTATTTCACGCACTTTTATTCGTCGATCATTTAATACCATATCATGCACTTTGGCTACAATTTCTGTTGTTGTTGCTGTTTTTGGACGTCCACTACGTGGTTCATCTTCAATGCTTGTACGACCACGTTTAAATTCAACAACCCAATTTTTTACTGTTGCATATGAAGGAGCACTTTCACCTAACACATTCACCATATCATTATGAATTTCTTATCCCGATAAACCTTTTTTATGTAAATATTTAATGACACAACGCATTTCCATTGTAAAAAAATCGCGGAAGCGTCTTTTGTGAACACCTGTTTCTATATGAAGGAGATCGAAAATTTAACATGTGTTCATAGCAGAGATGGAAGTTTCCAAAACACTTAACTTGTTTCTGTTTATACCGCGCTTTTTGGGCTAGGCTAAGAAGTTTCCGAACCGCCCTCGTAATCAGCATTAAATTAAAAACGTCTTGCTTGGATTTTCACGTCTCATTTTTCTAGAATAACTATCTCGATATTTGAAATCTTTGTTGCGAGCTTCCTGATAATTGGCCAATCGGTAACAATGCGTATGGTACCATGTCAGGTCCGTGAATAAGACATGTATGCAATGTTGGAGGCATATAGTACCATGGATAATTTTCTACAAAGATTCTAGCCGTTTGATGTGCAAACTCCCGAAACTCTTCATTTACTTCATGACCACAAGAAACAACAATCAGTATATGTGACAGCGTATAGAGAACGGGACCTAAGGGTAAACAGATCAATTTTTATTTTTGTTTTCTTTTTTTGATGTGGACAACATCTGAGCATCGAATGAGACCGATCCCATACCCCAAAAGTGTTCCCTCCCAGAGATATGCGCGTTTTATGAAAGTGAAGTCAACGATTCTAAGGGCAAATAGAAAGGGACCTAATCTTTAAAATGGCTCTCCTAAACAAAACTGTTTTTGAATTTCTGCTTTAGTTTCTTCAACCGTTTGCTTTTCAGAGTCTGGTCTAGCATGCCATTTTTTGATTGGCAGTTGAAGAAGGCACTCAAAAAATCTAATGCATCCATGCAAAATTGATAGCCCAAATTGTAAATTATCAGTGTTAATTTCCTTTTTTATCATTTTATCGATTTGGTTGAAATCTTTGCTGGTGGAGCCGCATAAGTAACACTTTTGTGTAGATGTAGTTTCAGTGAGAGCGTTACAAACTTTACCGCCTATCATCGATAATATTAAGCTATGTCTTACTACTACAACTTTCTCACCAAGTGCCACAGTTGAATTAATTAGATGTTTAATTTCTTCACAGACTCTATCATGCTCTAGCTTTGAAATAATTGCATTTTCTTTGGTGAACGCCATTTTCAATGGTCTGCAGAATCCGGTAGAAGAAGGGCGTCGATTCTGCCACATAATTTTTTCCCCGCATACCAACCTTAATGGCACAATTGATGTTATTAACACAGAGGAATCACTAGCTTTGTGGCATAAAATACTTGTTTATATGAGCTATGACCAGAACTCCCATCGAAACCCCATTTTAAGTATAAACAAAATTCAGACAGGTCATTTTTGTTTAAAGAATCTACCAGACAATCTTGTAGCAGTACTAGGCGTTCAACAGTGTGATTAAGAAGCTCCTGTAAGCCAACTTCGGCTGAAGGTTCACATACACGCATACTATCGCTTTTTGGATAGCATTGCTTTTTTGCAAACTGGACGGCAGTGTACGAGGGAAACCTTTCTGGAGCAGCCGGTTTTACAATATTATATTGATGCCGCGATAGTCCAGCTTCAACCAAAACATCTAATGTTTCTTCACTACTTAGTTTGTTGAACACCACCGACTTAAGTAAACTTTTTCTGTATTTGTCCGCTCTCGTTGGTGAGCAAGAAGCTACATCATGTACTAACTTAGTCGCCCCAATATTACCAGATTCCCTTAACTTTACTTGAGTTGCAAAAACTAGCATTGACAAGGATTTGTTGTCTCTCAAATCCTTCGTTTTTTGTTCCTTTTTTTGAGCCGCATTTTTGGAAAGCAATTTCTTTGCGACCTCGTTTCAGCTGATTAGTACAAAAAGAAATTGAAGAGTCTAACCAATTCCGATTGGTTTAAAAAAACGTTCTTCTATTCTATGACATCTTGACCATCGTGTTTTAAATTCGGAGATGAAAAGATTCATTGTGGCATTAAAAACGGGAATATCTTCCTCTGATGGTCCAATGCGCTTCTTTATTTCTTCCCTTAAATAGTTGAACTTATCCTCAAAACGCTGAAAACTAAGTTTTGCATTAAGTCGATACAGATTTTGGCGAGTGAAGAAACGAGTGCTTGAACTTATGCCTAACAAAATAGATAACACATATGTAAGCTTTCAAAGTGGAAATTACTTTTCATTTAAGTTTTCACAATAAAATTGACACTCACTGGGACAAAACTAACATTGTGTCGCGACAAATACTACCTGGAAGGCAAACACTCGGAAACAACACTACAAAACAAATAATAAACTCTCAGCAACTGCATCACAAATCAGTAATTCAACAACAACAAGAAATAATAAATCCCAAGAATTTGTTCACTAAATGCCAGCACCACAAAACATGCGTGGAAATTGAGCATTTTTGTCCATTGAGTTTAGGAACACAAAGTGGGATTTATCAAAAAAGGCACAAAAGGGGACCTCAATTTTCTGCAGGAATATTGTCTACGATCCACAAAATTAGAAAAAGAAAAATTTAGTGCCCTATCTAGCCCTAAAATGAGCTATATGTCCATCTATATATTCAAAACAGGCAAATTTTGTGGACTATTTACAAAGAAAAAAAAACAATTTAAAATATTAGGTCACTTTTTTACTAAATTTTTTTTCTAAAAAATAGTTTAATGCCTGACTTTGAAGGCTCCATACTCAGATTTTAATTTTAATTTTTTTTAATGAAAAAAACACTTGTAAATATCACTTTTACAGCGCAAGCGAACAGAGAATAAAAGTGTAAATTCAAAAACACAATGCAGCTACACTATACAACTTAGAACCGTTATTATTTCGGTTAGTGGTGCAGAATTATGTCTACTTTCAATGGGTATTAAGTATTTGAGGGTAACTTCAAAAATATTTTTTAATTAATCTACAGTTTTGATACTCAATACCCCAGTGTGCGCCGTTGGATCTTATTTCGAATCGCTACATTTCCATAAAGACTACTCATATGATTGAAATATAAGTAATAACACACACACGCGGGTCTACGAGTCGTTTAGCAGTTTCCTATAGGACAAGGCAGAGTTTAAAATAAATCGAAGCACGTTCGTGAATTTTAATGAGAAAGTAGAGGCAGATAGTCTTAGTGAAACACAAGCAGGCAAATACTTTGTAACAATGGAGAGTCTTACGAGGGCGGTTCGGAAACTTCTTAGCCTAGCACAAAAAGCGCGGTATAAACAGAAACAAGTTAAGTGTTTTGGAAACTTCCATCTCTGCTATGAACACATGTTAAATTTTGTTTCGATCTGGCAACTCCTTCATATAGAAACAGCTGTTCACAAAAGACGCATCCGCCATTTTTTTACAATGGAAAAATTTGAAATGCGTGGTGTCATTAAATATTTACATAAAAAAGGTTTATCGGGACAAGAAATTAATAATGATATGGTGAATGTGTTAGGTGAAAGTGCTCCTTCATATCGTTCATTCCATGTCAAACCGGACGATTTTCTGAAAAAATTTACATCGATGATTCCGATTTTTTTGAAACTTGGCAATATTGCACCACTATTAGCACTGGTTAATTTGTGGTTGTCAGAAAAAAAAGAAAAAATTTTTTTAATGAGTTATATGCTTTTTAAAATGTTCAAAATCATGAAAAATGTGCCGAGGAGGCTATATTGAAACGGGTGTAGGATCAAATCGCGACGGTGGATTTTAAAAAGCTATACCTTATTTTAAAGGTCTTGACGCATAGTTTCTGCCGATCTAGTTTAATTTTGTTATACAGGGTGCCGAACATTTGTATATTTGTGAAATTAATTTTGTAACGTGATTTTCACTATTTTTGCACCAATATTCCAAATTAACAAAAATACACGCATACTCCTCAATCGATTCTAAACAAACCCTGAAAATTTTAGCTTGGAGAAATAATGCGTTATATTTTAAAAAAATTATTTACTTAATGTAGTCCTCGAAAATATATGTACCAAAAGTACTACAACTCTGCATGTGAACACCCTGTCGTATATTCATATACGAAAATCTGAAAAACGTCAAAAATAGAAAACATCAAAACGTTCATATATTTGTATGTCGCACAAATACATACATACATATATCAAACGCAAAAAATTTAATCAATAGCTGATTATATAGTTAACAAACAACAGCTGATCATTTAGTCCACCGCACGCTTGTCATACGGTCCAAAATATCACTTTTATTGTGCAAAATGAATTCACGGCATGACTCTTGTATCAACCCATTTAATATTTCGAGACATGGAAAAAAACCTACAAAAGATCTACGCTGGATGAAAACGTTAAATGGAAAAATAAGAATTTGTAACACCTGCCGATTAAAAATGAGCAAAATGTCTTTAGAGGCATCAGAAATTGATTCGATTAGAAATGTTTCGCCAGACCCCGAAGCAGATAGACAGTGCCCGTCAAATAGTTCTTCATCGGAATCATCATTAAAAATAAAAATATAATATATAAATTCCGATTTGTAGTCATAAAATTTCACTTCTGCTGATTTAGTTAAAGTGTGTTTGCGTGTGTGTATGTGTGTGTGTAACTATTGTAACAAACACTATAGATTTGCAGAGTTGTAGTACTTTTGGTACATATATTTTCGAGGACTACATTAAGTAAATAATTTTTTTAAAATAAAACGCATTATTTCTCCAAGCTAAAATTTTCAGGGTTTGTTTAGAATCGATTGAGGAGTATGCGTGTATTTTTGTTAATTTGGAATATTGGTGCAAAAATAGTGAAAATCACGTTACAAAATTAATTTCACAACTATACAAATGTTCGGCACCCTGTATAACAAAATTAAATTAGATCGGCAGAAACTATGCGTCAAGACCTTTAAAATAAGGTATAGCTTTTTAAAATCCACCGTCGCGTTTTCATTCTACACCCGTTTCAATATAGCCTCCTCGGCACATTTTTCATGATTTTGAACATTTTAAAAAGCATATAACTCATTAAAAAAAATTTTTCTTTTTTTTTCTGACAACCACAAATTAACCAGTGCTAATAGTAGTGCAATATTGCCAAGTTTCATAAAAATCTGAAACGGTCGTGTAAAAAAGGTGTCCGGTTTGACATGGAATGAACGATATGCAACAGTAAAAAATTAAGTTGCTGAATTTAAACGAGGTCGTACAAGCATTGAAGATGAACCACGTAGTGGACGTCCAAAAACAGCAACAACAACAGAAATTGTAGCCAAAGTGCATGATATGGTATTAAATGATAGACGAATAAAAGTGCGTGAAATAGCTAATATCATGGGCATCTCAAATGATCGAGTCCATTTAAATTTGCTTGAAGAACTACAGATGAAAAAGCTTTCTGCAAGATGGGTGCCGGACTTGTTAACAGTCGACCAAAAACGCATAAGAATGAACATTTCTCAAGCTTGTTTGGATCGTTTTCAGCGAAATAAAATGAATTTTAAGCGTCGTTTCATAACTGTCGATGAGACATGGATCCCCCACTATACCCCAGAGACAAAAGAACAATCCAAACAATGGACTGAAGCTGGAGGAAGTGCCCCAAA
Source organism: Hydrotaea diabolus (assembly GCA_963513945.1). Taxonomy (NCBI): domain Eukaryota; kingdom Metazoa; phylum Arthropoda; class Insecta; order Diptera; family Muscidae; genus Hydrotaea; species Hydrotaea diabolus. The sequence continues at coordinate 79,176,558 of OY740720.1, forward strand.
GAAGGCAAAAACAATTCAATCGGCTGGTAAGGTTATGGCAACGGTTTTTTGGGACTTCAAAGGTATTTTATTGATTGACTATCTGCAAAAGTGTAAAACAATAAATGCAGAGTACTATTGCAACCTTTTAGATCAATTAAATGTACAAATTCTAGAAAAACGTCCTGGCTTACAACACAAAAAAATAATTTTTCATCAAGACAACGCACCAGCGCACAAGAGTGTTTTAACAATGGCTAAAATCAACGAATTAAAGTACGAGTTGCTTGACCACCCACCTTATTCTCCTGATTAAGCTCCCAGTGACTTTTACCTGTTCCCAAATCTAAAAAAAATTTTTGCTGGCAAGCGTTTTACCTCAAATGAAGATGCAATTACAGTTGTACACCACTATTTTGAAGACCTTGAGGAAAACTATTTTAATCAAGGGATAGAATTGCTAGATAAGCGTTGGACTAAGTGTATTGAAGTTTCAGGAGATTATATTGAAAAATATAAATATTTTTGAAAAACTAACTATTCTCTTTCATTGATAGGCTAAGAACATTCCGAACCGCCCTCGTATATACATTTTCTCTAATTTGAGAAAAAAAAACTATCATCAAGTTGGGACAATACTCCAAATATAATTCTAAACAAATGCCAGACCCGATAATAAAACGCTATTGCATATTATTTAACAATATGTTAAATAATAAAGATTTTCCCAAATCGTGGAAGATGGCAAAAAAAGATAAAGACCCTAGTTATCCACGCAATATAAGGCTTATTAGCTTACTTCCTAAGACAGTACACAATTTTCAGGTGATTTCAGTCATCAACGTTTTTTCAAAAAAAAAATTTGTACATATCTCGAGCAAATTTTTTAAATTCATACCTTCACTTAATTGTGCATTACAGCGAAACGCGTAAATCGATTTTCATGATCTATGTCTCATTTTGCTCATAGGTTGATGTGACTTTACGTGAAAGCAATAGGACTTGACACTTTTTACCGTTTTGTATTTTTTATGATATAAAAAAAAAACATTAATTTTTTAGGCAAAAAATTTTATTTTTCTTCAACCATTTATTTATAACTGTGAAACTGTTGCTTATGTAGTTGTATGAAAATATTAAAGGAATTGCTTCTATATTTAAATAGAAGGCAAGTTTTTAACAAAATGGCAAAGTGACATTGATTTTCGTGGCTGCACACTACTTTTATCATGATTTCGGGTCCGTGACAACCCTCTTCAGAAAGCCTTGCTGCAATTGTTGAAAGTAAAACCGAACTCTATAAGGCCAGGCTCTCCACAAACGAATGAGAACTACTGTTGTAAACCTTACTTTTCAAGTTTTCTTCACACAATTGCCCACGAAAATACAACTCACTCTTGCCAGCTCTAAAGAGACTCCACATCGAGAGCCATCAATAGATTTCTTTTACAACAACATGTGTGTGTGTGAGTTTAGTTGACTATGTCAACTTGTGTGCCGTGCCGTGCATGTAGGTATGTTTAGCTCGTTTGTTTTATTTCGGTCTGTTGCTTTTACAAGTTGACATAGTCAGCTAAACTCTTTTTACAACACACACACACGTTGTTGTAAAAGAAATCTATTGATGGCTCTCGATGTGGAGTCTCTTTAGAGCTGGCAAGAGTGAGTTGTATTTTCGTGGGCAATTGTGTGAAGAAAACTTGAAAAGTAAGGTTTACAACAGTAGTTCTCATTCGTTTGTGGAGAGCCTGGCCTTATAGAGTTCGGTTTTACTTTCAACAATTGCAGCAAGGCTTTCTGAAGAGGGTTGTCACGGACCCGAAATCATGATAAAAGTAGTGTGCAGCCACGAAAATCAATGTCACTTTGCCATTTTGTTAAAAACTTGCCTTCTATTTAAATATAGAAGCAAGAGGTCTTGAGCCGGTTTAATCCCTGTTCAATGTGTAAAAGCAACAGACCGAAATAAAACAAACGAGCTAAACATTAAAGGAATTGTAATATTTTTTTTTAAATTTGTTTCAGCTTATTCGGACTAGTGGCTCTCGAATTATGCCAAAGAAAACAGCCTTAAACGTGACAAATTCCCCTATACGATACTTACTAACTTTAAATTATTTATCAAATTATTATTTGATGTACCTTGACCAAACGAATGATGCAGAAGTTTTTCTTTTTTTGGCTACTTTCACAAACAATTATCAGAATTGAGTCCACATCAAAATTTTAAGCAACAATTTAAAAATAAAAAAAAAAACAATTTAACAAAAAAAAACGGGGAATAACCAACTTAAGTGTGAACGTTCGTAACGAGTGATAAAACACGACTAACTTAATTCTAATAAGACTGCTGACGAAAAATTGCAAATACATTTCACCAATTTCTTCTTTTTACTTCGATTCTGAAAAAGAAACAACATAAAGGTCTCGAACCAGAATAAAAAAACTACTCAAGTCATAGTAATGATAAAAGACGGAATAAATAACAAAAAAAGAAAAAACTATAAATAATTAATATTTTTGTTTTGTTGTATATAATTGAGAAAATTTCAATTGAAAGTAAAGTAGTGTTAGGGAGGGACAAGCAGGGTAATGATATTTAACACTTTGGTAGGAAATTTTTTGAAGAACAAATAAATTTTTTAAAAAACAATTTTAAAGACTTTTAAGGTCCCATAAAGATTTATTGTATAGTAAATAATAAAGTAAAATATTTTATTTTATTTTTCCAACCAAGGGCAGCAAAGTGGCCCATAATCAACCAAACACAGCAAAGTGTTTGGTTGATGTGCTTTCGGCCGATCTCGCAGTACTTTGTGGTCCTTGCTTGGGCCTTGGGCCTACAGACCCTCTCTCCTCGAAATCAATTACTACACGATAAATAGTGCGCCACGTTGTTTCTTCAAAAATTTCACGTAACTTTCTCATCTCATAGTAATCGATGATTGATTTTGATAACACGATTTTTTTCACGATTTATCGAATATTTTTCCATAATAAATTTGCCATGTCTCTACTTTACGACCACCAAATATGAACTGTCAAGACTAATGTTTACCATAATGGTGGCAAAACAAAGTAGTATACCTTCCCGGCGGACACCCTGTACAAGATATTCTGTTAAAATACTACACTCGAGCGCCCGATTTGGGACATTGTATAATGAACATGAATATGCTATTGTTTATTGTAGTAAAAAGTTTTATAAGAGTTTTTATGCAATAAACAATAAAAAAAAAGTTTGGGAGATTTAAAATTTTAAATTTGATACCAAATTTTTGATTTTATTGGAAAGGTTGATCTTTGTCATTTAATAATGGAACACCATTCGATCTATTCGCCTAATGGGCTGAAGATTATTTGGCAAAAGATGAAGAATTTGAACATAAAATCAGATGATGCTCATTTTCATCTTGGTGGTTTTATCAATACACACAAAGAACAGATTTATTGCCACAACCAAATTTTTTGCCAACCGAATGTTGGTGGTGGCACCAATTATCTATGTATGGCATCGGTGCAACCGAATGTTCATTGGCAAGACAACAATTTAGAGTTGAGAGAACTGACACTTTCGGTTGAAGAAAACAATTAACGGGTATCGTAACAAACTAAGATGATTATTGGAACTGAATTTGAATACGTTTTCTGTTGTCATAGATTGTTGGTTATACTAGTAAGTACTTTTTGAAAAATTTTAATATTTTACCACCTTGCAATGAGTCAACTGATCAGTACAATAAATACGTCTTTGGATAAATCTTCTGATAAGCATTCCAGTGATGCCCCAATCGGAAAGAATTGTGTTCAAAGAAACCACTGTCCAACTTTTCGCAGAACGACAAAGGCAGCAGCATCCATATCAGCATTGAAACATTCAGACATTGCCTACGCATTGATATGTTGATTGATACGAGTATGTGTATTCATTTACGAGGGCTGCTATATATATTTCTGGCCTAATAATGACAATGCGAATTTTTACCACCAAAAGTGGTTTTATTGTTTTTCAAGGTATTCTCCAGCAGGATTTATACAGTTTTGTATGCGCTCAAACCAGTTGCCAAAGCACTTTTTCCACATCGATTAAGACACCTCCAATACTAGGTTTTTGAACGATTCTTCTGGCGACGAAAATCGTTGACCATGCATTTTTTTTCTTGATGTGCAGGAGTATAAAGAAGACATTGGGTGCAAAGTCAGGGCTGTGTGGCGGAAGACCCATCAATTTGACGTTTTAGCCGGTCAAAAAGGCGCTGGTTTGAGCCGATGTCTGAGAGCTTGCATTGGAATGGTGCACAATGATTCGTCTCTCTTGTTCGTTTTTTGAAGTTTTCCGAAGACTTCTGGTAAACAAATTGTGGTGAACCACTCAGAATTGACCGTCCTACGTTGCTCAAGCGGAACAGTTGCCACATGGCCAGTTTTGCCGAAGAAACAGGCGACCATTTGCTTTGAAGTGCTTCTTCCGCGAACAACGTTCGTTGGATTTGGCTCGTCTTCGAAGACCCACACGGCCAATTGCAGTTTTGTTTCGGGATCATACACATAGATCCATGATTCGTCACCTGTGACGATTTTATAAACGTCTTTTGAAGCAGCGCGATTGTTTTTTTTCATAATTTCTTTGCACCAATCGACACGAGCCTTTTTTTGGCCGATTGCCAAACTGTGCGGGATCCAACGAGAACAAACCTTTTTTACAACCAGGTGTTCATGCAATATCGAATGTATGTTGGTGGAAGAAATGCCCAAGGATGCCTCTATCTTTTGGAATGTCACATGACGATCTTGCATTATCAGTTCACGCACGGCATCAATGTTCTCTGACACAACGGCTGTTTTTTGACGACCTTCGTCTTTGAGCGAGCGTCGGTCACGATTGAATTTATTAAACCAGTGTTTCACAGTTCTATAGGATGGTGTTTCATCGCCACACAAAGATTAAAGTTCACCGATGCACTTGTCGTGATAGTCCACGTCGAAAGTTGTGAAAAATGACCGCACGAAAATGTTTACGAGTTAATTCCATTTTTTTTGCCAGATTTTTTTTCAAGTCACTGCAAAACAGAACGTACGTCAGAACGTTCTGAGTACGTTTATGCTAAAAAACATCAAACTTTCCAATAGAAATGTCAGGTGGCGGCAGGCAACACTAAGTGTGACCTAGGCCAGAAATATATATATATAGCAACCCTCGTATTACTTTTGCCAGGTGTTTATTCTCATTCACAACAACAACATGCAATGGTCAGAAAATATGAATTTTCAAATTTCTCGAGGTACAGTCTGATGAAGTTAATAATTAAGTTGTTTGATACTAATTAAGTTGATCGCTTCTCTTTTGTGCAAGAGGAATATGTCAGACTTCATGTTCTAGTTTTTAGTTGCATTTTTGTTTTGTTTATTTATTTGCAATCTATGTTGCGATAAGAAGCAAATTTCTAAAAATAATAAAAAATTAACATACATTACTGTGCATCAAGGTGTACAGCAACTTAAAACAAAAAATATTGTTGATCACTTAGCATACGTTACAGGGTTACCGTTAAAAATTTTCAAAAAATCGCAGAAAAAGGTGATTTCTTTAAAAAGTAGCACAAAAAGGGTATTTAAAAAAAATCTGGATGTTTTTGGGCCACCTGAGCCTAACCTTTCAGCAGATTTACTCTTTTTGAGGTATTTACTGCGTCCCAACTAACAGTACCCATTGTTCATTCACAAAAAGTTCACATTTGTAAAGCAAAAACGAGTAATTTTTATCGAGCTAAAAACTGTTTCCCCCTGGGTCGATTTCGCCCATTTACAATGCCAAATAGTTTGTGACCATACGGCTGCATCATGCAAAATATCTGAATACTAGGTTGATACGTTTGAACGATATCATGCTTTCAACAGACTCTCGGACGGACATGGCTAGATCGTGTTAGAATTTTACGACAATCGAGACTATACCCGCAGAAAAAAAATTATGGTTGGGATAACAATATTCGAAGAGCATCATACTATTGTTGGGTATATGGTTGTGGCTTAACAATATTATGATCATCACAACAATAGTATAATTCACACACAACCATACTATGATCCCCATAACCATATTATTATTCACACGTAACCATACTATGATCCCCAAAATTTTTGTAAGGATTGGATTAAGTTGCTATTTAAAAACAATAGAGATTTTTATTAAGTAAATTATTTAAAAATGCATTAAACTCTTATTAATAGGAGTAATTTATTTAACAGTAGAAAAAATTCCTTTGTCAAAAATATTTCAGTTATACTAATCCAAAGAAGTTTGTTTTGAAAAAAATTAATTTTCATATAAAAAGTACTACTGTTGCATAAGATTCGTAACAATTACATTGTCAAATTAAGAAAAATTAAGATTTTGTCGGTATAATTGCCGTAATTATATTATTGTTAACATAAAACCCAGAAAAAACAATAGTTTTGTCGCACCAACCATATTTATATTGTTGCTACAACCATATTTTCATTTTTAAATTTGGCAACAATACTAATGTTACATTTCAACAATATTAATATTGCCGGAATCTTACTATTGTCAAAATGAAATTCAAAAATAATAATATGGTTGCGACGACCATACTTTTATTGCAAAGAACATACTATTGTTGCCGTGACCATATAGAAACCATATCTTTTCTCTGCGTGTAATTACTTTATAGGGTCTCCGATCAATATTTCGTGGTGCTGCAAACGGAATGTCATATTTAATATTTTCTTCCGTGAAGGGTATTAAAAATCCAAACATCAAAAGTCGGACATGGCAGACTATATAATACCATGCCCTAGTGAAAGTGCAGATGAGCCACCTGAAACTAGGCGTTTAAGCTGCTTGAAGTTATAAACCGGGTTCTTAATATAACAAGATTTTAAAAATTATTTTTTATATGGATTCGTTTGGTAAAATTTTAATTTTTTGGTACCCATTGTCCTTGTATTTTAGGCCACCTCAAATCAAAGTTGTTTACTTGATACATTTTACAAATGTATCGATTTGTTGGTATTTTTACCTTAAAGCACACGGTTGTGCAGGCTATTCTGTGTCAAATTTCCTAAGGATTGGATGTAATAAGTGCGTTTCAGAGCTGTACGGCGGGACTGTTTGGAGGTTGTCTTCGCAGTCTGTGTGCAATACACATACTTTTATAGATGATCTGACACACTTCTACGAGTATCCAAAATGCCCAGCGTAAGCGCCAGGTTGTAACCAAATAAATTATAGTAGTTTTTCCCCGGAGCAGCCCTTAACCCCTGAAATAAAAATAGGCGAATCTTTTAAAAGCAATACACACATTTCGAGTTTTGGAAAGTACGAAAAATTTCAAAGAGTGGCAAAAAAAGAGATTTATGAAAAAGGGGAAGTAAAAGTCGCTTGGCTTCTAAAAAGGGTCAAATTGCCCCTTTAGTCGCACAACGGCAACGCTAATACGGTTCATAATGCAAGTAAAGTTAGATTTGGTAAACTTGCATAAATTATTAATGATTTAGATTAATGTCGGGAAGGCAGACCTAGGACATGATGCCTTTTCAATCGTTTGATTTCGTTTGTGTCATCTAATAACATTATAGCTAACGGATTTTCATGATCGCTCAGCCTTTGCAAGTACATGGTGCTAAACGCTGTTATTTCAACCCTAAAAAAGGGGACTTGCAAATCTCGATGTAGTGTATTGTTAGATACAAACCATGGAGCATCGACGATTGTTCTAAGAACTTTAGACTGAAATATCTGGAGTACCTTGAGGTTTCATGAGCTAGCCTTGCCGAAGAGTTGTATCCCATATGAACAGAAAGGCTTCAAGATTGTTGTGTATAACACAATTTTATTTTCAGTGCTTTATTAAGACCGCCGTTCTAGCAACCAATACATTTTTTGAACTTGTTATTTAGCTGGGGTCTTTTTGCCTCAATGTGCTTTTTCCACCTAAGCCTTCTATCCAAGTGCATTCCGAGAAAGTTCACGTTTTCAGAACAAGTTATTATGGTACCATTTAGGCTGGTCGGAGGACAATCACCTCTTCATTATGAGAAGGTTACATGAGATGATTTTTCAACGTTAACTCGAATATTGCATTTGATTAACTAAGAGCTCAATCTATCTAATTGTCTTTGAATAGTCAATCTATCTAATTGACTTTGAGGAATTCCGGCATTTATTTCAGATATTTTAGAGTAATCACTATTTACTTTTACATAGAAGCTTCGCTTATCAAGATATGATTTAAAAAAATATACAATCACGCAGAGAAAAAATATGGTCACCATATGGTCACGACAATAATAATATGTTCTCCGCAATAAAAGTATGTTCGGCGCAACCATAGTATTGTTTATTGAAATTAAGTTTGACAATAGTATAATTGCCGCAATTAATATTGTTAAAATGTACAATAGCATTATTGTTCTTCGGGTCAATCCGGTCCATAGAACCGCCTGTCGTGGGATTGGATTGTCGTTGAGGTCGCTTTGACCTCATTGTCAGTGTTGCCGCTGGACAATTGCTTTTCTGACCAAAATATTACCAAAAACCGACCAAAACGGCCCGAAATCGACTGTCTCCTACCAACTTGTTAAAAAGTCATTGATATATTAATAATCGTGGTGTTTTAGGTTAAGCCTCGACAAGACTGGGCTGGGCATAAGACTGGTTTACAAAACCGCATTAGTTGTCATGTTAAAAGTAAATTATTTTATTTTTAATTTATATTAAAATTAAAAATTAATAAAATTAAACAAGTAGTAAAATTAATTTTTGTAGCCATTTTGTAAATAGTACTCAACCTTGATAACTATCGAGTATAGGTCTCTTTCCATGCTAACTACTAAAAAGGCGCCAACAAACTATTTTTCTAAAATGCTTTTTCCAGAATCGAGGCATGCTGAAAATAGGCTCTTTCTGTTAACAAATGAATTTTTTAAAAACTTTTTTAATTTTAAAAACTGTTCAAGTCATAATTTATTTATATTATTTTTTTTAATTAACTCCATTGCAATATATTTAGTCTCATTCATCCAGGCTCAGCATAGAATAATAAGCGGCAAAAATCCAACCAAGATCCAACGAAAGAAAATTTTTTTTTTAATTTCTTCCGACCACACTTGGTCGGTTGGCACCATCCAACCAGCCTGAAAATTTTGTAACATCAATTTTGTGATCAAATCGCATATTTTCATCCCCACCCACTTTGAAAGTTCCAAAAAATAGAAAACCCCATACTAGGTGCTCCTAGCAGAAGGCCTATGTGTTTTTTCCGATATTTTCCGACAGGAGAGCCAAAAAACTGCTGCATTTATTCATTTAGCGGAAATTTCGAAAATAAGTAATTGTTGTCGATTCGTATATAGATTTGTCAGGTATTTCCTAAAAAAAATTGAGTTTAATGCACGATTTTTAATGACACACCGTTACGTATATACAAAAATGTCACATAGGTCCTTTTAGTATTGCCTTATAAGGGTGGCTAAATTTTAAGGTTCGATGTTGATTTTGAGTAAAACACAAATTATTTAGGAAATTATTGTAATTTCTTTTTATTCTGATCATATTGGCGACCTCGGCGGAACACCTCCATCCGATGGTCCAAATTTTCGATGACGCTGAGGCATAATTGAGGTTCTATGCCGTTAATGTGCCGAATTATCTCATCCTTTAGCTCTGGAATTGTTGCTAACTTATCGACGTACACCTTTTCTTTCAAATAACCCCAAATAAAGAAGTCCAACGGTGTCAAATCAGATGATCTTGGCGGCCAATTAACATCGCCACGACGTGAGATAACACGGCCATTGAATTTGTCGCCCAAAAGAGAAATTGTTTCGTTTGCTGTGTGACAATTGGCACCGACCTGTTGAAACCACATATCGTCCACATCCATATCATCTAATTCGGGTCATAAAAAGTTCGTTATCATCTCACGATAGCGAACACCTTTTACAATAAGTGCCGGACCGGCCTAATTTGGAAATAATACGGCCCTAGGATGCCGCCAGCCCATAAACCGCACCAAACAGTCACTCTTTGTGGGTTATTGTTTTTTCGACAATCGCTCTTGGATTATCATTCGCTTAAATGCGGCAATTCAGCTTATTGACGAGTCCAATGAGGTAAAAGTGTGCCATGCCGCTGAAGATGAATTTCATCGAAAAATGATCATCCACTGTTGCCGTTTCTTGCCACCATTCTGACCATTGATGACGTTTGGAATGGTCAAGAGGCTTTAGTTCTTGAGTTAATTGCACCTTGTAAGCGTGTAAATGCAAGTCTTTATGCATAAAGAGCGTGAATTGTGGTGCAATTGTTGGGCACGACGACGAGTTGAGGTGGACAGCTCTTCAGCCACACTATCACGAACAGCTGCAATATTTTCTGCTGTACGAGCGTGCACTGCTGTTTTCACAGACCCGGTTTGCTCAAGTTTTTGTACGCACATTTGGACGATTAAATTGACGAAAAATTTCACGAGGTGCACGATATGCATTTTAAGTTTGAACGCCCATTTTTATAAGAAGCCTGAAAAACTTTAACGCGTTGCTCACTTGTGTATCTTTCCACGGTTCAAATTGAGTTAGTCTGAGAAACATCAAACGAAATTCAGAAAGTTCAAGTTTAGGTGTGGTTCACATTCAACATTAGCCCTTAAAAATTAACCACCTTTTATGTGAATAAAAAAAATGATAATTTTCTAAATCCAAAACGAATAAAGATATCGAAAAACAAGTTGGTGTGTACATGTATGACCAATAGGACTTCTAAAAGCGACAATAAAGAAAATCAAAAATGTACACATAGGACGATATGTAAGTGGAATATGGTATCCAGAAAAACCGGGGTCTTCAGAAAACCTTCATTTCGGGTGTTTTTTCAAAGTGAATAAGCCAAATGAATAAGTCGTGTGTAGCCGACTCCGAAATTCTGGATGTGCAAAAAGCCAATTTAATGTTTCACATTAAAATTACTCGATTCATCTGATTTTATCTTTAGTTCTAGAAGCCACATATTACATGCACTCTTGATGAAATTTGGCTCATATTAGTTTTTCGGACCAAGGAAGGACGTCATTCATCCGATTTTATACCATTACCAAATATTTCTTCTAATCTTGATGAAATTTGGCTCATGTTAGTTTTTCGGACCAAAAAAGGACGTAACTAAAATTAAAGAAAATCGGTTATGGTTTAGATATATATTTCCTATTCACCGATATGTTCATCCGATAAATTTGGCCCACGTTTGTTTTTGGACCAAGGAAGGAAGGACGTTAATAAGTTAAAGAAAATCGTTTCAGATCGATATGTGGGAACTATATATGTTCATCCGATTTTTCTGTTTTTAGCTCTAGAAGCCACATATGACAACTAATCCTGATGAGGTTTTGTACAGCCAAGTTCCTTGTACCAAGGACGGGTACAGTTAAAATTTGAGAACATCGGTTCGATTAAGATATATCTCCCACAGACATGTTTAGTTGAATTTACCAAAACAATGAAATTTTCTAACAAATTCAGATGTGACATTGTTTTAAAAACCAATGTCACATCAAAACATTTTTTCCAAAAACATATTTTCAGTTGGCTTTTCTGAGCATCCAGAAACGCAGGGTATTAAATAGTCGAACATGCCCGACTTTAGCATTTTTTTACTAGTCTTAAATTGAAGCATCTCGTGATTCTGAGTTTATCGGCACACTTAAAGGTGGGTCTAGCTCAAATATTTTTGGTAGTTACAATTATATGCCATGAAACTGACTTATAATACCCCTGTTCCACAGAGTGGTTCAGGGTATACAAATGGTAGTACGAAAGTACGGGCAAATTACACAGTGTAACAAAAAAGAATGAAGTCAAAATACCTGGAAAGAGATGTTATTTTTCATGTAGACCTTGCTGAGTACAACAAGAAACCGGTTTTAAAATTTCCCTAACACCTTCAAAATCTGGAGTTACGGGTAAACAACTGGGTTTTCGGATCTTACGCACTTATATGCCAGTGACTTGGTTGAATGTTACCCGTATTTATGTTTTTCGGCTGATTTGGAAAGAAAAAACTGCGGCCTGTCGAATAGTGTATGCACTTTTAAAATCACACTGAATCAAATCAGCGTATTTTTCCTGTAAACTCATTTTTTTTTAAATTTAATGTAATTTTTTAACATTGGGTGCATCAATTTTTAATCCGTTAGAAAATAATTGAGTTATCCAACTTTTATTAAAACAATTTTTTTTTTTTTAAATACAATTTTTGTCCAAACTACTCAGAAATATTTGTTTACCCATAACTTAAGATTTCGGAGGTGTTAGGGAAATTTCCAAACCGGTTTCTTGTTGTACTCAGCAAGATCTACAAGACCTAATAATTTAAAATGGCTTTTGCTCAAGCATAAATTTGATTTGTAATATCCTGTTCCGCAGAGTGGTGCCGGGTACATAAAATTACTTTAGAGAATGGAATATATGCTTTCCCTTTCTAATCATAAAAGTAAAAAAGAAACTGATTCTCGTTACATCCTAATTTGGTTAGTGTTGCAATAAATTAATCTTAATCTTTTTAATCTTTTCATTTGCTAGGTTGCTTTGGGTTTTACCATCTTCGAAAAGGACGCTCGCACCAACAAGTTTCAACTGTATCGCGACACCGTGTACTCGAACAACATCATCGATGGCGATGATCTAAACACCGAACTGTGCAACATTAAAGGCAGTGTAGTCGGCGGCACAAAAATGTACATCCTGGGCAATTTCAACAACAAACACACGTATACGGTCCATTTCACCAACCCGGCTATCGGGTTTGAGGAAAAAGTGGAAATGTCGGAAATCGAAGTAGTCCGACAGACAGCCTTAAAGTTTCTCCTGCCGAAAGGACCAAGACTCGACGCAAGCGTCGAAGAAATCCAGGTAACCGTAAAAGTTGTCGTTAACCGGAGCACCTACGAAAGCGCTGGCATGAAATTTTATTACGAGAATAAGTGCAATGATGATGGTGAATTGCCTCACAAACGTCCAAGCATGGACATTAATAAGGAACATGGGCACCCTCATGTCCACCACGAGAATGGGATCAATGTCGCTGAAGCCTTAAGAGCAAATGTGTGCAATAACGACGACGTCTTGTTGTCAAACTCCAATGAAGGTGTTCCGCTTAATCAAGATAATATGCCAAATCCACGTATGGATAGAGGTGAAAATATTTCACACCCCCATGTCCACCATGAGATTGGGATCAATGTCTCTGGTCCCTTAAGAGCAAATGTGTGCTATAACGACAACGTCTTGTTGTCAAGCTCCTATGAAGGTGATCCGCTTAATCGTGATAATGTTCCCAGCCCACGTATGGATAGAAGTGAAAATATTTCGCAGCTCTGGGTCAACCACGAGATTGGGATCCATGTCGATGATTCTCCAAGTGAATATGCATATAACAACGGCCACGTCGTCTTAGCGTTTGATGACTTTCTATTTTATGCAGATAATGTCCCAAGTGCATTGTGGGATTATGAGGTAAGAGCAATTCGAAATTTCAATTTATCTCTCTTAGGAGACAATAATACGGAATCGCATGACCAGGAGCAAATCTCAAAAAACTGTGTTGGGTCCAAACCTAACAATGCTGCTTAAAGTGCCAACGAGTATTGTAAAAATAATTTTGCATATGTAAGGCACGCCCGAGAAAGTTAAAAATATCTTTGTCGAGAGCCTAAAAAGAAAAAGTAAGTAGTGGTGGTTTAGGTTAAGCCTCGATAAGTAAAACTGAATAGCAAGCCCTTACTAGTCATGTCATTGTTAACAGAAAGTACCACATTTGTTTGTGTCTACAGCAAAGGTCCAGATGTACTCGATTCTTCAAAAACAAAAATAAAAAATATTTTTTTTAGCATGGTGAACTACCCAATAATAGCCTCAATGCAGGCTTAGTACTTAGTCGGCTACAACAAATAACTTTTCTTTAATGTTTCTTAAAGTCTTGTAACGTCGTGTCAATAATTGACTTAGTTAGGGCGGGTTTTCCATGCAATCCTGAGACCCAAGCCGAGGCAGAGCACCTCCGTCGTAGTGCAAAGCGCTCACAGATACATTCGGCACAAATCAGCTGCCGAAGCTTATGAAATATAAATTTTGTTTAAAGTAGAACAATTTTGGAACAATTTTAGCAATTTAAAGCAAAGGTTACACTAACTGAATTACCCAGCAGCTTTACATCACGATGGTTGTGCCTGATTCTTAATTTGTTTACACGATAGCGTAATGGACTGTTTTTAAATATGGAAACACCTTTTTTCCTCATGCATGAATGTGGAGTACCCTCGGAAGTACTTACTGGGTCCACGCCACAGCTAGTTAAAATAAAATGTTTTCATGTTTATTATTCAAACACACAAATAAGGTTCAATTGAAAATGTGTCAAGCTCTCAAGCTCGATAAAAAAGAAAAATTGGGAACTTGCATTGAAAATTGTATTTGATCAATACCTTGCACATATTAGAAAAAATCCCTGGCAAATAATCTGCATATCTATTTTTTGGCATAAAATAATTTGAACACAATAGCATTTAATTTTATAGGCAATTCGTGTTTTTCACGTGAACAAACTTAGTACCAGCTCAGCCACCGAGTAAAACTCTGCTAGGCACAGCCATTCAGCTGCCGCCGCGACAATTATGGCTTCGCTCTATGATCCAGTCTTAGTTGTCGATACTTAATCTAAAATACCACTAGTACATACATAAGGGTAGGTCGTTTTGTAAGGACACGCATTTTTCTATATTGTGCCATCGATTGTCGAAAGCATTTGACATGAGCAAAATAAGTTCTACTACGACACATCAAAAGAATAATTTTCGAATTTTTTGACTTTTTCTTTTTTTAATGTTTTTAGTAGGAAATGAAAAAATATTTTTTTTTTATACAGTCGACTCCGCTTAATTGAAATCGGTAAAATTCAGAGCGTTTGTTTCAATTATCCGAAGTTTTCAATTATGCGAAGTCCGGATAATTGAAAACATTTTTCAATTAAACGAAGTCCGGATAATTGAAATATGTTTTTAATTAAACGAAGTTCAGATGATTGCAATTTTTTTTTCAATTATCCGAACTTCCGATTAATAATTTCCGTTTTAAAAAAAACGACCTAAAATTTTAAAAATTACACAACAAACATAATTTTTTGTGTGGTTTAAAAATTTAATTTATTAACTTAAATATTAAAAAAACATAAAGGGATTTGATTTAAATTCATTCGTCAGATTACCAACAAAGTAATCGTTTAAAACGCCAATTGACTCTAAAGCTACTTTTGTTGTAGGTTTGGAACATTCAATTGTGATCTCATCATTGCTTTCCTCTTCATTTGGAAGACTCGTAACTTGTTCAATGATATATTCATGAGCTAATTCTCCAAAGCAATCGATATTCTCATCAATATCAAGGAAATAGACAATTTCATCTCCTAATGCTTCTGAAAGCTCGTCTCGCTCATCAGTAGTATCTATACATATACCAGAAATAAATCCAGATTTTCGGAAGCAGTTACAAACAGTTTCTGGAGTCACATTACCCCATGCCATCTTCAGCACATCCAACAAGTCCATAGTTTTTGAAAATTCTCTCAGCGCATTCCACATTCTAAATGCAGAAGTTGTTTTGCCACATTGCTCTTTCGGTAACAGGATTTAAAATATCGTACAATTCCTTGGTCCAATGGCTGAATTTATGATGTCGTTTTGGCTGGCAAAAATACGATCTTTAAATTCTCTAAAATAGTACCATCAGCTACTTTGTGACAGGCAGCATTGTCTACAAAAAGAAGCACCTTTTTTCAATTTCCTTAAACTTAGTATCGAGTTCTTTTATTATCTTGGTCAATATATCGCTAGTCATCACTGTTTTTGTGTTAGCCATATATTTCATAGGAACTGGGTTATTTTTTTTTTTGAAACAGCGAGGATTTTGAGATTTTCCGATGGAGTAAAGATGTTTGTCAGTACCAGTGGAGTTTGCAATAAATATAAGTGTTATTCGGACTTTGGGGACTTTTCTGTCTGAAACTTTTTCCGATTTATTGGCCAATGTTCCAGAAGGTACAGCTTTATAAAAAAAAGCAGACTCATCGGCATTATATATCGCATCTTCAAGATATTCTTCAAGGTAATTGGGTACAATATTGCGAACCCAATCAGTTGCCGACTTTGTATCAGCATAATTCTTCTCGCCGTGCACATTTTTGAAATGAATGTTTTCTCTTTTTTTCCATCTTTCCGGTCATCCCCCAACTACAAATTCAACATTGAGCATATCAGCAAAATATTGCGTTTTTTTCAAGTAATAAAGGTCCAGTCAATATGGGTTCTTTTGATCTCATTTCTTTGAACCAAACAAGAAAAGCATTTTCAACTTCTTTGCTGCAGCCTTTACCCAGTCGTTTCTTGGAACATGTTTTTGTTTTGTTGCGCAAGTCTGGGAATGTCGTAATTATCTTTAACAATTCGTGCACTGCAGCTAAACTGTTTATAAATTTCTTTTTTGTGTGACCAAAATTTTTGTAATATTTCCAGTTTGCTGTGAAAAGTACGACAAACGTACTTGTTTGCAGGTCCCTGAAAAAAACATCCTTCAGTACAAATAAATCACAGTGATTCATTTATTGTTCTACTTACTTTTTTTGTCGCCAATTTTCTGGGTAATTGGGAATATATTTCAGTATAAAATTTGCTTTTTGCGGTACGTTGAAAATTTCAGTTTTAGCTTTGCGTATTTTTTTTTAAATTAACAACAGCTGTTTGTTTACATGCAGAGAACGTTGCCGACATTAAATTTTCATTTAACGGCGTCTGATATTCCGAAGTTTTGATGATAAAAAAAGTCACTACGTAAATCGCAAAGTTATCAAAATCCGAAAATTTTTTTCAATTAAGCAGAGTTGACAACATGTCTAAGGTGATTTTTGGGAAGAAATTTCTATTTTAATTAAGCGATGTTTCAATTAAGCGGGGTTTTAATTAAACGGAGTGAAACGTTTAAAAAATAGCAGAATTTTTCGATTCAAATATTTTGTTTCAATTAGACGGAGTTTTCAATTAAACGATGTTCAATTAAGCGGAGTCGACTGTATGTTTCAATTAAGCGGGGTTTCAATTAAACGGAGTGAAGCGTGTAAAAAATAGCAGAATTTTTTGATTCAAATATTTTGTTTCATTGAGACGGAGTTTTCAATTAAACGATGTTCAATTAAGCGGAGTCGACCTATCCAAGGTGACCATACGTGAAAAAGTTAAAAAAATTCAAATTTAAGCGCCTCGAAAATAATTTTTTTGATATGTCGTAGTAGAAATTTTTTCCTCATGCCAAAAGCTATCGAAAATCGATGGCACAATATCGATTGCTAAATCGACCCACCCTATTATACATTCAAAGTTTGACTTCGATTTAGCACAAAGTAGAAACTCTTTCGCATAGCTTAGCTAAATGTTACATCGGCGTTGTTAGAGCTTCCAATTTTACAGAACAATAGGCATGTTTTTTTTTTGTTTCTCGATATGAAGCAAGTACGAAGTCGCAAATGCGATAACTTCACAACATTGTAGAATGAGATAAAAATGTTTCTACACAGAAAAGTATTAGCAAAATGCTTCACAAACAGTATGTTTTAAAAATTTTTAGTCTTTAGGAAAAAATTATTCAATAATGAACTTTTGCGGGCTCGGTTAGTACTTACTTATGGTATTTCTCAAGTAAGTTTTCTCAAGTGGACAAAATTAGGTTCGGCCTTGCCGACACATAAACACATAATAATCCATAACATCATGCTTATCATTTTTTTATTCTGTTAGAATTTTATGACAATCGGTCCATTTCATTGGCCTAAAAAAGATTTTTTAAAGGCGGCATGGCACCGCTCACTTTACCCCCAGGATATGTTTCGATTCATGCTAACATCACATGTTCCAAAGATCATCGTCACATCTTCGTCATTAGTTCGTGATTATCTTTTATCTTTTTAGTTCAGGATTGTGTAGGCGGTGCCACTTCCCTTGTCAAATATTATAATATAGTCTACTTAGTAGGGACATAAATACTGTTACACACGTTTTATGCTGTAAAATAAAAAGTACTGAATGTTTTTGGTATATTGTATCCAAAAAGAATCTACTTATTCGAAATGTCCGCCTTTTGCCTTTACACACGCCTTAAGTCGCACTGGCCTATCGTTAATAGCTGCACGAACCTCGTCCATTGGAAAATTGGCCACAGTTCGACCAAAGCAGTCTTAAGAGATCCAATGTTGGGGTATATTTTATGACAAACCTTGTCCTCTAAAACCGTCCACAATTTGTAACCCAATTCAAATCTGGACTGCCTGAGGGCCAGGCCTGGGACGTTTTAGCTATATGGGCCGGCGCAGAATCCAGCTGGAAAGTCCATGGCTGGTTTTTGGAACAGGGAATTGTTAAGAGGCTTCACAACAGCTTCCAAAACGGTTTCTTCGTAATCTTTAGCCGATGTTTTGACTCCTTGTTCGCAGAAATGCAGGTCAGTGACCCTATCGTAAGAGACATCCCAACAAACTATGACTGAAGTTGGGTGATGACCCTTTTTCACTCTCAGAATCAGTTCAGATGCTTCCTTGTTAAATTTTTTTCCTGAACGGTAAAGATTTTTTCATCGGTGAACAAAATTTTTCTGTGCAAGTTATCAGAGTGATTCACCAAAAGACAGCGATACAGTTCTCATTAACTAACGGGATTTTAAAAAAAAATTTAAAATCCCGTTACAGACCAACGCTATTGAGGTTAGCTTCCAAAACCCATATGACATTAACGGGGTATGTTCAGTTCTACCATTCACATGGGTGTGTTCATTGTTGTAACAGTATTTATGTCCCTACTAAGTATAATAATTGCCTAGTCATTGATTTTATTATTTGGGAATAAATTTTATTTAGAACATAGTTGTCATGGATCAAAACTCATCCTGGAGGAAAATTTAACGTTGCCACGCCCCCTTCAAAAAATCGCATTTACGGCCAAAGTAATACACTGAACGTTATAGAGTTTCAACAGTGTAAACTCCAAGACTAGGATTTTATTATAGACTATGTTATGGTGAAATTGGGCAAGGGGGCGTGGCACTGCTAACACAAACCTGAACTTAAAAAGACTATATCTCATGAACTATTAGAAATATGACGATGATATTTGCAATCCATCTTAGAAGAAAAGTGGGCGGTACCAAAATTTTAACATTTAAGGCCAAAGTAATGAAATGGTCGTTAAAAGATTTTAACAGAATATTATCAATGATCAGCATATGTGACGCGCAAAATAGAAAGGGACCTTAGGTTAAAAACCAGTTTTGCTCAGGAGAGCCATTTTAAAGATTAGGTCCCTTTCTAGAATCGTCGACTTCACTTTCATAAAACGCGCATATCTCTGGGAGGGAACACTTTTGGGGCATGGGATCGGTCTCATTCGATGCTCAGATGTTGTCCACACAAAAAAAGAAAAAATATTTTTTTTACCCTTAGGTCCCCTTCTCTATGCGCTGTCACATATTACTATTGATAATCTTGTGGTTAAATTAGACAACATAACGTGGCTCCACAAATGCAAACCCGAACTTCGAAAGGCTTTATCTCGTGAACTAATGCCGATATGAAGAGAGAAGTTGGTATATATGATGTTGGGGGGATAAAACACATCCTCCTAGAAACAAGACTGGTGCCATGCGCCCTTGAAAAAATTTTAATATTGAGGTGAAAATTTGAACCACTTGTAGCTTTTCACAGACCGACAGGCAAAGATTGATCATCTCAGAATTTTAGGACGATTCAGAGTTTATATACTTTATGGGGTCTCCGACTAGTGTTTCGATGTGTTGCAAACTGAATGACAAAGTGAATACTTTCAATCCTATGATACTGGCTATAAAACTATAATGTTTGTTATACGAGCGCCCAAAACTCGAGAACCAAAAGCACCAGAATTTTAGAACGATTCAGAGTTTATATACTTTATGGGGTCTACGTCTAGTATTTCGATGTGTTGCAAACTGAATGACAAAGTGAATACCCTCAATCCTATGATACTAAAATGTTTGTTATACGAGCGCCCGAAACTCGAGAACCAAAAGCACCAAACTTGGGCAATATTTAAGCTCTGTCCCTCGGAAGGTTTCTCTTAAGTTTGATCCTGATAGGTGAGGCTGCCTTCTGTATACACTTTTTTGTATTTATTGTACGTTTTAAATCAAATTCACAATATAGATTTCTTTTTAAAATATCAATTTGTCTATGACGTTTGGAAAATAATGGACAATCAACTAAAAAATGCACGGGATTGCAAAGAGAAAAACTTATAAATCGGAGAGAAATAATAGAAACCTACTAGAGATATGAAATCAGTTGTTGAAATCGAAAAAATAGCTGTTCTTAGTGTCGTTATTGTTAGCGTCAAATCGTTTCATGTACGGCGCATTCAATCGTAAGTTTGAACAAAAACGGCAATGTGATGCAAGTGTTTTGAAAAAATAAGAACGTGCCAACAACGTAGTAGGTTGACGAAACTAAAAAAAATAATCTTTATGAGGTTGATTTGTCCACGGTGTTCATCTATTATGGCTGATCTATATTCTGGGAATGACCCAGTGGGTGGGGTGACACAACTTATACTTCCACTGAATTACCGACAAATTTGTATTGAATTTGAGGGAGTTAATATTTGAAATAGGGATGAAACAGCTTTGACTGCACCCTAGTTTTGCAATATTCAAAACATACACGATAATAAAATTGGAAGTTCTGGTTCTATAAAAAGTAGGATTTCCGGCCGATTTGAAGCGGTATAGTTCAGTTTTAAAAATTCTCTTTTTTTAATTTTTTGTATTAACATTTTCGTTATGAGACATTATCAATACGAGGGATGCTGTATATCTTTCTTGCCTAGGCAACACTAAGTGTTGTCTGGCGCCATCTGATATTTCCATTGGAAAGTTGGACATTTTTTAGCATAAACGTACTCAGAACGTTTTGACCTACGACCATTATTTGTATTGTTTACAGTGACTTGTAAAAATCAATTTGGCAAAAAAATGGAATTAACTCGTGAGCATTTTCGTGCGAACATTTTCAGAACTTTCGGCGTGGATTATCACGACAAGAGTGCATCGATAAAGTTAAATCTTTGTTTGGCGATGAAGCACCACCCTATAGAAATGTAAAAAACTGGCTTAATGAATTCAATCGTGACCGAAGCTCGCTTAAAGACGAAGGTCGTCCAAAAACGGCAGTTGTGCCAGAGAACATTGATGCTATGCGTGATCTGATAATGCACGATCGTCATGTGAGATAGAGGCATCCTTGGGCATTTTTTTCAATAGCAACACTAGGTCACAAATAACAAAATTTTCTCTGTTATTTGTTTCTAGCATACTTTTTTCCATTGATTTTGACTTACTAAACACGAAAATGAGTTTTAAAAATTTTTCTGTCGATCGGTTTTCGAGATTCAAATTTTTGAACTTTTTTTTAAATTTTTGGAGGTACACTTACAATTTTAAGCATATCTTTCGTCTTCTTTGACCTATTTGATCCTACTACTACTCGAATTAAAGAAAATTGAACCGTCTACAACTCATTCTCAGAAAATTTTCAAATCGGGTAAGTAGTTTTGATGTTGGCGGCTTAAAAAGGTTAAAAAACGGCGTTTTTTTAGTAAAAATGTGGCAGAAAAAACCATATAAAAATTCATATAAAATATAAAACACGATGCTAACAGCAATTTTGGTTTTTTTTACGTATAGCTGGCATTTTTACAAAGAAAATAAGCCCTTACTTAACCAAATCTGACAACAAATGGCGGACTTATAATTTTTTTTGGTTTTTTCTACCACATTTTTACTAAAAAAAAACGCCGTTTTTTAACATTTTTAAGCCGCCAACATCAAAACTACTTACCCGATTTGAAAATTTTCTGAGAATGAGTTGTAGACGGCTCAATTTTCTTTAATTTGAGTAGTAGTAGGATCAAATAGGTCAAAGAAGACGAAAGATATGCTCAAAATTGTAAGTGTACCTCCAAAAATTTAAAAAAAAAAGTTCAAAAAGTTGTATCTCGAAACCAATCGACAGAAAAATTTTTAAAACTCATTTTCGTGTTTAGTAGGTCAAAATCAATGAGAAAAATTATGCTAGAACCAAATAACAAAACGACTGTTGGCTAGTGCAATCATTCAATTTTGCATGAACAACTGGCTGTAAAAAAGTTTTGTTCTTGTTGGATCCCGCTCAATTTGACAACCGCTCGAAAAAGACTTGTATCGATTGGTGCAAAAAAATATTGAAAATAATACGATCGCGGTGCTATAAAAGACGTTTATAGCATCATCACAGGTGATGAATCCTAGATCTATGCGTATGAGCCCGAAACAAAACAGCAATCGACCGTGTGGGTCTTCGAAGACGAGCCAAATGCAACGAAAGTTGTTCGTGGAAGAAGCACTTCGAAGCAAATGGTCGCCTGTTTCTTCGATATAACTGGTCATGTTGCGACTGTTCCGCTTGAGCAATGTGGGATGGTCAATTCTCAGTGGTACACCACATGTTGTTTGCCTGAAGTCTTCGGAAAAACTCGAAAAACGAACAAGAGAAGACGAATCAATGTGCACCATGACAATGCGAGCTCTAACACATCGGCTCAAACCAGCAACTTTTTGACCGGCCAAAACATCGAATTGATGGGCCATCCGCCGTTCAGCCATGACTTGGCACCCAATGACTTCTTTTTATTCTCTTTTTTATCTTATATGCGCCGAAATTTGTTTAGTTCTTTTAAAAGTTTTGAAGTTATCGCCTTAGCGACCACTTACTCACTTTATTGGCGAACACCACAAAAACACGACTAGTTTTTGTGCAGCAGCACAGTGGTTTGCACACTGTAAACATTTTTGAGTTCTAAAAACGGCCGGTTGTTCGTAAGCACTGGCGAAATACGAGTATCTTTGATACTTTATATGAGATGGGATGGAAATAGCGGTATGAACTATCGCATTGGTCTTGGCTTTATATTGAACGTATTCCAGCAGTAGCACCTCAAACATTGGCATCGTCCTCGGCTAATGTAGTTATCGTTGACTTAGGACTTGACCCAGGCTCCACTGAACAAAATCAATAGGTATCATGATTGCAGCTACCCAATTGATCATCGCTCTCCCGGTCGTCAAATGTTTCCAACACAAATTCCGCCTACGGTGTAGCGCCATCAAGTTGTAACTGCAGCTGGGATTGATCGATTTTGTCGATGAATAGTGATCTATGCCTTTTTGTTTTGAAAGAATTGAGGTTCAATACGAGTACTTGACAAGCGGAAAATCCACCTATTTCTTTTGCATGACATTTTTTCGTTTCAGACTACGTCTATTTTTGCCGCTCAGAGCTGTTCAGAGTTGTAAAGCGTACATTTTGAACAGCTGTCAGATAAGAGTGCTGCCAGTCAGCTTTAAGCTATATTCAGCCTAGAAAATTCAAAGGCGTTTGATTTTTTTAACTCTGATTTTTCTAAAGTAATTTAGGTCTTCTGATCCAAATCCGCTGTCAGTTTGTCGCTATCTTGCCGGTGAGTCCTCGAAGTAGGTGCTCGCAAGTGCAAGCACTGGCTGACATAAATTCCACCCAATAGCAAAAATTTATATTCCTACATACGAGAGCCACCCTGGTGTGGTAGGTAAGTAAATACGTAATAAAAATTGATTTTTTCTTTCTTGCCCTTTTTCCAGGAAGAACAGAAATACATAAAAAAGTGCTAATGTTAATTTTTCAATCTTTTTTTATTGCTTAATTTGAAACAGCATCACCGTGGAGGTCTTCACTGAGCTAAGAAGTAATTGTTGCGTCACATCTTTAATTTTTCTACGCCTTTGTTTCCAGCGCTTTACGCTGCGCATCGACTCAGCTTGTTCAAAGTTGGTAAGAAATATCACCTCTTTGTTGTCTGCCCAACGACAAACAGGTGCAAAATCTGTTTTCGCTTAAAAGGAACCTCAAATAATATGATGTAAAAAAAGTTGTCGAAATATATTTGATAAGGAATAGGATCATCTACACATTTCAACAGTCCTAAAACCACATCGGTACGCAAACCAATGTGACGATTATAGCTGTCACTCCAACCCGAATATGGCATACAACTCAATAAATATCCCCCAGAAGAACTCAAAACGAATGGGTTCGTTTCGGATATACATTTTACAAGACTGGCGCCCAAAGTATGCCACCATTTGCTCATTGATCGAAAGAATTTCACTCCATACACCAATTTGTAGAAACTTTTGTTGGCAAGAGCTAACAAAGGTCGTAGCTTACGAAAACTATATTTTACACAATTATAATAAGTAGAATTTATAATATTGATCATCTTTGCCAGCTTATAATTTGTATTCAGGTTATCAGGTTAAAATGAATAATGCGTTTGTTATCATTAAATGTGTTTCTTGCCGTAGTTTGCTTAACAATTTAATTTCCCATGCAAGGATCTCTTGGCCAATAGTCATTGATAGATGGCACGACAATATCCGAAAGAAATGTCTTAATTCCACCTCATTAACAACAATATTTGCTGATTTCTGTTGGGCATAAGTAACGGGTGTCCGCCGGGAAGGTATACCACTTTGTTTTGCCGCTATTTTGGTAAACTTGAGTTTTGACATAGAGACGAGGCGAATTTATTATGGAAACATATTCGGTAAACCGACGTGTTTAAATCGTCAAAACATTTTATCAAAATCAATCATCGATTACTGTGACGATGAGAAAGTTACGTGAAACGTACCAACAAAACGCAATATTTATCGTGTAGTGAATGATTTCGAAGAAAGGGGTTCTGTAGCTGATAGGCCCAAGCATGTACCACAACGGCTGGAAACATTACTGCTGCTCAAGAAAGTGTTCAAAACAATCCACCAACCTCAATTCGACGCCGCACATTGGTTGATGTCCATAACGAGAGGCTAAAAATAGAAGAAGTTGTCGAAGGACAATGAAACTTGGCACTTAGACATTTTTGTTTGAATCAAGATAAAAATGGAAAAGTCAAAATGATCCGCCCACTTTTACGCCCACCTCCCACAGAAAGTGAAAATTAAATTTTGACCTACGGCGTTGTTTTTTTTTGGCACATAGCATGTTTAAACACTCAGAATCATTTGTGAAAAATTTGAAAAATTTACGCCCACTTCCCATATAACTTGTATTGAAAAAGTGGCAAAACTCCCTTGTTTTTCAATGCATCAACTCAATTTTCACAAAAAATATATATAATTATTGTAGAATGGTCTCCTGAAAATATATGCCTGATCCGGCCACTTTTACGCCCACCTCCCCTAGAAAAAAAAAATAGAATGAATAAGTAAGTTAAGCATAGTCTTTTAATAATTTTTGAACATCACACAGTGTAACAAAAAAGAATGAAGTCAAATTACCTAGGAAGTGATATTATTTGTCTTGTAGATCTTGCTGAGTACAACCAGAAACCGGTTTTGAAATTTCCAAAACAACTCCAAAATCCGAAGATACGGGTAAAAAACCGGTTTTTCGAATCTTACGCACTTATATGCCAGTAACATGATTTAATATCAACCGATTATAAGTTTTTCGGCTGATTTGGGAAGAAGAAACTGCGGTTTTTCGAATGGTGTATACACTTTTGAAATCAATCTGTGTAATTTTCCTGTAAACTCATTTTTTTTTTAATTTTTTGTAATTTTTCAACTTTGGATGCGTTTTTACACAGAATTTTTTGAAAGGAAGCGAACATTTTTTGAACTTATTAATAAAGAGAGTGTTCTTACGAATACATTCTTAAAAATATGTTAGAAAGTGATTGAGTTATTCAACTTTTATTAAAACAACATTTTTGAATAAATACAATTATTGGCCATACTACTTAGAAATGTTTGTTTCGCCGTTTTCTTTTTAAGTGAACATCATCAGTATCCCGTTTAAGTGACCAGCAATATTCGGAAATCATTTTTATTTTATCTTTTCCTTCAAAACTTTTTCCAATGTAATTATTTATTGATGAAAGTGTTCGCCTTGTTCATCACTGAACTGGCCCAGGTTTTCTCGGAAGAAGTCTAGATGTGAATGGAGGAAATGAATCTTAATTGCCACGTTGCTGTCCATTTCACAATACGAACTCAAAAGTTCAACAACAATCGCGACCTTATCAGCTGTAACTAATGGGGCGTTTAAAACGTTTTTCCTGCATAGATATATGTCACGAGATGGCCATACCTTGCGATCGTAGCGATTTGGTGCACGACTATCCCATTCACAAAGATAACATGGATATTTTGTATAACCGCCTTGCATACCAAATAAAATTGTCAAATCCCTTAAATCATAGTTCATAATTGACGAATCGCAGTATTTGGTTCATAACTTCATACGTTTCTTTTGTACAAGTCGCATATGCGATTCGAGCAGATGGTAACAGGTTATGCAGTAAAACAGCTTTCAAGCCTAGAAATAGCATTACAAATTTTTTTGTAAAAAAATTAAAATCTATTAAAAATCAATATGTTTATTGAATACCTACTTTAAGATGAAAAGTCACCATTCGCTTGCCTTATAATTGTGACTTAATGCCTAAAACATTTGGGTACATCAGCGCAAAATATGAGATTACTACCATTTTCACCAGTCTTAAAACTTTCTTCAAAAAACAATGTCCGGTCACTTCTTCTACAGAAAGTTACACGAAAATCTTCTTCCACCAAATTTCACTGCCTTAATCGCGACTCGAGGATTTCAGCCTGTCGTTTTGACAAACTTTAATCGCGAACGAGATCGCAGAAATCTGCATTTGAAACAAAATTTCGCTCCGTTGTAGATTTGGATGGAAGGTACTCTTCTTTCACCAAATATTTTTCAGCTTCAAATTTGGCCAAAAATCGTATTATTTTCTAAAAAATTTTTGTTGTTATAAAAGTTGAATAACTCAATCTGTTTCTAACGGAATGAAAAATGACACCGAATTATATTCGTAATACCACTCTTTTTACTTTTCAGTTGAAAAATTTTTCGCTTCCTCTTAAAAAATTCTGTTTAAAAACGCATCTAAAGTTAAAAAATTACAAAAAAATTAAAAAAAAATAGTTTACAGGAAAAATACACAGATTTTTTTCAGTGTGATTCTAAAAGCGTCTACTCCATTCGAAAGGCCGCAGTTTCTTCTTTCCAAATCAGCCGAAAACTTAAAATCGGTTGATATTCAACCCAGTTACTGGCTTATAAGTGCGTAAGATCCGACAATCCGGCTTTTTACCCGTAACTCCAGATTTTGGAGTTGTTTGGGAAATTTCAAAACCGGTTTCTTGTTGTAGTCAGCGAAATCTATAAGAGAAATAATATCATTTCCCAGGTATTTTTCACACTGTGCCATTATCGTACTTTAATTTTTGCAGCTTTGAGCGAAATGTATTTATAAATGGGTCTGAAGACCATAAAAGATTCTGTATTACATCTTTATTAGTGGCTATACGTCCGATTCTTCTCGAATGATGTAATCTATAGGCTCTTTAGTCTCTATTCCTCACTTCCTGATCTTCCTCGGACAGCATACCTGATACAAATACTCAATTAAAATGTAAAAAATAAAAATGAAATCATTGAATAAGGGCCTTTAGATAGAGACATGACTATTGGCAGAATTGATTCTGATATAATTTTGCTACCATGCACCAGAATCTTATGCACAGTTACAGGCATGTAGTACCAGCCATAGAGATCAACAATTCGAAAGGAACAGCTGAATTTTTGTTTTTCCACTTTTAGCTGAGACTTCAAGCTGTAATTTGACATCTTTCGTTGAACAGAGCTCCACAGCGCTAAAAAGATGCAGTCCACTGACGTTGATGAACATTGAAATTTTGATGTTGCTTATAATTTGTGCTACGAAACATTTTATATGGCACTTTTTCCAACTTTTTTTTAATGCAAATCTCATCTATGACAATTGTCATTTACGAAAATATACAACAAAGTTAAATATAAGTTTACTGTGATTGTACCAAAAGATTGAATATACAGCAAATTTGCATGCCATTTTAAACAAGCGAACATATATGAACTTCGAGCGTGTCTGGCGAAACAAATAATAAATGTACCAGCTTAATATTACGGATTCATAATACTCAGATATCTGACAACAAAATACCAGAAAGTTATCCAAATCGGCGAACCAAAAACCAAAAATGAATTTCGGACACTCTTCAACCAATGAGCGCCGTGCTCAGGAGCTTGGTCTTCAAAGAACAACATTGGCCAACATTTTCCACAAAGATTTGCATTTGTTTCCATTTAAGATTCAGTTGACACAAGATCTTCTTCCACAACAATTGGAAGATTCAGTTGACACAAGAGCATCTTCCACAAGCCATTTACGCCGCTGTACATATGCCAATAGGATGTTACAGCTCACCCGTGATGACCCCGATTTTCATAAAAAAAATCATAATGAGTGACGAGGCACATTTTTATTTGATTGGATATGTGAATAAACAGAAAAGCCGGTTCTGGGCAATGGAAAAAACCCTCAAATTATTCATCAGTCACCTTTGCATCTATTAAAAGTGACAGTCTGGTGTGCAATTTGGCCAGGAGGAATCGTTGGACCTTACTTCTATAAAAATTAAAACGGCTTGACGGTAACTGTTAATGGGGAGCGATATAGTGATATGATTGAAAACTTTTTAACGCCAGTAATGCATGGGCTTGAATAACATGTGGTATCAACAAGACGGTGCCACATCGCATACAGCCAGGATTGCAGTGGAATTACTGCGAGACCTCTTTCCTCAAGAAGTTATTTCAAGAAATGGTGATGTTGATTGGCCTCCACGGTCGTCTGATTTGACTGCTCCAGACTTCTTTTTGTGGAGATATCAAAATAGCAAGATTTATGCAAACAAACCAAAAACGCTTGAGATACTCAAACAAAATATTCCTGAAATACCGTGTGAAATGTGTGAGAATGTTTTGAAAAATCTGCTCCAAAGGGCTCGCAATTGCGAGGCTTACAGAGGCGGACATTTATCTGATATTGTATTCCATACATAATTGCCGACATTAAATAAAAGATTTGTCAATATAAGATACATTATAAACAATCAATGTAGTATACATTCCCGACGGACACCCTGTATTTGATTGTGGGACAACAAAATCAAGCATTTCCTTATCAAACAATTGAACTGGTGAGAGACCACTGATTTCACAATGCGCATTTTTTTAGATGTTCTTCCACGGTTCTGCTTTAGGTTTAAGTTCAAAATAAAACTACGAGTATTTAATAGAAGCCAATGTTTGCTCTTGCGAACAGTTTCATTTACAGCTATAAAAGGCAACACGTTTTTTGATTTATTTAGTTTCTTCTATTAATATTAGTCATTTAAATTGTTGGCAAAGTTACCGTATATTTAGAATTAATTTTTTTTTTTAAATTAAACAATTGCACATATTTAAGCAAACGTAGAAAAACATTCGAAAAAGACACACCTTCAAATACCAGCCCAGCTTATAGTATTATACGTATTATAAATCATTTAAATTGTTAGGTTTAGTAAAACTTAGAGCACATATGAAGTAATGGTATTATTAAAGTTTGAATGTTTAATAATTATTTTATTTATTGGTTACTTCTCATAATTATTTTTTGTTATATAGTACAGCTATAAAAGGCAACACGTTTTTTGATTTATTTAGTTTCTTCTATAAATATTAGTCATTTAAATTGTTGGCAATGTTACCGTATATTTAGAATTAATTTTTTTTTTAAAAATTAAACAATTGCACATAAATAAGCAAACGTAGAAAAACATTAGAAAAAGACGCACCTTTAAACACCAGCCCAGCTTATAGTATTATACGTATTATAAATTATTTAAATTGTTATGGTTTAGTAAAACTTAGAGCACATATGAAGTAATGGTATTATTAAAGTTTGAATGTTTAATAATTATTTTATTTGTTGGTTACTTCTCATAATTATTTTTTGTTATATAGTATATTAATGGGGAATATTTTTGGCTTAAGTATAAGAAAAATTATATGCCGCAAGTGGTGGCCATCTACGGCTGCGCACATTCGTGCTCTTTCCGCGATAGCCCCAGTTGTGCCGAACGTCTTCTTGTTGATGTTTCTGGACTGTCCTGCACACTATCCACAATACGTTGGATATTTTCGTCCGCGTGGACCGTACGTTGTCATTCGGTACATAGTTGGTTCTGAAGGTCGAGCGTCCAAGTGTTTTTCATGATTCTCGCTGTGATAGCTTCAATCATGGTGCGCCATCGCAACTGGAGCCATTACCAAGCGACGGCCAGCGCCCCTTAAGGCAAATCCCGCCGGTACCAGTTCGAAGTGTGCTATATGGACACAACTTCCCCCTTGGTTGGGGGGCCGAGGCCTGGCTCTGAATGTCCAGTGCGCACATTAAAAAGCGACGATAAGCACGCTGCGTCAAAACAACTGACTCTTGATTTATAAAAAATTCAAAAATTGCTGATCGCTTTTCTGTTGCGTAGTGTTCCATTTCAAATTCGCCATGTTTGCTGCACAAAATTCTGAAATAAAAACTATAAATAAATTTAATATGTTATTAAACATTTAAACCACGCTTTGTAGTTTGGAGCTAAAAGCTAGTAAGTTTACTGTTTGCATGTGCGAAAAGTTGCGGAAAATTTTTTTTTCGCAACTTTTTTCTTTTTATCTCTGTGTAGCCTGTGATTTTTGTCATTCTTCATTTTGATGAAGAAGCACATTACAAAGGCACATTTGAGGCAAAATGGACAGAAAAAATAAATGTTATTAGCTTAATTTCTTGTCAAACTCATGTGGCATTGCTCACTTTTGTTGCATTCCCCTTGACTTCCACGAATTGAAACAATTTGATTTTTCTTTTGTTTCTTCGTCTCAGGCATATGTTATAAATAGAGAAATAATCTATCTGAAAATTAAGGTTTAGCTAAAACGCATCTCCATTACGAGTATATACCAATATTTTTAGATTTCAATATAAATGTGAATTTAAATGAATATGAATTTTAATAAATATAAAATTAAATTTGGAACA
The DNA here is from genome assembly GCA_963513945.1 of Hydrotaea diabolus. NCBI lineage: Eukaryota > Metazoa > Arthropoda > Insecta > Diptera > Muscidae > Hydrotaea > Hydrotaea diabolus. The sequence goes on from OY740720.1 coordinate 79,207,685, forward strand.
AGTCTAGTTTAGTAACAATTGTCAAAAACAATATGGTCCTCTAGAAACAAGTAAGTATAAAAAAAATATATCGGCGACAACCTATATTTTGCGAGCTACACGACCCGAATCAGACCTTAGGTTCATATGGGTATGGGTATCTTTAAAAACCTTATGAAAACACCTTGCAAATGGTATATTAATTTTATGGATCTTTTAACCCATTGGCTGGGGGTTCAATTTGTACATTTTTGACCCGAGTTGCTGTAAAAAATAGGCCAAACTCGAAAAATTGCCGATTTGAAGGTACGTATTTCTTCCTACTAGTTTATAACCAGCCAATACTTAAAGCTTTTCTATGGGACTTTGTCCTTGAATTTAACTCTTAAAATGCCGGAGATAATGAGTTTTGTCATTATTTTATTTATGGAGATTATCCGGACAGTGAAATTGTCGTTGATGGGGATTTTAATGTCCATAATTCTACCTGGCTTTCCCATTCGAGCCAAACAACTCCGGAGGGCCAATACGCCGAGCTTTTCGCCGCGCAAAACGACTTAACGCAATTAGTGAATGAACCGGCACATATTCCGTGTGTCGAAGGACACCAACACAATATTCTTGACCTTTTCTTAACTTCACACCCTAAAAAGTATGAAGTTAATGTCCTCGCACCGATCACTGCATTGTTTCAGCATCTTTTTAGTATTCCGCCCTTCGTGTCGCTTCGATACCAGCCCCAAAGCGGACAATTTTTATTTACGAAAATGCACGTTGGACTGAGCTCATCCACTTTTTCCAGCATTTCAATTGGAAGCTATGCTTTCTCGATAACAACATTAATGCTGCGGCTAAAATGATCGAAAATATAATTTTATTTGGAATTAAGACGTTTATTCCAACTAAAATTATGTCGGTTAAGCCTGCCAAAAATAGTTGGTTTAACCAGGCATGCAAGGCGTTCAGAAATTGACGTTTAAACAAAAATGTCAATACTGAACTGCTGCGTAAACAGGCAAAAACTTCGTGTGCCAGAGTGCTTAGGCGTGAAAAGTTCTCCAAGGGGAGTAAGAGATTTTGGTCATTTGTAAGGAGAGTAAAGGATAATACTTCATCCATCCCAACTCTTGTTAAAGACAATCAGGCATTCACAGACCCGGTTGATAAAGCTAACCTATTGGCCGAAATGTTTGCAGGAAATTATTCGTTGCCGGAAAGCAATCAACCACTCCCCGTGATCGAAAACGTATCTAGTTCCATGCCTGAGATATTTTTTTCGAACTCGTGGAGTTAAAAGGGTTCTTGCGAATCTCGATGTTAGTAAGTCCCCGGGCCCGGATGGTATCTCGGCACTTGTCCTATGTTAGTGCTCTTCGACGCAAGCCCGTCCATTACGCAACCTTTTCAACCTTGCTTATCGTATAGGAGTCTTCCCAGCGTGTAGGAAGGTTGCGAACGTCCAGCCGATCCCTAGAAAGGGTGAAGCCAATAATCTTGCGAATTATCGGCCCATTGCGATTTGCTCTGCGCTCTCCAAGGTAATGGAGAGAATGGTTAACCGCCATCTTGTAAGGAGACCTGAGACCTGATGACTTTCCTATCGGAGCGTTGGAGTCGGTCCATCCACCACTTTGGTGAGATTAAGGTCGTGGCTCTAGCTATCTCCAAGGCCTTTGACAAAGTCTGGCACGATGCTCTCGTATCGGTAATAATGTCGGTAATAATTTTGCTCTATTTATATCAAGCTTTCTTAGAGATCGCACTATAAGAGTTGTTGTAGATGGGTTGTCATCCAACAAACATAGGTTGACCGCAGGTGTACCACAGGGTTCTGTCCTTTCTCCCTCTTTATTTCTTATTTTCATTGACGATCTATTGGGTCAGACCGTGAATCCAATCTACTCTTTTGCAGATGATAGTAACCTCTGTCATTTATATTCATTCGACCGTAAGCCGAGTCTTCAAGATATTGAAGACAAAAGGCGAATTATGGATGTGACACTTGGCCGGGATTTACAGGCCATTTCCGCGTAAGACACAGTGCTGCTTGTTGTCTCACATGCGATTCATTGACCCGTCAGTATCGTCATTATCTATCGATGGTACGGATATCGAACAATCGGATGCTCTTGATGTTCTGGGCATGAAAATACAATGTGACGCTCGTTGGGCGAGGCATGTATTCGAAGTGCCGAAAGAAGCACTCAAGTGTATAGGCTTTCTAAAGCGGTGCAAGAAATATTTCGCTCCTTCTGATCTCTTCGATATCTATACAACCTACATCCGGCCAAAAATGGAATACAACTCCCATATATGGTCAGGTGCTCCAAAATCATCCTTGGAGCTTCTGGACCGTGGTCAAAGGAGAACGATGGTGCTGATAGGAAACACTAGGGTATCCAACTCTATTGTTTCCCTGGAGCATCGTCGGAATGTGGGTTGTGTGTCGCTGTTCTATCGTTACTTCTATGGTGTGTGTTCGTTCAGACATTCGTGGTCTTATTCCTGACGTGAGGAAGTTCGGCAGGGATACACGACTACCCAGAAATTCACACCCATTTCTTATCGATTGGCCGGTTGACCGCACTATACACTACAGATCGAATTCGTTTTTCGCTCGTACTATCCGTATGTGGAATCGACTTCCGGCAAATATATTTCCCACCAATTACGACATCCAGAAATTCAAGGCGAATGTCAATAAACATTACTCCATCTTTCCCACCTTCGATCCCTTGCTTTGCAACGACCAACGCAATGCATTGCATGTATAGGGGAAAACCCCTGAGTGTTGGCTAATTAAAAAAAAAATATATCTAATTTCGTCAAAGCACTAAAAAACGCTACAAAGAAGTTAGCTACAGTAAACACAAGTTTTATATAAACAGTGCAAACTGGTTAGAAGGCCAACTTACTGTCGCTACAGAAACAGCAAAGCAAAATAAGGCTGGAAGACCACGCAAATCATTGGACAACTGCAGCGATAGATCTAAGAGAACAAAACGGATTCTTCTTCAGTTCACAAATGAGGAGGCATTAGCATTATTTCTGGATTTGAACTTAACAAGACAGCAATATATTCAGCTCAGATTGCGTGCGATTGTAAAGGGCTCAAATTTGTATCCAGCATATCATCACATAACCGCTGCTAAAATGGACTGTTTGCCATCAAAGAACACTATTACAATGACACCAATTTCGGCAGAAGTACGACTACAATCTCTACTTGATCACAAAGCCGAACGCTTGCTACAATCAATAACTGGAAATGAGTTAAAGAAATATGGAAACACAAAGTTAATTCTTTTTTGTAAATGGGGATGTGATGGTTCTTCGGGACAAAAACAATACAGACAAGTTGTATGTGGAAATATTTCGGACTCAGATATGTTTATGGTATCATTTGAACCATTGCGATTGAAAAAGATTTTGGAAGATTCAGAGCCTTCGACTAGTAGAACGCAAGCAATGGATATTTGGAAAAATTAGTCACCATCTTCTACGAAATACTGCAGAAAAATCAAATTTGAATTCAAAAAAGAAACTCATGATGCCATTAAGAAAGAAGTTAGTGATATCAAGGCCCAAGTTGCAACACTACAGCCATTACAATTACAGTTAGATGGGCAGCAAATTGAAGCAAGCTACCAATTAGTGCTGACAATGATAAATGGATAAGTAGGTCAGGCATTGACTAACACGAAGGCTGCATCCAGCTGCATAATATGCCATGCAACATCAACCCAATTAAATCAAGTCCCGACAAAATCATTAAATAATACCGATGCATATGAATTTGGATTGTCACCACTACATGCAAGAATACGACTTATGGAACACATACTAAAAATCAGTTATGATTTCGATTTCGGGTCTTCAGGATCAATAAGAAACAACGAAACCAACAAAGATTTAAGAAGTTCAAAAAACAAAGATGTTCAAGATGAGTATCAGAAATTTGGATTGATTATAGATCAGCCAAAACAAGGGTCAGGCAATACAAATGATGGCAATTACGCAAGAAGATTATTTTCAGATCCAGAAACAGCATCTGAAATAACAGAAGTGGACTTAAGCTTTATTTTCAGATTTAAAAAAGATCCTAGAAGTACTTGCGTGCAATGACGAAATTGAATCTAGAACATTTGGAGATTATGCAAAGGAAACTGCAAAAATATATACAACAGACTACCAATGGATAAATATGTCAGCAACAGTTCACAAAATCCTTTACCATGGAGAAGATGTCATTAACTATCATTTGGTGCCACTTGGAGAACTATCAGAGGAGGCTCAGGAAAAAAGGAACAAGGATTACAGATGTAATAGAGAGCACAATACTAGAAAAATTTCACGAAATTCCACAAATGAAGATCTATTTAATATATTATTCGCAACATCAGATCCGTTCATCTCCAGTAATCGCAATCAATGGAAAGTAGAACATCGCGATTTAGATGAAGAAGCCAAAAAACTGCTAAAGAACAGAAATAGCACAGAACAAAATATGGATATTTGCAAACAATAATTGAGTCAAATGAATAATAATTATAGTTTTCTTTTATTTAAGTACGAAAAACATAGTACGAGTATTAGTAAAAAAAATTTAATAATAAACAGTACCTACCATTGTTGCAAATGCTATTAAAATCCATTGCAGTTTTTATGTTAAAAATGTTTTTTAAATTTATCGAATTTGACAGCAAAAAATAATAAATTTTTTCTGTAGTAATAGCAAGATTTTTAGATAATGTTATTAACGTTTTTTTAAGTGTAAATATCTCTTTGAGTGTAAACAAATTTGCAAATTTGACAGCAAAAAATTTTTAATTTTTCTGTAATTATAGCAAAATCTCCACTTGATTTTACTATTTTTTTTTGAGTCTAAAAATTTTTTTGAGTGTACATAAAAAAATTCTATTATTAAAAAAAAATATTTATAATTATTATTAAAATCCAAATATTAAATTTTTTAATAAATAAAAAAATAGGAAACCCATATTTCACTCTAAAAGTTAAAAAAATCAATAGTTTAACTTTGACCTAGAATTCCTTAAAAAGTCCTCAATCAATTTTAATGTAATTTAAACTGAGTCAAGCTGAACTAAATATTTATCCATTAAAAAAACATCTTAATTATTTTGATCGTTTCAAAAGTTACAGAGTTTTGGCCAACGAAAAACGACTTTCAGCCACTGTGCGGCGTCGAATTGAATTTGATGGATTATTTTGAACACTCTCTTGAGCAGTAGTAATTAAGCCGATCTTGCAGTACGTTGTGCTACATGCTTGAGCCTATCAGCTACAGACCCTATTTCTTCGAAACCATTCACTACACGATAAAAAGTGCGTTTTGTAGGCACGTTGTTTCTCCCAAAAATTGCACTAACTTTCTCATCATCACAGTAATCGATGATTGATTTAAAAAAAAAAAACCTCTTAGGAGAAAAAAATCCGACCACTGCTTCAAAACGTAGCAATTTTACCCTAGTACCCTCAAACCACCAATCCGAAAATTTTCAAACCGCTGCCATTTCGCCCCTTGCATATTCGGGCATGGTCCTAGATGTACATATTTTCATGAAATGAGCCAAGGAATATTCTGTTGAAATTTGTCCAGTCGTGAATAAATCACCCTGTATAAGTATACTTATCATTGCATTGATTTGTATAGGAGAAGTGATAAGACGAAGAGTGAGGACAAGGTGGCTGACTCACTGATAAAGTTTCTACTATACGAGTACTAACAGACTGTTCGACTGACTTTATGTCCCTATAATATGCCAAAACAACAGCAATCATTATCTAATTTGCTTTTGGATTAATGCACTCTTTCTCTCACTCTTTCAGAAAGAGGGCCCACAAAATTTACCTTTTTTGCTGCTTAGTTAGGGCGTTGGGGCGGTGGAGGGTATATACGGTTCGCCTGGCCGAACTTAACGGCGTTAGTACTTGTTTCTAAAGAACAACAAGAAACAAGTGCACACTTACAAAGATATTATTAAGAGAATTCATAAAAATGGCGTTGTAGTGTACAATTGTGTCTGTCTAAGTGAGTCATTTCTCGTTGGTAGTTTTGGTAATCGTCATTGTAATTCTTGGTGCACAACTTTGCCTATCCGGCAGTATTCGTTGAAAAGTCTATATCTGCCCAAAGGTAATGATGTGTACGTGCAATTGCCATAAATTATATTTTATATGAGTTAAGATTGAATTAAATTCAAAAAGTGGACAAGTTCGGTAGTATCGTATAGTCTCCACCATGGCTTACGTTCTAGTATCGCATATGTTGTATTGGGTAAAAACATCTAATTCAGTCAAATCGTAACATTAAATGTAACAAAATAGAATGAAGTCAAAATACCTGGGAAGTGATATTATTTTTCTTGTAGATCTTGCTGAGTACAACAAGAAACAGGTTTTGAAACTTCCCAAACACCTCCAAAATCTGGAGTTGAGGGTAAAAACCCGGGTTTTCAGATCTTACGCACTTATATCCCAGTAACTTGGTTGAATACCAACGGATTTTAAGAAAGACAGAACTGATTTAGAAAGACAGAAACTGCGGCACTGAACACTGAAAAAAATCTGTGTATTTTTCCTGTAAACTCATTTGTTTAAACTTTTTGTAATTTGTTAACTTATGCGTTTTACTCAGAATTTTTTTAAAGGAAGCGAACAATTCTTGAATTGTATCTTAAAGAGAGTGTTCTTAAGAATACACTTCGGCGTCACTTTAAAAAACCGCGTTTTTCAACGGAACTGAGCTTGTTGATAAAATTCTCATCTCTCATAACGTTAGGAATTTGAGGTCCAATGAATATACCTGAAAATAATCAGAACTGAAAAATGCGATAACAAATATTAGAGCTGTGAAGAAATAAAAACCTTTTGGCTTCTCAGTATTCCGTTTTTGATGTAAACAAACTGTTTTAGGTTTTGTTCATTTGTTTTATTTGATTTATCATTTCTTGTTCGCTTTGAAACTGTATTAATAAAAAAAGTTAGCAATTTGATAATAATCGAGTGTAATTAACCAAAAAAATGTGTGATAAACGGAATAACTTTTGTTACTTTTGTGGCCTACGAGTATATACGGATATCCGTCATTAGTGTGATTTTCAAAAAAATATTGCTGTGGAAGTTTACAACAAAGTCTTCAATCGATCTTACAAATTCAGTCGCTGAATTTGTCAGAATTTGTTTGTGAAAATTGCTGTGCAACATTAAAAAAATTCAGTTCAATTTCTTTGCCCTTTTGTACTTTTAAAACCCGCAAAAATGTAAAGTACACAAATGTTGTAAGTGTTACAAAACCGATATTTGGTAATGAGAAAGTTCCGACAACACTTTTGAAGCTGAAAAATATTTGGTGGAAGAAGAGTACCTTCCATCCAAATCCACAACGGAGCGACATTTTGTTTCAAATGCAGATTTCTGAGATTTCGTTCGCGATTGAAGTTTGTCAAAACGATAGGCTGATATCCTTGGGTCGCGATTAAGGCAGTGGAATTTGGTGGAAGAAGTTTTCGTGTAACTTTCTGTAGAAGAAGTGACCGGACATTTGAAGAAAGTTTTAATCTCATATTTTGCGCTGATGTACCCAAACTTTTTCGGCATTAAGTCACAATTATAAGGCAGACGAATGGCGACTTTTCATTGACTCATGTAAATTTACGTATTTAACAAACATATTGATTTTTAATAGATTTTGATTTTTTGTATACAATTTGTAATGCTATTTCTAGACTTGAAAGCTGTTTGACTGCATATCCAAAATCCGTGACCATCTGTTCCAATCGCATATGCGACTAGTACAAAAGAAACGTATGAAGTTATGAACCAAATACTGCGATTCGTCAACTATGACTTGCATAAATGGAAAGTCGTCGCTGATTTTAAGGTTTTGACAATTTTATTTGGTATGCAAGGTGGTTAAACAAAATATCCATGTAATCTTTGTGAATGGGATAGTCATGAATCGCTACGATCGCAAGGTATGACCATCTCGTGACACATATCTAATAGACAGGAAAAACGTTTTAAACGCTCCATTAGTTACAGCTAATAAGGTTGTTTTGCCACCACTGCATCTAAAGTTAGGCTACATGAAAGTGAAGCTTTTTGCTATCTTAGAGCGGTAAGCGAAGCCAAAATTAAAGAAGGTATTCATATATTCACAGATCTAATATTTGTTATCGCATTTATCACTTCTGATGAATTTCAGGTATATTCATTGGACCTCAAATTCGTAAAGTTATGAGAGATGAGAATTTTATCAACAAGCTCAGATCCGTTGAAAAACCTTCATGGAAGAGTTTTGTTGCACTATGTGATAACTTTCTTGGTAATCACAGTCGCGATTGTTGATGACTTTTTGAGTGCATATGGTAAAATGGGCTGCAACATGTCAATTAAAATCATTTCCTCCATTCACATCTAGACTTCTTCCCAGAAAACCTGGACCAGTTCAGTGATGAACAAGGCGAACACTTTCATCAATAAATAATTACATTGGAAACAGTTTTGAAGGAAAAGATAAAATAAAATTGATTTCCGAATATTGCTGGTCACTTAAACGCGTTACTGATGATGTTCAATTAAAAAGAAAACGGCCAAACAAACATTTCTAAATATTATTGCCAATAATTGTATTTTTTCAAAAAATGTTGTTTTAATAAAAGTTGAATAGCTCAATCCGTTTCTAACGGATTTTTAAAAATCATACCGCATTGTATCCGTAAGAATACTTTCTTTATTAATCTGCTCAAAAATTGTTCGGTTTCTTTTAAAAAGTTCTGTGTAAAAACGCATCCAAAGTTAAAAAAAAATAAAAAGTTCTGTGTAAAAACGCATCCAAAGTTAAAAAATGAGTTTACAGGAAAAATACACAGATTTTTTTCAGTGTGATTTAAAAACTTTATACACAATTCGGCCGCAGTTTCTTCTTTCCAAGTCAGCCGAAAAACTTAAAATCGGTTGATATCTAACCAAGTTACTGGCATATAAGTTACTTATATATAAGTGCGTAAGATCCGAAAAACCGGAGTTTTATTCGTAACTCCAGATTTTGGAGGTGTTTGAGAAATTTCAAAACCGGTTTCTTGTCGTACTAAACAAGATATACAAGATAAATAATATCACTTCCCAGGTATTTTGACTTCATTCTTTTTTGTTACACTGTGTACAACTGTTTATGGGTCCCTCAGAAGCCAATTTTTGGGTATTCAAAACCAGTAGATTTGGGCCCGAAATTTATTCAAATTTTCAAAATAAAAACTTCCACATTTTCTATGTACCCATATGTACATTAGAGTGGAGTGAAATTCAAAAAAAAAAAAGGTAACCTCGGAAAGAGATGTAGTCTGGGGTCCTAAAGAGGGGAAAAATAAAGAAAAAAATTTAAAAAAATTTTTAGGGGTCGCGCCACTCCCTAGAAATTTGGAAATTATCGCTATTTTGGCGTTGATTTTAGAAAAATCCTAAAAATTAACGACTTAACTTATTCGAAATTTAAAAGTTTGAGCTTGTTCAGTGCCCAAACAAAAGTATTTGAGGCAAATATGAGGATAATCGACTAATATTTGTAGCTTTGGTGGCGATTTCATTGTTCAGTCAATTTTCTGAAGAAGGGACGATTTGACTTATTTTACTTTTTGAAATTTTTGAACAATGAGACAATTTTTTTTAAATTTGTTCATGCCCTTATTTCATTGTTTACGCTATTGCAAACATTTATTAACATAAAACTTTAAAATCGGTGCAGGTGTTAGGAAAATTCACGCCTTCAAGCATGTGTATTTGTTTATTTTGGCGCGACTTCTAAAATTTTTTTTAAATTTTTTTCTTTATTATTCCCCTCTTTAGGACCCCAGACTACATCTCTTTCCGAGGTTAACTTTTTCAAATTAAAAAAAAGCATGTTTTCACTCCACTCTAATGTACATGTACGAAATTGCTTATTTGTCGACGCCCCAAGATCTATTGACCGATGGGTCAACTCCTTAAATTTAGTGGAATCTTACGAGTACAATTAATATTATATTTGGACTCGTGACAAAATTTTAAGTGTCCACATGTGCCCATTGTTACTAAGCGCCGATTAATTGGACCCTAAAACCCAAATGGGCTGGTCTGAGTCCCATATCTTAAATAGTGATAAACATTAAGATTTGTGAGTAAATTCCACTTTTTTCGAATACTAATATGTTCCCGGACACTAGGGTACGGCTATTGGGACCACAGGGCCTACTGACTACGCCCATTTAGAGGACGCTTAATGAGTATATGTGTACGATATCCAACGACCCAGAAACATGGACACCATCTTGTTCAATTAAAAAAATGTGAAGTGGCAATTGAGAAGACAAAAAATACTCGTATTGCTTTATTAAATAATTTATAAAAAAAAGAATACACTCATACCTCGTTATACGGCCTAGATGCGTTCCAAAAAAATTGGCCGTAAACCAAAAAGCCGTATAACATATAACACGCTGGGGATCGGTTCTATTAAGGAACGCTAAAAAACAAATCGGTCAAAATAGCAAGTTTAACTAAATTAATGCATAGCGAAGATGAATCACACATATTTATTTATAAAAAGGAACATTACAATTATTTTATAGAAGTGTTAAGAAAACATGAGTAACTAAATGAGTAGAAAGAAGTTCTCATTGCTCTTGAACTTTGGGCGTAAGAAATGTACTTCATCGTTGTTGCTTTGGTGTGTGTTTTAGGTTCTCCTGAAGTTGTTTGTAGCAGCCAAGAGAGTTATTTATTAATTGTGCAACTTGGTAACTACGCTCTTCTTGCGGATCATTATCAATATGAACACTAATGTCCGGTCCAAAAAAATTAGAGCTTCTTAAATATTTTTTGTAGTTAATTTTTTAATAAAATCTGGCTCCTCTTCACTGTCTAATGGTTCGAAAGAATCAAATTGCATTACCTCTTCAGTGGAAAGGGGCCTTCCTTGGCAATTCCCACAATACTTTGACAGATGACAGGCAGTTGGAAATTAATGACTCAGGTCCTAGAACACACTCCGGCCATATATTTCTCCAAACTTTGTTCAAAGTTTCCGGTTTTGACCTCGTTCCAAGCTTCGCCGATATTTACTACAGATTTTTTGTATCATAATCATTCCAAAAAGTTTTTACTATAGTTTTCTCTTTAACTTCAGTTTCGTCAATCAACTCCTGGAATGCTTTGGGCAAATAAAGCGCCTTAAATGTGGCGATTTCACTCTGATCCATGGGTTGAAATAGAGCTGTTGTTTTTTTTGGGTGGAACTCCACTTCTACTCCTTCCACTAATTCAGACTAGTTAACAGGATGCCCAGGAGCATTATGCAATAGAAGCAATATTTTGTTGCTCAAACTAAGTTTTTACAAAAATAGTTTTGAAACCAATCTTAAAACATAGCTTTTGTCATCCAAGCCTATTTATTGGATTTTCAAATGACCGGCAGTTTTCACTAATCGACCCCCTTTAAAAGCTCTGGTATTTTCTGATAAGTAAACAAGCAATGGTTTCAATTTTAAGTCACCCGCAATATGTGTGTACTAAAGAAAGAAAATATGTGAAGAGCAAAGACGAAGAGTGTAAATTGGCCGTATAACGAAAAAAATTTGTCCGTATAACGAAAAAAAATTTGGCCGCGTAACGAAATCTAGATATAATTTGAAAAGGCCGTAAAAGCGAAAAAACGTACAACGAAAGGCCGTATAGCGAGGTATGCGTGTATTCAAAACATAACTTTAATGAACTTTAACAATAACATATTTTGATTTTAATTAACAATACGAAAAAAAATATCACAAAGCCAAATAATGAAAAAAGAAAAATGAAACATTATGTGAAATTGAAACATTTATACATTTACTAAAAAAGAAACTTAGAACTAAAATTTGCAACTTCGCTGACACACTGAAGGACCCTATCCTTAGATCCTGCTTGGTTATCAGTTCCTGCTTCCGGCACCATCATCAGCTACAGTCATTAGCGGTTCCAGCTAACATCATTTCGTTACCCGGCATCATCTCTCCATCAGCGGAGAGCCTGGCTTAACGTTCCGAAGCGACATAATACAGCCTTTACTAGTACCTGTCACTGACGGACGGACAGAGAAATATAAACAGATGTTGTATTTCGTTTTTTAAAGGAAAGGTTTTTCAAACAGGCTTTTTTAACTTACTTAACCTACGGCCGAAGCTTGTCAAAGCCTTGTATGGGCTTCTATGGGTCCTCCCTATGCTGTAAAAGAAAAAAAAACAGTATTTATTTTATCTTTAACATAAAAACAAAGCAGACTCAGACTCTGATGAAGACAAAGACTGACTACAGTACGAAAGCTGACGGTTACAAGTTGTACTTTGTCGATATTTCTGACTAAATGATAACAGAAAGAAGCGATTTTTGCAAAAAATTGATTAATAATCACGTATAAGTTCTGTTTTTTTTTGTAAAGAATTGTTTATAATTTTATAGCTTTTTATTGATTTTAGGGAACAAACGTCTTAATAAAAACATATTGACAGTAGATGCTCAAAAGAAGTGTTTTTTTAAAGAAATGTCTTACTAAATGAAAAAATGGTTAGGTGATCTTATAGTCCGAGACGAGAAGGAAGGTTAAAGGGTAACTAGAGATCTCGCTCTAAAAAGTGTACTTTTTATCGATGTACCCTCAGTCCCTTAAAAGGAAACCTTTTAGCTCCAGATTTCACCCACTTACAGTCCCGTATAGTATATGACCATTACCCATCAACTTGTTGAATTTCAAGATGCTATCCTACTTTCAACAGACAGACGGACTGGCGGAAGGCTCGATTGTCTTTTAACTTAACGACGATATATAGTATAGATACTTATGAATAATAAATTTATTGTACGACACTTCGGCGGAGAGTTTAAAAATAAGGGCTTACCTTTGTATTTTCTATATCTGCAGGAAGACGTTCAGGAAGAAAAGGTGAAATCAACCCAAAAATATGCATCGCATGTACCATTCGTTCATCAGGCTTATGGTTATATAAGTCGTCCTCTTCTGGTGGATTGCTGAGAAAACAAAGTAACACGTCTACGATAGCAACAAAGTTAAAAGTTCAAAGTTTAAGGTAGTTCAGGATCATCACTTAATTTTAGAAAATATTCAGTCTAGAAAAATAGACCAGACCAGAAACTTTGTCATAGCAAACGGGTAAAAAATTTAGAATGGAACGGTTTGAAAATTGAAATGGGAACGAAGTCTACGAGGGTTGCTATATATATGTCTGGCCATTACGCCATCTGACATTTCGATTGGAAAGTTTGACATTTTTTAGCACAAACATACTCAGAACGTTTTGACGTACGACCATCATTTGTGTTGTTTACAGTGACTTGAAAAAATCAATTTGGCAAAAAAAATGGAATTAATTAGTGAACCTTTTCGTGCGATCATTTTTCACAACTTTCGACAAGAGTGCAACGATGCACTTAAATCTTTGTATGGCGATAAAGCACTATCCTATATCACTGTAAAAAACTTGTTTAATGAATTCAATCGTGGCCGACGCTCGCTCAAAGACGAAGGTCTTGAAAGTAGTCCAAAAACGGCCGTTGTGCCAGAGAACATTGATGCCGTGCGTGAACTGATAATGCAAGATCGTCATGAGGCATACTCGGGTATTTCTTCCAAAAGCAAACATTTAATATTGCATGAACACCTGGCCGTCAAAAAGGTTCGTTCTCATTGGATCCCGCTTGTGTCGATTGGCGCAAAGAAATTTTGAAAAAATACGATTGCGGTGCTTCGAATCATGGATCTATGCATACGAACCCGAAACAAAGCAAACCACCTTCGAAGACGAAGACGAGCCGAATCCAACAAAATTTGTTCGTGAAAGAAGCACTTCAAAGCAAATGGTCGCCTGTTTCTTCGCAAAAATGGTCATGGGGCGACTGTTCCGCTTGAGCAATGTAGGACGGTCAATTCTGAGTGCTACGCCACAATTTGTTTGGCGGAAGTCTTCAGAGGAATTCGAAAAACGATCAAGAGAAGACGAATCATTGTGCACCATGACAATGCGAGCTCTCACACATCGGCTCAGACCCTCGCCTTTTTGACTCGCCAAAACGTCGAATTGATGGGTCATCCGCCGTACAGTCCTGACTTGGCACCCAATGACTTCTTTTTATCCCCGCACATGAAGAAAAAATGTATGGTCAAAGATTTTCGTTGCCAGAAGATGCTGTTTGAGCGTTTAAAAACCATGTTTTGGAGGTGTCTCAATCGGAGTGGAAAAGGTGTTTCGACAATTGGTTTGTGCGCTTGCAAAAGTGTATAAATCATGCTGGAGAATATTTTAAAAAACAATAAAACCATTTTTGATGATAAATATTCGCATTTTCTTTATAAGGCCAGAATATATATAGTAACCCTTGTACCTACTATAATTTAATTAATAATAATTTAAAAATCAGTATTAAAGATGGCCGATGTCTACATCGTTCATGCAGTCAAGTTCAATAGTGAGATTTTAGTCCATTTGTCATGTAAACCTTGTTTTAAAAGATATGTAGCCGATCGTAGGCGGCTTTGAAGAGTATAAATTACATACAGCAAGCTTCTCTTACATTCTTAAGCAACTTCAATATCGTTTGCGGGTAGATGCTATCGTACTAGATAAAATAATAGCCTAGCTATAACCTATGAAAAAATAACCTTTTAAACAAAAACGCCAATACTAAACTGCTACGTAAACAGGCAAAAACTTCGAGTGCCAGAGTGCTTAGGCGTGAAAAGTTTCTTTACGAGCACCGTCTACGTACTCATGTTCTTACTTCTCCCAGCGGAAGTAAGATCTTTTGAACGTATGTAAGAAGAGTTCTTCATCTATCCAAACTCTTGTTAAAGACAACCAGGCATTCACTGACCCGGTTGATAAAGCCAACCTATTGGCTGAAATGCTTGCAGGAAATTCGTCCTTGCCGGAAAGCAATCAACCCTCCCCGCGATCGAAAACGTTACTGCTTAGTAGGGACATAAATACTGTTACAACATTGAACACACCCATTTCAATAGTAGAACTGAACATACCCCGTTAATGTCATATGGATCAACTTGTTTCAACTTTCATCATGGATTGGTCGGATAATGAGAACCGTTTTGCTGTAATAGTGCATTTCAAGTGTGAAATAAAAAAACGATATTTTCAAAACGCTCCGGCCACTAGGGATTCTATCGATACATAAAACTGTTTGAGGAGACTGGAGATGTTAAAGACCGCCACCGGTCGGGCCGTCCACGCTCTGTTCGAACACCGCATGTCATCAAAGCCGTTAAATCAAGAATTCACAGAAATCCGCTCCGAAAACTGAAAATCATGGCCCGTGAGATGAATATCACGCAAATGTCCATATGTCGAATCATTAAAAAAGACTTGGGACTTGGGGCTTTCAAACGACGTACCGGACATTTATTGACTGCAGCTTTAAAAAAATTGAATTGAAAAATACAAACGTCTTTTGGTGAAGCAAGCTGATAACTTGCACAGAAAAATTTTGTTCACCGATGAAAATATGTTTACGTTCAGGAAAAGTTTAACAAGCAAAATGATAGAATGCATGCGCGGTCATCTAAGGAAGCAACTGAACTGATCCCAAGGGTGGAAAAGGGTCATCACCCAGCTTCAGTCATGGTTTGGTAGGGTGTCTCTTACGATGGGGTCACTGACCTGCATTTCTGCAAACAAGGATTCAAAACATCGACCAAGTTTACCAAGAAACCGTTTTGGCCTCTTAACAATTCCCTGTTCCAAAACCAGCCATGGACATTCCAGCAGGATTCTGCGCCGGCCCATAATGCTAAAACGTCCCTGGCTTCGAAACAATTTGCCAGCGTTCATTTCCTCTGAAGAATGGCCCTCAGGCAGTCCAGATTTGAACCCACTGGATTACAAATTGTGGACGGTTTTAGAGGACAAGGTTTGTCTCAAAAGATACCCCAACATTGGATCTCTTAAGACTGCTTTGGTTCGAGTTGTGGCCAATTTTTCAATGGACGAGGTTCGTGCAGCTATTGACGATTGGCCAGTGCGATTTAGGCGTGTGTAAAGGCAAAAGGGGGACATTTCGAAAAGGTAGATTCTTTTTGGATACAATATATATCAATGAATATATTAAAAAAATATTTTGTCCAAAAACATTCAGTACTTTTTATTTTACAGCATAAAACGTGTTTAACAGTATTTATGTCCCTACTAAGTTGTTCCATATCTCAGAATTTTTTTTCAAACTCGTGGAGTTAAAAGGGTTCTTGTGAATCTCGACGTTAGTAAGTCCCCGGGCCCGGATGGTATCTCGGCACTTGTCCTATGTCCATTATTCAACCTTTTCAAACTTGCTTATCGCGCGGAAGTCTTGCCAGCGTGTTGCGAACGTCCAGCCGATCCCTAAAAAGCGTGTTGCCAATAATCCTGCGCATTATCGGCCCATCGCGATTTGCTCTGCGCTCTCCTAGGTAATGGATAGCCTGATGAACCCCCATCTTTTGGGGTATCTGGAGTCCAACGACCTACTTAGTGATCGACAGTATGGCTTTCGTAGAAATCGTTCTACGGAAGACCTGATGGCTTTCATATCGGTGTGTTGGCGTCGATCTATCCACCAGTTTGGTGAGAGTAAGGTTGTGGCTCTGGATATCTCCAAGGCCTTTGATAGAGTCTGGCACGGTGCACTCTTCTCAAAGCTGATCGCATTTGGTGTCGGTCGATTTGTATCGAGCTTTTTTAGAGATCGTACTATGAGAGTTGTTGTAGATGGGCTCTCATCCAACAAACATAGGCTGACTGCAGGTGTATCTTAGGGCACTGTCCTTTTTTACTCTTTATTTCTTAATTTCATTGACGATCTTTTGGGTCAGACGGTGATTCCAATCTACTCTTTTGCGAATGAAAGCAACCTCTGTCATTCATATTCATTCGATCGTAGGCCGAGTCTTTAAGATATTGTAGACAAATGGCGTATTATGGATGAGACACTTCGCCGGGATCTACTGGCCATCTCCAAATGGGGTCGAGTGAATAGAGTAGATTTTAATGCGCGTATGACACAGTGCTGTTTGTTGTCTCACAAGCGATTCATTAACCCTTCAGTGTCGTCATTATCTATCGAACATCAGATTCTCTTGATGTTCTGGTCATGAAAATACAATGTTCGAAATATTCGAAGTGTCGAAAGTAGCATTCAAGTGTATAGGCTTCCTAATGCGGTGCAAGAAATATTTTACTCCTTCTGATCTCTTCGATATCTATACAACCTACATCCGGCCAAAGATGAAATACATCTGCCATATATGAGAAGGTGCTCCAAAATCCTTGGAGCTACTTGATCGTGCTCAGAGGAGAGCGATGGTGCTGATAGGTGACAGTAGGGTATCCAACTCTATTGTTTCCCTTGAGCATTGTCGGAATGTGGGTTGCGTGACGCTATTCTATCGTTACTTACATGCTGTGTGTTCATCAGACATCCGTCGCCTTATTCCTGACGTGAGGATGTTCGGCAGGGATACGTGACTTTCTAGGAATTCACACCCGTTTGTTATCGCTTGGCTAGTCGACCGGACTATACACTACAGATCAAATCGTGCATTTGCCGGAATCAACTTCCGCCAAATGTATTTCCCACTAATTGCGACATCCAGAAGTGCAAGACAAGTGTCAATAATCATTACTCCCTCTTTCCCCCCTCCGATTCTTTACTTTCCACTCGCCAACGCAATGCACCGCATGTACTTATATAGGGGGCATCCCCGTTCTAGTTCCTAGGCTACCATGTTCAACACTACACTCTAAATTTGCGTGCTTTACCATAAGAAAAGAAGAAGAATTGAAGGAAGAACAGAAAACTGGATAAAAGTATTGGGGGTTACCATACTCGGCTTATGCTGGAATGAGTCTCACGCTGTACCTGAAGTGTTGAAGTACCAGCTGTATTGCCCACCTAACCTGATCATAATTTTGCAGCAGCAACCGAAATCCAACAACATAACTTCTACTTTATAATCCCACATATCGCCAAGCGAGTTCTTATCGGATTGGAATCAAACATGGTAAAATTTAAGGTCTACTCAGAATTCATTTTGAGTTTATTTAAAATGTTAAAAATTTCAACTAAAAACATTTGAACAAAATTGGCTTAAAGATACTTCAGTATTATTTTCCTTTGGCATTGAATAATAAAGTCAATTACATAGATTTAAAATTAAAAAATAAAAATGTAAGCATTAAAATAAAAAAAACTTAAGTTATTTAAACTAGGATATAAATAAAACTAATGAAATAGATGAGAAATGAAAATCTATCAAAATGGCCGGAAATGGAAACACTTAAGTTACTACTTAGCTTAAGGGCATCAACACGTTAAAAAAATCAAAGAAAAAAACCTATGGAGAAGTTACATTTTTCCCCATATGATTCTTTAGAGAATAAAATGGTATTTAAATCAAAAAAAATATTTTTGATGCATAGGTTTATGGTAAAATTCCGTTTAAAAGTTGTAGAATATTTATTATTTTTATATAGGGTGATCTATCTAGAGTTATATTTTCAAAATAAAAAAAATACTAAAACTCAAATCAAGTGTGGAATCTTAATTGTTCATACGAAAGGATATTTTATGTTATTTATTTTTTGAATATAATTTGGCAACTGTAATATGGAAACGAGCGCCACGTCAATTAACAAATTTGCCGCATTTGGACTGAAGAGGAACCAGAAGAGGTTCAAGAGGTGCCATTATATCCAGAGAAAACCACGGGTTGGTGCGGTTTATGTGCTGGGTTGGTGCGGTTTATGTGCTGGTGGATTTATCGGTCCATATTTTTTCAAACACGATGATGGTCGAAACGTAACTTTTAATGGTGCTCGCTTTTGCTCTATCATATCGGACTTTTTACTACCTGAAATTGAAGACCGTAGTCTTGGCGACATTTTGTTTCAACAGGACGGTGCGACTTGCCATGCAGCCGGTCAAACAACGGATCTAATGAGAGGTAATTTCGAAGAGCAGCTAATTTCACATTTTGGACCGGTGGATTGACCGCCTTGATCATGTGATATCACACAATCAGACTTTTTTCTTTGGATCTACGGAAAGTCCAAAGGCTATGCTGACAAACCGGCAATGATTGAAGGTCTTGGAAGGTAATATTGCGCGTGTCATTCACGCCATACCGGTCGAAATTCTCGAATGTGTCATCCAACATTGCACGCTCAGAATGGCATGAGGCGTAGTTGCGGCCAACATTTGAAGGAAATTATCAATAATATAATTTTTCCACGCAAACTGCAACAATTTCGGAGAAAAAAAGAACCGCATAAATATGTTGGTGAGAGAGTTTACTTAAGGACTGAAGGTACGGTCACACTGGGCAAATATTTGAAAAAAAAACGTCGAATATTTCTTTGCCACAATCTGACCACAAAATATTTCTGAGTGGCAAACAACAAAACAGCTGATTTCGGGGAAACAAAAATAATTGACCGCAAACAATATATTGCTCACTGTGGACGAGAAGTTATATTTTCCTCTATTTTAGGCAAATATCTATTTTATATTACAAAATTTTAGTAAGACAATAAGAAATAGCAGATGGTAAAATCAGTGATGTCAGTGTAACAGCTAAACGTTCGCAGGCTGAAATTAACTCACGAAGTTGTGTGGTCTCCTTGCTCATTAGCTACACAAAATATCTATTACAGATTTTAATGGTCTCCATCTCGTTTTAGTGCTTACCAAATAGTCAAACTCTGCTGTGTTCATGCGCTAAACGATTTTAAAAAGAGCCTTTTCTTCCAAGACTATCAATGATGCTGCTTCACAGCACAAAATTAGTAAATTTTCTTCTAACTGCATTATTGGCGTTGAAAGGTTGAAAGAAAATAATCTTCTATTTTTTGACAGTTTGATCAAATATTTTTTTAGTCAAACATTTATTTAAATGTGAACACACGTCAAACATGTTTTCCCAAACTTCTATTGGAAATTACTTGTCAAATCTGTTTGAACAAACAAAAACTGTCAAATATTTGTCGGTAGTGTGAACACAAAATAAGCCCTTTGTTATTTGAGACTCATTTAACCATTTATGTTGCTTATGCCCTATAGATCGGATGCGCACAGGGAAGTGTTGAGATTTTCAATACTCTCTGCGCACATTGATCAAACAACCACCAAAAATGCAATATACGAGTAAAAATACAAAAAAAAAACACTTACTTGTATGTATGGGTGTCCATCGATAAAAGTCCTTTCAACTGATGATGAATGAGTGGTAAAGGTGAGGGATGGATGTAAAGGGATTCGCTGGTGGTAAATAATTTGCCCTTGAAATTATTACACTTAGAATCTTTCACATTCAATTTTTTTTGATTGTTTTTTTTTTGTTGAGTACTCGTATTATAAAAAATGCAAACATTTCGAATTTAAAAACAAAATATTAAAAAAAGAACAAAGAAATTTTTTCCTTCTTTTTAGAAAAAAAAACCGAAAAAAACGCGCTCGTAAATGTCAATTTCCGATTTAAATGGCAATAGTAAAACACTTACGAGAAACTAAAATAAAAATAATTAAATAATAGTTTTCTAGATTTTTTAACTTTACACGATTTTTCGTTCTTTAAAAGGTCAAAGGAAAAAGATTTAAATTAGGTTTTACAAATCAAATGCCGACGGTATTTAAAGTTTTCACAATGAAAACACCGACGGGAACTGTTTTTTTTGAAAGAAAAACAACGACACGCTATCAAACAAAAATCACTCAAAGAGTTTTCGCTTTTGATGTACAAAAATTATGTAAAAACTTACTTTCCTTTCAATAAGGAAACCAGGGAAAATTGTAAAACGTTCATACAGAGTTACTCCAATTAACTCAGAATTATTTTCCGCCGGTAACGTTCTTATGGTTCGGCCTTTGGATTAAAATGACAAATATGGCTGCCACTTAAGTGAAACCTTGCTTTTGCCACAAAATTGGAATCGCAGCTTCAACTCACACAACGAAAGCTACTTCCAAGGCCAAAATGTTTTCCCAAATAAAAAACAATAACACCTACAACAAACTCTCCACAATCCAATTGCGGCAAAACACAAAGCTACCAGCTTTCGTCACTTAACAAAAGACAATTTTCAGAAAACAAAAATTTAATTAGTTATCCGCAGCTGGCGGGATTCGAACCCGGATCCCGGGATCCAAAGTTTGAGACGCATCCTGCGTGCTATTTCCGGTTTGTGATTCGATGAGCCAAACACTGCCAATAATTAGATCTCACGTACTAACACAAAAAAACTAAACATCCCAATTACATCTGTAATTGATTCAAACGAAAAAAAAACAACAATATCAGTTTAGGAGAACAGTATCTACAAGCGCCACTACATAATTGATTGCCAATTTCGTTGTATGCGGCTTTTCTTGTGGAATCAAGTTTGTGTTGCCACTCACTCATCGTTGATATCAGCGGAAGGATGACATCAGCGTCTTACACGCCGTCAATCGCACGATCAACATGATCCATTTGATTTCTTGTCTTTCCATCAGGTAACAGCCATGTAGCCACATACAGAGCCGGACAAAAGTATAGGCACATATCTTAAATTCAGAAAAAATAAAAAAATTGCAAAATAAAGCAAAATTATTTTTAATTCACATATTTTTTATGATAACACGACTATCAACTACAGAATTTAAATTATTATAAACATTCATATCACTTAAAATTAGTTAAATTAAAAAAAACAAAAAATGCAGTTTTCTGAAGGACAAAAGTATAGGCACAATTTATTTTATGAATATAGGAGATCAGAAAATAAATGGAACTAGTATTTAGTTGGTAAGCCATTCTGTTTAATAACAGCTTTCAGTCTGTTTGGCATAGAATGCACCAATTTTTTTGTAGTCTCTTCCCCAATATTTCTCCATTCTTCCACCAACGCTGCTTTTAGCTGTAACATGTTTGAAACCGCTCGTTTTTGTACTCTTCTATCGAGTTCCTCCCATAAATGCTCAATGGGATTGAGGTCTGGTGACTGCGGAGGATGTGGAAGGACATGTGCAATGTTATAAGCAAGCCACATCTTTACGTCATGAGCGGTGTGCTTTGGGTCATTGTCGTGTGAATGGGCTTGGCAAATTTAACTTCTCAGCACTTTTTTAAGGGTTTCTTTAAGAATATTCAAGTAAACTGTTTTGTTCATTATTCCGTCAATATAAATACCAATTCACCCACGCCTGCAGCAGACATGCAGCCCCACACCATGACCACACCAGATTTTTTGCATCATATGCTGTATTAGGCAGATACACGGCCATCTGAGCGAAATATGTTGAACATACTCTCATCGGAGAAGAGTACTTGGTCCCAGTAAATACGCGGCTGACTTTCAAATTCTTTTGCATAAGCTAATCTTATCTTTTGGTTAACTTCCGCCTAGCAACGCGAGCGTTATAGCCAGCCTCATGAAACACTCTTCTAATTGTTTTGGAGTGTACATCCTTGCCAAAATCTTCTTTTACCTTTGCTGCAATCTGTGTAGAAGTAATGTTTGGCTCAGTTTTCACTTTTCGTATAATTCGAGTGCATTCACGTTGAGAAAGCTTCAGATTTGCACCTTCCAAACTTGAATTCCCTTTAAAGCGATTGGTAATGGTCCGAATAGTAAGCCGGCTTCGCTCCATGATTTCCCCAATCTCTGCTAAGGATTTGCCTTGATTATGAATTATTTTACTTTTTGTTTTCTTGCCATTTTTACGCACTCCTAACGCAATTAATATTTTTTAAATGAAATTTAACCGTAAGTCTTTTCAGTTAAAGTAACGTAAATCAGTGCAAGCATGGATCTACGTAAAAGGGTTGCCAGATGTAAAAGTTTTTGAAAAATGCGACAAATAATTTAAAGTGTGCTTATAATTTTGTCTAAGTAAAAATATGTAATTTAAATTTTTTTTTAAATTAAATAAGTCGATTCTTTTTTAAGACCATTGGATTAGTAAAGTAAAATACTTTACAAAAATAAAAAAAAAATTTTATGACACAAAAAACGTTGTTATATTGTATTAAATAAAACGATCAAGTTTGAGATGTTTGTTGTGCCCATACTTATGTCCGGCACTGTAGATAAATTGTTGTTTGAATTTAGTACTACTTACCATGTTCATTGGCGTGGCAAAATCGATCAGCCTCATTCCATTGTCGGGTGACGCGTCGTAACGCGACATAACGCCCACGGGCTTTATGTCCATTTTAATTGGACATAAAGCCCATGACTGGCGCGACATTAAGCCCACGGGCTGTGAAAGTGATCTTTGTTGTGCGTGGAAGCAAAAAGCGTGTGCTATTAATAAAAATGGAAAAAAAAAGTTTTGAGTTATGAATTCATAAGTGGATATGCTTTTGTTAAAAAAGGAGAGACAGATATTCAAGAAAAAAAGTGTTTACAAAGATCGTACACGGTACATATGCTACATTGATACCTGCAATGTAAGTGTTTCTGTGAACGGAGATGGTGTCTGTGAGCAGCTAAGTTTGGATTATCATCATAACCATGCACCTCCGGAGGACATAATTAAAAAATTTGAGATGCTGCGAAACATAAAAAGTGCTTGTAAGGAAAAAACCGCTGCAAAAAGGAAAGGAGTTCGGGAAATTTTTGATCAAGAGTGCATCAAAGATGCACAACTGGCATCCTCTGTGTGCTTCCCACAAATGAGGAGACAGTTGCAGCGAATTCGCAATGAGGGAATGCCGAGGGATCCAAATACTCCGCAGGAATTGAAATCGATGTTCGAGGAGGATAATTTCTTGTTGGAATATGGAAAATCTAAACATATAGATAAGCCGTTTTATCGAGAAACTGTAATAGAAGACGATTTTTCATATACAGTTTTTATATCTCCAACAATTTCGGACATAATTTCCAAAAAAAAACTAACGATCGTCGCTATTTACTTGATGGCACATTTTAAACTGTAACTTTTATAGTAGCAGTTAAATAAAAGTTAGGAAGTTTATTTTTGATGTGTGTAACTGAAATAGAGACAAATAGAAAAGGTGAATTAAGAAAATAATCGGCGCCGATTATATTCTTACTTCACCTTTTTCCTTCTGTACATGGAACCGCTTATGTTCTATTTGTATCTATTTCATTTGCACAAAAAAGGTGGGGTTCCACGTACAGAAGGCAAGAGAAAAAAAAATCGGCGCCGATTTTTTTTTCTAACTACAAATAGAACATAATCGGTTACTTCTGTTACATGTTTGTTTCTCTTGTTTGTGAAGATTTTTTCCTAATCCTGTTCGATCCTCTTTACTTGTACATTGAACCACTTTAAGTTTTCCATTATGATTTTTCAGATCACACCTTCCGGATTTTCGGTACACCTGCAGAAAGTGCGAACTACTAGCTCTTTGGAAGGATTCAACTCCAAGCTCTCTAGCAAACTAGAGAAGCATGGTCGTTTTATTGAATTTTTGGAAATTATCCGCAATGAAGACTTCGCGCAGTCTGTATCTCTGGCCCAATCATCTGCTGGTCTTTTGAATGTGCTACCACAGAAGCGAAAACGGCATAATGTGCAGGACAATAAAATCCACCAGGTGACACAACAACTGGACAAAGGCCACATGTCCCTGTCAGATTTCTTCAACGTCATAAAAAATAGAGATAATAAAATTCTAAACAATTGTGACGTTGAAGAAACAAATGGCGAAGAAGAAATATCGGAAGAAGAGGACACTGAGGGCAATTTACACTACAGCCAGACGACGGAAGTTTTGAAATGCAATATATGTACACTGGATGCCAGGACTATTCTTTTGCAACCATGCAAGCATTTTAAAATATGTTGCGGCTGTTATGACAAATTAGAAACAAATGCAAACAAAAAATAATTTACCTTTACTTTGTCCATATTGTCGTCAAATTGTTGAATCTAAATTAAAATTTTTTCAATAAGTGTTATGCTCCTTCGGAATGGATAAGTTAGGTGAACAAAATTGCAAAGCTTGAAAATTCAAATTTTCTTTTCCTATGGACCCATGGGCGTTATGTCCCACTTAAAATGGACATAAAGCCCACAACAGATGCGACATAAAGTCCACGGGCTTTATGTCCATTTTAAGTGGGACATAACGCCCATGGGTCCATAGGAAAAGAAAATTTTATGTCCACTTAAAATGGACATAAAGCCCACAACAGATGCGACATAAAGTCCACGGGCTTTATGTCCATTTTAAGTGGGACATAACGCCCACGGGCTTTATGTCCATTTTAGGTGCGACATAGCGCCCGTGGGCGTTATGTCCACGGGCGGTATGACGCGTCACCCCATTGTCGATAATGATACAAGAACGAATATTATAAACCATTTGTAAAAAATAACTTTAATAAACAGAGAATTGTTTATGTTAGGCACTTATAATTTCATTTATTATTTCGAAGATAAAAAGTAAACAACGTCGATTTATTGCCAAACAGAGAATAAATTCAGTATCACTAATCGAGAGCGCAACAAGCGATCGTTCGCTAGAACAGGTACTTCCCCCGTATAGTGTAGTGCTTATCAAACTCACTGACTATGTATCCCTACAAACGTCATCGCTAAATAGAATTGCAATAAAATTAGCACCATTTTGTACAACGCTGAACTAACCCTAATATAATCTTGTGGGCCCTAAATGGAACACATTCGCATAAATTATTTTCCTCTTTGGCATTTCAAAAACATCAACAAATCAAAATACTTTCTGTGCGAATGCATGAACAATGTGAGAAACAAATCATTCGCTATGAGTCAAAAAGAATTTTGAGTTAACATCAAATAAATTTGTTTATAAAGAAAAAAAGTTCGTTAATTAAAAAACTAAAAAAAGTATTTGCTTTGTATTTTATTAACTAACAATAAGAATAAAATGTATTTTGTAGGAAAACAATCTTAAAAAAATTATATTGAGAAAATATATTAATTTTTTGCGTCGTATTTAATAATATTTGAAAATAACGAATGAAAAGTAAAAAAAAAGTAATGAAATTGAATTTTCGTTTGTCGGTTTGTTCAGCCTTTTTGATGTAAATCTGTAATAAAAAAGACAAACAAGTTTTAATAAAGGTGTTTCCTGAAGATGATATCGAAATATCGATAATCGGTTAAAATTTTAAAAAATAATACTGACCTTAAGGTTGTCCAATTATTTACTGAATTATTTTTTTTATTTTGAAAAAAAATTAACTCGAAAATATATTTTGTTTTAATTAAAAGGCAAGGGATTTATTGTTTTAATTAATCTATTAAACATCTCAAGATATAATTATAAGTCAATAATTGTAAAACCAGAAAACAATAATGTGTTTTTTGGGAAACAAAAGTTCAAAGACTTCATTAATTTGCATTTATTGGCAGGAAGAAAGTATTTTATAATTTTAAATTGTTAGGGTGATCCATCTAGAGGTATTTTTCAGGACAAAAAAATATAAAAATTCAAATCAAGTGTGGAATCCTATTTGGTTATTTGAAAGGACATTTTATGGCATTTAATTTTTGAATACAATTTCCTTCAAATGTTGGCCGCAACTACGCCTCAGAGTTTACATTCTGAGGGTGCAATTTTGGATGACCTGTTCGAGCATTTCGACCGGTATGGCTTTAATGACACTCGTAATGTTGACTTCCAAGACCTGAATCGTAGCTGGTTTGCCAGCATAGACTTTGGACTTTACGAAACCCCAAAGAAAAATGTCTAAAGGTGTGATATCACTCGATCTAGGCGGCCAACTCACCCAACCAAAACGAGAAGTTAGCTATTCTTCGAAATGACCTCTCAGTAGATCCATTGTTTGGGCAGCTGTATGGCAAGTGGCACCTTCCTGTTGAAACGAAGTATCATCAAGATTACGGGCTTTAATTTCTGGTAGCATAAAGATCGATATCATGGTGTGATAGCCAGCACCATTCACGGTTACGTTGCGGCCGTCATCATTTTTGAAAAAAATATGCACGAGGATTCCACCAGCTTATAAACTGCACCAAACCGTGGTTTTCTCTGGGTATAATGACAACTCTTGAACTTCTTGTTGTTGCTCTTCAGCCCAAATGCGGCAATTTTGTGTGTATTGACTTTGCCGTTGCGCCAGAAATGGGCCTCATCTCTGAACAAATTTTTGGTCGAAAACAGCGGATCTTCCCTTTCTCACCGAACGCTCATTTCCATAATACAGTTGCCAACATTTAAAGAAAATTATTTAAAAAAAAAGATGCCATAAAATGTTCTTTCAAATTACCAATAAATTTTCCACACTTGATTTGAATTTTTATATGTTTTTCAAATAGATTTTTCCTTTGTCATGAAGCTACATTTATGCCACTATGTATTAAATATTACATAACTCGTTCAGTCTATATATACCATGCATTACTCTGTGGAACTGGTTATTAAAGGGTGTTTTTAGAAGTGTGGCTTTCAATCTGGCCACACTCTCGTTTTGACAGCTGTCACTAAGTTTGGTTTGTCATTTCATAATGAACAACGCTTGTCGCAAGTCGTGGTGAATGGGCCCAAAATGATACGGCCACCGATCCTGATTTTTACTAGAAAATTTAGTTTAGCAATGAATCTCACTTTTGGTTGAATGGGTACGTTAGTAGCCTAAATTGTCACTTATGGAGAACTGAAAATCCACAAGCCATTGTTTAGACGCCTTTACATCCTCAAAAAGTCATTGTTTGGTGTGCTCTATGAGCAAAGGAAAACATTAGTCCATATTTTTTAAAAAAAAGGATGCCGGCCATAATGGCAATAACTTTTCGTGCCGGAATTGGAGGACGTTTGTGTGGACGACCTTCGGTTCCAACAAGATGGCGCTACATGCAATACAGCCAACGAAACGATCAATTTATTGAAGAAAACTTTTGGTAAGCGAATTTGGCATGGCCTCCAAGACCGCTGTGGGTTATGTGAATTCGCTTGTCTACGCAGATAAGCCCGACACCACTCGTATTGTCGCCTTGGAAGAGAATATTCGGCACGTTATTGCTGACATACGGGCCCAAATGCTGAAAAATGTAGTCGAAAAATTGGCCCCTCGGCTGGAATTTATTCGAGACAGCCGCGGCGGCCACTTGGCCGAATCATTTTTCAAAAACATAATTATATTAAAGCTAAATTCTTGGGCATGCCATCAAAATATATGCGTTTTATTTAATCTCAAAAACCACACGTCTGAAAAGAACATCCATTATAAGTTAGTGAAAAATGTTTGTAAGTACCAAAAATAATTGACCAGGTCGACGTATAATCACCGCTGATTTCATTTAACGATGCCTGTCTATCTATCCGCCCATCTTACGACAGGCCACAGTTGTTGTACGATCTTAATAACATTTGGCACCTTGCGCCAAGGACGAACGCTGTTGAAATCGGAAAAATAAGTAAGTATAGCTCCCTAATATATGTTTAGCCTATTTTATGTTTTTAACTCCGGATGCCACATATTACCACCACTTTTATCAAATTTGGCACAAAAGCTGTTATAATTAAAGAAAATCGGTTCAGATTTGGATAATTCTCCCTCATATATGTTCAAACGATTTTAAGTGTTTAGCTCTGGAGGTAAAATATTTCATACAATCTTGAGGAAATTTTGGCACAAGTAAGTGACGGACGCTGTTTAAATTGGAGAAAATCGGTTTAAATTTAGATATAGCTTCATCATATATTTTACCAGGAAAGAAATTTAGGCACCGGACAAGGGGGCCCAAAACCCTTCTTACAGTTGGGTTTTCTGAACATTCAACAGTGAAGGTTATAACATAGTCGGCCACGCCTGACTTTAGCTTTTTTTATTGATTTGATTTGCTGGGAGAGCTACAATTTCTACTCTTTGACTAGTTGTTCTTATCATACGTAAGGTTAGTCGACGGCGGCGGCGCCAAGCCACCTTCAAGCCACACAACTTGGAACTCTGTGACATGGTCCTTACACTACGATTGTTAATCATTTTGCTAACCACTTTAGACTTGAGGCCAACATTAAAGATGGACCAAGTTATCAATAGAAACACATACTCGTACCGCTTGGAGCAATAAAGTAGCTTTAAAATAAAGTCAGGATACATTTTTTTTTTTGTCTTGTATCCACATTGAAACGATTTTTAAAAGCCAATAAGGCCATAGTGGCGCAATTGTAGCTTTAAATAATCTTACACCGTTGTTGTTTAATTTAAATTACATACCAATTTTCGAATAAAAAACAGTTTATTTTGCAAAAAAAACAAAATTTTCAACATAATCTCCTTTTAGCTCAATACACTTAGTCCAACGTTTCCCTAAAATTTGTATCCCTCACAAAAACTATGATTTTTTAAATCCTCCTTAAATCGGTCCAATTAGTTTGGGCTATATCCCAAACTGAGCCAAAATGCCTCAGATTGGTCAAAGATTGGTTGCTTGACAATCGTAATACACCGTACCAAATTTGATTGAAAACGGAATTAAATAACACAGTACAACATTTTTCAGGTGATTGATTCGGTACTCAATTCTGATAATTGTTTGTGAAAGTAGCCCCAAAAAGAAGAACTTCTGCATCATTGGTTTGGTCAAGGTACATCAAATAATAATTTAATAATTAATTTAAAGTTAGTAAGTATCGTATAGGGGAATTTGTCACGTTTCAGGCTCTTTTGTTTGTCATAACTCGAGAACCACTAGTGCGAATAAGATAAAATTAAAAATTACAATTCCATTAATCTGTTCATACAACGTTTCGCTACAACAACAGTTTCGCAGTTATACATAAATGTATGAAGAAAAAAATATTTTTTGCCTAAAAAATTAAATTTTTTTTTGATTCATAAAAAAATACAAAAAAATCCTATTACTTTCACGTAAAGTCACATAACCTATGAACAAAACGAGCCATAGATAATTAAAATCGATTTACGCGTTTCGCTTTTATGCACAATTAAGTGAAGGTATGAATTTCAAAAATTTACTCGAGATATACACAAAATTCTTTGGGAAAAAGGTTAATGATTCTTAGAATTTAAAAAAAATAAATAGTAAACAAAAGGTTATTTGATTTTTATGATTTGTGGACACACTGAACAAAACATGCCCTTGAATATTATGTCTATCTCGGATGATGATGCAGACTCAGAACATGAATATGAACAACCTACGAAGAAAATAAGGTCATCAGAACCACAAGCGTCAACTACAACGAGGATGGATAGTGACAATAATTGAAAATGTTCTAAATATGTTTCCATGCATTGATAACATATAAAAATCTCCTATTTTCTCCTATTACTCGTATAAATCGGAATGTTTATTTTCGTGGAAAAACAAGAATCAAGTTGTACTGCGTAATAAATGTTCTAGAGCGGTTGTATATCAAAACGTGGACCGGTACGACCCATTTTTTAATGAGCTGATTACTGATCAGTAGTAATGAACTGTGCAAAACATCATCAATTCATCAACAATTTTCAGCAGAAGCTTTGATTGTCAACTTTAGTTAATGTGAGACTGCTGATTACGAATCTGGCCTCTGATTTGCAAGATTCGCTCTAGTTTAGGAGATATTTACATAAACTGTTATTTTCTGGTATTTAGAACAAAAGGACCCCTAATATAATCAGAATTAAGCCAGCTCAATTTTTGTAGATTTTTCCTATACCTTCAATAACTCTAATTCGAAATAAAAGTACTGCATATCGTTGAAAAGGTTAGTTTGTCCACTAAACACCGCCCTTAAGGTTTCGAAAATCGGTTCACAAATAAAGCTGTTAGGTTGTTATATATACAGGGTGGGCCAAAAGTTACCATAGATTTATAAAATTTTTATTAAACTTTATAACTCTATGGTAACTTTTGGTTTATATATCTTTTTGTTTATACATTTTTTTTTTATTTTTTTTTCAGATTATATAAATAACACTTGGAGAATAACTAAATGGGAAGCTTCACAACTGAACAAAAAACCAGAATAATAGAATTTTATTATATAAATTAGCCCACAAATATTTTAACGCAACGTGATAAAGCTCAAGGGCTTTGTTAATAAGCAGAACTGTAGGTTCTAGGGCTCTGAAAATCCAAAAGTCATTTATCAACACCAATTGCACAGCATTAGGTGGACAGTATGGCGTGGGATCACATCTGCAAATATCATTGGGCCTTACTTCTTCGAGAATGAAGATGGAAGTGCTGTAACTATAAATGGAGAGCGGCTTCGGTTTATGATAGACCATTTTTTTACTTTCTGCTCTTAAAAACAGACTTGAGATGTGGTTTCAGCAGAATGGAGCCACTGTCCACACTGCCCGAGACACAATGGCACTTTTAAGTCAAATTTTTGGAAAGCGAATAATTTCAGCACCCGACTATTTTCTTTAGGGTTATTTGACGAAGCGGGTATATGTGAACAAGCCCGAGACAATCCTTCAACTCAAGGCCAACATTGTTGCAGAAATTCGAACGCTACAGCCACAAATTTTGAAAGATGTTATGGTATGTAAAATATTGCCACTTCATTTGAGTGACATTATTTTACATACTTAGTGAAAATAATCCATTTTGTTAGGGTGATCCATCTTGAGGTATTTTTTTCAATAGCCTTTTTTCACAGGTTTCGCGTGAGTTGTGTTCAACTTTATTTTTTTTCAGTATTGTTTGCCATTTCATCATGGAAAGACTTACACCAAAACACCGTCTCTAAATTGTGCAACTGTATAATGGAAATGAGCGTTAGGTGAGAAACTGTTTTCGATCACAAGTTTGTTCAGTGATGAGGCACATTTCTGGCTCAACGACAACGTCAATAAACACAATTGCCGTATTTGGGCTGAAGAGGTTCAAGAGGTGCCAATATACCCAAAGAAAACCATGGTCTGGTGCGGTTTATGGAAATAAGAAATAATCGGTCCATATTTTTTCAAAAATGATGATGGTCGGAACGTAACCGTGAATAGAGCTCGCTGTCGCGCCTTGATTAAATAGGATGGATCCACGTGCTATACAGCTCAAGCAATGGATCTATTAAAAGGTCATTACGAAGAGCAGCCAATTTCACGATTTGGACCGGTGAGTTGGCCGCCTAGATCATGTAATATCACAGCTATAGACTTTTTCTTTGAGGCTAAGCAAAGTCCAAATTCTATGCTGACAAACCAGCCACAATTCAGGCTTTGGAAGCCAACATTACGCGTGTCATTAAAGCCATACCGGTCGAATTGCTCGAACAAGTCATACAAAATTGGACCCCAGAATGGACACCCTGAAGCGTAGTTGAGGCCAACATTTAAAGAAAATTATATTCAAAAAATAAATGGCATAAAATGTCCTTTCGAAAGAAGCACAAATATTCCACATTTTATTTGATTTTTTTTTTATTTTGAAAAAATGCCTTTAGATTGATCACCCGATATAATTTGAAAAAACAAAAAAATGAATAAACAAAAATGTTATTAAAGTTTTAAACCCCATGGTATCTTTTGGTCCACCCTGTATACTTATATAAAGCATCGTTTTCAAATTTTAAATTTCGATTTGGCAACCTTTTGGAAGACTTCTTAGATGGGAGAAAACTAGCTTGCATCTTGGAGGGCTTGATTTTTATTTCCCACTTCTGAAAATATTTATTGCAAGTTGCCTGCAAGTCTTTTTTCTATTTTTTTTCAAGTAGAGTTGATGTAAATTTATCTGAGGTGATAAGAGCCGTATTATCTGCATAATAGGCTATTCGAACGTTAAGAGTTGGGGAGAAATTGATAATGCAACCTTCTGCCCCATTTTTTTTTTATTTTGTTGCCCAGTGTAATGGATTTACTATGTGGCTTCTCATCGAATCGGTTGATCATATGTGTGGAAGATACACCTAAATTTTAACCGATTTTCATAAAATTCAACAGCTTTGGTCCAAAATACCTAGTTTTGCAGAATTTCTTGAAGATCAACCAACAATGGCGATCTGTAGTTTGACGGACCGAGTGGCAGACAGGGAAGAACAGACAGATGCCGTGAAATCGAATTAACTGATTTTCCGTCAATCGGTACACTTAAAGGCGAGTCTAGTTTAAATACTTTTGGTAGTTACTCAAAATTATGAATTTTCTTTATTTTACATACATAAACCGAAACCCCCACCAGCAAAAACCGGATAAACCGACATGTCGGGCTTAAGCTGTTTTTGGGAAACCGTCTTTTTATACTATTCAATCATAGAACAACGCTTTTTTGTTTACCGGCCTGAGGGTTAACGCGTGCACAGACAGCCACAACAAACAGTGCAGCTAAACAAAGAGATTTCACGGAGATTTCCCCGCACAAAACGACGACTACACGACAAGTAGACTGAGTTGTTTTTTTAGGCGCAGTGTGTGCAAAGCTTCTTGTGCGGCCAGTTTAGTTCTGTGTTTAAAAAAAGTGATTCGTTTTTTTTTTAAGAAAATAGCAAGACAGGTGTCATTTTACAATGGACAACAACTTATCCACCAATAAGGCTGAGATTGTCGGGCAACCGAAACAGAATTTCCACTTTCGTTACGAGTGTGATAAGAAGAAACACAAGGGCTTTATTACCAACGGAACACCGGACCAATGTCCACAAATTAGGTTTAGCCTGCCCACCGGAAGTGACTTGGACGACGCCGGCAACCAACGAAAGTTCTACATCCTGTCTTCCATTCACAGTTATTGGAATAATAGCGTAGCCTCCCTATCGCCACATGTCTTGGAGAAGGCCGCCGATGGGCCAGTGAAATACGAGTTCGTATTTGAAGAAATGCATACAGCTCCCGGTAATCCGTTGGAAAAATATTGGGTACTGGACAAGTACGTCATCAGGCGAATTAAAATAGCGGACTTCCAGAAATCCTTGATGGCGAAATCAGAACATTATCGGAAATTGGGTTTACCGCTGGACTTCGAACGACTCAAAGGGAATGTGGATTTCGAAAATAAAGTTAGTGTGAATGGCAGCGGCATCTTGGACGTAAGTACACACATACTAACACATGCTTTCACATCCCAGTAAAAGATAAGATCATCCAAAGATTAATATTGGATCGCTACTTTGCGAGCAATTGATTACTCCATAAAGCTCCGAGCCTCATGCATTTTGTACTCCTTTTTAACACGGCATGTCCGCAAAAGCGAGAAGCATAAAAAAAGTAAAAGTATTTGGGAGTAATTTTTTTATCTCCTAAAAGAGCATAAAGGGGTTATATAGGCAAACATGACGAAAACATCAGTTAAACAACAGTTATGGCAAACGAAACACATGCAAAACAATACCTTATTGCTCCATTTGGAGTATTAAGCGAGGCATCAACTGGGTTTTTTATATTTGTCGAATTTTTGAGCAAAACAATATAAAATTTTTTCGATTGCTCGCTTATTACTCATAATGGATGAACAAGATTATGGATGTTCGATTATGGATTAATCCACAAATTTTTTACTGGGATACTACGCGCTGTTGGGGTAGGTTATTGTTGGATTACACAAGGGATCAAAATGGAACTTTTTGTGTGTTGTTTGGAATTCTATAGAAATTTTTTACCAATTTGAGGTGGCTGATTTAAATCTAATCTCTATTTTTCTCCATCAGCTCGAGTTTTTTAGGAACAGGTACTACGATAATCGTATTTTCGACTTTATTCCAAAAATTTAAAGTTCAAAAAAATCATAAGTTTTCATTTCATAAGCCGATTATTAAAACAATTAAAATATTAAAATTAAAGATGTACGAGTTTTTAATATCACAAAAAATGACTGAATAATGCAAATGGTGATTTTTATAACCTTTATTGAATATCATAATTAAGTAGCTTTCTTAAACATAAGAATCAAATTGAATTGAATGAGTCATGCTCTGTTCGGTGATAACAGATTTTTCGCCTTTTTTGATTCTACCTATTAATAAATAGAACAGCAGCAAACACACACATACGAGTATTCATAAAAGTTATTTCTGTATGTAAATCGCAATTTTTGTCAGTTCAGTTTTCTCAGTAAATTGTTGACAGAATCAAAAGTTGTTTACCGATTTAAATGAAATAAAGCTCATTGGATTCAAAATATATTAAACAAAATGCTTTTAGTCCAACACTGTGATTTTTTTTTATAAATTTTTAAGGAACAAAATATTTTTTTTTTATAAAATTGTTGTTTTTCGAAACTTTAACGATATATCTGAAACTACTAGGCCAAATTAAAAACAAAATAGGCTCGGACTAAAGATAATATTGTTGACGAGTTTTAATTTTTTTAACTGAATATGGTAAACCGTTTTTTAAGTTATTTAAATATTTGTAGTGGAAGTGCCTTAATTTTGAACATAACGGTATATCGCGAAAAGTCGAGCTGATAGCTGATGAAAAACCAAGTGCAGATTTGGATTCAGTGTTTGAAATTACCTTAAAAACAACTTTCAGTTTTTAAACAATAAATACCTTGTTCCCTTCCGTTATAGATATACGAGGGCGGTTCGGCAAGTTCTTATCAATGAAAGAGAATAGTTAGTTTTTCAAAAATATTTTTATTTTTCAATATAATCTCCTGAAACTTCAATCTTGCACATCTATCCCTTGATTAAAATAGCTTTCCTCAAGGTCTTCAAAATAGTGGTTTACAACTGTAATTGCATCTTCATTTGAGGTAAAACGCTTGGCAGCAAGGAATTTTTTTAGATTTGGGAACAGGTAAATGTCACTGGGAGCTAAATCAGGAGAATAAGGTGGGTGGTCAAGCAACTCGTACTTTAATTCGTTGATTTTAGCCATTGTTAAAACACTCTTGTGCGCTGGTGCGTTGTCTTGATGAAAAATTATTTTTTTGTGTTGTAAGCCAGGACGTTTTTCTCGAATTTGTACATTTAATTGATCTAAAAGGTTGCAATAGTACTCTGAATTTATTATTTTACCCTTTTGCAGATAGTCAATCAATAAAATACCTTTGAAGTCCCAAAAAAAACCGTTGCCATAACCTTACCAGCCGATTGAATTGTTTTTGCCTTCTTTGGGGCACTTGTCTCATCAACAGCTATGAAACGACGCTTAAAATCCATTTTATTTCGCTGAAAACGATCCAAACAAGCTTGAGAAATGTTCATTCTTATGCACTTTTGGTCGTCTGTTAACAAGTCCGGCACCCATCTTGCAGAAAGCTTTTTCATCTGTAGTTCTTCATGCAAAATTAAATGGACTCGATCATTTGAGATGCCCATGATATTAGCTATTTCACGCACTTTTATTCGTCGATCATTTAATACCATATCATGCACTTTGGCTACAATTTCTGTTGTTGTTGCTGTTTTTGGACGTCCACTACGTGGTTCATCTTCAATGCTTGTACGACCACGTTTAAATTCAGCAACCAAATTTTTTACTGTTGCATATGAAGGAGCACTTTCACCTAACACATTCACCATATCATTATGAATTTCTTGTCCCGATAAACTTTTTTATGTAAATATTTAATGACACCACGCATTTCTAATTTTTCCATAATAAAAAAATCGCGGATGCGTCTGTTGTGAACACCTGTTTCTATATGAAGGAGTTGCCAGATCGAAACAAAATTTAACATGTGTTCATAGCAGAGATGGAAGTTTCCAAAACACTTAAGTTTTTTCTGTTTATACCGCGCTTTTTGTGCTAGGCTAAGAGGGCTAAGAAGCCCTCGTATGTACTTGTTATACATATATTAGGGCGGATCGATTTAGCAATCGATATTGTGCCATCGATGTTTCGATAGCTTTTGGCATGAGGAAAAAAAAGTTCCACTACGGCATAAATTTCATTTTTTGACTTTTTCTTAGCTTTTATTTTTAAGGTTTTTTTTTGGAAAGTAAGGTTTACAACAGTAGTTCTCATTCGTTTGGGGGGAGCCTGGCCTTATAGAGTTCTGTTTTACTTTCAACAATTGCAGCAAAGCTTTCTGAAGAGGGTTGTCACAGACCCGAAATCATGATAAAAGCAGTGTGCAGCCACGAAAAATAATGTCACTTTGCCATTTTGTTAAAAACTTTCCTTCTATTTAAATATAGAAGGGAGAGCTCTTGAGCCGGCTAATCCCGGTTCAATGTGTTTTTTTAATGTAATAAAAGTAAAATATTATTTTTTTAAATATAAGTACAGAATTTTAGTACAGAATTGTAGAGAATCGAGTCGTATTTCCATTCTCACGCGCTCTTTTGTATGTATTGTCACCTTGGAAAGGTTATATAAAAAAAAATTGTTTTTACCTACTAAAAAAACCTTAAAAAAGGTTAACAAATTAAAATGTGGGCTCCTCGAAAATTACTTTTTTTGAAATGACGTAGTGGAACTTTTTTCCTCAAGCCAAAAGCTATTGAACAATCGATGGCACAATATCGATAAATTTTTGTGCTTATAAATCGGCCCACCCTAACATACATACATGGTGCGTGAATAATTTTTTGGCCATTGGCCAACTGCACCGCGCAAAAAATACCAAAGTAAATTTATGAAAAGAAGAAAGCGATAAGAACGAAAAACTATAAGTTAACTTTATGCAGGGTGGGCCGCCATTGTTTGATGATAGTGTGTACTTTTATCATGCCAGTACATCCAGATTCAACTCTGGGTAAGAACTTCCAAAAACTTTTCAGCGTGCGGCGGCATACTGAGGTGGAAACCTGCCACCTCGGACTTTGGTGTATTTGACCACCAAAACGGAGATTAATTGAAAAATGAAAATTGAGATATCCGATTATTATTTTATACTTGATTATTGTAGGCAAAATTCTCCATCATTAGGCAAAAGAATCGATAAAAAATGTGGCTTGATTCATTTTTTGTGTTGTCTCAAAGTTCGTAATTTTTTTTCGATTTTCCGCGTTTTCGCAAAAAGTGATTTTTTTGTAATTTCAAGTGCAAGTTTTTCTATATTTGCCATCATTCAACTTCAGGTAATTTCGAACAAAAAAAGCAGTTGCAGGTCGAAATTTACTCTGTAAAACTATTTTTAATCATTTATGGAAAGAAGGTCTCAATTTAAGCCATTCTTGAGAAGAATGTAGAGTTTTAAAATGTTACCGGCCAAAATTTGTGTGCTGAAATTTATATATTTTTGATGCTTAGGAACTGTACCAATATAATACTAGGCTGCTTTATATATTTCTGGCCTAATTATGAATGCGAATATTTACCATCAAAAATGGTTTTATTGTTTTTCAAAGTATTCTCCAGCATGATTTATACACTTTTGCATACGCTCAAACCAATTATCGAAGCACTTGTTGCACTCCGATTGAGACACCTCCAAAACTTGGTTTTTAAACGCTTCAACAGCATCTTCTGGCGACGAAAATCTTTGACCACGCAATTTTTTGATGTGCGGGAATAAAAAGAAGTCATTAGGTGCCAAGTCAGGGCTGTACAGCGGATAAACCATCAATTCGACGTTTTGGCAGTTCAAAAAGGCGCTGGTTTGAGTCGATGTGTGAGAGCTCGCACTGTCATGGTGCATTATGATTCGTCTTCTATTGTTCGTTTTTCGAATTTCTTCGAAGACTTCAGGCAAATAAATTGTGATGTACGAGTACCACCCAGAATTGACAGTCCTACGTTGCTCAAGCGGAACAGTCGCCACATGACCAGTTTTGCCGAAGAAACTAGCATAAGCTAGTTTCCATTTGCTTCGAAGTGCTTCTCCCACGAACAACTTCCGTTGGATTTGGCTCGTATTCGAAGACCCACACGGTCGATTGCTGCTTTGCTTCGGGCTCATACGCATAAATCCATGATTGTCAACTGTGACGATCTTATAAAAGTCTTTTGATGCACCGCGAACCTTGCGGGATCCAACGAGAACAAACCTGTTTTACGGCCAGGTGTTCATGCAATACCGAATGTATGCTGGTGGAAGAAACGCCTAAGGATGCCTCTATCTCACGGTATGTCACATAGCGATCTTGCATTATCAGTTCACGCACGGCATCAATGATCTCTGGCACAACGACCGTTTTAGGACGACCTTCGTCTTTGAAGGAGCGTCGGCCATGATTGAATTCATTCAACCAGTTGTTCACAGTGCTATAGGATGGTGCTTCATCGCCATACAAAGATTTAAGTACATCGATGCACTCTTGCCGTGATAATCCACGTCGTTGTTGCGCAAAATGATAGCACGAAAATGTTCAAGACTTCAATTTCATTTTTTTGCCAAATTGATTTTTTCAAGTCACTGTAAACAACACAAATTATGGTCGTACGTCAAAACGTTCAGAGTACGTTTTAGCATAAAAATGTCAAACATTCCAATGGAAATGTCAGATGGCGCCAGGCAATACTTAATGTTGCCTATGCCAGAAATATATATAGCAACCCTCGTAAACAAAACCACCTTGCGCGTTTTTGCGCCAATTCGATTTTTAACAAATTTTGGAGAAAAAAAAAACTCATGCAGTCCAAAGGCAGAGAAGAACCGTGCCTGTAGTTTTTGTTTTGTGTTCGCTTTCGCTATCAGCGTATATTGTTGTTATTGTTATTTCTGTTTATATATTGCAATATTAGTACGCACTCTACACAAAAAAACTATGTGTGTTCTGTTCATTGTGTTTTTTGGTTTATTCAAAGTGTAGGGTAAGTTTATTTTACCTTCGCGCTCGTGCTCTTAGGCAATTTTGTATAACTTAATTTAAATAACAGATAATTTGTGTAAAATAAGTGTGTAGTGTTACTTTACATTAACTATTATATTTATTTAATATGAATACAAATAGATGTGAGTGGTCGTGGTGGTATAATTCGGGTTTCCCGTTTTCTTTTCACAGCAACATTAATAATTTACGAATATAATGAAATTTTCAAAATTGCAAAACAATTTACTTAGTACGAGTTTTTTTTTAATAAAAATATCAAAATATTATTTAATAAAAATATAGCTTTTATTACATTTGTTCATAACTAATAGAAGAGGATTACATAACACAATGTCAGCAAGTTTATTCTCTAGTTCGAGTTTAAAGTTAGGTTACGGCCAACAAATAAAAATGTTTCTGTTGAAATATCTGTAAAGCGCCCATATTATATATTATGGTCGATGCATTATTTTGGTATCTGAGGGGTATGCATTCCCAGAGTTATATTACTTATGCACATCGGAAGTTATAGCACAATATCGGATGTAAATATATATTTTTAAAATACTATAATCCATATTGTCGCCAGTTGATTACCGAATTTAATGAAATAACTGCAATAGACAGATCTCAGTTAGAGCTATCAAATTGATCCCTTAAGGCTCCACGTGGGATATACATATCGGGAGTTATAGCCAGATAGTTGCCGTAATATCGCCGATAGTTAGGCCATTTGAATTGCGATTTTGATTAAATTAAGTGCAAAGGACGCAGATTGTTGAGGGTTATATTTTTCGTATTCGAAGGTGCCACGTGGAATGCAGACATCGGAAGTAATAGCCCATTATACTTATACGTTAAAAAATTATATTTTTGGCATATATTTTCCGATGTTTCGGCCATATCTAAGCGATTTTGTTTAAATCAACTGGAATCGGCTAATAATCTCAGAAATAGTAAATATACGTACTCGTATATAAACATTTTGGGAGATTATTTAATATTACGAGTAAGAGATTTATCGCTAAGCCATGTAAATACTACTTATTAAAACGCATTACCCGTTTGGTCCCGGTCAGTGATAATATTAATTACTATATAAGTGCACAGCTTTTTGATGGGAGAGAAGTTTCCCCGTGTTCCTCAAGAGGATATTGCCGGAATTAATAAGCGAATATAAGAAAATTTATGTAAACCTCTTACTTAACTTAACTTACTGCACGATGTAATTTCGAAAGGCTTTTACAGACACGTTTTAATATTGGCTAAGTGTCTTACTCGTAAAGTCACCGTCAACGCCACGCAAAACAATTTTCAATGTTTTCGCCGGATTCAAAAAAACAGGCTGCCCACTATGTGGGCATCTACACCATTTCCAAGTAAAATTTAGAAAATAAAAGATTTCTTGACCAAATACAACGTGCATTCAACAGACACACGGGAGGACGAACATGACTAGATCGTCTTCGAATAGTACGACGATCAATACTATCTATACACTTTATAGGGTCTCCGATCATTATTTCCTAGTGTTGCAAGCGGAATGACAAATCGACTATACCATCCACTCTTCGGTGGATGATATATATATATATATATATATATATATATATATATATATATATATATATATATATATATATATATATATATATATATATATATATATATATATATATATATATATATATATATATATATATATATATATATATATATATATATATTTATATATATAATATATATATATATATATATATATATATATATATATATAAATTTTAATTAATTATTATAAGTATTTTATAGTTATTATTATTTATTACTCTAAAACACACACACACATATATATATATATATATATATATATATATATATATATATATATATATATATATATATATATATA
The DNA here is from genome assembly GCA_963513945.1 of Hydrotaea diabolus. NCBI lineage: Eukaryota > Metazoa > Arthropoda > Insecta > Diptera > Muscidae > Hydrotaea > Hydrotaea diabolus. The sequence goes on from OY740720.1 coordinate 79,249,219, forward strand.
TATATATATGTGTGTGTGTGTGTGTGTGTTTTAGAGTAATAAATAATAATAACTATAAAATATTTATAATAATTAATTAAAATTTAGAAGATGCTGTTGAAGCATCTAAAAACCATGTTTTGGAGGTGTCTCAATCGGAGTGGAAAAAGTGCTTTGACAATTGGTTTGAGCGCATGCAAAAGTGTATAAATCATGCTAAAGAATACTTTGAAAAACAATAAAGCCATTTTTGATGATAAATATTCGCATTTCCATTATTAGGCCAGATATATAAATGGAAGCCCTCGTATGTGAAACATACTATGGTTGTGAGGATCAAAATATGGTTATGGAGATTATAGTATGGTTATGTGTGAAACATATTATTGTTGTGAGGATCATAGTATGGTGATGAGAATCATAGTACGGTTGTATTTGAATCACACTCTTGTTATGAGTATCATTATGTTGTTGTTACACAACCATACGAGTATACATTATTTATAAATTAATAATGCGACCTATTATAGTTTGCTTTCAACAGACAGACGGACATGGCTGTTTCATCTTTGAGTTGTATGACGATTCGGACGGAGTGCATATGTTTATTATGGGGTCTCCGATTAGTATTTCGAAGGCTATACAATGCTGAAGGGTATACTTACAATTAGACAATGAAATATCTTCAAAATTTAATGTTTTTGTCAAACAATGTCAGACAATTTTTAGGTGTTGTTTTTTTCCAAACCAAAATAATGAATTAGAAATTAATTGTGTGCTAAACGAGAATGCAAAGAAACAAAATGCTTCAATTTTACTGCATTTCCTTCATATAATTTTCGTGTGTATATTTGTTATTATGTGTTTCATTTTTATCAAACGACAAACAAAATATTTGCAAGTGACTGATTTTGACATCCGTTCCGTTCGCACAGATGTCGTAATTGGTCCCGATTTTGTACTGAAGTGCTTATGGTTTCTTGCGCAAAGATTTTCGTTCTCTTACTGTGTCGTACTGTTGCCTGTTACTGAATCGAAATTTAACGTTCGACATCGTGGCCCACTCAGTTTAAACAAATTTATTTTAAATTTATTTTTTTAAGTACGTGTATTTCGCTTTAAAATTAATATAAAAGAATGAAAACATAACAATTTTTTAAGCTCTTTTTAAAGGCTCAATTGCTTTTCAGTAGCACCACATTTGAGAGCCAAATGCAAATTGTTTAACTTGAACGTTCTCCAAATACTTAAGATAAACATATGATCGCGAACGGGACAAAAAATGGAAGCAACTGTTATTCTGGTTCTTTGACAGTATGTGGAAAAATTAAAAAATTAACGATTTTCTTCGCATTATTTGGAAAATTAAGATTTTTTCTAAAATGTCAAGCGTTCGATTTTAAAAGACACTTCTAATTTTCACTAACGGGACATAAATTCCAACGAAATAAAAAAACATTAAGAAAAGTTGCTGTTGTTGTTTGCTATTGTAAGAGGCATATAAAGTAAAGATTGTTGCCATAACTTAACTTCGTATGAAAGAAAAAATTTAAAAGAAATGTTAATAAAAACATCAAAACTAACGTATTTAAGCATAATTGAAATTAATAATTCAAATTGAATTCAACTAAATTTTAATTAATTATTATAAGTATTATATAGTTATTATATGTTTTAGAGTAATATATAATAATAACTGTATAATACTTATAATAATTAATTAAAATTTAGTTGAATTCAATTTGAAAATATGTTTTAAAACAGAAAAAGCACTAATGGAATCATCAGACAAATGTTGGTCGTTTTGTTGGATTGTTAAGATACTTTTATAAAAGCAAATAGTTGCTTGTCTCTTCTCTCCTCAAACGCTTCTTTACAGCTTCTAAAATTTGTTCACCCAGAGGTGTTGGTGTGAGCATTTTGTTGACATACAGTTATTTATAATTTGATATTTCCACAGCAAATTTAATTGGTTTTCAAACATAAAGCAGATGTATATCTGCTTGTGTATCTACATTATCTTCAATCCAAAGCTCAATTTGACTAAATCACTCTTTTCCAACATTAGCACAATCGAATTAACGGGGATACCGGATGAAATTCCTGGCGAACCTAGAATGAAAAATGACAGGGATTAATTTCGAGGAAGGGCAACTCCACTTAATACGTAATACTCGTATATGAACATTTCCAGCGGAAGGGCCACCAAGACGAAAAAATCTGAAAAGCTTAAAAAAAAGATGTTTCGATATTTCAAAAAACTGTTCAATAATAAATGTATTTCAGCTTATTAATGAATGAAATACTCATTTTTGCGTTTGTCATCAGAAAATTGGTTTCAACTTGAAATTATGCTTAATTACGTTAGTTTTGATGTTTTTATTAACATTTCTTTTAATTTTTTTCTTTCATTTGAAGTTAAGTTATGGCAACAATCTTTACTTTATATGCCTCTTACAATAGCAAACAACAACAGCAACTTTTCTTAATGTTTTTTTATTTCGTTGGAATTTATGTCCCGTTAGTGAAAATTAGAAGTGTCTTTTAAAATCGAACGCTTGACATTTTAGAAAAAATCTTTATTTTCCAAATAATGCGAAGAAAATCTTTAATTTTTTAATTTTTTCACATACTGTCAAAGAACCAGAATAACACTTACTTCCATTTGTTGTCCCGTTCGCGATCATATGTTTATCTTAAGTATTTGGAGAACGTTCAAGTTATACAATTTGCATTTGGCTCTCAAATGTGGTGCTACTGAAAAGCAATTAAGCCTTTAAAAAGAGCTTAAAAAATTGTTATGTTTTCATACTTTTATATTAATTTTAAATTTAATTTAAAATAAATTTAAAATAAATTTGTTTAAACTGAGTGGGCCACCATGTCGAGCGCTAAATTTCGATTCAGTAACAGGCAACAGTACGACACAGTAAGAGAACGAAAATCTTTGCGCAAGAAACCATAAGCACTTCAGTACAAAATCGGGACCAATTACGACATCTGTGCGAACGGAACGGATGTCAAAATCAGTCACTTGCAAATATTTTGTTTGTCGTTTGATAAAAATGAAACACATAATAACAAATATACACACGAAAATTATATGAAGGAAATGCAGTAAAAATGAAGCATTTTGTTTATTTGCATTCTCGTTTAGCACACAATTAATTTCTAATTCATTATTTTTGGTTTGGAAAAAAACAACACCTAAAAATTGTCTGTTTACATTTATTTTTGTTTTTTGTTGCTTCAGACAAAAACATTAAATTTTGAAGATATTTCATTGTCTAATTGTAAGTATACCCTTCAGCATTGTATAGCCTTCGAAATACTAATCGAACTATAATAGGTCGCATTATTAATTTATAAATAATGTATATGGCTGTGTAACAACAACATAATGATACTCACAACAAGAGTGTGATTCAAATACAACCGTACTATGATTCTCATCACCATACTATGATCCTCACAACAATAATATGTTTCACACATAACCATACTATAATCCCCATAACCATATTTTGATCCTCACAACCATAGTATGTTTCACATACGAGGACTTCCATTTATATATCTGGCCTAATAATGAAAATGCGAATATTTATCATCAAAAATGGCTTTATTGTTTTTCAAAGTATTCTTTAGCATGATTTATACACTTTTGCATGCGCTCAAACACTTTTTCAAGCCTTTTTCCACTCCGATTGAGACACCTCCAAAACATGATTTTTAAACGCTTCAACAGCATCTTCTGGCGACGAAAATCATTGTCCACGCATTTTTTTCTTGATGTGCGGGAAAAAAAAGAAGTCATTGGATGCCAAGTCAGGACTGTCGGCGGATGACCCATCAATTCGACGTTTTGGCCGGTCAAAAAGGCGCTGCTTTGAGCCGATGTGTGAAAGCTCGCATTGTCATGTGCACAATGATTCGTCTTCTCTTGTTCGTTTTTCTAATTTCTCCGAAGACCACAGCAAACACTTTGTGGGTGGTGTACCACTCAGAATTGACCATCCTACGTTGCTCAAGCGAAACAGTCACCCCATGACCAGTTTTGCAGAAGAAACAGACGACCATTTGCTTCGAAGTGCTTCTTGCACGAACAACTTTCGTTGGATTTGGCTCGTCTTCAAATCCCCACACACGCAGAAAAAAAGTATGGTTGAGGTGACAATATTCGAAGAGGATCATACTATTGTTGGCTATATGGTTGTGGCACAACAATTTTATGATCATCACAACAATAGTATGATTTACACTTTACCATACTATGATCCCCACAACCATAGTATGATTGACACACAACCATACTGTTATCCTCACAACAAGTAATAGGTTTCTCACTCAGCCATACTATTATCAACACAACCATACTATGATCCTCACAACTATAGTGTGTTTCTCATACAACAATAGTATGATCCTCACAACAATAGTATGATGCACACGCAACCATACTATTATTCCCACAACCATAGTATAATTCAAACTCAATCATACTATGATCTCCACAACAATAGTGTGATTCACACTCAACCATACAATGATCCCCAAAACCACATTATGATCCTCTCAACCAAAGTAGTTTTCTCATACAACCGTAGTATGATTCACATGCAACCATGCTATTATCCTAACAACCCCAGTATGATTTCCTCAACAAAACTATGATCCCCAAAGTTATTTATTAGGATTGGGTAATGTTGTTATTAAAAAATAGAGATTTTTATCAAGCAAGTTATTTTAAATTGCATTACAATTAGTTCATATCCAAATTTAAGGTCATATTTTTATTGAACATCTCATTCAAGAAACAAAAATATATATTCCAACGGCAGTCGAAAATAGTTTTAGTTGCCAGCAGGGGATGAATGATTCTTTACCATCTGTAGACCCCAACTGATAAACGTGAGTTAACCATGATCAATGGCTATAAGTTTATACTTAAATGCAGGCAGATTTTAAATAAACAAGAACCAGTCGAGTGTTTCACCGAATACAATAAACACAATAAAAATCCCTCGAACTACCTTCCAATTGTTGTTGTTTTTTATAATGGACAACAACCAAGCACTTCATGGTGTGTATGTGTTTATGTTGGTGTATCAAAAAAGAAACATTCGCACACACGCACATGTATGCTCTATAAAACCTGTTTTGTTACGTCCATAGTCGCAACCATACGGTATGATTGCAGTAATCAGGTTATTGTTAACGTAAATTTTAAACAACAATACTTTTGTTGCACTAACCATGTTTATATGGTTGCTACAACCATATTTTCATTTCAAAATTTGGCAATAATACTATTGTTATATTCCAACAATATTAATATTGCCGCAATCATACTGTTGTATGATCGTTGGTTGCAACGAACATGCTTTTATTGTAGAGATCATATTATTGTTGCGGTGACCATATAGTAACCACATCTTTTCTATGCGCGCACGGTCGATTGCTGCATTGTTTCGGGCTCATACGCAAAGATCAATGATTCGTCACCTGTAACGATCTTATAAACGTCTTTTGAAGCAACGCGATCGTATTTTTTCAAAATTTCTTTGCACGAATCCACACTAGCCTTTTTTGAGCTATCGTCAAATTGGGCGGGATCCAACGAGAACAAACCCTTTTTTACGGCCAGCTGTTCATGCAATATCGAATTTATGCTGGTGGATGAAATGTCCAAGAATCGCTCTATCACACGGTATGTCACATGACGATCTTGCATTATCAGTTCACGCACGGCATCAATGTTCTGTGGCACAACGGCCGTTTTTTGGACGACCTTCACGACCTTCGTCTTTGAACGAGCGTCGGCCACGATTGAATTCAATAAACCAGTTTTTCACAGTGCTATAGGTTGGTGCCTTTGTATGGCGATGAAGCACCAACCTATAGTTTATCGATGCACTCCTGCACATCGAAAGTTGTGAAAAATGATCGTACGAAAATGTTCACGAGTTAATTCCATTTTTTTGCCAAATGGATTTTTTCAAGTCACTGTAAACAACACAAATGATGGTCGTACGTCGAACCGTTCTTAGTACGTTTATGCTAAAAAAAAAATGTCAAACTTTCCAATGGAAATGTCAGATAGCGCCAGCCAACTTTTATGTACGTTAATTTCCAAGGGACATTTAAACTGGAGCTAAACCAATACATGGATCGATATGATCTATTTCTATAAGGTCGTAATGAACTGTTCCAAATTTCATCAAGAGTTGATGAACTATGTGGCTTCTTGAGCTAAATATGTAAAATCGATGGAACACATGTAAGTGTAGGAGCTTTATATAAATCCGAATTCATTTTCTTCAACGTTAAAAACGTCTTGGTCCAAAAAACTAAAGATTGTATTTCACATGTGCCTTCTGGAGCTACAAACATAAAATCGTTTACACATGTCTGTGGGAGCTATATATAAATCTGAACCGATTTTTTTCCATTTTGATTACCGTTCATTCCATTCAAAAACTAACGTGTGCCTCTATAGCTTACGACCTTAAAACCGATTGAGCATATGTGTGGAAGCTACATCAAAATCTGAACCGATATTCTTTAATTTCAACAGTGTCTGTCCTCGGTCCAAACAAATTTTTTGTGTGCTAAATTTCAAGAAGATTCGACCCCAATTGTGAACTGTAGATTATTTACAAGCTTCAGGAGGACAGAAGACGGACGGACATTGTTAAATCCAATAATCTCGTGACTTTGAAAACGAACCATATGCTAAAAGGATCTAGCTCGAAAAAGGAATCTGCCATATAATACCCTGCTCCGCAGAGTGGTGGAACCTATTTAAAGTTACTTAAAAGAATAGAATATCTATTTTCCATTCCAATATAAGACCTATTACTATGCAATGTAAAATTAAGAAAAAAAATATATTGATTAGCGGTACATCCTAATGTCACATAATTTGGTTAATGTTAATAAATAAATCAATTTCAACTTTTCATTTTCCAGGTTGCCTTGGGTTTTACCATCTTCGAAAAGGACGTTCACACCAACCTGTTTCGCCTGTATAGCGACACCGTGTACTCGAACAACATCATCGATGGCGATGATCTAAACACCGAACTGTGCAACATTAAAGGCAGTGTAGTCGGCGGCACAAAAATGTACATCCTGGGCAATTTCAACAACAAACACACGTATACGGTCCATTTCACCAACCCGGCTATCGGGTTTGAGAAAAGAGTGAAAATGTCGAAAATCGAAGTAGTCCGACAGACAGCCTTAAAGTTTGTCCTGCCGAAAGGACCAATACTCGACGCAAGCGTCGAAGAAATCCAGGTAACCGTAAAAGTTGTCGTTAACCGGAGCACCTACCAAAGCGCTGGCATGAAATTTTATTACGAGAATAAGTGCAATGATGATGAATTGCCTTACAAACGTCAACGCATGGACATAAATGAAGGAAATGCGCACCCCCCAGTCCACGCTGAGATTGGGATTCATGTCGCTGATCCTCCAAGGGAAAATGTGTACAATAACGACGAAGGTGAAGGTGTTCCGCTTAATCGTGATAATGTTCCAAGCCCACGTGTGGATAGAAGTGAAGACATATGGCAGCCCAATGTCTACCAAGAAATTGGGATCAATGTCAATGATCCGCCAAGTGAATATGTGCACAGAAACGGCGACATGGCCAATGCCTATGAAGATCTTCCTCTTAATCCTGAAGCAGTTTGGGATCATGAGCTTAAAGTAATCTGCGATTTCGACTTATCTCTATTAGAGGACAATAACACGGAGTCGAATGAGCAGGAGCATATCTCAAGAGACGGTATTGGGACCGAGTCTAACGATGCAGGTGCAGTTAAAGCTATGTCCAGTTGGTCAAAGAAAAACTCAGCTATTGCCATGCCAAAGAGTATACCAGAAATAATTTCGCATATATTAAGCGAGTCCGAGAACGTTCCAAATATCGTTGTCGTGGGCCTCAACGGTAGATGTAAGTATTCATATTCACAGTTTAATGTCGATATGGCTAAAAGGGACGGCGTCGTTAACACCTCATTTGCATAGACGAGTTATTATCGAATGCGCCGTTAATAAAGTTGCTATTTTTATAGGACGATGTTTGCTCAGCCGCACAGTGGTTCGAAATTGTGAAAACTTATGAATTCTAAAAACCTCCGCGCATATAGGAACAGAAGGATTAGTGATAATACAAGATGACAAGTGTCCAAAAAACCGAGGTTTTCAGAAAACCGTCTTTTCGGGTATTTTTTCAAAACCGTATTTAAAAAAACCGACTGTCCGGTTTTTTAAAAGTAAAAATCCAGCTTTAGCCTTTTGTCAGAGAATGGAAAATATTTTTCGAGTCAGAAGTGAAGTTAATGTTCCCTTGAACAGGCCCTAAATTTACCCAGCTTTTTATCATCATCATATGAATGTTGCTTCAAACATATCACGGTATTCACAGACAAAAACACAGTTATACAAACCGAATTCCGTTTAAGTATTGGTTGCGACAACTGTCATGTTACAACCACGTGTTACTTTAATACCAATAATTGGTGTTAACAACACATTAGTTCTTTGTAGTCACCAAACCCGGTTTAGTTGACTGTTGCAACATAATATAAGTTACTCCAACATGAACATATAAAACCTTTAACAGTATTCAGTCAGAACAAAAACTTTGTTTACAACGAAAACATATTTCGAAATCCAAAAGAAATATTTATTAAAAAAAAATGGTCAGACAGTTTAAGTTTCTTGGGTTAGTCGGTTAATGCTTGCAAACGATCCAGCCATAAAAATTAACGAAATATAAAAACTATTTTTAAGAATATAGAAACAGGCTTTACTGCAATTGTAAATTACTCAGACTAGATAGACCACCATATTATTTAAAACAACAACCAATTTTTCTTTGGTCTTTTCCCCTAGTTACGGCCCCCAAAGCTTGACAATAAATATTGTTATCTATTTTTATCAATTCTTTTCCGATTGGGGCATCACTGCAATGCTTATCAAAATATCTACGCAAAGACGTACTCGTATGTATCAATTTTAATGATCAGTTGACCCATTGCAAGGCGCTAAAATATAGTATTTTTTTAAAAGGTACTTACAACCAACAATCAGAAGTGTGTTTTTTTAGACGTGTGTTTTCAAGAAGAAATAAAACGCTTATATAATTAATTGTTATGGGCAAGAATTTAGCTTAATTATAACGATACTCGTACTCGTAAGGGTCCGCTATTATGTTATAAACATGATTTCAGGCAAGCGGCGGCTTGAATAAATGCCAGCAGAGTGCCCAATTTTCACCACCACTTTTTGCAGCATTTGAGGTCGTATTTCAGCAATAACGCGCCTTATATTCTCTTGCAAGGTGTCAGTAGTATCGGACTTATCTCCGTAGATAAGCAACTTCACATAACTCTAGACAAAATATTCGAGCGGTGTTAAATCGCACGATCTTAGAGGCCACGCCACAGGCCCACGTTCACCAAAAGTTGCCTTCAATAAATTGATTGTTTCGTTGGCTGTATGCACACAATAAAAGAAATTTGCTGCCACAACCGAATTTGTTGCCAACCGAATGTTGGTGGTTACACGTACTATCCATGTATTCCGCCATTTTTTTTTTTTTTTTTTTAAAAACCAACACTCAGGGGATGCCCCCTATACATGCGGTGCATTGCGTTGGCGAGTGGAAATTAATGGATCGGAGGGGGGAAAGAGGGAGTAATGTTTGTTGACGCTTGCCTTGAACTTCTGGATGTCGCAATTAGTGGGAAATACATTTGCCGGAAGTCGATTCCACATACGGACTGTACGAGCGAAAAACGAATTTGATCTGTAGTGTATAGTGCGGTCAACTGGCCAATCGATAACAAACGGGTGTGAATTCCTAGAAAGTCGCGTATCCCTGCCGAACATCCTCACGTCAGGAATAAGGCGACGGATGTCTGATGAACACACACCATGAAAGTAACGATGGAACAGCGTCACGCAACCCACATTCCGACGATGCTCAAGGGAAACAATAGAGTTGGATACCCTACTGTCACCTATCAGCACCATCGCTCTCCTTTGAACACGGTCAAGTAGCTCCAAGGATGATTTTGGAGCACCTGCCCATATATGGGAGTTGTATTCCATCTTCGGCCTGATGAAAGATGTATAGATATTGAAAAGATCAGTAGGAGTGAAGTATTTCTTGCACCGCTTTAAAAAGCCTATGCACTTGAGTGCTTCTTTCGACACTTCGAATACATGTCTCGCCCAACGAGCGTCACATTGTATTTTCATGCCCAGAACATCGAGAGCTTCTGATTGTTCAATATCCGTACCATCGAGAAAAATTGACGATATTGTTGGGTCAGCGAATCGCTTGTGAGACAACAAGCAGCACTGTGTCTTACGTGCATTAAAATCTACTCTATTCACTCGACCCCATTCGGAAATGGCCAGTAGATCCCGGCCAAGTGTCTCATCCATAATTCGCCTTTTGTCTTCAATATCTTGAAGGCTCGGCCTACGGTCGAATGAATACGAATGACAGAGGTTACTATCATCTGCGAAAGAGTAGATTGGATTCACGGTCTGACCCAATAGATCGTCAATGAAAATAAGAAATAAAGAGGGAGAAAGGACAGAGCCCTGTGGTACACCTGCGGTCAGCCTATGTGTGTTGGATGAGAACCCATCTACAACAACTCTAATAGTGCGATCTCTAAGAAAGCTCGATATAAACCGAGCAAATGTATTACCGACACCAAAAGCGATCAGCTTTGATATGAGTGCACCATGCAAGACTCTATCAAAGGCCATGGAGATATCTAGAGCCACGACCTTACTCTCACCAAACTGGTGGATAGACCGACTCCAACGCTCCGACAAGAACGCCAACAGGTCTCCCGTAGAGCGGTTTCTACGGAAGCCATACTGTCGATCACTTAGCAAGTCGTTGGTCTCTAAATACTTCACAAGATGGTGGTTTACCATGCTCTCCATTACCTTGGAGAGCGCAGAGCAAATCGCAATTGGCCGATAATTCGCAGGATTATTGGCTTCACCCTTTTTAGGGATCGGCTGGACGTTCGCAACCTTCCAACACGCTGGGAAAACTCCCGCACGGTAAGCAAGGTTGAAAAGGTTGCGTAATGGACGGGCTAGCGTCGACGAGCACTTACATAGGACAAGTGCAGAGATACCATCCGGGCCCGGGGATTTATTTACGTCGAGGTTCGCAAGAACCCTTTTAACTGCACGCGTTCGAAAAAATATCTGAGGCATGGAACTTGATACGTTTTCGAACGCGGGGAGTGGTTGATTGCTTTCCGGCAAGGAAGAATTTCCTGCAAATATTTCAGCCAAAAGGTTAGCTTTATCAACCGGGTTAGTGAATGCCTGGTCGTCTTTAACAAGAGTTGGGATAGATGAAGAACTATCCTTTACTCTTCTTACAAACGACCAAAAGCTCTTACTTCCCCTAGGAGAAGTAAGAACCTTTGTACGTAGACGTTGTTCGTGCAGAAATTTTTCACGTCTAAGCACTCTGGCACACGAAGCTCTTGCCTGTTTTCGCAGCTGTTCAGTAATGGGGTTTTTGTTTAAACGCCAATTTCTGAACGCTTCCTCCTTTGATCTGACAGCATCCCTGCATGCCTGGTTAAACCAACTGTTTTTGGCTGCTTTAGCCGACATAATTTTATTTGGAACAAAAGTCTTTATACCAGATAAAATTATGTTTTGGATCTTTTCAGCCGCAGCATTTACGTCGTTATCAAGAAAGCAAAGTTTCCAATTGAAATGCTGGAAAAAGTGGTTGAGCTCATCCCAACGTGCCTTTTCGTAGAAAAATACTGTCCGCTTTGGGGCTGGTATCGAAGCGACACGAAGAGCGGAATACGGAAAGGATGCTGAAACAATGCAGTGATCGGAGTTACCAAGAGGTGAAAGTGCATTAACTTCGTACTTTTCAGGGTGCGAAGTTAAGTAAAGGTCAAGAATGTTATGTTGGTGCCCTTCTACACACGGAATATGTGTCGGTACATTCACTAGTTGCGTCAAGTCATTTTTCGCGGCGAAGAGCTCGGCGTATTGGCCCTCCGGAGTTGTATGGCTCGAATGTGAAAGCCAGGCGGAATTATGGACATTGAAATCTCCAGCAACGACAATTTCACTGTCCGGATAACTCTCCAAAACTTTCGATATTGAATCGGAAAGGGCGTCAAAGCCGTTAAGGGAAGCCTCCCTTTCCGAGTTTGGACTTCTATAAATAAACCCAAAATGTAGTACGTGTGTTCCAATCCTGAACTTAACCCAAAGGGAGTTAAATTCTGGATCTTGTGAGTCGATTGGGTACACAGCAATTTTCAGTAGGGAGAACTGACTCTTTCGGTTGAAAAAAATAAGTATTGGTAATCCTAACAGATTAAGATGATTATTGCAACTGAATTTGTACAATTATTGGCTGTTGTTATAGATTCTTAGTTAAAAGTACTTTTGGAAAAAAATTAGTATTTTAATGCCTTGCAATGGGTTAACTGATCAGTACGTCTTTGGATAGATGTTTGGATAAGCATTACAATGATGCCCCAATCTGTAAAGAATGCATAAAACTAAATAACAATATTTATTGCCAAGCTTTGGGGGGGGGGGGCGTAACTAGGGGAAAAGACCAAAAGAAAATGGTTGTTGTTTAAAATAATATGGTGGTCTATCTATGGCGAAAATTCTAATCTAGTCTGAGTAATGTCACTAAATTACAGTGAAGCCTGTTTCTATATTCTAAAAAATATTTTTTATATCTCGTTCATTATTATGGCTGGATCGTTTGCAAGCATTAACCGTCTAACCCAATAATCTTAAACTGTCTGACCATTTTTTTTAATAAATATTTTTTTTTTGGGGTTTCGAAATATATTTTCGTTGTAAACAGAGTTTTTGTTGTGACTGAATACTGTTAAAGGTTTTATATGTTCATGTTGGAGTAACTAATATTATGTTACAACAGTCAACGAAACCGGGTTTGGTGACTACAAAGAACTAATGTGTTGTTAACACCAATTATTGGTATTAAAGTAACACGAGGTTGTAACATGACAGTTGTCGCAACCAATAGTTAAACGGAATTCGGTTTGTATAACTGTGTTTTTGACTGTGAATATCGTGATATGGTTGTAGCAAGCATCATATGAAATCTCGGACCATGTTACCATTAATACTATGAAATATTGGTTATTGCAACTGAAAGTCGGTTTATCCAACCGAGTTTTTGTAGTTTGGACCGATTTCCAACTGATTTGTTCTCTATGTGTGGCATTTAGCGCCGTCTTGTTAGAACCAGGTTGTCATTAATCATGGCTCTATAGCGTTTTCCAGTGACTGTAACATTGTGGCAGGCTTAGTTTTTTAAGAAATATGGACCAATGTCATTACTATCCGCTAAACAATAGAGCACACCAAACAGTGGCTTTTTAAGGATATAACGTCTCAACAATGGCTTATAGGTTTTCATTACTCCAAAGGCGATAATTTCGGTTACTAACGTACCCATTCAACCAAAAGTGAGCTTCATTGCTGAACAAAATTTATATGTAAAAATCAGGATCGGTGGCCATTTCGCTTTGGGCACATTCACCACGATTTGCAAGCGTTGTTTAGTATGAAATGCCAAACCAAACTGAGCATAAATTAAGCGACAAAAAAGACAAAAAGACAAACTACGAAAAAAGTGTGACCAGATTAAAAACTACACGTCTAAAAATATAACCACAACCAATACATGTACAAATTATGTTCCAATAAAAAGCTTAGTCTGCCAAAAGTGTCAGTTCTCTTTACTGAAAATTGTTGTGTGCCCAATCAACATTCGGCTGTAACGATGGAATACTTGGATAGTACGTGCAACCAACAACATAAAAAATTCGGCTGTGTAGCAAAAAAGTTATTAAAAAAAAACGCTAGGCTGATTCACTTAAGTCCGTTGAAGCCCCCTTTACACTGTTTCAACAATAACTGTTTAATAACAACCGAGTTTTGGCGAGTATATTTAATATATTTTTAGTTAATAGAACAGTTTTATATTTTTGGCTAATATTTTCAAATTATTGCCTTAGCGTGGTTTTAATCGTTTTTTTGTTGTTTGTTTATTTTGGTCAAATAAAATGATGCTGTTATCTGACGAAGTGCCTAATTGTATTGTGGCTAATTGCCTATGTGCTGAGGCCATGATGATAATAGATCTTGCACGGATATTCAAATACTCGTAGCGTATTTCGATTTTTTTTAATAATTTCCAAAGATACGGCAGGCGCCAAACAAGACACCATACAATGGCTGGAAACATTGAAAACTTTTACTATCATTACTATCTGGTCAGCCGTTATCTTAAGCCTGCTCAAAAGTCAATAAATGTATATCACCTCAATCTATTCTGATCCACTTCGCGCCGTTAATCATTAAAACGTAAGCCCAGTATTCACCAGAAGGCAAATTTTCTCAATTTCCAAAAGGAATACATGTAGCAAAGAAAACGAAATTTACGTTTTGGAAACTCCGTTAAGGAATTTTCGTTTGAAACGAAATGATGGCGGCTTTGCAGGGAATTTTTCGCCATCTGCAACGAAAATTAATGTCCTGATAACACAGTAGCACATATTCCACTTCAAAATCTACCAACCAATTGAGACCCCTAAAATCTGAAAGCTTATGATAATAGAAGAAACCCCCTAGCTGGGGTTTGAATTATTAGCTAAAGGTTTTTTTTTAATTAATTTCTGAAGTTTTCAATTTTGAAGTATTTCGGGAGTATTGAAATGAACGTAATCAAAATAATTTATTTGAAAATTAATAACGGCTGCTATAATCTACACTGCTCTTTGCGGCATTTTTTCCGTGTAGAGACAAATGGGTAAAGGCCAACAGTGACCGAATAATAATATATTAACTAAAAAAAGTTTAAATATCGTACTATACTAAAAAAAACATTCAAATGTTATTATTTCTTTAAGCTTTTCCAGCTAGACTTTAGTAGTTACGACGTCTGAAATTGCTCTAATTTTTCTTATGGCAACTTTATATTGCATTTTTAATTTGATTGCAGTTTTTATGGAAACTTTCAGTTTTATTCTTTCTTCCCACAGAAAATTTTTTACACCATTTAATAACTAAATACTCGTACGTACAATAATCGATTCACAGGGATTTTTCAATATCATTTAATGATATTTCAATATCACGAGCGGGATATTAAAGTACCACTTGTTTTGTACAATTTCTATGTTGTGCGGTGGCGGTAGTCTAAAATTCGGATTTAAAGAAAATTTTATACAGGGTAATTCATTCACGACTGGACAAATTTCACCAGCGTATTACTTGGCACATTTCATGAAAATAAGACCATCTACGACCATGCTAGACAAGATAAGGGGGCAAATGGCAGCGGTTTGGAATTTTGTTGTTTTTTTCTCTTAAAATATAGCCCACCTTTCCGATTTCGCATAATGTGTTGTAAGCGAACAATATCTATCGGTCCTTACACCCAAGGTTCTTTCACGCAAAGGTCCTTTAAGAGTTAAGATTGTGCAGCTCTCAAAGTACACATGACCTTTCAGGTTTGAAGTTCCATCTAGCTCAAATGAAGCATAGAGCGTTATGTTGACTCTATAAGTATTCCTGGTGAGTTCCACCATATCGGTCTATGTTTTCATATGGCCGAAACAAAACATATTCCTTCCGCACAAGAGATGCTAAATTAAGTCCGACACTGCTGGAAACATGGGTTTTAAAGGCTTTAACAGCATCTTCTGGCGACGAAAATTGGTGACCACGCATTTTTTTTTTGATGTGCGGGAATTAAAAGTAGTCATTGGGTGCCAAGTCAGGGCTGTACGGCGGATAATCCATCCATTCGACGTTTTGGCCGGTCAAAAAGGCGCTGGTTTGAGCCGATGTGTTAGAGCTCGCATTGTCATGGTGCACAATGATTCGTCTTCTCTTGTTCGTTTTTCGAAATTCTCCGCAAACAAATTGTGGTGTACCGCTCAGAATTGACCGCCCTACTTTGCTCAAGCGGAACACTCGCCACATGACCAGTTTTGCCGAAGAAACAGGCGACCATTTGCTTCGAAGTGCTTTCGTTCGATTTCTCTCGTCTTTGAAGACCCAGACGGTCGATTGCTGTTTTTTTTCGGGCTCATATGCATAGATCCATGATTCGTCACCTGTGACGATCTTATAAACTGTAAACAACACAAATGATGGTCGTAGGTCAAAACGTTCTGAGTACGTTTATGCTAAAAAATGTCAAACTTTCCAATGGAAATGTCAGATGGCGCCAGGCATTACTTAGTGTTGCCAGGGCCAGAACTATATATAGCAACCCTTGTATAAGATTTTCAAAAACAGTGCATAAAAAATCGATGGTTGCGTTGGCTGTGTAACATGTGGCCCCAACTTGTTAGAACAAAATGTCGTCCATCTCTTTCTCTTGATTTTTGGAAACAAAAATTCGTTGAGAAATGCTCAGTAACGCTCACTGTTGACGGTAAAGGCGGTTCCATGCCCATTTTCCAAGAAAAATTACCCGATGATGCAGTTAGCCGAAAATCCACACTCGTTGTGGATGAATTGGCTTCTCAATAGTCATTTACGTACACATTAAAGCGCCCATAAAACAAAAAGTGTTATTTTTTCCGCTCCCCGCTCATTTTATAGTATATTGGGCATCAAAAATAATATCCGAGCAAACATTATTTCATTCGGATGGAAAACGGCCAGGCCGTCACGACTTTTAGCCCTAAAAATGAGTAAAACTAGTTGCAAGCTTTGATGAGCTTGCAGATGACTTTCTTTGAGTCCAAATTTGAAGTTTGACCTTTGAAAACACCAACCCCATTTGCGGCAATTTTGCTTATTGACATAGCCAGCGAGATGAAAATGAGCCTCGTCTAAAAACACGAAGCGATTCGAAAACGTATCAGATGGTGTTCCATTCGTAAATGGCAAAGTTCAACCATTCCAATAAAACCAGAAATTTGAAAAAATTATCAAATGTTAAAATTATGAAATGTTAACCCTTTATGTATTTACAACCCTCCGTTTCTCTTTCGTTACAGCTGGCAACACCATCTTCCACGAGGCGATCATGGACGAGGAAAACCTACTGCATCTCTATCGACTGATGAAAACTACGCAGCGCAAGCAGCTCGTTTTAAAAGCACGCAACGCGTTTCGGGAGAACCTTCTGCACTATGCCTGTCTGCAAAATCAACCGCAATGCATACGGCCATTGATTGCCATGGGCTGTGGCCTGCACGAACAAGATGGACGGGGTCGTACACCGCTTCACATTGCCATCGACTACAACAACAGCGAGTGCATTTCGAAATTTCAAGATGTCCTTAAGAGTCACGCCATCACATCGGCAACGGACATGAAAATGTCAGAAGAGAAAGTCCGAGCTATTGAACAATTGTTAAAAATGTTCAAGGTCTACAATGATCAGGGCTTTACGGTTCTGCATGCTGCTATAATGGCGAATCTCCTGGAGATGATTAGGTCCATGCTAGAGTTTTGTCAACTACACAAATTGGATGTTTTACAGTACGAAGTCCTGGGTAATGGTGACTCCATTTATCATCTAATGGTTAAAGGCAAGCGGTTGAAAATGATGGAGTTGGTAAAGCAATACGTTCCATTCGACGAGAAGAGGACAAACTATACAGGCCAAACGGTAGGGGATATATACGACTTGTCGTCGATAATGTCGCGGGTATTAACTTTCAGCCCAAAGGAAGAATAACTGCACTGGCAGATTTGCCAGAGATGATATTTCGTTACGTCTTCTTATCGTTTCTAAAATTTCTGCAGATGTACTTCGTATGTATTTCCCTCACTTATGAACGTAGAGAATTTAAGCTTTATCTGTTGTTCCTAGCATAAATAAAATTATTTAAATTAAGCAGAAGGAAATCAAACTTAAACTTAAGGCAATAGCAATTATTAGACACATCCTAAGAGGTGCCTTTTTATTCCACCTGCAAAACTCTAGATGTTCCAAATTTAGTAAGTACTACTTATTACGAGGTAATGACCTCTCATTACCCTTATATATTTTAAAACTCTTAATAAGAACTTGCTGGTAGTAGGTTAAATAAGTACTTACCAGTATGATGTGTGGCTGTAGTTCTGTTTAACCTTCATCTGCTCCTTAAAAAAACTTACGTTAATTCCCCTTGTATGTCAATTTTGACACATATTGGAATTCATTACATTTTAGTGAAAAACTTAAAAATTTATAATGTTAAAGCATATTTTATCAAAAAGGTATTTAGTAAACAAATCATTGAATGTAATTTATATTTAAAATGGCATTTTTGAAATTTTAAAAGGGAAAAGATGGACATTCAAAGGTTAATTGCGAACCAGTGCTCGACATAAGAGCGACCAAGGGCGGTTGTCTTATACGTACATATTTCGGGTCCTGACATTACGAGGGCGGTTCGGAAACTTCTTAGCCGGTATAAACGGAAACTTCCATCTCTGCTATGAACACATGTTAAATTTTGTTTCGATCTGGCAACTCCTTCATATAGAAACAGGTGTTTACAAAAGACGCATCCGCAATTTTTTTACAATGGAAAAATTAGAAATGCGTGGTGTCATTAAATATTTACATAAAAAAGGTTTATCGGGACAAGAAATTCATAATGATATGGTGAATGTGTTAGGTGAAAGTGCTCCTTCATATACAACAGTAAAAAACTGGGTTGCTGAATTTAAACGTGGTCGTACAAGCATTGAAGATGAACCACGTAGTGGACGTCCAAAAACAGCAACAACAACAGAAATTGTAGCCAAAGTGCATGATATGCTATTAAATGATCGACGAAAAAAAGTGCGTGAAATATCTAATATCATGGGCATCTCAAATGATCGAGTCCATTTAATTTTGCATGAAGAACTACAGATGAAAAAGCTTTCTGCAAGATGGGTGCCGGACTTGTTAACAGTCGACCAAAAACGCATAAGAATGAACATTTCTCAAGCTTGTTTGGATCGTTTTCAGTGAAATAAA
This sequence comes from Hydrotaea diabolus, assembly GCA_963513945.1. Classification (NCBI taxonomy): domain Eukaryota; kingdom Metazoa; phylum Arthropoda; class Insecta; order Diptera; family Muscidae; genus Hydrotaea; species Hydrotaea diabolus. The sequence continues at coordinate 79,268,252 of OY740720.1, forward strand.
ATGGATTTTAAGCGTCGTTGATGAGACATGGATCCACCACTATACTCCAGAGACAAAAGAACAATCCAAACAATGGACTGAAGCTGGAGGAAGTGCCCCAAAGAAGGCAAAAACAATTCAATCGGCTGGTAAGGTTATGGCAACGGTTTTGGGACTTCAAAGGTATTTTATTGATTGACTATCTGCAAAAGGGTAAAACAATAATTTCAGAGTACTGTTGCAACCTTTTAGATCAATTAAACGTACAAATTCGAGAAAAACGTCCTGGCTTACAACACAAAAAAAATAATTTTTCATCAAGACAACGCACCAGCGCACAAGAGTGTTTTAACAATGGCTAAAATCAACGAATTAAAGTACGAGTTGCTTGACCACCCACCTTATTCTCCTGATTTAGCTCCCAGTGACTTTTACCTGTTCCCAAATCTAAAAAAATTCCTTGCTGGCAAGCGTTTTACCTCAAATGAAGATGCAATTACAGTTGTAAACCACTATTTTGAAGACCTTGAGGAAAGCTATTTTAATCAATGGATAGAATTGCTAGATAAGCGTTGGACTAAGTGTATTGAAGTTTCAGGAGATTATATTGAAATATAAAAATATTTTTGAAAAACTAACTATTCTCTTTCATTAATAGGCTAAGAACTTTCCGAACCGCCCCCGTACTAGTGTTCACAGATGCAAACTGCAACTTCCATTGGAAACTTTGACATTTTTTAGCATAACTTTACTCAGAACGTTTTGTCATTTGAGGGCGAATTGTTTTGTTTACTGTGTGTTGAAAAATTCATCTCAGTCAAAAAATGGAATTATCCCGTGAACATTTTCGTGCGATGATTTTTTATGATTTTCGGCGTGGGTGACGGCGAGACAAGAGTGTTTAAATCAACTTGTTTCGACCTTTGGCGATGAAGCACTATCAAAAACCACTGTTAATTGCTGGTACCAAGAGTTCAGTCTCGGACGCCGTTCGCTCCAGGATGAATTTCTTGAAGGACTTACGATTTCGGTCACTTTGCCAGAAACCATCGATGTGTGAAATAATTAAGCAAGACCGACATGTGACATTCCGTGAGATTGAGGCATCCTTGGTCATAAAAAAGGCTCTTTTGGATTGGCGCAAAGAGATGTTGAAAAAGTATAACTGCGGTAGCTCCAAGGCAGTGTATAACATTGTCACAGGTGGCGAATCATCGAGCTATGCATATGAACACGAAACAAAACAGCAATCGGCCGTATGGGTCTTTTAAGACGAGCCAAATCCAACAAAAGTTGTTCGTGGTAGAAGTACATCGAAGCAAATGATTGTGTTTTATTCGGAATAACCGGCTATGTTGCCACAGTGGCTTTAGTCAAACGTAGGACGGTCAATTCTGAGTGGTATACCACCATCTGTTTTCCAACAGTGTTCGAAGAAATGAGAAAAGATAATAAGAGAAGACGGATCATTTGGCGTTACGACAGTGCGAGCTCTTATACAGCAGCTGAAACGATGAGCTATTGGACCACTCAAGATGCCGAATTGATGGGCCATCCACCGTACAGCCCTGATTTGGCACCCAATGACTTCTTCTTATACCCTAGCATCAAGAATAAAATTCATGGTCAACGATTTTCGTCGCCCGAAGATGTCGTTGAAGCGTTCAAAAATCATGTTTTGGAGTTGTCTCAATCGGAGTGGAAAAAGTGCTTCGAAAATTGGTTTGTGCGCATGCAAAAGTGTATTGATCTTAAAGGAGAATATTTTGAAAAACAATGAAACCATTTCCAATGATAAATTATTGTGTTTTTATCGCCGAACCCGAAATATAAATAAAAACATTAGTATTGGCAAAAGGCTGACTGAACTACAGAATCTTTAGAAGTGTTCTCCCCATATTCTCAGTGTGCTAGCCGTATGCGTCATCAGATTTCAATTTCGTTCGCAACAGAAGTTCACATCCTCAGTCCGATGTTTGATTTTTTGATGGACTTTTAGTGGATCATTTCCTTGCCTGTACATGCGAATCTCCTTACACTTACGCAATTCGATTACTCATTTCTTTTGTAGGAATAGACACTTCTAACCACCTGAAGCTCTTCTTGCTACAACCTGCAGCATTGTTGCGTTATGGGCAGCATTCTTTACTTTTATAGTTTTTTACACACATTGTCGTACCACGGGTGCATTTCCCAACGAATAGCATTGGGTTCACTAACTTAGGCTAAAGAAAAAAGCCCCCCCCCCCATGAACTCCCCTATGTCCCTTTTCAACAACGATGACTCAATTTGTATAGGCTTTGGATTGAAACACACTTCTCATGTTATCTTCGATTCACTGAATTTATTTATGATAATTCACAAGCGCAACAACAGCTTTTTTTAATTCTAACAACCTTAAATATTAACACCGATAACAACGTCATTTAAACAATCCGACAACCAAACACCCCTTATCAGTTTACCTGGCCACATTCGGCACCAGCTCTGCCATTTGCGAATGTTTGCCCTTCACACATTTCAGAAAATTCTGCGCTGTTCCATTGACACTTGTAACGCAATCAATTAAATCGACCCTCGCATAGATGTCCCGTCTCAGTGCCGTATCGAACGGATACTCCTCGAGTTCTTCCTCGTGATTTTGATGCAAGCGTAATTCATAATCGCTCAATTTCCTGCGGAAGCTGGCAAATGCTTTCGATTCCTCCACGTAGCTGTCATAGAGACCACCATCCGTTTGACGATTCTTGTAGATTTGCGTGCAGAGCGGTGGCAAATACTGAAGCAATGCCTCGAGGTTCTCCAAATCAAAATCACAGGTGGTATAAAAGGGACCGGGTGCCGGTTCCGAGTGACTCCTTGCAGCAAAGGCACAAAACACCTGAAAGCAGAGACGACATCAGCGGTTGGAATAATTCACTTTAACTTTCCCTACGTACGATTAGAAAAATATGAAAATTTATTACAAGACCCTGGCGAAGCGTCATGTTTTTAATGGAATCCACGTTAAACTGAAGATATCGACACATGAATGAGTGAATGAATGGCCGCACGACAGTATGAACGTGTGCTACTTGGTATACCTTTCATTTCTGTATTGTTGTCTGTTTTCCCATTTTTGTTCTGTTTAAAAATATTTTAATTTATCTTTATGGGCGATGGGCTACAGTTAGCTCGTGGCCATGTACAGTTTGTCCAGTCGTTTGCTAGATAACGCCCGATAACAGATATGGGAAATAAAAGTTTTAGACTTTGTTAATACGTGTTGCTATATATATTTCTGGCCTAGGCAACACTAAGTGTTGGAGCGATGATTCCACCAGCCCATAAACCGCACCAAACCGTGATATTCTCAGGGTATAATGTTAACTCTGGAACCTCTTCTGGTTGCTTTTCAGCCCAAACGCGATTATTTTGTCTATTGACTTTGCCGTTGAGCCAGAAATGGGCCTCCTCCTTGAACAACATGTTAGTCGAAAACAGCGGATCTTCCCGTTTCTCACCGATCGCTCATTTGAGTAATACAGTTGCCAATATTTAAAAGTAATAATTTCCAAAAATAAATGCCATAAAATGTCCTTTCCTTTTTTTCTGAAAAATACCTCTTGATGGATCACCCTATATATAAGTACTTAGTAGGGACATAAATACTGTTACAGTATTGAACACACATATTTCAATAGTAGAACTGAACATACCCCGTTAAGGTCATATGGCTTAGCGTTAGTCTGTAATGGGATTTTAAAATTGCTTCAACTTTCATCATGGAGTGGTCAGATAATGAGAACCGTTAAATGAAAAAAGCGATATTTTCAAAACGCTCCGGCCACTAGGGCTTAGCCGCATGTTCGTCTACCGATGCATAAAACTGTTTGAGGAGGCTGGAGATGTAAAAGACCGCCAACGGTCGGGCCGCCCATGCTCTGTTTGAACACCGCATGTCATCAAAGCCGTTAAATCAAGAATTCGCAGAAATCCGCTCCGAAAACCGAAAATCATGGCCCGTGAGATGAATATCACGCAAAAGTCCATGAGTCGAATCATTGAAAAAGACTTGGGACTTGGGGCTTTCAAACGACGTACCGGACATTTATTGACTGCAAATTAAAAAAAAAAATAGGATTGAAAAATGCAGACGTCTTTTGGTGAAGCACGCTGATAACTTGCACAGCAAAATTTTGTTCACCGATGAAAAAATCTTTACCGTTCAGGAAAATTTAACAAGCAAAATGATAGAGTGTAGGCGCGGTCATCTAAGGAACCATCTGAACTGATCCCAAGGGTGCAAAAGGGTCATCACCCAGCTTCAGTCATGGTTTGGTGGGGTGTCTCTTACGATGGGGTCACTGACCTGCATCAAAACATCGGCCAAAGTTTACCAAGAAACCGTTTTGAAAGCTGTTGTGAAGCCTCTTAACAATTCCCTGTTCCAAAACCAGCCATGGCCCATAAGGCTAAAACGTCCCAGGTCTGGCTTCGAAACAATTTGCCAGCGTTCATTTCCTCTGAACAATGGCTCTCAGGCAGTCCAGATTTGAACCTATTGGATTACAAATTGAGGACGGTTTTAGAGGACAAGCTTTGTCACAAAAGATACCCCAACATTGGATCTCTTAAGACTGCTTTGGTGCGAGCTGTGGCCAATTTTCCAATGGACGAGGTTCGTGCAGCTATTGACGATTGGCCAGTGCGACTTAAGGCGTGTGTAAAGGCAAAATTTCGAATAAGTAGATTCTTTTTTGGATACAATATACATCAATAAATATATTAAAAAATATTTGGTCCAAAAACATTCAATACTTTTTATTTTACAGCATATTCATGTCCCTACTAAGTATTAGAAAACAGATTTTTGCCTCTACTAAAAATTTAAAATTTTTTCGTTTAGCAAGTGAGTGTTCGTGTGTTCTTTTAAATCCAAAATTTTCTTTTTTTTCTTGAGGTTCAGATTCTTCTTATTTTCTACCCATACTTTAGTTACAATTACTAACATTCGGTTGTACTGATGGCTTACTTTAGGTGCATGCAACCTCAATCATTCGGTTGGCAAAAGAAATTTGATTGCGGTAACGAATCTGTTCTCGGTGTGTAAGACCACAACTACGAGTATAAGGTTAACTTGGAAACAAATAATTAGATTCCTTGCCACACCCCTTTCTGATACCTGCCACACAAATAGCACTGTTGCAGTGCAGATTAGAACCCCCATAACTCTTCAGCCAGTGCGTGAAATTCGCTTAAATTGTAAGCTGCATTATATTTGTATAATGGCTTTATTCGCATGTATAAAAACGTGGATGACACGTCCCATTCTGGCACCTCCAGTGCAAATGCAACATTCCGCCCACTTTTGATATTCGCATAATTATTTACTATTCATACGATTCTGCTGAAAAAAGTAATAAGCTAAATTAATAGATATTAGACTACCTGACGAACATTTAAAGCCTCGGCCACGCCCCTTCTTGTATGTTTCACACACACGGCACTATCCGAGCGTAGAGTGAAGCCCACATTACTTTTCTACTTATGCATGAATTTCTCTTAAATTTCGTTTTTTTACTTATTTCATCTTTGTAAGCGCATAAGAAACAAGTAGATGCCACGCCCTATTCTAGCACCTTCCTCCCAGTCGACCCTTTGAGAGATTCGGTTAAAATCGGTACACTTCAGGCAATCGAGGACGAAAGGAAGGATAATTTAAATTCGCCCTATTCTAGCACCTTCCTCTCAGCCGACCCTTTACGAGATCCGGTTAAAATCGGTACACTTCAGGCAATCGAGGACGAAAGGAAGGATAATTTAAATTCGCCCTATTCTAGCACCTTCCTCTCAGTCGACCCTTTGAGAGATCCGTTTAAAATCGGTACACTTCAGGCAATCGAGGACGAAAGGAAGGATAATTTAAATTCCGTATACGGTTGAGGGTATATGTAAGTCGGATCGAACAACTGAATTTTGTTGCTTGTTCAATATACACTTATGTACTATTGTCGACTCTTACCGACATTAATGGCTGTTGAATTTCAGTGATTTCGCCCACTTGTCGCATTACCGTGTAATGTTATCGCGCCCTCGCTGGACAGACGTATCGTACATACCCACAGCCGAAGTATACAAGGAGTGCCTATTCTAACTTTCGATATTTGTTTTTGCTATTCTTCTTTTTGTAATTTACGTCATCTACTTTGGTGGGCAACAGCCTTTTCATTTTTGTTTAGTCAATGATTACAGCGTTTTTATAACCCCACCCTACTGGGCAAGAGGGGAAGATATCGTTTGGTGCGGACAACAAGTGTAACGCATCGACCAAAGCTAGTTAGACCCAGCATATGTTTTGACTAAAATCATTTCACTACTTTTAAAGTCATTTTCAGAACATGTTCATGTGGGCGGCTAAATCGCACTAGTTTTTTCGACTGGAGTAACTAATGGTTTTCAATCTTGCACGTCATAATATTTGTCCAAAACTGTCTACGAGATTGAAAATACCCAATATTGCCAATCCTTCGGGTAGGCGTGATTCCAATAATCGACACAAAAAATCAATGTTTTCGAACCCGACCCTTTCGATTTGCTATGTACTCCATAAGAAAATAAAAAAGTTATTCAAACATGACAGGAACGGGAGATTTAGATGAACAAAAACAATCTTTTATAGATAGATTGAACGCTTCTGTCATCGACTTTTACGGTAAGGATGAATCAGTCGATTGATGCCAATAAACTTTTTTCACGTTAACTTCTAAATAAATTACTCTTGATTGAGTGGCATTGTTACCCTCAGTCACTCTTCGACAATAATACTTTGCATCTGCAAAATCAATGCAATGCTTCCTATATATAAATCGTTAAACTAGTAGAGACCATGTCGACAGCACACAAATATTGTACGAGCCGTCCCACACTAACGGCGAAACGTGCGTCTAACAGATGGTGATCCTTCCCTCTATGACAAACAACAACAAAAAGCCTGATCATATTAACTTGTGGAGTAATTCACTCTTTCAAAAAAGAAATACTTTTTGTTTTGTAAGCAAAGACCTTCTGGCTACAACTTACATTATGAGTAGATGCGATCCTTTAATTATACCGCCAGAAAGAAAAATTTACAGACGACAATATATTTATTTTTTTTTTTGGCTAATTCATCTAGAGGATTCTGATACATTTGAATTTCCTATACCTTTGTAAAAATTTATATTTAATTTGTATAATTTAAGCTTAAGAGCGTTGTACAATTTTCTATCGAATTTCTTTAAAGAGTGAGTGGCGCTTACGCATTTTCGCGGTATGGGCTCAATACGGTTCAGTCCGTAAGAGGCCATTTACAATTTCACATTAGCAAAATTCTTGTATTGATGGATCAATGTTTATCATCTTAACGAAACATTTGTTTTTTCAGTTGAACGTAGTACATTTCAGTTTAGTTAAAATTGTTGTTTCTCTTATGCGAAATTTTCACTTAAAAGCCGTTTCACTTAAGCGAAGTGAATTGTTTCAAATGAGAATGATAACAAATAGCTGTGAAACTTATATTTCGGATAACCATAATTCAGTTAACCGGAGTTGACAACTTCCCATTAAAAAACAAACGGAAACTTCTCTCAAATCAGTATGCCCGATATAAAGTAATCCGTATACTTACTAACCGGGACTTACTGTTTAACGGGCAATGTAATTTTATTTGGAATGAAGACATTTATTCCACATAAAGTTATGTCGGCTAAACCAGCCAAAAACGGTTGGTTTAACCAGGCATGCAGGGATGCTGTCAGATCTAAAGAGAAGGCGTTCAGAAATTGGCGCCTGAACAAAAACGCCAATACTGAACTGCTGCGGAAACAGGCAAGAACTTCGTGTGCCAGAGTGCTTAGGCGTGAAAAATTTCTACACGAACAACGTTTACGCTCAAAGGTTCTTGCTTCCCCCAGGGGAAGTAAGAGCTTTTGGTCGTTTGTAAGAAGAGTAAAGGATAGTTCATCATCTATCCCAACTCTTGTTAAAGACGATCAGGCATTCACTGACCCGGTTGATAAAGCTAACCTATTGGCTGAAATGTTCGCAGGAAATTCTTCGTTGCCGGAAAGCAATCAACCACTCCCCGTGATCGAAAACGTATCTAGTTCCATGCCTCAGATATTTTTTCGAACACGTGGGGTTAAAAGGGTTCTTGCGAATCTCGACGTAAATAAGTCCCCGGGCCCGGATGGTATTTCGGCACTTGTCCTGTATAAGTGCTCCTCGACGCTAGCCCGTCCATTGCGCAACCTCTTCAACCTTGCTTATCGTGCGGGAGTCTTCCCAGCGTGTTGGAAGGTTGCGAACGTCCAACCCATCCCTAAAAAGGGTGAAGCCAATAATCCTGCAAATTATCGGCCAATCTCGATTTGCTCCGCGCTCTCTAAGGTAATGGAGAGCATGGTTAACTACCATCTTGTGAGGTATCTAGAGTCCAACTGCTTGCTTAGTGATCGTCAGTATGGCTTCCGTAGAAATCGCTCTACGGGAGACCTGATGGCTTTCTTGACGGAGCGCTGGAGTCGGTCTATCCACCAGTTTGGTGAGAGTAAGGTTGTGGCTCTGGATATCTCCAAGGCCTTTGATAGAGTCTGGCACGGTGCACTCTTGTCGATGGCTTTTGGCGTCGGTGATACTTTCGCTTGTTTTATATCGAGCTTTCTTAGAGATCGCACTATAAGAGTTGTTGTAGATGGGTTCTCATCCAACAAACATAGGCTTACTGCAGGAGTACCACAGGGCTCTGTCCTTTCTCCCTCTTTATTTTTAATTTTCATTGATGATCTGTTGGGTCAGACCGTGAATCCAATCTACTCCTTTGCGGATGACAGTAACCTATGTCATTCATATTCATTCGACCGTAGACCGAGCCTTCAAGATATTGAAGACAAAAGGCGAATTATGGATGATTTACTGGCCATTTCCGAATGGGGTCGAGTGAATAGAGTAGATTTTAATGCGCGTAAGACACAGTGCTGCTTGTTGTCTCACAAGCGATTCGCTGACCCAACAATATCGTCAATTTCTATCGATGGTACGGATATTGAACAATCAGAAGCTCTTGATGTTCTGGGCATGAAAATACAATGTGACGCTCGTTGGGCGAGACATGTATTCGAAGTGTCGAAAGAAGCACTCAAGTGCATAAGCTTTTTTAAGCGGTGCAAGAAATATTTCACTCCTTCTGATCTTTTCAATATCTATACAACTTACATCAGGCCGAAGATGGAATACAACTCCCATATATGGGCAGGTGCTCCAAAATCATCCTTGGAGCTACTTGACCGTGTTCAAAGGAGAGCGATGGTGCTGATAGGTGACAGTAGGGTATCCAACTCTATTGTTTCCCTTGAGCATCGTCGGAATGTGGGTTGCGTGACGCTGTTCTATCGTTACTTTCATGGTGTGTGTTCATCAGACATCCGTCGCCTTATTCCTGACGTGGGGATGTTCGGCAGGGATACGCGACTTTCTAGGAATTCACACCCGTTTGTTATCGATTGGCCAGTTGACCGCACTATACACTACAGATCAAATTCGTTTTTCGCTCGTACAGTCCGTATGTGGAATCGACTTCCGGCGAATGTATTTCCCACTTATTACGACATCCAGAAGTTCAAAGCAAGTGTCAATAAACATTATTCCCTCTTTTCCCCCTCCGATCCTTTACTTTCCACTCGCCAACGCAATGCACCGCATGTATAGGGGGCATCCCCTGAGTGTTGGTTATTTAAAAAAAAAAAAAAGTAATCCGTATGCTTACTAACCCGGACTTACTGTTTAACGGGCAATGCATTTTCTAGAGAAGTTTTTTCATGGCTTGGAGAATGATCTCTTACTCGTAAAATCAATGGTTTTTACCTGGGTTTTCTGGCATGATAGTCGTGCACATTACCATCTCACCACAGTAAAATTTAGGCAATCGTTTTGAAAATGAATCAACCCGAAACTTGCTCACTTTCTAATGTACGTTCTTATTGAAATGCATACCCACTTTTATTTTATAATGGGTTTTGATTCCTTTTTTTAAAGTTCGTAAAATTCATAGCAACAATTTGATTATGGTTAAGTGTTATAACGGCTAAAGTTATCGACGACGCCACTGATTATTTCACCAGTTACTTCTATTGGGATACTCTTGGACTCACTTCTATTTGGTGATTCATCGGGGCGATAATGTTATCAAGCACTCGGCAACGCAATACACTGCAGGGGGCTTTACCTTAGGTTTATTTATACAACAAAAGGGCTGGAGCCGGTAATAATACCTGTTCAATAAAATAATCGCATTGAAGGTTAACAACTACGAGTAAATGGTGTTATTTAGAGTTTTCATTTCTCGGTGTTATTTAGAGTTTTCATTTTTCGAAAGTTGCCAGCTACTACTAATTTTACTACCCATGGTTTGTTATTTTCATTGTGGATAGAATAAAGCCAGAGCACTGCTTGCAAATCGTTTCAATATTATTCGGCAAACAATCTAAAGACGGGCAAGGCTATTATACCATGCAGTCCTGGATGTTTAGAAAAGCTAACTGAAAATATATTTTTGGACCCAATTTACTTAGGTTTCTAAACTAATTTCATGGATTTTGAAAAAATCGGATGAACATACATTATCTATATCTTAATCTTCACCAATTTTCTGCAATTTCAACAGCGCCCGTCCTTGAACTTACCTGTACCAAAATTTATCAAGTTTAGTTGTAATATGTAGCCTTAAGAGCTTACGCAATTTTAAAAGCGTTTATCTTGGTCCAAAAAACGTACTCGTTCTAATTTTTATGAAGATTCGATGTAAGATGGGGATTGAAAACAGAATCGGGTAAACATATTTGTGGGAGCTATTCTTAAATCTATACCGATTTTAAATTTTTAAGGACCAAAAATCAAACGTGTGCTAAATTTCATCAAGATTGACTTAAAATGTGTCTTCTATAGCTAAAGACATAAATTCAGATAAACGTACATATATGTATAGGAGCTATATCTAAATCTGATCTGATTTTTCATTTTCAATTTAATTTATAAACGTACTTCCTTGGCCCATAAAACTTTCTCATGCAAAGTCTCATCAAGATTGGATATAAGATGTGGCTAGAAACAGAAAAATCGGATAAACATATACGAGGGTTGTTATATAATTTCTGGCCTAGGCAACACTAAGTATTGCCTAGCGCCATCTGACATTTCCATTGGAAAGTTTGACATTTTTTAGCATAAACGTTCTAAGAACGTTTTGACGCACGACCATCATTTGTGTTGTTTACAGTGACTTGAAGAAATAAATCTGGCAAAAAATGGAATTAACTCGTGAACATTTTCGTGCGATCATTTTTCACAAAGTTTGACGTGGATTATCACGACAGGAGTGCATCGATGAACTTAAATCTTTATATGGCGATTAAGCACCATCCTATAGCATTTCAAAAACTGGTTCAATGAATTCAATCGTGGCCGACGCTCGCTCAAAGACGAAGGTAGTCCAAAAACGGCCGTTGTGCCTGAGAACATTGATGCCATGCGTGAACTGATAATGCAAGATCGTCATGTGACATACCGTGAGATAGAGGCATTCTATTGATCCTATCGATATTGTATGAACACCTGGCCGTAAAATAGGTTTGTTCTCGTTGGATACCGCACAATTTGGCAATCGCTTGGCAAACGGCTCACTACGGTAGCTCAAAGGTAGTGTATAACATTGTCACAGGTAACGAATCATGGATCTATGCATATGAACCCGTCACAAAACAGCAATCGTCAGTGGGTATGGGTATGGGACGAGCCAAATCCAACAAAAGTGGTTCGTGGTAGATCAAAGCAAATGATTTCGTTTTTTCGGTATAACCGGCTATGTTGCCACAGTGCCTTTCTTTAGTGGAACATAGGACGGACAATTCTGAGTGGTATACAGCCATCTGTTTGCCAACAGTGTTCGAAGAAATGAGGAAAGATAATAAGAGAGGACGGATCATTTTGCATCACGACGATGCGAGCTCTTACACATCAGCTGAAAAGCTGAGCTATTTGACCACTCAAGATGTCGAATTGATGGACCATCCACCGTACAGCCCTGCTTTAGCGCCCAGTGACTTCTTCTTATTCTCTAGCATCAAGAAAAAATGCGTTGAAGCTTTCAAAAACCATGTTTTGGAGGCGTCTCAATCGAAGTGGAAAAAGTGCTTCGAAAATTGATTTGTGCGCATGCAAAAGTGTATAAATCATGCTGGAGAATACTTTGAAAAAAAAAATACAAACATTTCAAATGATAAATTATTGTGGTTTTTTTTGCCGAACCCGAAATATAAATAGCAACCTCGTACATTGAGATCCGGTGATTGCGCTGGTGGAGCTATTAGGTCAGGGTAATTCCAAATGAGCCAAGATTGAACAATGCCGGACTTATGTTTTGGGTTGTTATCTTAATAAACCACAAATCACTACGTACTCGTATTCCCAGTTTCTCAGCACTTTTCCAAAAATTACTTTTTCATAAGTTTAGGTTGATAGTCTTGTCCATTATCGTCTCTATAAATTCCAAATTTTCGACACCATTGGCTGCCATGCAGGTCCAAACCATGACGCTTCCGCCGCCGTGTTTTACTGTCGCTTTCAAATTCTTGCTTTGCAAATCGGTATTTGGAGCCACCATATGACTGCCCGTCAGATACTAAAGTGTTGAATTTGGACTCATCGGCATATATCACATTGTCCCAGAAGCTTTAGTCTATGTTAATATGCTCCCTTGCAAACAAATATCGGCTTTGTTGATTCGCCTTGTTAATGAAGTGTGGGTTTCTTGCTAGCTATTCTAACATTAAAATCATGATCCCGAAGAGCTCGGCGGATGGTTTTTGCACTACAAAACTTAGCCAACTCATTTTTAACTTTGATTGCCAGTTTGGGAGCCAAAAGCTTTCGATTTTCTCTTATTTTTCTAACAATGTAGCGCTTGTCCGTTTCATTAAATATTTAATTAGGGGTTTTTCCGACTTTATTATGGACTCGATTCTCATGTTCATAACGTGATATTATACTCGGAACCGTAAAATCACTTATCCCGACCATTTCTGATATATTCCGCCGTGAATTATTATTTTTGAAATGGCTGAGGACCAACTCTCGCTGCTCGATTGTAGTACGTCGACCCATGTTAACAGTAACATCGCTGGTTGAAATAAGCTGTGAGCTCAATTTATGTGGTGTAATTGTTTCTAAATTCTCCCAGGCCAGGCAACAATTATTTTGTACTTGATTTTAGGACTGTTTTGTCAACAATTCTTCATTTGAATTTTATAGTTTTTTTAGTTTAGAAGATATAATCGGTTTTATATATAAATGGTTGCTGGTTGAAATTACCTGTGAGCCACTGTATACCACTGTGACCTTCTCCGAGAAAAGGGACCTAGTGTGTCAAAAAACACACTAGGTCCTAGGAGTGGATTCTGGTACCTAAAAGGGTGTAGAATAAGATGAAATGAGTTAAATTTCTGATAAAAATGTATTCACCCCATAAAAACGTACAAAACTAACTTCACGCAGAGAAAAGATATGGTTACTATATGGTCACGGCAACACTAATATGTTCTCTACAATAAAAGCATGTTCGTCGCAACCATAGTATTGTTTTTTGAATTTCATTTTGACAACAGTATGATTGCGGCAATATTAATATTGTTGAAATGTAACAATAGTATTATTGCCAAATTTAGAAATGAAAATATGGTTGTAGGAACCATATTAACATGGTTGATGCAACAAAAGTATTGTTGTTCAAAATTTTAATTTACAGTGCATGGTTGTTGTCCATTATAAAAAAACAACAACAATCGAAAGGTAGTTCGAGGGATTTTTATTGTGTTTACTTTGTTCGGAGAAATATTGTACTTCCAACTGGTTCTCGTTTATTTAAAATCTACCTGCTACCATGCTAAACATACGATGGTTATGAGAATCATAATATGGTTGTGGGGATCATAGTATGGTTGTGTGTAAATAATTCTATTGTTGTGAGGACCATAATATTGTTATGGGGATCATTAAATGGTTGTGTGTGAACCATACTATTGTTGTGATGATCATAATATTGTTGTGCCACAACCATATAACCAACAATAGTATGATGCTTTTCGAATATTGTTATCCCAATCATACTTTTTTTCTGCGTGTACGGTTGGTGAAGAAGCATTCACCCCTGCTGGCAACTAAAAGTATTTTCGACTGCCGTTTGAAAATATATTTTTGTTTTTTGAATGAAATGTTCAAGAAGAACATGGCCTCAAATCTGGCTATGAACTACGAGTAAGTGTAATGAGATTTAAAAAACTTGCTTGATAAAAATCTGTATTTTTAATTAAGAACCCAATCCTAATAAATAATATTGGGTATCATAGTATGGTTGAGTGAATCATACTATGGTTGTAGGGATGTGAATCATACTATGGTTGTGGGAATCATAGTATGGTTGAGTGCGAATCATATTATGATTGTGAGGATCATACTATGGTTGCATCAGAAACATACTATGGTTGTGAGGATCATAAAATGGTTGTGGAGATAATAGTATGGTTGAGTGTGAATCATACTATTGTTGTGAGGATCATAAAATGGTTGTGGAGATAATAGTATGGTTGAGTGTGAAACATACCATTGTTGTGAGGATCATAATATTGTTGTGCCACAACCATATACCCAACAATAGTATGATCCTCTTCGAGTATTGTCACCCCAACCATACTTTTTTTTCTGCGTGTTGGGAAAATCGATAAAAATGAGAAAAACATTAAAATTTTACTTTTTTGGTTTAAATTGTCTTTTTTCCTTCAGTCTTCAATTTTCTTTGGAGTGTGTACTTTTTTTGATGTTTCGAGATCTGGTACTTCGAATTTCTTCCGTTTAAAAGATTCGGTTTTTTCTTTTTTGGCGCTTTGACTTCAGCTTTCTTTTTCTAGTGATCCGGTGCCTCGATTTTTTTTTTCTTGCTGGCAGGTTCAGATTTATTTTTTGATTTTTTTTCTCTTTGTGTTCACTCGGTTTAGGAGCTACAAAATCCCGTTTCTGTGAATCAGTACCTAAGACCCTGACATTTTCATACAAATACCATTTGCGGTCTAACGATAAACCACTTGGTGCAATGAGCGGAGGTAGCCACAATAGTAAAGATATTGTCATACTAAAAGCGAATAAAATACGTCACCACATAGACATGACGTCACCAAAGTCAGCACCCAATCATAACTAACCATACCAAATCGCATCTCTTAACTGAAGGTGTGTTCACAGTGCCAATGCGTTATGAAACTTTAAATGTGTTTTTCTCAAAACTTCATTTTCACACAGTAGGTCCCTTTTCTCGGAGAAGGTCATATATATTAAAAAAATTACCTTTGTAGCTTAATCTCTTTCCAACTGAAAAAATATAACACAATCGAAACAAAATCTTCCCCTAAGCGCTATTAACTAAAAGCCGCTAGATGAGCCTTTTCGGCGACTGTGTGCTAGAGAGAATAAAGGCTAGATCTAGTCAAATAATGCCTAAATTGGCAACACTGGCCATACAAGCGATGCGGTGATCATAGTTGTTATGAAAAAGTTTTGGTAATTTCCCGCCAAGCAATCATCAAGTGGTCTTCGCAGTCTAGTGTCTTTATGCCCCTCGATGGTTTTCTCTGGGGCTGTGTCATGTACGCTAATGGGCAACATGCCATTTCAAGTTCAAAGAAAGATCTGATATTTTTAACATTTTTGAACCCCGTATTCCTATGAGACAATTAAAAAACATTGTTTGTTTTTTGTAGTATTAGCATTTTGTTGAAACATTGTGTTGTTGGATTTTATTTACATTATGAATATTATAAGATTCGGTAATAATTTTAACTAAATAATAAAAATTAAATTTAACATAGTAAATTTATTTATGTATGTATACACCTTTAGTACGTATATATATAGTACAAGTATATAGGTTTAATTTACTACTAATTTACTTTTATCGCAATGGACATACTTTTTTTGTAATGAATTCTCCTAAGCAATATTTTTGTCATCATTTGTCGGTAGACCGTAGTTCGCTTTTCTTCAAAAGGTATCCTCTTTTATATTTATTTATATTTATTTGTTTAAATTAAAAATATAATCGGGTATATGTGGGTTCCACTGTATGGCCTTGTTCTAGTGGCAACTCGCTTAGGGGGCGATAACTTCAGACCCTTGTACAAAAATATAAAAATAATTTTGATTACAGTAAACTATAGACAATTTGCGTTTGTTTTAAATAATTTAAAATTCTGGGAAGAAAGTTATTCAAGAACAATCTTTAGCGAGTTTAACCAAGCTTGGTAATTAATTAATTTCTTATATAAGTTTTTTTTTCTACAATTTACAAATTTTCAAATCAAACGGTTTATGATGCATAAAGCGAATTAGTTCTCTTTACAAAGAAATTAAACAATTTCTCGTAAAGTTTTGAAGTTATCGCCTTAGCGAGTACCAATTGAACACGCCTTATTTCCATTTCACTTGTCACATTCACTTCAGCCAGGCAAACTAAAGATGGGCTAGTCATCGAGTCAACCATAACCAAATGAATCAGTGGTGTTTTAATTTAAAAAAAATATTGCAGTTCAATTATTTTCAATTTTTCTTATAAATTCTGATAAATTTGATAACATATTGGAGCTTTCTGAAATAAAAAAAAAGAATTTCGGTAATACTTAGATTGCAAAAACACATTAAAATCAATGAAAACTAAATGAAAATCTGGCAACACCACTTATTAAAGTGAAACATCAAAGCAAGCAAAAAGGTAAAGGAAATACAGGGTGGAGCACGAATTCTGCTACAAAAACAAAATGTAATAACATTTTTCGGCATATTTTTTTTATTTGGAAGGTTTGTATTTAAATTTATTAAAATGAATGCTTGGGATAAAGAAACGAGGATTTGTTTTGCATTCCTGCACTATCGTCCAAAGGGAATTTAGTCGGGAGTTCGGCGGAACTTCTTCGAGTAGATGGACCATTATGACACTAGGAAAAATGTCTGCCGAATCTGAAAGCATCGCACGAAGGCCATACCAACAAGATCCCTATGTTTGGGTTCAAGCAAGTTAAACCCTCTTGATTTGCCTTTTCAAATGAAATTTCGCCAAAAATTTATTGAAATGGCCGAAGAAGACAACATCGTAGAAAGTAGGTAAAGTCTGATAAAGCCCATTTCGATCTAAACGGCAATAAAAACAAACAAATTTGCCATAAACGGAGTGTAACTAATCCACAAATACTCCATAGGCAGTTTCATCAAGCTGCATTGTGGGGCCATACTTCTTTAAAGAAAGCTGGGGTGTACTCGTAAATAGCTTGTTTAAGTCTGATAAGGCCCATTTTGATCTAAACCGCAATGTAAACAAGCAAAATTGCCGAATATGAAGTAAATCGAATCCACAAATACTCAATGATATGAAAATGCACCCAGAACGAATTACTGTACAGCTTGGAAAGTAGCTTGTTTAAGTCTGATAAAGCCCATTTTGATCTAAACGGCAATAAAAACAAACAAAATTGCCGTAAATCGAGTGCAACTGATCCACAAATACTCCATGCGCAGTTTCATCAAGCTACATTGTGGGGCCATTCTTCTTTGAAGAAAGCGGGGGTGTAACAGTGACTGGCAATGGGAATCGTTATTAAAAGATGTTAAAGAAGTTTTTATTACCCAGAACTGTGCCGAAGACTTATCCGATACAATAGCATTCGATTCCAGCAAGATGATGCAACTGATCATATAGCCAGTCTCGTTTTGGCAGAGCTCCAACAAAAATGTCCAAACAAATTAATATCCGGAAATTCTACTTTCCGCTGGCCTCCAAGGTCACCGGACCCGACTGCACCAGACGTTTTTAATGGTATTATGTCAAGCAAGAGGAGTACAAAATGAAACCAAGTAATTTGACTCAATTAAATCAGTCCATTAAGAAATAATTCAAGCGATCCCAACTTTAAACCGCAATGAAAAATTTTATGATCAGACGTATGCTTGGGTGAGCATGGAGGTCATTTACGGTCTTTCATCTTCAAACACAATTATAGCCTGGACAGATGACAGCGTTAATGTGCATTAACAGACTCAATGTAAATTAACTCGGACATTAACTACTCCCAAACTGCATTAACTCTGTCGTAAATGCACAAAATCAAATTGCATTTCGGTATTTCAATCTGGCAACTGTGTCACAATTTATCAAAAATGAACACAGCTGTAAACTAATCAGCTGGTAAGTTGTTTATGGTTGGTAGCAGGGATGATACTCGTGGTTGGCGAATTAGTACTAAAAAGGAATAAAAAAATAATTTTTAAGCTGGAAAGGTAAAACAAGTGTATACCCTATACCACCCTGTGGTAGGGTTTTATGGTATAGTGCTGATGTTTTCAACCCCAAAATAAAGGGTGGTTCATTTTAAGGGCCGATGTTGAATGTGAACCACACCTAAACGTCAAGTTTTTTCTGCATTTTATTTGATATTTGTCAATTTCAGACTAACTCAATTTGAACCATGGAAAGTTACACAAGCGAACAACGCGTTAAAGTTATCAGGCTTTGGGCAATAGAGGATTATCAATTTCGATGAAAATCATCTTTAGTGAAGAGGCACATTTTCACCTCCGTGGATTCGTCAAAAAAACAGAATTGCCGCATTTGGGCGAATGATAATCCAAGAGTGATTGTCAAAAAAACAATACACCTACAAAGAGTGACTGTTTGCTGAGGTTTATGGGCTGGCGGCATCATCGGGCCGTTTTTTCCAAAATGACGCCGGTCAGGCAGTTACTGTGAATGGTGTTCGCTATCGTGAGATGATAACGAACTTTTTATGGCCCGAATTGGAAGATATGGATGTGGACGATATGTGGTTTCAACAGAACGGTGCTAATTGTCACAATAGCTCTTTTGCTCGACAAATTCAATGGCCGTGTTATCTCACGTCGTGGCGATGCTAATTGGCCGCCAAGATCATGTGATTTGACGTTGGACTCTTTTCGTTGGGGTTATTTGAAAGAAAAGGTTTACGTCGATAAGCCAGCAACAATTCAAGAGCTAAAGGATGAGATAATTCGGCACATTAACGGCATAGAACCTCAATTATGCCTCAGCGTCATCGAAAATTTGGACCATCGGATGGAGGTGTTCCGTTGAGGTCGCGGTGGCCGATTGAGACACCTCCAAAAATGGTTTTTGAACGCTTAAACAGCATTTTTTGGCGACGAAAATCGTTGACCACGCATTTTTTTGATGTGCGGGAATAAAAATAAGTCACTGGGTGTCAAGTCAGGGCTGTACGGCGGATGATCCATCAATTCGACGTTTTGGCAGGTCAAAAAGGCGCTGGTTTGAGCCGATGTATGAGAGCTCGCATTGTCATGGTGCACAATGATTCGTCTTCTCTTGTTCGTTTTTCGAATTTCTCCGAAGACTTCAGGCAAACAAAATGTGGTGTACCACTCAGAATTGACCTCCTACGTTGCTCAAGCGGAACAGTCGCCACATGGACGAACAAAAAACATGTATTGTTGAGGTGACTGCCCCTGGCCGAAGAGTTTCGGGTCAATCCGGTACATAGAACCGGCAGTCGCGGGATTGGTCACCACATGATCAGTTTTGCCGAAGAAACAGGCAACCATTTGCTTCGAAGTGCTTCTTCCACAAACAACTTTCGTTGGATTTGTCTCTTCTTCGAAGACCCATACGGTCGATTGCTGTTTTGTTTCGGGCTCATACACATAGATCCATGATTCGTCACCTGTGACGATCTTATAAACGTCTTTAGAAGCACAGCGATCGTATTTTTTCAAAATTTCTTTGCACCAATCGACACGAGCGTTTTTTTGAGCGATTGTCAAATTGTGCGGGTTCCAACGAGATCAAACCTTTTTTACGCCCAGGTGTTCATGCAATATCGAATGTATGCTGGTGGAAGAAATGCCCAAGGATGTCTCTATCCCACGGTATGTCACATGACGATCTTGCATTCAGTTCACGCACGGCATCAATTTTCTCTGGCACAACGGCCGTTTTTGGACGACCTTCACGTCTTTGAGCGAGCGTCGGCCACGATTGAATTCATTGAACCAGTTTTTGAAATGCTATAGGATGGTGCTTAATCGCCATATAAAGATTTAAGTTCATCGATGCACTCTTGTCGAGTTAATCCACGTCGAATGTTGTGAAAAATGATCGCTCGAAAATGTTCACGAGTTAATTCCATTTTGCCAAATTGATTTTTTCAAATCACTTTCAACACTTAGTGTTACCTAGGCCAGAAATATATATAGCAACCCCCGTACTGTCGTCTGTCACCATTAATTTTTAATTGGCATTAGAGGATTTTTAATGCTCATTAACGCTGTCGGCTGTCTACGGTGTTAGTCATTTAAAATTAAATTGAATTTTCTATACAACAACAAAAAATAAATAATTTATTAAAAAAAATTAATTTGAATTAAAAAAGTGAAGGTCGTGATTAATTGTTCATTTGTAGATTTTATTTGTGAATTTGTGAAAAACAGTAGTTCAAGTAAAAACCAGTACAACTTACGGTGAAATGTTTCACTTCGAGATTTAAAGTGAAAACCAGCACATACCCGATTATCAAGTGAGATGAGGGAGGGAAATAGGATTTGGTATTTGTTTTATAAAATAGAAAACAAAATAAACTGTAGCTAAAGGCAAATCTAATAAGTACACAATGTTATGTAAAATTAATTTAAATATTTTTTTATAATTTTTTTCTCCTGTTTTTGTTTTTTTTTTTAACAACGAGCTCTTAAAAATCTAAATTATTTATAAATATACTCGCTATGTATATATTTTATACTTATATATATTTTCTTTAAGCTACATACATATAGGTATGCATTTAAAGATGTTTTTTTCGTACATATTTATTTATGCATTTTGTTAATGTAAAACGGATAATTGGACAGAGTTATTGAACAACAACAAAAATGAATTTAAATACAAAATATTTTTTTTTCTATAAAAATGTTTAATTTTCATACAATTTGAATTCTGAGTACTAGGCGTGTTCGATTGGGTTTTGTGTTTATTTACAAAACAATGAAAACGTTCCATTGTTATAGATTTCCAAATTGTATAATCCTATACGAGGGCGGTTCGGAAAGTTCTATCAATGACAGAGAATAGTTAGTTTTTCAAAAATATTTTTATTTTTCAATAGAAACTCCTGAAACTTCAATACACTTAGTCAAACGCTTATCTAGCAATTCTATCCCTTGATTAAAATAGTTTTCCTCAAGGTCTTCAAAATAGTGGTTTACAACTGTAATTGAATCTTGGTTTGAGGTAAAACGCTTGCCAGCAAGGAATTTTTTTAGATTTGGGAACAGGTAAAAGTCACTGGGAGCTAAATCAGGAGAATAAGGTGGGTGGTCAAGCAACTCGTACTTTAATTCGTTGATTTTAGCCATTGTTAAAACACTCTTGTGCGCTGGTGCGTTGTCTTGATGAAAAATTATTTTTTTGTGTTGTAAGCCAGGACGTTTTTCTCGAATTTGTACATTTAATTGATCTAAAAGGTTGCAATAGTACTCTGAATTTATTGTTTTACCCTTTTGCAGATAGTCAATCAATAAAATACCTTTGAAGTCCCAAAAACCCGTTGCCATAACCTTACCAGCCGATTGAATTGTTTTTACCTTCTTTGGGGCACTTCCTCCAGCTTCAGTCCATTGTTTGGATTGTTCTTTTGTCTCTGGAGTATAGTGGTGGATCCATGTCTCATCAACAGTTATGAAACGACGCTTAAAATCCATTTTGTTTCGCTGAAAACGATCCAAACAAGCTTGAGAAATGTTCATTCTTATGCGCTTTTGGTCGACTGTTAACAAGTCCGGCACCCATCTTGCAGAATGCTTTTTCATCTGTAGTTCTTCATGCAAAATTAAATGGACTCGATCATTTGAGATGCCCATGATGTAAGCTATTTCATTTTTATTAATACCATATCATGCACTTTGGCTACAATTTCTGTTGTTGTTGCTGTTTTTGGACGTCCACTACGTGGTTCATCTTCAATGCTTGTACGACCACGTTTAAATTCAGCAACCCAATTTATTACTGTTGCATATTAAGGAGCACTTTCACCTAACACATTCACCATATCATTATGAATTTCTTGTCCCGATAAACCTTTTTTATGTAAATATTTAATGACACCACGCATTTCTAATTTTTCCATTGTAAAAAAATCGCGGATGCGTCTTTTGTGAGCACCTGTTTCTATATGAAGGAGTTGCCAGATCGAAACAAAATTTAACATGTGTTCATAGCAGAGATGGAAGTTTCCAAAACACTTAACTTTTTTCTGTTTATACCGCGCTTTTTGTGCTAGGCTAAGAAGTTTCCGAACCGCCCTCGTATGTAAGCCGTATACGTCAATGGTCTCTTTCAGACCAATGGTCCCACAAAAAGGCACCTTCAACTATAGCCAGTCATACGGGTGCTCTAGAACAATGAATTTTTGCCACAAATCTTTATATGGCATTTGCTATACGATTTGGCGGTATAGTCACTATGTTATGGTCGCCCAAAAATATGTCCTTTCGTACATACATAGATATATAAGTTTGCAGAAACAATTGAATTATCTGACTTATCTATTTATGCACTTAAGAGATTTCCTTAATTTGTGTTCCAAAAATCGGCTATAGACTAGGGTTGTAACGAATTTTCCCATTCGCATAAACCAATTTTGGAATGTTTGATTTCGCAAAACTCAATTTTGGAATATTCGCATGTGAAAAAATTTAGTTCAGATAACACCAGGGAACAAATTAAACTTTGTTCGCGTTGACTAGAACTTTAAAGCATTTTTTTAATAATTTGAGGTCGCTAATTTTGAGTCTAACCACAATTTGACTTTAAGCACGGCTTAAAGATGCTTTTGTTGGCGATTTTTAGGGTTTTTTTAAACTAAATATGATCAACTATTTTTCAGTTATTCCAATATACGCGTATGTAGTGGAAGTGCATTCTTTTTGACATAACGCTATATCTCAAAAAGCTAATGAAAAAAACCACGAGCAGATTTAAACTCAGCGTTTAAATTAAAAACAAAGTACAGTTCTTAATCAACAAAGACCTTGTTCCCTTGTGTTAAAGGTACCTCAAAACTAAATGTTTCGTCAATTATTTTTCTTAAATGTGTGTTTCTTTACTTAAGCTTTGTCCTAAATCACCTATTTGTACAGGGTGGAGCGCGGAAATTTGCTTTTTGCACTGCAAGCTATGGCGGTACTGTTGGTCGAAGAGAGTGTGGGTGGCTTATAATGGCGTACGGGAGATTTGTATTCGCCTGCCTTTCAGTTGCCATCATGCATTGCACACGTGAGGAGAGGTCATTTTGAGTTGAAGCGTATTTTTCAATTGCAGTGCAGCGTGCTTTCGTTTACGATTAGCTGTTCCCCCACGCGAACGTGATTCTGGAAGGCAATCAATTGTTAATTGGTTTACTTCATTGAGAACAGCAGGGAATGTGTCATGTGTACGAAGGGGACCTAAGAGAAGGATTACAGCACCACAAACATCGAGAGAGTTAGAGCAGCAGTACTGCAATCTCCGAAACGCTCTGCTCGCAAGCAATCACTTGCTCTTGGCATTTCCTGTATTTTTTCAGCCGGCTCTTGTGGCAATTCAATTAGAGGATACATGGTTCCAACAGGATGGTGCCACTGCACACACAGCGAGGGTAACCATTAATTGTTTGAGCCAAATTGTTTCCTGGACGGCTTATCTCTTTGGGGGGTATTGTGAACTGACCGGCACGCTCACCAGACTTAGCCCCATGTGATTTTTTCCTTGGGGTTGCCTAAAGTTGAAGGTGTATATCAACCGTCCCAACGCCTTGGAAGACCTAGTTAACAATATTGAAATTGGCAGAATACCAGTGGACATGCTTGTAAGAGTTCATAGAAACTTCAGAAAACGTATGCAGCAGTGTGTGGATAGCGAAGGTCGACTTTTGCCAGATACACTATTTAAAGCCATGTAATTTAAAAATTCTCTTACTGTTCAATATAATTGAAATATAAAATAAATTGTTCTAAGGTTCATAATTTTTTTATTGCATTCCCAAATAAGTAAACTTTCGCGCTCCACCCTGTATAAAACTGTTTCTGGTACACTGCAAACAATTTTATTTTTTAAAATTTTCCTGGAAAATGATATTTCATTTCTAAATATAATTTTTTCGCTTTTGACTTCGCAAAAACCAACATTCGCATTCACAAAAATGTATTTTTCAATATTCGCTTTCGCTTAATGCACTTTCGTTACATCCCAACTATAGACACATGGGCATTTAAAGACATTGAAATTAAGGGAAGAAGCCAAGTGACTTTGGTTTTACATTTTTGCTTCATTAAAGACTAAGACCATAGGTCCTTTCTTATCTAGATTTGGACAAAAGCAATGCAATTTTAAAATTTTCACTAACTGACGTCTTATGTTGTCTGCCGTTACTAGATGTTTTATTGGTCTAAAATGCGACCACTTGTTGGTCGTCCGATCTGCCATAGGTAGTGTGAACGACAATCACACGACAAACCAGGCACATTTCATATTTCTCAGCTGTGTGACAAATGCGGGAATTATTCCTAAAGGCTGGTGTTATTTATATTTTTCTACGTTCCGTCCTCCAGTACCTGAACGATTTTATTGAAGCCTCGTAAACGGTCGCTTTTGTGGGAGACACCAAAATGGAGCTTATTTATTATGCGCCTACAAAGATGAAAACAAACTTATTGCAGGGTAGAAAATTTAAGAGAAATTTATGCATTAGGGAACATGTAAGTAAGGCGGTGGTAGTTCCTAGAGGGAGGTACAAGAAGGGTCGTGGCAGAAACTCCATTAATCCATCTAATAGTTTTCAGAAGAATCGCATGAATAGTATTAAACTTGTTATGCATATACCAAAAGTAGGCGGAATGCTGCATTTGTACTGGAGCTACCAGAAAAAGGGGTGTGGCATTTACTCTTTTCGCTGGCGTGTATAAAGCCATCATCAAAATACTAGAAAATTCTCAGTATAAGCGACAAGTTATGTCGCTTCTAATCGACACTGAAACAGGCTCATTTGTGTAGGAGGTACCAAAAGGGGCGTGGCTAGGAATCCAATTATTTGTCAACCATTTAACATTGTAATTCTGTTCTTAAGTATTCGTTTTAAGTTATAGCGTAACGAATACCATTCAAGATATTACACGAAAACCTAAACGAGGCGAAATAATGTAATGGGCGTGTCAACATTTATCAATTTTCAAAAGCGAGTACAAAACCGCTATTAATTTATAACGGTATTTACAATTAAAGCGGATTTCATGCACTAGGTGGCAAGTTATGTGGGTTCTGATCTTTATCGGAGCAGGTGTTGTGTGGGAGGTACCAAAAGGGGCGGAATGGACGAAAAGTCCAATTCTCCGTCACCAAGGTTACCTTATACTACCATTGTTATTTTTAATAAAGTAGTTCAAATATAGTATAGAAGTTATTGTAGGAATACCAAAAGTGGGCGTAATAGTAAATTTGTATGGGACGTACCAGAAGGGGTGTGGCAATATTGCCAATTTTTAATCCCATAGGCAACTTTGGAAAAATATAACAACATGCAAAATTCAAAAGCGATTGGTTTTATTATGCGAACCAGCCGCACAGACGGACATGACTTATAGGACTCAAAAAGTCATGAAACAATTTTGGTCAAAACTTATGTTGGGTCTAAAACGCTTTTTCGATGCGTTACACTTGTTTTTGGTTGGACCAAATGATATAAACTCTTTTATTCCATCGGGTAAGATGCTAAAAAGAAGACAATTTTTTGCTTTCAATGATGCCAACATTATCATACTTTCATTTAAATTGGCGTCAAAACCGGCGAAAACAAACAACAATAATAATGTAGTTGATGTCAGTTTCGGCAAAGGAAAAAATGATTCTTGATAAAAATGTTCTCGTGAACAAACCTAGTACCAGACTTAAAGCATGAACAAATTTCTTTAAAATAAAATGCATTAATCATTCGTAGACGGTTTAAAACTGAAGGTCCCGTTTGGTGAATGAGTTATTCCTCGAACAGTTCACTGTTTGTTGCGGGAAATGTGCAGGACTGAAGCTATCAAATTTGATTTGATTTTCGCAGATTGAGTTATTTAACTTATAAAGTTGTAATTACAGAGAGGACCAAAAGTTACCATGGGGTTTTCGTTTATAGATTTTTATTTTATTTTTTTTCAGTTTATATAAATAACACTTGGAGAATAAATAATGGAGAGATTCACAACTGAACAAAGAACCAGAATTTTATTATTTAAATCAGCGATCAATTATTTTCACGCAAACGCATGAGTAATGAAGCTCATTTTCATTTGAATGGCTTTGTTAATAAGCAGAACTGTAGGTTCTGGGTTTCTGAAAATCCAAGAGCCATTCATCAACGCCAATTTCACCCCATTAGGTTTGCAGTATGGTGTCGGATCACATCTGCAAATATCATTGGGCCTTACATCTTCGAGAATGAAGATGGAAGTGCTGTAACCGTAAATGGAGAGCGGTATCAGTTTATGATGGAACATTTTTTACGTCCTGCTCTTAAAAACAAACCTGAGATGTGGTTTCAGCAGGACGGAGCCACTGCCCACGCTGCCCGAGACACAATGGCACTTTAAAGTCGAAGCGAATTATTTCCAGAAATTCGGAAATTATTTGGCCAGGGTGATCGCCAGATTTGTCAGCACCAGACAATTTTCGTTGAGGTTATTTGAAGGAGCGAGTATATGTGAACAAGCCCAAGACAATCCTTCAATTAAAGACCAACATTGTTGCAGAAATTCGAACGCTACAGCCACAAATTTTGAAAGCTGTTATGGAAAATGCTCCAAAACGAGCCCATCATTGCGAAGCTGAAAACGGAGGTCATTTATCTGATAGCTCGATTTTCGTTAAAATTCTTCATCTCCTGCCAAACAATCTTCAGCCCATGGGGCGAAGCGAAAACGCTTCCGATGGTGTTGCATTATTAAATGACAAAGTTCAACCTTTACAATAGAACTTTAAAAAAATTATCAGCCCGTTTTTTACAGCCGATCCAAATTTATAATTTTAAATGACCCATCCTACTTAAACAATTTTATCGCTCACTGATTTGAGAAAAGGTTTCCCTTGTTCCCTAATGGGTTGATGTGGGAACTTAGTAAGTTGTAACAGCTATTTGCAAGTAGGGGAATTTGTGTACTGAAAAAAGGAGTTTCCTTACGACAACAAATACGTCATGATCTTGACGATTTTGCTGTAAGATCAACAATGCAAGGGGTCGACAACAGAAAAAAGAGGTATCGAATCAATGAAATATCCTCATCAATGAAATACTAAAATCTGAGTAACATTTTCATTTTGTATGTCTGTTTTTTTAGTTGGCTTTTATGCATATCCAGTAGTACCGGGTACAAATTAGTCCGCGACTCCCGACTTTAGCTTTTTTTCTTGTTTTTTAATTAAAATAATTGAAAATTAGCAATCAGCATTAAATGAAAATCGGAACAGATCGAACCGATTTGTTCCCTCTACTAGTACCGGGTATAAAGTAGTCCGCCATTCCCAACTTAGGTTTTTACTTGTTACTTAATTAAAGTAGTTGAAAATTAGCGTTAAAATGAAAATCTAGCTTTTTACTTGTTATTTAATTAAAGTAAATGAAAATAAGCGATCAGCATCAAATGAAAATGGGAACAGCTCGAGCCGATTTGTTATTCTAGTGATGGCAAATTGCTCTTAACTGAAGCTTGTTTTAACTTGCTTCCGGGGTCGTAACCGAAATTTAAGTCGAACTACTTAAAATTAATTTAATGTTCTGAATAATGTGTCAAGTAGTTGGAGGCTTCTAATCTAGCTTATAAGGAAATAACTCATTCTTGTGTTTAATTTAATTAAAAAATAAAATGAGATAATTTTAGTGTAGTGTTTTTCCTCTATTAGTGTATAATTAATTAAGGTATGGTTTGTGTTTTTATTAATGTTTGTTTTTTTCTTTTGTTTGTTGTTTTTCATCTTTATAAATTTTATTCTTTGAATTTATTTAAGGTCACCTGGTATCACTCAAAAATTAAAATATATATTTACTCTTTCTCCTCACAACATCGTGTGACATCGCCTTCTTTTGCTAGTTTTTTTTTTCATTTTCCTTTATAACTCTCTAAGCCTGCAGCTGTATCCTTAGAATATCTAAAATTTTAGCTTATTTTCTAGAAACGAAAAAAATATTCTAATTTTTGTTTTCTGTTTTTTAGTTTGTTTTAGTTTTACACATAGAATTAGTACTAATTATACGCGCATAATTAGTTTTTGTGGTGAATCCTTTTTGATGTAGGTCAAATAAATGTACAAACTAACAAAGTATGTATCTAGATAACTCGTTAGATAGATAGATTGTAGAGAGAAATTGTTCTATGAATTGTATTAGTATGCAGCATGCCTGTCTATCTGTATGTACGTGAGTGTATGTGCGTGCGTATGATATATAATAAAATGATCAATTGGAACATATATCAATGCTGTATGTTTAGCCTGATGACAAAATCAAATGTAAATAGTGTAGAATAAATATCATATCAATGTATGTATGTATATAATTTGCACTAAAATCTTTAACTTTCAACTTAAAGCTATAGTTTTCAAACAAACAAAAATTCGAGTTACACATAGGGTTTTCACACACACGATCCTGTTGCAAGGATTTGGATTCAGTAACAAAAACAAACAAAAAAAGAACGTGCAAAAATTCTCCTTAAGAAACCATTATTATGCTTACATTTTATAATCATAGATAATGTTGTCTTAACAGACATACATATGTACATAATATATGTTTGTGTGTATGTATGTGTACTATATATATTTACGAGTATATATATATGATCTAGTGTTTTGGCTTTTTGATTTAAAGTTTCTCGTATCTTAGAAATTCTTTAAAAAATATAAATTCTACTCTAAATTAACTCGTCCATGTCATGTCCATTTTGTGGCTTTCAAAACTTTTAAATTATATAAACATAACGATAATTATGACTGTGTGTGAGTGTGTTGGTGTGAGAGTTAATATTCGTTAAGGTAAGGATCTTTAGAGGAAATATCAAATGCATTCGCCTGGATTTTGAGCACAGTATTTTGGAAAGATGGGCTCGGCCTTAAGGCCCAATTCAACTAAACGATTGCGAAAGACGGACATGCGCTTGAAAACATCCTGTGGCACAGTATCCATGTCATGTTCATCATCGGGATCAGACCATAATCTGAAAGAAGAAGCAGAAAAAAGGATGAGAGTTTTTTATGAAATCTACAAAAGCATCTTAATCTTATCCAGACAAATTTCTAAAAAACCAAAAAGTAGTCGTGTTCTTTTGGGCATAAGTAGGAGACTGAGATAATGCAGCACCTTTAGTGTAGATACACGTCCACCAGAAAAGACGGCGCAGTTGCCTGGGAAAGTACCTACTAAGAGAGTTGTCCTGCAGAGTTTTATAAGCGGTTTGTCGTGGCGTAAGATCAGCTTTCTACAGAACTTATATCATAATTTCTATCATAGACAAAGCGATATCACAATGGACCCTCTATGGGTACTTTAAGTTGTTGTACAGCGTGTTTTGTCTACAATAACGTATTTATCTTATCCAGACAAAAATTTCTAAAAACCAAAAAATAGTCTGCTCTTTTGAGGATGAGTAGGAGACTAAGATAATGAAGCACCTTTAGTGTACATGCACGTCCTCCAGAAAAGACGGCGCAGTTGCCTGGGGAAGTACCTACTAAGAGAGTTGTCCTGCTGAGTTTTATAAACGGTTTGTCGTGGCCCAAGATCAGCTTCCTGCGTAAGAACGTATAGAGTAATTTCTATCATAGACAAAGGAAAATCACAATGGACCCTCTACTTTTGGTGGTTGTACAGCGTGTTTTGTCTACAACAACGTCTTTGTCTTATACAGACAAATTTCTAAAATCCAAAAAATAGCTGTGTTCATTTGGGCATGAGTAGGAGACTGAGATAATAAAGCACCTTTAGTGTAGATGCACGTCCTCCAGAAAAGACGGCGCAGTTGCCTGGGGAAGTACCTACTAAGAGAGTTGTCCTGCTGAGTTTTATAAACGGTTTGTCGTGGCCCAAGATCAGCTTCCTGCGTAAGAACGTATAGAGTAATTTCTATCATAGACAAAGGAAAATCACAATGGACCCTCTATGGGTACTTTTGGTGGTTGTACAGCGTGTTTTGTCTACAACAACTTCTTTGTCTTATCCAGACAAATTTCTAAAATCCAAAAAATGGCCGTGTTCATTTGGGCATGAGTAGGAGACTGTGATAATGGTGCACCTTTAGTGTAGATGCATGTCCTCCAGAAAAGACGGCGTAGTTGCCTGGGGAAGTACCTACTAAGAGAGTTGTCCTGCTTTGTTTTATAAATGGTTTGTCGTGGCGCAAGATCAGTTTCCTATACGTATAGCGTAATGTCTATCATAGACAAAGGACAATCACAATGGACCCTCCATGGGTGCTCTCAGTGGTTGTACTGCGTGTCAACTTGTCGATGTTATAAACCGGTACATGTCCTTCTACCAAACTTATCAAGAAATCTTTGAAACACCTTGATACGAACAAAGACGTGGGTAGGGATACTTAAACGTTTTTATATGTCGCTTTCAAACATGTCCGATAAGCCTGCCAGTCAAAAATGTTGGAGAAATTTCTTCTAAAGAGTATTGTGCCTCATATAAACGTCAATAAAATAACAGATGGCTACCAATTTAGATTTCGGAGGAGTCACAATACCATTGAAGTCCACAATGTTGTAGCCGCTTTTCGAAATGCACATGAATGCAGGCAATAACATCCTTACCATTCTATTAAAATTTCTTACGCATAAATAGCTGCATTTTTCAGCAGTTTAAAATGTAACCTGATGAACAGAGTCACCCTATTTATGATTCATATATTATTAACTGTACAAAATAGTTTCAATGAACAATGGTGATCTGAACATCGATCACAAGTTTCAAAAAGAAAGTCAGTTTAAATAACGGCCCCAATAAATCTATTTCTCATTAGACCAAAGGAAAACAAAGGCTACCAGGCCTCTACAAAAAATAAGATACAGTTTAGAAAATCAAAATGTCCTTGCAAACGCCAAAAAATACATTTGCAACGGAAACTTACCTTTCTCCCAACGCAGATGCTCGTGGCCATAACCGATTGTCCAACTGAGCTTCATCCACTTGCTCCGTCCACAAACAAACTTCGCCGCCTAAGACCTGCAAAGGAAACGGCATTAAGGCATTACCAAAAATTCAAACTCTTATCTTCACTTACCTGTTTTCTGCGGGTCTTATCCAAACGCATACGCTCCCATGGACGGTGTTTGTAGACATTTTGCCACGTGCGATAGGGCGAACAAGCAGCGTCCCCTTTTCATAGTTGTAATTGGTAAAGTGTGATAAGGGATAATTAAATAATTTAAATTATTACCAAATTATGTGAATGCCAACCAACCTGTTGCTCTCCAATTGCCAAAACCACAATCCAAGTACCAGGCGTCCACATGCGAGAAGATCACATTGAAGCCATTGTCGATTAAATCGTAGTTCTCCTGCCACGTACTGCCACCCCAGACCTGAACGGCAAATTGGGTTTTTGGAAGACACCGGGTGTTGGTTAAACCACTCGACCAGACGGTTATAATCTTCGGATCCACATTGTTGTTGGCAATTTTTAAACTGCAAATGTTTCAAATCGAGTCATTTTAAAGATGAAGGTTAGTTAAAAATGAAATCACTACTCACCGTGCCATGGCATTCATCATAAAGTCACACCACAAACCCCTCAGGTCGGTGTCATTAAAATACTGCGCCCAGCACTCCAGGTTCACCTCATCCCCGCCGAGATGGAAATAATCGGTGGGCCCCGTCGAATTCAAGAGCTCTTCATACAGCCGCTGTAATATCAGGTAGGTATTGTTATTCTTAGGATTAAGTTGGCCACACGGAGGTTCGCCGCAATAAAAACTCCACGGCTGCTGATTGATGCACAAACTCAACTCGCCCATGCCACGTTTGGGACCCCAGTCCCAGCCGTTACCGGCGTGGGCGGGAGCATCGATTTCCGGTATAACTTGCACACCGTGCAATTTGGCAAATGCCACTACATCGCGGACATCTTCGTCCGTATAGGTTTCACGATCGGAATAGGCCCCGTGGGCGGCCAGCTCCGGATAGTGTTTGGAGACATACGGGAAACTTTGTGAATCGGTAATGTGCCAATGGAAACGATTGAGTTTGGCATGGGCCATGCCCGAAATGGTGCGTTTGATGGCCTCAACCGAAAAAAAGTGGCGCGAGGTGTCCAACATAAGGCCACGATAACGAAATTTCGGAGCATCAATTATAATGGCCTTGGATAAGGTTCTCAGCAGGTTATCCTCATCGTCGAACCATATTAACTGCTCCAAAGTGGACAGAGCATGACGGGCCCCAAAGAACGAGTTGGCAGATATTTGCACTTGATAATGGCGGCTTTCAACTAGAAGGAGACAAAATAAAAAGTAAATATCACTCTTAAATAGTCATTGGGCATATTTGTCATTACTTACATCCCGCTGTCAGCTGATAACTCTCATCGGTATCAAAATTTAAATGCACATCGGAAAATTTATGTATGGCCACGTTTATCGTTAATTTTTCTATATCACAGCGTTTACGTCCACCAAATGCATTGACCAATATGGAGGCCGCGCCCATACTATCACTTCGTAATCGGTGCGATTCGGTTTGACCCGCGTCCGCATAGCGTCTCTTTGACCGCTTTTTCACATCATGCCCGGCCGCATCGCCGCCACTATTTGGCGACATGTTTGTGGACGCCGCAGCTTCAGCTGCCGTACCGGAGATGGCATCGTTTGGATCCCTGAAGTCCAGTCTTTGTATTCGTCTCAAATCCTTGAGAAACAATTCAAAGGTTTGACGGAATTGCAATTCCACCTGAGAGTAGGGGGTGTCTAGACGCAATTGTATATCTTCCATAGAAAATGTAAGAGACTTAGAACTAACACCAGATTTAATGGTGGGATGTGGCCAAATATTAATATCACCACATGTCATGGAACAGGTCATGAAAGGCACTCGTTTCTCTCCCTTGGCCAAGGCTAAATAATGGTAGCGGACACATTTGTCACCCTCGCATTTGTACGTCCATATTTTTTCGACGGGTCTATGAGGGAGAAAAGAGAACAATTATTTAAAAGAGACAGCAAGAAATTGCAAAGCCGTTCCCTTAAGGAAGAGCTTTTAAAAACAACTTTTCTTTAGGAAAAGTTTCTTGTCAGCGGCTGACAACACTTTTTCTTTAGGAAAAGTTTCTTGTCAGCGGCTGACAACACTTTTTCTTTAGGAAAAGTTTCTTGTCAGCGGCTGACAACACTTTTTCTTTAGGAAAAGTTTCTTGTCAGCGGCTGACAACACTTTTTCTTTAGGAAAAGTTTCTTGTCAGCGGCTGACAACACTTTTTCTTTAGGAAAAGTTTCTTGTCAGCGGCTGACAACACTTTTTCTTTAGGAAAAGTTTCTTGTCAGCGGCTGACAACACTTTTTCTTTAGGAAAAGTTTCTTGTCAGCGGCTGACAACACTTTTTCTTTAGGAAAAGTTTCTTGTCAGCGGCTGACAACACTTTTTCTTTAGGAAAAGTTTCTTGTCAGCGGCTGACAACACT
Source organism: Hydrotaea diabolus (assembly GCA_963513945.1). Taxonomy (NCBI): domain Eukaryota; kingdom Metazoa; phylum Arthropoda; class Insecta; order Diptera; family Muscidae; genus Hydrotaea; species Hydrotaea diabolus. The sequence continues at coordinate 79,302,069 of OY740720.1, forward strand.
TTTTCTTTAGGAAAAGTTTCTTGTCAGCGGCTGACAACACTTTTTCTTTAGGAAAAGTTTCTTGTCAGCGGCTGACAACACTTTTTCTTTAGGAAAAGTTTCTTGTCAGCGGCTGACAACACTTTTTCTTTAGGAAAAGTTTCTTGTCAGCGGCTGACAACACTTTTTCTTTAGGAAAAGTTTCTTGTCAGCGGCTGTCAACACTTTTTCTTTAGGAAAAGTTTCTTGTCAGCGGCTGACAACACTTTTTCTTTAGGAAAAGTTTCTTGTCAGCGGCTGACAACACTTTTTCTTTAGGAAAAGTTTCTTGTCAGCGGCTGACAACACTTTTTCTTTGGGATAAGTTTGTTGTCAGCGGCTGACAGCACTTTTTCTTAAGGAAAAGTTGACAAAACTTTTTCTTTATGAATTGATTGATGAGAGGCGGTTTAACTACTTACATTGGAAATTCATTCAATGCCTCTCTGCTCCCAACTGACTTCTCGTATGGATTTACAAACGATTGTGGCTTCATGCCACCCTGATTCCAATACAACACCATCAAGACAAATATCGTGGCTGTGAGGAGCATTAGCAGAGCTCTACGCAATGAAACGGCCAAAGCCATTTTGAAAATGTAACGTAACCTAGAAAGGCAAACAAAGAAAAGGAAATTAAAAATAAAGAACGTTAATTTAAAAATTGAGGCAAGACATGAAAGCGAAAGTGTAAATCAAAAGTAGTCGTCGCCCCCTCCACCCTAGGTGGGACGACTGGAAACGACGTAATTTATGGCTCCGAAAACTAATGAAATTGAGTTTTAATAACGATTTTGCAACAAACAAAAAAGCAAACCATGGACAAGAACACACGCAGTGTCCGTTCATCAGTGGTCAATAAAAAAGGACGGAATAAAGGCCAAAACAAACAAAATGTAAACGGCTTTCCATTCTCTAGTCGTAATTATCGCCTTTGCGTTTAGTGATTATCAACGTTTGGCTAAAACATCACCTGGCATGCAATGAACTCGCTGAGATTGGTGGGAGCAACTGATGGTGGAGGAGATGAGGGAGAGTGTGAGGTGAGGTGAGGTTTCCACGGAACCATCGAGACGAGCGGGACGGACTGTAGGTCGTCAGCGTTGGAAAGTTGACAGCAGCATTTAAGTTTTCCTACCTTACCATCACCCACTATTGTTGCTGTGGCGATGGTTGGTCTAGTTCGCCTTTTTAAGTTTTATTTAAAGTTCCGTGACGCCTATGCAAACACACCTTTATCGCCGTCGGCAGACATGGACGACGCTACGCTCTACAGGAGGCAGGCACTGAAGAAGGCAGGCACTGTTGCAAGGATGTCTTATCCGTGCCCGTGGGTTGTGTGCGTGTCATGTGTTGCCTGCCTGCCTGTGTAAGTGGAAGTGAGTGTGTGTCACGTCATCGTCTATACTCGTATGGGTCGGCGCGCTCTATTAAACCTTTACAAATTAACGATAAAATCAGTTTAGTCCCTTTTGCTGGGCGGTTTTTTTATGAACAAATTCATTGAATATGGTGTTGATTAGAGGGATGTCCTCTGGCAGAAAGAATTAAAATAAGATTCAATTAGAAACCAATCATGTGACTGACCTTGAAATAAACGAGTCATTATTTTAATATTGATGACACATTAATCTGTGAGATCGTAAAAAAGTTGAAATTAGACTAGATTAGCTTTGTTTAGAAGAACAATAACCCACACTTAGAGAACTGATTTACTTTTGATTTGTCACCACCGAATTTGTTTTCAACCGAATGCTAGTGGCTTGACGTACAGCCTATGTATTCCATCGCTTCAAACGTCTGTTGATTGGGTACACTGCAATTTTCGGTTGAGTTAACTAACACAAAGTACCGGTAACCCCAACTAGTTAATATGATTATCGAAACTGAATTTGTATATGTATTTGTTGTGCTTACTGATTGTTGGTTAATACTTTTTCTATTCGGTTGAAATTGCCACGAACATGTGTCTACTGGACCAACAAATGGTTAAATCATTTGGTTGGTTAAAGTAATTTTTTGAATTCTGTTGCCATTACCACGAACATGTGTTAACTTCAGTGTTGCCGTTTTTCCTACCAAATTTGGTAGGTTTTTGTTAATTTGGTAGGCTAAGCCGTATTTTGGTAGATTTTGCGATAAATATTCATTCACATAAATTAAATTTGTAAAGTAATGAACGTATGCCGAGACTTATTGGGATGCCAAATGTGTTGTTGGTACCTCGGTAATAAGTCCGACGTACTACATTCTGCTAGTATTGCCACTTTTTGGATGGCCGAGTTTTCAGTCCCCAGGGTAAACATCAAATTAAGTCAAATGAATATAAAATGAATGGCAATAGACGTTACGATTGAAAATATGTTTGGGATCTATATCTAAACCGATTTAGTTAAAATTCAATAGCGGCCCTCCAAAAAACTTACTTCTGCCAATTTTTATAAAAGTCGGACGACAATTTCGACCTGTAGTTTGATTAGAATCTTTAAAAGGGCCGTAGACGGTCGGCCTGATAAACATCGCTTAATCAAATTAGCTAATCATTCGCTTACAAACATTTGCCATGAAGCTAGCTTCTAAATGGCTTCACAATTTTGGCAGGATTTAATTCAATTTGGTAGGATTCTTGAAGAAATTTGGTAGGGAAATAACTTTGTCAGTGACAACACTGGTCAACTGGACCGACTAATAATTAAATCAGAGCCTATAAACTTAATACCTAAAATATATGTACTTATAGTATACCTTCCCGGCGGACACCCTGCATATAAGTTACTTTACAACTTTTAATGGACTTCAGGCCAAATTTTAAAAAAATACAGGGTTGACATAATGTGACCATGGATTTAAAAACTTAAATAATTTTTTCATATATTATTTTTTTTTTCAGATTATACAGGGTGACGCAAAACTACCGTTGTGTTTTGAATGTTTAACAACTTTTTAAACTAATTTTTTATTTTTATTTCAGAATTTTGTGAAGCAAATTTGGGGAATTTGAAATGGAACACCACACAACGGCTTGATTATGCCATTTCATTCCGACAAAAAGCAGAAGAAAGTCCCAATTTCATTAACAATTTAATAATGAACGATGAAGCCCATTTCCAATTGAATGGTTTTGTAAACAAACAAAATAGCAGGATATGGGCTACGGAGAATCCAAGAACAGTTCATCAGCAACAATTACACCCACTAAAATGAACTGTTTGGAGCGGTGTATCATCTGAAAGGATCATTGGTCCACATTCCTTTGAAAATGCGCATGGCGCCTCAGTTACGGTTAATGGTGCTGAATATCAAACAATGCTGAACAATTTTTTGAGGCCATCTGTAGGCAACCATCCACAGTTGTGGTTCCAATAAGACGGAGCCACAGCCCACACTGCAAGGGACTCAAAGGCATTCAAACCACAACGGTAGTTTTGCGCCACATTGCATATATAATATATGGGTGAATAATCTTAAATGACTCCTTTCTGTGTCCGGCTGTTTAAAACTGTGTTGTATTAACTAATTTTTTTTATAAATATGTTCTAAGCAGCTTATTATATTTGTTAAAATAACCCACGTATTAGTTTTTAAAATTTTTAATTTGTTAATATCGAAAAAAAAGAAAACAGTACATGTAGTCTCAGTCCCGTGACGTATCCAAAACCGACGCAGCAAAATAAACCGTACTTATTATGTATGTAAATATTAAAAATCTGTAATTGCATTCAAATGAATTTATGCACTATCACTTCAAGTCACATATACTCTTTTTTTGATTTAATTAAATTAATTTTAAGAAATTATAAAAATCATTGACTTTTGTCCGGAACATTTTCTCTCAGTCCCGTGCCTGGTGTGGTTTTCTGCTTAAAAAAAAGGTAACGGCCGTTACGTTCAATTTGTAGTGTTTCTCTCGCGCTGAAGTATTGTTCTCTTCGAAGGTTCTCGAAGAAACTCTACTTCTATTTTAGTTTGCGAATTATTTTCGTCGGAGTGGTCGGTAGACTGTCCCCTTTTTCGCAAAGAAAAGGAGTCATTTCAGATTATTCACCCATATACTCGTATAAATGGAATTTTTTTTCACTAAAAATGAAAATTAATGTGACTTAAATGACCCCCGTTTTCAGCTTCGCAATGATGGGCTCGTTTTGGAGCATTTTCCATAACATCTTTCAAAATTTGTGGCTGTAGCGTTCGAGTTTCTCCACCAATGTTGAATTGTAGGATTGTCTCGGACTTGTTCCCATATACTCGCTCCTTAAAATAACACCAAAGAATAGTCGTGTGCTGACAAATCTGGCGATCGCGCTGGCCAAATAACTTACGAATTGCTGGAAATTATTTACTCTGCAAAAATTTGACTAAAATTGCCATTGTGTCTCGGGCAGTGTGGGCAGTGGCTCCGTCCTGCTGAAAGCACATCTCAGGTCTTATTTTAGATAAATTATTATTGGGATTGTATTTTGATGCTGAGATAACAAACCATACGGGTATGTTACAGCAGTGAACCAAATATAGGTTTGGTTACTATTTATTTGTTGCAACCACTAAGCATTGCTACCAAAGCATCATATTTGGTTAGTTGGAATAACCACGAGTTGTGGTCACCAAAATAGTTTTACTAAATTCGATTAGTGTAACCGAATTGTTATCTGTGAGTACAGTAATATTACCGTAGATACCATTGCATGATACGAGTACATATGTCGAACCATGTAACAACCCACCATGGAACCATGGAATGTTGGTCAACTGAATATTCGTAGTTTGGACCGATTTCAAACTGTGTGCATTTGGTTTTTTTCGAAAAAAAAAGACTCAGGAAGTGTTTTTTTTTTTGTTAAGACCAACATTTTGAGGATACTTCCTATGACCGGTTATTGAGCATGTGGTTTGTTTTAAATTTGGAACGTGATAGCTCTTTTCGGTTCGAAATCCTAAAAGAAAGCCATTTTTATAGTATTTCTGCGAAACGAAAAAGAATTTTTAATTCAATGGTGTGTGGACAATATTGCCGCTGTTGGCTCTAGAGTAAAAACAGTACTTTTTTGTGCCGTGACAGATTAAACTTAGTAGGGGCATAAATACTGTTACACACGTTTTGTGCTGTAAAATAAAAAGTACTAAATGTTTTTGGACCAAATATTTTTTAATATATTTGTTGATGTATATTGTGTCCAAAAATAATCTACTTATTCAAAATGTCCGACACGCCTTAAGTCGCACTGACCAATCGTATCGGTCTTTTACATCTCCAGTCTCCTCAAGCAGTTTTATGCATCGGTAGACGAACATGCGGCTTATCCATAGTGGCCGGAGCGTTGTGAAAATATCGATTTTTTTCATTTCACACTAGAAAAGCGCTTCTACAGCGATACGGTTCTCATTATCTGACCACTCCATGATGAAAGTTGAAACAATTAAAAAAACCCGTTACAGACTAACGCTATTGAGGTTAGCATTCAAAACCCATATGACATTAACGGGGTATGTTCAGTTCTACCATTGAAATGGGTGTGTTCAATGTTGTAACAGTATTTATGTCCTTACTAAGTACCATTACCACTCAATGCTGCCTGTGGTTATATACGGAAGGGTGAGTGAACTAACCGAACGACTAGATTTAGACATGTCCGTTTGAACCATTTATTATTGCAATCAAGGTAAAGATCGCATATATGAACCGATCTATATTAAACTTTGTACATTATTTAACCATCAAATAATGAATGTCGCTATTGAAATTGGGAGGAATCTAATATACGAGTAGTCAGTGGACAATTTCATAAGATTTCAATCCCACAATCCCACGACAGTCGGTTCTATGCACCAATTCTGCAATTCTTCGTCCAAGGGCATCAGAAACAACATATTTCAAGTAACTCCGGGGTGTGGCGTTATTTTGCACACTGGGTAAACACTGCCGAAAATTGACCAGGTCGTTCCATGTTTTGATATAGAGCCCATACTAACGTACCTTCGATATAGGATTAACGTAGCGAGTAGACTTTTCTTACTTGTTATACCCTTTGCCGAAGAGTGATTAGTATGTTAAATTTGTTGTTGTAACAACAAGATATGTAGTATTGTAAGCCCTGTTTGTCTATGGGAGATCTGCTTCGACACCCTAAACTGAATGACCAAAGAGAAACGGAGCTAACCACTCAATCTTTTTTTTGCGAATATATTAAGCATATAGAAGTTTATAAATTTATATTATAAATTCATTTTTAAGGACACCCTGGACCTAGCGCCCACAATAGCCGTGTTCTTTTCAGGTTACTAAACAAGCATTTGTATGGAAGTTACTCGTTAAGCAAGCGAGTTGGCTGTTACTCGGTAACGAAACGAGTTATGACACACCCGGCTTGTACAACAAAATGAAAAACATGTGTTTTTTGTTATTGTTACAGAAAGAAAAAGAAAATAGAAAAAGCGCGATAAAACTATTTCCATAAATTGTATTGAGTTTAACGAATGAATGAGTTTACGAATATAATATCTTCAATAAGGTTGTTGTTGTTGTAACAACAATATATTTATTTTGAAGTCTTGTTCGTCTATGGGGGATCTGCTTCGATGGTGGAGGATACGCGCCATTTGAACTGGATGCGTCCAGAGACCTGGAGGTCAGCTGAGTGGGCTTGGCCGGACAATTAAAGAGGTCCAGCACGTCATGTGGCCCCTGATGGCAGGCGGGACAGATGTCCGGAAAGTTAGCATCAAATCGTGCCCAATTAGCATTGAGGCGGCTACACCATCCAAATCTCAGCTAAGTCGAAACCATGCACGTCCGCCGAGGTAGCGCCTTCTCCTCAGGTGAAATTTCTGGGGGATGCTCCCCTAGCACTACATTCACACGGTAGCTGGATACTGCTGCTGCGACTTCATCGGCGTGAATGCTGTTCAGACCTGCCTATCAGTTTCGATGATCTTAAGGTTCTCTCTAATACCGCTGGACCTCTCTCTAGATCATGAAGATCGTACCTGATCTGCCTGGGCGGAGGCATCCTGTCCAAGAGATGGTGGTCAGAATGACTGCTGCGAAAACACCCTAGCAGGTATTGCTTAGACATCAGGAAATTGTGTAAGGACCTTCGTCTCCTCATGTAGATGGTTCTCAGAAGACAACCTGTTGATGTTCTGAGGGCGGCATTCTGGCAAGTCTGAATTTACTTCCACTGTGTCGTACTCACGTTCTGCGAGCACACCAGTGCTGCGTAAATCGCTACAGACCTACCTATCACTTTATAAGAGGTCGACAAGGTTTCTTTGACGGCTCCCCAAGTATTGCCGGCAAGTGACTTGGGACCTTGTTCCTACTTTTGAGCTTATCGCAGTAAGCTGTTGCATGTGAAGAGAATCGAAAAAGGCTGTCCAATGTGACCACAAGGATTTTGGGTTAGTTGATAGTCGGATTGTTGACGTCAACGAATTTCACAATGAGTGACCACCTGCACCTCTGCGGTCAATGCTGTAAACAGTGTGGCTGATGATTTGGAGACGGATATTTTCATTTTCCTCGCAGTGAAGAAGAGTGCTAAGTCAGTGAGGTAACAGTTGATTTCCTGGGATATGTCATCCACTTTAGGTCCTGATGTCAGAATTGTGCAGTCATTAGCATACGATAAAATTGCAGGATTTTTAGAGAGGTAGAGGTTAAACAGTGCCGTAGATATCACTTCATTCTGGGGAACTTCTTGTTTAACTCTACTGGGCTTCGATTCCCGTCTCTAAATTCTACATATGACTGGCGACCACACATATAGTTTGCGATCCAACGTTTTAAACTGGGCGGAAGGGACGTTTCTTCAACGTCCTCGTATCGAAGGCATTCAAGAGCCACAAGACCGTCCTGTCGTTAGGCTTGTTTTGGTAAAGGCCGCTACTTATACGAGTGTAAAGCTGATGATCAGCACAGCAAAGCTGATGATCAGGGTTAGTGCTTCAAGCGTCTGTGCTACTGGCGAAAGCACAGAGATCGGCCTGTACGATTCTCCTTTGCTTGCGTTTTGCTGGCTTCAGTAGCAGTACCACTTTTATCAGACATCGGGAGCTAAGTTAGTGGCTAGCGACAGATTGAGCACTTTTTCCATGTACTCTACTCCCGGAGTAACCAAGTACTTTAAGATGAGCATTGAGATTCCGTCTGGACCCAGCGCCTTCTGTGACTTTGCGCTGTGAAAGGCATTGGCAACTTCGGCAACGGTAAATTGTGGTGGTGCCTCTTTGACTCGGAGAGCGGGGATACGACGCAATACTCTCCTTTTTGTCTTGACAATCTCTGGGTGCTCAATAAAAGTCGGTTGAAATAAAACGCGGATCTGTCCTTGTTCTATCACCGAACGTGACGGCTGTCCGATCATCCTTTCTTCCAGGGTTAGAAAGCGATTTGACCGTTGTCCACGACTTACCATTTCCGGAACTTAAGTTGCACTGCCTCAAGTCATCTAGCCATTTATACCGATTATATTTGTTGACCAACCTGCTGATTTATGACCCTATGCTCCACACTGGAGCGGCGGAAATAAATTTATATATGTAAAACCTACTGATCTCAGAGTTGAGATCCCCAATAAAGTGTTAGCAGGGTTGGAGCGATGAAAGTCATCATGCTCATCTGCGACTGCCGCTGCCTCTGCTGTGAAATTTTGTCGTATCTCGGGTATTCGACCAGCAGAAATGTGGCGAGCGGCTGCTGCATTGATGATGGTCTGGAACTTCTTCTCGGCTACCTGGGAATGGAATTTAGTAGTCTAAAGCTGCTGTTGGTGGCTTTCCTTAAGGCGACCGAATTAAGATACGTTCGGCGTCCAGAGATTTAAAAGTTGGATTGTCTGTTGATGGAGAGGACTATAGAAATGTGGTCCGATCCTAACGAGATGATGGGTTGCCAGGTGACGTCATTGATCAGGCCAGGCGATGCCAAAGTTATGTCTGGCGAGCCATGGCAAAAACCCACAACCCGCATGGGAGCGTCCCCATTCACTGGGCAGAACGTAGAGCTATTAATTTACTCTGCGCAAAACTATGCCTTTCTGACCGTTGTCTAGGAGAGAATATCACAGTGCGTTATGGGCGTTAAGGTCTCTTAGGACCAAGCGGTTATTGCCTAGTAGCAGGGGTGGTAAAGAGGTTGCTGTTATTGTAGCTGCACATATTACTGGGGTGACAGCCCTTGGCTGTCGTGGGGTCGGGTAGTTAAAAGGTGAATATGCTTGTTTTTAAGGTGGGGATGCATAAGCGATTACGGTTACTTGTGACACTATTTTCTATGCGTCATAAGTTATTTCTCTATTATAAATAAAAATGTAAAAAAAGTTTTAATTTTCGTCAGATGAACGTTGTATATAAAATTGAAACATCAGTTGGTCCATTTTACCATATTCGTGTTCTGAACAATAACAGACTGTTGGTTATTGTTCTACCCATGCATGTACAAATTCAGTTCCAACAATTATCTTCAGTAGTTATGGTAGATATACTTTGTCTCTTGAACCGATAGTTTCGGTTGAAAGTTGTCATGTACACAATTAACATTTGGTTGAAGCAGAGGATAGATAGTACATGCAACCACCAACATTCGGTTGGCATTTGGTTGTTGCAACAACCAAATGTATTCTCTATGTGCAGCTGTCACGAAAGCCATAGCAAAGGAAGAATATGAAAGGTAGGTGGACCTACCAACTGTTTGCTAGTGTGGCGGCGAGGTGGATGTAATAACATCAATTAGAAGTAAATTTCTACATGGACACGGATACTTCACAGACAATAGCTGCCCATAATTGGGCACAAGCTCGCCTACATAAGGCGATCTAAGTTAGCATTAGAACGTCCACAAACTCTAGATTTCACTCTGTCGAAGATAGGAAATATAGGCAGCATTCGTAGAAAATACTGTGGATTTTCCACATTTAAGTGAAAATCAGAGTAAACTTTAAAGTATCCCTACAAATTATTTGACGACTGTTGCCAAGCCTTATCGGATTATACGCTCGCATCCTTGGCGCATAAAGGGGAAATTCAAATGTGTCACATTCACTTCCGTACTTTTGTGAGGTGAACATGACTTACACACATACAAACGAAAAACTAAACTATAAAACATGCACGTATATGTGGCTGTGTGTGTGTATTTGTGAACTGTGTCCTTTTTGTTTATTATAAATAATCATGCATCTGATTAAGCAAGTGAGTGTATTGGAGTGTGTGTGTGTGGGTGGTTCTTTGGTTAACACTTGTGTCTGATAGTTTATCTTTTCAAGCCATGTGAGTCGCCGAGAACTAAAGATGCTTAATTATATACACAAACACTCACACCGAGACACCGGCACACACATGTACACTCCCTTGCTTAACCTCACTTGTGTCCTTTGTAGGAGCATCTGCTTGTGCACATGTATGAGTGTATATGTAAGTGTTGATATGTGTTTGTGTGTTGTCCTTTATATATGATCTGTCCACTACCCCACTGCCAAAGTAAAAGATACTCAAAAAGACATTTATTGTGTCGATAGATTTTAACGCGCTTTAAAGAAAATCCTTGTGTGATTAAATTATCATTAAAATCCAATAGACAACTTTACCAGACCTTCGAGCCACCCACCCGCTCTGCCAGCTTTCCTCAGCCCTCGCAAATTACGTTTAATGTACTGACAAACCCAAATTATGAGGACGATAACGTAAGACAGTCATCGAAGCATATGTAGGAGTGACTGGGTTAAAACGCTGGGTTATCTCTTTCTGAAACGGAAAATTGTAAACAGACACCGGGGCTAATATGGCAACAAATGGTGGTCGCCTTTCCATGGCCGTAAACTTCCGGCCCCTACCTAAGTGATTGACATCTATGGTCGATGGGCGATAGGTTAGCTTAAGTACCTAACCTTCGTTTTTTCCATAAATTGTTTATTTTTTCATTTTATGCCGAGCCAAAAATATCCTTGAGCAATTTAAAATTATTGTGTGAATGTGAGTGAAACGTTTCTATTTTTCTATTTCCATGGTCAACATCGCTCCATAGCAGATCATATGAGAAGGTAATTTGTTGCCAGATGTTTGTATTATACTAGAACTTATAAAAAACAGTATTGAATTTTTGGTTAAGTCACCCTTCGAAAGTTATTTTATTTCGACGTTAGAAAGTTATTTCAGAATGAAATTACTACCGGTCAAAGAAATCATAGGCCAAAGAAGTTTTAGGCGGTTGAGCCGACTTATACAAAAGCTTTTATGAGACATTAATCCAGATAAATACCGAGGGCAAGGGGCTTATATATGGGAGAAAGTTTCAATTTTTCGCCACAGAGTTTATCTTCCATTAATATTCCTTAACACTCATCTTACCCTCTACCCATGGAGCGTATACTAAATTTGTCATTCCGTTAGCAGCACCTCGAAGTGTGGATCGGAGCCATGCCCGTCTTTCCATAAGTCCGTACATACGCCTGTCCGTGTGTCTGCTGATAGCCCGATAGCGGTCAAACGAATTAGGCGATGATGGATTTTAATAAAAAGCTGTTGGGGATAGTAAATGGGCGAAATTAGCACAAGGGAAAAGGGGCGAAATGGGTATTTGATTTTCCGTCAGTTAGTGTATTCTGTTATCATTAGCTCCAATAACTTATTTGTAACAGTGTCACATTGAAGATACTATGCGACAGACAAAAGAGGGCGGAATTGTGCATCTGCACGGGAGGTACCAGAATGAATACTGAACACGTGCCGCAAAGTTTATAAATCGCTTCTTTTTTTATATATGCTTTATTTGATTTATTGAATCTGCTCCAAAGGAGCCTAACAATAAGTACTCGTATACGAATCTTAAGTATAATTCAATAATGAATCCTAGTATGGATTTCTTATTATGTGGATGGATCTCTGCTAATTGGCAGGAATTTAAATTAATTTTGTCAAAATAGTATATAACTGGTATGGATCACATACCTGAGAATTTTAAACCTGGTTTGGCTTAAACATCGTGATAAAGGGCCAGAGGACCCTTACAGTCATTTACAGAGTGTTCACGATATTATGTAGAGTGTTTTAAGGATCACGTATGAGAGCATTTAAGCCACGTGACGTAGAATAAAGGATTCTAGGAGGGCGACCGCAAAAGTAACTGGCCTAACATAAAAAGAACCGTTTTTTGGAATTATTATTATTTATTTTTCAACATAATCTCCTTCCAACTCAATACACTTCATCAAACATTTTTCAAGTTTTTTAATTGCATCCGAAAAATAAGATTTTTCAAGACCTTCAAAATATGCCTCAGTTTCAGCAATAATCTCGCTATTGGACGGAAATTTTTTGCCACCGAGATTTTTTTTTTTAATTTGGAAACAAGAAATAATCAGAAGGAGCTAAATCTGGACTATATGGTGGATGCGGAGCAATTTCAAATCGTAATTCGGCCAGTTCTTGTTGAGTTAAAAATGCAGTGTGTTTATCTTGATGAAAGAGAACTTTTTTTTTTCTAAATGCGATCGTTTTATCTTGATTTCTTCACTCAGCCGATCCAATAATGCACAATAATATTCACTATTTATAGTTTTTCCTTTCTCAAGATAATCAATAAATATTATACCCCTTGCATCCCAAAATACTGTGGCCATTACTTTTCCTGCTGTCTTAACAGTTTCGCCTTCCTGGGGCCACTTTTACCAGCTTCTATCCATTGTTTTGACTGTTCTTTGCATTCTGGGATGTAGGGATGGATCCATGTTTCATCAACAGTTATGAATCGGCGCAAGAACTCTATTGGATTACGCTGATAAATCGCTAAAAGCTCCTAGGAATTGGTCCAACGGACGATTTTTTGGGGCAAAGTCAACAAACGCGGCACCCATCTTGCGGATAGCTTTTTCACGTGGAGTTCATCATGTAAAATACTCCAAATTTGTTTTTCGTGTATTTTAACAATATCAGCAAGTTCTCTGAGCTTTATTCGTCTATCTTTAGTCACTTCATTAAATATATTTCTAATGTTTTCAATAGTAGTAGCAGTTTTCGGTCTTCCAGAGCGTTGTTCATCTTCCGTACTTGAACGACCCATTTTAAATTGTTGAACCCAGGATTTAACGGTAGAGTATGATGGTGCATTATTACCATGAACAGAATTCAATTCATCTTTGATTAATTGTGGCGTATAACCTCTTATATAAGTGTTTAATTACCGCAAGAAACTCTTTATTTTCCATTTCCATTTCAAGATAAAAACGACCGCATTTAGAAAAAAAAGTTCTTTTTCATCAAGATAATGCTCCTTCACACACTGCATTTTTAACTCAACAAAAACTGGCCGAATTACGATTTGAAATTGCTCCGCATCCACCATATAGTCCAGATTTAGCTCCTTCTGGTAATTTCTTGTTTCTAAATTTTAAAAAAATTCTCGGTGGCAAAAACTTGTCGTCCAATAGCGAGGTTATTCCTGAAACTGAGGCATATTTTGAAGGTCTTGAAAAATCTTATTTTTCTGATGGAATTCAAAAACTTGAAAAACGTTTGATGAAGTGTATTGAGTTGGAAGGAGATTATGTTGATAAATAAATACTAATAATTCCAAAAAACGGTTCTTTTTATATTAGGCCAGTTACTTTTGCTTTCGCCCTCGTATATGTATATTAGAGTATCGACTGAAACAAACAAACTATAATTATGATGGCCGCCACGACTGCCCTTAATAAATGCAATATTGACATCACCGCCATAAACATAGGAAATACGATGGGTCGGACACAGCTCTTAAGTCGGTAAGCTAGTTACTTACCTAAACATCCAATTAAGGAGCAAACTGGAAACTTCTCTCAAATCAGTGCGAAGTGCAAGTAATAATTCGTGTACACTAACTCGGACCTACAATATTTTTGAGCCGGCTCCGAACAGCAAATACGTTTCATTGAGCTTTTACAGAGCTTAGAGATTCATCTCCCTCTCATAAAGACGCCGACATTTACGAGGTGAAAACCTCCACTAAATTGCTCCTATAGCCTTCAAATCTGTTCCTAACCGCCGCATTTGAATCTGCCTTACTTGTGTGATAGTTGCGCACAGCTTTTAGTGCCATATGTTGTTCAGTATATTCATGATTCCAAGCCTCTCTAAATTCACTAGCAGTCCATATTTTACAGTTTAGTTGAAACATTTCGTTGGGATTACTAAAAATGGATAGAAAGAAATAAAGGGGGATCCATCCAGAGGTAATTTTTCAAAGCAACAAAAAAAATATAAAAATTAAAATCAAAGTGTGAAATCAAGTGTGAAATCTTTCTTGGTAATTTGAAAGGACATTTTATGGCATTTATTTTTTGAATAAAATTTCCTTCAAATGTTGGCCGCAACTACGCCTCAGGGTTTCCATTCTGAGGGTCCAATTTGGGATGACTCGTTCGAGCATTTTAACCGGTATGGCTTTAATGACACGCGTAATGTTGGCTTCCAAAACCTAAACCGCAGCAGGTTTGTCAGCATAGACTTTGAACTTTACCTAACCCCAAAGAAAAATGTCTAAAGGTGTGAAATCACACGATCTATGCGGCCAACTCACCGGTCCAAAACGTGATATTAGCTGGTTTTTGAAATGATAGATCCATTGTTTGAGTTGAAACCAAGTGTCATCAAGATTACGGGCTTCAATTTCAGGTAGCATAAAGATAAAGATAGCGAGCACCATTCACGGTTACGTTCCGACCATCATCATTTTTAAAAAAATATGCACTAGCTTATAAACCGCAACAAACTGTGGTTTTCTCTGGGTATAATGACACCCATTGAGCCTCTTCTTGCTGCTCTTCAGCAATTTTGTTTATTGACTTTGCGTTGAGCCAGAAATGGGCCTCATCACTGAACAAAATTTGGTCGAAAACAGAGGATCTTCCTGTTTCTTACCGAACGCTCATTTCCATAATACAGTTGCCAATATTTGAAGGAAATTGTTTTCAAAAATAAATGCCATAGAATGTCCTTTCAAATTACCAATAAAGATTCCACACCTGATTTGGATTTTTATATTTTTTAGTTCTGAAAAAATACCTCTAGATGGATCACCCTATATAAAGGGGGAAATATAAGTATAAACCCGACTAGCTTCCTTGCACTACAAAAGGTAGGGAATTGCAGCAATTACGACCCAGTTTCGGTTCTTCGCTTCCACCTGTCAATCCTCCCATCATTTCTCTGCCAGCTTCTTTGTTGTAACCATGCACAAGGCTGTCTGTGTGTGTGTGTGTAATTATTTGTAATTCAATGAAATCGTGTAATTGCAACAAATATTGTATGGCTGGCAGGTAAGTTAACACATACATGCGAACAAATACATTATGCACATAAACACAGCCATCTAAACATGCTGGCATATACGAGTAATGCACAATTCTAGATACATTTCAATGTTGATGGAAAAGATAAATCAACACACACACGCTCACATGTACAATGCCACATCTGCAGGCACCTAGCCGGAGAGTATGCAAGGCCTTTTACTAGGGGGCCTTCTTTTTAGATCGAGAACATCTAGATTATAATCCAATATTTTCTTCAAGGACTTTCGAAATAATGCATTGCAGAAGGCCTTCTTTGCACATAAAAGTATGCAAGGCCTTCTACTAACGGGTCTTCATTTTAGATCCAAAACATCTAGTTTATAATCCAATATTTTCTTTAAGGACTTCGGAAATAATGCATTGCAGAAGGCATTCTTTGCACATAAAATGTACACCCGCACGCATTCTCATGTCGCTTATATACGAAAGTCTTGCAATTAATCCGAGAATTGTTCTAAGAAAAAGGCCTTTAATAATTCCTTTTTAAAATTAATTTAAAGGATCGAATAGATTGGATTCAAATTGTTAATAAGAAATATTCCATAAACAATCATTTTACCATGAAAAATAAGTGAAAAAAGTTCGAGTCGGGCGAGGCCGACTAAGAGATACCCTACACCACTCTGCTATTCAGAGGATTATGCACATCTGCCTAGAGCTTGATCAAGGTCGGACCTAGTATTTTAGTTATTTGAAGTAAATTTTGTACCTTATAAAGCTGCAGGTCCTTAAATCGGAAGGAGTCTTTGCGTGGATGATTTTCAAAAAGAAGGACCCACATGGTCCACTGTTACAGGACATGGGTCTTGGTCGCTCGTAGCTATCCATACGAAATTTGGTGGCTTTTGATGCTGCAGATTCTAAAACTAATAAGAACCTATCTGTGGGGGCTATAGGAAAAAACACCTACTCGTATGTGGTCCAGTTTCACCATAGTTAATTAATAGTCGTACATAACGTACCATGAAAACCTTGAGTATGATTGGGTGAAATTTGTGGCTTCTAGAGCTGCAGCACCTTTAATTATGTGAGACCTATTCGAAAACATTGACCGATGTGGTCCAATGTTACCGGTGACTCGTGATGCTATGTGCGAAATTTGATCGGATTAGGCTATAATATTTGCCTTTAAGAGATGTATGTCTGAAATCGAGAAGGACCTTTGTAAGGGGGCTATACGAAAATATGGATTTATGTGCTCCAGTTTAATCACAGTTAATTAATGGTCTCTCATATCGTATCATGCAAAATTTTGGTGTGATCCGGTGTTATGTATGCCTGCTAGAGCCGCAGGACTCCAAAACGGAAGGGTCTTTTGTGTGGAAACTATTCGAAAACTTGAACCTATATGGACAATTTAACCAGAGATACGTGCTGCTATATGTGACGTGCAAAATAGAAAGGGACCTAAGGTTAAAAAACAGTTTTGTTCAGGAGAGCCATTTTAAAGATAAGGTCCCTTTCTATTTGCGCTTAGAATTGTCGACTTCACTTTTATAAAACGGGCATATCTCTGGGAGGGAACACTTTTGGGGCATGGGATCGGTCTCATTCGATGCTCAGATGTTGTCCACATCAAAAAAAAGTGAAAAGTTAATGAAACGTTTTGTTCAGGAGAGCCATTTTAAAGATTAGGTCCCTTTCTATTTGCGCTTAGAATAGTCGACTTCTGGGAGGGAACACTTTTGGGTCATGGGATCGGTCTCATTCGATGCTCAGATGTTGTCCACTAGGGTGGAGTGAAAACATGCTTTTTTTATAATTTGAAAAAGTTAACCTCGGAAAGAGATGTAGTCTGGGGTCCTAAAGAGGGGAAAAATAAAGAAAAAAAATTAAAAAAAAATTTTAGGGGTCGCGCCACTCCCTAGAAATTTGGAAATTATCGCTATTTTTTCGTTGATTTTAGAAAAATCTTAAAAATTACCGACTTAACTTATTCGAAATTTAAAAGTTTGAGCTTGTTCAGTGCCCAAACAAAAGTATTTGAGGCAAATATGAGGATAATCGACTAATATTTGTAGCTTTGGTGGCGATTTCATTGTTCAGTCAATTTTCTGAAGAAGGGACGATTTGACTTATTTTACTTTTTGAAATTTTTGAACAATGAGAAAATTTTTTTTAAATTTTTTCATGCCCTTATTTCATTGTTTACGCTATTGCAAACATTTATTGACATAAAACTTTTTAGGATTTTTCTAAAATCAACGCCAAAATAGCGATAATTTCCAAATTTCTAGGGAGTGGCGCGACCCCTAAAATTTTTTTTAAATTTTTTTCTTTATTTTTCCCCTCATTAGGACCCCAGACTACATCTCTTTCCGAGGTTTACTTTTTTTTTTTGAATTTCACTCCACCCTATTGTCCACATCAAAAAAAGAAAAAAAATTAAAATTGATTTTTTTTTACCCTTAGTTCCCTTTCTCTATGCGCTGTCACATATTTTATATGTATATATTTTAGGCCTAATAATGGAAATGCGAATATATATCATGAAAAGTGTTTTTTATTGTTTTTCAAAGTACTCTTCAGCATGATTTATACACTTTTGGATGCGCTCAAAGCAATTGTCGAAGCAATTTTTCCACTCCAATTGAGACACTTCTAATACATGGTTTTTAAACGCTTCAACAGCATCTTCTGGCGACGAAAATCGTCGACCACGCATTTTTTTCTTGATGTGCGGGAATAAAAAGAAGTCATTGGGTGCCAAGCCAGGGCTGTACGGCGGATGTCTCATCTATTCGACGTTTTGGCCGGTCAAAAAGGAGCTGGTTTGAGCCGATGTGTGAGAGCCCGCATTGTCATGGTGCACAATGACTCATTTGTCTTCTCTTGTTCTTTTTTTCGAATATCTCCGAAGACTTCAGGCAAACAAATTGTGGTGTACCCCTCAGAATTGACCTCCTACGTTGCTCAAGCGGAAAAGTCGCCACATGACCAGTTTTTCCGAAGAAACAGACGACCATTTGCTTCGAAGTGCTTCTTCCACAAACAACTTTCGTTGGATTTGGATCGTCTTCGAAGACCCACACGGTCGATGGCTGTTTTGTTTCGGGCTCATTCGCATAGATCCATGATTCGTCACCAGTGACGATCTTATAAACGACTTTTTAAGCACAGAGATTTTGTTTTTTCAATTTATTTTTGCACCAATCGAGCCTTTTTTTGAGCAGTTGTCAAATTGTGCGGGATCCAACGAGAACAACCTTTTTTGCGGCCAGGTGTTCATGCAATATTGAATCTATGCTGGTGGAAGAAGTGGCCAAGGATGCCTCTATCTCACGGTATGGCACATGACGATCTTGCATTATCAGTTCAAGCATGACGGCATCTATGTTCTCTGGCACAACGGAATTGGAAAATTGAATTCATTTAACCAGTTTTTCACAGTGCTATAGGATGGTGCTTTATCGCCATACAATGATTTAAGTTCATCGGCGCACTCTTGTCGTGATATCCCAAGTCGAAAGTTGTGAAAAATTATGCCACGAAAATGTTCACGAGTTAATTCCATTTTTTGCCAAATTGATTTTTCCAAGTCACTGTAAACAATACAAATTGTGGTCGCACGTCAAAACGTTTTGAGTACGTTTATGCTAAAAAATGTCAGACTTTTCAATGGAAATGTCAGATGGCGCCAGGCAACACTTAGTGTTGCTTGACCAGAAATGTATATAGCAACCCTCGTAAGTGTTGTTTAATCAAAATGCTCTGTGTGAAAGTAAATCGAAATGCGGTTTTAAGAGTTGTGGCTTCTGAAATCGGAAGAAACCTAGGTATTGTATCAAAACATGGGCCGATGTGAACCAATTTCAATAAGGTTCGTCCATGGCACAAACATTAAAAATTTGACAAATTTTAACGAAAGCAGTTCAGAATTGCGACCTGTACTTTGATTACATCGATGGATAGACCGACGGACAGACATCGCTCAGTGGAATCAGATAGAGATTTGGAGTCGATCGGTATACTGAACATAAGGTCTTACTCCATTCCTTTAAGGTGTTGCAAACATCAGCACTAAGTCATAATACCCTGTGACACAGTGTGGTGTAGGGTATAAAACCTGTTAGTAAAACCATCAGGGTAGATCTGCGTCTCAGTGATGGGCAACGGGATCTGCATTAAAGCCTACTGAAACAAGTTAAAACTTCGGTTAGTTCTACCCGGCTGCATATAAATGGACGTCATTCCGTTTGCAACACATTGAAATACTAGTCGGAGACCTCATAAAGTGAATATATTTTGAATCGTCGTAAAATTCTAATATGGTCTAGCCATGTCCGTCTGTCTGTGCACAGACGGACATTATTGAAGCTAGGTGGCTAACATTTTGCAGAAACAAGTGTTGGTGGATTAAACGGTTGGCATTAAAAAAGGGCCCAGACCTCTGGACCTAGGTTAAAAGTTTCCCCTCACACTGGACTGGGAAAACCTCTGGAAAAATCAAAAATCGTGAACATAAAAACGCAATATTTTATGAACAATACGACGCTGATATTTGGAAAATATGATACTCGTACTGGCAAGGATCAAATCACATTCCGGAAAAAAGTGGACGTTGCCACGCCCCTTTAAAAAATCGCATTTATGGCCAAAGTAATGCACCGATCGTTATAAAAAGGTTTCACAGAATGAAACCAAAGGCTAGGCAATTATGCCAGACTTAGTTATGGTGAAATTGAATAAGGGGCGTGGCACCGCCCCTACAGCACTGAACTTAAAATCACAATATCTCAAGAACTAAAAGAGATATGAGGATGATTTTTAGAACATACGATGTTGGCATAGATCAAAACACATCCTGGAGGTAAAGTGGGAGATGCCACGCCCATTTTAAAAAATGTCATTTATGGCCAAAGTAATGGACCGATCGTTATAAAAAAGTTAAGCAGAATTAAACCAAAGGCATGGATCGAAACACATCCCTTTAACAAATCGCATTAACGGCCAAAGTAATGGACCGATCGTTTTAAAATTAAAACAGAATGAATTCAAATACTATAAGCATATTATTATAGACTGTATTGTGTTAAAATTGGACAAAAGGGCGTGGCCCCGCCCACACACCACTAAACTTTGAAAGGGTATATCTCATGAACTAAAACCGATATGACGATAGAAATTGCTATATACGATGTTGGAAAGAAACACACTCTGGGTGGTGCCACGCCCAACACTTAAGTTGGAAAATTATTTGGCACGTCGGGACTTAATTTGGTTAGTGCTCATCGTGCGGTCCAAAATGGCCCAGATGAAATAGTGCACTGGAATTGCATCTGGCGAATTCGAAAGCAATTGTGTGTATGAAATAAAGCGGTGAACACGACTTTTTAACCATTCTTGGTTCACACGAGCTTTATGAGACATTGTTTTGTTTTGTTGGAACGTCCATGGTCAACAACCGAACTTTTGTCCAAACGTTTGCCCAAATCATTTGCCCGATTATAAGTCACTTTGCTCGATGACAACAATTGTATAAGTACAGCGTATGCCCATGGATCTAAACTTTTGTCCAAAACATTTGCCCGATTATAAGTCACTTTGCCTTTGACACGGGCTCGATGACAACAATTGTACAGCGTCCATCGATGGTCACATCAGTCCATATTATTACAAGAGATGGAAAATTACTTCCGGTGGACATTCGTAGTCTCAAATTTTGCTATTGCGATCAGTACTCAAAAGGAAAATCGCTTTCACCCGAGCAATTTGCCACATTTGTGCAAGCGTAACAAATCGTTTTCCCTCTCGGATCTAACTTTTTTCCTTTGGTGTGAGATGGTTTGCCTTTTGGAACTTGTAAGACTTTACCTTGAGCTTATTTTGGAATAAAAGTCGGATTATTTGCTGGGATATTTTCAGATCTATGACCATTTGATTACCACTTTGGTTCGCTTTCCGAACCATTTCATGTGATGGTGCGGTTTCTTTTAGAAGGTTTTCCCATGGAATGAAGCGCAAAAGGCCTTGCTTTTCAACAAAGCGCAGAATGCAAAAAGCTTATCCTCTTGGAGCTATCTTAGAAAGCCTTGCTGAGACCTTCCTGTTACCGCTGGTTAGGTAGATAATACATTTAGTAAATATTTAACATAAGGACATGTACACAGTAGCACGCACACACACACACTCATATATGCCTTAAAACAAATACATGTAAAAATTCAATGAAATTGCGAATGTATGCACAAATACTCTAGCAAATCATGAATACTAACAGTAAATGAATAATAATGTCATCATCATCATCATGATGTCGATGTCAATGATAATGTGGACGGTGATGTTGACGACGTCGGCATGTAAGTGAATTCCTTCACCACCACATAACGCGATTGCAGACTAAAAGGTGCACTACACTCAGGAAAAAGAGTAGTTTGAAATAAGTTCTGCTTAGGATATAAACAAAATTAATACTTCCATATTTACTAGCAAATAAGATTTTCTGAGGAATGTGGACAGCACCCTGAGATTTAATCAAGAATCCCACGTATTTGAAGGAGAAAGCGTGGCCATCTACGGCAACCCTTATGTGGGTTCATGGACATAGGGACATTGTTAGTAATTGTACTCTTGCTAAAGTTTTCGCCAGCATTCAAATAAGTGTACGAGGGTTGCTATATATATTTCTGGCAACACGAAGTGTGGCCTGGCGCCATCTGACATTTCCATTGGAAAGTTTGACGTTTTGACGTACGCTCTTCATTTGTGTTGTTTACAGTGACTTGAAAAAATCAATTTGGGAAAAAAATGGAATTAACTCGTGAACATTTTCGTGCGATCATTTTTCACAACGTTCGAAGTGGATTATCACGACAAGAGTGAATCAATGAACTTAAATCTTTGTATGGTAATGAAGCACCATCCTATAGCACTGTGAAAAACTGGTTTAATGAATTCAATCGTGGCCGACGCTCGCTCAAACACAGAGCTCGCGAAGGTCGTCCAAAAATGGCCCTTGTGCCAGAGAACATTGATGCCGTGCGTGAACTGTGACAAACCATGACATACCGTAAGATAGAGGCATCCTTGGTTATTTCTTGCACCAGCATACATTTGATATTGCACGAACGCCTGGCCGTAAAAAAGGTTTGTTCTCGTTGGATCCCGCAAAATTTGACAATCGCTCAAAAAAGGCTCGTGTCGATTGGTGGATAGAAATTTTAAAAAAAAATACGATCGTGGTGGTTCAAAAGACGTTTATAGGATCGTCACAGGTAACGAATCATGGATCTATGCGTTTGAGCCCGAAACAAAACAGCAATCGACCGTGTGGATCCAACGAAAGTTGTTGAAATAGCTGTAATGGGCCCTGAAAGTGCAGTTGAAATTATATTTAGCCATGAAAAAGACCAGCAAACGGTAATCAAAGAATATAAAGAGTGCACTTCGAAGCAGATTATTGCCTATTTCTTCGGCAAAATTACAATTTGTTTGCCTGAAGTCTTCGGAGAAATTCGAAAAACGAACAAGAGAAGACGAATCATTGTGCACCATGACAATGCGAGCTCTCACACATCGGCTCAAACCAGCGCCATTTTGACCGGCCAAAACGTCGAATTGATGGGTCATCCGCCGTACAGCCCTGGCTTGGCACACAATGACTTTTTTTTATTCCCACACATCAAGAAAATGCATGGTCAACAATTTTCATCGCCAGAAGATGCTGTTGAAGCATTCGAAACCCATGTTTCGGAGGTGTCTCAATCGGAGTGGAAAAAGTGCTTCGCGAATTGGTTTGAGCGCATGCAAAAGTGTATAAATCAAGCTGGAGAATGCTTTCAAAAACAATAAAACCATTTTTGATGATAAATATTCGCATTTTAATTATTAGGCCAAAAATATATATATATATATATATATATATATATATATATATATAGCAGCCCTCGTATCTGCTTGGGTGTCTTCGCAGCAGTCATCCCAACCACCATCTCATGGACAGGATGGCTCTGCCCTGGCAGATCAGGTACCATCTTCACGATGTGGAGAGGGAGGTCCAGCGGTAAAAGGGAGAGCCTTTGGATCGACAGAACTATCAGGCAGTTCTGAACGATATTCATGCTGATGAAGTCACAGCAGCAGTATCTAGCTATAGCGTGAATGTAGTGCTAGGGGAACATTCCCCGGAGTTTTTGGCTGAGCTGAGATCTGAATGCTGCAGCCGCCTCAACTCGTATTGGATACGGATGTTTGTCCCGCCTGCCATCTGGGACCACATGACGTGCTCTTCAACCTCTTCAGTTGCCGGGCCAAGCCCACCCACCTGAATCCCAGATTTTTTTGGTCGCATCCAGTTTAAATGGCAAGTTTCCTTCACCTAGATATCAAAACACATCCATTATAGACGAACACGACTTCAAAAAAAATTCTATTGTTATTGCAACAACATCATCAGGTTAAGGCATATAAATAGACCACACGTTCAGTAAACCTATCGATTCAGTACTACCTACTCGTATTTTCAATTTCTACACTTCTCGAAGTGCAGGGTATAATATAGTACCTGACTTCAGCTTCTTTACTGGTTTGATTTTTCGCAATTAACTCCTCGTGCCAATCGATCGCGATTACTGCTTTTAGGGTGTCTTTTTAATGATCTAAAAAATTAAAATCCTTAAAATGCCAAAGATATTTATTTCAGTGTACTCACTACAGTACAAGGGTGACAAAGTGAAGGGGTTGGAAAAGTCAAACCATTTGTGGACATGTTCACACATACACACACACTAGCTCTCTGCGTCTGTTGCGGTGGCCGATGTGGGGACAGGGATTGAATGTTCCACTGCATTATGACCCCAATGACTGTTTGGCACGACAGTTTTCTTTTTTGTCTACATTTCATAGCAACTGAAGATGAAAGTGCGATAAATTCTGCTTACAACAGCAGGACCACAACCACTGTCCCCTTTAACTGGTTTTAAAGGGAACGGGGGCGTACAATAACCAGTTCGTACTGAGGGTAAAGCATATAAAACTTGTGTTGTTTTTTTTTATCAAAAACACTATTGACATATGGGAAACTTATAAAGTACTCGGTTTTTTGGGAAATCGAGGGTTCATTTACACAAGGGCCAATAAAAGCCACTATAAAGGGTGACCAGATATTGGGGATTGTTAAACCAATTTTTATATTTCACAAGTATCAGCGTTTCTAATGCCACCTAGATGTCAATATATTCTGCAGTAGTAGCATGCATAGTTTTACGCTTGTCGAAAGTATAAAAATTATTAAAATATATTATCAATATTTTGACTCAGTTGTCAAAAGTCAATGTAAATTTCGTGGCTCCTTGAATACCCGTACAGCTTTTGGCACATTGGAAATGTTTGAGCTTGAGTACACTCTCGAACCCCCCAACAAGATGGTGATTAGAAGAAGAAAAAGTAATGACACAGATGTCAATTCGATATGTATCTCATCAACAGGGCATCCGGCTTATTTTGAGGTTGGACACGCCGTGAGTTCTTTAATAAAAATTTTAGACGAAGATAAGAACTGTGACCAATTAATCATCTTCTCGACAATGGCTTTTTCGTCTTGGCGGTTAAAAAGAACAAAGTTTTCATAATATCTATAAGCGAAGGAGACAGAAGGATGTTCACCGACTTTCAGTGGCCTAAGCTCGAAAATATTAGATATATCTGAAGTGTGGATGCAACAAGCAAATATGGCGCAAGCGACAAAACACACAAAGTTGTGAAGAAAATATCTGGCAAGTAGGACATCGAACGGCGAGCGTTAATCAATGACGACACCTACCGTTTTCTTTTTCTGGGGCTACGTAAAGTCCTTTGTCTACGCTAGAAAAGACCTAACTTTCGACTTTTTCGAAACAAAAAATTCGAGATGCTACTGTTGAAATGTAGGCCGACTGCTTGAAGGCATAACGGGCAGCTGAAAGCGCTCAAAGTTTTCACAAAGCTGGAGAAAGTGGAGGTCTCAACTCTTACCTAAACCGAAAAACATAAAGAATCACTACTGGGCTAGTCGCGTCAATGACGCTTCGAAATCCATTGAGTCGTCCGTGAGGGCAACAACTTCAGCTGTGTTAACGGCTAGCTCTAAAGCCAATAGGTTAAAATCATCTGAAGACCCCTGCTATCGAAAAAGGCCAGAAGCCATAACTTAACCATCAACAGGACACTTACTAGGCCATTCAGTGAAGTGGCAAAGGTGGGGGCCATTATTGCATAGTGCCTCACTGTCTTCAGAGATGCCGGGCACACCACATACGAAGCAGCGTGGCATCGAGAAAGACTAAAAATTATGGCTTTCCGGAATGTCAGATCAGCAGACCAAGGTTTGGCTGCTCTAAGTCGCGTGGGTGAGGATCGGTGCCCATGTTTGAGATTTTGGGCTTCCTACTGAATCAATTGGCCATTTGAGAGAGTACAACTTTTACGTTTG
Organism: Hydrotaea diabolus; assembly: GCA_963513945.1. Taxonomy (NCBI): domain Eukaryota; kingdom Metazoa; phylum Arthropoda; class Insecta; order Diptera; family Muscidae; genus Hydrotaea; species Hydrotaea diabolus. The sequence continues at coordinate 79,327,817 of OY740720.1, forward strand.
GGGTGGGAATTGCAGGGCCTTTTTGAGTTAATCGACCGTATACAGGAAAGGGCGGTGAGAATTGTTGATGTTAGTACTGTAGCTAAATCTTCTCTATTCAACGAGCAATTGCGTAATATCAGCTACATATTAATATTGTTGAGGGACTTCGGTGACCTGGCTAAGGGTATAAAACTAAAAGTACCATTGAAAACAGTTACTTAAAGCAAAGACGAACATTTTTACAGGTTGGGCGATGTGCTTCTTCTTTGCAATAATGTAGCAAAACAGCACTTCGATAACGCACAAATTCTCTGTTTACTTTTACACACTTTAACATTGAAATACAAAAGACACAGGAAACACTAAATTCTCACACTTTAAACACAAAAAACCGGCATTCCCAAAATGATTGTTACTCATCTCTGTTTTTCGATTTATCGATAGAGCTCACATCGCCCATCTTGTACAGTTTATCGTCTTTGACTTAAAGCTTTTGCTCCAAACATTTCTTTTATTTTTGTAAAAATCATGGCTTCACTAGCTATCGTCGATGGAGACAAGACTCGACAATGGAAATAATGTTTGATCTGTGAGACCTAAAATGTAGCTCCCTCATTTCTATACAAATCCAACAAAGTATTTATTGAAAAAATTGAATTTACATATACAAAGTACTATTATTGCATAAGAATTGTAACAATAACATTGTACTAAAAATAATATCCAAGTTAAGAAAAAATTGAATATTTTGCCGTAATAATACACTGAGAAGAAAAATAACCTTATATAAGGTTAACTTAACCATAAATAAACATGATTTGGAGTCTACCTTATATAAGGTTAATTTTAACATTTTGTTGTTGACTGGTATTTAACAATAATAATAGTTAATTTAACTATTCTATGGTTGCATTATTAGCCATGTTGTTTTAACAATGCATTGTTGAGTTTTTAACCATTAAAATTGTTATTATTAAAATAATTATTGTTGTTTTAACAATGCATTGTTTTTAACCATGAAAATTTTTAATATTGAAATTACAAACATAATTTATTGAAGCAATACATGTTCAATTTAACAATGAAATTGTTAATGTTATTAACTATGAAGATTGTTATAGAAATCATTTTTATTATTAAGTTAACTAATTATTGGTTACCTCTTTTAACCAAAAATATAGTTACAATTTTTAATATTAAATTAACCCTCTAATTATGTTTTAGTTTTGTTTACATTTATTCGGTCGTTTTTCATTGTTATGACTTGAACAGTTTTTTATTCTGGTTCTAGACCTTTTTGTTGTTTCTTTTTCAGTATCAACTAAAAAATTTGTGAAATGTATTGGTTGCCAAGCAAACTGTACAGCAGTTTTTGAACCCGCCAAGGTGTTCTTCAGCAGTCTTTGGCAACGATTACTTCGGATGCAAATCAAATGACTTATACGGGAGTTCCATTATGATTAATGAGAATTACCCTTTGCGTATACTCGTAGTCTTCGAACAGTGTGAAAAACAATTTACAGTACAGCTAGTATTTGCATTTGTTGGTGGTTCTTTAAAAGAACGAGGTAAATTGCCTTATGATCTTTCTCACAATTACACACACGTTCAGAGCAGAGGAAGAAAGGAAAAAGAGTGGTGGACTTTGTGTAACTTAATTCTGAACTTCGTATAACACAGAACAGATCAAAAACTTAATGTCGCACATTCTTCTGCCTCTCTCTTGAAAAATCCAACCTTATATAAGGTTAACTCAACTATTTTGTATGCACATTTGATCTTTTATAACGTTATTGTGTCTTCGTTATCAAACATTTACCATGAAAAATTTAGCCAGACACATGGTTTAAAAAATTATTGTATTTTCGTCTCAGTGCATTATTGTTAACATTAAACCAAAAAAACAACTTTTGTCGCACCAACCACATTTGTATTGTTGCTACAACCATATTTTCATTTTTTAAATTTGCCAATAATACAATTCTTACATTTCAACATAATTAATATAGCCGCAATCATACTATTCCCAAAATGCAATTCAAAAAACAGTACTATGGTTGCGACGAAAGTACTTATATTGCAGAGAACATACTATTGTTGCTTTGACCATAAAGTACCTACACGCGGTTTTAAGGCAAATTTCGTTACGAATCCAAATATTGGTTTATTATAAGATTTTTCTCAGATGGGTGCTGGGTGATGATAAATGTTGATTTTCCATTTCAATAGAGGTTCGCTGTTGGAGGTTACGATTCGGCTTGGCCAAACTAAATGCTGTTGGTACTTATTTTTGACCTTTTATGCCGTTTAAAAAGAATAAATAAATCGATGTCTCGCATGCAACTGGAATCATTGAATTTTAGCTTCGATCCTCGGATTGAGCATCAGACTCTCATCAGTAGCGGTTTCAGCTCTTAATGCTTAAAATTTTTATGGAATCATTGAATTTTAACTTCGATCCTCGGTTTGGGCATCAGACCCTTATCAGTAGCGTTTTCAGCTCTTAATGCTTAAAATTTTTATGGGTAGCAAATTTATCCTTCACTTTTCTAAAAAATGTATTTAGGCTTTCGAACCGTCTTTCAACTGTAGACTATGCTCAGAGAGTATTAGAATGTTATAATGCACAGTTCACTGTCTTGACACAAGTCAACCCACTTGACCCTCAAGGTAATGTTGGGCGAAACATTTCAAGAAATACCCGCCCCTAACGAGTTAACCTTATATCCGAAAGTATGTGTACACTGCCAGTTTAGCGAGTGCAATTCAGACGTTACAGACTCCAAAAGGGAAAAAAGGAAAATCTGCTCTATAAGCAGACGGACAAGACAACTTTCAAGTTTTATTTTCCTCAAAAATTAAATTAAGTTTCGCATTTCATTGAAAATGTCAGTGTCATCAGTTATTAAGTGAGTGTTTAGTTTTACTTCACTCTTCATTTCCTTCCACTATGTCCATCAATGATGAGTAAGTCGGCCCATTGGAGATCCCCGTAAGTACCTATGGCCAACAATTTCTTGGCCGCTTTAAAAAAAACAAAACCAAAAACAACAACAGCAACAAATTATACTTTGCTCATTATCATTTCTATTCTTAGACCCAGGGTTTGGTTGTAAAGTACTTCTCTGTTTGCTCGGGTGGTGTTGTCGCTTGTCATAATTAGTCGGTTTAAGTTTACACCGTTCATCAGTTACAGCCGTTTTAATGAGTCCGTCCTGGTTGTACTCTGACGAGGCAGTTGGAGTGGGTCGCGGTGCTGGTGGTCTATGGGACAAAAACTCACAGTGCAGATGTGGAAAAAAATATACGACGATTCAGTAAATGCGAATATAAATGAACGACTTTTTTCCATTGGCTTTGGCTCAAGAGTTGTGTTTTACATGCGCCAAGAATTGCAGAGAACCGCTCGCATTTCGTGTTACTGACATTGAATAATTAACGCGTAAAATGTCCTCGCTTTTTTGTATTTCCTTCGGTCGGTTATTCTTTTCGTTTTTAAAAGAGAAACTACAAATGTGTGCCCTTTTAGGGTAATTTAAAAGTTTGTTCTTTAAATAATTAACACATGGGCTGCTCTGGGTCTCAACCCATTAAAGATGGATGCATATCAGCTTTCTGTGGGGATGTTGTCTGGTTTTTGATTTAAGATTGTTTTAGAAACCCGCCGCCGACTGCACCTGCAGTCCGATATACCATCTTACTACTGGATAATACATGGTCACGGCAACGATAATATGTTCTCTGCCATAAAAGTATGTTCAGCGCAATCTTAGTATAGTTTTTTGAGTTTTATTTTGGCAGTAGTATTATTGCCGCAATACTAATATTGTTGAAATCTAACAATTGTATTATTGTCAATATTTAAAATGAAAATATGGTTTTATTCGTAGCAACCCTATAAATGTGTTTTTTTATTATTTTTGGAGTTTATGATAAAAATATTATGATTACGGCAATCATACTGTATAATATAGTATATTAATAGTATAAGTAATTTATATAAATTTGTATAAGGTTGTAACGAATCTTACACAATAATACGAGTAGTACTTTTTTATAGAAATTAATATTTTTGAAAACAAACTGATTTGTAGTTTTATCACTGATATAATTTTAATACTTTTACAGGGTGGAGCAAGGGAATTTGCTTTTTTGCACTGCAGGCTGTGGCGGCACTGTCGGTCGAAGAGAGTGGAGAGTGTGCGTGGCTCATACGGGGGCTGCTATATATATTTCTGGTCTAATAATGAAAATGCGAATACTTATCACCAAAAATGGTTTATTATTTTTGAAAGTACTCTCCAGCATGATTGATACACTTTTGCATGCGCTCAAACCAGTAGTCGCAGCACTTTTTCCACTCCGATTGAGACACCTCCAAAACATGGTTTTTGAACGCTTCAGCAGCATCTTCTGGCGACGAAAATCGGCGAACACTCATTTCTTTCTTGATGTGCGGGAATAAAAAGAATTCATTGGGTGCCAAGTCAGGGCTGTACGGTGGATGAACCATCAATTCGACGTTTTGGTCAAAAAGGCGCTGGTTTGAGCCGATGTGTGAGAGCTCGCATTGTCATGGTGCACAATGATTCGTCTTCTCTTATTCGTTTTTCAAATTTCTACGAAGACTTTAGGCAAACAAACTGTGGTGTATCACTCAGAATTGACCGTCCTACGTTGCTCAAGCGGAACAGTCGCCACATGACCAGTTTTGCCGAAGAAACAGGCGAACATTTGCTTCGAAGTGCTTCTATCACGAACAACTTTTGTTGGATTTGGCTCGTCTTCGAAGACCCACACGGTCGATTGCTGTTTTATTTCGGGCTCATACGCATAGATACATGATTCATTACCAGTGACGATCTTATAAACGACTTTTAAAGCACCGCGATCGCCTTTTTTGAGCGATTGTGCGGGATCCAAGGAGAACAAGCCTTTTTTACGGTCAGGTGTTCATGCAATATCGAATGTATGCTGGTGGAAGAAATGCCCAAGCATGCCTCTATCTTACGGTTTGTCACATGACGATCTTGTATTATCAGTTCACGCACGGCATCAATGTTCTCTGGTACAACGGCCGTTTTTGGACGACCTTCACGACCTTCGTCTTTGAGCAGGCGTCGGCCACGATTGAATTTATTAAACCAGTTTTTCATAGTGCTATAGGATGATGCTTCATCGCCATACAAAGATTTAAGTTAATCGATGCACTCTTGTCGTGATAATCCACGTCGAAAGTTGTGAAAAATGATCGCACGAAAATGTTCACGAGTTAATTCCATTTTTGCCAAATTGATTTTTTCAAGTCACTGTAAACAACACAAGTGATGGTCGTACCTCAAAACGTTCTGAGTTCGTTAATGCTAAAAAATGTCAAACTTTCCAATGGAAATGTCAGATGGCGCCAGGAAACACTTAGTGTTGCCTAGGCCAGAAATATATATAGCAACCTCGTAGTGCCTGACGGGGGATTTGCAATCATGTGCCTTTCAGTTGCCGTCATGCATTGGACACAAAATGACTGTCATTTTGTGTTGAAGCGTATTTTTCAAATGCGCACTCGAACATTGCAGTGCAGCGTGCTTTTCGTTTACGATTCGCTGTTCCTGGATAGCAATCAATTGTAAATTGGCTAAAATATGCGGTACTGGAGTAAAACAAACCCCAGAGAACTTCACCAGAGACCTCAGCATTCGGATCGCGTCACTGTGTGGTGCGCCATATCACGAGTAAGCATCATTGGCCTTTACTTTTTCCAGGATAACCGTCTTGCCCTAACTGTGAACTCCAAACGGTACTTGACTATGATAGAGGATTGTTTTCAGCCGGCTCTTGAGGCAACGCAATTAGAGGATACATGGTTCCAACAGGATGGTGCCACTGCACACACAGCGAGGGTTACCATGAATTGTTTCAGGAAAATGTTTCCTGGACAGCTTATCTCCTGGAGGGATGATGTGTACTGGCCGGCACACTCACAAGACTTAGCCCCATGCGATTTTTTCCTTAGACGTTACCTGAAGTCCTAATTCTTGGAAGACCTAATTAACAATATTGAGGCTAAAATTGGCAGAATACCAGTCGACATGTTTGTTAGAGTTCAGGAAACTTCAGAAAACGTATGCAGCAGTATGTGGATAGCGAAGGTCGACATTTGCCAGATACACTATATAAAACCATGTAATTTAAAAATTCCCTTACTGTTCAATATAATTTAAATATAAAATAAATTTTTCTAAGGTTCATAATTTTTTTATTTCATTCCCAAATTTAAAAAATCTTCATTATTGAATCAAAACATAACCAAATCCTAATACATAATTTTGGGAATCATAATATGGTAGCTTGTGACTCAAACTATGGCCGTGGGGATTATAATATGGTTGCCTTTTAAATGATACTTTATTCGTGGCGATCATACTATGTATCAATCAAGAGTTTTTTTCAATAAGTTTTTTTACAGATTACGCTTGAGTTGTGCTAAAACGTTATTTTTTTTCAGTATTGTTTGTCATTTCTTCTTGGAAAGACTTACACCGTAACGACGTCTCCAAATTATGCAACTGTTTAGAAAAGAGCGTTCGGTGAGAAACTGTTTTCGACCAAAATTTTGTTCCGTGATAAGGCCCATTTCTGTCTCAACGACAAAGTCAATAAACAAAATTTCCGCATTTGGACTGAAGAGCAACAATAGGTTCAAGAGGTGCCTTAATACCCAGACAAGCCAGTGGAATCATCGGTGCATATTTTTCAAAAATGATGATGGCCGAAGCGTAACCGTGAATGGTGCTCGCTATCGTGCCATGATATCGATCTTTATGCTACCTGAAATTAAAGCCCGTAATCTTGACGACACTTGGTTCCAACAGGACGGTGGCAGCTGCTCAAACAATGGATATATTGAGAGGTCCTTTCGAAAAGCAGCTAATTTCACGTTTTGGACAGGTGAGTTGGCCGCCTAAATCGAGTGATAGATCCCACACCTTTAAACATTTTTTGCGGACAAACCAGCTACGTTTCAGATTTTGGAAGCCAACATTAAGCGTGTCATTAACGCCATACCAGTCGAAATACTCGAACGAGTAATCCAAAATTGGAACCTCAGAATGGACACCCTGAGGCATAGTTGCGGCCAACATTTGAAAGAAATTATATTTTCAAAAAAATGGCATAAGATTGTCTTTTCGAATCAACAAAAAAGATTCCACACTTGATTTTAATTTTATTTTATTTTGAAAAAAATGCCTTTAGCATATCATAATATGTGAGCATATCATAATATGTGAGCATATCATAATATGTGACGCGCAAAATAGAAAGGGACCTAGGGTTAAAAACCAGTTTTGTTCAGGAGAGCCATTTTAAAGATTAGGTCCCTTTCTTCACTTTCATAAAATGAGCATATCTCTGGGAGGGAACACTTTTGGGGCTGGGATCGGAAGAAGAAAAAAAAATTTAATTTTTTACCCTTAGTTCCCTTTCTCTATGCGCTGTCACATATGGTTATGGGATCATAGTATCCCATAACCATATGTGTTACCTGGCGCCATCTGATATTTCCATTGGAAAGTTTAGCATTTCTTACCATAAACGTCATCATTTGTGTTGTTTACAGTGACTTGAAAAAATCAATTTGGCAAAAAAAAATGGAATGAACTCGTGAACATTTTCGTGCGATCATTTTTCACAACTTTCGACGGGGATTATCACAAGAGTGCATCGATGAACTTAAATCGTTGTATGGCGATGAAGAACCATCCTATAGCACTGTGAAAAACTGGTTTAATGAATTCAATCGTGGCCAACGCTCAAAGACGAAGGTCGTCCAAAAACGGCCGTTGTGCCAGAGATCATTGATGCCGTGCGTGAACTGTTAATGCAAGATCCTTGGGCATTTCCTTTACCAGCATACATTTGGTATTGCATTAAAACAACTGGCCGTAAAAAAGGTTTTTTCTCGTTTGATCCCGCACAATTTGACAATCGCTAAAAAAATAAATCGTGCCGATTGGTGCAAAGAAATTTTGAAAAAATACGATCGGGATGCTTCAAAAGACGTTCAAATGATCGTCACAGGTGACGAATCATGTATCTATGCGTATGAGTCTGAAACAAAACAGCAATCGACCGTGTGGGTCTTCAAAGACGTGTCAAATCCGACGAAAGTTTTTCGTGGAAAAATCACATCGAAGCTAATGGTCGCCTGTTTCTTCGGCAAAACTGGTCATGTGGTGACTGTTCCGTTTGAGCAACGTAGGACGATCAATTCTGAGTGGTACATTACAATTTGTTTGCCTGAAGTCTTCGGAGAAATTCGAAAAACGTAGGACAGTCAATTCTGAGTGGTTCACCACAATTTGTATGCCTAAAGTTTTCGGAGAAACTCGAAATACGAACAAGAGAAGTCGAATCATTGTGCACCATGACAATGCGAGCTCTCACACATCGGCTCTAGCAGCGCCTAGCAGCGACCGGGCAAAACGTCAAATTGGTGGATCATCCGCCGTACAGCCCTGACTTGGCACCCAATAATTTCTTTTTATATCCGCACATCAAGAAGAAAATGCATGGCCAACGATTTTCGTCGCCAGAAGATGCTGTTGAAGCGTTCAAAACCCATGTTTTGGAGGTGTCTCAATCGGAGTGGAAAAAGTGCTTCGATAATTGGTTTGAGCGCAACCTTAAACACTTTTGGTTGCGCTCAAACTAATTGTCATGCTTGAGAATACTTTGAAAAACAATAAAACCATTTTTGATGATAAATTTTCGCATTTTCATTAGTAGGCCAGAAATATATATAGCAGCCCTCGTATAAAGCGACATTTTGCAATTGAATGTGTTTAGAAAATGCAAATTAAAAACGAAATACTTACCATGGCGAACTTTGTACATGTGTTTTGAAATACCACAAATGCAAAAGGATATTCATAATTTCAGGTCACTGCCGCACTCTTTATGAGGCCGTTGACTTCACTAGTTTTTGAAAATGTCAAATAATTCAGCAGGTACAAGGTGGTCTATTGGAGGTGGGGTATCACGAGTTAACAGGTGCTCAAGACTATCCCCACGGGTAGGTTTACAACGTGTACGAATGCGTTGAGAACTTCATAGATTACTTCAGCAATAACAAAATAGATAAGAACGAAATGTATCTAGAAACCGCATACATATGATCATTAACAGCAGCTACAACAACAATATTAAAGGATCACACTATTGGTATTGGCAACAACACCAGCACCAGTCACAGTCGTGTACCCTGTGTCATCGTGTCATCAGCATTCCCGCATTAACGTTCGCATTCTGTGGCTCACATGAGCGAGCGAACGTTTGTTGGTTTCTGTTTTAATGACACTCGTTTGATTTTTTTTCTATCGTTTTTTCTGATTCTTCTTCTCCTTTGTTTTTGTAGCGTTTTTTTCTGTCTTCTCGTTTCTTTACAGTTTCCTCCAAAGAACGTTGCCCATAAGTACGCTTATGTGCCTGCCACCGCCGATGTTGACTACAGTGCCCTACTGGTGTCTCTGTGGCGGACGGTTGAATATGGTGAGGCTGAGTTCCGACGCCCCGAGCCGAGCTGAGGAAGGGCACTAGCAAGTGCAAAACTATTTGGAACACAACTCAACACAGAAGGCAACACAAGACGAAACCCAACGACGAGACGAGATAATTCAACACTGCCGCAGCGCGCTGAACCAGAGTTTTACGATTTCAGTTTTTGTTTTGAACTGAACCAAACCGAACTGAGCACAGAACAGAACACAACAGAAGCTACAAAGCCAGGCAGAGTAACAACGAGTCCTCGTTAAAGGATACTGAGGCCGAGACCGAGACTGAAACTGAAAACGAAAATGAAAATGTGAAACAAGAGTAAAAATAATATGGAATGTTGAATGTGTTTTCCATGTAAATCCATAAACACGAATGCTCCTTTTTTGTACATGTGTGCGTGTGTCTGTGTGTGCGAGTTTGTCAGTGTGTATGTGTTAATATTTTTCCTTCTTCTCGTTGTGTTTACACAATGTTCCCATGCACACACACACATACAGTGGCTCTGGTACGCACACGTTTGAAAGGAATCACGATATTGTAAAAGCTTTGTTGTTGCTGTTATTCACTCACCCTACTGGCTAGGATGAGCATTTAACATAGGGTAGAACTTCAAAGTGTAGCGCATCGAAAAAGGCTTCTAAGACCCGGTGTGTGTGTTTGGACCAAATTTGTTTCAGCACCTTTAAGGTGCTACGAGTCAAGTCTGGCTGTCCGTCTGTACGGCAGGTTCGTCAATTTTGATATAAGTTACCTACTAATAGCTGAAAAACCAGTGTTGCCAACAGCCGATGAGCAAAAACGGCTACATTGAAAATAAATAAAGGGCTAGATTAGAAGCGAAAAGGCTAGAAAAATGGCTAAAATCTAATTTTAGGATATTTTTTAAATGTAAATAAAAACAAATAAAATCCGAGACTTTGATCTTTTTCTTTACCCTGCAGCACTCTGTGCAACGAGGTTTTATAAGTTTGTTTCATGGCAATTGTTTGTAACCACCATGAATACTTGAGCTACCCTTATATTTAAGTGTAACGAATGACTCAGAATCACCAGCTGATTCGGTTTAACGATGTCTGTTCGTACGTCCATCTAAAGCTTGTAATCAAACTACAGGTCGCAAATGTTGTCCGATTTTCGGGAAATTTGCCGGATGAAATTTTTTAGGACCAAGGACGGACGCTTTTGAATTGAAAAAAAACGGTTTGGATTTATATATAGCTCCCAAATAAAGGCTGATCCATCTAGAGGTATTTTTTCAGAACAAAAATAAAAAAATTCAAATCAAGTGTGGAACCTTTATTGTTAATTTGAAAGGACACTTAATGCCATTTATTTTTTGAAAATAATTACCTTCAAATGTTGGCAACTGTATTACCGAAATGAGCATTCGGTGGGAAACAGGAAGATCCGCTGTTTTCGACCAAAATTTTGTTCAGTGATAAGGCCCATTTCTGGCTCAACGGAAAAGTCAATAAGCAAAATTGCCGCACTTGGGCTAAAGAGCAACAAGAAGAGGTTCAAGAGGTGCCATTATACCCAGAGAAACCCACGGTTTGGTGCGGATTATAAGCTGGTGGAATAATCGGTGCATATTTTTTTATAAATGATGATTGCCGGAACGTAATCGTGAATGTTGCTCGCTATCGCGCCATGATATCGATCTTTATGCTACCTGAAATTGAAGCCTGTAACCTTGACGACATTTGGTTTCAACAGGACGGTGGCACTTGCCAAACAGCTGCTCAAACATTGGATCTATTGAGAGGTCATTTCGAAAAGCAGCTAATTTCACATTTTGTACCGGTGAATTGGCCACCTAGATCGTGTGATATCACACCTTTAGACATTTTTCTTTGGGGTTACGTAAAGTCCAAAGTCTATGCTGACAAACCAGCTATGATTCAGGTTTTGGAAGCCAACATTACGCGTGGCATTAAAGCCCTCCCGGTCGAAATTGAAAAACGATTCATCCAAAATGGGACCCTCACAATGGAAACCCTGAGGCGTAGTTGCGGCCAACATTTGAAGGAAATTATATTCAAAAAAAAAAATGCCATAAAATGTCCTTTCAAATTACCAATGAAAATTCCACATTTGATTTGAATTTTTATATTTTTTTTGTTCTGAAAAAATACCTCTAGATGGATCACGCTATATATAAGTATAAATATGTACGTTTAACCGATTTTTAAGTGTTTAGCTCTAAAGGCCACATCTTATATCCAATTTTGATGAAACTTGGCTCGAGGTAGATTTTTCGATTGATGAAACACACCATTGAAATTAGAGAAAATCGTTTCGAAATAAGTTATAGCTCCCACACATCCGTTCGATCTTATATTTTTAGCTCTAGAAGCCATTGAAGCAAAAAAAAGTTGAAAATATACAACCGCAGTAGCTTTAATGCGATGTATAACATCGTCATAGGTGACGAATCATGGATCTATAAGTATACATATGAACCCGAAACAAAATAGCAATCGACCGTATAGGTATTTCAAGACGATCCAAATCCAACAAAGTATTTTCGCGTAAAACGCACATCGTAGCAAAGGCCACAGAGGCTTTATTTAAACGTAGGACGGTCAATTCTGAGTGGTACTCAACCATCTGTTTGCCAGCAGTGTTCGAGTAAAAAGAAAAAATCCAAAGGATTATTTTGCAAAACGACAATGCGAGCTATTACACATCAGCCAATACAATGGGGCATTTGAGCACTCAAGATGCTAAATCGGTGGGTCATCCGCTGTAAAGCCCTGATTAGGAAAACAATGAATTCTTTTTAATCCCTTTCGACTAACTTCAGTCAAATAATCATAACTTTGGAACGGTAGGACCTCTGGGCGTCGTTTAGGCAATTTTGTAAAGATCAAAGGTGGAGCTATCTTCTGAGAGAAAGACAGTATGGTTCAGAACTGAACAATTTTGCCATAGTATCCTCCGGCCACCAATCCGATAATTTTAAAAGAGCTGCCATTTCGCGTACTTGCATTTCCGAGCATGGTCGTAGTTTGACATTTTTCCATGAAATGTGTCAAGGAATAAACTGGTGAAATTTTTTTTAGTTTACCTTCCCGGCGGACACCCTGTACATTTTTTGTGGACATAAGATGTACAGCAACGCGTCAAAATTTTTGAATTTTATTATTCTTTTGGCAAGTATATTAGCTCAACTATACGAAATTATCGTCGTCATTTTAATGTCAGAACAGCACCCAGTAATAATATATTTAGGAACTTTATCTCCCGTTTTAAGGAACAGAGATCAGTGCCAGAATCCTAGGATATTGCATCAGCGTCAATTACAACCCTTCGGATGTACAGTTTGGTGCGGTGTTATGGTTGATAAGGTTATCGGATCATATTTTTTTTTAAATCTGAGGAGTTACAACCATTAGCATAACAAGGCTCTGTATAGAACTTAAGATTGCAATCTTCTGCGTACGCAAGTTGTGAATCATACTTACATGTGGTTCCAGCAAGAGCCAGATTCATTGTGGCTCTTGCTGAGCCAGCTTTTAAGTGACCTTTTAGGTGAACCCTTTAGACTTATTTGGGGTACCCAGTAACTCCTATGCAATTTAATCATTTCGCTCCCTTAACAAGTTAAAACGTCATTAAATTCAGATAGGCTAATTTTTTTATACTCTCTACAGGCATTAAACTGAACAGTTTTTTTGGAGCCCCTTGAGGATCATGAGTCTTACCCTGAATTTAGAAAATAAATCCGTATTTGGATTTATGGTAAAAGTGGTTTGTATTTGAGCCCATACACGTAGATGGTAGTATGGTTGGAGTGACAATATACGAAGAGCATCATACTATTGTTAGGTATATGGTTGTGATATAACAATACTTAGTAGGGACATAAATACTGTTACAACATTGAACGCACCCATTTTAATAGAACTGAACATACCCCGTTAATGTCATATGGGTTTTGAAAGCTAACCTCAATAGCGTTAGTCTGTAACGGGATTTTAAAATTGTTTCAACCTTCACCATGGAGTGGTCAGATAATAAGAACCGTATCGCTGTAATAGCGAAATGAAAAAAGCGATATTTTCAAAACGTTCCGGCCACTAGCGATTTTCCGCATGTTCGTCTACCGATGCATAAAACTGTTTGAGGAGACTGGAGATGTAAAAGACCGCCACCGGTCGGGCCGCTCACGCTCTGTTCGAACACCGCATGTTATCAAAGCCGTTAAATCAAGAATTTACAGAAATCCGCGCCGAAAACAGAAAATCATGGCCCGTGAAATGAATATCACCCAAAAGTCCATTAGTCGAATCATTAAAAAAAGACTTAAGACTTGGGGCTTTCAAACGATGCACCGGACATTTATTGACTGCAGCTTAAAAAAATAGGATTAAAAATGCAAACGTCTTTTGGTGAAGCACGCTGATAACTTGCACAGATAGCAATACCCTGTTCCAAAACCAGACATGGACTTTCCAACAGGATTCTGCGCCGGCCCATAAGGCTAAAACGCCCCAGGCCTGGCTTCGAAACAATTTGCCAGCGTTCATTTCCTCTGAAGAATGGCCCTCGGGCAGTCCAGATTAAAAATTGTGGACGGCTTTAGAGGACAAGGTTTGTCACAAAAGATACCCAAACATTGAATCTCTTAAGACTGCTTTGGTTCGAGTTGTGGCCAATTTTTCAATGGACGAGGTTCGTGCAGCTATTGACCATTGGCCAGTGTGACTTAAGGCATGCGTAAAAAGGCGGACATTTCGAATAAGTAGATTCTTTTTGGATACAATATACATCAATAAATATATTAAAAAATATTTGGACCAAAAACATTCAGTACTTTTTATTTTACAGCATAAAACGTGTGTAACAGTATTTATGTCCCTACTACGTAGTATGATCCTCACAACAACAGTATGATTCACACCTTACCATACTATGATTCCCACATCCATACTATGATCCACACAACCATTGTATGATTCACTCTCTAACATACTGTGATCTTTCCAACCATATTTTGATCCTCACAACCCTAGTATGTTCAACATTCAACCTCAATAGCATGATCCTCAAAACCACGAACGTTTCACACGCAACCATGTTACGATCCCTACAATCATAGTATGATTACACACAATTATACTATGATCTCCAAAATTATTTACTCGAATTTGATTAAGTTATCAACAATTTATTTGAGCTATGAAAATTGTTTAAAAATACATTAAATTCAAAATAATAGGAGCGATTTATTTAATCAGTTTAAAAAAACGTAAGTGTTTTGATTAAAAATACTTCAATTAAACAAAGCCAAAGCAGTTTGTTTGAATAAATTTAATTTCCATATAATAAGTACTATTGCATTAGGTCGTAACAAATTTCTCTTCAAATGCATATTCAAATGAAGAGAAATTGCAATCACATAGTATGATTGCCGTAATCATATTTTTGTTAACATAAAACTAAATAAACAATACATTTGTAGCACCAACCATTTTTCTTTTGTCGCTACAACCATATTTCCATTTTTAAATTTGGCAATAATACTAGTTTTACATTTTAACAATATTAACATTGCGGCAATCATACTATTGTCGAAATTAAATTCACAAATCAATAATATGGTTGCGACGAACATACTTTTATTGCGGAGAATATATTATTATTGTCGTGACCATATAGTAACCATATTCTTGCTCTGTGTGTATTTTTAAGTACAAAGCGTTCTGAAAAATACTCGCATAGAACAAAGCGTCTGCTTTTGAGCCAAATAAGCCCTCTTTAACTTAGGGCATATGTACGTCGGCTCAACCGAATGATTTAGTTGTTTGCATGTTATAAAATGTTAATGACAACCCCTCGAAGCCCCCCCACCGACCAATGCCACGAACGACCTACCAGCCACCCGACCTTATTCAATGAATACTATGGTAAACACACGCACACACAGGCACGCACACTCTGCCAAATCATATTCGTTGTTACTACACCAGCAAAAACAACAAACACATGATATTGAAAAATGGTGAGAAAAAAATTTAAACACAACAACAACGACCACTCAAAATAACCCGCCAAAAGCATAGGTAAGGCCGATTTGCATTTCGGCCGACTTAGAACAAACCAACCACTGTCGGTGAGGTAAGGGAGGGAGGGTGGTAAGGGCACCAGTCATAGAGCGGTAGACCGCCAACACTCACCGCGCCGCCACACGCTAGGATATTACACCGAGTGAGCGCGTATTTAAGAGGTTAGCGAGAGAGAGAGGGGGGCTCGAGAACTTCTTCGGCAAATCAATCAAACGCGAGTGTGGCATGGGAGAGCAATGAATAACTACCACAACATAGTAATTGTTGGTGTTGTTGTAGTTGTCGCTGTTATGGCAACCACCAAAAACTTACATTTACACTCAAAACTTACAGACCCCACACAGACACAGAGACACTTGAGAAAAGGCTATTAATTTCATAAGGCCATAAACACACTCTGAGCACATCCAGACACATACACACACATGCACATACACAACTAAAAATAAAACAAAGCATTTTAAGTACACGACGATTTATTTGCAATGAATCGATTTCTAGCCTAGGTAAAAATCCGAATTAATTATTCAAAGACATTATGTCAGAACTACGAGTACAGCTGCTGTAGGCCACCAACGGCACCTCTAACCCCTCGTCCAATACGCATTAACCATGGAGGCGTACGCGTTTTATCCATTGTCTGCAATTAACGCAACATGCGTCTTAAATAAAAGCTTATGGAGGGAATAGCTTCCTTTTTAGATAAACTTGCGTCTACACAAGGTTACTTCTATAGTTTACGCCGATAATTTGGTGATATTCATTTGACTGCCGTCTTTTTACAATTCTATCGTAACGGGCAGAGAAAACAAAAAAAAACATGCAATAAGACTAGCAAAATCTAAAGGATAGCCCCAAAGATTTGGTTAGGTCCCTTCTACTGTCTTGCTGTTCGTTTGTAAGTATAATTTTATTTTGTTGGATGGTCCCAACCCATGGTCTGACGGTATCGGTACAAGTTAACCCGTAGTTCAATCCGTGCAAAAACATCTACAAATTAATCTGCGGAATTTTTACCTCGTATATATGAGCGACTTTTCGCGTAAACGACTTAAACCATGTAAAGCTTTCTCAAAAAAATGCATTAGACGTTCGGAGACGGCATTATTCCCAGTCCGTGAGTACAAGAATTATATCGAACACAGCTCGCTGTAGAGAAATTTAAGCAATTTCAGTTTCATTTAAAAAAAAACAAGTAAAAACGTTTTTAAATTCGGCTTGGTCAAAGCTTACATGCTCTACGTACACCGTCTTCGGTACGCTACCAAAGTGCAAAAAATTGGGTAATTTTGCACACGTGTGCACCTGTGTTTTATCTCGATGAAAAATAACATTTTAATATAATAACTACTTTAATCAGTCCAATAAGTTGGCATAATATTCGCCGTTTATTCTTTTTTCCTTTCGAAGGTAATCGATGTGGATTATCCCGCGTGCATCCCAGAAAACTGCTACCATCACCTTATTGGTCGACAAAGTCACCATGACCTTCCTCAGAGCCGGTTCACCCGCAGAAACCAATTGTTAAGACTGCGGCTTGGTCTCCGGAGTGTTGCAATGAATCCACGTTTGATCCACAGTTACAAAACGCGGCAAAAACTCATTCGAATTCCGGGTAAACAACTCCAAACAATCCTTTGAAGTTTTCACACGACTACGTTTATGGTCAAATAATGGCAAACGCGGCACCCATTTTGCAGACAGCTTTCTTAGAGCCAACTGATCATGTAAAATCGAAACCACACTACCATATGAAATGCGTATGGCATCAACAACATTACGCACTTTTACTCTTCGATCGGCCAAAAACCTTTCGTTGATTTTTACGACATTTTCGGGTGTATTGACCTCACATAGACTTACAACAAAAGTCAGTAAACCGCTCTTTTATCACCGAAATTGATGGTTCAGAGTCCCCGTAGTATTTATCAAGCTTTTCCTTGGGGTTTCCGCAAAAAATAATGTTTAATGATCACTACGATCCCTACAATCATAGTATGATTACACACAATTATACTATGATCTCCAAAATTATTTACCCGATTTGGATTAAGTTGTCAACAATAAATTTGAGCTATAAAAATTGTTTAAAAATACAAAAAATTCAAAATAATAGGAGGATTTTTTTAATCAGTTCAAAAAATCGTAAGCGTTTTGATTACGTAAAAATACTTCAATTAAACGAAGCCAAAGTAGTTTGTTTGAAAAATGACCACTCGAAATTCACTTTTTCCATTGTTAACAAAATCCGCGAGGTTGTATGTTTTGAACACCTGTTAGACACGAACTAAATGACGGAACTCTCTCAAAATTTGACAGTAGTTTATTAACAGATGATATTTGATGGGAGCAGTGTTGCATTTCAGATAACTACGAGGGAAGTTGGAAACGTCACGGAATTATTGATATACCCTCGTATATTATAGTGTCTCCGTTTAATATTTCGTATATTTTAATATTTTTTGCAAACAAAATGACAAATTTTATATACCATCCACACTTCGATAAAACAAGTAAAAAAAAATAAAGTTGGGCGTGGTCGATTATGACATACCCTGCGCCACTCGTCTATTTAGTGGACAAAGCACCTCTATCTGAAGCTTGAGCAAGGTCGCCCTCAAAATTTTATAGATTTAATCATTTTTCCCTCATAACGTACTAAACAAAATTTGCCCATTATAGGGTAGTACCTGCGCATGGGTACTATTCGAAACCTAGGACTAATGTGGACATGAGTCGCTCGTAACAATCCATGGGAAAAAAGTTGGCAGGAATCGTATGTAAAACGTAGCATCTAAAGCTGTAGGTTAAAAAATCGGGAAGGACCTTTGCATGTGGGCTATATAAAAAAATTAACCTTGTTTTACCACAGTTTATTAATGGTCGCTCATAACATACCATGTAAATATTGGGCGTATTCGGGTGTAATTTGAGGCTGAAAGAGCTGAAGGACCTCAAATTGGTAGGTTCCATTGTGTGAGATCTACTCGAAAACATAGACCGATATGGTTTAATGTTACAGGGCATGGGTATTAGTAGCTCGTAACGCTTTATGCGAAATTTGGTAGGAATCGGATGTAAAATGTGTCTTCTAAAACTGCAGAATCTAAAATCGGGATATGGAGTTGAGTTTAACGTAGAGGATCTCAAATCGGGAGGGACCTTTGATTGGGGGCCTATTCGAAACCCTGGACCGGTGTGGTCAAATTTTATCAGAAATATTTTTGGGTACCTGTAATGCTTTTTGAGAAATTTGGTAGCAGTAAGTTCTGAAATCGGGAAGGACCTTTGTATGCTATACGAATATATGCACTTATGAGGTCCGGTTTTATTACAGTTTATTAACGATCGCTCATAACGTAACTTGTTACATTTAGGCATGATCAGCTTTTGTGGCTTCTGCAGCCGCAGGACCTCAAAACGGAAAGGACCTTTGTGTGAGAGTTATAAGAGGTGTGGCAAACTTTAGCACTAAGTCATAGCCACAATGTGGTGTAGGGTATAATTAACACAAATTATTTTTTCGGCATATACTTGGTTTATTAAAAAGAGCAAACATTTCCATAACTTATGTAAAACAAGTTCACTAATGTGACTTCCTTGGCTTTGCGGTAATGCTTTCTTCTAACCATATTTTCCAACACTTTGGTGTCGGTTTCCGGCACAATCATATGAATCGTTTCCTCGATATTCGCCTTAAGAGCCTAAATTGTTCATGGATACCTCACAAATAGGGAGTAGCAGCGTTAAATAGCAGCGCTAAGGCTTTTACCGAGATACCTGATAACGCCATTACCGAACTGGGCCCTTAAACGATTGGTTGTTATGTGGGCAGGACGCGCCATCGTGCTAAGACCACAGATCGTTTGAGTACATGTCTTTAGTTTCGTAAGGTTTAAAAACACATGACACATCTACGACGTTACATCAGCACCAACTTTTTATAGTCCGAACCACAGTGTTATGTAGGACAGAGCTAACAGTCGGGGGAGGACACTTTAATAACGCCCTCACGGCACAACTCAAATGAACAGCCTTCATAACGAACCAAGTTTTAACTAGGCATGAGAAAATCTAGCAGACGTTACAGATGCATGACCCAGTCTAGAAATAAACTTAACTGAATGTGTAATTCGAATTAAATTATAACTTCTCCAGCTCCGCTACCCGCTCTCATGACGTATGAGTGATATTTTTACTCAGTCAAGCCCATTAAATATTACTCATACGCTGTGATGGACGTACGCGAACTTATATATGAAAACGCTAGAAGTTGGGAGATGGTGGGTGGGGGCCAGGTAGAACATGTAACTTTCGTATGTATTTCCTTCCTCCGGTGTCTGTTCTGGCTGTCTTATCCAATAGAGTCACAACTAAAGAATCAGTGAAATAGAAAAATTCCTTCCAACTGTCAAAAATTTCAAATAAAAAACAAAAGGAAAATCCCCACAATTTTGTAAAACAAACGAAAAAAGAAAATTTAGTTTGGAACTAAAAAATACAGTAAAACTTAAGGACTCTTAACAAACAATCAACAATTCGGCAGTTATGGTTGGGAAAAAAGTAAAATAAAAGAATCATTCAGAGGTAAACGAAAAGAGCAAATGGGAAAAAGACGCAGAAAAAAAGAAATCGAAAGACGTTTTGTTTTTTTTGTCAGAACAATACATGAAATGGGAACATAAGTATAGCCTCAATGTAGCTAGTCATTCATACATTGTACAGTGTCCTGCCACCAGCATTAGCGAACAGCTTAAATTATAAATTAAAGAAATGTATGGGAGGTTTTTGCTACATCGACAATTAAATTTTGTAAATTTTCAGACTACCGGAAATTAAGAAAATAAAATAATAAAATAAAACTAATGTGTAATATTCTCTACCACAAGGTGTAGAGGATATAAATTAGTGTAGAAAAATATAAATCGATATGGCCTAACATTTTAATTTTAGATATCACAAACAAATCAAAAAAAAAATTAAACGCGATCAATTATTACAAGTGACTGGATGGTACAAACCTCGTCGTAGATGTCTGATTCAAATGTAAATAAAAGGAATTGTGAATGGAGCGTTTAAGCCAGCCGTTTAGCTCATTTAGAATCGTTTGTGAAAATACCGCATTCAGTACGTTTAGACTTCTTTTTATGTTGTCATTAGGCGATAATTCGTAATGGTCCGTTAGATAGACTTACCTAAAAATAGAGAAAGAAAAAAGTTTGATTAGATCGATTAAAGCTATTGCGAAACCTAAAGTAAAATCTACAAAAAAAAAAACGGGTTTTCCAATAAGGACATAACAATTTCGTATCTTTATGTCAACGCACCCTCAAATATATTTAATTATCTTTCAGTGTCAAAACGTTAATCGAAGTCAACATTTTCATCATGGTAAAGTTCAGTTACGAGCAACGTTTGATAATCATTAAAAAATTACGTTCTACCGAAATTCTAAATCGGTGGTCGCAACTTTAGGAGCGCTTACTCTAATTTTCGGCCATAATAATCGTCCCACAAGGCTGTTCGTGCTAAAGTGGATAAATTTGGATTAAAATTTTCACTTTTGGATGTTGCGGCACCAAAGAGACGCCGTACCACTCGAAGCGACGAAAATATTGCAGCCGTAAGTGTATCCGTTCAAAATAAGGAAAATCAGTCGTTCCCAAATGCTTCTCAGGGATTGGGCATCTCTCAAACCACATTGTGACGTACTTTGCGAAAAGATCTTGGCATTCATCCTTATAAGATCAAATTGACTCAAGAGCTAAAGCCACTTGATCATTTGAAACGCCGAAACTTATCCGATTGGGCTCTGGCAACGTTTCAGGAAAATCCAGAATTGCATCGAATATCATCTTTCGCAATGAAGCTTATTTTTGGCAGAGTGGTTTTGTCAATAAACAAAATATGCTTTATTGGACAGCAGCAAACCCGCATGTGCTTCAAGAGACACAATTGCATCCGCAAAAAATTACTGTGTGGTGTGATTGGGCCGTATTTTTTCGCCGATGAAAACAATCGTCATGTAACCGTCATTAGAGAGCGCTATCGTGCCATATTAGAAAATTATTTTTAGCCCGAATTAAATAAGCTTGACATCGCCGATAAGTGGTTTCAACAAGACGGTGGCACAAGCCACACTGCGATACAGATTAATGGCAGGTTTAACGAGATTATCGCCATTATGATTTTCAAACTACCTGCAATTAAGAAAAACGTAGCGTAAGATAAAAAAGCTCCGGTCCGGACCTAAATGCAATACTGAGTGCATATAGCTTGGAAAATAAGTGTAGAACAGGTCGGCTCATTAAGCGCAAAATATATAAAAACGAGGTTAACAAGTGGTGTTGTGTAAATTATCGCAAACTGAAATGATTTAAAATTTTAGATTTCAATCGGCTATAAAAAAGTACTAATAATTTGTTAAAATTTATGGTTTTATTGGAAAAGCCAAACAATCTTCAGCTCATTGGGCGAAGCAAAAACGCATCGGATGGTATTCCATTAATAAATGACAATGTTCAACCTTTTCAATAAAAATTAAAAAAATTATCAGTCCTTTTTTTACAGCCGATTCAAATTTAAAATTTTGAATGGCCCACCCGGTACTATCTCTTAATTGGATAAGCTCGACATCGCCGATATGTGGTTTCAACAAGACGGTGGCACAAGCCACACTGCGATACAGATTAATGTCAGGTTTAACGAGATTATCGCCATTATGGCATGAACCACGGTGCTCCATAGCACTAAGGGTTAGCTATGATGCGCCTACCAATGCTCCGCCAGTTAGATTGGAGGGATTCATTTTAGGATCCGCTATACAGAGGTTTTAAATAGACCTCTTGTTGAGGTCTATTTATAAGTAAAATCTCTGCTACTGTTTCGGTTGTAGCACCCGGCTGTATAACGCAACTCAACGCCAAGCATTCGCTTTACCTGTTTTAGGTGGTAAACCACAGCCACCGCAAAACTCCTCGAAGGGCCGTTCCCATCAGACAGGCTAGAACAACAGTTCTAGACGCTCCTGACCTCCCGCTGCACCAGAATTGACGCTCTGATCCGACCTCGTAGCACACGTCTACTTCCAGTTGGGTCTAGCATACCCTGACTTGTATCTTCAATGTCTACACCAAGAATTCGCTCCATGTTAACTAAACATAGAGGATGATTAGGAATTATTCGAGATGTATCTTAATCTAGCAGAGGAGCTCTGGGTTCACCTAAGGTGTTAAAAATGACACCACTCTTTCCCTGCGGGAGAACTCGTTACAATCGATTTACTGACAGGCGAATTCGGTGAACGTGTTAGCTCAAGAAATGGTCCAAAATAGCCGAATGGCCACCTCGTTCATGCCATTTTAAGCCATTGGATTTCTTTTTTTGGGGCCACATCAAGTGGTTGGTCTATGCCAACAAGCCAATAACTTACGTCGAGCTCAGAGACAACATCCAAAGTGAAATTGCTAACGTTTCGGTCGAAATGTGTGCAAGAGTGGTGGAACATTGATCACCGGGCTGGTGGTCTCCATATGACCGAAATCGAATTTCATTCTTTAAATGTAACATTTGCACTACACCTGGAATAAATTTGAACTCTATATCTTGAATATTTTGTGTTTTATTAATAAAAAAATTGTTATGTTCTTAATGGAAAACCCTATATTCTGTGTTTTCCAGGGCACAAAAAGTCAATTCACTACTTGATTTCTTTTGGAAATGCAAGTTTTAAGAGATTTTAGTAAATTTCTAAAAGAACAGTCCTTGTAGGGTCCCAGTTATTTCGTATCGGCAAAGGAATACCATATAAAATAAGATTAAATATAGTAAATATTCGTTCGTTTCGAATTTTTATGATGAGATGTCTAAAGTAAAATCGTCTGGAGGTTATTTTTGTAGAACATTTTAACATTTTATCATTAACATTTTAAGTATACGAGGGCGGTTCGGAAAGTTCTTAGCCTATCAATGAAAAAGAATAGTTAGTTTTTCAAAAATATTTTTATTTTCAATATAATCTCCTGAAACTTCAATACACTTAGTCCAACGCTTATCTAGCAATTCTATCCCTTGATTAAAATAGTTTTCCTCAAGGTCTTTAAAATAGTGGTTTACAACTGTAATTGCATCTTCATTTGAGGTAAAACGCTTGCCAGCAGGGTATTTTTTTAGATTTGGGAACAGGTAAAAGTCACTGGGAGCTAAATCAGGAGAATAAGGTGGGTGGTCAAGCAACTCGTACTTTAATTCGTTGATTTTAGCCATTGTTAAAACACTCTTGTGCGCTGGTGCGTTGTCTTGATGAAAAATTATTTTTTTGTGTTGTAAGCCAGGAAGTTTTTCTCGAATTTGTACATTTAATTGATCTAAAAGGTTGCAAAAGTACTCTGAATTTATTGTTTTACCCTTTTGCAGATAGTCAATCAATAAAATACCTTTGAAGTCCGTTGCCATAACCTTACCAGCCGATTGAATTGTTTTTGCCTTCTTTGGGGCACTTCCTCCAGCTTCAGTCCATTGTTTGGATTGTTCTTTTGTCTCTGGAGTATAGTGTTGGATCCATGTCTCATCAACAGTTATGAAACGACGCTTAAAATCCATTTTATTTTTGCTGAAAACGATCCAAAAAAGCTTGAGAAATGTTCATTCTTATGCGTTTTTGGTCGACTGTCAACAAGTGCGGCACCCATCTTGCAGAAAGCTTTTTCATCTGTAGTTTTTCATGCAAAATTAAATGGACTCGATCATTTGAGATGCCCATGATATTAGCTATTTCACGCACTTTTATTCGAAGATCATTTAATATCATATCATGCACTTTGGCTACAATTTCTGTTGTTGTTGCTGTTTTTGGACGTCCACTACGTGGTTCAACTTCAATGCTTGTACGACCACGTTTAAATTCAGCAACCCAATTTTTTACTGTTGCATATGAAGGAGCACTTTCACCTAACACATTCACCATATCATTATGAATTTCTTGTCCCGATAAACCTTTTTTATGTAAATATTTAATGACACCACGCATTTCTAATTTTTCCATTGTAAAAAAATCGCGGATGCGTCTTTTGTGAACACCTGTTTCAATATGAAGGAGTTACCAGATCGAAACAAAATTTAACATGTGTTCATAGCAGAGATGGAAGTTTCCAAAACCCTTAACTTTTTTCTGTTTATACAGCGCTTTTTGTGCTAGGCTAAGAAGTTTCCGAACCGCCCTCGTAGAGCGTCCATGTTTCGAAAAGGTGAAAAAATGTTGTCCTGTTTTTGGTGAATTTGTAAAATTTTTTAAAACAATTTATTGAAGGAGTAATTTTTAAAATTGAAACCATAACCGACACAGCGGGCGATTTGTTAAACTAAGTTATTTCCTCCCCATTTTTTTAAATAACTTACAAAATACGAGTATGTATGATATGAAATTATACGAATATTTTTCCTGGCACATGTAGCAAAGACTTCAAGAATTCATTTAAGGTATTTTGTGTCACTTTACTTTTACGTAGCCAAAAATTATTGGGTTTGATATTTTACTTTACTTAACACAAATAACTTTTATAAGCAGCTTTATCTTGAATTTTTCTGGCACTATAACCAAAATTAATATTTTTTGACCCACTTTACCAATTTGAGGCACAAAATTGTTCCGTTTATGCCTACAAACTTTATTAGATTTGAAAGTAAAAACCAAGTTTAAAAAAAACTTGGCATCATTCAATGATCGAAAAAAAATATTTGCAAATTGTTTAATAAAAAAACTATTATTTTTTGGTCGATGACCTAATATAGGGTGATCCATCTAGAGGTATTTTTCAGAACAAAAAAAAATATAAAAATTCAAATTAAGTGTAAAATCTTTATTGTTAATTTGTAAGGACATTTTATGACATTTATTTTTGGATATAATTTCCTTCAAATACATAAATTCCCTATACATAAATTTAACCATCAGTTGGTCCAGTTGACAAATAATGATAACCGGATTCAGAGTTCTTATAGTCAACCATCTACGAGGGTGGCCGCAAAACTAACTGGCCTGGCACATTTCCTGTTTTACTAGCAACTTTTTTATGTTTTTTAAAAGCAATCTTTTATAAGCCATCTGTCAAAATTTCCGAAATAGTTAATGATTATTTTCTTTGTTACAGATGATTGAAGTAAACAAGTTTTATAATTTTTGAAAAATGGAAAATAAAGAGTTTCGTGCGGTAACTAAACACTTTTATATGAAAGGTTATACGCCACAATAAATCAAAGATGAGTTGTATTCTGTTCATGGTGATAATGCACCATCATACTCCACCGTGAAATCCTGGGTTCAACAATTTAAAATGGATCGTTCAAGTACGGAAGATGAACAACGCTCTGGAAGACCGAAAACTGCTACTTCTATTGAAAACATTAGAAAAATATTTAATGAAGTGGATCAAGATAAACGAATAAAGTTCAGAGAACTCGCTGATATTGTTAAAATACACGAAACACAAGATTGAAGTATTTTACATAATGAACTCCACATGAAAAAGCTATCCGCAAGATGGGTGCCGCGTTTGTTGACTTTGCCCCAAAAAATCGTCCGTTGGACCAATTCCGAGGAGCTTTTAGCGATTTATCAGCGTAATCCAATAGAGTTCTTGCATCGATTCATAACTGTTGATAAAACATGGATCCATCACTACATCCCAGAATACAAAGAACACTCAATACAATGGATAGAAGCTGGTAAAAGTGGTCCCAAGAAGGCGAAAACTGTTAAGTCAGCAGAAAAAGTAATGGCCACAGTATTTTGGGATGCAAGGGGTGTAATATTTATTGATTATGTTGAGAAAGGAAAAACTATAAATAGTGAATATTATTGTGCATTATTGGATCGGTTGAGTGAAGAAATCAAGATAAAACGACCGCATTTAGAAAAAAAAAGTTATTTTTCATCAAGATAATGCTCCTTCACACACTGCATTTTTAACTCAACAAAAACTGGCCGAATTACGATTTGAAATTGCTCCGCATCCACCATATAGTACAGATTTAGCTCCTTCTGGTTATTTCTTGTTTCCAAATTTAAAAAAATTTCTCTGTGGCAAAAAATTTTCGTGCAATTGCGAGGTTTTTGCTGAAACTGAGGCATATTTTGAAGGTCTTGAAAAATCTTATTTTTCGGATGGAATTAAAAAACTTGAAAAACGATTGATGAAGTGCATTAAGTTGGAAGGAGATTATGTTGAAAAATAAATAATAATAATTCCAAAAAAACGGTTCTTTTTATTTTAGGCCAGTTACTTTTGCGGTCGCCCTCGTAGAACATACAACATATTTAAAAATTCGGTTCCAATAATCATACTAATTAGTTAGGGTTACAGATACATTATCTCTGCGGCCGATACTGTCAGTTCCCACTGCAGAAAATTTCCGTGTACCCAATCAACATTCGGTTGCAGCGATGGAATACATAGATAGTTCGTGCAACCACCAACATTCGGTTCGCAAAAAATCCGGCTGTGGCAACAAATCTGTCCGCTGTGTGTATTTTTATTTTTAATTAAGCTGTTTCTAGGTTGCATCCGTTCTTTAGTCATAGCCAATTGTTGGTTGTATCGAGCAGGTCTATACAAAACTATAAGTTGCCACAACTGCAACCAATAATTTGTACATCATTCGGTTAATAGGACCGAAAATTAAGTTGTCTTATGGTACGTACCGAATTTTTTCATCATGATTATTAAAATTTGGTGATTGGAACTGCAAGTCTATTTATTAAATAGAAATGTTGTAGTTTGGACCGATTTCCAACTGACTTTTTCTCTGTATGTGCCTTATTTGCATGACTTAATCCTTCTCTGTCATTTTCTTGGCTATTTTTTTACAGGTTTTTCACAAATTTCGATGGGCCATCCTAATATCTGGGCATGTGCTGCATATCTGTGTTGTTCTATATAATAATTATGATCTATTATCTAAATAAAAAAAATCATTCTTGGGGGATTTCAGTTGCACGAATTCTATGTGTGTGTCTTTAGGTGTGCAATTTATCAGAAAAACATCAAGAAAAAGGTAAACCATACCTTTTTACACACACACTCACACGTACACAATTGTACACATGTTTCGCAATACATGCATACATGCCTATATATGCAAGCACATATAAACTGCAACAATATATTCTGTATTCACACACACACAATCACAAGTGATGTTTATTCAATGCGCTCTGCATGTGTTTGACAATACAAAGCAGCAGCTAACAGAGAAAAAAGGACTCAAAGGTCCTTGTACTAAACACCTATACATTCACTCACTTAGTCGCCAATTCACTTTGTCACTCGTCCGTCGCACACGAATGTTGTGCCAACAATTTATGAAAAACAATGCGACGGACGGACCAAAGAAGCCAACAAAAAAATCTAAACAAACTCACACACACACGCGAGTGCCGGAATAAATAGATCATGTATGGAAACGATACATGCCATGCATGCTAGCATGCATGCAACAAGGTAAGTAAGTGTGCCGCCTTGCTGATGATGACAGCATTCCTCCGTATGGGTCTTTCTAAAGCCGTTAGACTTTTCCGTATGAAGTTGGTGAAACCTGTGCTCGGCTTTGGTGTGCAAGTGGGATTTATATCCCATTAAAACCAAGGCAGAACTTTATTTCTCAGTTGTCCGTAAAGCCCAAAGTATCACCAGCTAATGTATATGAAAACTCATTTACTACCTTGAAGCATCTACTCTGTCTAGAGAATGTTTTCTCGACATAGTTTTAGTAAATGCAACCAAAAATTTCGTCTAGTCCTTGCTGTCATGATTCTTTGGAAAAATATAGTGAAATGCGCATTGAATTGTCCCCTTGTAAATCTCATGTTAGACATTTTAATTAAGTCTCCCTCTCTGTACATTTTAATCTACTCTCACTGGCCCAATTTTATTTCAATGCGGAGAACGGATTTGTTGCCACAACCGATTTTTTTTCCAACCGAATGTAGGTGGTTGCACGTACTATCCATAGACTCCATGCTAGTTGGGCACACCGCAATTTTCAGTAGTGTGAACTGACGGTATCTGTTGAAGAGATAAAGTATCGGTAACCCTAACTAATGAGGATGATTATGGGAATTGAATTTGTGCATGTACTGGTTGTTGTTTTTGATTATTGGGTATAAGTACTCTTTGAATTCGGTTGGCATAACCACGAGCATTTTTTTCGCTAAAACAAGAAATTTTTACTACTTTTTAACTTATATATGGCTTAGCGTTGCAAAATAAAAATTTCCTTGGCCCATTAAAAATAAGTAAATGGTCCAGTATCGATTTCCATCAGTCAAAGTTCTAAACCTTTTGATCTAGTAAATACTTTTAAGTTCTGTAAAAAGGGCAATTGTATCCAAGGAGTCCAGGATTATTTTGGGCTATTATCTTTTTTAATCGTGATATTGGGTATATTTAAGAAATTAGCCTGAAGTTGACTACTTTTCGTATTTTCCGATTTTAAAGAAAAGTAAATTTTTTTTTCGTTTTGTTTAATTTTTTTTTTTCCTTATTGCCGATTTTCATTTAATTCAGGTTTTGAAAATTTAAAAAATGATATTTGATTGTGTCTACATATTTAAATGTCACACACGTTAAGAGCTATTGCATTTTTTTTATATAAGTTGATTTTTTTAAGCTAAATTGTCTGGCTCAAGATCATTAAAAATTCAAAATCTTTTAATTTGTTTTATTTTATCTTTTTTCCTTCGAAGATCTTCCTCCGGCAATATTAAATTTAAAACAAAACAAGAAACATCTTCTAATCAGGTTTTTTTTCATCAAATGTTGTTTCTTACGAGTATCTTTTGTTTCTACCAAATAAGTTTCGGTGGCAGTAACTATTTTAAAAAAATATCGATTTAAAAAAAAAACATGTCTTGGGACTAACACAACTTTTTTTCTTTAAAAGTTTTAAAGAACGCAGTACCATTTAGGAAAGGCGAAAAGGTTCTCCCTTGGAGGTAACTTTTGCCAATCGAACAGTGCCCCCTAGGAAAATAGCGTACAATTATTAAAAAAAAGTAAAATTTTATGTTACTAAAACGCAAATTACTCACTCTTTTTTATTAACTTTAGGTACGTAGCTAGAAAGTTATTGTATAGGGTGATCCATCTAGAGGTATTTTTTTAGAACAAAAAAAATATAAAAATTTAAATCAAGTGTGGCATCTTTATTGTTTATACGAAATGACATTTTATGCCATTAATTTTTTTGAATATAAGTTCCTTTAAATGTTGGCCGCAACTACCTCTCAGAGCTTCCATTCTGGGGGTCCAATTTTGGATGACTCGTTCGAGCATTTCGACCGGCTTTAATGACACGCGTAATGTTGGCTTCCTGAATCGTAGCTGGTTTGTCAGCACTTTAGACTTTACGTAACGCCAAAGAAAAATGTCTAAAGGTGTGATATCACTCGATCTAGGCGGCCAACTCACCTGTCCAAAACGTGAAATTAGCTGTTTTTCGAAATGACGTCTCAATAGATCCATTGTTTGAGCAGCTCTATGGCAAGTGGCACCTTCCTGTTGAAACCAAGTGTCGTCAAGATAGCGGGTTTTAATTTCAGGTAGCATAAAGATCGATATCATGACGCGATAGCGAGCACCATTCACGGCTACGTTCCGGCCATCTTCATTTTTGAAAAAAATATGCTCCGTTAATTGCACCAGCTTACAAAGCCGCACCAAACCGTGGTTTTCTTTGTGTATAATGGCACCTCTTGAACCTCTTCTTGTTGCTCTTCAGCCCAAATGCGGCAATTTTGTTTATTGACTTCGCCGTTGAGCCAGAATTCGGTCTCATCACTGAACAAATTTTTTGGTCGAAAACAGCGGATCTTCCTGTTTCTCACCGAACGCTCATTTCCATAATACAGTTGCCAACAATTGAAAGTAATTATTTACAAAAACTAATGCCATAAAATGTCCTTTCAAATTACCAATAAAGATTCCACACTTGATTTGATTTTTTATATTGTTTTTTGTTCTGAAAAATACCTCTAGATGGATCACCCATTATTTGGCCAATGGAAATAGATCCTGGACCACTGTGGGCCTTCCTTTTGGGAATTTACTTTAATCACCCAAGTCTTTCGATTCTAGAAGAAATCATTAGCCCCCTACAAAGTCCGAACTTTAGTGGCCGAGATTCGGTTACTACAAAGAATTTATTTGTTGTTACCACCTATTATTGTTACCAAAGTAACATGTACTTCAAAATTTATTGGTTGTCATAAACACTAGTTGCGGCAACCAATAGTTTTACTGCATTTGGTTGGCATGACTGACTTATTGCATGTAAGAATCTTAATATTATTATAACTTCCACTTTTTGGTAAGTCGAACCATGTAACCATTAGTACCATGGAATGTTGGTGATTGCAACAGTAAGTATGTTTATCCAACCGAATATATGTATTTGCAGTTCGGACCGATTTTAAACTGATTTTCTCTTTGTGTATAACATATACAGCTGTAGATTCTGAAATCTGGAAACATAAAATGACAATGTTCAAAGTTTCGTTGAAATCGGATCATATTTGCGACCTACACTTTAATTACAACGATAGATGGATAGACGAACAGACGGACATCGCTCAGCGGATGATGGATGAGGACACTTAGTTTCAACAGGGCGGTTCCACTTGCCATACAGCTGCTCAAACAATGGATCTCTTGAGAGGTCATTTCGAAGAGCAGCTAATTTCAGGTTTTGGACAGGTGAGTTGGCCGACTAGGTCGAGTGATATCACACCTTTAGACATTTTTCTTTGGGGTTACGTAAAGTCCAAAGTCTATGCTGACAAACCAGCTACAATTCTGGTTTTGGTAGCCAACACTACGCGTGTCATTAAAGCCATACCGGTCGAAATGCTCGAACGAGTCATCCAAAATTGGACCCTCAGAATGGAAGCCCTGAGTCGTAGTCGCGGCCAACATTTGAAGAAAAGTAAAAATAAAAAAAATAAATGACATAAAATGTCCTTTCGTATGAACAATAAAGATTCCACACTTGATTTGAATTTGTATATTTTTTTTTGTTCTAAAAAAATACCTCTAGATGGATCACCCTATATTTCTTACCAATTAATATTACTCATTTTTAAGTGAATCGGATACGAATTGCTGAAGTTTCAGGCAGATTAATGAAAAGAGTCGGAAAAATGGCATGTTCACGTTATCTCGAAAACTATACGTGATGGATAATTCAAAACGGACGGATTCAATTCGGATTCAGGAGATCATTTTACATAAGGATCAGTTGGTTTTTTCTAGAGGAGGGCCCAAAACTTAATTTTTGCAGAACAGTGTTATTACTGGCACTAAGCCAATCGAATAATTTAATTTTTTTCTACAAAAATCGTCCATTACTTTTTCCTCGCCATAACCCACCCTATGCTTATGAATACTTTTAATATGTAAGCAGGCAGTTTCTTGTCACTGATAAAAATTTTAAATTTTTTCTTTTGACAACGGCAGCATGTGGATTTCTAGATCATATAATTCTTTTCTAGAGGTTCGGAAACTTGGTACGTTCTATCGATACCTCAGTTCGAATGACTGCAAATTACAGAGCACCAACTAACATTTGGTTATACTGATGGAATACTCGAAGTGCATGTAGCCTCTACATTATGTTGGGAAAAACATTCGGTTGTGGCAGCGATTCTGTTCTCTGTGTGTATTTTACGACAGCCCAAGCAAACTGTTTATTGCCTTTACAGAACATTTTTTTTTTTTTTTTGGTTAATGCACTTTTGTTTGAATTCCAAAAACTTTCCGACATATGGAAACGACCATATGCACCTATGCACACAATCCCCTTGTAAGCGTTTGTGTGTGTGTATTTAAATGAATAAAAAAAGAACATCATCATAAAAAGCGTTCTTTTTATTCGGTTTTTTTTGATTATTATTTTTTTTATAAATTATACCAATACCAGGCGTACATCATTTGCAGCAAAAGGCATGCCAATGACAAATACCCGCACACACACACAAGCAAACACGCACAAAAGAACGAACACAACACAACAAAAAGCAAAAACAACTAAAGAAACAAAAGCTCAAACAGATACGACAACAGAATAAAAGACACAAAAAGAAAAATCCTAGACAAAACAACAACAACAAGAACAACAGGGAAATGCTACGTATACGTAATATTGTACCCCCCAACCCCGGTCGCCACTGTGCTCCCAGTTTGTTGTCGTTGTCTTCGTAACACAAGCCAAGCAGCAGCAGCAGTTCAACCATTTTTCGTGTGTGTTCTGCAATCCACTCGGTTGTGTTCATTTTCAAGTTGAGTTCACTGTTGGCCGGTTGCTCGGTAGCTTCACTGGTGGGTCTGAACGGAAAGGATGTGTGGTTCGATGGTAAGGGATAGTGGGTTGGCTGTTTGGTTGTTTGGCTCGTTTTTTTTTTTTTTGGTAAGCCCAACATAACGTAAAACTTTGGCGCACGTGTATACGTCGTTTCAGACGTTCGTAGTACGTAAGAGAAGACAAGAACTCTTGCACACGACAACTACGGGAAGTACGTACGAGATGCACGCACGCACCTACAGTCTCAGGTCAGCGTCTTAAATACTGATTTAAACTTAAAGAGCCTATTCGCATATGTAAATCAAAAAAAACACTATTGGGTTTTTTGATAACGTTTTAAAATTATCGCTTTGGCGGGGTTCTTAGCGGATTTTTTCACTTGTCAAATAAAACACGACTATTATGGATTTATTCGAAAGACCAAACACTAATAATAGAACATAATTTTATTCATGTAAGCATTGTTATACTCACTGACCGGGAGCTACCATCTAACGCCGGTTCCGGCGTTCCTTAGGTACATGGCTTAGAGATAAATCTCCTACTCGTAAAGTCGGGGGAATTGACGGGTTCCTACCACAGCAGAAAAACTAGAAACCCGGGGTTGAACCAGGGTTTACTGTCATGATAGTCGTGCACACTTTCATCATACCAGCAGGAGATACGTTGTGCTGCACCACCTAATAAACGACAGGATCGCAGTCGCACACATTGCGTGAGTTCATTGTGCGCCCTCCAAATGACAAGGCAAAAAAGGAGAATGGTGCTCAGTATTTGTTCGCTCAGAACTGAGTAGGTCCCACCACAACTTACAGCAGGCGAAATTCAATTGAACTGCAGATGTCATCCGAAGTGCAAATTCATCTAAAGCGCTCGGCCTTGACGGAATTTTAACGTTGATGCTAAAGCAATTGGATTTACCGGGAATTTAGTACTCAACATTTCTCTGGCCCTTCTTGTAGATTCAGAAGTGCGGCAAATGGGCAGAGTGATCTCGATATCGAAACCGCTTCGTACACGTCGATTTTAGTATGGATTCCGCAAGGTACTACTGCTTGGCACGCCTTAACCACGCATATTTGTGGCGGACTCTTCCAAACATAGCCAAGTGGCAGGACGTCCTCGAAGCTCTTGACTTTCTGCTAAACTGTTAACTACATGGAATGCTAATTTAAAGCTAAATAGGCAATAAAATGAGAAAAAAAAGTTCGGACAGTCATAATTTCCGAGTTATATGAAGTTTGGATATAAAGTTGACTTTATCTTTGCTATCCCATCTGGGTATCAGAATGAGCATCGTTGGAAAGGAATAAGCAGGACCTTTCAATGACTATCAATGAGTATAAGCAAGACCTTTCAATGGGTATCAAATGAGCATCGTTGGAAAGGAATAAGCAAGACCTTTCAATGATAAATAAATCATAGAAATCTGTTAACCTATCGTAAAAGACATATTGAGCTTTCTTTTAAGCTATTAAATGTCCACATAGCTCTTCTAAATCCAGAGATATTGTCGAAGCTTGAGTTCAGGGGACGTTGAGTATGATTTTCTAAAAGAAACTTCTTCCGCGGTGAGCTTAAAGGCTTTCAGCTATGGACAGGCATAATCTAGGGACTTGGGATTTTAAAGCCTTCTACGATTGATCACTGCCTATGGAACCTAAGTAAAATTCTTGAAACCTCCATATAGCTACCCTAAAACCAGAGATAATTTGGGCGTGAGATGCAGGAGGAAATGATTTTCTTATAGAAACTTCTTCCCGTGTCCGGGTTTCAGCCGGGCTCAGAAACGTTTAGCTGTGGACAGGCGTAATCTAGAGGTTCTAAAGCCTTCTGCTGTTGAGCACTACCAATGGAGTTTAGGTATAATTGAAACTTCCTCCAGTGTGGCCGTCCTTCGGCTACCGACAGGCGCAATCAAGGGACTTAAGGGACTTTAAAGCCTTCTGCTATTGAGCACTGCCATAGGAATTTTGGTAAAATTTGAATTTACGTAAAAATAGAAAGTTTTAGCAATGAGCAGGCCTAATCTATGGACTCGAAATTTTAAAGCTTTCTGCGGTTGAGCACTGTCAACGTAAAATTCTTTAACTTCAGAAGTTCAGCTATGGACAGGCGAAATCTAGGGACTCGGGATTTAAAGCCTTCTGCGGTTGATCACTGTCTTCGGAACTTAAGTAAAATTCATTAAACGTCTATATAGATCCCATTATTATAGTGTGGCCAGCCCTCGGTCGGGCCTGAAAAATGTATGCTATTGACAGGCGCACGCAGAGAAAAAACATGGTTACTACATGGCAATAATAATATGTTTTCCGCAATAAAAGTATGTTCGTCGCAACCATAGCATTGTTAACTGAATTTATTTTTTACAATAGTATAATTGCTGCAATATTAATATTGTTGAAATGTAACAATAGTATTATTGGCAAATTTAAAACTGAAAACATGGTTATAGCAACAATATTAATATGGTTGGTGCGACAAAAGTATTGTTTATTGGTTTTTTCTGTTAACAATGAAATATTACGGTAATCATACTGTATGATTGTAATTTTTCTTCATTTAAATATGCTTTAACTATACAAGCTGCTTTGGCTTTGTTTAACTGATTTTTTTTTTAATAAAAACGCTTACGTTTATTTAAACTTATTTTTTCTACTGTGAAATAAATCAATCCTATTATTTTGAATTTAATGTATTTTTGAATAATTTACATAATTCAAATCTATTTGTGACAACTTGAACCAATTCTAATAAATAATTTTGTCGACAACTTAAACAAATTCTAATAAATTATATTGGGGATCATAGTATAATTGTGTGTGATAATACAATGGTTGTAGGGATCATAACATGGTTGCGTGTGAATCATACTATGGTTGAGAGGATCATACTATGGTTGTATATGAAACATACTATGGTTGTGAGGATCATACTATAGTTGTGGAGATCATAGTATGGTTGAGTGTGAATAATACTATGGTTGTGGGGATCATAGTATGTTTATGTTTGAATCATACTATTGTTGTGAGGATCATAGTATGGTTGTATCACAACCATATACCCAACAATAGTATTATCCTCTTCGAATATTGTCACCACAACCATACTTTTTTTCTGCGTGCTTTATCACGGAAATAGGGACTTAAAAGCTTTCTACTATTGATCATTGTCAGCAAAATTTAGGTAAAATTCAGAGTGGAATATGATTGTGAGAATCGATGACGCGTCAATTCCGACCACCGATTATTCCAAAATATTTTGTTCTAACGTACGGGGTTTTTTAAGATATTCTAAGAAGTAAGGATAAGGTCCTCAAGTCAATGGTAAACTATGATTATAGATTCCGACTATGAGCTAGACGCAGTGGAGGAACATCCTAACCTTTCTGAAAGTTGCACTGAGAATTGCGACAAAAGTGCAGCACCAGCTGGTTTGTTACAGAAGGGATCATCAAGCTGGAATCCCTAGATCAAAAGATCTAAATACCGTTTTCACCGCTTTTAACTCTAAATCAATAGCAAAAAAAAAACCAAAACTTCAAAGAGAATGCCATGCATTAAGACCATCTTCGAGAGGTAGCCCTAGAGGAGGATAGTCGTTCCCGATAAACCGGCCGCTGTGGTATTGGCTTACCAAAGATCTGGCTGGTGAAGTCGGCTCATTTCGTACTTGTTCCAAATTTATGCCGTTTGTTCAACAGTTATCCCGCTTGTCAGCGAGATCACACGACGCACAGTGGTCTTGGATCGATTTCCATCGCCCAAAGTTCTATAACATTTAAAATCGAGCAATTAGGTATACATATTTTTTTATAAATAAGCCAGAAGTTGACTTCTTTTCGTATTTTCGATTTTAAAGAAAAGTCATTTATTCGTTTTTAGTTTTTTTCTTCGCAAAACAATTAATTTTTCTTTTTTGCCGATTTTAACTTTTT
Source organism: Hydrotaea diabolus (assembly GCA_963513945.1). NCBI lineage: Eukaryota > Metazoa > Arthropoda > Insecta > Diptera > Muscidae > Hydrotaea > Hydrotaea diabolus. The sequence goes on from OY740720.1 coordinate 79,364,714, forward strand.
GCAGGTTTTGAAAATATAAAAAATGAGATTTAATTTTTCGACTCTGTCGAATTGTATCTCATACATTTTAAGAGCTATTGCACTATTTTTTGGCATCAAAATTTTGTTATACCATATGTGACAGCGCATAGAGAAAGGGTCCTAAGGGTAAAAAAATCAATTTTTTTTTGATGTGGACAACATTTGAGCAGCGAATGAGACCGATCCCATGCCCCAAAAGTGTTCCCCTCCCAGAGATATGCGCGTTTTATGAAAGTGATGGTACTCCAAAGATACACGTATTTAAGTCTTTACAAGCGCTCTCCTGAACAAAACTGGTTTTTACTCTTAGGTCCCTTTCTATGTTGCGCGTTACATATATACTTTGGTTGTAGCAACTATATTAAATCGAAATATCGATTTTGAAAAAATATGATTTTCGACTAACATCATTTTTTTTAAAGCCTTGAAGGAATGCAGTTCCATTATGGAAAGGCGAAAAGGTTCTCCATTTTTTGGGGGTAACTTTTGCCCGTCCGAAATTTCCCCCTTGGAAGATTGTCTACAATTATTTAAAATATGTTTTAGTACCAAAACGCGAATTCCCACTTTTTGATGGAATACAACTCCCATATATGGGCAGGTGCTCCAAAATCATCCTCGGAGCTTCTGGACCTTGTTCAAAGGAGAGCGATGGTGCTGATAGGAAACAGTAGGGTATCCAACTCTATTGTTTCCTTGGAGCATCGTCGGAATGTGGGGTGTGTGTCGCTGTTCTATCGCTACTTCCATGTTGTGTGTTCTTCAGACATTCGTGGCCTTATTCCTGACGTGAGGATGTTCGGCAGGGATACACGACTTTCCAGAAATTCACATCCATTTGTTTTTGATTGGCCGGTTGACCGCACTATAAACTACAGATGGAATTCGTTTTTGGCCCGTACTGTCCGTATGTGGAATCGACTTCTGGCAAATGTATTTCCCACCAATTATGACATCCAGAAATTCAAGGCGAATGTCAATAAACATTACTCGCTCTTTCTCCCCTTCGATCCCTTGCTTTCCAACGACCAACGCAATGCATTGCATGTATAGGGGTAAACCCCTGAGTGTTGGCTAATTAAAAAAAAAGAACGCAGCTAAAAAAGTGAGAAAATGCCTTTTCTTTCTCCTAATGCTAAATTGTATCCCAATGGGAGTTCATTTGCCAGTGCTATGGCTCAAATACCCCTAATAAATACCCACATGTAAAGGGGCGATGTTTTAATTTCAGACTAACTCAATTTGAACCATGGAAAGATACACAAGCGAGCAACGAGTTAAAGTTATTCAGACTTTTTATGAAAATACATATCGTGCACTTCATGATTTTTTCGGTCAATTTAATCGTGCGTACAATCGGAAAAATCGCACAAAAATTTGAGCAAACCGGGTCTGTAGGAGAAGTGAAAACACCAGTGCATGCTCGTAAAGCAGAAAATATTGGTGCTGTTCGCGAGTGTGGCTCGCGAACAGCATCGTCGTTGTACCCACCAAATGCACCTCTCACGCTCGTCGTTGATGAACATTATGCATAAAGCCTTGCATTTACACGCTTACAAGGTGCAATTGAATCAGGAACTAAAGCCTTTTGACCATTCCAAACGTCAACAATGCTTAGAATGGGGGCAAGAAATGGCATCGGCCCTTAAAATTTAACCACCCTTTAGTACTGCAATTTATTCACAAGTACACATTGACATTATATTGTTATGCCTATACCTAAATATGAATAAAATTATCATCAAATTCGCATGCCCGATTTAAAATGTTAATAGCTCAAAATAATCCCTAACTTCTTGGCTACAATTGCCCTTTTTACAGAACTCAAAAATATTTAGTAGATCAAAAGTTATAGAATTTTGGCCGAAGAAAATCGGTACTGGACCACTGAGCGGCGTCCTTTAGCCCAACCAAGCCCACTCAGTTTGTTGCCAGGGGACCCATTCTTACCTGGAAACTAACCCGAACAGCAGCACAAGACGAACAGAATGGCCACAATTGACTGAATTGGAGCACAACCTCAGTAATGCAACTGTTTGTCTCAAAAATGTCTTAAATCATTTGTCTCAACTTTTTTCAACTGGCCGAATTCTTCGCAATTTTTGAAAAGGCACAGCTTATATCTCTTTCTATCAATTTAATAAAGTTAAAAGCCACCTTATCTAAGTAGAACAAGTAGAAACGTCGTTAAGTTTGGCCAGGCCGTACCTTATATACCCTCCATAGTCCTTAGATACTAAGAAAGAAAAAAATGGTCCGTTTTTTGGGTCCTTTGGGAGCGTCCCTATTCTCAGACAAAGTTAATTCGATTCGTAGCACGATTTGATTTATTTTCAGTGCTACTCGTATATGTCCATATTGACTACTGATCGTCCGTTTTAGCCAAGCGGTACATTTTTTGGGCCTCATGAGGTATTTAGTACGTACCATTTTAGGTATTTAGTACGTACCAACAGTACCCATTTGAAGTAATTTCAATACATAAAAAATTTTGGTTTGTTAAGCTAATACTTAAAGAAAGTATACCTTTTGCCGAAGTACCTTTAGTGCCTTAAAGCGAAACTTGTTCCCGCTTTGCGCCATTTCGCGTATTTACATTCCCGGACAGCGTATGGCCATCAGCCATCATTAGCAAATTTTCAAGGTCTTAGCTTGATTTGTTTGATCGCTGTATCGTGCTTTCAAAAGACACCTGGACGGACAGACAGGCATATGCTATACTATATAATTTATTAGGTCTCCGATCAGTATTTTGCGATGTTGCAAACGGAATAGCAAATCTGGTATACTCTTAGGTGGAGGTTATAAAAATATGTCTAGTTATTACGTTTTGACTTTGCAATTCTTTCAGTTTTTAAAAAAGTTTTAAGCGTTTTTTTCTTTTCCTATCTTTTTCACTAATCGAAAATAGTTTACCCCTCCCTAATTTCTTGGCACGATACTGTACGCTACTGTAGCCGTACATCCCCACAACCAGCGGACGACGACATACTTGTGCTTGTTAAGGAACCTGAGAATGGCTGAGTGAGTGAATAAATGCTAGACTTTGTTTGCTGGCAGTTGCTTGGTTTTGTTTTGCTGCGCTTTTAAAACAAATTTCAAAATATTTTGTAACGTTCAACCGAAAGGACGTTTCGTGTCGAGGGGCAAAATACTAGCGCGCAACAAAAAAACGGAACAATAACAAAACAAATTCTAATTCTAAAACATTTTAAAATAAAAAAAAATAAAAAATAACATGTGAACGAAGGAAGGTGTAAGGAAGAGAAAGAGAGAGCGATTGTTAAGACCAACTACCAGTTGGTAATGGTTGAAATAATATTGGAATAGCCGACGTCTGGCACAATATCGACAATGAAAGTAGTTGGTCAAGACTACAGAGCAACTCCCTGTGGATGATAGGACATTATTTTCTTACGTTAGTATTTTTTTTGGGGGCAAAAAAAAAAACGCCATCAATTATTAACAGCTTAAGACAAATTTTGATAAGCTATGCTGACATTGTGGTTATTGTTACTGCTGCTGTTGTTGTTAGTACCTGCTAGCCTTACTAGTTCTTCGAAATATTGATCGTTAATAGTGCAATTACCTGAGGAGTGCCGTAGTCTAACGTTTTTACGGCGTTCCCCTCTCGATAGTGTGAGTTTTACGTTTTTCTATAGTTTTCGGAGTAGGCTTTTAGGCGCAGGTCTTAAATTTAGCCTAAATATAGGACCAACAAAACAACACGCTAATACCACTACCACAACAACAACAGGACTACTACCACTACAACATCAGTAAAAGCAGCAGCAGCACTACCACCACCTCGCCATCGTCGTTGTTGTAGTCTTCGTCGTCGTCGTCCACATTGCCAACGCTCCACACTAGCTAAGCGCGCTCGCTCAAGTTCTAAAGTTCCACACAGTTGCCCAGCTAGGACGTCTTAGTAACAATTTCGAGTTAGTCAGTGAATGTTTTCGGTTCGATCGAACAGCAATTTTCATGGTCGCTTGGAGCGCACCTCTACCAATAACAAAAACCAAATGAAAGAAAAACACAAACTAAAATGAAGCCTTGAAATTACAGTGATTATGCAATAGCTCGTTTAATTTAAAACGATAAAAAAAACGCAAAAAATAATAGAAAACTTAAGTGAAGCAATTTTTTATTTAGAAACTCAAAAAAAAAACAAAAAATTAAAGTGCCTTTGTTGAAATACCAAACTTAAAATGTAAATAAGCAAAAAATTGAAAATATGCCTAAAGGTAGGCTTTAGTTTATAATCACAAAAAATCCTAAAAGTAGGCTTTGAAATAAACAAAAAGACGGCTTTAGTGTTTATAAAAACGAAAAACAACTAAAAGTATGCTTTAGTTTTCAACAAAAAGAAAAAATACACAAAAAATAAATAAAAAGCAAATTTTGAGAAATCGTTAAAAATAGAAAAATAAATTATAATAAACAAAAAAAAACAACAACAACATAAATACAATCAGAAAAAATATACACTCTACGACCAAGGACAGGCATCTCAACACAAAATTTAAGTTTCGTCTAAGAATAGAGAATTTTTTTAATTGAAAGCCACTTTGAAATTGTTTCGGAAACATATCTAGTGTGTCATATTTGTTTAAGATTTTAATGCATTTCGATGTTTGGTTAAGCTTTGCGTGTGCAGTCAAAAATTTAATTAAAAATTTATAAAATCTTTGCCTTTGGGATTTTGTCAAAAAAAAACCATCACAATTTGTAGGAAAATAAGCCACTGAAATCCGATTGATGTGGATTTTGATGTTTATACGAATGCAGTATAAAAATCGATTTTTTTTAGTTAAAGTTCAACTATTCTACAAAAAAAGATTCCACAATTGTTTGAATAGTTTTAAAACTTTTGAAAACAAACAACGCAGCTAGAAAAGTGAGAAAACTCCTTTCCTTTCGACTTATGCTAAATTGTATCCCAATCGGAGTTCATTTGCCAGTGCTATGCCCAAAATACCCCTAATGAATAGTTTACATGGCTTAATATCCCCAGAAGTGGCAATGGTTTTTAACCTTAATAAAAAACTGAAATAAATTTGGGAAACCCGTGGAAAATACAGGATGAGATAATGTGAAAACCATGAAAAATGAAAACCATGAATATGAATCATATTTGTAAAAAAATTCAAAACACTGAGATAATTTATTAAAACTAGTTAAAAACTAGTAAATGTTCCGAATGTTCAGAAAAGCCAACTGAAAATTTGTTTTTGTTTCCAATTTACCCAGATTTTAAAAATTGTGTCATATTTAAATTCGCCAGAAAATGTCTGTGCTTTTTATAAAACCGGTTGAACATAATATGTGGGACCTTCATCTAAATCAAAAACGATGTTCTCCATTTTTAACAGCACCCTGCCAAGCTTCATACCGATTAGTTGTAATATGAAGCTTCTTGAGCTAAAAACATAAAATCGGATAAACGTGCGCCAAATTTCATCAAGATGGAAACGCTCTAGGAGCCTTATATTATGGCTATATAAAACATAAAATCGAATGATCATACGTATATCTGTGTAAACTATATCTACATCTGAATCGATTTTCTCAATACCGTCCGTCCTTGGTCCAAAAAACGAACTGCTGACAAATTTCATAAAACCGGAAAACAATTGAGACCTGTCATTTGATTCCATTCCGTCCTTCCATCTGAAGGACGGATGGACGGACATACAGACATCGTTAAATGGAACCAGCATCTGATTGTACGTCGATAGCTTTCCTTTAACGTGGGTCTAGCTCAAAAGGTATTGGTTATTTAGATAAGAGACGAAATTCCGTTGTTTCTGAGTGCCTAAAGGTCCATGTTCGAAAAAATCTTATTTGTCGGCGTTCTTGATACTTGGGCTCAATAACTACGATCAAGGGCTCAATTTAGTCCAATTATGTTATCAACATTATACGAGGGCTGCTATATATTTCTAACCTAATAATGAAAATGCGAATATTAATCATCAGAAATGGTTTATAGCTTTTGCAAAGTACTCTCCAGCATGATTTATAGACTTTTGCATGCGCTCAAAGCAATTGTCGAAAAACTTTTCCACTCCGATTGAAACACCTCCAAAACATGGTTTTTGACCGCTTCAACAGCATCTTCTGGCGACGAAAATCGTTGACCACGCATTTTATTCTTGATAGGGCTGTACGACAGAAGACCCATCAATTCCATGTTTTGGCCGGTCAAAAAGGCGCTGGTTTGAGCCGAGGTGTAAGAGCTCGCATTGTCATGGTGCACTATGATTCATTTCACTTGTTCGTTGTTCGAATTTCTGCGAAGAATTCAGGCAAACAAATTGTGATGTACCACTCAGAATTGACCGCCCTACGTTGCTCAAGCGGAACAGTCGCCACATGACCAGTTTTGCCGAAGAAACAGGCGACCATTTGCTTCGAAGTGCTTCTTCCACGAACAACTTTCGTTGGATTTGGCTCGTCTTCGAAGACCCACACGGTCGATTGCTGTTTTGTTTCGGGCTCATACGCATAGATCCATGATTCGTCACCTATGACGATCATATAAACGTCTTTTGAAGCACCACGATCGTATTTTTTCAAAATTTCTTTGCATCAATCGACACGAGCCTTTTTTGAGCTATTGTTAAATTGTGCGGGATCCAATGAGAACAAACCTTTTTTACGGCCAGGTGTTCATGCAATAGCGAATATAGGCTGGTGGAAGAAATGCCCAAGGATGCTTCTATCTCACGGTAGGTCACATGACGATCTTGCATTATCAGTTTACGCATCGCATCAATGTTTTCTGGCACAAGGGCCATTTTTGGACGACCTTCACGACTTTCGTCTTAGAGCGAGCGTCGGCCACGTTCGAATTCATTGAATCAGTTTTTCACAGTGGTATAGGATGGTGCTAAATCGCCATACAAAGATTTAAGTTCATCGATGCACTCTTGTCGTGATAATCCACGTCGAAAGTTGTGAAAAATGATCGCAAGAAAATGTTCATAAGTTAATTTCATTTTTGTGCCATTGATTTTTTCAAGTCACTGTAAACAACACAAATAATGGTCGTGCGTCGAAACGTTCTGAGTACGTTTATGCTAAAAAAAAATATCAGTCTTTCCAATGGAAATGTCAAATGGCGCCAGGCAACACTTAGTGTTGCCTAGGCCAGAAATATATATAGCAGCCCTCAATTTCAAATTCGTTTATTAAGCCGTAGGTACCATATTGGTCCCTACGGTCCCAAATTGACCGAAATTTTATAATTCAATGTGTTTGGCACCTCAGGGCCCAATGAACACACCGTCTTAAATGCCATTAAATGCGTCTTTGCTTACGACTTTCAAGGAAAGTTAAGTCTAAACCTTATTTTTTATGTTATATCGGGTGTTTTTTTCATACGTGTGGTTTTCAACAGGAAACAAAACGCATAAAATTAATTGTAATGGCCAAAAATTCTGCTTTATTATAAAGATAAGAGTTTGCCATTATGTTTTAAACATGATTTCGGGAAAGTGGATGCCGAGAGGACCAATAAGCGACCACTTTTTGTAGCATTTGGGGCCGTATGTCAGCAATAACGCACCGAATATTTTCTTTTTAAGGCGTCAATCGTGCCGGACTTATCTGCGTAGACAAGCGACTTGACATAACCCCTCAAAAAATAGTCTAGCGATGTTTAATCGTACGGTCTTGGAGGCCACGCCACAGGCCCACGATGCGAGATACTCGTAATGCGCTCACCAAAAATTTCCTTCAATATTGATTTCCTTCGATTGATTGTTTCGTTGGCTGTATGAAATGTAGCACCGTCTTGGTAGAACCAAAGGTCGTCCACGTCAACATCCTCCAACTCAGGCACGAAAAAGTCCTTAATCATGGCTTTAAAGCGTTACCTATTGATTGTGACATTATGGCCGGCTTCATTTTGGAAGAAATATGGACCAATGATTCCCTCTCTGGGCAGAGGGAATCATTGGTCCATATTTCTTCCAAGCACACCAAACAGTGAATTTTTGAGGATGTAACGGCGTTTCAACAATGCTTGCACACAGAGAAAAGATTTGTTGCCCCAACCGAATTTTTCAGTAAATTGGACAGACACTTCGGTTGAGGGAAACAAGTATCGGTAATTCTAACAGACTTAGATGTATTTTTAAACTAAATTTGTACTTGTGTTGGCTGTTGTTATAGATTGTTGACGAAACGAATAATTTAGGTATATAACAATATTTATTGTCAAGCATTGGGTGGCCGAAACTTGGGAAAATTGGGTCGCCACCAAAAAAAACTTGGTTGTTGTTTTGAATAATAAGGAGGTCTTTCTATGGAAAAAATTCTGAAGTTAAGCCTTTTATTTATAGTTCGTTATTTTCTACAGCAGTTTCGTTTGGAAGCATTCACCGTCTAACCCAAGAAACCTAAACTGTCTCAACTTTTTTTTTGTATTTTTTGTGGGGATTTCAAAATATGTTTTCGTCGTAAACACAGGATTTGTTGTGACTGGAACCGATAAAATATTATAGGGTTTATATGTTGATGTTGGAATAGCCAATATTATGTTACAACAGCCCACTAAGCAGGGTTTGGTCACTACAAAGAACTTATCTGTTGTGACCACCAATTATCGGTACTAAAGAGACAGGTTCAATACAATTGGCTGGTCGCCATAACCGCCAGTTGTCGCAACCAATAGTTAAACTGAAATGGGTGTGTATAGCAGTGTTATTGGCTGTAAATATCGTGATATGATTGTAGCAACCATCATATGATATATCGAACCGTGTTACCAATAATACTGTGGAATGTTGGTTATTGCAGCAACAAACGCGGCACCCATCTTGCGGATAGCTTTCTCATGTGGAGTTCATCATGTAAAATACTCCAAACTTGTTTCTTGTGTATTTTAACAATATCAGCAAGTTCTCTGAGCTTTATTCGCCAATCTTTAGTCACTTCATTAAATATTTTTCTAATGTTTTCAATAGTAGTAGCAGTTTTCGGTCTTCCAGAGCGTTGTTCATCTTCCGTACTTGAACGACCCATTTTAAATTGTTGAACCCAGGATTTCACCACGAACAGAATCCAATTCATCTTTGATTAATTGTGGCGTATAACCTTTCACATAAAAGTGTTTAATTGCCGCACGAAACTCTTTATTTTCCATTTTTTAAAAATTATAAAACTTGTTTACTTCAATCACCTGTAACAAAGAAAATAATCATTAAATATTTCGGAAATTTTGACAGATGGCTTATAAAAGATTGCTTTTAAAAAACAACAAAAAAAAGTTGCTAGTAAAACAGAAAATGTGCCAGGCCAGTTAGTTTTGCGGTCGCCCTTGTAGAAGACAAGATTTTAACAAAATGGCAATGTGACATTGAATTTCCTGGCTGAACACTGCTTTTATCACGATTTCGGGTCCATGACGACCTTTATCAGAAAGCTGCGCAGCAATTGTTAAAAGCAAAAGACCGAATAGTTTTTAGAATTTAATTTAAGTGTCGTTAATATATCCCCCACTGTGATTATGCTAACTCACTAAATTTGAGATATTATTCTCAATGGTTTTAACTCAATTAATATATTGAGTTCAACTAAACAATTGCCATAATTCTATAATGACCGTTTAAATGTGCCACAACTCAAATAGCCACCACTTAAATTGAAAACGCCACAAATAACTGACACCGAATGTTCTATAAAACGTCTTTCATCCAGAGAACCAGAAACTTATGCGTGTAGGAATTTGTCCCGTCTGTCTTTGTTGTCACGAAACACTTTCCCATCGAGCAAATATTTCAATTAACTGAATGGATTCGAGTGAATTGAAAGGAATAGCGTCCCATACATTGAGTGTGGCTAGCGTGAGGGGGGGAGGAATAATTTTCCGAAACTTTTACTGCAACTGCAAAGAGCACAGATTTGTTGCCACAACCGATTTTTTGTGTGCCAACCAAATGATTGAGGTTGCATATTAACATTAGTGCAACCGAATGTAATTTAATGCAATGAAATGGAACTTTTTATATCGGTGAAAGTGGCAAAGTCAAAACCCATTAATAATGAAATGGTATTTGAATTTAAATTTCACTTTCAAAATAAAAAATGTTATAAGGATTTGAAGTTTTAATTAAATACTTTAAAGTTCAATTAAAAAAACATTAGTCAACGCAAGATACAAATTACATTTTCCAAATTTGGAACACATATACAGGGTGTCCGTTGGGAAGAGATACTACTTTGTTTGTTTATAATTTTTGATTAAATGAAAGAGAATGGATCTTATATTGATAAATGTTTTATTTAATGTTGGCAGTTATGTCTGGAATACAATAGGAGTATCGGATAAATGTCCGCCTCTGTTAGCCTCACAAATGCGAGCCCTTTTGAGCACATTCTGCATTACATTCAGCACGGCTTCGAATTGAGGTTGAGGGATTGTTTTGAATACTTTCTTGAGCAGCAGTAATGTTTTCGGCCGATCTTGCAGTACGTTGTGGTCCATGATTAGGCCTATCAGCTACAGACTCTCTTTCTTCGAAATCATTCACTACACGATAAATAGTGCGTTTTGTTGACACGTTGTTTCTCCCAAAAATTTCACGTAACTTTCTCATTGTCACGGTAATCGATGATTGATTTTCATAAAATGTTTTAACGATTAAAATACGTTGGTTTATCGAATATTTTTCCATTTGCCGCGTCTCCACTTCACGACTATCAAATATGAACTGTCAAGACTAATGTTTACCAAAGTGGCGGTATTCCGGCGGACACCCTGTAGCTTGACTATCGGAAGCAGATAGCCAAGGAAAATAAAGTAAAACTTCGAGCTTTAAATGTGATGATGTAATACGTGGACTTGTTGAACAGCTGCCGCACGCACCTATTTGTATTCTCCTCATCAATAGATGAATTGATCGATGATCCAATATGGTAAGACACAATACTGGAACTAAAAACGTTGTAAGATTTCTAAAAAAAAATAAGGGGGCGAAATGCCAAATTTTCAAACCGCTGCCATTTCGCCCCTGCATTTTCGGCCATGGTCGTAGTTGGAAATATTTTCATGAAATGAGCCAACTAAAACGCTCGTGAAATTTGTCCAGCCGTGAATGAATCACCCTGTTTAGCAATGTCTTCCCGTCTGCGGGTCTAGTTTAACCTCGATAGCAGTCAAACAAATTGCGCTGGCATCCTGAAGTTTAGCAAATTTATATCATAAGCCGTTTCTGATTATAAACGAGTGAAATCGGTTTAAAAAGGGCAAAAGTTCCCTTTAAGGCAATACAGGTACCTTGAATAGTGAAGTGTGGTTAAATTTTAAGGGCCGATGTTGAATGTAAACCACACCTAAACGTCAAGTTTTTTTCTGCATTTCATTTGATATTTCTCAATTTCAGACTAACTCAATTTGAACCATGAAAAGATACACAAACGAGCAACGCGTTAAAGTTATTTAGGCTTATTATGAAAATTTATTTTCGAAGAAAATCATCCTTAGTGATGAGGCACATTTTCACCTCAGTGGATTCGTCAATAAGCAGAATTTCCGCATTTGGGCGAATGATAATCCAAGAGTGATTGTCGAAAAAACAATGTACCCACAAAGAGTGACTGTTTGGTGTGGTTTATAGGCTGGCGGCATTATCGGGCCGTATTTTTTCCAAAATGAGGCCGGTCAGGCAGTTACTGTGAATGGTGTTCGCTATCGTAACTTTTCATGGCTCAAATTGGAAGATGTGGATGTGGACGATATGTGGTTTCAACAGGACGGTTCCACTTGCCACACAGCTATCGAAACAATGGCTATTTTGCAAGACAAATCAACATCGGCCCTTTAAATTTAACCACCCTTTGTATAATAAGAAATTCGTTTTAGGAGAATAATGGATGATATAGAAAGCATTAGTTGACACGCATTTAAAATCTGAAAAAAGGCCATAGTAGCTGGACGTTTCGCCCAGTGTGACCCAACAAAATGGTCGCACTGGGCAGTGTGACCCAAGTAAGGTCAAAACGAGTCATTATAGGTCAATATGTACATACATATGCGAACTTAGTGTAAAGCAAATGTTAACGATTTTAAAAATGAATTATTTTTGCAAGCAATTTGGACCTAAGGGGCCCAAAAAACGGGCCAAAAGATTAACCACTGGTGAATAATATGGGCATAAGGATACTCAGATTAAAGCCGGGTTTACTACACATCCATATAGAAACACAGCTACAAATTAGTTGGAAATTGGTTGCAACTACAATGATTCTGTTGCAAATACAGAATTTCGGTTGCCATAACCAAATGTTTATAATCGTAATGGACCAATATAACCATCGTACTATAGTCACAACTTTTAGATCGGTCCTACCAAGGAAGCTCGAATTAGGTATTTAGTGTCCACAACTGGTGGTTGTGGCATCCAATCGTTTTGCAAACATTTTGTTGTTGTCACCAATTATTAGCTATGACCATAACCAAAAATCGGGTTTTTAATGGCATTTTTTAGAAATAAAATAATTCGATTATAACTGACTTTAGGCCAATTGATTAAAATCCTCCATCACCCTTTCCACTTTGTCCACGTCATGGCCAACCCTACGAGTACTTCAAGTACATCAATTGTGCAAGCCAACACTTTTTGGCATGTGGATTTTAAGATTAACATCTTCTCTTCTGAAGGTTAGGATACTTGGTATGTTGCATTGAAACTACAGTTGTAATAACTAAAAATTACAGAACTCCAACCAACATTTGGTTGTACTGATGGAATACTCGAGATGCATGCATCATTCGGCTGGCAAAGAAATTCGGTTGTGGCAACGAATCTGTTCTCTGTATGTGGATTAATTTTAAAAAATTGACTGAGATTGTTGTTGGACTAATGGAACCAAAGGGTGTAAGTATATAAATTTCGGTCCGATTGACCTTATTCAATGTTAAATTGCTTTTTCAGACAAGTCTCAATTTAGGAGTTAGGCATCACAATTTTGCACATGTTGCAGACAAGCATATTTTTATTTGAATATTGTTAGGTTAATATATAGGGCGGTCAATATATAGGGTGATCAATCAGGAGGTATTTTTTCAAAAAATAAAGTACAAAAGTTCGAATCTTGTGGGGAATTTTTATTGTTTATTCGAAAGAATGCGAGTATTTTATGCCATTTTTTTAATATAATTTCCTTCTAACGTTGGCCGCAACTACGCCTCAAGGTGTGCATTCTGAGGGTCCTATTTTGGACGACTCGAAAGCCGTGGTTTTCGCGGTGTAAGTCTTTCCATGATGAAATGGCAACAACACTGAAAATAAAAAAATACTGAACTCAGGCGTAATCTGTGAAAAAAATCCTATTAAAAACATACCTCTAGATTGATTACCCTATACAAGAGAAATTGTTTTAAAACGGAGAAAATGGCAGTAGGAAATAGTTCCGAACTACAAAATTTCTTTTAGGCGAGAAGACTTTTAGTTCCAATCACCTCTACAAGAGAGACTGTTTTTAAACAGCGCCATCTATTGTTGAATTTAAAAAAAAAATCAATTTAAAAACTGAAACCAATTTTATTTCCTATTATTTTCTTTATTGGAACTCCCGAAGGCATGATGGTATTCTAAATTTGTTATTCCGTTTGCAACACAACCAAATATTGATCAGCGACCCTATTAAGTGTATTACGAGAGCTGCTATATATATTTCTGGCCTAATAATAAAAATGCCAATATTTATCATCAAAAATGGTTTTATTGTTTTTCAATGTATTCTCCATCATAATTTTTACAATTTTGCATGCGCTCAAACCAATTGTCGAAGCACTTTTTCCACTCCGATTGAGACACCTCCAAAACATGGGTTTTGAACGCTTCAACAACATCTTCTGGCGACACAAATCGTTGACCACGCATTAATTTCTTGATGTGCGGGAATATACGGCGGATGACCCATCAATTCGACGTTTTGGCCGGTCCAAAAGTCGCTGGTGTGAGCCGATGTGTGAGAGCTTGCATTGTCATAGTGCACAATGATTCGTCTTCTCTTGTTCGTTTTTCGAATCTCTCCGAACACTTCAGGCAACCAAATTGCGGTGTACCACTCAGAATTGACCGTCCTACGTTACTCAAGCGCAACAGTTGCCACATGATCAGTTTTGCCGAAGAAACAGGCGACCATTTGCTTCGAAGTGCTTCTTCGACGAACAACTTTCGTTGGATTTGGTTCGTCTTTGAAGACCCACACGGTCGATTGCTGTTGTGTTTCGGGCACGCATAGATCCATCATTCGTCATCTGGGACGATCTTACAAACGTCATTTCAAGCACTGCGTTGGTATTTTTTCAAAATTTCTTTGCACCAATCGACACGAGCCTTTTTTGAGCGATTGTCAAATTGTGCGGGATCCAACGAGAACAAACCTTTTTTATGCAATGTCTGTTGGTGGAAGAAATGTCCAATGATGCCTCTATCTCACGGTATGTCACATGACGATCTTGCATAATCAGTCCGTTTTTGGGCGACCTTTTGTCTTTGAGCGAACGTCGGCCACGTTCGAATTCATTAAACCTGTTTTCACAGTGCTATAGGATGGTGCTTCATCGCTATACAAAAATTTAAGTTCATCGATGCTCTCTTGTCGTGATAATCCACGTCGAAAGTTGTGAAAAATGATCGCACGAAAATGTTCACTAGTTAATTCCATTTTTTTTGCCAAATTTGTTTTTTTCAAGTCACTGTAAACAACCCAAATGATGGTCGTACGTCAAAGCGTTATGAGTACGTTTATGCTAAAAATATATTTAACTTTCCAATGGAAATGTCGGATGGCGTCAGACAACACTTAGTGTTGCCGAGGCTAGAAATATATATAGCAACCATCGTACTCGTATTATTAATAGTCGTAAAATTCCAAGACGATCTACGTCTGTCCTTTCGTCCGTGTGTCCATCCTTCCGTGAGTCTGTTAAAAGAACGAATAAACCTAGGATCCAGAAATTGTGCATGATGATGGCTTATGGTCATAAGCTGTTGGAGATAGAAAATGGGCGATATCGGGTAAAAGTGTTTTCGTTAAGGGACTACAATTTCTTAGAAAAATTTACACTTTTTTAAGTATTTGCTTAACAACTCATAATTTTGGTGAAAGGACAAGTGATAAAATGGGTACTGTATGTAGAGACCTCAAAAAAAGAGCATAGCTTTAGGGTGAATTGGCTCATGTGGCCCAAAAAAAGTTACGCGTGGTCAAAACGAAAGGACATTAAATAAAATTTTACAACGATTCTAAATATAGATCCATTTTAAGGTTTTGGCTGAGATTACGCCCAAAAGTCCAAAAGTCCCAAAAACTATAAATTGTTTGTGCTTCAGAAGCGTATGCACGGTAGAGGGTACAATAGGTACGGCCTGGATGAACTAAACGATTTTTTGTAAATTGTGGCTTACGGTCGGACGCCCAAAAGTCCCAAAAACTATCAATTTTTTTGTGCCTCAGTAGCGCATGGACGGTGGAGGGCACAATACCTACGGCCTGGATGAACTAAACGACGTTTTGTAAATTGTGGTAGGCTAACAATAATTATGGCGGAACTCTGGATAGACATTTATGCGCTTTGGCCCAATCGTTACTGCAAGCAATAAACGCCTACACTTACTAAAACAAAAAAACATAAACTGTCTCTAGATGCACCCTTAATCGTCTGCGACATTTCATTTATATTCAAAATTTTATTTAAAAATTCATTTTACAGTGTAAACAAATCAGCAATAACGATACATCAAACACAAATCATTGTCTATTTTTTTTATAAATATTGAAAAACAAACAGAAAACATTAAATCGTAAGAGCCTAAAAGTATGCAGAGCTACACAAACCCCACAACATATGCAATAGAAACGAAAGCAATGACGAGTATTAACTTATGCCCCAGCAGACAGTATCTGCAGGAGCACGAACACGAGCACTGAATCAGAAAAGGATGTTAACACATGGACTATAAACGAATTTAATTGAATTTTTTTATCCGATCACATAAAAAACAACATATCAAAAATAAAGTAGTTCATAAAGCAACATAAACGAGAAGGTTTACAATAGCAACAAGAAAAGCTAAAAAAGAAAACGCAAGAAATTCTACACAAAAATCGCAATAAAATGTCACTTAGAGGATATGTAGCGTTGGCGGCCATAGGCTTTCACAATCATCGCAGCCACAATGACCACACTAACAACAGCAACAGCAGCAGCAGCAACATAGCACAGAGTACACCAGCAGCAACAACATCAACACCTACGTCGTCATTGACGTTGCCACCTTTGCCATCAACACAACTAATCAAGAGCAACAAATCAACACCGATACAATTAAAGCAACAGCAGGCGGATATTATGTTGACAACAACTCCGGCTGCTACAACAACTGCAGCACCACCACCAATAACGCCTTTATCGCCAGCAACACTCAACAGCAGCCGCATGCCGCTGGCAACAGTCACCGCCTTTGCTCTACCAGCACCGCCACCACCTCCACCACCACGACCCTTGAATCCCTACAGCGCCAGCACCGATCATTTCGAAACGTACGGTGGTGAGGACCACCAGCGCCACCACCACCTTCACCATCAGCACCAGGAAAGCAGTAGCAGCGCCAGCAGCAACAATGGCGGCAATGGCCGAAACATTTACACCGACAGCGACGAAGAAGAGGGGCCAACTGTCGATGGTGGCGATGTCGGCAACGAATTGACCGCCGGCCCCCAAAGACCGGTGAATACCTTCTATGGCAGTGGTTTCGGAATATTCCATCAGCAACGCTCCAATATGGGTGGCGCTGGTGGTGGCGGCGGCATCGCCCTAATATCGAGCAACAGTGGCAGTGGTATGGGCAGCAGTTCATATTCGAATGGCATCAACAATAACGTGAATCTCCTGTTGGGCGGGTAAGTTTGATTGAAATTGAAAATTCAAACTCTTCTTTTGTTTAATAGCCTTCCGAGGAAAACTGAAGTTTTTTTCCGACATTTCTAATTGAAATGAAGAGATTGTGGCATTTGTGAATAGTCCACACTCCTCAAGGCGAAAGGGACAAACCTAGAAACTATATTTTTATGTTTTTGTGTTTTTTTATACTAAGCAAAGATGGAAATGTACAATCATAAAATCAATTAAAAATGTTATCTGGTATGGGGCAACACCAATCCCCCCCCCCCCCCATAAGAGTATGTTGGAGTTGGTCATTGTAAGAAGTATGACGAGTGTGTCATTCGAGACCACCCAATAAACACTAAAAACGCCATTCAATTATGATATTTTTGAAAGCAATTGAAATTCTAAATCCAACATAGCATTGATGAGCCCAAAGTTTTTAATTTATATTTTTTTATAAAATTATTTTTCGGCTTGAGGTCATTTATTTAGACTCGATGTTCTATGAGTTGTTTAATTTTTATTTATCCCAATATTTCGATTGACTTCGCCAATCATCTTCAGGGGTTGTCACTGACAAAGTACAAAAGATGATTACATTTAATAAACAAAACATTAGCGCAATATTTGAAAAATAATTACATTAACAAAACAATGTCGTCCGTCTGATTATCGCTGTCAACTGATTTTTGTGTTACTCTTCAGCTTGCGTCTGTGCGATCCCATCTGTGTCCGTTTTGTAATTAATTCTCCTCTCATTAGGTACGTCAATAATGTTAAGCATTTCGAGAGTGTATCTGCTTCTATAATTTCTCTCTTGCGCTACAATTTTTACGTCGGTAAAGTCAGGCTTATGTCCAGTCAATGTACAGTGGGCCACAAGTGCGGTCTTTTGTTCTATGGGCCTATTTACGGCTTTTAGGTCAGATTTGTCTTAAGTTTAGTTTTAGTAAAGCCGACATATACCTTTTGGCATATGACGGACTTGTCAAAATTGCACTTTATTTGGTATACAAAGTCAGATTTTCTTCGTTATTTATTCGAGATTTTGTCCTGCTAAATAAACTGTTTACTGTACTGTGTGTCTTTAGTGCAAGTTGATATTTGTCTTTGTTATAAATTTTGGAGTGGCTAAGCCTTTCTGAAAAACCCGGTATATACGGGGGCGGTTCTTAGCCTAGCACAAAAAGCGCGGTATAAACAGAAAAAAGTTAAGGGTTTTGGCAAATTCCATCTCTGCTATGAACACATGTTAAATTTTGTTTCGATCTGGCAACTCCAGGTAACTCTAAGAAGTTTCCGAACCGCCCTCGAAGAAAAAATAAGTTTAAATAAACGTAAGCGTTTTTATTAAAAAAATTTCAGTTAAACAAAGCCAAAGCAGCTTGTATATTTAAAGCACAATACTTTTGTGGCACCAACCATATTAATATTGTTGCTATAACCATATTTTCATTTTTAAATTTGGCAATAATACTATTGATACATTTCAACAATATTAATATTGCAGCAATTATACTATTGTCAAAAATAAATTCAGTTAATAATGCCATGGTTGCGACGAACATACTTTCAATGCGGAAAACATATTATTATTGCCGTGACCATGTAGTAACCATGTTTTTTCACTGCGTGTAGTGTCCCATTTCTGTTCAATTGTCTTAATTGCGAAATTTACTGGGATGCTTGGAAATAAAAAAATAACGTCAAAAGAAACTGAAACCTCATCATCATTAATACATATTTCGTCAATTTTACTCTTGAAATGCTTGGAATCCCATACGTTGTATTTCGAATCCTTCGTCAAGTTTTTTAAAATCCCAACTAAATATTTACAGAGCCCATATCCAGGGGAGTTTATTGAAGAGCATATGGGCCTTAGAGGAGTACCATCTTTGTGTAGCTTTGGGAGTCCGTAAATTCTGGGGCATTCCTTGTCTTATTTATCAAGTAGTTTTTGCTGTTCATGTCTACGAGGGCGGTTCGGAAAGTTCTTAGCCTATCAATGAAAGAGAATAGTTAGTTTTTTAAAAATATTTTTATTTTTCAATATAATCTCCTGAAACTTCAATACACTTAGTCCAACGCTTATTTAGCAATTCTATCCCTTGATTAAAATAGTTTTCCTCAAGGTCTTCAAAATAGTGGTTTATAACTGTAATTGCATCTTCATTTGAGGTAAAACGCTTGCCAGCAAGGAATTTTTTTAGATTTGGGAACAGATAAAAATCACTGGGAGCTAAATCAGGAGAATAAGGTGGGTGGTCAAGCAACTCGTACTTTAATTCGTTGATTTTAGCCATTGTTAAAACACTCTTGTGCGCTGGTGCGTTGTGTTGATGAAAAATTATTTTTTTGTGTTGTAAGCCAGGGCGTTTTTCTTGAATTTGTACATTTAATTGATTAAAAGGTTGCAATAGTACACTGAATTTATTATTTTGCCCTTTTGCAGATAGTCAATCAATAAAATACCTTTGAAGTCCCAAAAAACCGTTGCCATAACCTTACCAGCCGATTGAATTGTTTTTGCCTTCTTTGGGGCACTTCCTCCAGCTTCAGTCCATTGTTTGGACTGTTCTTTTGTCTCTGGAGTTTAGTGGTGGATTCATGTCTCATCAACAGTTATGAAACGACACTTAAAATCCATTTTATTTTGCTGAAAACGATCCAAACAAGCTTGAGAAATGTTCATTCTTATGCGTTTTTGGTCGACTGTTGTCAAGTGCGGCACCCATCTTGCAGAAAGCTTTTTCATCTGTAGTTCTTCATGCAAAATTGAATGGACTCGATCATTTGAGATGCCCATGATATTAGCTATTTCACGCACTTTTATTCGTCGATCATTTAATACCATATCATGCACTTTGGCTACAATTTCTGTTGTTGTTGCTGTTTTTGGACGTCCACTACGTGGTTCAACTTTAATGCTTGTACGACCACGTTTAAATTCAGCAACCCAATTTTTTACTGTTGCATATGAAGGAGCACTTTCACCTTCACCATTCACCATATCATTATGAATTTCTTGTCCCGATAAACCTTTTTTATGTAAATATTTAATGACATCACGCATTTCTAATTTTTCCATTGTAAAAAAATCGATGCGTCTTTTGTGAACACCTGTTTCTATATGAAGGAGTTGCCAGACCGAAACAAAATTTAACATGTGTTCTAGCAGAGATGGAAGTTTCCAAAACACTTAATTTTTTTCTGTTTATAACGCGCTTTTTGTGCTAGGCTAAGAGGTTTCCGAACCGCCCTTATTATTCCCAAGTTGTATAATTTTTCCACTAATCTGTTGTTTTTGTTTTGTAAGGTGGACGTTGGATCCCTTTTTAGTCTCTTATAGGTGCACAAGTCTCTAAGTAGTACCGTCATTTTCTTTTTGTAGTCATTTTTAAATATGGCAACTGTTTTCCCTCCTTTATCCGCACTCAGTATCAATATGCCATCGTTTTCCTTTAGATATTTTCTTGTCTGTCCCACTGTGTCAATTATTTGTTCATCTTTCCTACTGAGTTTATTTTTGTGCAAGTGGTCGTCTATTAATGATGTGAGCTTAGTTCTTGCAATCTCCTGTTTTTCTCTAGCTTCAAGCGTCTGTATGCATTCCTCTCCCTCTGCTATAACTTTAAATAGTGGGAACGTTGTCACATTGTTGGGTAATGCATATTTGGGTCCCAGCGATAGCAACCACTGTATCGTATGTGTGTTGGTATGGTTTTTGTTGTTGCGTTTACAAACCAATCGTTGTTGAAAGTTCTGTTGAGTTCTTTGTTGTTTTCTTTCTCTAACGCTTCCAATTTCCTTATGTGTGCTGTTTTGTTGTTGGTCTTGCGTCTGTCGTATAAATATTTTTTACTCTCTATGAGTAACTGGTGGTCTTCTTCTTCTAAATACTGGCTTAAGCGGTCGTATTATTTTATCAAAAACAGTTTTACTTTTATGTCCTTTGTCATATTTAAATCCCACTACGATTCCCTGAGTGGAAGTCCCAATTGTTATTTCTTTAATTCAAGTATTATTTATCATAGGCCCAATTTTTTTGAGCCATTGAGGGCCGAGAGTTTGTAGCAATTTCCGAAATAAATGTGAAAAACCATGGAAAAATATGACGAAAATTTAGGATTTGGTGACAGTTTTGTTGTTTTGAGTAAGATGTTGTTGTTTTTTGATTTTATATTAAAGCAAAATTTGTAGATCTACTTAAAAGCTAAAAATTTGCCGAAGAGGGACAAGCAATATTTGAAACAGTTCACGAGATATAGACTTAAGAATCAGTACATGTTTTTTCAAAATTGTACTAAAATCCACCCCCAGTCGAAAACTTCAAAAATGAATATTAGCAAGTAAAAAATGTTAAGTTTGGCTGTGCCGAACTTTGGATATCCTCCACCAGATTCCTAAATAAAAAACTATTTTTTAATTTTTGTAATTTATTTATTGTAATTTATTTAAAGCAATATAACTAATATAATTTATTATAACTTAAATTTAACATATTTTCTTTTTTGTTTTTTTTTATTATTTTAACATAATATTACTTATTAAGAAGCCTAAAAATTATTATAAATAAAAACTAAATGCCTATTACTATAGCATCATGATGACTGTGGTCTGTAGAATACGTTTGAAATTTTACCGAATTATGTTCGGAGTTGGTGAACGCCCAATCGATATGTGTTCCGTGTTTAGTTTGTTGGTAGAGATTTTTCTAACAATGATGAAAATCCTTTTTGTTCGAGAAGAGTTTCTGTTGATTTTTTTGCAAAGTTGCGCGGCATATATTGAAGTCTACACTTTGTGGAAAATTTCATATCGATAGGTCAAGTTTGTGGTGAGTTATTGTCAAATTATTTCTCAAGGCCCATAAGACCGTTTGTATGGGAGGTACCAGAAGGGACTACCTAATCTCAACCAAATTTGGTGCGAAAGTGAGTTTTATATAGAAATCTTTATGTGCAAAATTTAATTTCGATAGGTCAAGCTTGTGGTGAGTTATCGTCATATTATTTCTCAAAGCCAATGAGACCGTTTGTGTGGGGGGTACCAATAGGACCGATCTCAACAGAATTTGGCGCAGAGGTGTGTTCTATATAAAAATCTTTATGTAGAAAATTTCATCTCGATAGGTCAATCTTGTAGTGAGTTATTGTCATATTATTTATCAAGGCCCTTGACCGTTTGTGTGGGAGGTACCAGTAGGGCCTTTCCGATCTTAGCCAAATTTAGCGCAAAAGTCTGTTCTATATACTTATCTTTATGCCGAAAATTTCGTCTCGATCAAGTGGTTGGTGAGTTATTGTCATATTATTTTTCAAGGCCCATTAGACCGTTAGTGTGGGAGGTACCAGTAGGACCTTTCCGATCTCAGCCGAATTCAGCGTAGACGTGTGTTGTATATAGAAATCTTGATGTGTAAAATTTCATTTCAATAGGTCAAGTTTGTGGTGAGTTATAGTCATATTATTTCTCAAGGCCCATAAAGCCGTTTGTATGGGAGGTACAATAAATGGTGGCCCAATCTTAACCATTTTTACAAAGATGATTGCGCCTATATAGAGATTATTATTTGCAAAATTTCAGTGATTTTTCTCAAGAAACTGGACGGATATTTCCAAATAAAAAACTAATTTTTATGAGGTAGTGTCGGTTGAGGGTCTCCAACACCAACTTCCCGTAGAGCTATGTAGCCCATTTCCAATACCAACCATGCTAGGTTAACTACACATGTTTGTGCCAAATTTCAGCTCCCTAGATATTGTCATGCAGGCTCTATCTTGTTTTCAACAGACAGACGGACAGCCGGACAACATGGCTAGATCGTCTTAGAATTTTACGAGGATCAAGAATATATATACTTTGTGGGTCTCCGATGATTATTTCAAGGTGTTACAGGCAGAATGACAAAACTAATATACCCTCCATTGTATGGTGGAGGGTACAAAAAACCTTAGCTAATAATTCCAAACCCAGCTAGGGTTTTTCTTCTATCATATGCTTTCAGATTTTGGGGGTCTCAATTGGTTCAAGATTTTGAAGTTGGAAAATGTGTTATTTTTCATGAAAACGAGACCCCTTTTGGTCATATCTAAAAAAAGATTTGTTTAAAGAATCGTAAAGAATATTTGATTTAATTCGTTTACCAATAAGTCCCAAGGGCACAACCCCAAACTTAGCCGGATCTTTAAAAAAACATTATATTTGTTATTGAAATTGACTTTCATTCAAGTATTCCAATGTTAAGATTTGTCACTGCTCAAAGATAAGGACAAAAAAGGGAAAATTTTCCGGCCCAAACGGTCACTAATGTTAGCCGAATTTCAAAAATAAGGTCATAATTAGAAAACTCGTATTAATGAAATTAACATAAATTGGAGAGAAAAAACTATTTGTAAATCGCTTGAAACTACTAGAATTCCATTGCAAGAAAAGAATTTCGGTTGCAAACACCATATGTTTGTAATCGTAATGAATATTCGGTTGGACATACCACGAGATAATAAATATGATCGTATTGTAGACGCAACTACGAATAATTGATCGGACATACCAATGAAACGCATCAAATGTATTTAATTGCCATAACTGATAATTGTGGCAACCAATAGTTTTGTCATATTTTGTTGTTGTAACCGAAAAGTGGAGATGATATTTAAATTTTCATCATAACTAAAAGCGAAAATAACTCTATATAAATCTTCCGTCCCTTTTTCCTTGACATGACCCTCCCAATACTTAAGAGAACTTCAAGCTTCTAAGGCAACAGTTTTTGCCTCTACTGAAAATTTAAAATGTTTTCGTTTAACTTTTAGATCCAAAAATTATTTTTTGGAGGTTCGGATTCTTTGTATTTTCTACCGATACTTCAGTGCCGATACTGAATGTTACAAAGCACCAACTAACATTCGGTTGTACTGATGGAATACTCGGGGTTCAAGCAACCTCAATCTTTCGGTTGGCAACAACTTCGGTTGTGGCAATGAATCTGTTCTCTGTGTGCAGTTAATTTAGGACAACAAATTAGGTGAATAAGTTCCCATCTTCATTTCCAGCAATAGTTCAAAAATAAATTTATATAGGGTGATCCATCTAGAGGTATTTTTCAGAACAAAAAAAATAGAAAAATTCAAATCAAGTGTGGCATCTTTACTGGTAATTTGAAAGGACATTTTATGGCAATTATTTTTTGAATATAATTTCCTTTAAATGTTGGCCGCAACTACGCCTCAGGGTTTCCATTCTGAGGGTCCAATTTTGGATGACTCGTTCGAGCATTTCGGACGGTATGACTTTAATGACACGCGTAATGTTGGCTTTCAAAATCTGAATCGTAGCTGGTTTGATAGCATAGACTTTGGACTTTGCGTAACCCTAAAGAAAAAAGTCTAATTGTGTCACTCGATCTAGGCGGCCAACTCACCTGTCCAAAACGTGAAATTAGCTGCTTTTCGAAATGACCACTCAATAGGTCCATTGTTTGAGCAGCTGTATGGCAAGTGGCACCGTCCTGTTGAAACCAAGGGTCGTCAAGATTACGGGCTTCAATTTCAGGTGCCATAAAGATCGATATCATGGCGCGATAGCCAGCACCATTCACGGTTAGGTTCCGGCCATCATCATTTTTGAAAAAACATGCACCGATGATTCCACCAGCCCATAAACCACACCAAACCGTGGTTTTTTCTGGATACACCTCTTGAACCTCTTCTTGTTGCTCTTCTGCCCAAATGCGGCAATTTTGTTTATTGACTTTGACGTTGAGCCAGAAATGGACCTCATTACTGAACAAAATTTCGGTCGAAAACAGCGAATCTTTCCGTTCCTCCCCGAACGCTCATTTTCGTAATACAGTTGCCAACATTTGAAGGCAATTATTTTCAAAAAATAAAGGCCATAAAATGTCCTTTCAAATTACTAATAAAGATTCCACACTTGATTTGAATTTTTATATTTTTTTTGTTCTGAAAAAAATACCTCTTGATGGATCACCCTATATAATCTGAGAAAAAATAAAAAAAAAATTATTAAACGAAAAAGTTATTAAAGTTTTTAACCCCATGGTAACTTTTGGCCCTCCCTGTAGTTCGGACCAATTTCCAACCGATTTTTTTCTATGCGTGCAATTAAATTGTTATTCGTTACAATTGTCGGACTTCTCATGAATTTTGTAAGCAGGATATTTAGAGACATTTTTGTAATTTTCCCCTCCTCAGAGTACAAAATGAACTGCTTCTGATGGACAAAGAAAGGCAATTTTTAAAAGGATACATAAAATAGTTTATAACGTGCAATGAAATTATTAATTTAGGAATTGCCCTTTAAATGGAAATTTGCTTCCAATGATACAATTTTTTTATGGAGCGCTCAAACAATTAGAAAAGGGGTGTTAGGGAAATTTCCCATAGCCAATGAATCTGAAGAGGAGAGTTTTCCATCAGCTCTGTGCGTGATGTCTATGAGCCTGCAAAATAGAAATCAAACCCTGTATGGTGCGGTCTAAAATCTCTGGAACAGGAAAGTATTATTTTGCTTTTGAAACAAAAAAATAATAATTAATAATCCAACCCCTGGATTAATTTGATTGAAACATGAAATGACTGACCACATTTGGAAACTAAAAAAATACAGAATTACACGGGCCGCTATCAATCACCCGCCTCGTATGGTAGCCTTGATATTTTAAATAAAATAAAACAAGAAACTTGAAAACACAAAATAATCAAATTTGCATATTCGAACGAACATCAGAAGAGTTTACGCTCGCTGGCAGTAGATTAATTGATGTAGGACACGAAATGGCGAACGGGTTGCTAAAGTTCCATTAAAAAAATCATATAAGTTTACATTCTAAACACACCGGAGGGGGCGATTCGTTCAGCAGGTGTAGTTGGCATTCAAATAAGCTCAGCCATTTGAGGTCAACATTGATTTTTTTTAAAATATTTTTTTTAGGCTAGGTTAGGTTCTAAGGCTTGGTCTTCAAGTGAGTACGAGATGGGCCTAGCATGCAGAGTATAAACCATGTATGTTCTAATAATTTCTGTTTGTTATAAAACTTCAAGGTCCGTGAAGAATTAATTTAATTCATTAAACAACAAAAAACAATCACACCACATGTTAGCGATAATTCGTTGCAGCCCAGACATATGTTAACCCTCAAATAAGCAAAAAAAATCCGCAAAAAGGATTGGGAACGCCCTACATCACTCTGATAAACACGAAAGACTGGTCGCCTATGCATACAATTTAAGCAATAACAGATTTAGTTCCGATTCACACTAGGCAATTTTACTTGCGGCAATTTTACTTGCGGCAATTTTACTTGCGGCAATTTTACTTGCGGCAATTTTACTTGCGGCAATTTTACTTGCGGCAATTTTTATTAACTTGGCTTTTGTGTTCACTCAAGGCATTTCAGTTTCGGCAATTTTTGATTTCATTGTTGCATTGATTTTGTGTGAAAAAACACATGAGAATATAAAAAAGTTGTTTATTTAAAAAAATATTTATTTTAGAGCAAAAGTTATGAGTTTAAAAAAAAACGTATTAAAAACGTAGCCACTGATGTAATTTGCAGAATTCTGAATCTTTTAAAAATAAAACCCAAACTGTATTTTTGTAAAACACCTAAGTAAACCAACCAATGTACAAAATTTCGTCAAACTCGAAGATCTACTTTTAAAAAGTGATCGGTTTCCCAAAGTATTGACAAAAAGTGTTGTGGGAATTTTTCACAGGTTTTTTTACAAAGTTTTGCTTTTTTAATTAGGAATTGCCAGTACAAGCAAGTTTTTTTCCCTTTCATTCCCCTTACCTGTCTCTGCCCAAACAAACTGAGAATTGAAGCAATTAAAATTGCCTAGTACGAATCGGGAAATAATATGTGACTTCTCGAGAGGCAGGGTTACCATTGTTAAAAATCTTTTTGCCAGAAGGATACGATAAATACTTTTATTCAAAAACATTTCGCTTTAAAATGTAAAGTGAGGGATTCTCTACAAAACGGACCAATAAACGAATTTTGCATTATTTTAAAGTTAACATCAGGCAGGGCCGATGCACCGTTTCAGCGCAACTGAAGCTTTCTATGAGATATAGGGACTGGGGGAAAAAGAGTTAAGATTTTTTGACGCGCGATGATGCGCTTAGAAGGACTTCAATTGGGGATTAATAATACCGTATGTACGAGGGCGTTCCAATAATACCGTGACTTTCCAACTTCCCTTGTAGTTATATGAAATGCAATACTACTCCCATCAAGTACCATCCGTTAACAGACTGCTGTCAAATTTTAAAAGAGTTCCGTCATTTAGTTTGTGTTTGACAGCTGTTCAAAAAATACAACCTCGTGGATTTTGTTAAAAATGGAAAAAAGTAAAATTTGAGTGCTCATTAAACATTATTTTTTGCGGAAAAACCCGTCAATCAAACCAGGGAAAAGCTTGATAAATACTATGGGGACTCAGAAACATCGATTTCAATGGTAAAAAGAAGCTTACTTTTACTTTCCTTGTGGTCGCACAAGTACAAATGACGCTGAACGTTCTAAACGGCCAATTGAAGTCAATAGAACCGAAAATCTCGAAAAATCTACGATGTGTTGGCTGATCGAAGAGTAAAAGTGAGTGAGATTGTTGATGCCATACACATTTCATATGACTGTGTGGTTTCGATTTTCAATGATCAGTTGGGGTTAAGAAAACCGTCTGCAAGATGGGTGCCGCGTTTGCTATCAATTGACCATAAACGTAATCGTGTGACAACTTTAAAGGATTGTTTCGAGTTGTTTAACTGGAATTCGAATAAGTTTTGGCGGCGTTTTGGAACTGTGGATGAAACATGAATTCATTACAACACTCCAAAGACCAAGCAGCAGTCTAAACACGCTCCGAAGAAGGCTCCGAAGAAGGCCTAGGTGACTATGTCGGCCAATAAGCAACAATTTTTTGGGATGCACGCAGGAAAATCTGCATCGATTACCTTCAAAAGGGAAAAACAAAAAAATGAGAATACGAGGGCAGCTATATATATTTCTGGCCTTATAATGAAAATGCGAATATTTATCATCAAAAATGGTTTTATTGCTTTTCAAAGTATTATCCTTTAAGATCAATACACCTTTGTATGCTCTCATGCCAATTGTCGAAGCACTTTTTCCACTCCGATTGAGACACCCCCAAAACATGGTTTTTGCGCGCTTCAACAGCATCTTCTGGCGACGAAAATCGTTGACTACGCATCTTTTTCTTGATGTGCGGGAATAAAAGAAGTCATTGGGTGCCAAATCAGGGCTGTACGGTGGATGACCCATCAATTCGACGTTTTGGCCGGTCAAAAAGGCGCTGGTTTGAGCCGATGTGCGAGAGCTCGCATTGTCATGGTGCACTATAATTCGTCTTCTCTTGTTCGTTTTTTGAAATTCTCCGAAGACTTTCGGCAGACAAATTGTGGTGTACTACTCACAGTTGATCTCCTACGTTGCTCAAGAGGAAAAGTAGCCACATGACCAGTTTTGCCGAAAAAAACAGCCGACCATTTGCTTCGTAGTGCTTCTTGCTCGCCTTTGAAGACCCACACGGTCGATTGCTGTTTTGTTGCGGGCTCATATGCATAGAGCCATGATTCGTCACCTGTGACGATCATTTAAACGTCTTTTGGAGCACGGCGAACGTATTTTTTTAAAATGTCTTGCACCAATCGGCACGATTTGTTTTTTGAGAGATAGTCAAATTGTGCGGGATCCAACGAGAACAAACCTATTTTACGGCCAGGTGCTCATGCAATATCGAATGTATGCTGGTGGAAGAAATGCCCAAGGATGCCTCTATCTCACGGTGTGTCACATGGCGATCTTGCATTATCAGTTCACGCACGGCTTTAAGTTCTCTGGCACAACGGCCGTTTTTGAACGACCTTCACCTTTGAGCGAGCGTCGGCCACGATTGAATTCATTGAACCAGTGCTATAGGATGATGTTTCTTCGCCACACACAGATTTAAGTTCATCGATGCACTCTTGTCGTGATAATCCACATCGAAAGTTGTGAAAAATGATAGCACGAAAATGTTCACGAGTTAATTCCATTTTTTGCCAAATTGATTTTTTCAAGTCACTGTAAACAACACAAATGATGTTCGTACGACGAAACGTTCTGAGTTCGTTATTGCTAAAAAAAAATGTCAAACTTTCCAATGGAAATGTCAGATGGCGCCAGGCAACACTTAGTTTTGCCAAGGCCAGAAATATATACAGCAACCCTCGTATTATGCCAACTTATTGGACTAATTTAACGAGGATTTAAAAAAAAACGACACCATATGGCCAAAAAAGTTAATTTTCATCGAGATAATGCCCAGGTGCACACGTGTGCTGAATCAGTGGCAAAATTGCATGAATTCGGCTGGGAATTGGTACCTCATCCGCCATATTCTCCGGATTTAGCCCCCAATGACTATTTTCATGCTTAGAACTGGCTCGCTAGAAAAAGATTAAGCCCCAACGATGAAATTATTGATCAAACAAATGCCTATTTTATGGACCTCGAAGAATCCTATTTTTTGGAAGGGATACAAAAATTGAAGAGAAACGTTGGACTAAATGTATTGAGCTTAGAGGAGATTATGGTAAAAAATATTTTTCTTTTTGTTGCAAAACAAACTGTGTTTTATTCGAAAAGTCACCGATTTATTGATTTTTATTGACCGATTGATTTGTTATTAAAAAAAACTTATTCATCGAAATACTTCACTAATTATTTTTCGGAACCGTTTCAAGTTACTTTAACATGTTAATGACATTCTGAATGAAACTGTGTTTAAAGATTGGCTTAACATAATACTGATAAGTACTTTATAAAGCTATTACACAGTGCGACAGAAAAAAAAATACCTGGGAAATAATAATATTTTTCTTGTAGATCTTACTGAGTACAACAAGAAACCGGTTTTGAAATTTCCCAAACACCTCCAAAATCTCGAATTACGAGTAAAAACCCGGTTTTTCGGATATGCACTTATATGGCCGTAACTTCGAATGGTGTATACACTTTTAAAATCACACTGAAAAAAATCTGTGTATTTTTCCTGTAAACTCATTTTTTTTAAATTTTTTTTGTAATTTTTTAACTTTGGATGTGTTTTTACACAGAATTTTTTAAAAGGAACTGAACAATTTTTGAATTTTTTAATAATAAAGAGAGTGTTCTTACGAATACAATTCGGTGTCATTTTTAAAAATCCGTTAGAAACTGATTGAGTCTTTCAACTTTTATTAAAACAACATTTTTTGAAAAAATACAATTTTTGGCCAAACTACTAAGAAATGTTTGTTTGACCGTTTTTTTTTTATTGAATATCCCACTATCCCGTTTGTCATGTAAATAAAGGGAGTCCTAAGAAGAGCGCAATTTTTAAATGACTGATCTAGCAATTGAATTGTTTCTCTGGCTGTATGACATGCCGCCGTCTTGTTGGAACCACATGCCCTCCAGATTCATTTCTTCAATTCTAGGCAAGAAAAAACTGGTTATCATTTCACGATACCGAACACCATTGACTGTTTGCGCTTGACCTGCCTCATTTTCATAAAAAAAGGTCCAATGATTCCTCCAGACCAAAAACCACACCACACAGTGACACGTTGAGGATGCATTTGCTTCTCGTGAATCACTCGAGGATTTTCCGCACCCCAAATGCGACAATTCTGCCTATTGACGAAGCCATCAAGATGAAAATGGGCCTCGTCACTGAAGATGATTTTATTGGCAAAATCAGCATTTTCATGTTGACTCTCCAATACCCAATTAACGAACTCCCTTCGCAGTCCATGGTCAGCTGGCTTCAGTTCCTGAGTCAATTGAATTTTGTATGCATGAAGATGCAAATCTTTCGTCAAAATTCGCTGCAAAGTGGATTTGGAGACACCAATTTGCTGAGCTCGGTGTCGAATTGAGGTGGATGGAGTTTGAGCGACATCATCACGTACAGCTGCGACATTTTCGGTCGATCGACCTGGTCGATGGCGCGTTGTTGTCTTTACATCACTAACAGACCCAGTTTCGGCAAATTTATCCATTAATCTCTTTACAGTTGACTCTTTTGGAGCATTATTGTGACCCCAAATTGATCGCAATTTGCGAACTGCAGCCGCAAAACTTTCACCATTTTGGTAAAACAATTTCACAATGACAATGCGTTGTTCATTCGTGTAGCGCTCCATTTTTACTAACCTCGTACCTTCTACAAACAAACAATAACAATTGTTCAAATGTCAAACAATGACACTTCGAATGATGCCAGATTTAAAAATTGCTTTCTTCTTGGGACACCCTTTATATTATTTTAGTTTTTGTTCATTTGTTTTGTTTGATTTTTCACTTTTTGTAGAATAACTAAATCAGTTTCTAATGAATTTTCAAAAATTGTTCGCTTCCTTTAAAAAAATTCTGTGTAAAAACGCATCCAAAGTTAAAAAATTACAAAAAATTTAAAAAAAAAATGAGTTTACAGGAAAAATTAGCAGATATTTTCAGTGCGATTTAAAAGTGTATACACTATTCGAAAGGCCGGAGTTTCTTAAAAACTTAAAAAACTTAAAATCGGTTGATATTCAACCAAGTTACTGGCATATAAGTGCGCAAGATCCGAAAAATCGGTTTTTACCCGTAACTATAGATTTTGGAGGTTTTTGGGACATTTCAAAACCGGTTTCTTATTGTACTCAGCAAGATCTACAAGAAAAATAATATCACTTTCCAGTTGTTTTGACTTCATTCTTTTTTGTTACACTGTGCATCAGCAATTGCTAATTTTTGTTTTTGAAATAAGACTATTTAGCCATAGACAGTTCATTACCTAGTAATACAAAAGGTAATGAGTAGTACTTACTGGGTTTTTGCTGGGAATATTTTGCGTAGTAGACTTAGGACATGTTTACAGATCGAATAACCTTTTAAAATACTAGACACCAGTACTAAAAATGTCTGCAATCAATACGTATTAGCATATCGGCTGAATCTCAAAAAATTACCCTAGTATGGTTATCACTTAGTCGGGAGATATTCCATTTATTTCGGACTCACTCAAAGAAAGACTTACCTAAAAATAAAAAGGAAATAAAAATGTATTAGTTTCAAAATCATTTAAAACTTTTGATTTGGGTTGAAGAATTTTTTTTTTATTTAGAAGAAATATACGGCCCCTGATATTTTTAACAAAAATACTAATCTGGGGCTGGTTTTATAAGCGCAAGTGCCTACTTATGCCCACAAAGCTCCACTTTAAATACAGAATGTCCGCCGGGAAGGTATACTGGACGAACAAAAAACATATATTGTTGAGGTGACTGCCCCTGGCCGAAGAGTTTCGGGTCAACCCGGTACATAGAACCGGCAGTCGCGGGATTGAGGAAGGTATACTACTTTGTTTTAACGCCATTTTGGTAAACATTAGTCTTGACAGTTCATATTTGGCAGTCGTGAAGTAGAGATGTGGCAAAATTATTATGGAAAAATATTCGGAAAAACCAACGTGTTTTAATCGTTAAAACATTTTATCAAAATCAATCATCGATTACTGTGACGATAAGAAAGTTACGTGAAACGTACCAACAAAACGCACTATTTATCGTGTAGTGAATGATTTCGAAGAAAGAGGGTCTGTAGCTGATAGGGCCAAGCATGGACCACAACGTACTGCAAGATCGGCTGAAAACATTACTGCTGCTCAAGAAAGTGACCAAAAAAATCCATCAAACTCCCTTTTACGCTGTGCTCAGGTCTTCAAAGAACAACTTTGGCCACAATTTTGCACAAGGATTTGCATTTGTTACCATTTAAGATTCAGTTGACACAAATGGTCCACAAGACTATTTACGCCGCCGTACATATGCCAATAGGATGTTACAGCTCGCCCATGACAACCCAGATTTTCATGGAAAAATCATAATGAGTGACAAGGCACATTTTCATTTGAATGGATATGTGAAAATACAGAAAAGTCGGTTCTGGGCAATGAAAAACCCTCGAATTATTCATCAGTCACCTTTGCATCCATTAAAAGAGACAGTCTGGTGTGCAATTTGGTCAGTAGGAATCATTGGACCGTACTTCTATGAAAAGGAGTAACGGTAACTGTCGTTGGGGAGCGATATCGTGATATGCTTGAAAACTTTTTAACGCCAGAACTGCATGCTTTGGGCTTGATTAACATGTGGTATCAACAAGACGGTGGGTGCCACACCGCATACAGCCAGGATTACAATGGAATTACTGCGAGACCTCTTTCCACAACAAGTTATTTCAATAAACAGTGATGCTGATTGGCCTCCACGGTCGCCTGATTTGACTGCTCCGGACTTCTTATTGTAGGGATATCTGAAAAGCAAGGTTTATGCAAACCAACCAAAAACGCTTGAGCTACTCAAACAAAATATTCGTGATGAAATTAATGAAATACCGCGTAAAATGTGGAGCGTGTAATGAAAAAAAATGTGCTCAAAAGGGCTCGCATTTGTGAGGCTAACAGAGGCGGACATTTATCTAATATTGTATTCCATACCTAATTGCCGACATTAAACAAAACTTTTATCAATACAAGATCCATTCTCTTTTATTTAATCAAAAAATTATAAACAAAGAAAGTAGTACGAGAGTTGCTATATATATTTTTGGCCTAGGCAACACTAAGTGTTGCCTGGCGCCATCTGACATTCCCATTGGAAAGTTTGACATTTTTTAGCATAAACGAACTCAGAACGTTTTGACGTACGACCATCATTTGTGTTGTTTACAGTGTCTTGAAAAAATCAATTTGGCAAAAAAATGGAATTAACTCGTGAACATTTTCGTGCGATCATTTTTTACAACTTTCGACGTGGATTAGCACGACAAGAGTGCATCGATGAACTCAAATCGTTGTATGACGATGAGGATAGCACTGTGAAAAACTGGTTTAATGAATTCTATCGTGGCCGACGCTCGCTCAAAGACGAAGGTCATCCAAAAACGGCCGTTGTGCCAGAAAACATTGATGCCGTGCGTGAACTTAAAATGCAAGATCGCCATGTGACACACCGTGAGATAGAGACATCCTTGGACATTTCTTCCACCAGCATACATTCGATATTGCATTTCTCGAGCATCGTCGGAATGTGGGATGTGCGTCGCTGTTCTATCGTTACTTCCATGGTGTGTGCTCCGCTGACATCCATCGACTTATTCCTGAAGTTGTTCGCCAGGAACACGCGACTTTCTAGGAATTCACGCCCGTTTGTTATCGATTGGCCAGTTGGCCGCACTATACACAACAGATCGAATTCGTTTCTTGCAAGTACTTTCTGGTAATGTATTTCACACCAATTACCACATCCAGAAATTCAAGACAAATGCCAATAAACATGAAAAACCCTCTTTTCCCTCTCTGATCCCTTACTTTCCACTCGCCCATGCAATGCACTGCATAATAGGGGAAAACCCCTGAGTGTTGGTCAATAATAAAAAAAAAAACGATCGGTTCATTAGTTTGGCTATAAATGCGATTTTTTAAGGAGGCGTAGCAACGCCCACTCTTCCTACGGAATGTGTTTCGATCTATGCCAACATTATATGTTCCAAACATCATGGTCTTATTGTCGGTTAAAATCGGAATGACCGTTTTCGATTTTGGACACTCAAATGCCTACGAGTCGCCCAAAAAACTTAATTCAAAAGTTAATAAATTAAGTGCTGTAGTGAAAATGAAAAAAAGTTCTTAGTTCTTGGAATCTCTTAAAGTGTCATTTTACCCCCTTTTGCCCGATTTCGCTTTCAATGCGAACTAATTATAAGATACACAAATTTGTTTAGGCCTTTTTTTTGGTAATCTTTCAAAACACGAACCGAAGTATTTCAAAGCCACGATCATAACAATATGTGTCGATTAAGAAAGGATTGCAAGTCATACGCGGCTCCAGAGCTGCAGGAAGCAAAGCATTTTCAATAGGTTTTCAATCGGCCCAGCAACTGACAATGCACACAGTTTAGATGAGATCGAAACTGCAAAAGTCGATAACTGCTTCGAGTATACGAGTACTTCACTACGGCGAGACATTTGCAGTGACAGCGCTCCAAAGGATCACAAATATTAAAAAAAAACACAAAAAAGTTCATTAAACACAGAACCTCTTAGGCAAGTGGTGTCAGGGCAATTTTTCACAAAAAAAAAATATTACAAAAGCACTTTTCCAAATTGCTCTCTTTTTGCCATTGTGTGACAAAACGGCAAACGCACGGGAATAATTGCCTCTCAACTGTTATGGAACTGAAAATCCTTTGATATGAATTCTAGTGCATGTCGTTCCAAACAACCACAGCCTTACACACATGCGAACATTTCCACGTTAAACTTTGACCTTTTTAGACAAGGGGAATACGGAAAAAACACAAATTTAAACATAAGCACAACGCAATAGTTTTGATTCCCTTTCAAATAACCTTCGTCACTATTTAGTCGAGAACATGCCACACACAGTGCAGTTTGCTGGAAATATTTTAAATTTCACCTATTAATATCAAGTATACGAGGGGCTGGCCTCAGTGACCACCACAACTCCTTAAGATATGCTATAGTTTTTCTTTTTTCAAATATGACATTACTAGCAACTTGTCTGTGCTAGATTCGAGTACTAGATGGATGGGTGGAGGGTAGGGTTTGGGAAGGGGGTCATACGCCTCCTTTTGTCTACCGTGTCCTGATTGTCCTCTGGCTCATACCTGACGTAAAGTACGTCTACATTACTTTGTTTCTTTGTTCGTGTTTCATTTCTGCTGTCATTTATTTATTATTACAGTTGTTATTTTTATTGTCATTATTATTGTAGTTTGCTCTTTTTCACTCTCTCTCTCTCTCGTTTGTGTCTCTTTCGTTTCCTTTTCAGAGCCATGTTGACATTGATTACGACCATTTTGTGTGTCGTTTGTTATTGTTGTCATCGCAACATAAAGAAACGCACCGAAGCCGCATATCGCCAGCAGCGACAATGGCTGGAAAACGATCCGAATATGGAAATTTATAGCGTCGAACAGGTGAGTAATGACTCATTACACACATACAAATGCACACACACTCACACACACATACTGCATGAGGACACACATTACATGCGCTCCATGGTATGTGTAAATAATTAATGTCCGAAAATGTTACCCAAAAAAGAAAAATAATGGATAACAAATTGTATTGAGCAATTGTCGTGTTTACAACAAAAGCCTACAAGTATGCAATGATTCTTTGAGATTGGAAAGAACAAGGGAGGGAGGAAAGGAAGAATCTACAGGCTTTCTATACGAAACGGCCCAATTTAGGCACAGCCTCGAAACGAAAATCTTGCTATTGTAAACTCTGAAAGGACGGCTGTAAGGGCACCAATTAACCCACTCAGAGGCGGCATTCTTTTCTGCAATATGGCTATCAATATGGCTATCTTTTAAAAGGACAGCGGTGCCAAGTTGCTTAATACAACTTAAATCCTACAACATCCCATTAAGGAACATGTGGGAACTTCTCTCGAATCAGTGAGCTGTGTACTATTCAATTCCTGCACTCACTGATCAGGACCTACTTTTTAACGCCTTCTGCAAACGGCTAATGCATTTCTTATAAAGAATTTTGTGCATGGCTTAGAGAAAAATCTCTTACTTGTAAAGTTGCCGGCATTTACGAGGTTGAGGTAGCTTAATACGCAGTGAACAGATACGAGCGTTAGGAAACGGAATTTCAATTAAGCAACATGTGTGTGAGGTATTTAAACGATTTAGGCTTTATTTTGAAGCTACATTTACGCTAATGTAAATGGACTATCACATCATTTTATATTGTTTAGTGCAGGATTATAGGAGTGATAACAAACAAGCCACGTCAAATATTCTGACGGTAGTACGATCGTTATTTCGTTCCCCGAAAAAACAATATTTATACAAATAAAATGTCTCAATTTTTTCTACACTAGGCTCGAAAATTATAAAAATCATTTAGAAAAACGGTGCAAACTGCAAATATTCGGTTAGATAGACGCGCAATAGCAAGGACTATCTCGGGCATCAATTTGCGATTGCGCATTTTTATCAGTTCGCCATTCGACGATTTTTAAAATTAAAATATAACCTCAAAATCAAAAAAAAAAAAAACAAAAAATGCCGACTCTAAAATTGTTCTAAGATATTCAGAATACGGCATTAGACGCGCAATAGCAAGGACTATCTCGGGCATTTGCGATTGCCCATTTTTATCAGTTCGCCCTCACACGACGATTGTTGAAATTAAAATATAACCCCAAAACCAAAAAACAAAAAAATTCGACTCTGAAATTGTTGTAGGATATTCGGAATGTTACATTAGACGCGCAATAGCAAAGACTATCCCTGGTATGAATTTGTAATTGCGCATTTTTAGCCGTTCGGCCTTAGTCGACGATTGTTGAAATTAAAATATAACCTCAAAACCAAAAAAACAAAAAAATGCTGACTCTGAAATTATTCTAGGATATTCTGAATATGACATTAGACGCAGAAAATCAAGCGCTATCTGTGTGGTACCAGTCTGGAGTACCATAGTTTCCCAGAAAGTAATTATTGTTTAAATTGGATCAGAGAACTACAAATACTATACTCCATCTAGAGGTATTTTTACAGAACAAAAAAAAATAAAAATGTGGAATCATTATTGGTAATTTGAAAGGAAATTTTATGGCATTAATTTTTTGTAAATAATTACCCTCAAATGTTGGCAACTGTATTATGCAAATGAGCGTTCGGTGAGAAACGGGAAGATTCTCTGTTTTCGACCAAAATGTTGTTCAGTGATGAGGCCCATTTCTGGCTCAACGGCAAAGTCAATCAATAAAATTGCCGCATTTGGGCTGAAAAGCAACCAGAAGTGGTTCCAGAGTTAACATTATACCCAGAGAAACCACGGTTTGGTGCAGTTTATAGGCTGGTGAAATCATCGGTTCATATATTTTCAAAAATGATGATCGCCGGAACGTATCCGTGAATGGTGCTCGCTTTCGTGTCATGATATCGATCGTTATGCT
Organism: Hydrotaea diabolus; assembly: GCA_963513945.1. Taxonomy (NCBI): domain Eukaryota; kingdom Metazoa; phylum Arthropoda; class Insecta; order Diptera; family Muscidae; genus Hydrotaea; species Hydrotaea diabolus. Next base: position 79,402,713 of record OY740720.1, read on the forward strand.
ACCTGAAATTGAAGCCCGTAATCTTGACGACACCTGGTTTCAACAGGACGGTGCCACTTGCCATGCAGCTGGTCAAACAATGGATCTAGTACGAGGTAATTTCGAAGAGCAGCTAATTTCACGTTTTGGACAGGTGAGTTGGCCGCCTAGATCATCGAGTGATATCACACCTTTAGACATTTTTCTTTGGGGTTACGTAAAGTCCAAAGTCCATGCTGACAAACCAGCTACGATTCAGGTTTTGGAAGCCAACATTACGCGTGTCATTAAAGCCATGCCGGTCGAAATGCTCGAACGAGTCATCCAAAATTGGACCTTCAGGATGGAAACCCTGAGGCGTAGTTGCGGCCAACATTTGAAGGAAATTATATTCAAAAAATAAATGCCATAAAATGTCCTTTCAAATTACCAATTAAGATTCCACACTTGATTTGAATTTTTATATTTTTTTTTGTTCTGAAAAAATACCTCTAGATCGATCACCCTATTTAATCAACATAGAAGGCTGTGTAAACTTCATGAGAATATGATTAAACTTAAATAACTTTACAATTGTTTAATTTTTTTATTATATTTCTTGTCCGTTTCTCTCGGAAATCGCGATTGTACGGACAAATTCTCGCGGTCAAGTTTTCTTTATATGCCTGTTAACCCGTTGAGAGATGCATATTTTGAGGGTGGTTTGCCCCTCTGCTAGTTAATTTTTTTTAATTTATCTTCACATACATTTTTGTAGTTCGGGCCATCCTATGAGGGTGGATATAAAACATCCAAATTCAATTGAACCTTTACATTCTTCATTTCCCACCAAAAAAAACGTCCTGTGCTTTACATTAAGAAACTAAAGATTACCATAACCTCAAAAAAATACAGCTTCAGACAGACTCAGTAATTTCCGCTTTATGACCACTTACTCAACTGATTCTAACCATTTACTTATGCTGGTCCATAGCCAGGTTATCATCATAAGACATAAATTAATTTATTAAACCACTTCTCGGTCGGGTCATAATGAATGTTTATGAACTTCTTAGTCGTAATGTCAACAAGTGCCTTCAAGTCCAACCAGAAGGAAGATAATAAAATCCCCTGACAAACAGACTAGTTAAGCTACTTTTAACGTTGCCCCACTTCCTGCTGCCCCTACGGCCGAGACAACACCAAAATCCTTGTATAATTTGACCGCAACCACCACTTGTCCTTTAACGGGAGGAACCCACAAGTGTGAAATGTACAATTTTCGTTGAAAAGTTTTAAAACGTTTTCCTTTTGTTTTGCTCTGCTCCCGTCTGCACTAATCATAACAAATGTGCCTTCAAGACGAAGGACGGTAAAATACAAAAACCACAAAGACTTTTCCGACAACAAACAAGGGAACACACAGTCAGCAGACATACAAACAAAACACGGTGACTGTAGGGCACACGTTCACTTGTGTTGTGACACAAACACAACATGAACAAAGGCGTTGAACTGTTTACGGCGCCCTCCAACGGCAGGAAACGGAAGACAGCCAGAAACTTCCAGCCCGACCGGAAAGTGAGCACACAATTTAAACAAGCTCACGAATGGGGGCAACGAATGGGGGTGTGTTACGAGTATTTTTGACATTATTTACATCCATCCTTTCCCTACTCTACCAAGTGTCTTCATGAACTTTCGCTTTTGCAATTAGAGAAATGAGGCGTACATCACGGGAGTAAGAAGTATCGCTTAGCAAGTGTTTTCTACATTTTTTGTTATAATCAAAAAATAACTGAGGCGACAATGTCAACTACTCTTGTGTTTGTTTTGGCATTTGCCATATTTTTCTATTGCATACCTTGAGGAGTTTTCAAATTTCGCATGAAACATTGCATACCTTAGGGTGTGAATGCAAACAAATCGTCTATGCTGACAAACATTGCCTGATTAGATTCGATTTGGAGAAAAAATAGAGGGAAAATGTAAATATAAACAAATTTGAGCATACGCGTATATGCATATTTGTAAGAGAAATTCAAGTTTCAATTAGTACATAAAGACTAGGGGGGGAACTGCTAAGCCGTATAGGAAACCCTACTCTTTATCAAAACTAAATTGTTCTTTTAAAGATATAATTTAAGCTTTCTCTGGCAGGCAGAACCCTTCAGGAACTATTTTGGAATTCAGGGATCAATGCACCAGAAACTTAGCCAAATTTGGGCATAGTTCGCAATTGAGGCAACTGGAGATATTGAGCAGAAGACAGAGGCAATAATTAGATCAAGTTTAGGAGAAGAACACTTTTTTAGGGCCGTAGCAGACTGTAGGCACTGGGAACTTAAGTCACTTAAAATCCAATTTATTATTATTTTTTCCATTGCATACCTTGAGGAGTTGACAAACGTCACATAAACATTGCATACCTTAGGGGGTAAATGCAAACAAATCGTCTATGCTGACAAACATTGCCTGATTGGATTAGAAATGCAAAGAAATTCGAGTAAACATAAATAAATATGAACACATATGCATATATGTGAGAGAAATTCTATGTACTCGTAGTGCATAAGGACTCGGAGGAGAAATGCTATGCCGCATAGGAGAGCCTACTCTTAATAAAAACTAAATTGTTCTTTTAAAGATGTTACCCTTAACAATATAAATAACTAATTTGGAATTCTAATACAACAGCGTTCCAAGATTAAGGCATATTGAAGCACATTAAGCATATTAAGCAATTGGACTCATTGATGTAGCGAATGGAAACTGGAGATATTGGGCGAAAGACGGAACCAAATAATAAGAGAAAGATAAGGATAAAAGAAAAAGAATACGTTTTTAGGGCCATAGCAGACTGTAGGCACCGGGAACTTAAGTCACTTAAGAGCCTCAATCCCACGACAGTCGGTTCTATGCTGGATTGACTGGGTTGACCCAAAGCAGCAATTCTTCGCCCAAGGGCTGTCACCTCGGCACTGTGTGTGCCGCTACAACAACAACAACTTAAGTGCCTATTTAATATTGTTTTTCTATTGCATACCTCAAGGAGTTGACAAATATCATATAGGCATTGCATACCTAAGGGGGTGAATGCAAACAAATCATCTATGCTGACAAACCTTGTCAGATTAGATTGAAATTAGAGAGTAATTTTTTGTAAATATATGTTAATATCAACACATATGCATATTTGTGAGGCAACACTAAATTGTACTTTAAAAGATGGAATTTAGGCTTCGTAAGAGGCAGAACTCCTAACAAGATAAAATACTATTTTGGAAATCAAATACGGCAGCGTTCCAGGATCCATGCACCAGGAACTTCGCCGAATTCAGGCATACGAGTATTTGGCAATTGGACTAATTAAAGTGATCTAGTGAATAGAACCTGGAGATTTGGAGCGATAGAGAGGCCAAATAAGTAGAGCAAGATAAGGATAAGAACAGTACTTTTAAGGGCTGTAGCAGGCGATAGGCACCGGGAACTTAAGTCGCTTAAGCGTATAAACTAGCAGGGTGTCCAGTTATCAACGGTTAAGTATTTCCACTTTAATCTAAAAGATTGAAATCATGTAGATGCGCGGACAAGATAACTGTTCAAACAGATGGAAGGATGGAAACAGCTTGAGGGATAGCAATAGCGGATGAACAAACATACTGAGGGTACGATGAAAGCAACGAGATTGTAATCGAGATATTTTCACATCTTTGCTTATTTTTAGGCTTTAAGTTTTGAAACATCCTTTTCATAGTCCCAATGTTAACAAGTTTCAATTTCCTGTTTCTCCTTTCCTAGTGCTACGAAACTTCCGGCCTATTCGTTGGTGACTCCATGGACGGTTTGGCCACCATACCCGCATTGCATCACGAACCGCCGCCATCGTATGATGCCGTCGTGGCCATGCAAGAACAGCAACAATTACTGATGGTTCAGCAACAGCAACACCTGCTAATGCAACAATTGCAAAATAACTCTCCACCACCCGGCTACAGATCATCCCTGGACGTCAGTTGTATGCTAACTGCCAGGGCAGCTGCTCTGACACCGGCTGTCCTGGCCATGGGATCAGCTGACACAAACTCGTTAGCAGCCTCGTCAGGCAACGTAGGAGCTTCGACTTGTCGCACTCCGCCCGATGGCAATGACTTCAATGGCAACCGGGATATGGGGCCGATAACGGCAACAACATCGGCCTCCAGTCATCTGCTGCAAGCGCAGCAGCAACAGCTACCGCAACCGAATTTTTTAAGAGCTGCCAAGCAACGGCAACGCAATCTGCCCGCAGCCAATCTCAGCAATTTCAATATGAAGAAGGTTCTACAGGCTCAATCGTGTTGTTCCCTCCAAAGGGCCGAGGTGGAAAATATGTGGAATGCTGCCGCTGCCGCCCTGGCAGCCCGTTCTAATCATGTCGCAGCCGATTCGCGCGCCACAGCGTCGACAAGTTCGCCAACCTTGGTGATGAACAGTCGCAAACTGTCGAATGCCCACAGCTCTAAGGCGAATACGCCGGAGACATTCGGCAGCCGATACTTGAAGCAACAGAACTACTATAGACGGGGTTGCCCAATGTGCGGCAAATTCCGTTACGACAACGAATCGACGCTCTCGATTTCGGTTGAAAGTGATTTGGACAATATGACGACGTTAGGCGGTGGCACCAGCAGTGCCGCTGGTGGTGAAGACGAAGCCGTGCACGGACGAGGCACGGAAGAAATCAGAGGAGGCCAGGAGGAAATCGCAAACTGCGACATGGAAACCGGTGGTGATAGCGCCGGTGCCGACGATGACGAAGGGGAGGACGATGAATGCTCCTGCTTGAATTCGCATCGTAGGCAATTGAGGCAGCAGGCTCCAAGGAATTCGGAAGCCACCTCGTCAGCTAGAGTAAGTCCGTATGATAACAAGGGCCAGAGTTCGAATGCTATACGAGAAGATATTGAGCTTACAGCGGCAGTGGATTTGAATGCCAACCGATCAGTTCCGCAAGAGTCACCAAATCAACAGCCTTCAACGACGACATCGTCATTATCCAACAACAATAACAATGAGGAGGCCTCATGCTCTACTGCAGGGAGGCCTACAACATCAGCGGCCGCTGTGGCGCCGTTGACGCCATCAACGAACTCCGTCACCATTGATTTGGACTGCATCAACGAGAACGGCATCATCAGCTTGGACATGAGCAAAATTATCGACAAGACCGGTCTACCCACCTATGACGCAGCCTTGAAATTGGAATCCAGCGGTTATGTTTGATCGTAAATGATACGAATTGCAAAATTCACAGGTTAATTTTTATTTCCAAAACGAAACCAAAAAAAACAAATTGAAAAGAAAATAAAATCAAAAACCGAACACACAAAGTGCTTTATAGTATTAAACGAATGTGTTTTGAATGCGTTTTTATTAAAATCCGGAAAGGTCCGAAATCAGGTCCCTTGGGTCACATTTCACAAAGAAGATGTAAAGGCTTCCAAATTATAAATCGAAGGAATTTTCTATTACCGAGGACTTAGAATCGTTTATATCTATCTCTTCTTCCATTGAAGCTGTTATTTTGCTAGAAATTGAAAGGCGGCTACGTTTATGGCATATCTGAGTCGTGTTCTACAAACTGATCAGTGAGAGTATTAATGGTCCAAAGATGGGCCTAGAAAACTAAAATTCCATTGGAATAAAATGTATGTAAGTCAAATGAAGTGTATCGACATGGTGTAAGATACAGGCCGGTCATCTGGCCTAGACTTTCGCGAAAGCTTTCTGCACGCAGTGAAAAAACATGGTTACTACATGGTCACGGCAATAATAATATGTTTTCCGCATTAAAAGTATGTTCGTCGCAACCATGGCATTGTTAACTGAATTTATTTTTGACAATAGTATGATTGCTGCAATATTAATATTGTTGAAATGTAGCAATAGTATTATTGCCAAATTTAAAAATGAAAATATGGTTATAGCAACAATATTAATATGGTTGGTGCGACAAAAGTATTGTGTTTGGCGTTATATGTTAACAATAATATAATTACGGCAATCATACTGTATGATTGTAAATTATCTTCATTTAAATATGCTTTAAATATACAACCTGCTTTGGCTTTGTTTAACTGACATTTTTTTAATAAAAACGCTTACGTTTATTTAAACTTATTTTTTCTACTATGAGAGAAATCAATCCTAATATTTTAAATTTAATGTATTTTTGAATAATTTTCATAATTCAAATCTATTTGTGACAACTTGAATTAATTCTAATAAATAATATTGTCGACAACTTAAACAAATTCGAATAAATTATATTGGGGATCATAGTATAATTGTGTGTGATAATACTATTGTTGTAGGGATCATAACATGGTTGCGTGTGAATCATACTATGGTTGAGAGGATCATACTATGGTTGTATATGAAACATACTATGGTTGTGAGGATCATACTATGGTTGTGGAGATCATAGTATGGTTGAGTGTGAATAATAATATGGTTGTGGGGATCATAGTATGGTTATGTGGGAATCATACTATTGTTGTGAGGATCATAGTATGGTTGTATTTGAACTATACTATTGTTGTGAGGATCATAATATTGTTGTACCACAACCATATACCCAACAATAGTATTATCCTCTTCGAATATTGTCACCACAACCATACTTTTTTTCTGCGTGTGGTCGTCAACCTGTGTCGAGACATGCCAAAGTGGATCAGCTTGTTTAAGTCAGAGAGTATGGATTGAAGTTAAAGGAGGAACCCTTTTTTTAACTTCAAACGATTTGTTTCGGTTTTGCGAGCTAAGTCCGCACACATTCCTCATCAAATTGGCAAGTTTTCCTTACGATGAACCATGAAAAACTTTTTAAGTTGAAGAAATCTCTTTTTTATTTCTATGCTGGCCTCCAAAAAAGGCATTTACTGCCAACTCTGTTAGAGACAGGAGTCCTTTAGAGGAACTTTAGAGAAATTTACGATTATAATAGCCTAGGAGCGACAATATGCCGTATTTTTTTTTGCAATTTTGGCCTTTGAAATGCTCCAATTATGCTTTATCAAGGTAGTCGATTAATACTTAACAAGGACGAGGTGAACAGGGTGCTGCCCACTTAGAAGTCGGTCGTTTTGATGATAGTTCCATGTCTCATCCATTGTCCCCTATTGATGCGAAAAATCCGCTTTGTTGCGGTTCCTTGACCAACACCTGCTTAGAATTCTTAGCACGTTGTTGTTTGTTGGCCAACAGTGAGGAAACGCGGCACCCACTTCAAACAGAGCTTTCACATGGACAAATGCTCATGCAATATAAAGCCAACAGTTTCTTTTGCGATCTTTACAATGTCAGCTTACTTATGCAACTGGACTTTTCCATCGTTGAAAACGATTTTGTGGTTTTTTCATGTTTCCTGTTGTAACCGATTCATTTGAACGTCTAAGGCGCCAACGTTTTATTGTTGTGTTCATTGTAGCGGAGCCAAGAAGCAATGTACAATTAAAACACGAATTTGTTTTTGAGTCAAATTTTTGAAAATAAACAAAGTAGATCAGAAAAATAACTCAAACACTTATTAACAGATTATCATGAAATTTTAACAGCAGCACAGAGAAAAACTGTTTTCGAAGAGCATTACACTCTTTTGGATATATGGTTGTGACACAACAATAGTATGATCCCCACAACCATACTATGATCCCGACAACCATACTATGTTCCCCACAACCATAGTATGTTTCACATACTATGATCCCAACAACTATAGAATGATTCACACGCAACCATTCTATAAATCTCATAACAAGAGAATGATTCACACGCGAGCATACTTTGATCCCCACAGCCATGTTATGATTCATATTCTACCATACTATGATTCATATTCTACCATACTATGATCCCCACAACCATACTATGATCCCCACAACCATACTATGATCCCCACAACCATAGTATGATTCAAACGTAACCATGATATGATCCCTACAACAATAGTATTATGCACACACTAGCATACTATGATCCTTAGAACAATAGTATGATTCACTCGCAACCATACTATGATCCCCACAATCATATTATGATTCACATTATATCATACTTTGGTCCCCACAGCCATATTATGATCACCACAACCATAGTATGTCTCACATACAACCATACTATGATCCCCACAACCATAGTATGTCTCACATACAACCATACTATGATCCCCACAACCATAGTATGGTACATACGCAAGCAACCTCGTAATTATCCCTACAAGCAGATTATGATTCACACTCAACCATACTATGATCCCTAAAATTGTTTATAAGGTTTGGGTTAAGTTGTTATTTAACAATGGAGATTTTTTATTAAGAAAATTATTTAAAAATACATTAAATTCAACAACAAACGAAACAATGGCTCTTTTGCGCGACAATGGCCGTGTTATCTTACGTCGTGGCGATGTTAATTGGCCGCTAAGATCATGTGATTCGACACCGTTGGACTTCTTTCTTTGGGGTTATTTGAAAGAAAAGGTGTACGTCCATAAGTTAGCAACAATTCAAGAGCTAAAGAACCTCAATTATGCCTCAGCGTCATCGAAAATTTGGACCATCGGGTGGAAGTGCGCCGCCGAGGTCGCGGCGGCCATTTAGCCGATATTTTGTTCCATACATAATTGAACCATACCAATATTACCAATATAATAAAAGGAAATGACAAAAATTTCCTAAATAATTTGTGTTTTATTCAAAATCAACATCGGCCCTTAAAATTTGACCACCCTTAACTAACAAAAGATCTTCCTTCTACAGTCTATTTTTAGTTTTAAATTAAGCAATCTCATAATTTTATTTCACAATCTAGTTCTGCACCTCTAAAAAAAATTCTCCATATGGAAAAAAATACAGGGTGTTCGTCGGGAAGGTGTACTACTTTGTTTGTTTATAATTTTTGATAAAAACGAAAGAGAATGGATCTTATATAAATGTTTTTTTTTTTTAATATCAACAATTATGTATGGAATACAATATCAGATGAATGCCCGCCTCTGTTGGCCTCACAAATGCGAGCCCTTTTGATCACATTTTTCATTACATTCTCACACATTTCACGCAATACTTCATTAATTTCATCACGAATATTTTGTTTGCGTTGCTCAAGCGTTTTTGGTTTGTTTGCATAAACCTTGCTTTTTAGCTAACCCCACAAAAAGAGTCCGGAGCAGTCAAATCAGGCGACCGTGGAGGCCAACCAACATCACCATTTCTTAAAATAACTTGTTGTGGAAAGAGGTCTCGCAGTAATTCCATTGTTCTAGCTGTATGCGATGTGGCACCGTCTTGTTGATACCACATGTTAATCAAGCCCAAAGCATGCAGTTCTGGCGGTAAAAAGTTTTCAAGCATATCACGATATCGCTCCCCATTGACAGTTACCGTTACGCCGTTTTAATAGAAGAAAGGTTCAATGATTGCTCCTGGCCAAATTGCACACCAGACTGTCACTTTAATGGATGCAAAGGTGACTTGTGAATAATTTGAGGGTTTTCCGTTGCCCAGAACCTATTCTGTTTATTCACATATACATTCAAATGAAAATGTGCCTCGTCACTCATTATGATTTTTTCAAGAAAATCGGGGTTGTCATGGGCGAGCTGTAACATTCTTTTCGCATATGTACGGCAACATACGAGGGCGATCGCAAAACTAACTGGCCTGGCACATTTTCTGTTTTACTAGCAACTTTTTTTTTGTTTTTTAAAAGCAATCTTTTATTAGCCATCTGTCAAAATTTCCGAAATATTTAATGATTATTTTCATTGTTACAGGTGATTGAAGTAAACAAGTTTTATAATTTTTGAAAAATGGAAAATAAAGAGTTTCGTGCGGTCATTAAACGCTTTTATATGACAGGTTATACGCCACAATTAATCAAAGATGAATTGGATTCTGTTCATGGTGATAATGCACCATCACACTCCACCGTGAAATCCTGGGTTCAACAATTTAAAATGGGTCGTTCAGGTACGGAAGATGAACAACGCTCTGGAAGACCGAAAACTGCTACTACTATTGAAAACATTAGAAAAATATTTAATGAAGTGACTAAAGATAGACGAATAAAGCTCAGAAAACTTGCTGATATTGTTAAAATACACGAAAAACAAGTTTGGAGTATTTTACATGATGAACTCCACATGAAAAAGCTATCCGCAAGATGGGTGCCGCGTTTGTTGACTTTGCCCCAAAAACTCGTCCGTTGAACCCATTCCGAGGAGCTTTTAGCGATTTATCAGCGTAATCCAATAGAGTTCTTGTGCCGATTCATAACTGTTGATGAAACATGGATCCATCACTACATCCCAGAATGCAAAGAACAGTCAAAACAATGGATAGAAGCTGGTAAAAGTGGTCCCAAGAAGGCGAAAACTGTTAAGTCAGCAGGAAAAGTAATGGCCACAGTATTTTGGGATGCAAGGGGTTGCTTATGTTAAGAAAGGAAAAACTATAAATAGTGAATATTATTGTGCATTATTGGATCGGTTGAGTGAAGAAATCAAGATAAAACGACCGCATTTAGAAAAAAAAAGTTCTTTTTCATCAAATAACGCTCCTTCACACACTGCATTTTTAACTCAACAAAAACTGGCCGAATTACGATTTGAAATTGCTCCGCATCCACCATATAGTCCAGATTTAGCTCCTTCTGATAATTTCTTGTTTCCAAATTTAAAAAACATTCTCGATGGCAAAAAATTTTCGTCCAATAGCGAGGCTATTGCTGAAACTGAGGCATATTTTGAAGGTCTTGAAAAATCTTATTTTTCGGATGGAATTAAACAACTTGAAAAACGTTTGATGAAGTGTATTGAGTTGGAAGGAGATTATGTTGAAAAATAAATAATAATAATTCCAAAAAAAAAAACGGTTCTTTTTATGTTAGGCCAGTTACTTTTGCGGTCGCCCTCGTAAATGGTATTGTGGAAGAAGCTCTTGTGTCAACTGAATCTTAAATGGTAACAAATGCAAATCCTTGTGCAAAATTGTGGCCAAAGGTTTTCTTTGAAGACCAAGCTCCTGAGCACGGCGTCGAATTGAGGTTGATGGAATGTTTTCAACACTTTCTTGAGCAGCAGTAATGTTTTTATACGATCTTGCAGTACCTTGTGGTCCATGCTTGGACCCTCTTTCTTCGAAATCATTCATTACACGATAAATAGTGCGTTTTGTTGGCACGTTGTTTCTCCCAAAAATTTCACGTAATTTTCTCATTGTCACAGCAATTGATGATTGATTTTAATAAAATGTTTTAACGATTAAAATACGTTGGTTTATCGAATATTTTGCCATAATAAATTTGCCACGTCTCTACTTCACGACTGTCAAGACTAATGTTTACCAAAATGGCGGCAAAACAAAGTAGTATACCTTTCCGGCAGACACCCTGTACAGTTTAACATTTCATTGCATTCCTCTCTTTATATGAGCACACATTTCTGTTACCCATCACAAACGAGTTGTTCGGTTCGACGACTGGGAATCGTCGTCAGTGTTCGTCTTTGTTATACGTCGCTAGCCGGCTATTGTGGGGAACTACCCGACTAAAGTAGATTGGAGTGTTTACGAATACACAAATGACGTCGTTAACAGTGTTACCAGATGTAACGCTTATATTAGGGCATTCGATGGGAGTTTTGTGTGAGTTGTGAGGCACACCTTAACGTCAGGTATTTTACCCAACTCAATTTAACATTTCTTTGTTTTAGTGATAACGGACTTCTTGTGGCCCGAAATTGAGGATATGGACCTTGTTGAAATGTGGTTCCGACCGCATTGTGCCACTCTCTACACAACCAACAAACCAATGGTTCGTTGGCGCAGAAAATTCAATGGGTATGTTATCCCACGTCGTGACGATGTAAATTGGCCGCCATGATCATGTGATTTGATACCGTTATAGCGGTTACCGTTACAAATTGTGTGCATGTTTAGAGTACGGCTCGAGAAGAGCACAAGCAGTGCAATAAACAAACACCTGAAAAGAAAAAAAGATTAGATTCTATTCGAATATACAAATGTATGTATGTAGGTGTCACTTCTAACAAAATATTTATGTACATTGACATATCCCTCCCAACATTTGGAAGTTTCTTTCATCGTCCTTCGTCTAATGCGTTTCGCTTTAGTCACTTCCAGACGATAGTTGGAAGATAGTTTGAATTTTACAATAACAATTTACATTACAGTCGTCTTTAAATCATCCATACGTCAATTGGAAGATTGTTTGTTGTTTACAACACCAGCCGAAAATCACATGTGCCGTTATGGACATATTAAACAAAAACAAAATTATTCACTTCTGCAGTCGCAGAGACCGCGAAAACAATTAGAAGAAAAGATGTTTTAAGACATCATCGAGATTTTTGGTATTTTGTCTTTTGCTGTGATCGGTCAGTGATAAAGTGTGGATTTGCAATTGTTATTGTTGTAGTTTTTACATATTTTTTATCCCACACTATGAGTGAATTTTCTGTAAAGGCAAAAAAATAAAAATCAAAAGAGGCAAATAAAATAATAACAAATATATATGGGAGTACAACCAGTGGTAAAAATGTAATAAAAAAAATTGATGCCGGTCATATTGAAGAAAGTTGCGAACCCAGTGTTTCCGTTCAAATGTTTTCATGTTATGATGTTTCGTCAAGTTATAGTTCAAGTGACTCTGAAGATTATGTTGATAGAAACAGTCGATTTGAGGAGAAAAGTTTTGTATCATAAGGCCACTTAATAGTGACTAAAAGGCACTATGAAGAGACTTCTGAAAGGCACTCAGAAGTAACTTCCTAGAAGTTACTAAGAAGATACTTCTAAAAAGCACTCAGAAGTAACTTCCTAGAAGACACTAAGTGACTTTCACGAAGGCACTCAGAAGTCCCTCCCAAGGAGGCACTAAGAAGTGACTCTTTATAGTTACGCAGAAGTGGCTTCGGGAAGTTACTTCCGGGGGGTACAACTTCTTTATACGGAAGACACTTCCGCGATAAGAAAATGGTATCGCAGACGATGAATTTTAACTTCCTAACGCCACTTCTTAGTCACTTCCGCGATAGAAAATGTTGGCAGGGTATGTGACGCGCATACATTGACATATGTGACGCGCAATAGAAAGGGACCTAAGGGTAAAAACCAGTTTTGTTCAGGAGAGCCATTTTAAAGATTTAAATACGTGTATCTTTGGTGTATATCTCTGGGGGGGAATCCGCATATATCTGGGAGGGAACACTTTTGGGGCATGGGATCGGTCTCATTCGATGCTCAGATGTTGTCCAAATCAAAAAAAAAGTGAAAATTGATTTTTTTTCCCTTAGGTCCCTTTCTCTATGCGCTGTCACATATACGGGTGATTCTGAGATTATGGGCCAATTTCGACATCATTTTTGGAATTCGAATTTAATGTTTAATTTAATAATAAGACTGTTGGCGGAAAAACCATTAGAAGTGCACCCATTTCATGCAATGTTCAATCATATTTGAGTTGCATTTAATCAAGATTGGTTTCGAAATTTGAATTTTAGCGAATATTAGATTTTACAAGGGAATACTGTGTATTTTCCGGGACAGAAAATAGACATCCATAAAAATATAAATTGAATAAAACATTATAATCATTAATAGCAACAAAATTAATTGAATATTATTTTTTGCCATGGACTGGTTTTATTAAATAAATAATTAATATTTTTGTAAAATATTGAGAAAATTTCAATTAAAAGTAGTGTTAGTAACAACCAGGGTAATAATATTTGAACACTTTGGTAGGAAATTTTTTGAAGAATAAATAAATTTTTTTAAAAAAAATTTTAAAGACTTTAAAGATCCTATAAGGATTTTTTGTATAGTTAATAATAGAGTATAATATACTTTATTTTTCCCGCTTGAAACAACCAAGGACAGCAAAGTGACCCATAATCTCAGAATCAACCATTTAGATTTTTTAAACGCAAAAATTCACAGTTTTACAGGTAAAATAACAAAAAAAAAGATAAAGATGATAAAGCAGTGTGCAGCCACGAAAACTTGTATTCTATTTAAATATAGACGCAAGAGGTCTTGAGCCGGTTAATCCCTGTTTAATGTGTTTTTTAAAACTTTTAAAACACCTAAAAAAATATTATTATTTTTTCACTTTTTTATGTATAAATGAATTTAATTCTTTAAAAAAAAGTTTTTTACTTATTTTTAACCAACAGCTTCAGGAGATTCTGAACTTATCAAATAAAAGTATTCACGACCAACAGAAACTTCTTCACAGCTCAACAAGCAGTGAAGCTAGCATTTCCATTTGGTGGTGGTTTAACACAGCGAGGTAAATTGTCTTATGATCTTTCTCACAATTACGAGGGTTGCTATATATATTTCTGGCCTAGGCAACACTTAGTGTTGCCATCTGACCTTTTCAATTGGAAAGTTGGACATTTTTTAGCATTAACGTACTCAGAATGTTTTGCCGTACGACCATCATTTGTGTTGTTTACAGTGACTTGAAACAATCAATTTGGCAAAATAAATGGAATTAACTCGTGAACATTTTCGACGTGGATCACGACAAGAGTGCATCGATGAACTTAAATCTTTATATGGCGATGAAGCACCATCCTCAGCACTGTGAAAAACTGGTTTAATAAATTCAATCGTGGCCGTCGCCGCTCAAAGACGAAGGTCGTGAAGGACGTCCAAAAACGGCCGTTGTGCTAGAGAACATTGATGACGTGCTCGAACTGATAATACAAGATCGTCACCGTAAGATACATGCATCCTTGGCCATTTCTTCCACCAGCATACGTTTGATATTGCATAAACACCTGGCCGTAAAAAACGTTTGTTCTCGTTGGATCCCGCACAATTGGACAATCGCTCAAAATCAGGCTCGAGTCGATTGGTGCAAAGAAATTTTGAAAAAATACGATCGCGGTGCTTCATAAGACGTTTATAAGATCGTCACAGGTGACGAATCATGGATCTATGCGTATGAGCCCGTAACAAAACAGCAATTGACAGTGTGGGTCTTCGAAGACAAGCCAAATTTAATGAAAGTTGTTCGTAGAAAAAGCACTTCGAAGCAAATGGTCGCCTGTTTCTTCGGCAAAACTGGTCATGTGGCGACTGTTCCGCTTGAGCGACGTAGGATGGTTAATTCCGAGTGGTTCACTACAGCTTGTTTGCCTGAAGTCTTTAGGAAAATTCGAAAAACGAACAAGAGAAGACAAATCATTGTGCACCATGACAATGCGAGCTCTCACACATCGGCTCAAACCAGTGCCTTTTTGAGCAAAACGTCGAATTGATGGGTCATCCGCCGTACAGTCCTGACGCACTTAATGACTTCATCAAGAAAGAAATGCGTGTTCACCGATTTTCATCGCCAGAAGATGCTGTTGAAGCGTTCAAAAACCATGTTTTGGAGGTCTCTTAATCTGAGTGGAAAAAGTGCTTCGACAATTGGTTTGAGCGCATGCAAAAGTGTATAAATCATGCTGGAGAATACTTTGAAAAACAATAAAACATTTTTGGTGATAAATATTAGCATTTTGATTACTAGGCCAGAAATATATAGCAGCTCTAGTATGTTGAACTAAACCGAACCAAACTGTGATTTTTGTCGCATTTCTATTTTTGTGACTTTTTAAAGAACACAATTTTTTTATTTTTAGATCCAAACGGTCCTTTAGACAAAATGACTTTAGTGACTGTAAATAAAACATTTTGTTGACTAGTTTTCGATCTGTTTTTAACTTAATATTGTAAACCGTTTTGAAGTAATTCCAATATAAGTCATGAACATGAAATTGTTTTGACTTTTTGCATTAATTTGCCTTAAACTTCGAGAAATCTTATCCGATTCACTTGAAAATGGACAATGTTAATGTATGAAAAATTTATATCTTTCCAAAAATCAAATCAATCATAATTCGTTTATTAATTTTGTTTAATATTGTTGAAAAATTTTGTTTTCAACTAAAATGTTACCAACATTTTGGAGCTCTCCGATTCTTTTTGGAACAAAATCATAAAGGACCCACTCTAGCGTTTCCAATGTGGTATATTTTTTTTATAAACCGACGATAATTACATGAGTTACAGCAGTTTTTGTAAAAACTCAAAGCATGTTTACGATATCTCGACAACTATACGTGATGGGGCCAAACGGATTCAGAAGATCATTTTACATAAGGATCGGTTGGTTTCGTCGAAAGTAGGATCAAAGTCAAAGCATGTTTACGATATCCCGACAACTATACGTAATAGGACCAAGCGGATTCAGAAGATCATTTTACATAAGGATCGGTTGGTTTCGTCGAAAGTAGGATTTTTTTGCATTGGTCACAGCAGCAACATTTTTCGAAAGCAATTAGTTACCTTTACCGTGTTGTTATGTCGAATCGAATATCTTTTACGATTATAAACATTTGGTGATTGCAACGGAAATTCTCCTTTTGCAACGTAAGTTTTATAGTTCCAAAACGATTGGCAACTAATTTTGTCTCTGTGTTTATATATGCATTTTAAATCTTCCGCCGTTCCGTCCTCCTTTGCCTAAAGCGTACCAATTTCATTGAAATCTAGTAAAAGGTCGTTTAGAAGGTACTAGATTGAGCGTTCAGTTATTTTTAATGCGCATACAAAGATAACATTATTAATGATATTACTAGATTACCCAAAGTGGTCGTAACGTGGGCGGTATCAGAAGAGGTGTGGCAATATGGCCCATTTCTAATCCCAAAGGCAGTTTTGGAAAAATATTATGCTAAATTCAAAAACAATTGGTAGCTTCTTTCGAGAGACTTAAAAAGTCATACAACGGATTTAGTCAAAACATATGTAGGGTCTAAAATGCCTTTTTTGGATGTGTTACACTTTTACATACACTATATACTTATATATATCCTCTTACCCAGTAAGGTGGTTGTTTTTTAAAATAATTTATTTTTTTATTTTGTTAAAAATCAGTTTTCTTAATTTAGTTATCACAATATTTTACAGAGTTTTAGTTGTTTATTACAACTTTTCTTCTAGAACATTGTTTTTTTTTTTATTTACAGTTGGATTAAATTTTTTATTTTATAAAATTTGTCATTCAGAAGAAAGTTCATTCTGATTTCTCACCTCTTATTTAATATGAACCCTTACATTCGTTTTATTGTCTTATTCATCTTAAGTGCTATCACTTGCAAACAAATCTACGGATACACAAGCTTTGCCGCTTAATTAGATGGGTTTCGTACCGTCTGATTAGGAGTAATGAAAAAATATAGAGCTGTAGGCATTTAAATTTAAAATTTCATGAAATTTGCCTGATGATAATAACCATTTTTAACATCTTTCTATTTGGGCAGTTTTTTGAGGAGAAAAATAGAAACAAGGGAGGTAAATTTATATTAAACAGGTATTTTTAATGTTATTCGATTGAAAAACTCGTAGCAGCAACAAAGACTAATCAATTAGCTTACAAATGAATCACTGCTTACTTTAGGTATTCGCTTAATAAGATCTTGCTGAAAACAGAACACAAAAATATTACGTATACAAAAAATTGTGCGGTTTCAAACGATTTGGCCTATCTTCGAGCAATTACAACACTGAATCTCATTATTAACACTGACATTTCCCCTTAGCCGGTTTTTTCTATAGTTGGCAACACTTGATTGATTGATAACAACAAGTTACTTGAAAGGCTGAAATAATTTTCAAACAGAATCTAATAATTTAATTTCCCGCTATTCCCCTTGACGGCATTATCTTTTCTAAAGCATCTGGCAACACTCAATTAAACGATAAAGAAAACAAGTTCTCTGAGTATAATAAACGGGCACTGCCCATCATGTGTGGCTTTTGTACGAATGAGAGCGAGAGATATGCTTGGTATAAGAAGCATTCGACCCAAGCGATCAGTTTGTGCACGGAAATTCATTGAGTCACTCGAGTTTTTGAACAACACAAAAACAGTTTAAAATAGCAAAAAAAAAAAAAAACACCTAACAATGGACCCTAATTTTCTGGGCAATACTTTTAAGATAACAACACAACCGAAACAGAATTTCCACTATCGTTATGTGAGTGAATTGAACAGTACCCATGGAGTGGTTACGGGGCAGCAGCCGCAAATGCAATTGCAACAGTCGCCGCCAACGAATGCAGAGGATACATCGCCAGCGATACGGCTTCAACTGCCTGCCCATGGGCAATTCGATGACTGCGGCAACGAGCGCGACTTCTTTGTCTTGTGTTCCCTACACAGTTACGACAGTAAACCGCGCTCCCTCTCGCCCCATTTACTAATGAAAAAGGCCCAGGCGAAAATACAATATAATTTCATATTTGACAAAATGAGCGAGAACCCCAAGGCTCCACTGGAGAGAATTTGGTCACTGAAGGATCATGTGATTGTCCGTTTGAAAACAGTGGAGTACCAGAAGGCGTTGCAGGGGAAACAAACACATTTTGACAGTTTGGCCTTGCCATTGAAATTTGAACAACTTCTGGGCGATGTAAATATCGACGATAATAGCAGCGTCAAAAAGAGTGGCATATTGAATGTAAGTAGAAGCGTGTTGGTAAATATTCGGAATAACCTTAGGCTTAGCAAACAATAGAGGATCGGAACAGATTAACTTTAGCAGATGTTGCAAAAGCATATCAATGGACGATTAATCTGGAGTACAGGTCGATAAATACAAATTCAAAAGAAATGTTTAGTTTGTGTTTTTGTTATGGCAATTTGTTGATATTATTTAGAATATTTTCCAAAGCAACATCAAAGCAGTGTTTAGTTTATAAACAGTGGCGGACAAAACTCTACGTACGACCCCTTATTCTTAAATTTAACAAGTTCTGTAGGATTAGAAAGAAATGTAATGATGCAGATCTGTTTAAAATCTTATTAATGTGTAACAAATCGCAAAAAAAGTATAATACTCCAATATTAACTTTAAAATAAATTTACTTAAAACTGAAAAAAAGGCACTGACTCATTTGGCGAAATAGCAAAATTATTATATTTAAGCAAATCGACGGTGCAGGCCATATTTAATAACTATACAAAATTAAGTTTTGTCGAAAGTAAGCCGCGAACTGGTCGTCCGAAGAAGCTTGGCCGCAGAGACATTTTATTCATTCGCAAAGAAGTGGACCGAAATCCCAAAGTTCATGTCACTAAGTTGTCCCAGGACATAGCTGAGAAATCCAAAATTGATGTTCACCCACGCACTGTGACTAGGACCCTCAATAATGAAGGATTTCACTGCAGAACTCCTCGCAAGAAGCCCCTAATAAGCGACAAAAACAGGAAACTTCGCTTGGAGTTCGCAAAAAGGCATACAAATAAAGGAATTGACTTCTGGAAACGGGTGCTATTTACGGATGAGTCTAAATTCAACATATTTGGATAAGACGGGAAAGCCAAAGTTTGGAGAAAACCGAACACTGCTATAGATCCCAAGCACCTAATGCCGACTGTGAAACATGGTGGTGGCAGTGTTATGGTCTGGGGAGCAGTTGCAGCTCAGGCGTTGGAAATCTGGTATTTGCTGAAGGTATTATGGATCGCTTCCAATACAAAACCATATTGGAACACAATTTGAAGCCATCCGTAGACAAGTTATGCCTAGGAAAGAGCTGGATCTTCCAACAGGACAATGATCCCAAGCATACGTCGCAGGTAGCGAAGGACTGGCTGCTGTAATATGCTCCACGACAGCTGTATTCACCTTCACAAAGCCCGGACTTGAACATAATAGAACACGTGTGGGAAATTTGGGAGCGAAAGATCCGAAAGCACGCTATTAGTGGTGCACCAACTCTAAAAGAGAAGCTGCATGAAGAACGCAGAAAGATCTCAATAACTTAGTAGCTTCAATGCCCAGACAGTTGCAAGCGGTCATCGATGCTGGTGGTGGGCCAACAAAATATTAAAAAAAAAATTATTATTTTCCATATAATTTCTACTTTTTTAATTCGTATGTACACTTTTGTCAATGGCCTTTTTGAGTTTCTTGCAAATAACTTTAAAAATTAATATTGGAGATATATATTATTTTGTTATTTTTTATACAATTATCAGATTTAAAACAAACATGCATCATTACATTTTTATCAAATGCATTAGGACATGGTAAATTTAAGAAAAAGCTGTCGTACGTAGAGTTTTGTCCGCCACTGTATGTAGATCGATAAGTGAGTAGAGGCTGGTCGGCAGCACACATAAAATGTATCGATAAGTCGTCTCTCACCAACAACAAAACGTGCGTCTACCAGACGGTATAATCCTCTAACCGGCAAGACCGTATCAAGCCGGTCGCCGATTTTAAGCTCCATTGCTGTTTTAAACATTTTTCCGTTTTAAAATAGTAAAAAAATATAAAAAAGTTTTGTCTTGTGACAGTTTTTACTATCTAAAACCGAAAAAAATGTTTAATACAGCAATGGAGCCCAAATATCGAAGTCTGTCTTAAAACGGTCTTGCCATTTAAAGGGTTAATTAACTGTGGCTTTAGCTTTTTCAAATTAAACAAAAAAAGTTTTTTCTTGTCCTTGACTTAGATTCCCAATCTTTAGCTTGTCATTCATTTTTTAGTAGTGTCGTTGCGAATTCATGCCGTTGCTGTAACTTAAGGAATAAGGAATCTTAAGGAATACTTTATTGTCGTAGCTAGAGTCACTACCACAAGAATGTAACCCTTAAATTCGTTTTAAAAGGTATGTGTCGTCCAAAGACTTTTTTACTCTAGAATATAACGCACAGTGAGATTTGAGGCAACAAACCACCCAGCTTTGTCTGACCTACTACCCCCTATAGCGATTTGGGCTAATAGCAAAAAGCTTTGACCGAAATATTGTTATAATCATAAATTCTTTAAGACGAGATTTGCTGCCAGCTAATGAGAAATGCATACCTTTGTTAATCTGAATTTTAAATTACAGCTCATTAAGAAACATCTGTATTCAGGAAAGAAAACAAAACCATTTTTTGTTTGCTAGGCATTTTTTCTTTCTCAGAAAACAATTTTTCGATACTTCTTTTTGTTATTGATACGTATTTTTGAATGAACTTTTTACTTTAGTTTTAAAACGTTGACTTGATTACACCAACTAAACACTAGCTGTGTTCTTTAGGTTACCAAACAAGCATTTCTAAGAAAGTTACTTGATTAGCAAACGATTTGGCCTCAAGTTGGTCTTTCGTACAAGAAATCAAACATGACACACCCTGCTTTATAAAAATATATGTCAAGTGTGTTATGTACCTAGTAGGGACATTCATACTGTTACACATGTTTTGTGCTGTATAATAAAAAGTACTGAATGTTTTTGGACCAACTATTTTTAATATATTTATTGATGTATACTGTATCCAAAAAGAATCTACTTGTTCGAAATGTCCGCCTTTTGCCTTTACACACGCCTTAAGTCGCTCTGGCCAATCGTCAATAGCGGCACGAACCGCGTCCATTGGAAAATTGGCCATAGCTCCAATCAAAGCAGTCTTAAGAGATCCAATGTTGGGGTATCTTTTGTGACAAACCTTGTCCTCGAAAACCGTCCACAATTTGTAATCCAATGGGTTCAAATCTGGACTTCCTGAGGGCCATTCTTCAGAGGAAATAAACGCTGGCAAATTGTTTCGAAGCCAGGCCTGGGACGTTTTAGCCTTATAAGCCGGCGCAATATCCTGCCGGAAAGTCCATGGCTGGTTTTGGAACAGGGAATTGTTAAGAGGCTTCACAACAGCTTCCAAAACAGTTTCTTGGTAAACTTTGGCCGATGTTTTGACTCCTTGTTCGCAGAAATGCAGGGCAAAGACCCCATCGTAAGAGACACCCTGGGTGATGACCCTTTTCCACCCTTGGGATCAGTTCAGAGGCTTTCTTAGATGACCGCGCATATACTCTATCATTTTGCTTGTTAAATCTTTCCTGAACGGTAACAATTTTTTCATCGGTGAACAAAATTGTTCTGTGCAAGTTATCAGCGTGCTTCACCAAAAGACGTTTGCATTTTCAATCCTTTTTTTAAAGCTGCAGTCAATAAATGTACGGTACGTGGTTTAAAAGACCCAAGTCCCAAGTCTTTTTTAATGATTCGACTCATGGACTTTGCGTGATATTCATCTCAGGGGCCGTAATATTCTGTTTTCGGAGCGGATTTCTGTGAATTCTTGATTTAACGGCTTTGATGACATGTAGCGTTCGAACAGAGCGTAGGCGGCCTGACCGGTGGCGGTCTTTTACATCTCCAGTCTCCCCAAAGAAATTTTATGTATCGGTTGATAAACATGCGGCTAATCCTTAGTGGCGGGAGCGTTTTGAAAATATCGCTTTTTTCATTTCACACTTGAAAAGCGCTATTACAGCGATACGGTTCTCATTATCTGACCACTCCATGATGAAAGTTGAAACAATTTTAAAATGCCGTTACAGACTAACGCTATTGAGGTTAGCTTTCAAAACCCATATGACATTAACGGGCTATGTTCAGTTCTACTATTGAAATGGGTGTGTTCAATGTTGTAACAGTGTTTATGTCCCTACTAAGTAGTGGTTTTTGATGGTGCTTGTATCGACTAGTTGATTTAAACACTCTTGTCTCGATAACCCACGCCGAAAATCGTAAAAAATCATCGCACGAAAATGTTCACGGGATAATTCCATTTTATGACTGAGATGAATTTTACAACACTCCGTAAAGAAAACAATTCGCTCCTCAAATGACAAACGTTCTGAGTGATGTTATGCTAAAAAAAAATGCCAAAGTTTCCAATGGAAGTTCCAGTTTGCATCTGGGAACACTAGTATTGGCAGGACCCGAAATATAAATAGCAACTCTCGTATCTTTTTGCGGAAGAGAGCAACGCTCTTGAGCTTAAATATTATAAATTAAATACTAATATTTACAAAGATATAGCAAATTCAAAAAAATTCATACGGAATCCTCCATATGAATTAAATAAAAAAAACCTTTCTTGTTAAATTTTCTTTATGCCGCTTACGTCTTTTTCGCGGTTAGGCTTCGATATAGTGAGTCTGCATGGACAGACTGCCACTTCTACCTTACCCAATCTTACAAACTACAGATCTTAATTGCAGTCCTGTCTTTATAAAAAATGCGCAAAAGGCCAGTTTTTTTGGACCCAGGACAGATGCTTGCGATATATATTTTTTTAATTTAGCTCATGCCGATTTTATATGTTTCGCTCTAGAAGACAGATATTCCATTCAATCCTGATAACATCTGGAAAATGGGATTACGCAATAGAAATTGAAGAAAATCTGCTCAGATATAGATATAGCTTATATATTCAGAACAGATTTTATGTACCAAAGCACTCAAAAATGATTTTGTATGTCCAATAAAATTTAGAGTCGGTCCTGGGAATGCAAACGCATGCTTTAAATTTGCAGTTTTTTTGCATATCCAGAAGTACAGGGTACAAAGGTCGCCTCCGATTTAAAGTTATGCCGCTCTACATGCCACATACGTGCCATATCGGTCTATGTTCTAATACAACTCCCACGAAATGTGTTCCTTTCGCTCCAGAAGACCAGGTGCGGAGTTAGCTTAATGTCGAAGTGGTGTATGGTATGACAGAGACAAAACTGCCTGACCTTTGCTTTTATAAAAGTATTGTAGGGGTTCGAAGAAAGGCTAATTCGGCCTTATCGGAAAAAGACGGAAAATAACTGCTCAATAGAAAAGCATCAATAAAAGAATTTGGGAATAAAGGCAGGTACCGAATTAATAGATTCTTACAGAAATTAAAAAGGGAGATTGAAAAGTGCCAGAGAGACTAGAGGGGGTGTTTTTTATATGCGGCCGGGACGAAGCTTTAATACTCTCCACCTTGAACCGCGTTCCATTATTGGAGCCTATAAGAACCATTGTATGTGTATAAAATCCGACTTTAGTTTTTTTGCTATTTAGTATTTTTTTTTGCAAAATACATTTTGTTAGCAGATAATATTTATAGAATAGATCACCCAAAGAGAATGAGATATTTTGGCCCGTCAAACTATCAAATCGTTTGGGGTATCTTATCAATTTCGGACTCGAAACACGGCCCCTTATGTGATGTTTAGGGTCTTGAGAACTTAATTGCTAAGCTAAAATTTCAAGAGCATGTGTTTTAAGAAGACCAATAAATATCCTTTGTGAGGAATAAACAAGTAAGTAAGTGCTATAGTCGGGCGTGGTCGACTCTATGATACCCGCACCACTATAAATGTGATTAAGTCTCCTGTTAATCGAAAGCACTCGTCGCTATTTCTATCTGTATCTACCACGCAAGCACTAAGCCTTTATACCCCATACCACTATGTGGTGAGGGTATAACAATTATAGTTGGTCCACATTTTCATACCTTGTTTTCGGACCCTGTGCCCTCCCACGGACGAGATAAATCATTTGGCTTGACATATTTAAAGTCCTGAGGCAATTCCCTGTCATTTGAGGGGTCACACTAAAATCCGGGTAAACCGAAACTTTTGGACCCTCCTAATGGACCCTGGGGCCCAAACAGGTCGAATTTTTTTCTGTATTTAAAATTGTAAGATAATTTCCTTTCATTTAAGGGGTCACACTTATATTTAAAATCATGGGTCCATTTTTTGGGTTCTGAAGGCCCCGTAGGTCCGAGAGGCGGGTCCAACTATTTTTTTTACATTTTGTGGTCAGTTCTACATCGAATGGCATATTTTTTTAATTTGTTGACCAATACACGCGACATCAACTGGATTTGGACCAAATCCGGGAGTTCCTTTGTATGGGGGGTCTATCAAAAAGTGATCCGATTTGGACCAAATTCAAAAGCGTCCGTCCTTGTCCCAATATATTACCACATGCCAAGTTTCATCAAGATCGACCTGTACTTGATTACAAGAATAGATGGACATCTTTACATCCAGCCAGCCGCCCAGCCAGCCAGACAGACATGGCTAGATCGATTAAAAATGTTATTCTGAGCAACTTTCTCTCTGGTCCCGGTATTCTAACTCGATTCCTTCGATGTGTTACAAACGCAAGCACTAAGCCATTATACCCCATACCACTATGTGGTGCGGGTATAAAAAGGCGGCCTTGCGTTTACTTCCTAGCTCTTTAGTGACCTTGTCATTCGATGACAACTCCGCAAACAACTCAACTTATCCAAGTTTTCGTTTCCTTTCTGCAGGTCTGCTTGGGCTTTACCATCTTCGAGCGAGATTTCTATACAAACACATATCGTTTGTATAAGGAAACCATCTACTCCGACAATATCTTCCATGGCGACGACTTGAAAATTCACGAGTTGTGCAACATCAAAGGCAGCATAGGCGGTGAGACCAAGATCACCATCTTGATCAAGCTTCAGTCGGGCTACGATTACAATGTCCGCATGTACCGATACCGAAACACCAGCAGGGAAATCGGTTGGGAGAAGATCATACCAATTGGCAATGAGAATATTTTCAGCAATGCGGCCATAACATTTACGCTGCCCGAGGGACCGTCCGATCTGGATGCCGATGAAATCGAAGTAATGCTGGAAGTTGTGGTGGGTCAGACCACATACAAAAGTCAGTTTGTGCGATTTTGGTATATCAACAATACCGAGGAGGTTGTGCGTCGTAAAATACCGCGTATGCGAAATAACAATGCATCCCTTGCCGTAAATGATGATAGTTCCAGATCTTCGGAGGCTACAAACATGTCCAATCGGTTGTATAACGACGTCAGCCAAAGTAGTGATGCCCCCTCTTCAACTCAAGGAGAGGGCGAAGAGGCGCCCCTTACGCTAGCAACTCTAAACGTTTCCGACATGTATGCTCATGTTGATCCGAATAATGGTCTTCTGCGAAATAACAACAACGAAATAAATGAAGATAGTTCAAGATCTCCGGAGACGACAAACATGTGCAATGGGATGTATAACGATGTCAGCGGAAGTAGTGATGCCCCCTCTTCAACTCAAGGAGAGGGCACAGAGGCGCTCCTTGAGCTAGGAAATAATGATCTCCAATCGGCTGAACAAGTGTGCTATGATGAGCTGAGAATTGCGTTGGAAGCTATAGATCCCCATGACATGCATTCAACTTTTACAACACTGAGTCACCCACTGCCTGCACTATCTCCACTACTCAATGGTATAGAAATTGGGTACGAAGAATCGTCCAGTGCCTTGTGGACCATTAATCCGTACGACATGCACGATATTGACTCTGCAGGAAGAGAATTGTTCGGCGAATTGGAGGAGTACATATCGAGAGATAAAGTAGCCCGCAAGGAAGAGAGGCCCGTTCGGATTATTTACAATGTACCCGCTGTAAAAAAGCCCACTAATGCAATTGCCTTGCGACAGCAAAGAATAGCTTATATTTTAGAGATGCCCAAGGATGCCAAAAATATCCCCATCGCCGGTCTCGATGGCCTAAGTAAGCAACTCAGATTTCTCGCCTATCCTACAAATACAACTCTTTGTTTCTTTTCATATCCTTTCGTTTCAGTTGGCAACACCATCTTTCATGAGGCCATTATGGACCCGGAAACTTTGCTGTTTCTACATCGTCGCATGAAAACCACCCCGCACAGGCAACTCGTTGTGAGGGCCCGCAACAGTTTCCGCCATAACCTGCTGCACCATGCCTGCGCCCAGAACAAGCCCGAATGCATACGTCCGCTGGTCGGCATGGGCTGCGCTCTACACGAACAGGACTGCCAGGGACGGACACCCCTACACATAGCCATCGAACGACAGCATAACGAGTGTATTGCGAAAATTCAAGACCTTCTCGCCAACCACTCGCAGTACTCGCAGGAAGTGGAAGGACATCTGATCCGCATGTTCAAGGTCTACAGCCACAGGGGCCACACGGTGCTGCATGCGGCGGTTTTTGAAAATCTGCCGCACTTGGTGAAGGTTATGTTGCAATTTTGCAAGCTGCAAAATGTAGACATTCTTCAGTATGGAGTTCTGGGCAATGGCGATTCCATTGCCCATATAATGGTGAAACGAAATCTGGTGGACATGATCGAGGTGGTGAAAGATTATGTTCCGTCCTATTTGACCGTACAGAATTATCCGGGACAAACGGTGTTCGACATACCCGATTTATCGCTGCAAATGTTTGAGGTATTGAAAATACATTGAAGATGCTGACGTTTGCAGGGAATGCAATTATTTTTTTTGATTTTTAATTATTTCTGCAATAAATGTGTACTTTTTTATTTACCCTATGGTTTTGTTAACGAGTTTTATTTGTGCGACAAAAGAGTCCCGCGAGTATTCCTCAGCGGCATACTTTTCTTTTATAATACTACTAGGATATACAGAGGTAGGTAAGGCGTTCTTTAATGGTTCATCATTGTTGTACCCTACACCACACCACATAGTCAAATAGGGTATGACTATGTGACGAGTGAAAGTAAATAGACCCCCCAGTTTATTATACCAAACGATTCCAAATAGCTGTCTGATTTCCTTGAGCGGTGTCCGTCGGTCCATCTAACCTTGTAGGCAAATAAGTTCGAAGAAACTTTGCCCATTGTTCAATTTTGAGCCAAGGCCGCCCATTGTTTATTGAACTTGGTCCATATTCGGTTCATGTTTGAATACCATACAAAGGTTTTTGCGGCTTCAGAACCAGCAAATCTGGAAGCTACGTACGAGGGCGACTGCAAAACTAACTGGCCTGGCACATTTTCTGTTTTACTAGCAACTTTTTTTGTTTTTTGTTTTTTAAAAGCAATCTTTTATAAGCCATCTGTCAAAATTTCCGAAATATTTAATGATTATTTTCTTTGTTACGGGTGATTGAAGTAAACAAGTTTTATAATTTATGAAAAATGGAAAATAAATAGTTTCGTGCGGTCATTAAACACTTTTATATGACAGGTTATACGCCACAATTAATCAAAGATGAATTGGATTCTGTTCATGGTGATAATGCACCATCATACTCCACCGTGAAATCCTGGGTTCAACAATTTAAAATGGGTCGTTCAGGTACGGAAGATGAACAACGCTCTGGAAGACCGCAAGCTGCTACTACTATTGAAAACATTAGACAAATATTTAATGAAGTGACTAAAGATAGACGAATAAAGCTCAGAGAACTTGCTGATATTGTTAAAATACACGAAAAACAAGTTTGGAGTATTTTACATGATGAACTCCACATGAAAAAGCTATCCGCAAGATGGGTGCCGCGTTTGTTGACTTTGCCCCAAAAACTCGTCCGTTGGACCAATTCCGAGGAGCTTTTAGCGATTTATCAGCGTAATCCAATAGAGTTCTTGTGCCGATTCATAACTGTTGATGAAACATGGATCCATCACTACATCCCAGAATGCAAAGAACAGTCAAAACAATGGATAGAAGCTGGTAAAAGTGGTCCCAAGAAGGCGAAAACTATTAAGTCAGCAGGAAAAGTAATGGCCACAGTATTTTGGAATGCAAGGGGTATAATATTTATTGATTATCTTGAGAAAGGAAAAACTATAAATAGTGAATATTATTGTGCATTATTGGATCGGTTAAGTGAAGAAATCAAGATAAAACGACCGCATTTAGAAAAAAAAAAAGTTCTTTTTCATCAAGATAATGCTCCTTCACACACTGCATTTTTAACTCAACAAAAACTGGCCGAACTACGATATGAAATTGCTCCGCATCACCCATATAGTCCAGATTTAGCTCCTTCTGGTTATTTCTTGTTTCCAAATTTAAAAAAAATTCTCGGTGGCAAAAAATTTTCGTGCAATAGCGAGGTTATTGCTGAAACTGAGGCATATTTTGAAGGTCTTGAAAAATCTTATTTTTCGGATGGAATTAAAAAAACTTGTTAGGCCAGTTACTTTATGTTAGGCCAGTTACTTTTGCGGTCGCCCTCGTACATATAACATGCGATTCTGTGCGAATTTTTCATAGAGCCTTAGAGGTGGTGTAATTGAGCTACATCGGATCATGCTGTCATGTAGCCCCTAAATAATGTGATGTGACGCCCAGCCGTTCTACATGCCACATATGCAATCTGATCTTGTTACAAGCATGACGCTTGTTTGGCTTATGTTTATATAGGCTCCATACAAAGGTCCTTTCCGATTTAACACAGCATATGTTCCATATCGGTCTTTGTTCGAATACAACGTCCACGAAATATGTTCATCCTGCTCCAGTCATATACGAGTAAAATAAAAAGTACTGAATGTTTTTGGACCAAATATTTTTTAATATATTTATTGATTTCGAATAAGTAGATCCAAAAAGAATCTACTTATTCGAAATGTCCGCCTTTTGCCTTTACACACGCCTAAAGTCGCTCTGGCCAATCGTCAATAGCTGCACGAACCTCGACCATTGGAAAATTGGCCACAGCTCCAACCAAAGCAGTCTTGAGGGATCCAATGTTGGGGTATCTTTTGTGACAAGCCTTATCCTCGAAAACCATCCACAATTTGTAATCCAATGGGTTCAAATCTGGACTGCCTGAGGGCCATTATTCAGAGGAAATAAACGCTGGCAAATTGTTTCGAAGCCAGGCCTGGGACGTTTTAGCCTTATGGGTCGGCGCAGAATCCTGCTGGAAAGTCCATGGCTGGTTTTGGAACAGGGAATTGTTAAGAGGCTTCACAACAGCTTTCAAAACGGTTTCTTGGTAAACTTTGGCCGATGTTTTGTCTCCTTGTTCGCAGAAATGCAGGTCAGTGACCCCATCGTAAGAGAAACCCCACCAAACCATCACTGAAGCTGGGTGATAACCCTTTTTCACTCTTGGGACCAGTTTAGATGCTTCGCTAGATGTTTTCGGAGCGGATTTCTGCGAATTCTTGATTTAGCGGCTTTGATGACATGCGGTGTTCGAACAGAGCATGTGCCGCCCGACCGGTGGCGGTCTTTTACATCTCCAGTCTCATCAAACAGGAGCATCTTCTGGCGACGAAAATCGTTGAATACGCATTTTTTCTTGATGTGCGGGAATAAAGAGAAGTCATTTGGTGCCAAGTCAGGGCTGTACGGCGGATGACCCATCAATTCGACGTTTTGGCCGGTCAAAAAGGCGCTGGTTTGAGCCGATGTGTGAGAGCTCGCATTGTCATGGTGCACAATGATTCGTTCTTCCCTTGTTCGTTTTTCGAATTTCTTCGCAGACTTCAGGCAAACAAATTGTGGTGTACCACTCAGAATTAACCGTCCTAGGTGCTCAAACGGAACAGTCGCCACATGACCAGTTTTTCCGAAGAAACAGGCGAACATTAACTTCGAAGTGCTTCTTCCACGAACAACTTCCCACGGTCGATTGCGGTTTTGTTTCGGGCTTATACGCATAGATCCATGATTCGTCACCTGTGACGAACTTATCAACGTCTTTTGAAGCATCGCGATCGCATTTTTTTCAAAATTTCTTTGCGCCATTGCAAAATTTGCTCGAGATATGCACAAAATTCTTTGGAATTTGGTGCAGCTTATTCGGACTAGTGGTTCTCGAGTTATGGCAAACAAAAAAGCCTTAAACGTGACAAATTCCCCTATACGATACTTACTAACTTCAAATTAATTATTTATTTATTATTTGATGCACCTTGACGGAACGAATGATGCAGAAGTTCTTCTTTTTGGGTCTATTTTCACACCCAATTATCAGAATTGAGTCCCGAAATCATGTGTAGTACTGTGTTATTTTCAGCAGTACCTGGTAATGAGGATACAACACCACGAGTGTGAAGTATCAGACTAAATGCAAGCTACTCGTATCGGCTGCCTGAGAAATGTGTTCCGCCTTTGAAAAAGTTTAAAGCTTTAATGAGACATTCCGTTGTGGTATTTTTAGACGTGGAAACTGCCTGACCCCAAAGAAACACACAGCATGCCACCAACTATTAAAAAGTTGAGGGAATTTACCTCTGTTTTATTTTTGCACCTTATTCAAATCCATTTGTGAAAAATGGCGGGGAAATCCGTAAGATGCTGCAGCACTAATCAGATGCGACATTTCAAAGATGGGAAAAGTGAATTCAATATCCAAATCGAAATTAAAGTTACCCTACAGCATCAAAAGCTTTCACTTTGAACAATGATTAATACATAAAGGCAAATATTGTACTGTTTAACCTATTATCCTTTAAATCTTATTTTTAGCTTCCAGATAATGCAAAGGGTAATAAGATGTAAGTAACTAGTAATGCAAACGGTAATGAGTCGTGCTAACCAAGCATATCGACTGAACGAATTCAATAGGCTTTGTTATACTCGTCCTTACACAGTGGTCACATTAAAAAAAAAAAGTTAAGGTCGAATTAGTCTTGACGGTAGGCAATCAGCTGTTTGAGTTGGGGTTGCATTTTGCATGTGTTAGAGGGAGATAACTACAATTCGACGGTTGACAACGGTAGACTTTTGCAGGTTGCAGAATCAACCGTCAGCCGTCAAGACTTATTGGACCTTTAGTCCCCATGTAAAGCCTCCCAATCGTTTAGGAATCACTATCAAAGTCCATTGAGCCAAGGACGCAAATCTGTCCATCTTTTGTTTAATGGAAATGCAGTTAGCAATAATAAACCGAATTCAAAAAAAAACTTAGTACATTCTTACATCATCTTGTTTTTAGCTTCCAGATAATGCAAAGGGTAATAAGATGTAAGTAACTAGTAATGCAAACTGTAATGAGTCGTGCTAACTAAGCATATCGACTGAACGAATTCAATAGGCTTTGTTATACTCGACCTCACACAGTGGTCACATTAAAGAAAAAGAGTTAAGGTCCAATTAGTCTTGACGATTGACGGTAGGCAATCAGCTGGTTGAGTTGGGGTTGCATTTTGCATGTGTTAGAGAGAGATAACTACAATTCGACGGTTGACAACGGTAGACTTTTGCAGGTTGCAGAATCAACCGTCATCTGTCAGCCGTCAAGACTAAGTGGACCTTTAGTCCCCATGTAAAGTCTCCCAATCGTTTAGGAATCACTATCAAAGTCCATTGAGCCAAGGACGCAAATCTGTCCATCTTTTGTTTAATGGAAATGCAGTTAGCAATAATAAACCGAATTCAAAAAAACTTAGTACATTCTTACATCATCTTGTTTTTAGCTTCCAGATAATGCAAAGGGTAATAAGATGTAAGTAAATAGTAATGCAAACGGTAATGAGTCGTGCTAACCAAGCATATCGACTGAACGAATTCAATAGGCTTTGTTATACTCGGCCTCACACAGTGGTCACATTAAAGAAAAAGAGGTAAGGTCCAATTAGTCTTGACGGTTGACGGTAGGCAATCAGCTGTTTGAGTTGGGGTTGCATTTTGCATGTGTTAGAGAGAGATAACTACAATTCGGTTGACAACGGTAGACTTTTGCAGGTTGCAGAATCAACCGTCATCTGTCAGCCGTCAAGACTAAGTGGACCTTTAGTCCCCATGTAAAATCTCGTTTAGGAATCACTATCAAAGTCCATTGAGCCAAGGACGCAAATCTGTCCATCTTTTGTTTAATGGAAATGCAGTTAGCAATAATAAACCGAATTCAAAAAAACTTAGTACATTGTTTAGG
Source organism: Hydrotaea diabolus (assembly GCA_963513945.1). Lineage (NCBI taxonomy): Eukaryota > Metazoa > Arthropoda > Insecta > Diptera > Muscidae > Hydrotaea > Hydrotaea diabolus. The sequence continues at coordinate 79,435,231 of OY740720.1, forward strand.
TTTGGGCCAAGAACAGACCCTATTACGGTCTACATTTTGATATCATACACACAGAGAACAGATTCGAACCGAATTTGTTTTTCAACCGAATGATTGAGGTTTATATGCCTCGAGTGCTCTATCGAATGTTAGCTGGTGCTCTGTAATTTTCAGTAATTATAACTGAAATAACGGTAGAAAAGGCGAAGTATCCGATCTTAAAGAAAAGAATTTGTAATTCTAAAAATCCATAAGCCGCACTTGTCAACGAACAAAATTTTAAACTTGTTTGAGTGGCAGAAAACTATTTGTCTGCACACTTGACGTACTCCACAACAGGAAGGGCGAGTCATGTCGGCGAAAAAGTGGAAGGAAGGTGTATTAGAAGATTTTCACTGAAAAAAATGGATTAATCGAACGGCTTAAAGTCAGCCACAATCGAATCATTTTATTTGAATAACGCCTACTCATACCAAAAAAAAAACTACCATGTTTTTTTAATATGATGAAAATTTAGTAATCATCACCAAAAATTGGTTACAAAAACAAATTTTTTTAAAAACTGTCGGTTGTCACAACTAGCCGTTGTGGCAACTAAATACCTTGTCCGCGTTTCATTGGTAAGACTAATCCATTAGTTGTGCGTATAATATAGGGTGCTCCACCTAGAGGTATTTTTTTCAAATAAAAAAAAAATACTAAAATTCAAATCAAGTGTGGAATCTTTATTGTTCATAAGAAAGGTTATTCTATGCCATTTATTTTTTGAATATAATTTCCTTCAAATGTTGGCATCTGTAATATGAAAATGAGCCTTCGGCGAAAAGCAAGAAGATTCGATATTTTCGACTAAAATTGTGTTCAGTGATGTTGGGCTGAAAAGCAACCAGAAGAGGTTCCAGAGTTAGCATTGTACCCAAAGCTGGTCGAATCCTCGGTGTATATTTTTTCAAAAATGATGATGGCCGGAACGTAACCGTCAATATTGCTCGCTATTGCGCCATGATATCGATCTTTTTGCTACCTGAACTTGAAGCCCGTAATCTTGACGACACTTGGTTTCAACAGGACGGTGCCAGTTGCCATGCAGCTGATCAAACAATGGATCTAGTACGAGGTAATTTCGAAGAGCAGCGAATTTCACGTTTTGGACAGGTGAGTTGGCCGCCTAGATCGAGTGATATCACACCTTTAGAATTTTTTTTGGGGTTACGTAAAGTCCAAAGTCTATGCTGACACACCAGCTACGACTCAGGTTTTGGAAGCCAACATTACGCGCGTCATTAAAGCCATACCGGTCGAAATGCTCGAACGAGTCATCCAAAATTGGACCCTCAGAATGGAAACCCTGAGGCGTAGTTGCGGCCAACATTTGAAGGAACTTATATTCGAAAAATAAATGCCATAAAATGACCTTTAAAATTACCAATAAATACTCCACACTTGATTTCAATTTTTATATATTTTTTTGTTCTGAAAAAATACCTCTCGATGGATCACCCTATAAATATAAAGAAACCCTCGTAACGTTTTGGAAACGTGACCAGAAACGTTACAAATTAATATGTGCGCGGGAAACCCTCTAAAATGTCTGTGGGAACGTTTGACAGTTTTGGAGCTGGGGTTTATGTCCGCAAAGATGATTTGCCAAAATTCCCTATATGCGAGGGGGAGGTTTAACCCCGCTTGGAAGCGACCAGATGGCTTTTAAAAATAACGGGTTGTTCATGTTCTTGAATGGCTTGTCCAACCGCCGGGCTCTTCCCGCCTTTTCTCCACCACACGGCGAGTGCTTATAAAAGGCTAGTGCTGATAATAAAAAAAATGTAGTCAAGTGACAATTGAAAGTAGCTGCAGTTAAATACACTTTAATTAAACATAATGAATTTAAAAAACTGCCAGCATTTTAAAAAAGAAAAGCCAAATAAAAGTTATACGAAAATGGTAAGAAAACTTTGAAGTGAAATTGAAATGGTATAAATGACTGGGAGAAAGTGCCTCTACTCGCAATGTCTTGTAGATAAAGACTCTCTTTCCCTCTCATTCTCTCTTTTGGTCTAAGCACAAAACACACATAAGAGTAAAGTTTTGCCATGTTCATTTTATATGTGATACGATATACTCGTAGCAGATCTGCTTGGTGTCAGTGTTGCCAAGTTGGTGGTTTTCCCACTACTTGTGGTGACCGTAAAAAAGTACTAGTTTGAAAAAGTAGTAATTAAAAAAATATACTACTGTGGATATTTTAAAATATCTTTGCGTAGTCTGTAGCGATTTTCAATAAAAAAAACACATGCACACACACTCTGTGCTTTTGCATCTGTGAATTTCAACAAAAGCCCATGCGAAACGGAATTGGTGGAAATAATATTGCGCTATGAAGATTAGTCTACGCACATTTCGAAGACTATACGCAAAGGATTATTCTCAGTTATTCAAATGGTACTCCCGTATACCTGTAAGTCATTTGATTTGTAGCCAAAGTAATCTAACCAAAGACTGCTCAAGAAAATCATTGGCGGGTTTAGAAACAGCTAGACTGTACAGCCTGACAACCGTAGCCAATACTTATACATTTCACCAATTTTTTAGTTGTTTCTAAAAAAGAAACAACAAAAAGGTCTCGAACCATAATAAAAACTGTTCAATTCATAATAATGATAAAAGATAGAATAAATGTGAACAAAACATATATAAATTCGTTTCTGGAAACAGTTTTTTCTGGAGTTGGTTTTCTCTTAGAATTTCGAGGCAGTAAATGGTTATCGCATTAAAAATAACTTAAACAAATGATAATGGAGAAAATGTAAGGTCTTTTGAAAACTCACTGGGCTATGTTTTAAGAAAATCGTAAGCTTGTATTTAGCTCGTTTGTTTTTATTTCGGTCTGTTGCTTTTACACATTGAACAGCGATTAACCGGATCAAGATCTCTTGCTTCTATATTTAAATAGAAGACAAGTTGTTAACAAAATGGGCAAAGTGACATTGATTTTCGTGGCTGCACACTGTTTTTATCATGATTTCGGGTCCGTGACAACCCTCCTAGAAAGCTTTGCTGCAATTGTTGAAAGTAAAACCGAACTCTATAAGGCCAGGCTTTTTTTATTATAAAATTTTAACTCAAAGCTAAATAAGAGATATTTTTTTATTTATTCCGTAGCTTAATTTTCGGTGCTATTCCGTATTAATTTGAAGCGTTTTTTTGGACATTTCATCTATAATTTGGCTTCGGCACAGTTGGCGACACTGAAGTGAATCATTTATTAGGTCAACTGACTTGCCTGGTGACTGCAACGTCAAGTATATTTCTCAGAAGAAAAAAACACTGTTAGTCATTCGCTACAGTATGTATGTAGTGTCATTCCGTTTGTAATATCTCGAAATTCTCATGTGCTAATATAGGGTGATCCATTTAGAGGTATTTTTTTTTCAAAAAAAAAAATACTAAAATTCAAATCAAGTGTGGAATCTTTATTGTTCATACGAAAGGAAATTTTATGCCATTTATTTTTTGAATACAATTTCCTTTTTAAAAAATATATATAGCAGCCCACTTCCAAATGCATATGCGGAATACTTTTTAAACGATGCTAAATCTTTAGTTTAAAGCGTTTGAAGGCCACCACGGCACCCATACCCAAAAATAATACGTTTTCTAGGAAGCGGTGCTATATCGCGTTTTTAGGAAACCGCAGTAGCTATATACGAGTAGGCTACACTGAGAAGAAAAATAACCTTATATAAGGTTAACTTAACCATGATTTGGAGTCTATGTTATATAAGGTTAATTTGAACATTTTGTTCTTAACTAGTATTTAACAATAATAATAGTTAGTTTAACTATTCTATGGTTGAATTTTTTAACCATGAAAATTGTTAATTTTAAAATAATTATTATTGTTTTAACAATGCATTGTTGAGTTTTCTAACCATTAAAATTGTTATTATTAAAATAATTATTGTTGTTTTAACAATGCATTGTTTTAACCATAAAATTGTTAACATTAAAATTTTATAGTTAATTTATTGAATCGTACGATTCAAATTGTTAGACAAACTAGGTGACAGCAGATTCAAACCCTCGCCACTTCCTTTTTTCAACCTCCCACTCCAATAACACTATCCGAGCCCCCAAAACATGCATTTATTTTCAATGGGGCATTCTGCTTTACATATTTAATAGTATTTCTTTAATTAACCATACGAGCTAATTAACCGTATTCGTATTACTACCCATATATGGTGAATACCTGCGTGGTCCCGCAATTGCCTTAACCGTATAATAACCCAGACATCTTGAGATTTTGAATGAGGTAATTAGGATGAAGACATTGCAATGCTGACGCTCGAACCTGCCTTACATATGACACCACTTTACGAGATTTCGTTAAACTTCTGTTTTAGAAGCTCTAAATTCGAAGCAATATTCGCAATGTGCAATATTTTGGCTTTGGCAGTGAAAACTGGTGTAGTTTGCCACTTCACCAATTTAATTTTTGTAAATATAAGGGTATAGACTATTACTATTAACTAGAAGCCACGCCTCATTTTGACGACCTCCCGCAAACTGATAGCAATGACCCCTTGTAGTTTTCGTAAAAATGTCTGCGGAGAAACCTTAAAAATGTGGTTTACTCGTAGGGGACATGTAAGCCGGTTACTATAACAACTTTTTTACGAGTACGTGCCAATAATTACTATCAAAACCCCCAATGTTTTTGTGATTAATGCAATGAGGGGAATGACAAGAGGGAAATTCCCTTTTATTTAAGTAATTGCACATATTTATTTCTTTGATTTCATTCAGTTGGTAAATAATCCGCCGCAACGTTAAAAGGGAGACAATTGGCGCAAAAAACCGATATTCATAGTAAAATAATAAAAATAATAATAATAATGGCAAGTAAATAATATTTTGAAAAAAGAATAAGGAAAAAGAAAAAAAAACTTTAATCGGAGTAATTAAAAAAAATTTAAGGAAAATATTAGCCACAAATTAAATAATTTTACCAAGATTTCGTCGATCTAAAATAATAAAAATCAAAGTGAATAAAATAAGCAAATAAGCGCTCAAAACAAAGAGAAGGCCCTCATCTTTGTCCTCTTCTTTGGCAAATGCCTGTTTTCCTTTCCCCCGATACTCAAATTCGTAGTGAGACATGAAAAATAAATTCAATTTTGTTATTAGTCTAATAAGTGAGACCATTTCAAATCTTTTTATATGAGAATTAAGTGTCAAGAAAGGGGATTCAGTCTTTTAAAGGATAACATATTTTCTTCGCACCAGTTTTGTGTATTTATAATCTCAGAAGTCCTGGTTGCTTATTTAATGAAAAATAAATTCAATTTTGTAATTAGTCTAAAAAGTGAGACCATTTCAAATCTTTTTATCCGAGAATTAAGTGTCAAGAAAAGGGATTCAGTCTTTTAAAGGATAACATATTTTCTTCGCACCAGTTTTGTGTATTTATAATCTCAGAAGTCCTGGTTTCTTATTTAAGGATTCTACCGTAATTGGTCAAAATTGTATTTCCACCAACTTCACAGTTTGGGCCTCAGAGCTCAACGGATCGATTCACTCCTTGGGCGAGATCCTCTCCTTAGAGCCTACTTATTTCTCTTTACCTTTTTGTAATTTAATAATAATTGAATTTTGCCTTTCTGTCTTCTTCTCCTCTTCCAGTCGCAATCACACATCATGAATCTCATAGGCAAGGACTTTTATGGTCCAATGATAATGCAAGGACGCAATGGACAGCGTGAAAATATCCTTCACTTTATCTGCCATCTCAATCAGTATCAATTGATAGAGGTATACGTAGGCAAAGGCTGCAGGCTCAGCCAACAGGACATACTGGGACGCACACCCCTCCATGTGGCCATTGAGAGGGGACACAAGGAGTGCGTACTGGCATTCCAGAAGCTTTTTCAAAACTACAACGCTCTGGACGAAAGCATACAAAAGGATTTGCTCCGTCTATTTAAGATCTACAATAACAAAGGCCATACAATAGTTCATGAAGCCGCTCTGCGGGATATGCAAGACACTGTGCGGGAGCTGTTGAAATTTTGTCAAAAGCACCAAATAAATGTGGCCGACAATGAAGTGCTGGGATGTGGAGATTCCATACTACATTTGATGGTTCGTGAAAATCTAGTGGAAATGGCCAAAATCGTATGCGAGTTTATGCCGGACTTGGTAAAATATCCCAATTATGGGGGCATTTTGCCGCAGGATTTACGCTGTTTGTCCTTAGAAATGAAAGAAATTGTACAGAACGCCAGGGTTAATAAAAATAAGCCAGAGTTTGAACAATGACTAAACCTAAGCAAATGTTTTAGTGGAAAAATATGAGAGTTAAAGACTTAAACCAAAAAGAGTCCAAGTCAAATGGTTAGTACCTCCGCTTAATTGGCCCCCTGTGATGAGTTTAGAAAATTATTAAAATAGAGCTTCAAGGCATTGTAACTGACAAAATTCACTTCTGACTTCAGGAAGGAATGAATAGGTCATTATTTTAAGTTACTTATTTGATTTAAACCATAAATTATACAACCATGGTTCCTTATACAATACTCGTATATTATAAAAAAAAATAACCGTTAGCCAATTTAAATGTTTTTATGATATAGGGTGATCCAAAATAAAAAAGTCAAAAACTGGAATCAAGTGTGGAATCTTTATTGTTCATTCAAAAGGAAATTTTATGCCTTTTTTAATAAAATTTCCTTTAAATGTTGGCCGCAATTACGCCTCAGGGTTTCTATTCTGAGGGTCCAATTTCGGATGACTCGTTCGAGCATTTCGACCGGTATGGCTTTCATGACACGCGCAATGTTGGCTTCCAAAACCTGAATCGTAGCTGGTTTGTCAGCATAGAATTTGGACTTTACTTAGCCCAAAAAAAAAAATCTTTACGTGTGATATCCACGATCTAGGAGGCCCACCTGTCCAAAACTAAAATTAGCTGCTCTTCAAAATTACCTCTCAATAGATCCATTGTTTGGGCAGCTGTATGACAAGTGCCACCGTCCTGTTGCAACCAAGTGTCGTCAAGATTACGGGCTTCAATTTCAGGAAGCACAAAGATCGATATCATGGCGAGATAGCGAGCACCATTCACGGCTACTTTCATCTTTTTTGAAAAAATATGCACCGATGATTCCATCAGCTTATAAACCGCACCAAACCATGGTTATCTCTAGTTAAAATGAAACCTCGTGAACATCTTCTTGTTGCTCTTCGGCCCTAATGCGATTATTTTGTTTATTGACGTTGCTGTTGAGCCAGAAATGGGCCTAGTCACTGAACAAAATTTTGGTAGAAAACTTCTCATTCTCATTTTCAAAATAGAGTTGCGCAATTTGGAGACGTTGTTGCGGTGTAAGTCTTTTCATGATGAAATGGCAAACAATACTGAAAATAAAAAATAAAGTTAAACGCGTACTCTGTGAAACAACCCTATGGAAAAAATACCTCTAGGTTGATCGCCCGTTATATGTAAACCCAAAACATAGTAAAGCTAGCAAGCGAGCTTTAAGAGCAACGCAGCCAGTCCTTAGAGGTGATAATTTCCTGTCCTGTCCTGTCCTTTTCCTGTCTTTTGAAATAACCTGTCGAATTTTAGGCCGATAGCTTGTCTTCAAAGCCTAAAAAATCCGTTTCGTGTTAAAACCGAAACCGCCAGGCTGACTAAGATTAATGTCATGGTGTGCGCTACAGCCGATGCTATAATATAGCGCTACAACGCGCTACAAATTAAGTTATTTCTTTTTTCTTAAGGGCCGATGTTGAATGTAAACCACACCTAGACGTCAAGTTTTTTTCTGCATTTCATTTGGTGTTTCTCAATGTCAGTACTAACTCAATTTGAACGCGAGCAACGCGTTAACGTTATTCAGACTTCGGGCAACAGTGGATGATCAATTTTCGAAGAAAATCATCTTCAGTGATGAGACTCATTTTCACCTCAGTGGATTCGTCAATAAGCTGAATTGCCGTTTTTAAGCGAATGATAATACAAGAGTCATTGTCGAAAAAACAATGAACCCACAAAGAATGACTGTTTGGTGCGGTTCATGGGCTGGCGGGATCATCGGGGCGTATTTTTTCAAATTGAGGCCGGTCAGGCAGTTACTGTGAATGTTGTTCGCTATCGGGAGATGATAACGAACTTTTAATTGCAGATATGGATGTGGCCGATAAGTGGTTTTCAACAGGACGGTGCCACTTGCCACACAGCGAACGAAAGAATGGCTCTTTTGCGCGACAAATGCAATGGCCGTGTTATCTCTCGTCGTGGCGATGTTGATTGGCCGCCATGATCATGTGTTTTGACACCGTTGGACTTCTTTCTTTGGCCAGCAACAATTCAAGAGCAAAAGGATGATAAGATAATTCGGCACATTAACGGCATAGAGCCTCAATTGTGCCTCAGCGACATCGAAGATATGGAACAACGGATGGAGATGTGCCGCCGAGGTCGCGGCGGCCATTTGGCCGATATCTTGAACCATACATAATTGAACCATACCAATATTATCATAATAAAAAGAAATGACAGTAATTTCCTAAATAATTTGTGTTTTATTCAATATCAACATCGGCCCTTAAAATGTAACCACCCTTTAAGATTGCTCGAAACATGTCCTAGTGCGAGTAAAGTAAAAAGCGAGTTGAAGCGACAAAGCAAGTCGTAAAATGGTATTCGATTTGTTTACGCCTGTTATCTTGACAAGACATAAAACTTTCTTTGTCAGAATATATTTTGCGCCGGTAAAAGTAAAAAAAATACAACAAAACTCAAAAGCCCAAACAAAAACAAATACAAAGTGCAGTAAACCATTTCACAGCCTGCTTTGTTGCATACACTCGCTCCGTTCGCACTCTAACATATTGTAGCATTGCTCTAGCAAGAACTTTTATCGCCTCGCAGCGCTCATAACGCGCATTCTGCCATCAGCCTTACTAATAAATTTTAATCAACAGCTCACTAGATACGAGGGTTGCTATTTCTATATTTTGGGCCCTGACAATACTAGTGTTCCCAGATGCAAACTGAAACTTTGTTTGGAAAATTTGACATTTACTCAGAACGTTTTGCCATTTCAGCGCGGATCGTTTACTTTGCAGTGAGTTAAAATATTCAACTCAGTCAAAATACGGTATTAACCCGTAAAGATTTTCGTAAGATGATTTTTTAAGATCTTCGGTGTGAATTATCAATACTAGAATATCTCAATCAACTTGTTTTGACTTTTGGTTGTGAAGCACCATTAAAAATCACTCCAAGTCGCTGGTACCAAGAGTTCAGTCTCGGATGTCGCTCGCTTTAGAATGAGTTTCGTGAAGGTCGTCCAACTTCGGTCGCTTTGCCGGAAACTAACGCTGTTGTTCCTCAACTGAGAATGCAAGACTGGCATGTCGACATACCGTAAGATAAAGGCATCCTTGGGCATTAATGTGACAAGCTTCAGTAAGATACTGCATGTTTATTTAACCGATTTGTTCTCGTTGGATCCCACATAATTTGAAGAATGTTAAAAAACGGTTTGTGTAGATTGGAGCAAAGAAATGTTGAAAAAAATACAGCAGCGGTAGCTCAAATTCTGTGTATAACATCGTCACAGGTGACGAATCATGAATCTATGCATATAAGCCCGAAACAAAACAACAATCGACCGTATGGGCCTTCTAACACGAGTCAAATCTAACAAAAGTTGTTCCATGTTGTGCCATTGTGCCAATTCATGCAGGCCTTTTTTGAGCATTCGTCAAATTTTGTGGACATCCAACGAGAAAAAATTGTTTTCACGGCCAAATGAACATGCAATATCTTATTGATGCATGTCATACTTATGACCAAGGATGCCTCAATCTCACGATATGTCACTTGTCTGTCTAGCTTAATCAGTTCACGCACAGCATCGATGGTTTCTGGCAAAGTGACCGAAGTTGGACGTCCTTCACGAAATTCATCCTGGAGCGAACGGCGTCCGGGACTGAACTCTTGGTAGCAGCCATTTACAGTGGTTTTTGATGGTGCTTCATTGCCAAAAGTCGAAACAAGTTGATTTAAACACTCTTGTCTCGATAGCCCACGCCGAAAATCGTAAAAAATCATCGCACGAAAATGTTCACGGGATAATTCCATTTTTTGGCTGAGATGAGTTTTTCAACACCCCGAAACAAAACAATTCGCCCTCAAATGACAAAACTTTCTAAGTGAAGTTATGCTAAAAAACGTCAAATGTTCCAATGGAAGTTCCAGTTTGCATCTGGGAACACTAGTATTGTCAGGACCCGAAAAATAAATAGCAAGCCTCGTATACGTGTTGTTTTAGGGTCTGAGTAAAAGAGCGTAAGCTTGCCGCAAAGTCCCAAGATTTTATTCATGCTCTTTTCATTCTCCTTGATAATGGCTGTGTCCTTCTTGTTCGTTCGACCAGCGTACTAGTCTAGCCAAAGTTTACGACAAACGGCTGTCTATAAACGCATTGTCCAACGATATATTTATCTAAACGACGTTAATCCGACCGAAGATAGAACACAATCACATTTGGCCGGGGATCCAAGAGATAATCCTTATAGTTGCTTTAGCGTATCCAAAGATGAGCGGCAGTGCTGATTGTTCTACCTCCTCCTGATAGCACCGTCCAGATGAGTCTTTCGTTTCGCTGTTCCAAAGATATTCCGATTTCGAATTTCATGACCATTGGGTACTTGAACAAAAAAAATATTATGTTTATAATCTTCAAATACTTCATTAACATCATACAGGGTGATCTTGTGACTTTGTTTATTAAAAAATTGTTTTAAAGAAAAAACAATTCGTAAAATTAAAAAAAAATCGGGAAATTTTTCGTTTTTGCGGCTATCTAAGCGCTTCCTAAACGGTGTTAAGAATCATTCCAAGGAAGTTCATATGTTCTAGAAAGTTGTTTACATTTGTAGTGGATTGTACATGTTGTAGTAGATTATTTCCTTAAATTTAACGGTTTGCTACCTATGGACCTGAACAGGTGAAAAACGGAAAAAAAAAGTTTTTTGCGATTTTGCTTCAGAAAGTAAATCAAAATTCCGAACGGTTTGCAAGATATGAGCCTGAGAAAATGAACATTTTTTTTTGCAAAAATGACACCGAGGCCCCAAATCATTGGGGGCCCATAAAAAAACTACATGACTTTGGGCAAAACTGGGAGACACGGCTGGTGTCCGTATATGGCTATATTTCCATGACTTAAAAAATTACACCCAGTGTTATCTACTGGCCTGTGTTGACGTTGAAGTTTCGAGCTGGTCGCCAAGATCCTTGAGATTTTTTTCTCTAAGGCATTGCTTCGTGTAGGAATGCACATAAGAATATAGTAACGCCAATTATGATGACGATCTGGAATTGGGGCGCCTATAAGGAAACCTCGCTCGCTACATATAACGGTCGGTGTTGAATTATGCTGCGCCAGGGTGGTCGATGAACGTCAGTGACACGCAATGGAAGAAATTGCAGGGCTGTCTAAGGACAACTTCAGGCTCTGAATCACCTTAATGAAGAGGCTAAGAGTCGAGCTACAATGATTCGGTTGCAAACAAAGAATTTCGGTTGTGATCACCAAATGTTTATAATCGCATTGGCTATTCGGTTCGAAAAATGCCACGAACATAAATATGATCATCGCACTGTGCTCACAACTTATTGATCGGCCATACCAATGAGACGCGAATAAGGTATTTAGTTTCCACAACTGGTGGTTTTGACCACCAATAGTTTTGCAAAACATTTTGTTGTTGTCACCAATTGTTAGTGATGCTAACTAAAACTTCATCTTAACAAAACTAGGGTTGTTAAATGTAATTTTTTCTAATCATTCATCATCTTTTCCATTTTGTTCCCGTCATGACTCCCCCTATGACTACTTCAAGTACTTCAATTTGTAAGCAAACAGTTTTTTACCTCTGCCTAAAATTTTAATTAATTTCGTGGCACAAGTGGGGTATGTAGTTTTTAGATGAAAAATTTTTCTTCCGAAGGTTTGGATACTTGCTATGTTGCACAGATACTAGAGTTCGACTAACTGAAAATTACAGAGCACCAACTAACATTCGCTTGTACTGATGGAATATTCGTGGTGCATGTAACCTTAACCATTCAGTGGGAACAAACATTCGGTTATGGCAACGAATCTGTCCTCTATGCGTATAAAACATTTTTTTTTATTAAATCTTTGGGTGGCGATAAATTTGTCTCGAGTTACGGGAAAATTTGGTAGCCACCAAACAAAAATTGATTGTTATTTTGAATAATAAAGAGGTCTACCTATGGCATTTATTTACTATATGGCAGCAGCGTTTGGAAGCGTGAACCCAAGAAACTTAAGCTTTATGACCATTTTTTTGTTTTTATAAGTTTTTGGGGGATTTCGTAATATGTTTGGTGTCGTAAACACAGATTTTGTTGTGACTAGGATGCCAACTTTATTTTACAACAGCCATTTGAACAGGGTTTGGCCAGTACAAATAACTTATCTGTAGTCACAACCAATTGTTGGTACCAAAGTAACAATTTCATCACAATTGCTTGATTGCTACAGCCACCAGTATAACTTTGTTATAGGCTGTTAATACCGTGATATGATTGTAGCAACCATCATATGAGATCTGGAACCATGTTGCTATCAATACTATGGAATGTTGGTGCTTGCAACAGAAAATCGATTTATCCAGCCGAATTTTTGTAGCTCGAACCGACTTCCAACTGATTTTTTCTCTGTGTGTAGTTATATTGTATTTAGCTCTAGTCCAGCAAGATTTTGATTATTGTAAAGCTTTTTTTGTCACCAAGTTCTGGTAACGGTGAATGCCACTATGGACACTTTGTATTCGGTACTGAGACCCTATCACCAACACACTACAGCGGTCCTCTCAATGACAGTTCTGTGAACCAAAGGAAAACTTAAAAAATTAAATGTAAACTTTTTTATAAGGAGTCGTGCTAATTACTTTTTGGATGTAGCAAACTTTGTATATACTTTTCCGATCCAGTAAGAAAGGGCTATAAAATCACTTACATTTCCGTACTTGTGCTCTGTAGACTTCATTTATTGTATAGACATATATTTTACAAAGGTGAGATGAGTGATGGATCCCAAACTGGCCCGTTTGTAGAGACTTACCTAAAAATGCAATAAAAATACGATTCATTAGATTTAATAAATACATTTAAAATAATTGAGAAAAAAAATAACATTAAGCACTAACTTTAAGCTTGTCACACTCTCCGATTTAAACGCGACGCAATGATTACTGCGCACGACTGTCCTACACGCAGAGAAAAAACATGGTTACTACAGGGTCACGGCAATAATAATATGTTCTCCGCAATAAAAGTATGTTCGTCGCAACCATAGCATTGTTAACCGAATTTAGTTTTGACAATGGTATAATTGCTGCAATATTAGTATTGTTGAAATGTAACAATAGTATTATTGCCAAATTTAAAAATGAAAGTATGGTTATAGCAACAATATTAATATGGTTGGTGCGACAAAAGTATTGTGTTTTGCGTTTTATGTTAACAATAATATGATTACGGCAATCATAATGTATGATTGTAATTTTTCTTCATTTAAATGTGAGTTTAAGAACAAATGTTATTGGTACGGATCCAATGCAATAATAGTACTTTTTTTATCGAAATTAAAATTTTTTAAACAAGCTGCTTTGGCTTTTTTAACCGAAATATTTTTAATAAAAACGTTTACGTTTATTTAAACTTATTTTTTCTACTTTGAAATAAATCACTCCTATTATTTTGAATTTAATGTATTTTTGAATAATTTTCATAGTTTAAATCTATTGTCGACAACTTAAACAAATTCTATTAAATTATATTGGGGATCATAGTATAATTGTGTGTGATCATACTATGGTTGTAGGGATCTTAACATGGTTGCGTGTGAATATAGTATGATTCACACGCAACCATGTTAAGATCCCTGTGAGGATCATACTATGGTTGTATGTGAAACATACTATGGTTGTGAGGATCATACTATCGTTGTGGAGATCAAAGTATGGTTGAGTGTGAATCATACTATGGTTGTGGGGATCATAGTTTGGTTATGTGTGAATCATACTATTGTTGTGAGGATCATAGTATGGTTGTATTTGAATCATACTATTGTTGTGAGGATCATAATATTGTTGTACCACAACCATATACGCAACAATAGTATTATCCTCTTCAAATATTGTCACCACAACCATACTTTTTTTCTGCGTGTATAAGTAAACACAATTTCAAATCTGGCAAAGAACATCTAACGTATCTTCATCGCACAGTGGTAGGAAAACAATATTTTGGCCCTAAGTCTATAATTTTTGTTGTGTTTTTACCAGGAATGCAAACTGAACCGAACCATATCACCTTTTTGCCTATGAACCAAACCGCTATTAAAAGAAAATTGTCGAACTGAACCAAAAACCGCTTAAAAATGTCGGTTCCGTGGTTCGGTTAACAACAAAAATGTCGATACATCGAAAACATTTTTTTAAATGAATTTCGAATCTATGCGCTTGTCATTTAAGGGGTGGTTAAGTTTCAAGGGCCGATGTTTATTTTGAATAAAACAAATATTATTTAGGAAATTATTGTCATTTCTTTTTATTATGAAAATATTAGTATGGTTCAATTATGTATGGAACAAAATATCGGTCAAATGCCCGCCGCGACCTCGGCGGCACACCTCCATCCGATGGTCCAAATTTTCGATGACGATGAGACATAATTGAGGTTCTATGCTGTGAATGTGCCAAATTATCTCATTCTTTTTTTCAGATAACCTCAATGAAAAAAGTCCAACGGTGTCAAATCACATCATCTTGGCGGCCAATTAATATCGCCACGACGTGAGAAAGCACGGCCATTGAATTTGTCGCGCAAAAGAGCCACTGTTTCGTGTGTGCCAAGTGGCACCGTCCTGCTGAACCCACATATCGTCCACATCCATATCTTCCAATTCGGGCCATAAAAAGTTCGTTATCCTCTCACGATAGCGAACACCATTCACAGTAACTGCCTGACCGGTCTGATTTTGGAAAAAATACGGCCCGATAATGCCGTCACTCTTTGTGGGTGCATTGTTTTCTCGACAATCACTCTTGTATTATCATTCGCTTAAATGCGGCAATTCTGCTCATTGACGAATCTACTGAGATGAAAATGTGACCCATCACTGAAGATAATTTTCTTCGAAAAATTATCATCCACTCCATAATAAGCCTGAATAACTTTAACGCGTTGCTCGCTTGTGTAAATTTCCATGGTTCAAATTGAGTTAGTCTGAAATTGAGAAATATTAAATGAAATGCAGAAAAAAAACTTGACGTTTAGGTGTGTTTCACATTCCACATCGGTCTTAAAATGTAACACCCTTTATTATTTTAAAAATGCTTTTAATAAAAAAAAATTATCAGTACATCAAAAATTATTTTTTCCCAAGGTATGGGAACCATTGAACCGAGCCAGAAGCTCGGTTCAAGATTACCTAAAAAACACTTTTATAACCAAGCTTAGTATCCTGCATAATATTGATAATAATGAAATATGACCGAATAAATGTTAACATAAACATAATTAGTAGGTTAGTTTTATATTAAAAAAAGTAACAGTAACTATATTTCTGGTTAAAAGAGGTAACCAATAATTAGTTAACTTGACAATAAAAATGGTTTCTATAACAATCTTCATAGCTAATAAAATTAACAATTTCATTGTAAAATTTAACATGTATTGTTCAATAAATTAACTATACAATTTTAATATTAACAATTTTCATTGTTAAAAACAATGCATTGTTAAAACAACAATAATTATTTTAATAATAACAAATTTAATGGTTAAAAAACTCAACAATGCATTGTTAAAACAATAATAATTTTAAAATTAAAAATTTTCATGGTTAAAAAGTTCAACCATAGAATAGTTAAATTAACTATTGTTATTGTTAAATGCCAGTCAACAACAAAATGTTTAAATAAACCTTTTATAACATAGACTTCAAATCATGTTTATTTATGGTTAAGTTAATCATATATAAGGTTATTTTTCTTCAGAGTGTAGCCTACTCGTATATACTTATAGCTACTGCGGTTTCCTAAAAACGCGATATAGCACCGCTTCCTAGAAAACGTTTTAATTTTGGGTATGGGTGCCATGACACTTAAGATTTAGCATCGTTTAAAAAGTATTCCGCATAAAAGTGCATTTAAAAGTGGGCGCCGCATCTGCGAACTAACTACGAGGGCTGCTATATATATTTCTGGCCTGATAATGCGAATATTTATCATCAAAAATGGTATTATTGTTCTTCAAAGTAGTCTCCAGCATGATTTATACACTTTTGCATGCGCTCAAACCAATTGTCGAAGCACTTTTTTCACTCCGATTGAGACACCTTCAGAACATGGTTTTTGAACGCTTCAACAGCATCTTCTGGCGACGAAAATCGTTGACCACGCATTTTTTTCTTGATCTGCGGGAATAAAAAGAAGTCAGTGGGTGCCCAGTCAGGGCTGGACGGCGGATGACCCATCAAATCGACGTTTTGGCCGGTCAAAACGGCGCTGGTTTGAGCCGATGTGTGAGAGCTCGCATTGTCATAGTGCACAAGGATTCGTCTACTCTTGTTAGTTTTCGAATTTCTCCGAAGACTTCAGGCAAACAAATTCTGGTGTACCACTCAGTATTGACGGAAAGAGCGGAACAGTCGCCACATGACCAGTTTTGCCCAAGAAACAGGCGAAGTGCTTCTTCCTCGAACAACTTTCGCTGGATTTGGCTCGTCTTCGAAGACTCACACGGTCGATTGCCGTTTGTAGATCGATGATTCGTCACCTGTGACGATCTTATAAATGTCTTTTGAAGCACCGCGATCGTATTTTTCAAAAAAAAATTTGCACCAATCGACACGAGCCTTTTTTTGAGCGATTGTCAAATGATACGGGATCCAACGACAACAAACCTTTGTTACGGCCAGGTGTTCATGCTATATCGAATGTATGCTGGTGGAAGAAATGTCCAAGGATGCCTCTATCTCATGATATGTCACATGACGATCTTGCATTATCAGTTCACGCACGGCATCAATGTTCTCTGGCTCACGACCTTCGTCTTTGCGCGACCGTCGGCCACGATTGAATCCATTAAACCAGTTTTTCACTGTATGGCGATATAGATGCTTTATCGCCATACAAATATTTAAGTTCATCGATGCACTCTTGTCGTGATAATCCACGTCGAAAGTTGTGAAAAATGATCGCACGAAAACTCGTGAGAGTTAATTGCATTTTTTTGCCAAATTGATTTTTTCAAGTCACTGTGAACTACACAAATGATGGTCGTACGTCAAAACGTTCTGAGTACGTTTGCTATATATAGCAACCCTCGTAGAATGTATGCGGCAAGCAAAAGTTGGTTGACCATTTAGCAGATGTTTAACAAATTTTGACTTTGCACTGACTTAGCTATCAAAGTTCTCGAACGTTTGGTTACAGCGACCCAACGTTGTATAATTAAATAAATTATCATTGAGGGAAATTCCCTCGCAGTTAAGCGAGATAAATATTTTTGAAATTGTTTAGTTGGTAAATAGTCATCGGTAACGATAGCTGCAAAAAAAGATATTTACAATCAAGACTTTCTCCAACTTAATTGAAATTGTTTAGTTGGTAAATAATCATCAGTTAAGATAGCAGCAAAAAAGATATTTACAATCAAGACTTTCTCCAACTTATGGTATATCAAAACAAAACTTTCTACCCTTTAAAAAATAAAACAAAATGGCAAGTTAATTTAATTTAAAATAGAACTTATGCGTTGGTATTTTCCCAATAAGTTTCGAGTGTGTAAAAAACTAAAAAAAAAATGCTTCCAGAGAAATATTTTAAGATATTATTCGAAGGAAGGCAAAAGGAGTCGACAATACAAGCAACGAGCGAGCCATGCCTTTGAAATCCTGCCAGTTATTCGCTTGTTTCAACGTCAAGATTTACATTGAGGATTTATTGTCTATCCTCACTAGATATCACAGGCGGCAATAAACACAGCATTTCTCAGTTAGTTTTTTCAGTTATCATTTTTCACCAAACGGGATCCAATGTTGGAAGCCTTCTCAGAACAGCTAAAGCCTTTTATAGAGAAGTTTTTCAAATGGCGACAGAAAATTATCGCTGGCCTTTTTAAAACTCACTAACATTCGGGGAAAAATGTGAAATGTTCTTAAGAAGACATGAACGTGACCTTGTTATGTGATCTCTTTGGGGAAAGAAACTTGGATGTCAAAGCAGATCGCCTGTAGGCGAACAGGACCTACAATGCTTAATATATTGTTGTTACAACAACAACTACCAATCTCAATTAGATTCTAAAAATGAACACATTTCGGAGTACGGAAGGCATTTGATTTCATTTCAGTACTTATATTAACTATTCAGTGTTAATATTTGCAATGGTCATTAAAGGACCCATTTTTCATCGTCCCGTCCACTGCCTAAAGCGTACAGATTTGATTGAAATCTTGTAAAAGTAACGTATGTGTGGAAGGTACAAAAATGGGGCGGGAACGCGCGAAGCGAATACTAAAGGTGGGTGGAATGGTGCATTTGCACTGGAGGTACCAGAAAGTGGGGCGTGGTAGCCAATCTTTTTGTACGCCATTATATAAAAATATTATTCAGTTTGCAAGTTAAGCGAATTTTGCGCCAGTATAGGGTCAGAATGTGAGTGAGCTGCCATTTGGGGCGTGGCAAGAAATCCAATTTTTTCCCAGCAAGTTTACCTTATAATTATGAGCTTAAGAGCTAGATCGTATGCATAACAAAAAAGATACTACAATAATATCTAAAAAGGCGGAGTGGTGCATTTGCATGGGAGCTACCCGAATTGGTTGTATCAACCACTTTTTTTATATGTAAGTTACGGTGGATCTACCAAGAATTGGGCGTGGCAACCACTTTTTTTTAATATGTAAGTTACGGTGTTTACAGCTGAATCTAATTTAACGCAGTGGGTGACAACTTGTGTGGGCTTTAATTTACATTTAAATAGGGTCATTTATTTGGGGGGTACCAGAAGGGGCGTGGCTAGGAGTCCAATTTTTTGTCAACAAGTTTGCCTTATAACTTCTTTCTGAAGTCTTGACTGTTAGTGCGATCGTGCAAACAGTATTAAACAGTATTATGTGGGAGGCACCAGTAGGGTGTGGCAATATGGCCCATTTTCATTTAAAACCTAAAATCGATTGGTAGCTCTTTTTTTGAGAATTACTATTCGAGCCCGTCGCACAGACTGACAGACGGATATGACTCAAATGACTTCAAATGTCATGAAACGTATATGGTTCAAATATGTGTAGGGTCTAAAATGATTTTTTCGATGCGTTAAACTGTTTGTCCGTTCCAAATGGTATAAACCCTCTTACGCCCTAGGGCGTGGGTTTAAAAAAAACATATGTTCAATGTATCGATACAGCTGCTTATAATAGCGCAGAAAGCTTTATATGGGTCATGGGCAAAATGGCGTTATTTTTCCTAATTAAGAGATTTTGTTTTTAAGAGATTTTGTTCTCCCTGTTCACATAATTGGCGGAGTTTATTGCAAGAAAGCGTCAAAAGAACAGGGCCCTTTCTATGGTTAAGGGTACTACAAGTGTTTTCCCTCTACAGAAAATTTTGAAAATTTTCAGTTAATATCGAATACCTACTTCTTTGAATGCTGTCCTTTAGATTCCACTAGCTAGCTTTTTCACAAGTTTCAACAATGTCAATTTTTATCTACCCATGGGAATCACAATAGATCCTATGGGTATACGGCAGACCTTTCTTAACTACTTTAGCTAGAAAAGAGCTTCCTAAGCGAAATTTTCCAGGATTTCTATAAAAATACTTTTTAATATAAGTATGTTAAATAATTAATTTTCTTGTTTTTTCATCTCTTCCTCCTCACTCACCCGCAGTCTCGGATATACAGCATGAATTGCATTACAAGAGACTTCTTTAGCGACATGATTTCCCAGGGACGCAATGCTCAACGACAAAATCTTCTGCACCACGTCTGCCATCACAATCAATATCAACTGATAGAGGCATTGGTCGTAAAAGGCTGCAGGCTCTGCCAGCAGGACATACAGGGACGTACACCTCTTCATGTGGCCATTGAAAGGGGACACAGGGAGTGCATACTGGCATTCCAGAAGCTTTTTCAAAACTACAACGCTTTGGATAGAAGCCTACAAAGGGATTTGCTTCGTTTATTTAAAATCTACAATAACAAGGGCCATACAATAGTACATGAAGCCGCTCTGCGGGATATGCAAGACACTGTGCGGGAGCTGTTGAAATTTTGCCAAAAGCACCAAATAAATGTGGCCGACAATGAAGTGCTGGGATGTGGAGATTCCATACTACATTTGATGGTTCGTGAAAATCTAGTGGAAATGGCCGCAATCGTGTGCGATTTTATGCCGGACTTGGTAAAATATCCCAACTATGGGGGCACTTTGCCGCAAGATTTAAGCTGTTTGTCCCTGGAAATGTATGGAATTCTAAAGAAGCCCATTGAGTCTAAGACAGCACCAATGGCCAAATAATCTGTGCTAGCTACTAGTTGAAATCTTAAGACCAAGTTTTGTCTAACCGTGGATTAATTGGCCACAAATAAGTAATTTCGAGAAGATTCTACAAGAGAAAAAACACGGTCTATCTAACATATTGCACGTGTCCAACAAAAGGGTTTTAACTCATAATTTCAGTTTTTGTAAGAACTAGCTACACAAATAATAATCTTTGGTGTTTAGCACAATGACACAAATAGCATAAAATACACCTAATCCTGTAGATTCCACACCTCCGGTTCGTAAAAAAAAAAAAAAAAAAAAAAAAAAAAAAAAAAAAAAAAAAAAAAAAAAAAAAAAAAAAAAAAAAAAAAAAAAAAACACCTAACCTGTTTTTACACGGCCCGTCTTTAAACAATTTTGAAATAAAACGGACATGGACATAAGAGCACAGTTTTCTCACGAAGCCAGCACAGTTTGCAGGGTTTAATACAGTCAGCCACAACCGACCAATACGGTGTGTCTGTTTTTAATCGATTTTTAACACGATATTTTCTAGAACGCATGTGCCGCGCAAAAACAGGATCAGGTGTATGTAAGCTTCCATCGGAATATGTTAGAGAGAACGTTTTGTATGTTAACAGATATTGAAATTAATATAATTATTTCATTTGTAACACATATACGAGCATAACAAATAAAATATTTTAAACGCTAAGAAAAAAAAGTTTTATTTTACGGTGCAGTTTACTAAGGGGTGCTCCAACCATAAGGCACGATGTTCAATGTGAGTCACATCATAAAATCGAGTCGAGTTTTCCCAACTTAATTTGACATTTCCTTGTTTTTGTGTTTGACAAACTAAACCATGAGCAGCGCGTTTAGATTGTTGAAGCCTTTTACGAAAATGGGCGTTCAAATCAAATACATATTTTGGTCAGCAGCATAATCGACCAAATATAACCACAATCGGGAGAAATGTGCGCAAATTTCAGCAAACCGGGTCTGTAGGAAATGCGAAAACACCCATTTCGATTATGCGCAGGTGTTGTGTCATCGGGCCGTACTTCTACGAAAATGGGGTCGGCCAAGTAGTTACCGTGAAATGGTGTTCGCTATGGCGAGATGATAAAGGACTTCTTGTGGCCTACATTTAGGATATGTGGTTCCAACAGAATGGTGCCACTTGCCACTCATCCAACGAAACAATGGCTCTTTTGCGCGTGTTCATTCAATAACCGGGTTATCTCACGTCAAGGCGATGTTAATTGCCCGCCACAATCAGGTGATTAGACACCTTTGGACTTCTTTCTTTGGGGATATTTAAAAGAAATATTTCACAGCAATAAGCCAAGAACAATTCAAGATCTAAAGGGTGAGATAATTCGGCACATTAACGAAATTGAATCTTCATTACGTCCATAGTAAAGAGGTATGCCATCTAAGCCATGGCAAGCATTAGGTCGATATTTTGTTTCACGCAATGTCATGGAGTTAATTCTCTGATAACTTTTGGTTTTGTTTACAATTAACATCTCACGTTTTAGTTGGACCACCTCTTATAAGGGGTGATTTAAGTAGAGATACTTTTCTCAGTAGCCTTTTTGCAGATCACGTGTGAGTTGTGTCATGTTATTTTTGTTTAGTATTGTTTGGGATTTCATCATGGAAAGACTTACATCGACATCGCTTCGCTCAATGGGCTCTTGAAAAGTTCCAAGAAGATCCGACGTTTTCGAGCCAAATTTTGTTCAGCAATGAGGCCCATTTCTGGCTCAATGGGCAAGTAAACAAGCAAAAGTGCCGCATTTGGGCTGAAGAGCAAAAAGAAGAGGATCAATAGGTGCCATTATACCCAGACAAAACTTCGGTTTGGTGCGGTTTATATGCAGGTGGAATCATCGGTACATATTTTGTCAAAAATGATGATGGCCGGAACGTAACCGTGAATGGTGCTGGCTATCGCGCCATGATATCGTTCTTTATGGCACCTGAAAATGAAGCCCGTAATCTTGATGACACTTGGTTTCAACAGGACGGTGCCACTTGCCATACAGCTGCTCAAACAAAAGATCTATTGAGAGGTCATTTCGAAAAGCAGCTAACGTTTTGGACAGGTGAGTTGGCCGCCTAGATCGAGTGATATCACACCTTTAGACATTTTTCTTTGGGGTTACGTAAAGTCCAAAGTCTATGCTGGCAAACCAGCTACGATTCAGGTTTTGGAAGCCAACATTACGCTTGTCATTAAAGCCATACCGGTCGAAACGCTCGTAAGAGTCATCCAAAATTGGACCCTTAGAATGGACACCTTGAGGCGGAGTTGCGGTCAACATTTGAAGGAAATTATATTCAAAAAATAAATGCCATAAAATGTCCTCTCAAATTACCAATAAAAATTCCACACTTGATTTGAATTTTTATATTTTTTATATTTTTATATTTTGTTCTGAAAAAATACCTCTAGATGGGTCACCCTATTTTACTCTAAGTAATGTAGGAAGCTGCCCTCGAGCCGCAATGAAAAATCTTAGCCGATCTATCATCTTGCAGGAGGATAACTTCGTAACCAGCTCTTCGTGAAAGTTCTTTCCCAGCCAACTACTCCGTGTTTTCTAGGAGAACAGGCATCTACACAAAAGGTGCTTTACTGTCTCAACATCCTCCTCTCACAGGCGGCAGTATTCGACCGAACCATCTGACATTTTCTAGTCATCTTTCCGATAAAAAATGATCGATTCGGTCGTAACGCATTGCCTCTGAAACCAACGTTCTACGACGTTTTCAAACCTCAACTCGAAAGTCGAATTGTGGCATTGACTGTTTGTTTTCATATATGCCGACTTTGTGACTTGAACAAAAATTCGCAAATGTAACGTAAACTTGGCGCAGTCCACCACAACAGCGATAGGACCATTATTTCTCCCAGCCCGAAATCTGGGGCCACCTTTTCTAATGCAGCGCCATATGGAATAAGCCGATACGAGGGTTTCTATATATATTTCTGGCCTAGGCTACACCTAGTGTTGCCTGGCGCCAACTGACATTTCCAATGGTTTGTTTGACATGTTTTAGCATAAACGTACTCAGAACGTTTTGACGTATGACCATCATTTGTGTGGTTTACAGTGACTTGAAAAAAATCAATTTGGCAAAAAAAAATGAAATTAACTCGTGAACATTTTCGTGCGATCATTTTTCATAACTTTCGACGTGGATTATCGCGACAAGAGTGCATCAATGAATTTAAATCTATGTATGGCGATGAAGCACCATCCTATAGCACTGTGAAAAACTGGTTTAATGAACTCAATCGTGGGCGACGCTTGCTCAAAGACGAAGGTCGCCCAAATACGGCCGTTGCCGTGCCAGAGAACATTGATGCCGTGCTTGAACTGATAACGCAAGATCGTCATGTGGCATACCGTGAGATAACGGCATTCTTGGACATTTCTTTCACCAGCATACATTCGATATTGCACGGCAGTAAAAAAGGTTTGTTCTCGTTGGATCCCGCAAAATGTGACAATCGCTCAAAAAAAACAGGCTCGTGTCGATTAGTGCAAAGAAATTTTGAAAAAATACAATCGCGGTGCTTCAAAAAACGTTTATAAGATCGTCACAGGTGACGAATCATGGATCTATGCGTATGAGACCGAAACAAAACAGCAATCGACCTTGTGGGTCTTCGAAAACGAGCCAGATCCATCGAAAGTGTTCGAAGCACTTCGAAGCAAAGGGTCGCTTGTTTCTTCGGTAAAACTGGTTATGTGGCGACTGTTCCGTTTGAGCAACGTAGGAGGTCAATTCTGAGTGAGTGGTACACCACAATTTGTTTGTCTGAAGTCTTCGGAGAAATTCGAAAAACGAACAAGAGAAGACGTATCATTGTGCACCATGACAATGCGAGCTCTCACACATCGGCAGACCAGCGCCTATTTGACCGGCCAAAACGTCGAATTGATGGGTCATCCGCCGTACAGCCCTGACTTGGCACCCAATGACTTCTTTTTATTCCCGCACATCAAGAAAAAAATGCGTGGTCAAAGATTTTCGTCGCCAGAAGATGCTGTAGAAGCATTGAAAAACAATAAAACCATTTCTGATGATATATATTCGCATTTTTATTATTAAGCCAGAAATATATGTAGCAGCTCTCGTATGGGGTTGAATTTAAGCAAATTTTACGAATACAGTAAAACCTCGGTAGTCCGAACTGCAACTATCCGAATTATTCAGCAATCCGAACTGCATTTTCCCTTGCTACATACTCTATAATCCGAATTGATTGTATTTTGTAATCCGAATTGACATCAAAATATTATTAGTAGACATTATTTTAAAAGTGATTCATAGTTTGAGCTCAGTTTTAGAAGAGAGATTTTTTTTGAAGAAAACCTTTTTTATTTTTTAAACAATTTTTATAAATTCTCCTTAAAATACAGCTTATTGTTTTTTTAAATAAATATTTGTTTTGTTTTTAAAAAATGGGAAATATTATAATTCCTTTTTAAATATATAATTTATATTTTTTAAACATTATCTTTATTGTGATCCATCATTTGTGATAAACATATTAATTGAAGACGAAAGTATCCAATAATCCGAATTTTCGATAATCCGAATTATGGTCTGCAATCAATTACAATCGGATTATCGAGGTCTTACTGTATTACAAATGTGGGTTTCTTTTATAAATTTGGCCGAGACGAGCCCTTGCCTCGAAAAGGATATAAGCGCCCTCGCCTTTTTATGAAATTCGATAGAAAATTGTACATCATTCTTAATATTTTATTTAATTGTTCAGATTAATTGGATAAAAAAAAACAAATCCTCCCCTTTAAAAATTTCTTGTTTGGCGCTTACGTCTTTTATCGCGGTTAGGGCGCAATATGATTATTGATATTTCTTTCAATGCATATAGCGAATCAATGCTGTAGGGTTTTTAGAATTCGGCCTAGGCGAACGTAATGCCGTTTCAACTTACGAGTATTTGCTAATTGATAAATTACATTATGAAACATCAGTGACGAATTGGTGAATGAATCAGAAACATCGGTTAGTGCCCGATGACATTACAGCGTGTGCAAAGCTTTTTGTACCTCTACTACGTGAGAACTTACAAGCGAGTTAGTGCTCGCGTAGTGTCTAAAGTTCATTGGCAGAGATAGCAAGATGACTGGCCAATTTGATACGGAAAAAGTTATTCACAGATCACAATTGCGGTTGGCTGTAAGTTCGAAATAAGTTGTTCGTCAGTTCATTTTGATGAGAAAACTTTACTAAAAATTCTTTTTCCTTTTAGAAATCAAAGGACTTTAGGAGATAAAACCCAAAACAAAAAATCTCGATGGAAATTTCGTTTAACGTACTTAAAGATGAAAGCAATGATTGTTTTATGTTATGGTGCTTCTTGTACCTGAAGCAGGTGGGTTACACTGTTCTGCAACTAAATCCTGAAAATGATTTCCTGAATCCGAACTGAATGTCCGTTTTGGCCCATCACGTATACTTAGTAGGGACATACATACTGTTTCCGTTTTATGCTGTACAATAAAAAGTACTGAATGTTTTTGGACCAAATATTTTTTTATATATGTGACAGCGCATAGAGAAAGGGACCTAAGGGTAAAAACATCAATTTTCATTATTTTTCTTTTTTGATGTGGACGATATCTGAGCATCGAATGAGACCAATTCCATGCCCCAGAAGTGTTGCCTCCCAGAGATATATGCGTTTTATGAAAGTGGAGTCGACGATTCTAAGCGCAAATAGAAAGGGACCTAATCTTTAAAATGGCTCTCCTAAACAAAACTGGTTTTTAACCTTAGGTCCCTTTCTATTTTGCGCGTCACATATTGTTTCCAAAAAGAATCTACTTATTCGATATGCCCGCCTTTAGCCTTTACACACGCCTTAAGTCGCACTGGCCAATCGTCATCACGTGCACGAACCTCGTCCATTGGAAACTTGACCACAGCTCGAACCAAAGCAGTCTTAAGATATCAAATGTTGGAGTATCTTTTGTGAAAAACCTTGTTCTCTAAAACCGTCCAAAATTTGTAATCCAATGGGGTCAAATCTGGACTGCCTGAGGGCCTTACATCAGAGGAAATGAACGCTGGCAAATTGTTTCGAAGCCAGGCCTGGGACGTTTTAGTCTTATGGGCCGGCGCAGAATCCTGCTGGAAAGTCCGTGGCTGGTTTTGGAACAGGGAATTGTTAAGAGGCTTCACAACAGCTTCCATACTTTGGCCGATGTTTTGACTCCTTTTTCGCAGAAATACAGGTCAGTAACCCCATTGTAAGAGACACCCACCAAACCATGACTAAAGCTGGGTGATGTGCCTTTTCCACCCTTGGGATTAGTTCAGATGCTTCCTTAAATGACCGCGCATACACTCTATCATTTTTCTTGTTAAATTTTTCCTGAACGGTAAAAATATTTTCATCGGTGAACAAAATTATTCTGATCAAGTTTTCAGCGTGCTTCACCAAAAGATGTTTGCATTTTCCAATCCTATTTTTTTAAAGCTACAGTCAATAAATGTCCGGTACGTCGTTGGAAAGTCCCAAGTCTTTTTTAATGATTCGACATATGGACATTTGCGTGATATTCATCTCATGAGCCATGATTATCTGTTTTCGGAGCGGATTTCTGTGAATTCTTGATTTAACGGCTTTGATGACATGCGATGTTCGAACAGAGCGTGGGCGGCCCGACCGCTGGCGGTCTTTTACATCTCCAGTCTCCTCAAACAGTTTTATGCGTCAGTAGACGAACATGCGGCTATTCCCTAATAACCGGAGCGTTTTGAAAATATCGTTTTTTTTTCATTTCACACTTTAAAAACGCTATTACAGCAATACGGTTCTCATTATCTGACCACTCCATGTTGAAAGTTGAAACAATTTTAAAATTCTGTTACAGACTAACGCTATTGAGGTTAGCTTTCAAACCCTATATGACATTAACGGGGTGTATTCAGTTCTACTATTGAAATGGGTGTGTTCAATGTTGTAACAGTATTTAAGTCTCTACAAAGTAGTTTGGGGGTACAACAAAAATTTTCAAGAAAAGAAACACATTTTGATTTCATTTGGCTGATTTTTGCACAATTTTTATTTAGTTTTAATATTTAAAATTATTATTTACATGAAGAATAAACAAAGTTTAAGGGAAATTAATGAAAAAAGTCGCACAAATTAATAAAAATTAAATTAATTTTCGCCATATCTCGAAAACTATATTTGTTGGGGACATTTAATTCGGATTCAAAAGATCATTTTCATTAAGGATCAATTGGTTTTTTTCTAAAGGTGGGCTCAATAGTTAAGTTTTGCAGAACATTGCTATTGGCGAATCTTAATATTGCTTGCTTACTTCATCATGAGAACCGAAAAGATAAAACCAAATTAACAGAAAAAACAAGGCGGAAGTCTAATACCAAGCGGACCTTGAAAATGGCACCAATAATAATAAATAAATGTATTTTTCTTTTGAATCATCTGCAAATAATTTTTTTAATTTCATACAGGGTGATTCAATTGTACTGTAGATATGTAATAACAACTAGTTGTGATATGTTAATGTTTTTTTATTTTATTTATTTCAGACATGTGATACTGCAGGTTTTTTTCAAACGTAGTCCGGGAGCGATACTCAAAAAGTGATGATCCAAATGTTGTAATAAAAATGATCGCTCTGCAAGAAGTGCGGCAGCTGTATTGCCACGTGTTTTGTGAACAAAAAAAAAACTTGCTGTAACACGTTTCTGCCGATAGTTTCCTCATATGTAAGAGAAATTCGCACAGTACGAGGGTTGCTATATATTTCACGCCTAGGCAACACTAAATGTTGCCTGTCGCCATCTGGCATTTTCATTGGAAAGTTTGACATTTTTTAGCATAAACGTACTCAGAACGTTTTGACTTACGACCATCATTTGTGTAGTTCACAGTGACTTGAAAAAATCAATTTGGCAAAAAAAATGGAATTAACTCGAACATTTTCGTGCGATCATTTTTCACAACTTTCGACGTGGATAATCACGACAAGAGTGCTTCGATGAATTTAAATCTTTATATGGCGATGAAGCACCATCCTATAGCACTGTGAAAACTGGTTTAATGAATTCAATCGTGGCCGCTCAAAAACCAAGGTCGTGGAGGTCGGAACATTGATGCCGTGCGTGAACTGATAATGCAAGATCGTCATGTGACATACCGTGAGATAGAGGCATCTTTGGGCATTCCTTCCACCAGCATACATTCGATAAAGCATGAACAGCTGGTCGTAAAAAAGGCTTGTTCTCGTTGGATCCCGCACAATTTGACAATCGTCTCAATTGGTGCAAAGAAATTTTAAAAAAATATACGATCGCGGTGCTTCCAAAGACGTTTATAAGATCTTCACAGGTGACAAATCATAGATCTATGCATATGAGCCCGAAACAAAACAGCAAGCGACCGTGTGGGTCTTCGAAAACGAGCCAAATCCAACGAAAGTTTTTCGTGAAAGAAGCACTTAGGGGCAAATGGTCGCCTGTTTCTTCGGCAAAACTGTTCATGTGGCGGTCAATTCTGAGTGGTACACCACAATTTGTTTGCCAGAAGTCTTCGGAGAAATTTGTTAAACGAAAAAGAGAAGACGAATTATTGTGCAACATGACAATGCGAGCTCTCACACATCGGTTCAAACCAGCGCCTTTTTGACCGGCCAAAACGTCGAATTGATGGGCCATCCGCCGTACAGCCCTGACTTGGCACCCGGTGACTTCTTTTTATTCCCGCACATCAAGAAAAAAATGCGTGGTCAACGATTTTCGTCGCCAGAAGATGCTGCACGTAGAAAAAATTTATGGTTGTGGTGACAATATTTGAAGAGGATCATACTATTGTTGGGTATATGGTTGTGGCACAACAATATTATAATTCTCACAACAATAGTATGCTTAACACACAACCATACTATGATCCCCACAACCATATTATGAGCAACACTCAACTATACTAAGGGGTGTTTTTTATTGGGGTATAGAACTTTAAGTTGGCATCACTTTTTTAACTGGCGGCCATTTTGTCAGCTGTCAAGTGATTAATATTTAGTTTGGTTTGCCATTTCATCATGAACAGGTTGACAAAAGAACAACGCTTGCAAATCGTGCAAATTTATTTCGAAAGTAATGGTTCAGTTCGCGAAGTTCACCGCAAGCTCCGTCCATTTTATGGTCGACATAATCGTCCATCAGAGCAATTAATTCGGTTAACCATGGATCGGTTAACATGGACCATTGGATTATTTTCGTTGGGGATATGTGAAGTCGCTCGTCTACGCCAACAAACCAGAAACACGTTAGGGGACTTGGAAGCCAACATTCGTGGCGTTATTGTCAACATACGGCCCCAAATGCGCGAAAAAGTGGTTGAAAATTGGACCTGTAGAATTGGCTTTATTCGAGCTAGCCGCGGCGGCCACATGCCCGAAATCATATTTAAACATTAATGGCATAAAATTATCCTTCCAATAAAGCCAAATTGATGGACATTAAAACGATTTTCTTGTGTTTTATTTCAATTCGAAGTTCTATACCTCAATAAAAACACCCTTTATTATCCCCAAAACCATATATGATACTCACAACAATATTATCTTTCACATACAACCATAGTATGATCCTCACAACCATAGCATGATTTACACTCAACCATATTATGGTCCCTACAACCATAATATGATTCCACTCAACCATACTATGATCTCCAAATTTTTTTTAGGATTGGGTTATGTTATAATTCAACATTAGAGATTCTTATTAAGCATTTTTTTAAAATTAGTTCATAGGAAGATTTGAGACAATGTTTCTATTGAACATATTACTTAAGAAACAAAAATATACTCAAAAGGCAGTCAAAAAAACTTTTAGTTGCAAGCAGTGGTGACTGCAGAGGGTGAATGCGTCTCTACCATCCAAAGACCCCATGTGATGAACGTGATTAAACCATGATCAATGGCTATATACTTAAGTGCAGGCAGATTTTAAATAAAAGAGAACCTGTCGGCAGTAAAGTATTCCACCAAACAAAGTAAACACCATAAAAATCCCTTACACTGTCTTCCAATTGTTGTTGTTTTTTATAATGGACAACAACATGCACTGTATAGTGTGTGTGTATGTTTTTTTTGGTATACCAAAAACACACACACACACACATGGTCTTTAAAACGTGTTATGCTTTGCTCATAGACTTAACCATAGAGTATGATTGCCGTAATCATATTAATGTTAACGTAAATCTTTAACAACAAAACTTTTGTCGCGCCAACAATATTTACATGGTTGCTACAACCATAGTTTCATTTCTAAATTTAGCAATAATAGTATTGTTACATTTCAACAATATTATTTTTGCCGCAATCATACTGTTGTCAAAATAAAATTCAGAAAACAATACTATGGTTGCGGCGAACATGCTTTTATTGTAGAGAACATATTATTGTTACCGTGACCATATAGTAACCATGCCTTTTCTATGCGTGTGTTGAAGCGTTTACAAACCATGTTCTGGAGGCGTCTCAATCGGAGTGGAAAAAGTGCTTCGACAATTGGTTTGAGCGCATGCAAAAGTGTATAAATCCTGCTGGAGAATACTTTGAAAAACAATGAAACCATTTTTGATGATAAATATTCGCATTTTCATTATTAGGCCAGAAATATATATAGCAGCCCTCGTATTATTATTTAAAGTAGTTTGCCCCAGTTCAGGATTTCCGAATTCCTCTGCTGGGGTTAACTTTCCGTCTAAGTTGGATACTCTGTTCTCCCACTTCTAGCTTAACAGGTAGAGTCGGTCTACAAATGAATGACTCAATGTCAACGTATGGAAGTGTCCGAATTGTTTTGTTCGATTGAGCGTAAGATGGGATTTTCTTATTTGTTTTTTGTTGTTGTTATTTTCTTGTTGTGCCGCATTTTGCATTTGACACAAATTATACTTATAGTGTCGAGTCGTTTCGTATTGATCTGTTGTTAGGATGGCACTTACATACGTACGTATCTACATCAAGAACTGCCATAGAAATGAGATGTCGTCAATAAACAGAAAACGAAAGCAGAAGAACTTTAAGCGGGTCAAAGTTACAACGGCTCAGCTCAGCTTTATTAGCTGTGATGACTTTGCCGGCTTTCACGATTATTACTCGTATGTAGAACAGCTGATAATATCGAAAATGAGATAAGCAATAGAGGGCATGAAAAGAAATGACCTTACAGAACAACAATTTCGGTTCAATTAAAAATCAAATATTCCAACAAAAAATTAAATTGATATCGGGAAATAAAAGATTTCACATATGTTACGCGCAAAATAGAAAGGGTAAGGATAAAAACCAGTTTTGTTCAGGAGAGCCATTTTAAAGATTTAAAAACGTGTATCTTTGGTGTATATCTCTGGGAGGGAATCCCCATATCTCTGGGAGGGAACACTTTTGGGGCATGGGATCGGTCTCATTCGATGCTCAGATGTTGTCCACAAAAATTGATATTTTACCCTTAGGTCCCGTTCTCTATGCGCTGTCACATATTAACAAATATGCGGTCTTTATTTATCGAAAAAATGTATGATTGAAAAATTATGCGTTAATCGAAAATATTTTCGTTATGAGGTGATGAACAAACTCTCATATTAACAAAAAAAAAGTTGTACAATTTTTTCAAAAACTAGTCGAAAAGGCTTTCGGTGAGCGATACTTCATCACCATAAGACCCTAAGCAATAAAAATGCTATAACTACGATCAACGGCTATACACTTAACAGGATACACTTAAGAGGATTTAACGAGAACTGCCGGCAGTAAAGTTTAGTTACATTATCATATTTTGGCTTTACACAAACCGAGGCCCTCTTATACGAGGGCTGCTATATGTATTTCTGGCCTTCTTATGAAAATGCGAATATTTAACATCAAAAATTGTTTTATTTATTTTAAAGTATTCTCCAGCATGAGTTATACACTATTGCCTGCGCTCAAACCAATTGTCGAACCACTTTTTCCACTTCGATTGAGACACCTCCAAAACATGTTTTTTGAACGCTTCAACAGCATCTTCTGGCGTCGAAAATTGTTAACAAAGATTTTTTTTCTTGATGTCCGGGAATAAAAATAAGCCATTGGTTGCCAAATCAGGGCTGTACGGCGGATGACCCATCAATTCGACGTTTTGACCGGTCAAAACCGCTGGTTTGAGCCGATGTGTGAGAGCTCGCATTGTCATGGTGCACAATGATTTATTTCGTCTTCTCTTGTTCGTTTTTCGAATTTCTCCGAAGACTTTAGGCATACAAATTTTGGTGTACCACTCAGAATTGACCGTCCTACGTTGCTCAAGCGGAACAGTCGCCACATGACCAGTTTTGCCGAAGAAACTGGCGACCATTTGCTTCGAAGTGCTTCTTCCACGAACAACTTTCGTTGGATTTGGTTCGTCTTCCCACACGCTCGATTGCTTTTTTGTTTCGGGCTCATACGCATAGATCCATGATTCGTCACCTGTGACGATCTTATAAACGTCTTTTGAAGCATCGCGATCGTATTTTTTCAAAACTGCTTTGCACCAATCGACACGAGCCTTTTTTTGAGAGATTGTCAAATTATGCGGGATCCAACGACAACAAACCTTTGTTAAGGCCAGGTGTTCATGCATTATCCAAAGTATGCTGGTGGGAGAAATGCCCAAGGATGCCTCTATCTCACTTTATATCACATGACGATCTTGCATCATCAGTTCATGCACGGCATCAATGTTCTCTGGCACAACGACCGTTTTTGGACGACCTTCGTCTTTGAACGAGCATCGGCCACGATTGAATTCATTCAACCAGTTTTTCACAGTGCTATAGGATGCTGCTTCATCGCTATACAAAAATTTAAGTTCATCGATGCAATCTTGTCGTGATAATCCAGGTCGAAAGTTGTGAGAAATGATCAAACGAAAATATTCGAGGTAATTCCATTTTTTTGCCAAATTGATTTTTTCAATTCACTGTAAACAACACAAATGTTTATGCTAAAAAATGGTGGCAACGGCCTTACTTAAAGTTTCCTAGGCAAGAAATATATATACATAAACCCTCGTACAAACTGTTGTCCAACCATAATGTACGATGTTAATTGTAAGCCGCACCATAAAATTAAGTTTTTAGCCCAACTTAATTTGATAATTATTCGTTTCAGTGTTTGGCAAACTCAACCAACCATGGGGAGGAACACAATTGAGCAGCCCTTGCTAATGAAAGCTGAGGCCCTTTATAAAAATGGGCGTTCAAGTCAAAATGCATTTCGTGATTCTGAAAGAATCTGAAGAATTGTGAGTAAATTTCAACAAACTGGATCCTCAACAAATGTAAAAACGCCTGTGCATGACTGTGCGTTTTATGGGCAGGCGGCGTCATTTGGTCATACATCTTCAAAAATAAGGTTGGCAGTTAACGTCAATGGTGGGCGCTATTGCGAGAAGACAACGGACTTCTTGTGGCGAGAAATTGAGGATATGGACCTGGACGATATGTAGTTTCCACAGGATGGAAAGTATATTGGTTGACACTATCACCAAAAGGACGCCAAAACCTTTTAGGAGACACCTGGTTTGTTAATCTCTGATGTCGCATTACCAATATAATTGACCTAACACAGCTAACTTTTCCGAAAAATGCTCGCTTAGGGCCACTTTGAGATGCAGAAAGATTTGAACCAAGTCGGATCTCAAAACAAATTAGGTGTCATACGACTGGCAGCAACTAGGAGAATACATGTGCCGATTTTTATTAAAATCGATAATGGTCATAATCCAGGCATGGTCGAAAATTTTTTGAACTAACCGTAGGCCACCGAATTGGTGGCGAGCCGATATTTTGTTTTACACATAATTTTCATAGATCCTTCTATCATAATAAAATAAAATTAAGATAATTTTTTGAAAACTTTTTGATTTATTTGTACTTAACATCGTGCATTTTAGTTGGACTACCCTTTACATAAGTTATTATTTATAACTAATTTTATTGTAAAGACAAAGGTACTGCGTTGTAAAGACATTGTTACAGCACATCGTCTAAGGATAGAGACGAAGCGAGATGAGCACAACAAGAGAGAGGGTCCATTTTTTATTTAAAAAGGTTTTTTATTGAAATTTGTTGGCAAATATTTCAAAACATTCACAGAAATTCCTGTTGTTTTTTTTTGCTAATACCCTGAATGCCATATTTTGCAGGGTTGTATCCGATGAAAAATTACGATCGAATGCTTTAATCCAAACTTTTGATCGAATCGAAATCCTTACATACTCGATGTTGTACTTATATTGTCGAATGCGGTGGTCTAGTTTCTTCAGTATCTGTATCTGAACTAAATGTATGCAGGAGGAACCGCTCTACAGCAATTTTGTACAAAGTAGCCATTTAAGGTAAAGAATTTAATATTCTTCAACTTTATTTTAAACAATCGCTATTAGTTATAATACTCGTATAAGGCTGGTTTGATTTGCGAAAATGCCTTCATTAGGCCTTTAAGCGCACTCATAACTTATTTTACCGAATCCGACAGATGTTTTGTCGACAATTTTAAAACTGGAATTTAAGTATTTTGGACGCAGACAGTTTTTTAATTCGAATTTAAATTATTTAACCCATTAGGGAACTTAAATTTACAGCGTCGCTGCAAGTTCACTTCAAATATGTCGTCATTTCCATTGCATATTTTTGCAAGTTGAGACAAGGGGTGCTATAAATATTGCTGGCCTAGGCAACACTAAGTATTGCCTGGTGCCATCTGACATTTCCATTGGAAATTTTGACATTCTTTAGCATAAACGTACTCAGAACGTTTCGACGTACGACCATAATTTGTGTTGTGTACAGTGACTTGAAAAAATCAATTTTGCAAGAAATGGAATTAACTCGTGAACATTTTCGTGCGATCATTTTTTACTTTTTTCACAACTTTCGCCGTGGATTATCACGACAAGTGTGCATCGAAGATCTTGAATCATTGTTGAAGCACCATCCTATCTATAGCACTGTAAAAACCGGTTTAATGAATTCAATCGTGGCCGACGCTCGCTCAAAGACGAAGGTCGTCCAAAAACGGCCGTTGTGCCAGAGAACATTGATGCCGTCACGCGTGAACTGATAATGCAAGATCGTCATGTGGCATACCGTGAGATAGAGGCATCCGTGGGCATTTCTTTTACCAACATACATTCGATATTGCATGAACACCTGGCCATAAAAAAGGTTTGTTCTCGTTGGATCCCGCACAATTTGACAATCGCTCAAAAAACGGCTCGTGTCGATTGGAGCAAAAAAAATTTGAAAAAATACGATCGCGGTGCTTCAAACGACGTTTATAAGATCGTCACAGGTGACGAATCATGGTGCTATGCGTTTGAGCCCGAAACAAAACAGCAATCGTCCGTGTGGATCTTCGAAGACGAGCCAAATTCAACGAAAGTTGTTCGTGGAAGAAGCACTTCGAAGCAAATGGTCGCCTACAAAACTACAATTTTTTTGACTGAAGTCTTGGGAGAAATTCGAAAAACGAACAAGAGAAGTCGAATCATTGTGCACCATGACAATGCGAGCTCTCACACATCGGCTCCAACCAGCGCCTTTTTGACCGGCGAAAACGTCGAATTAATAGGTCATCCGCCGTACAGCCCTGACTTGGCACCCAATGAGTTCTTTTTATTCCCGCACATCAAGAAAAAAAAGGTGGTCAGCGATTTTCGTCGCCAGAAGATGCTGTTGAAGCGTTCGCAATCGGAGTTGAAAAAGTGCTTCGACAATGGGTTTGAGCGCATGCAAAAATGTATAAATCATGCTAAAAAATACTTTGAAAAATAATAAAACCATTTTTGATGTTAAATATTCGCATTTTCATAAGTAGGCCAGAAATATATGTAGCAGCCCTCGTAAATAAAGGCGACATTTTAAGTGGCGGTTTAATTTCCCGGCCCCATTCAAATATCAATAAATGTATTATTGGCTGCCCGGATCGTTCTTTAAACTGCAGTGAGTATTGAAGGTATATCGTGCACACCGCCACGTTCGTATTGGGTATGTTCAGTTTAAGAGAGACCACAGTTTGTCACAATGAACACTATCACTTTACAGAGTTGATATTTACCTTCATAATTGTAGATTTCGTAGTAGTGATTCAAACACTTACGAGTTCATCTAAATAATGATTCCGGCACCATTTAAATATCAATAAATTGTCTACCCGGATCGGTATTTAAACTCCAGTCAGTATTGGAAATATATCGTGCATACCACCCTGATTAAAGTTTCCGTCTGTCTATAAAGGGTTGTT
The DNA here is from genome assembly GCA_963513945.1 of Hydrotaea diabolus. Lineage (NCBI taxonomy): Eukaryota > Metazoa > Arthropoda > Insecta > Diptera > Muscidae > Hydrotaea > Hydrotaea diabolus. The sequence goes on from OY740720.1 coordinate 79,472,189, forward strand.
CAATCCAAACACGCACGTTCGTGTTGGGTATGTTCAGTCCAGGAGAAACAATAGTTTGCCACTACTAACACAACCAATTTACAGAGTTGCATTGGAAATTCGTTTGTTGTTCGCACAGTAGTTTAATAACTACAAACATGTTTTATTGACTGCCCGGGTCGGTCTTTAAACTGCAGTGAATATTGGAGGTATATCGTGCACACCACCACGTTCGTATTGGGTATGTTCAGTCCAAGAAGCCACAGTTTCACACACAACCACTTTACAGAGTTGCATTGCAAGTTCGTTTGTTGTTCGCACAGTAGTTTGAAGACTACAAGCATGTTTTAATACCATCCAATTAGACATTTACCTTCAAAATTGTAGATTTCGTAATACTGATTCAAACACTTACGAGCCCATTAAAATAATGATTCCGGCACCATTTAAATATCAATAAATGCATTGTCTACCCGAATCGGTCTTTAAACTCCAGTCAGTATTGGAAATATATCGTACATACCACTCTGATTTAAGTTTCCTCTCCTGTCTATCCCTCTAAGGGTTGTTCAAGCCAAACACGCACGTTCGTATTGGGTATGTTGAGTCCAGGAGAAACCACAGTTCGCACAGTAGTTTGAGTTCTACACACATGTTCTGAATATAATTTCAACAAGCATTTACCTTCATAATTGTAGATTTCGTAATTCTGATTCAAACACTTACAAGTTTATTTAAATAATGATTCCATTAGAAACAATACTTAGCTACACACACACAAAAATTAAGTTATTATTACCAATTTAAGGAGAACACAAATACCGGACGCTCCGTGTCTAACCCTTGGATCAAGACTAGAATGCACTTTATGCAATTCATTAAGAATTGAGTTCAAATTTCCGAGTAGACACAACAAAAAATTAAAAAGCCACACTGAACACAAGAACTACTCGTATTCTCAAGGAAATGTCGAAAGTAAAAATAATTTAATTTCGAATACAGACACTTCTGCTTCTTCTCATCTCAGCAATAAACAAACACGTACCGTCGTAGTTTGAACATTTAAATATTCTTTGCACGCAGCATTAGCTTTTGATTTTTAAATACTTCCCCAGCTGGATATTGTTTTATTAATAGAGGACTTATTTAAACATGTCTTTGCCTATTTTAGATTATTTTTTTGGTAGCGTTGTTTGCTAAACATATCGAAATATCCAAATATTGAATGTAGAAGGAATTACAAATAAAGCACCGAAGAATACACGCTTTGAATAGCACCGACCGAACGTCTCGACCGCCGCCGCCTGTTGGCCATAGATGTACAATTGCAACTGATACTTCGGTCGTCTTTCGAATGAAATGCGACAAAAACGTCAAACATTCACTGCATGCTCTCGCCTAATAAGATAAAGCACACCTTCTCCTTGCTGCCCACCCGTAATACCCTTTACTGCCCCACTCACCATAGAGATGACATTCACTTAAAGTCTCTCATTGTCGCTCTCTGTTTATCGCCGTGCTTCTCTCGCTACCCCCTCTTTGCCATTGAAGACGATTCAGAGGTGAATGGCGCTAAATTAATTGAAAGAACTTAAGAAGATCTTAGCACATAAAAAGAAATTACAAAACAACAGCAAAAACTGAAAGCGAAGCAAAACAAAAAGCAACACACGCCGGCCGGCATCAGGTCTCGTTAATTAGCACAACACATCGACCGAGCGAGCGAGCCATCAGCCATTAGCCGGCCAGCTAGACAACAAACGCCGACAGACGAACGGACGCTATGACGCCGGACCAACAGCTGATCGAAGCGGCAGCGCATAACCAGCACACGGCAGCGGCTATCGAATGAGTTTATCTATAAAAATAACCCAACGCGGCTACGACGAGCTCGCTACGAGTATCGAGGGTGAGTGACAAACAATAAATATCCATCCACAGAAGGCGACAGATTAAATGAAAACGGCGAAACAAATCAGCAGGGTCGAATTGTATACTCGTGTACCCTACACATTGAAAGTGTGCATGTGCTTCCAGACAAAGGCAACATGTACAGAAATGTATGTAGGTGACTGTCGCGCTCTTATTAGCACATCGTGTTTACTCAGAGAACCGATTGGTTGCCACAACCGAATTTTTTTGCCAACAGAATGATTGAGTTTGCACGCACCTTGAGTACGCCATCAGTAAACCCGAATGTTAGTAGGTGCTCTGTAACGTTTAGTAATTGTAACTAAAGTATCGGTAGAAAATTCGAAGAATCCGAACCTGAAGAAAAGAATTTTCGGCTCTAAAAGTCCACATGCCGCAATTGTTTAACGCAAAAATTTAAAATATTCTATAGAGGCAAAAAAATTGTTTCCTTACATACTAGAAGATCGCTAAAGCATAGGAAGGGGAAAAATAAGGAAAAGATGATGGAAGATTTTTACTGCATAAATTAGAAATATTGCCAAATTTGCTTTAAGCAGTAGGAGGGTTGCTACATTTCAACCTAGGGAACTAAGTGTTGCCGGCGCCATCTGACATTTCCATTGGAAAGTTTGAAATTTTTTAGCATAAACGTACTCAGAAAGTTTTGACGTACGACCATCATTTGTGTTGTTTACAGTGACCTGAAAAAATCAATTTGGCAAAAAATAAAAATTAACTCGTGAACATTTTCGTGCGACCATTTTTCACAACTTTCGACGTGGTTTATCACGACAAGAGTGAAGCACCATCCTAAAGCACTGTGAAAAACTGGTTTAATGAATTCAATCGTGGCCGACGCACGCTCAAAGGCGAAGATCGTGAAGGTCGTCCAAAAACGGCCGTTGTGCCAGAGAACATTGATGACGTACTTGAACTGATAATGCAAGATCGCCATGTGACATACCGTGAGATAGAGGCATCCTTGGGCATTTATTCCACCAGCATACATTCGACATTGCCTGGCAGTAAAAAAGGTTTGTTCTCGTTGGATCCTGCACAAATTGACAATAACTAAAAAAAAAGGGCTCGTGTCGATTGGTGCAAAGAAATTTTGAAAAAATACGATCGCGGTGCTTCAAAAGACGTTTATAAGATCGCCACAGGTGACGAATCGTGGATCTATGCGCATGAGCCCGAAACAAAACCGCAATCGACTGTGTGGGTCTTCGAAGACAAGCCAAATCCAACGAAAGTTGATCGTGGAAGAAGCACTTCGAAGCAAATCATCGCATGTTTCTTCGGAAAAACTGGTCATGTGGCGACTGTTCCGCTTGAGCAAAGTAGGACGTTCAATTGTGAGTGGTACGCCACAATTTGTTTGCTTGAAGTCTTCGGATAAATTTGAAAAACGAACAAGAGAAGAAGAATAATTGTGCACGATGGCAATGCGAGCTCTCACACACATTGGCTCAAACCAGCGTCTTTTTGACCGGCCAAATTGATGGGTCATCCGCCGTACAGCCCTGACTTTTCACCCAATGACTTCATTTTATTCCCGCACATCAAGAAAAAAATGAGTGGTCAACGATTTTCGTCGCTAGAAGAAGCTTTCAAAAAAACCTGTTTTGGAAGTGTCTCAATCGGGGTGAAAAAGGGCTTCGACAATTGGTTTGAGCGCATGCAAAAGTATAAATCATTCTGGAGAAACCAATAAAACCATTTTTGATGATAAATATTCGCATTTTCATTATTATGAAAAATATATATGTGACGCGCAAAATAGAAAGGGACCTAAGGGTAAAATCCAGTTTTGTTCAGGAGAGCCATTTGAAAGATTTAAATACGTGTATCTTTGGTGTACCATCACTTTCATAAAACGCTCATATTGCTGGGAGAGAATACTTTTGGGGCATGGGATCGGTCTCATTCGATGCTCAGATGTTGTCCACATAAAAAAAATGGAAATTGATTTTTTTTTACCCTTAGGTATCTTTCTCTATGCGCTGTCACATATAGAACACTCCAAATGCTGCAAAAAGTAGTAGAAAATTGACGCGGTGGCCACTTTCCCGAAATCATATTTAAAACATAAAGGCCCATTTAGTCTCGACGGTTGACGGTTGATTCTGCAACCTGCAGAAGTCTACCGTCGTCAACCGTCAAACTGTAGTTATCTCCCTCTAACACATGCAAAATGCAACCCTCAACTGAAATAGCTGATTGCCTACCGTCAACCGTCCACCGTCAACCGTCAAGACTAAATGGACCTTAATGGTAAACCCTTATCTTTATAATAAAGCTAAATTCTTGGCCATAAAATAAAATTGTATGCGTTTTATTTCGTCTTGAAATCTACACGTCTGGAAAAACACCATTTTTGTGCATGATACGAACAATTTTATTAATGACATCTAACTTTTTTTAATGGTATGGCTTATGCTGTAACACACTTGGGAACCACTTCGAATTCTGAAATGGTTTGCATCCCTGTCTTGTAGCCTCAGTGCACAACTGATGGGAAATGTGAGTTCAAGGATTTAAACTCAACTATGTTGTGGACCTCACTTGAAATGCCTAATTTATAGATTTAATTAAAATATTCAAACAAAAAATTAATTGGGAATCCTGCGATAAAAAATTACACATGTACAACTTAAAAATTCAAACAACAAAAAACTAATTACGAGTCCTGCGATAAAAAATAACAAGCAACAAATGCACTATAACTACGTTCAACGGCTATACACTTAAGGGCAGGCAGTTTCGCATTTAACGAGAACTGCCGGGAGTAATTTTCCACCGAGCACAATAAAAATCTCTTGCACTGCATACGTGCTAAATTACCCCCACGATACAGGGCATGCATTTTATGATTTTTTTTTTGTTTTTATTCATTAAATTTTACTGTAACAACTGATAAATAGTTTAGCTTATTTACGAAATTTTTATTTAAGTGTTGATGAAATTCTCATACCAATTTTTTTTTTTGAAACTTAGACTTGTCTTTTTTGCCAGTGTCTGTTTTAGGACCTACTAACGCTGTATAGCCAATGACACTTCAGAAATCACGTGCTGCTTAAGCAATCCCACCTAGTATGCAAACGCATTGAAACCCCAGTATGCCCACAATCTGTGGCATAGCATGCAAAAGTATTGTGTAAATTGAAATCGCATAGGCAACGACAAGAGGACAGAACAAAAATGAACGCAACAAAAAAAATGTCGCAGAAATTATGAAGAACTTCGGCCTCGCGGCCACTCATCCATCGATGCATGCTCTTCCATAGGTTTGTGTACACGGGTACTTGGGAAAAAACAGAATTTTCAAAATAAATACATACATTTATCAAAGAAAATATAGGGATTTGCTGTTAGCTATCTCCCTGAACGATCTGTCAATCAATCATGTCGTTAATGACATTAAGACAAGCCTCTGGTCGTCGCCTTGGTTCTTTGAGACTTAGCTGGCAGCATGTTAAGAGATGATTACGTAGGAAATAATTGGTCGAGAGACTGAAATACTATTGCGATAAATGTCATAAAATAGCCATAAATTAATATAAAATGTTGAAAATTCATTGAAATTATGTCACTTCCGTTCAAAACATTCGATAGATTGTGACCTATTGCTGCTGCTTAACATCTCTCAAACATTTGCACTGTAAAAAAATAAAAAAAAGTCCAAATGTTTACATCGGATCTTTAACTCATACTTACTTTATTACCCTACATATTCTCGGTGTGACACCTGCAAAAACGTCTTTATATTCGAGTGCATTACTGAGTATTGATAACCCAATACCATTAGCATTATATGGAAGCCAAAAGTAATAACTAACTGATTATCGGATTATGGCATGAGAATATGTACAGCAATTTATCAAAACCGGCTTTCTTTGTAAGATTGTTTTCAACAATTTTTATATATACGGAAAACGACCGAATTTGTTTTTCAGTCGAATTTCGTTCTCACTGAATCTATGGGTTAGACCATGTTAGACCATAAAACAGCGGATGGCTACCTTGTTTTATCATTTCCAAGAAACCCAAACCAAATTAAAGCGTGAGTTAAATAGCTGCGCTAATTTCTGGTAACTGAACATAGTATTTGTATTGAAGTAACTCGGTTAGCAAGCGAGTTGTCAAGTCGCTAAAGCAACGAGTTAGAGTAACCACACCTATTTTTATAACTAAAAAACCAACATGATACACCCTGATTTATAAAAACACTAAGCTAAGTCCTGCCCACGTTTCTGGTCCTCAAAATTTAAGTCTCGCATTTCTTTGTACATTCATTGTCATTAAGAGTACTTTCAGAAGCGGTGACAGTACCAGCATAAATTGGAACGATAATCCGGCTGGAATTAGAATATCCAAGTCTTGAAACATTATCATCAATTTTTTGATTACATATTGCGAAAATCGGGTGCCTTCAACGCTGGTTTGTGTCTCAATCTCATGTACTAATTCCTAGTTTGTCGGTTCATCGGTGGTTAAACAATTGAATAGATGTTTGAGCTGTGGAAGCCCGCGTTTTTTAGCCAGAAGGATTTAAAATTTTGCACTAATCAATCTTATAACCAATAAAATAAGAAACATTTCGACTGCTTCGTCAATATAACCAATAAAATAAGAAACATTTCGACTGCTTCGTCAATAAAAATTAACCAACTACTTCATTCGTTTGTTTACAGTACTCTGTACACTCTTTTATGTACAACGCCACCTATCGGGACCAAACATAAAAGAAACTTTCTGACAGACAAAGCTAAAATATTGGCCATGTTTGGTGTTAATCGGTCAAGCGGTTCACGAGTTTAAGGCGCTTGTACACCGAACGTTACATTTCTATATGTGTGACAGCGCATAGGGAACTAAGGTTAAAAAAATCAATTTTCATTTTTTTTTCTTCTTTTGATGTGGACAACATCTGAGCATCGAATGAGACCGATCCCATGCCCCAATAGTGTTCCTCCCCAGAGATATGCTCGTTTTATGAAAGTGAAGTCGACGATTCTAAGCGCAAATAGAAAGGGACCTAATCTTTAAAATGGCTTTCCTGAACAAAACTTGTTTTTAACCTTAGGTCCCTTTCTATTTTGCGCACCACATATTAAGATATGTTGGTTGTTATGTACATATACTAAAAAATAACCAAAAAAGAATTGATGGGATGACCCATCCATTCGACGTTTTGGCCGGTCAAAAAGGCGCTGGTTTGAGCCGATGGGAAAGAGCTCGCATTATCATGGTGCACAATGATTCGTCTTCTCTGGATCGTTTTTCGTATCTCTGAAGACTTCAAACAAATTGTGGTGTACCACTCAGAATTGACCTCCTACTTTGCTCAAGCGGAACAGTCGCCACATGACCAGTTTTGCCGAAGAAACAGGCGACCATTCGCTTCGAAGTGCTTCTTTCACGAGCAACTTTCGTTGGATTTGGCTCGTCTTCGAAGACCCACACTGTCGATTGCTGTTTTGTTTCGGGCTCATACGCATAGATCCATGATTCGTCACCTATGACGAACTTATTTACGTCTTTCGAAGCACCTCGATCGTATTTTTTCAAAATTTCTTTGCACCAATAAACACGAGCCTTTTTTTGAGCGAGTGTCAAATTGTGCGGGATCCAAAGAGAACAAAGCTTTTTTACGGCAAGGTGTCCATGCAATATAGAATGTATGCTGGTGGAAGAAATGCCTAAGGATGCCTCTATCTCACGGTATGTCATATGACGATCTTGCATTATCAGTTCACGTACGGCATCAATGTTCTCTGGCAAAACGTCCGTCTTCGGACGACTTTTACGACCTTCGTCTTTGAGCGAGGGTCGGCCACGATTGAATTCATTAAACCAGTTTTTCACAGTGCTGTAGGATGGTGCTTCGGTGGTTCATCGATGCACTCGTGTCGTCATAATCCACGTCGAAAGTTGTGGTAAATGATCGCACAAAAATGTTTACGAGTTAATCCACTTTTTTGGCAAATTGATTTTTTCAAGTCACTGTAAACAACACAAATGATGGTCGTACGTCAAAACGTTCTGAGTATGTTTACGCTGTCAGATGGCGCCAGGTAGCACTTAGTATAGCCTAGGCCAAAAATATATATAACAACTCTCGTACTGGCCCTATTTTGTTGTGCCCTTGATATCAATGGACCTAACAATTTTTTTAATTTTTTTTATGGTATCAAGTATCAATTGCTTCTATAAATAACAATTATGAATTTGTTTATTAATAAAACGAATGAATTGTCAAACGTATTTCATTATAAACAACACGTTTTGCAATTTATTTAAAATAAAGTGAAGTGACCCTATTTATTTTGTCCGTCACTGCATGTGCTTTTGCCACGCTGTTAGTCAGAACTCTACAGGAATATCTTGCGATTCATTATTATAATGCTCAAACGTCATTATCGTTGGCGTCCAACGTTGCGGTTGATGTATTTTTGATATGCGTCTTACAAAAAAATTATTAAAAACGCAAAAACCAAATGAAGTACGAGGGCGGTTCGGAAACTTCTTAGCCTAGCACAAAAAGCGCGGTATAAACAGAAAAAAGTTAAGTGTTTTGGAAACTTCCATCTCTGCTATGAACACATGTTAAATTTTCGATCTGGCAACTCCTGCATATACAAAACAGGTGTTCACAAAAGACGCATCCGCGATTTTTTTACAATGAAAAAATTAGAAATGCGTGGTGTCATTAAATATTGACATAAAAAAGGTTTATCGGGACAAGAAATTTATAATGATATGGTGAATGTGTTAGGTGAAAGTGCTCCTTCATATGCAACAGTAAAAAATTGGGTTGCTGAATTTAAACGTGGTCGTACAAGCATTGAAGATGAACCACGTAGTTGACGTCCAAAAACAGCAACAACAACAGAAATTGTAGCCAAAGTGCATGATATGGTATTAACTGATCGACGAATAAAAGTGCGCGAAATAGCTAATATCATGGGCATCTCAAATGATCGAGTCCATTTAATTTTGCATAAAGAACTACAGATGAAAAAGCTTTCTGCAAGATGGGTGCCGCACTTGCTAACAGTCGACCAAAAACGCATAAGAATGAACATTTCTCAAGCTTGTTTGGATCGTTTTCAGCGAAATAAAATGGATTTTAAGCGTCGTTGATGAGACATGGATCCACCACTATACTCCAGAGACAAAAGAACAATCCAAACAATGGACTGAAGCTGGAGGAAGTGCCCCAAAGAAGGCAAAAACATTTCAATCGGCTGGTAAGGTTATGGCAACGGTTTTTTGAGACTTCAAAGGTATTTTATTGATTGAATATCTGCAAAAGGGTAAAACAATAAATTCAGAGTACTATTGCAACCTTTTAGATCAATTAAATGTACAAATTCGAGAAAAACGTCCTGGCTTAGACACAAAAAAAATAATTTTTCATCAAGACAACGCACCAGCGCACAAGAGTGTTTTAACAATGGCTAAAATCAACGAATTAAAGTACGAGTTGCTTGACCACCCACCTTATTCTCCTGATTTAGCACCCAGTGATTTTTACCTGTTCCCAAATCGAAAAAAAGTCCTTGCTGGCAAGCGTTTTACCTCAAATGAAGATGCAATTACAGTTGTAAACCACTATTTGAAGACCTAGATAAGCATTGGACTAAGTGTATTGAAGTTTCAGGAGATTACATTGAAAAATAAAAATATTTTTGAAAAACTAACTATTCTCTTTCATTGATAGGCTAAGAACTTTCCCAACCGCCCTCGTATAACAATATTTCGCCAAGTTTCGCACATCTTTTGCATGAAAATGTTTAAAATACACGCACTACGCAATTTTGTTGTTGGCCTACATACAGCAAAACTCATAGTTTGCAAAAAAAAAATGCTTTGGCCACCACACAAAAAATACTCATAATTTTGCACCAAAATCTTAACTACTTTTGAACTGCAAAACCACTGTTCGAAAACAATTGCAAAGGGTTGAAATGTAGCACAAATTACTGTGTGTGTAGTTGACGACGGAGGCACAAATAATTAAAATGAAATCGATAATGATTGTGTAGCTTGCACTCGCCCAGTATCTGGCGTCCAACACCTTTAAACAGACGTTTAAACTGCCTATTGTCAGCTGAAATGGAAAAGGATGTAACTACGCCACACGTTTTTCGTTTGTGTTTTTATTTTCATATGAGAATCGAAAAATTTTATTTAATTTCATGGTGGGTACGAGTGAGTGGTGCGTGCTCGATCGCACTTGGCGCGCCTTAAGTGATATTTGAATGCGGGTGTGTTGGAACTTCGGGTAATTTGCAACAAAGTGCAGTCGCTACTATTCAAATTTATTAATTATTTCATGACATTCTTTTATTTGAAAACAATTTGTTTGACTTTGCATAGAAACCTTTGGATGGTTTACTACGTTGATCACTTATTCTTTTGTTTGATCACCCGGGCGTCTTTACTTCAAAAATCCATAAGACTGGGCAGTAAAGCGCAGACGAAAAAAATAAATCCAACAAAGGAGATATACAAATGGAAAATAAGAAAAACAAAATGTTAAAACGACAACAACTTCCGGCAGGCAGAAGTTTTATAGACCCCAAAACATGGATTCGCTGTAGAAGTGGGGGAAAATGACTACAACGGCCTACACAGCTAACCGAATGATTGTAGTTGCGTTTACTGCAGGTATTTTATCAGTACAACCGAACTTTACACTGAAAAGAAAAATAACTTTATATAAGGTTAACTTAACCATAAATAAACATGATTTGTAGTCTACGTTATATAAGGTTAATTTGAACATTTTGTTATTAACTGGTATTTAGAACATTATAATAGCTAATTTAGCTATTCTATGGTTGAATTTTTTAACTATTCTACGGTTGAATTTTTTAACCTTGAAAATTGTTGATTTTAAAATAATAATTGTTGATTTAACAATGCATTGTTCAGTTTTTTAACCATTAAAATTGTTATTACTAAAATTGTTTGAACAATGCTTTGTTTTCAACCATGAAAATTGTTAATATTAAAATTTTATAGTAATACCAAGCAATATCCCAAAAATGTGGATTCATTTCCAGATCAGTACCACTTTTTTACAACGCTTGCATCGAATGTATATTAAATCAAATGTTTTCCATCATAAGTCTTTTTAGGAGTTACTGTTATTTTTAGTTGACAACTGTTACAAGGATTGCTACATATATTTCTGGTCTAGGCAACACTAAGTATTGCCTGGCGCCATCTGACATTTCCATTGGAAAGTTCGACATTTTTTAGCATAAACGTACTCAGCACGTTTTGACGTACGACCATCATTTGTGTAATTTACAGTGACTCGAAAAAATTAATTTAACAAAAAAATGAAATTAACTCGTGAAAAATTTCGTGCGATCGTTTCTCGCAACTTTCGACGTGGATTATCACGACAAGAGTGCATCGATGAACTTAAATCTCGCTCAAAGACGAAGGTCGTGAAGGTTGTCCAAAAACAGCCGTTGTGCCAGAGAACATTGATGCCGTGCGTGAACTGATAATGTAAGATCTGTCACATGACGATCTTACCGTGAGATAGCGGCATCCTTGGGCATTTCTTCCACCAGCATACATTCGATATTACATAAACACCTGGCCGTAAAAAAGGTTTGTTCTCGTTGTATCCCGCATAATTTGACAATCGCTCAAAAAAAGGCTCGTGTCGATGCAAGGAAATTTTGAAAAAATCCGATAGCGCAGCTTCAAAAGACGTTTCTAATATCGCCACAGGTGACGAATCGTAGATCTATGCGTATGAGCCTGAAACAAAACAGCAATCGACCGTATGGGTCTTCGAAGACGAGCCAAATCCAACGGAAGTTGTATGTGGATGAAGCACTTCAAAGCAAATGGTCGCCTGTTTCTTCGGTAAAACTGGTCATGTGGCGACTGTTCCGCTTCAGCAACGTAGGACGGTCAATACTGAGTGGTACACCACAATCTGTTTGCCTGAAGTCATCGGAAAATTTCGAAAAACGAACAAGAGAAGACGAATCATTGTGCACCATGACAATGCGAGCTCTCACACATCGGCTCAAACCAGCGCCTTTTTGACCGGCCAAAACGTCGAATAGATGGGTCATCCGCCGTACAGCCCTGACTAGGCACCCAATGACTTCTTTTTATTCCCGCACATCAAGAAACAAAAAATGCGTGGTCAACGATTTTTGTCGCCAGAAGCGTTGAAGCGTTTAAAAACCATGTTTAGGAGGTGTCTCAATCGGAGTGGAAAAAGTGCTTCGACAATTGGTTTGAGCTCATGCAAAAGTGTATAAATCAAGCTGGAGAATACTTTGAAAAACAATAAAACCATTTTTGATGATAAATATTCGCATTTTCTGTATTAGGTCAGAAATATATATAGAAGCCCTCGTAGTAGCAAAGGTACGCACTAGTTTTTGTGCTGTAAATTAAAACGAACCAACAACAAGGGAAAGCTGGGCGTCGAAAATCTGCACGAACAACAGACAGCGGAAGCCTACTCCACGAAGCTATCTCAACTGCTCCTTGCAAACACCCCCCCCCCCCACGATGACATCTTGCGCTCAGTGGCACCACATACTAGACTCCATAACAAAAGCCGCCGAAGAAGAAATTGAAAACCGAAAGCGGCAAAAAAGGAACCAATGTTAAGATGAGGAGTGTAGGGCCGCGACAAAAGCAAGGACCATCGCTTACAAGGCAACACTGGCTCCTATGGCTTTGCGAGCAGTGTTAGAGCGATTTCAGGAGTTTAGAAGGGAGGAAAGTCGTCTATTCCAAGAAAGGAAGAGACAAATGGAGACCTCAGTATAGAGAGGTCGAGTTATATGGCAATAGAAACGATGCCATATAAATGTTATCAACGAGTCAAACTCAAGACAAAAGGCTTGGCATAGTTTCGAGTAGAGATGAAAATGGCAAGCGTGCTGATGGTTTGGAAAGAGCATTCTTTCGAAGATCTTTCGGATGACAGCCATACGCTACCTATCACAGATGAGGGAGTAGAATATCCACCTCCAACCCAGGAAGAGCTCAAATCTGCCAAAATCCGACTCAAGAACAACAAAGCCGCAGGAGCCAATGGAATTCCGACGGAGCTGTATAAGTCCGTATGAGACGAGCAGATAAGGCGCTTGCCCGATGATTGGAACGAACTTCAGCGTACTATGCCCAATCCTCAAAGAGGGAGACAAGACCGTTTGCGCCAACTACCGCGGAATAAGTTTCCTATCCATCGCGTACTATGTGAATGATTGAAGCCCAAACTCTCCAAACTGATCAAACCGTATCAGTGCGGCTTTAGGCCGAATAAGTTAACAATCGTCCAAATTTGTACTTACCGAGCAGCAAAGGCAGCCTTTGACACTCCAATAAGAGATAAATTATTTGAAACCATGTCTACGTATAAGATACCATCAAAACTTGAACGCCTTTGTAGAATGACACTGAGTCTCACCAATTGGATGCGACCTCTCCGAACCATTCCCAACGATCAGAGGTCTTGGACAGGGCGACAGCCTATCGTGTAACTTCTTTATTATGCTTATGGAGAAAATCCTTAAAAACGCAAAAGATAATAAAACGGGCACAACTAATGCCAAGGGCCACATCTACGTATCTCGCATATGCAGACGGCCTTGACATTGTCGGGAGGACAGAATAAATTGTTACCGGAGCCTTTTCAAAGATTCAATTTAACTTGCCTAAGATGGGTCTAATGGTAAACGAGGGCAAGACCAAAATGATGCTGGCAACTGCTAGAATAGAGGCGAGATTGTTTCGGTCGGCAGTTGCAATGTCGAAGTTGTAGAAGAATTTGTATACCTAGGATCCGCCATAAACCTAAAGAACGATTTCAGCACTCAAATAAAACGAAGGATCGTTTTGACTAGGGTCAAGGTAAACATTTTAAGAACAGATGATGACTACACTTTACAATACACTAACACAACCTGGGCTTCTTTATGGAGCCCGGCTGCGAGGACGGGAAGTTCATGCCTCGGACGAACCAAGAGCTATATGAGATGTACCCCGACATGAATGTAGTGAAGCGCAGTAGAATATAACGAATGCGCTGGCTTGGTTATGTTGGTCAAATGGAAACAAACGCTCCAGCCTAAAAGGCTTTAGACGATAATTACCACGGCAAGCGCAGACAGGAAAGACCAATAGGAGGATGATGCGAAGATTCTTGGGATTAGAAACTGGAGGAAGCACATCCAAGTCCGAAGTGCTTATAAATCATTCATTAAGCTGACCCGAACTATCAAGAGGTAAGTCGCACGTAAATAATATTGGGCATTTGTGAACTTGTCAGCTGCAATATGCAGACAGATAAGAAGTGAAGCGCTATAACTCCCAAAACCAAGGACCGATTGAGTCAAAGCTTTTTCTGGTCGCAAATTCTCCCGTTTTGAAGACTTGGCACAACTAGCATAAACGCCCGATTTAACCATCCCAGGCTTTTATGTTTGGGTTGGGCGCAGGTTTTTGCCAACAAGCCTCTGACAATCGCAAACCTTAAGAAGGATATTCGAATGAAACATACGGGCTTAAATGTGTATCAACACTGGCGGCAGCCACTTGGCATATGCCATCATTTTTACTTAGCAGATACAATTTAAAGGGTGCAAATAAAGATATCCGTCACTCAAAATCATCTTTTGTTTATTTGAAAAAAAAAAACGTCATTCACAAACAAAATTGGATGATTTATTATGCGCCACCCTGTACTTAAGTTTATGTTCTGGGTACTATTTAAGAGTGTTATCTCATAGGAATTTATTGAACTAAGCTAGTTAGAATTAAGTTATAATCGGAAATAAATGAACCCGCTCATACGATCTGCAAAAATGTAAAATTGAGATGAGACATTTGTTCTGACTATGATGTTTGTTTAGGATAGCAGCTGCCCGTCATGACGGAACGTTAAAAACAAAAATTAGCAAAGTCGATTTTCTAGACTTTTATTTGTTAAGTCTGTTTACATTTCATGTAACCATATAAGCGGCAAAAGGCACGTGGGTGTGATGGCGGATGGCATGTATCAGTCAGTGGTAACATGATAAGTGTGTGGAATGTGACAGAACATGACTTAAAGCCAACGGCATTTTGCCGACAAAATGAAATGTAGACTTGAGCAAATGTATGCCAGTATGTTAGGGCGGACGGAATGGTAATGATTACTTACAGTACCTTGGACCTTGGCCTGTTTTTTTTACACCGCCGTTATAGATGTGCTCTTTGTTTTAGTTAAATGGCTGGAATAATTATGTACTGCAAGTAGAGTTTCCATAACCGAAACCGACATTCCGGTTTTTATATCCAAACCCGACAGCCAGGTTCTCAAAAATTGCTAATACCAGCAAGTTGGTTTAACAGGTTTTTTGCTGTCGGGTTTTCGGGTTTTTGTTGCACGGACGAAATAAATTTTTTGATACCCTGTACCACTCTGTGCAACAGGGTATTACAAGTTAGTTTTATGACAAATGTTTGTAACTACCCAATCTATAAATATATCGTTCGACTTAAAATCACCAACTGATTCGATTTAATCAGTTAATCTGCTTTTGTCAATCAAAAGCTTGTAATCAAACTAAAGGTAACACTTGTTGTCAGATCTTAATGACGGACGCTGTTAAAATTTAATAAAACAGATTTAGGTTCAGATTTCGATATAGCTCCCACACATATGTATGGTCAAACGATTTTCTGTCCTTAGCTCTAGAAGCTACATATTTTATCCGATCATAATAAAATTTGACACAGTTCATGACGATCGATCAGTAACTAGCTAAGATAAAAATGGATTATATTGGAACATGCACATGCACACAAAATTTAATTGGGATTTCGGTCAAATTAGGTAAAATTTGGTAATATGGAAAAAAATATTGGACTATACGCACTGAGCCGAAAATACAGCGATGTTTTTAACCATGTGTCTGGTTAACTTCATGGTAAATGCTTGATAACGAGGACAACATAACGTTATATAAGGTCAAATATACATACAAATTAGTTAAGTTAACAGTAGTTAAGGTTGATTATTTCAAGAGAGATGCAGAAAAAAGTGCCACATTAAGATCATTCGGCGCTGTTGTATCGAAGTTTTTGATCTGCTTTTGTTATACGAAGTTCAGAATTATGTTACACGAAGTTGCTAAGATTGCGACTGTCTTATCCCCCACTCGTTTTCCCTTCTTCCTCTGCTCTGAACGTTTGTAATTGTGAGAAAGATCATAAGACAATTATCTCGCTCTTTTAAAAAACCACCACCAAATGCAAATGCTAGCTGTACAATCTTCATAGCGCAATATCATTGGCTTTTCGCACAGCTCGAAGACTATACGCAAAGGATAATTCTCATTTGATTTGTAGCCGAATTAATCGTTTCCAAAGACTGCTGAAGAAAAACCTTGGCGGATTTAAAAATATTTGTACAGTCTGCCTGGTAACCGTAGATTCTGAAAAAGAAACAACAAGGTCTCGAAACAGAATAAAAACTGTTCAAGTCATAATAATGAAAAAAGACCGAATAAATGTAAACAAAACAAAAATATTATTAGTAGGTTAATTTAATATTAAAAATTGTAACAGTAACTATATTTCTGGTTAAAAAAGGTAACCAATAATTAGTTAGCTTAACAATAAAAGTGATTTCTATAACAATCTTTATAGTTAATAATATTAACAATTTCGTTGTTAAATTAAACATGTATTGTTTCAATAAATAAACTATGAAATTTTAATATTAACAATTTTCATGGTTAAAAACAATGCATTGTTAAAACTACAATAATTATTTAAATAAAAACAGTTTTAATGTTAATATTAACAATTTCGTTGTTTAATTGAAAATGTAATTAATTAAATTAACTATGAAATTTTAATATAAACAATGTTTATGGTTAAAAACAATGCATTGTTAAAACAACAATAATTATTTTAATAATAACAGTTTTAATGGTTAAAAAACTCAACAATACATTGTTAAAACAACAATAATTATTTTAATAATAACAATTTTAATGGTTAAAAAACTCAACCATAGAATAGTTAAATTAACTATTATTACTGTTAAATATCAGTCAGGAACAAAATGTTCAAATTAACCTTGTATAACGTAGACTCCAAATCATGTTTATTTATGGTTAAGTTAACCTTATATAAGGTTATTTTTCTGCACAGTGCGCAGGCCAATTTTTTGTTACTGTTGCAGAAAGCATTATGTTTGTACTATTTACAAAATATTCTTCTTATTATGTTTTTTATTGTTGGCGAAGTTTTTCGTACATATTGTGCATTTTGTGAGGAAGTTGTTAGTAATATACGAACCGGTTTCTTAATTTTCCTTCATGTGTTTTATGAAATTTTTTTTATTTTGTATGAAAATTCATCTTAAAAATTGTATTCGTAATTTTTAGGAGTTTTTTTGTATAAATTACAAGATAGGAAATTGGCCGAAGATCTCGCAACATCTGACCGAAGCGTGCGGGAAATTTTAAAAAGAAACTCGGTGTAAAGTCTTTCTAGATCCAAAATGCAATTAAACTGACACCTCAACAAAAACTCTAACGACTACAAAGAGCAAATGAGATAAAAGCCTTGCACTCCAGCGATCAATTACCAAATATCGTCATTTCTGACCAGAACGTAAACAAACAAAATGACTGAATATGGTTAGGAACGTACGATAACTTGGAGCAATGATTGTTCACTAGAACTCATGCTTCTTCTCAGGTCATGGTTTCGGCCGCAGTAATCGCTGACGGACGCTCTCCACTCGAATTTCTGGAACCTGTTATTAAAGTGAATGCAACTGTGTACCGTAAATCAGTCTTAGAACGTGTACTTAAGCCCTAGTCACAGAAACATTTCGGCAATAGGCTTTATACTTTGCAACAGGACTATGCACCATCACATAAGGCACGAGTGAATGGATTGGTTAAAAAACAACGTTATGCACTGTGTTTCGACTAAACAGTGGCTTTCAAAATCACTGGAAGCTAGCCCTCAGGATTTCTCTACTTGGGTTTTGTTTGACTCTAAGGTTCTAACAAAAAAAATACACCAGTATGGACGCATTGAAGAAAGCCCTTCAACGAGAATGAATGTGTCAATCCCCGCACCCTGTATAAACTCTTTTGATTGGTAACACTTCAATCCCCGCACCCTGTACATATATGTTTAATTTTTGTGAACGAGATTCATTTTTTTTTTTTAGACGAACGAATTTTTATTCTGAAACATTGTCATTAAAATTGTCACGAAGTCAGGGCTGTACGACGTTTTGGCCGGTCAAAAAGGCGCTGGTTTGAGCCGATGTGTGAGACCCCACATTGTCATGTTGCACAATGATTCGTCTTCTCTTGTTCGTTTTTCGAATATCTCCGAAGACTTTAGGTAAACAAACGAACAACTTTCGTTGGATTTGGCTAGTCTTCGAATATCCACACCGTTGATTGCTGTTTTGTTTCGGACTATACGCATAGATCCATGATTCGTCACCTGTGACGATTTTATAAACGTCTTTTAAAGCACCGCGATCGTATTTTTTTAAAATTTCTTTGCACTTTTGCAAACCTTTTTACGGCCAGGTGCTCATGCAATATTGATGTATGCTTGTGGAAGAAATGTCCAAGGATGCCTCTATCTCACGGTATGTCACATGACGAACTTGCATTATCAGTTCACGCACGGAATCAATGTTCTCTGACACAACGGCCGTTTTTGGACGACCTTCAAGACCTTCGTCTTTGAGCGAGCGTTGGCCACGATTGAGCTCATTAAACCAGTTTTTCACAGTGCTATAGGATGGTCATCGCCATACAAATATTTAAGTTCATTGATGCACTATTGTCGTGATCGCAGGAAAATGTTCAAAAGTTTCCATTTTCCATTCAATTTTTCCATTTTTTTGCCAAATTATTTTTTTCAAGTCACTGATGGTCATACGTCAAAACGCTCTGAGTACGTTTATGCTAAAAAAAAATGTCAAACTTTCCAATGGAAATGTCAGATGCCGCCAAGCAATACTTATTGTTGCCTAGGCCAGAAATATAGGGTGATCTATCTAGAGATATTTTTTCCATAGGGTTTTTTCAGAGTTTACGCGTCAGATGCGTTAAACATTATTTTTTCCTTTTCAGTATTGTTTGCCATTTTATCATAGGAAGACTAACACCGCCACAGCGTCTCCAAATTGTGCAACTGAATTATGGAAATGAGAAACGAGAAAAAGATCCGCTGTTTTCAAACAACGGTCTATTTAGTGATGATTTCTGGCTCAACGGCAACGTCAATAAATAAAATATGCGCATTTGGGCTAAAGAGCAACCAGAAGGGGTTCAAGAGAAAACCATGGTTTAGTGCAGTTAATGGGCTGGTGGAATCATTGGTCCATATTTTTTTAAAAATAATGATGGCCGAAACGTAGCCATTAATGGTGCTCGCTATCGCGCCATGATATCGGACTTTCTGCTACCTGAAATTGAAGCCCATAATCTTGATGGTATTTGGTTCTTTGGCTCAAACAATGGATTTATTGAGAGGTCATTGCAAAGAGCAGCTAATTTCACGTATTTGGCCGGTGATTTGGCCGCCTAGATCGTGTGATATCACGAGTTTAGATTTTTTTTCTTTGGGGCCACGTAAAGTCCAAAGTCTATGCTGACAAACCAGCTAAGATTCAGGTTTCGAAGCTAACATTACGCGTGTCATGAACGTCATACCGGACAAAAGTAGCCATAGTGAGACCAATTCAAAAGAAGTCAAGCTCGAATTCTACTGACAACTAAAGACCCATTTCTTTGCTTTCCATCCTGTCAAAAGTTGTGAAAATATTCTTAAGCGGCAGTTGTTAGACCATATTGAGAGTAAATCGCTGCTTAATGATTGTCAATGTGGTTTCCGGAACGACAGGAGTACCTCTCAATAAGGAAGAATACTCATGATCAAAAAATGTGTATGGTTTTGTCTTTGGATTTAGAAAAAGCCTTCGATAGAGTAGATTATGGAATTTTGATAAATAAATTGTATAAAGATTATAGACTTGGGAAAAGTGCCTGTAGTTTAATGCTTTCTTATGTATGTGGTAGAAAGCAGTTTGTTCGTGTCAATGGGGTCGCATCGTCTGTTTTGTCTGTTGGGAGTGGGGTCCCTTCTTGGTTCTTGGTCCAATTTTGTTTGAGCTGTTTATTAATGACCTTTTCAAAAGTCTAGGCGATTGGTGTACACCATACTCTTTTGCGGAGAAATCCAGTATTTGGATGTTTTACAAGCCAAAACTAATTATGTTTTAAAATTATTGAGCGTATGGATGTCCTCTAACAAGCTTAGTATTAATCCTTCTAAAACAAAGGCAATACTGTTTTCATCATCATCTTCTATCAACCTAGATTTGCAATACAATGATAATACGTCTATAGAATTCGTTCAGAGTATTACGTGTTTGCGAATACTACTGGATAACAAATGTTGCTTTGAGCAGCATATTCGCAGTATTGCTTCACGTATTAGTTTCACACTTCGTCAACTATACAACAACAATTTAGTTTTACCTCGTTGGGTAAAAACAAAACTGGTTCATGGCTTAATTATGCCAAATATTTTGTACTGCCTAGAGGTATATACAGGAACTACTCAAAGTAATATGAATATTATACAGACAGTGCTTCATAGAGTTATGCGCTATGTATATTCTGTTAAACCGTATGCTCAATGTGAATGACTTTTTAGGCTGTTCCTTTGTGGAGTTTGTGCACCTTCGGTTGCTATATTTTTTTACAAGATATACAAATTTCAATCTCCTTCGTTCCTAGCAAATTCATTTTGAAAACATTTTGCCAAGCAGTTTAAAAACGTTTAATTTGTCTTCCATGACATTTCGTAAACATTTAATGAAACATTTTCGTTCAAGTACAGAGCAATGCTTTTATTTATGTTTTTTTTTCTTCGGTTTCTTGTTTATCACTTATATGCTTTCATCAGGTTTTTTTCTCTTTAATTAGGAAAAATTAGGATTATTTTAATTTATATTATTTTATTGATTTTATACTGAATTTTTTCTAGTAGCTTATGATGTTCTATTTAAAATTTTGATGCATATTGTAATTTAGCTTTAATAGGCCCCAAGGGGCTTCGAATTACATGTCAATAAAGAAATGAAATGCTCGAACGAGTCATCCAAAGTTGGACCTTAACATTTGAAGGAAATTATATTTAAAAAATAAATGGCATAAAATGTTCTTTCGAATGAACAACAAAGATTCCACACTTGATTTGAATTTTTGTTTTTTTTTTGTTTTAAAAAAAAATTCCTCTAGACTGATCACCCGATATATAAAGGGTGTCCCAAGAAGAGCGCAATTTTTAAATGACTGATGCAGCAATTGAATTGTTTCTCTGGCTGTATGACATGTGGCGCCGTCTTGTTGGAACCACATGCCCTCCACATTCATTTCTTCAATTCTAGGCAAGAAAAAACTGGTTATCATTTCACGATACCAAACACCATTGACTGTTTGCGCTTGACCTGCCTCATTTTCATAAAAAAAGGTCCAATGATTCCTCCAGCCCAAAAACCACACCACACAGTGACACGTTGAGGATGCATTTGCTTCTCGTGAATCACTCGAGGATTTTCCGCACCCCAAATGCGACAATTCTGCCTATTGACGAAGCCATCAAGATGAAAATGGGCCTCGTCACTGAAGATGATTTTATCGGCAAAATCAGCATTTTCATGTTGACTCTCCAATACCCAATTAACGAACTCCCTTCGAAGTCCATGGTCAGCTGGCTTAAGTTCCTGAGTCAATTGAATTTTGTATGCATGAAGATGCAAATCTTTCGTCAAAATTCGCTGCAAAGTGGATTTGGAGACACCAATTTGCTGAGCTCGATGTCGAATTGAGGTGGATGGAGTTTGAGCGACATCATCACGTACAGCTGCGACATTTTCGGTCGATCGACCTGGTCGATGGCGCGTTGTTGTCTTTACATCAATAACAGACCCAGTTTCGGCAAATTTATCCATTAATCTCATTACAGTTGACTCTTTTGGAGCATTATTGTGACCCCAAATTGATCGCAATTTGCGAACTGTAGCCGCAAAACTTTCACCATTTTGGTAAAACAATTTCACAATGAGAATGCGTTGTTCATTCGTGTAGCGCTCCATTTTTACTAACCTCGTACCTTCTACTAACAAACAATAACAATTGTTCAAATGTCAAACAATGACACTTCGAATGTTGCCAGATTTAAAAATTGCGTTCTTCTTGGGACACCCTTTATAAGTATAGCAACCCTCGTATTTCGTGATTTTCACGAACATAACTTTTTTCAGTATACAAATGATATGGAGGCCCAAATCACGACGTCTTTAGTTGGCTTAACTTGGGTGACGGCCGAAAATATATCCCTTTTAAACATGGGCACCTGAATATTAAATAACAATAAACTTTTCTCACAAATTCAAATGTGATATTATTTTCATAAACCAGTTTCTGTTTGAATAAAAAACAAACCTATTTTCGTCGCAATTGATTTTAATGCATTCTACGAGTCTTTAAATAGAGGTAGTTAAAAACTTTCCATTCTTAGGCAAAAGGCTATAACCGGAATGACGGTTAATGACGTTTTTTTTTTTAAAAATAAAACCCGCTAGTAAGTTTTTTTAAAACTCGGTTTTAATGCCGATTGTCTGACACCACCGGTGGACACTCTAACTGCAAGTACTTCCCAACATCTGGTAGGTGAGCTAAATAAGATTAAAAAATTGTAGCATTTTGTTTATTATTATCTTCTAGACTTAGTCTTTAACAAAATTTAGTTTTGACCTTTCTTTCGGGATGATTAAAAAGTATTTCTTTTTTTTCATTTCTTAAATTTCCGCTGCCATTTCTACATGCAAACAAAATTATCAGTTTCTGGTATTTCTATTTAAATTGCTAAGCGTTTGGGATGAAGCACTTTAAATAAATTAGATGCAAAGACAGATCCATATACGAGTAAATACTCGTTGTTGTGCTGATTATAGTCAACCACCCCGGCGTTAGGTCTATATTAAGAACAGAAGAATTTAGTAAACAACAGGAAACTTCGCAATTTGGATCGAATACGAATTATATCGAAGATATGGTGACCTTTAGAAAGTAGCTTAAAAGAGCAGGAGTTATATGGGCTCTGTTATAAAGTTTATCGTTCTACATACAATAAAATACTAAATTAAAGTACAAATGTACTGAAATTAAGTATATCTAAACTTCAAGTGGCAAAGTATTTTATTTGCAACTAATTTTATAATAAAATACTGTTGTGTAATTAAATTAAGTAACATGTCGTGCACACTTTTTCTCCAAATGATAATGATTCAATTCAATATAAAATGTCAAAAACATGTGGTTTTAGTCTTGCCTAACGTAAGGAAATTAAAAAAAAAAATTATAGAAAAGCGGACTCAGCTGCAAATACGAAATGTGTATTTCGCCGTAAGATCGGCATAAACCTACAAGAGATATTGGTGCAAACTGAGGACATTAACCGGACGTAGCGGCCTGGATTATATCAAAATTTTTAATTCGGAGACTATCAGTTCAACAGGCGATTGCCAGAGTCAACCTGGTCCGTTCGATTGATTGTGCAGACATAAACCTTAAAGCCGAAAGACTAAGTGGGTGCTAAAGATTTTCCTCGGGAGATCTAGTTACAACGTTGATCTGATAACTACTTTGATATTTAATTTTATTTTTTTACAATTATAATAGGTGATACCAGTACAAGTAGAATTTTTCAATAGCCTTTTTTGACAGACCACGTGTGAATCCTGTCATGCTGTCATGTTATTTTTGTTTAGTATTGTTTGACATTTCATCATGGAAAGACTTACGCCTGGACAACGTTTACAAATCGTTCAACTTTGTTACGAAAATTCACGGCCTGTGAGGAATGTGTTTCGTGCACTTTTTTTAACTTATGGTCAACATAATCGGCCTACTGAGCTTACTATTCGCCACACCATCACCCATCTTGAGACCCAGCATTCATTATTGGATAATATTCGACCGAATAGACCACGTCCAGCACGCAGTGAAGAAAATGTAGCGGCCGTAGCTGAGAGCGTACACCAAGACCGTGGAGAGTCGATTCGGCGCCGTTCGCAGCAACTCGGACTGGCGTATGGCGACTTGGCACATTATAAGTCAAGATCTTAAATTGTAAGCGTACAAAATACAGCTTGTGCAAGAACTGAAGCCGCCCGACGTTCCCAAGCGACATCGCTTCGCTCTATGGGCTCTTGAAAAGTTCCAAGAAGAACCGACGTTTTCGAGCCAAATTTTGTTCAGCGATGAGGCCCATTTCTGACTGAATGGGTATGCAAAATTGCAGCATTTAGGACGAGGAGCAACCAGATAAGGTTCAAGAGCTGCCACTTCATCCAGAAAAAACAATGGTTTGGTGTGGTTTGTGGGCCGGTGGAATCATCGGTCCATATTTCTTCAAAACTGATTCCGGTGAGAACGTAACCGTCAATTATCGACCGTTTTCGTGCCATGATAACCGACTATTTTATGCCTGAAATTGAAGCTCGTGATCTCGGCGATATTTGGTTTCAACAAGACGGCGCCACTTCCCACACATCGCATTAATCAATGAATTTGTTGAGAGAACACATCGGTGAGCAGATAATTTCACGTTTTGGGCCGGTCGATTGGCCACCAGGATCGTGTGATATCACACCGTTAGACATTTTCCTGTATGGGATATGTAAAGTCTAAAGTTTATGCGAACAAACCCGCTTCGATTCAGGTCGTGGTGCAAAACATCACGCGTGTCATTCGCCAGTTACTAGTCGAAATGCTCGAACGAGTCATCGAAAATTGGACTCAACGGATGGAACATCTGAGACGTAGCCGCGGCCAATATTTGATAGCCAAAATCTTCAAAAAATAAATGCCAAAGAATGTTCTTTCAAATGATAGTAAACATTCCCCATTCAATTTGAATTTTCTGTGTTTTTTCTTTAAAAAAGTAGGGAACCTCGAAATGGATCACGCGTTATTTAAATGTGTGGTTTCTTGTGGCGTGATGTTCATTTCCTGTTCCGATTACACAAAGTTAAATGTGCAATTGCAAAAGATTATAATTATATTCTAATGAATGTTGGGAAATTCCAACAAAACGTCGGATAGAAAATAATAATATTTTATATGCAATTTATCGCATATGACCTTGAAAGCCTGAACAGAAGTTATATCTAGAAAAACAACAAAATTCAATTTAAAAATAAGGTTAAGACCGAAAGCTCTACGTACTGCACAGTAAATGAGGACGCCCCCGCGGATTATGGACGATTGCATAGCTCGCCAGACAACTTTAAATCTCTGACCCAACTTTTAAATCTCTGAACGCCGTACGTATCTTAAGTAATAGAAGGATGAGTGGCATGCATTCAGGGAAGCCACCAACCGTAGCTTTAGAGATCTACCCGTTCCCTCGGATATTTGGGTAGCCGAGAAGATAATTCGGGCAAGCCACTCGCAATATTCGTGCTGATCAAATACCCCAAATACCCAGCAGAGGCAGCGGGACTAGCCGATGAGGGTGATGGCATTACTCGCTCCAGCCCTACTTACCCTACAATTAGGGATCTCAGCTCTGAGATCAGTAGGTTGGTCAACGAATATAAGCGGAACAAATGGCTAGATTACTGAAAGCAGTGCAACTTAAGTTCCGGAATTGGTAAGTTGTGGACAACGGTCAAATCGTTCTCTAACCCTGCAAGGAAGGATGATCGGACAGCTGTCACGTTCGGTGATAGAACAGTGACAGATCCGAAGCGGTGCGAGTGTTATATTAACCGGCTTTTCATTGAGCACCCAGAGAGCGGCAAGGCAAAAAGGAGAGTACTGCGTCGTATTCGCTCGCTCCGAGTCGAAGAAGCATCACCACAATTTACCGTTGATGAAGTTGCCCATGACATCCGAAGCGCAAAGTCATCAAAGGCGATGGGTCCGGACTGCTGATGTTGAAGCACTTAGATACCCCGGGAGTAGAGTACATGACGAAAGTGGTCAATCTGTCCCTAGCCACTCAATTAGTTCCCGATGCCTGGAAAATGGGCAGAGTAGCACCGCTACTTAAGCCAGACAAAAACGCCAACAAAGGAGAATCGAACAGATCGATATCCTTGCTTACGCCAGTAGCAAAGACCCTTGAAGCACTGCTCCTTCCCTGCCTGATCGAACACCTTACATGTGCTGATCATAAGCATGGGTTCCGCAAGCAGCACAGCACAATTAAGCACAGCGGATTTAACCAGAACAAGCCCAAGGAGAGGAGGGCCCTCGTGGCTCTTAACCTTACCAAGGCCTTCGATACGGTCGATCATGCCACCCTTGTCGAGTAAATTGAAGAAACGTCCCTTCCGCCTAGTTTGAAACGAAAGCCATATGTTGAAATTAGAGACAGCAAGTCGAAGCCCCGTAGAGTTTAACAGGGAGTTCCCCAGGGTGGGGTGCTATCTCCAGCACTGTTTAACCTCTACATCTCTAAAATTCCTGCACCACCAGACGGCGTTGATTTGTATCGTACTCTGATGATTACACAATTCTGGCGTTAGGACCTAAAGTCAATGACATATCCAAGGTAATCAAATGTAGCCTTACTGACTTGGCACGCTTCCTAACTGCGTGTAATGTGAAAATATCCGCCTCCAAATCATCAGCCACACTGTTTACTGCATGGACTGCAAAGGTGTGGTTGTCACTTAACGGGAAAGTCGATGAGGTCAACAACCAGACTACCAACTACCCCAAAATCCTTGGAGTTCCATTTTTTTTTTAGACAGTCTTTTTCGATCCTCTCTACATGCTACAACTATCTGCGAAAGGCTCAAAAGTAAGAACAAGGTCCTTAAGTCATAGCGGGCAGTTCTTCCGGGGAAAGAAGGACAAAGAAACCTTGTTGATCTCTTACAAAGCCATAGGTCGGTCTTTGGTGAACTACACAGCGCTGGTGTGGTCGGCTAATGTGAGTACGAAAGGAAGTGAAAGAAAATTCAAACTTGGCAGAAAAGAAAATTCAAACATGGAAGAAAATTCCGACTTGCCAGAATGCCGCCCGGTGAACATCCGCATGGTGTCTTCTAACGTCTTTTGAGGACCATCTACATGTGGAGACAAGGTCCTTACCATGCGGAGACGCAATTGTTTGCTGTCTAAGCAATACTTGGTAGGGTGTTTTTGCAATAGTCATCCTAACCACCATCTCTTGGACAGGATGCCTCCGCCCAGGCAGATCAGGTATGATTTTCATGATCTAGAACCCCACGTTAATTATACTGATCAAGTCACAATTACTAGCTGATTCCTGTTAAGCTATTTCAGTCCTTCAGTTTTCCTAGGCGAAACTTCGTAG
Organism: Hydrotaea diabolus; assembly: GCA_963513945.1. Classification (NCBI taxonomy): domain Eukaryota; kingdom Metazoa; phylum Arthropoda; class Insecta; order Diptera; family Muscidae; genus Hydrotaea; species Hydrotaea diabolus. Next base: position 79,499,516 of record OY740720.1, read on the forward strand.
ATTATCATGGTTTTAGTCAGTGCATGTTTTGTTATTAAAATAGTGCTCATTTCGATCGACTGCTCAAATTTTGCATATACAGGGTGGGCGATACAACATTTTAAATTTGAATTGGCTTTAAAAAAACGTACTGATAATTTTTCAAATTTCTGCTTTTTTCTGGAGGTTCTGGAGGTCCAGCGGTACAAGAGTATACCTCTAGATCATCGAAACTATCCGGCAGGTCTGAACAACATTTACGCTGATGAAGTCACAGCAGCGGTCTCCAGCTATAGCATGAATGTAGTGGTAGGGGAACGTTTTCAGGAGGAGATGCTACCTTGACAGACTCTGGAGATCTGGATGGTGCAGTCGCCTCAATTTTACGCAAATTCCCGCAGATGTGTTTCCTGTAACATACAATAATAACTGAACCGATTGTCCGTTCTGCCACCCTCCCTCTGTCCATATATCGTTGTAATCAAAGTACAAGTCGCAACTACTCGTATGAACCGATTTCAATAAAACTTGATACATTTGTCAAGTTCGGGCCAAGGACGAATCCTATTGAAATTGGTCCACATGGCAACGTTCCGGACGCTTTCCCTCCTGCCATCAGGAACCACATGACGTGCTGCACCTATTTAATTGTCCAACCAAGCCCACTCAGCTACCCCCAGGTATCTTATGACGTATTCAGTCCACATGGCGCGTTTCCTTAAGTAAATATCAGCGATTGCTCGTTGGCATTATAAAGAGTAACATCCAGCTTTGGTTTGTCTTTTATTTAAAATTTAGAAAAAAAAAATTTAAATGAATCAAACGTTATTCGTAGTTTCTAGTAATGAATGTGTTCCATATTTTGATAACGGTCCAAAAACTGACAGATCTACAGATCTGTGAGTTTTACTTGTATCCATTTTTGTTCATCAAGCGTATATTGAATTTCTGTATTTTTAAAAAACAAAACAATTTCAGAATCGAAGTATTTAAAACTAGGTTTACTTTGAACGAGATAACCTCGAACAACTCTCGCATGACCCATGCATATGTTTTCATTTCTTTTTCTTTCTGTGAATTGTCTAGGTGGTGGCCACTTGCAAAACTTTTGAATGGGCGAGTTAATGTTGCCTCAGACCCATTAACACAAATTGCGCCAGCAGAGGACACTTTCATTGTTCTCCTTTGATGTCGAACAATGGCTTTTCGGTAAAGACACCATTTTCGCCACTTGTAATTGTTCCATGGTAGTGGATGGGTGGGTTGTGGAGGAGGGAGGAAGTGTTGGAAGTGACGGCAACGGTGCATGTGCAGCGTTTGTATTGTTTCTCGAAGATTTCCTTTAGTTTGCGACTTGTGTTTTTTTTTGTAGCCGTTGTTTTCTTTGCAACGACAATTGTTGTTGTAATTGTTCCCATTATATGGGGTGTTTTTGCCCTTTTGAAAGATGATTAACATTCGCACTTTTTTGCCGAAAACAAAACGTATCCTTTGCATAAAGTATCCTGCTGTCAGGCTTGTTGTCGTAATGCTGAAGGCAGGTCCATAGTTGGCTAAAGTTTGTCGCACTTCTCTGACCTCATCTGGGAAATATTTTCAACATTTTTAAACGAGTACAACGTAAAGATAATAAAATCCTTTAATTTTACCAATTTTTTAAAGGTTTAAATTTCCAGCGGGCAGCCGACCAAAACTAGTTATACCCTACACCACACTGGGTACAGAATATTATGACAGCGCTGATGTTTGCAACAAAGGGCGAGGCTAGTTAGAATCACCATATGTGACGCGAAAATAAGAAAGGGACCTAAGGTTAAAAAACCGTTTTGTTCAGGAGTCATTTTAAAGATTAAGTCCCTTTCTATTTAGAATCGTCAACATCACTTTCATAAAACGCGCTTATCTCTGGGAGAGAACACTTTTGGGGCATGGGATCGGTCTCATTCGATGCTAAGATGTTGTCCACATCAAAAAAAGAAAAAAAATGAAAATTGATTTTTTTTACCCTTAGGTCCCTTTCTCTATGTGCTGTCACATATTGTAAATTATTTGGAATCAAATGACAGTTCGACTTTCGTAGCAACCGCTTTACGGAAAACCTGATGGCGTTCCTTTTAGAGTTATGGAGTCGATTAAGTCAACGACTTGGTGAAAGTAATGTAGTGGCTCTGGATATTTCCAAAACGTTTGATAGAGTGTGACACAGCGCACTATTATCAAAGGTAATTGCTTTTGGTGTCGGTACTGATTACTCTCGATTCATATCGAGTTCTCTCAAAAATCGCTCTACTCGTTTTGTTATAGACGGTGAGTATGCTATAAAAACAGGGGTACCGCCAGACTCTGTTCTTTCTCCCTCCTTCTTTCTGATTTTTCTCAATTACCTCCTGAGGCTGACAACAACCCCTCTTTATCCGTTTGCTGGAGACAGTAGCATCTTGCCACTCTTATTCGTTCGACCGTGGACCGGGCCTCACAGTTACAGAGGCGATGAGGCAAAATATATAAGAGACACACGCGACTAAGATTTTGTGAGGGTCCCAGAGTCAAGCTTAATGCTAGCCAGACCCATTTTTGTCGAGAAGTCGGACGCTCCTAATGTTCTGGGCATGAAAATTCAGTGTGATGTTCGATGGAACAGACACAATTTTAAGTGGCAAAGAAGCAATCAAGTGGTTGGGCTTTTTAAAGGGGCGTAAGAAATAGTTCTCTTCCTCCGACATTACATACATTCGACCATAAATGTGGTATAACTCCCACATCTTCTTCAATGTCTTTTTTGGAGTTTTGCGACCAGGTAAAAGAAAGGGCGCTGAGGCTTGTTGGCGAAAGCAGGGTAGTCCACTCGAGCATCGGCGGAATATTAGTTCCGTATCACACTTTTACAGGTACTTTAACGGGTTGTAACCTTCTGAGGTAGGTGAGTTTATTCCCGAGGGCAGATTGTTCGCCGTTTACAGTGAGGGCAGATTGTTCGCCGTTTACAGTAAAGTGAAGAAGAAGTGAAACATTTCTTTCTCTTTTCCTAACCCTTCTTTAAGTAAACTACATAATGTAGGTCTATCTCTATCTAAACCTTATGTTAATTATACCGTTCGACTGAGAATCACTTTCTGATTTCATTGAACGATGTCCGTCCGTTCGTATTGCCACACTCCGTTTGTCCTTCTGTACATCTATCGTTGTAGTCAAAATACAGGTCGCAACTACGAACCGATTTCGATAAAACGTATTACATTTTTCAAAGACGACCCCTTTTAAAATTGGTCCCCATTGGACCATATTTTTATATTATACATAGGTTATTCCCTATTTCAGAACATACTCGTACAGCTCTAAAAACCCCATTTTAATCCGATTTCGACCAACTTTCGCACAGAGCATTTCGGTTCAAGTTTTCGAATAGCGCCCACAGAAAGGTCCCTTCCGATTTGCGGTGCTGCAGCTCTAATTAAATTACGCCCAACTTTTGCATGGTACGTTTTAAGCGATCATTGCTTAACTGTGGTAAAACTGGACCACATACGAGGGTTGCTATATATATTTCTGGCCTAGGCAACACTAATTGTTTCGCCGTCTGACATTTTCATTGGAAATACATTCTTTAGCATAAACGTACTTGGAACGTTTTGATGTACGACCATCATTTGTGTTGTTTACAGTGACTTCAATTCATCAATTTGGCAAACATAATGGAATAAACTCGTGAACATTTTCGTGCGATCAATTTTCACAACTTTCGACGTGGATTATCACGACAAGAGTGCATCGATGAACTTAAATCTTTGTATGGCGATGAAGCACCATCCTATAGCACTGTGAAAACTGGTTTAATGAATTCAATCGTGGCCGACGCTCTCTTAAATACGAACGTCGTTAAGGTCCAAAAACGGCCGTTGTGCCAAAGAACATTAATGCCGTGCGTGAACTGATAATGCAAGATCTTCATCTGACATACCGTGAGATAGAAGCATCCTTGGGAATTTCTTCCACCAGTATACATTCGATATTGCATGAACTACTGGCCGTAAAAAAGGTTTGTTCTCGTTGGATCCCGCACAATTTGACAATCGCTCAAAACAAGGCTCGTTTCGATTGGTACAAAGAAATTTTGAAAAAAATACGATCGCGGTGCTTCAAAAGACGTTTATAAAATCGCCACAGGTGATGAATCATGGATCTATGCGTATGAGCCCGAAACAAAACAGCAACCAAACGTGTGTGTCTTCGAAGACATTCCAAACCCAACGAATGTTGTTCGTGGAAGAAGTACTTCGAAGCAAATGGTCGGCTGTTTCTTCGGCAAAACTGGTCATGTGGCGACTGTTCCGCTTGAGCAAAGTAGGAGGTCAATTCTGAGTGGTACACCACAATTTGTTTGAAGTCTTCAGAGATTCGAAAAACGAACCAGAGAAGACGAATCATTGTTCAGCATGACAATGTGAGCTCTCACAAATCGGCTCAAACCAGCGCCTTTTTACCGGCCAAAATTGATGGGTCATCCGCCGCACAGCCCTGACTTGGCACCCAATATGGCAATATTTGCATTTTCATTATTAGGCCAGAAATATATATAGCAGCCCTCGTATACTTGCAAAAAGATGTTCGGCAGAAAATGGGGTATTCAATCGTTAGACCATTTCTAACATATTGAAAAAAAGGTATAGTGGCCTGCAGTCGAAAGGAAGACAAACCTCAATAACCTTACCACGATCCAGAGTCTGACATGTGTAGGCATAACTAGGGCGCCGAGATCCACATCACAGGCGGGGCTGGCAGCCATACCAGACATTCAGCCCATAGACATCTACATGAAGAGATGTGCAGCAAGGATCGCCATACGTTTAAGGGAAACTGTTACGTTGAAACACAACATGCACAGATATGGCACGATATTGAGAGTAGAAGGAAGGATGGACAGGCTTTTATGTAGAGTCAGAGGTCGATCGCAAAAAAAGGCTTTAGGACGGAATTTCCAACGAGAAAACTCTGGACATCGGACGCTGTAATATCAGAAAATGAAATCTCCATCTTCACTGATGGTTTGCAAATTGAAGCAGGTATGGGATCAGGAGTTTACTCGGAATTCCTCAACCAAAAGATATCTGGACTACTGCCAGTCAAAAATCTAGGTCTTTCAGCCAGTGATTTTCTAAATCAATATAGCCGCAGGTCATATATATATATACAGGATTCTGGAACTTGGCATGGCTCTGTCAAATATCCGTATGAATGTAGACACTATGGCAGCCATAAAGGCGCTGCACTGTATGACTGTGGAATCAAAATGTGTGAAGAGATGCATTGAATCAATCATACGAATCCGGAGAGAAAATATTACGCTGACATGGGAACCGGATTACAACCATACACCGGGCAACGAAATAGCAGACGAATGTGGCAGAATAGGCTCAGGAACAGTGGGCACTTCAATAAACCCAGACGATGAATGGAATCAACGTTGTGCTGGCTTTGGAAGCAAGGTCAAGGTGGAACTGAATTTACAATTGAAGAACAGCCCGATCACTTTGGCCGATAATAGACCGGCAATGGGCAACGGAATTTCTTACACTAGAAAACCACCAATGTCAACCCTCTTAGCAGTCCTCTCGGGGCACTACTTCTCCGGGACGATGGCGGCCATACACGCCGCATCCCGTGCAGAGACGTTTGTAGAAGTTGCCAGGACGCAGTAGAAGAGGAGTCAGTGGAGCAGTGGAGAACAAAGGAATTCCCAACACTAGGAAAACAATCAATGTCAACCCTCATAGAAGTCCATTCCTATGGCGACTTCGTAGGAATTGCCAGGACGCAGTAGAAGACGAGTCAGTGAAGCAGTGCAGAACAAAGAAATTCATAACACTAGGAAAACAAACAGTGTCAACCCTCATAGGAGTCCTCTCGGGGCAATACTTAAACGGGACGATGGCGGCGCGTATGGGCAACCCGTGCAGAGATTTTTGCAGAAGTTGCCAGGACGCAGTAGAAGAGGAGTCAGTGGAGCTTTTGCTATGCACATGCGCAGGTCTTCAAGAATAAAGACTTAACTATCTAGACAGTAGAAACTTTGTACAAAAATAGCGGATGTTACCACCTAAATCGCTATTAAAATGTATTGAACGGTCGGGCTGGTTCCGAACTACTTGAACCAATCGATAAATAAGGGATAGCAAAATCTGAATAACTGTCACACATCTCTCTTATAAATGTATAAGTATAACCTCTCTCCTTCCTAGAACTCTTACCCTCTTACTTGTTCTACTATCATTTTCGTCAGGATCCGCAAGTAGACTTGACATTGCTTTCTGGAGAGCTACCCTTCCAACCAAATCTACCTTTTTCCAGTCCCACCTTGGTGTTCCTTTGGCTTTGGAAGGTGTGACATTGTTTTTGGGGACCCCCTACCCCCCATAAACTGAACTACTCACATGTACTTTCTTTGCTGCGGTTGGTATTGCATGGATGGCGGATATGTCCACGCCACGATACGTTTTGTTTACAACCCACCACGTTCTTTTACACAGATTTCCAGCTGCTCAAGCCGAAAATAGACATGCGGTGGAATAACGAATGATAAGAAGTCAACCCTAAGCCGCAATACCACCCACCGAGCTGAAAGTAACTTATCGCGGTTTAAAAAAAAACTATGCCATAAACAAATTTAAGATTATGAGATGAAGTAGGAGAATACATATCGACATAGCATTGCACCCACCCTTGCGCCAACGACTTAATTTAAATGTAGATAAGTAGCCCCCCCCCCCCCCTGTAGTTAAGTAGCCTTCATTCACTTACCCTCCAATAATGTTGATGATCTGGAAGTGATTCAATAATTTGCATGTCCCAACGTTTTGGAAGCACGCACGAAAATCAGTCCGGACGCTGTCGGCAGTAATCCAGTGAATCTCGAACCTGTCACAGAAGTACCAGAAGTACCAGAAGCTAAGCGACAGACAGCCCCACACTCGTACTAATCCAAACAGAGCGATAAAATCTCAGTGACGTTTTCGTCGTCGTCGAGCCAGAGTCGCCGACGTCGCCTGTTGTTTTGTTGTAATTTGCTTCAGATGTCTCTTGTTTTTTTTTTGATTATAAACGGGGAAGTGAAAACGAGACACGGCAGAAATAAAGAAATCTGTCTTTGCACACCCGACACAGTCCGTTTTGATTCTAATCCAATCTTATTTTCGCAGCGACGACAATGAAACACTTTTTGGCACTGCTTCTGATTGTGCTTACTACTCTCTTTTTGCGTTGGTACTATTTATTTTAATCGCTTTTATTTAAAAAACTTATTTTTTTATATTCATCTGATTCCCCCACCGCGCTAGCACCACAAGCAACACACATAAAAACGACCGCACACAGCCATACACACACACACAAAACACAAAGAGAAGGCAGAAGACGCAAACTTTCACATAATTATTTTTGCATTAAATAATGCATGTAGAACATTGCAGATGCATTGCCTTGGCTTAATGAGACTTGAAGAAACGCGACTTGTTGTTGTGCTATTTGTACTTGTAGCACTTAATATAATTTAAATTTTGCAAAAAACTACGATTTGTTCAAAATTTTGCAGAACCAAAGTGAAGTGGATTGGCTCTATTGAAAACACTGACAACTGACAATTGTAGTTTTGACAGTTCTCTTTGGCAATCGAATGAGAATTTTGTTGCCACATGTGGTGTGGCCAGACTGTTATTTACATTAGTACAAAAACATAAGGGAAATTTATAAGCGTAAACACAAGACACAAACCATTTCAAATACACTGGAAAAAATCTTATGAGCAACATAACAGTAAAAAATAGGATTATCCAAGTATAATCTTGGATTGCTCCTTTCTTTGCGAGCAAAGAATTACTCCATTACGTTTATGTTCCTTGTGGAGTACAAAAGGAGTATTCCTATTGATCTCGGAAATGAGGACTAAGAGATTAATGAATGATGTGTAGCTGTTAAACAACAGTTATGTCAATCAAAAAAAAAACACATGCAAAAACGAAAAGGTACTGCTGCATCCCTTATTGATCCATTAAGAGTATTAGGCAAGGCCTCCACGAATTTTTTAGCAAAACAAAATAAAAACGTTTTAATTGCTCGCTTAGTACTTCAAATGGATGAATAATTAATCCATATATTTTTTACTGGGATGTGTCGCATCCCTTCTGGTTAAAATGATGGCGGAGAGTTTATCTCCATATGCCAGGGTATATCGAAGGCTAGCCGAGCCGTTCTGTTTCAATCACGATTTCGTAGAGTAAAACGAAATTACTCCGTCACCAGAAGTAGTCAGGCAGAACAACAGCCGGTTCTGTGGGCCGGATGGACCCGAATAGCAATTCTTCGGACAGTACTGTCTGTTGTAGCGGAAACTGTGAGCCGGGATGACAGCCCTTGGCCGAAGAATTGCTTTTCGGGTCCATCCGGCCCACAGAACCGGCTGTCGTTCTGCCTGACTACTTCTGGCTGGTGACAGAGTAATTTCGTTTTACTCTACGAAATCGTGATTGAAACAGTACGGCTCGGCTAGCCTTCGATATACCCTGGCATATAGAGATAAACTCTCCGCCATCATTTTCACCAAAGTTGTAGACGTCCCATTTTGCCTTTGAAAATGGGACCATAGTACCTGTAAATGTTTCAGCAAAATATACAGTGTGCTAACAAACCAAGGAAGGTCGGGCCCACCCAATCACTTGGAGTTCTTTGATACATTTCATTTATGAATCTCGTATTTATTTGATCATTTATTTACTGCTCAATTTTATAAAACGTAGTGCGTTCATTTACAAAATATTTTGGGTTTTTCGATATTTTGTAAAGGGTAACAGCTGCTCAGTGACTATTTGAGTTACGTCTTCGATCCCTATTTTGTAACGATTGTCAGAAAAATTTAACTCACTAGGACTGTCAAATTAAGTGCCTTGCTTTTTTCCTGAATTTGACGAAAAATGGACAAAACTCGGAAGTATTACCTAGTATTTACCTAGAACGAAATTTTCGCACCCATATTAATTATATGTAGCAAAGCAAACGGAATTTACCTAACTATATAAGAAATACATGTAGCTAAGCAACATAAATTTACATTTGGTAAATTTTGTTTAGCAATTATCGTTGAAACGATAAGGTAGCGGAATTTGCAACTAGGATGTTTATCACTAGCAGTGTAGACTTTGTTTTTCTCCACCTGCAACGTAAATTATGTTCTGATAATTGTTTGGTCAAGGAAATTTTGATATTAACATTATCGAATATCATTGAACTAAATAATTTAAAAATTAAAAACGGCTGCTACTTACTAGTACTTCATTGCTTTACACGGCTATTTTTTCGTAGAGATATATAAAAAAATTGTTTAAGTTGCTAGGCATAAAGCCTAATATTCACCTAAAACGAAATTCTCGTTGAGGAGTTTTTCATTTATCTCTACACGAAAGAATTGTAGTGTAGAGGAAGCAGCCGTTATTCATTTTCAAAAAAATTATTTTAATCACATTCATTTTAATACCCTCAAAAACGACTTCACAACATTTGTTAATTTATTTTTTTGTGAACTTCAAAAATTCATTGACCAAACAATTCTCAGAACATTAAAATTCGTTTGCAAATGGTGAAAAAGTCTACACAACTCTAATAATCAGCCCTGTAACAGTTGCAAATTCCGCCACCTTTTCGTTTCAGCTGAGTACCTCCAAACGAAAATAGCTAAACGTAATTTACCAATGGTAAATTTCGTCTGCTTTCCTTCATGTATTTCTTATGGGAGCAAGAATTTCGTTTTAGGTAAATACTAGGCTTAAATTGTTATTTTTGTGGTACGAATCTGTGAACAGTTTTTCGTTGTGGTCTTAGTAGTAAGAAAAACTACAGAAAATGTTGATTTGCTAAGAGTTAATAGGGAGTTATATGTGGATCTAGCCTCTTTATAGTCGGTTGCCAATACACCACTAGTTATAAAATAAGTAAAGGCATAAATATACATTTAAATGTTGAAAGGTGTGTGCCTACGAGTCATCCAAAATTGGACTCTTAGAATGGAACCCTAAGGCGTAGTTGCGGCCAACATTTGAAGGAAATTATATTCAAAAAATAAATGCCATAAAATGTCCTTTCAAATGAACAACAAGGATTCCACACTTGATTTGAATTTTGGTTTTGAAAAAAATACCTCTAGGCTGATCACCCATTACAAGCTTGTAATATACAGAATTTTTTTTACCTATAAAAAGTATTGGTTCACTCCTGTTAATGTATTTAACCGCGTATATTTCTTTCCGCCACTTCACACTAAATCACACACGCTTCAGTGTGCTCGAACCTTAAAAATGAAGCAAAAAAAAATGCTCTGGCTTTCTTCTGCTTGGGCCTTTACATCATCAGAAACTTTGCCGCCTCCATTAAACTCCGCCGTTATGTTTCGGTCGACTTCGTAGTTAATGTTGTTTTAAATGTTTACTTTGTTTGCCCCTTAAATTTGTGTCCTTCGTTTCGCGGTCCTTATTGCGAAATTATTGAGTTTCGATGACCACCACTGGTACCGAACCGTTCCAGTTCCCGGTGTCCCTGGAGGATTTTATGAAATGTACCTATTACGAGGAACTTGTTGACAAATTGCTCGAAACAAAGGTACAAGGAACCGAACTGTTGGAAATGTATAAAAATTCTGATTATTGGAGAAAGCAAATATTGCAAGAATATTACGAAGCATTTTACCTGAGGCCTACAATACGCGATGCGTTTCCCATACGCTTTAGGCCTATGCCGAAGAAGCGGAGAGATAGGATCCTACAAGTACCAGTGTTTAAAAGAGTTAATACAGATGCAGCGGAAATGGATGCAGATGAACCAATGCCTCAAGATAATGAACGTAAGTTGAAAGATGGTGTACATCAGTATATGTTCCAAAAACCCACACTATATCGGAATCAAATGGATATACGTTAGTCAGTGCTAATCATTCGGCATCTTGCCAACATTTGTAAGGCATTCCTGCGGCTGACGTATATATTGCTTTGAGCTGTAGAGAAGTAAAGGTGGTCTTCATTCCGAAGACTGCGAAACATAGCCACTCGACTCCTAAAAATGTTAGACCTATTAGACTGTCCTTTCTTCTAAAGACTCTTGATGGCTACTACATAGCAGGGTACAAAGGTTGATTTAATTGTACTTTGATGCATTTGCGGAATCAAAAATACCGTCATACAACCGCGACTTGTTTTGATCTTATTTGTTACATTTTAAAATGTTCGGATCTGTTGTCTTAATATCCCACGCCACACTGTGTTGCAGGATTTAAGGACTAATGTTTGTAACACCTCAGAGTAGTGGACCCCATTTTTCGTATACCAATTTAAATTCACTAACTGATTCCATAAGGCAATGGCCGGCCGTTTGTCGTTCTATAGTTGTTATCAAAGTACAGCTCGCATTTATGGTTCAATTTTGATGAAACTTTGATACTGTTAAAGTTTGAGCCAAGGTCGAACATTAGTAATTAGTCGATATCGGCACATGTTTTCGTAGTCATATCGCCTTCATACAAGAGAGTCCTTTCCGAATTGATGCCCTAACAATTTGAATTCAGCTATTGCATTCGTTTGCGACTTAATTCCGCAGAGAGAGTTGCAGGCGACCAAATGGACCATATCGGTATATTTTTTTGAATAGCCATTACTCATTTTTTTTTAACAATATCGCCATAAACTAGACTTTAGCATGGAGCGGTGTACCATATTAGCATACCTTGATGAAATTGGCCCAAATCGGCCTACGTTTTCAAATATCCGCCATACCTTAACCTCTTACTGCCTGCCCATAGATCGGCTCGTACGATTTTTATGAAATTTAAAAATATACAGTGGTCAAAAAAAGTATTCGACAAGACATGTAAATCTCCCTAAAATCTTTATATGACTATGAATTTTACATATTGAATGATGCTATTTTATTGTATTGTACTCGTAAGTGTTCTTTACAGCTAAAAAAATGTATAAACATCACTCATTATGAAACTATTGTGCATATGACATAGAAAACACTAATATTCTGAAGCAAAAAAGTATTCGACAAGCATTTGTTTTATTCGCTTCTTTTTATAGAATTGTAGTTTTTTATGTTGATATTGTTATAAATACCATTTCCTTCCATTTCATTTTCTTTTAATCCCTCGCCAATATGAGACGATAAGGAAAAAAACTCCTATTGACGTAAAAAACTTAATAATCCATTTTTTTTTAAATTGGGAAAATCTGAAAATGCTATATCAGAAATTGTTCAAAAATCAAGAACTACATTATATGTGACGCGCAAAATAGAAAGGGACCTAAGGGTAAAAAACAGTTTTGTTCAGAAGAGCCATTTTAAAGATTTAATAACGTGTATCTTTGGTGTAGAATCGTCGACTTCACTTTCATAAAACGCGCATATCTCTGGGAGGGAACACTTTTGGGGCATGGGATCGGTCTCATTCGATGCTCAGATGTTGTCCCAATCAAAAAAAAGTGAAAATTGATTTTTTACCCTTAGGTCCCTTTCTCTATGCGCTGCCACATATAATAAATAAATATAAAACAGAGAAAACTGTGGTAAACAAGGCCAGAAGTGGCCGTCCTCGCAAACTTACGGATGCAGATGAACGACGAATCGTGCATGAAGTGAAAAAAATCCTATGATCAATGCAGCCACATTGGCTAAAAGTACTCAGGAATATTTTGGGCATTTCAGTAACTCCTCAGACAATACGAAATTTTCTGAAAAAACACGATTTCCATGCCTGATCAGCCAGGAAGAAACCCCATATTTCTAAGAAAAATCTAAATAAAAGGTTAGAACTCGCGAAAAAGTTCAAAAGTAAGCCTGCGGATTTCTGGATTGATGTCATTTTTGCAGATGAAAGCAAATACGGGTATACAAGGGTATATGTATAGCAGCCTCGTATACGAGGGTTGCTATATATACTTCTGGCCTAATAATGAAAATTCGAATATTTATTATCAATATGGTTTTATTGTTTTTCAAAGTATTTTCCAGCATGAGTTATATACTTTTGCATGCGCTCAAACCAATTGTCGAAGCACTTTTTCCATTCCGATTGAGACACCTCCAAAACATGGTTTTTGAACGCTTCAACATCTTCTGGCGACGAAAATCGTTGACCACGCATTTTTTCTTCATGTGCGGGAATAAAAAGAAGTCATTGGGTGCCAAGACAGGGCTGTACGGCAGATGACCCATCAATTCGACGTTTTGGCCGGTCAAAAAGACGCTGGTTAGAGCCAATGTGTGAGAGCTTGCATTGTCATGGTGCACAATGATTTGTCTTCTCTTGTTCGTTTTTCGAATTTCTCCAAAGACTTCAGGCAAACAAATTGTGGTGTACCACTCAGAATTGACCGTCCTACGTTGCTCAAGCGGAACAGTCGCCACAACACCAGTTTTGCTGAAGAAATAGGCGACCATTTGCTTCGAAATAGGCGACCATTTGCTTTGCCGCGAACAACTTTCGTTGGATTTGGCTCGTCTTTGAAAACCCACACGGTCTATTGCTGTTTTGTTTCGGGCTCATCCATGATTCGTCACCTGTGACGATCTTATAAACGTCTTTTAAAGCACCGCGAACAATCGACACGAGCTTTTTTTGGGCGATTGTCAATTGTGCGGGATCCAACGAGAACAAACCTTTTTTACGCCCAGGTGTTCATGCAATATCGAATGTATGCTGGTGGAAGAAATGCCCAAGGATGCCTCTGTCTCACGGTATTTCACGTGACGATCTTGTTCACGAGTTAATTCCATTTTTTTTTGCCAAACTGATTTTTTCAAGTCACTGTAAACAACACAAATGTTGGTCGGACGTCAAAAAGTTCAAAGTACGTTTATGCTAAAAAAAATTCAAACTTTCCAATGGTAATGTCAGATGGCGCCAGGCAACACTTAGTATTGCCTAGGCCAGAAATATATATAGCAACCCTCGTATCAGCTTATTCCATATGCCGCTGCATTAGAACAGGTGGCCCCAGATTTCGGGCTGAGAGAAATGATAGTCCTATCGCTGTTGTGGTGGACTGCACCAAGCTTACGTTACATTTGAGAATTTTCGGCAAATATGAAAACAAGCCGTCAATGTCACAATTCGACTTCGAGTTTAGGTTTGCAAACGTCGTCGAACGTCGCCTTTAGAGGCAATGCGTTGTGACCGAATCGATAATTTTATCGGAAAGATGACTAGATAATGGCTGGTGGTACCGGTCGAATACAGCCGCCGGTGAGTGGAGGAAATTGAGACAGAAAATCGCCTTTTGTGTAGATGTCTGTTCTCCTAGAAAAGACGGAGTAGTTGGCTGGGAAAAACTTTCAAAAAGATCTGGTTACGAAGTTATCCTCCTGCAATATGGTAGATCGGCTAAGTTTTTTCTTTGTGGCTCGAGGGCAGCTTCCTACAGTATTTATAGCGTAATATTATAAGGTTAGATACCGGTACAAGTTCTTCTAACCTGACCCTCCCTAACCTTGTAAGTTCGATCATTTGGAATTGATTTGTTTCAACAACTTTCAGACGTAATGTTTGCCTTTTGGTAGACTATTTTGTATTGTATGCATTCTTGTTGTGTTTCCCGCTTTTATACCTTTACCGTACTGGGTAGGGGGCATATGTGGAACGTAATACCGACTAGAACCCAATAATTATTCCCTTAAAAACATGATATTGTAGACTCCGTGAGGTACCTCACCAAATGGCAATAGCCATATTCCGCTCACTTGGAGCCCAACCCTTTACCTTCGTAGCTCCCACAAAAATAGCTCAATCCGGGCATTGATTGAATCCTACAAAACATTTTCCCTAATGAACGCATTTCGTTGAAATTGTGCATTCAGCTATATTATAAGTACATCTGCAAACACACGAAAGTTGAATTCGCTTCCATGCCTTATTCTGGTGCTTCCATACAAATTAGGTCAATTCGGAAGATCTAAAATACGCCTAAATTTATCATTTCCTAATATTTTTTAGTGTGCAGCCACGAAAATCCATTTTGTTAAAAACTTGTCATCTATTTAAATATAGAAGCAAGAGGTCTTGAGCCGGTTTAATCCCTGTTCAATGTGTAAAAGCAACAGACCGAAATAATACAAACGAGCTAAACATTTTTGTGCTATCTAAAATTTAAGTGGAAGCAACTTCATTACGAAGCCCAAATGCGGCAACACTGAACAAAATTTTGGTCGAAAACAGCGGATCTTCCCGTTTCTCATCGAACGCTCATTTCCATAATACAGTTGCCAACATTTGAAGGTAATTATTTTCAAAAAATAAATGCCATAAAATGCCCTTTCAAATTACCAATAAAGATTCCACGCTTGATTTGAATTTTTATATTTTTTTTTGTTCTGAAAAAATACCTCTAGATGGATCCCCCTATAGTTCTTTGCAGCCTTTTTATTCCTTTAACATTCCCACTTATATTTTCTTATGCTATCCGCTTAATGAACCAAATGGTATTTCGGCATCAATTTCCGTTTATCTGATATTAAATTTAACTGCTTAAAATGTTTCCCTTGTATTTCGGCATCTGTTTCCGTTTATCTGATATTAAATTTAACTGCTTAAAATGTTTCCATTGTAAAATTTCTTTCCATGCTTACCACTTTAAGTTCGATTTTCAAATCCCGCCATATTCCGCATCTACCCTGCGTAGAGCTTCAGCCAAACCATAACATTCCGTTTGCAACGCGTCACAACATTGAGTACACATATTTTTGATCAGCCATGTCCTCCCGTCCGCGAGTCTAAAATTGTGTATGAGCGGAATTGGCCCAGAAGGAAAAAAGTTTCTCTTTAGGGGACTTTAGATTTTGCGGAATAATTACACTATTTTTTTAATAGTTTGCTTAACAATGGGTACGAATTTAAAAAAAGGGCAGTCGTTCGACGTTTCGGCGCATGTGTTCCTGCATGATCAAAACGGGCAACCTATAGCCAAGGGGCTCATTAACGGTCCTCTTAATTTCATAGTAAAATGTTTAAAGGGCTCAGCCTGTCTGGACTTAATCGACGTTATTATTTATTCAATTCTGATCCGTAAAAATAGTTGTTTTTCCCTGTTTCGCCCCCCCTCACCTCTGTAAGAAACGATTTTCTAAAAATCCTTTCTTACACTCAATATAGTCGTCTTATCGGTCTCGGTTTTGGCCCGTACACTACAAAATTTTCTTTAAGACAAGGTCTTTCATGCGTTTCCAAGTTTCTCCATTTTTGACATTAGAATAATTATAATTCTGGCTTTTGATTTGAACCCCGTACAAAGCTAAAACTTAAAAGTTTCACGCAATCTCAACTAAACTAAACTAATTTCAGATACTATTTCGAGTCACCTTTGTAACCTTTAATAATTCACTAACATCTTTCTAGCTGTAACAAAAATAAAATTTAGCACATCTCCATCAAAAGCCAAGTCAATTAAAAGATCAGCCGAAAGTGCTTCCAAATCACCTCAAACGTCAATCCCAGCCAAACGTCTGAAAGGTAAGTAGTAATTATTCCATTCAATGTCAATTCATAAAACTTTCATACACAATTTTCGCTAGCCGAAACTACGCCACAACAATCTAACAACGTTCCCGATTCAAAGGCACAAACCATAGCGGAGAAGCAGCCGGAACAATACCAACTGGGTAAGACAAAGCTGGAGTCAATTAAACATTTCAATTATATTTTATTTCCTACTTTTAGCAAAGGGAAATGCCTTAGAACAGCAGCCGCAAGCTGACGATAAGAAGAAAATCATGAAGGTGGACTATGATGAATTATCGAAAAATGAAAATCGTTGTCCCTTAAGTTTCGAGCAATTTAAGAAATACACCAATATCATGAAATTAATTAGCATCACGGCCCAACTGAAATATGGCAATCAAAAGCATATCCCTAAATTAATCAAACGAGCATATTTGCATTATTATTTTATACCGCAAGATCGTCTATCTACACCCTTAAACAGGTTGCAAGTCCTGCCAACTTGCCCGGAAAACTTGAGAGATCGAATATTTGAAATACCCAAATGGGACTCAAACGAAACTCCGCATGTGGAACAAGAAAGTAAAAAAATATTAGAAGAAGTTACGGGGGACAACGAACGTCATCCCATAACAAGAGAAGCTAATGGGTTGATTGAGTCCAAGGGAGGGTGTTTGTCCGCAATGCAAAGGAATGAGGCACGAAGAGTAGGCCGAGTTAGGCCTTTGCAAATTCAAAAACATGTTGAGCTGCCTCCTGTTGCAGAAAGCCACGATAACAAAGTTAAAGTACCTAGCGATTGTGCCGAGGCTAAAATTTCAAGTTCATCTAGCATTAATGATAAACAAGCCACGGATACTTCTAAAACTGCCCGTGAATGTTTCGCCACAAACCGAAAACAAAGTGTTCCCTTCAGGAGCACAAGTGGCGAGACATTAGAGAAACCTAACCCCTCAGTTTCACACAATAAGGCGAAAATTCGAAAAGAAGACATTCCACCGAATAGCAACAACGATTTGAAATGGCCTAGAGATGGTATCAATCCATGTACCGATCCTATGCAGCCATCCTTAGTGGAAACGGGAAGTCATTCAAACGTAGACAAATGTACGCAAACTCGAAACGTCAATGAATTGGAAAAAAGTCAAATGCGCTCTGTTACAATCGATAGAGAAGAACTACTAAAATATTTGCAAATAGTACCCGCACCAAAGATGGATAAAGCTGAGCAGATACCTCAAAAAGGTTCGTTTTGTCAATTTGTACAACCCTACAAATATATTCCACTCTAGTATACTTATAATCGTTTGTCTTGAATTAATGGGTTTGAAATGAATTTCCTCTGATAATCCTTTCACATTTCAAAAAATATATCTGTAATTTATATTCCCCGCAGAGAATCTACCAATGCCACCAGAGGTTTTTTCACCGCCAGCTCCACAAAATGATCACCTATATTCTAAACAAAATATAGATTGTACAGACTTTAAGAAGCCTAGAATACCAGAGACCTTAGCAACATCTGCACAGGATAAAAATACTTCGAATGAAAATATAAATTTTGCCGATTTAAAGAAGCTCGCTCATCTTTGCCCGGTGACATTGGCACAGTTCAAGAAATACACCAATATCACGACGCTGATGAGTAAGGGCTGCCAGGAGAAGTACGGTAATCCCCAGACCCATCTTCAGTTTTTAACCAAACGAGCCTATTGGTCGTATTATCTTCATCCGAATATACGCCGGGTATATCCCCTCAGTCATTTGCAAGTCAATCCCAATTGTTCGAAAGCGTTAAAGGAGAAAATTCTTGAGATCCCCATACAATCTGCGAATAAAAATGATGCAGTGAAAAATGTGCCAAATGATAGGGTCCTTGATGCATCCGATGGGCTAAATAAGCATAAAAATATTGCATCTGGTGGCTGTGTCAGCAGTACAAGTAATGCCGCAGAGCCAACAACTAAGGAAAATATCCAACCTTTAAACTCTCCACAACAAAAAGTTTATGCTGCATCTAAATTATCCACTAGAAGTCATAAAAAATCTAAAGGCAATCATATAAAAATCTTAGAAAATCGTCTGCTGGCTCCAGGTCAACAGCCTCCAATAGTTCCACAATCCTCCGAAACAAGGTGAGTACTAAGTAAAGTAATGTGATGTTTTTTGGAGGGAGTGCAGATATAAATTGGTCATTCTGTTTTTAACATCTCGAAATACTTTCGAAACTCTATAAAGTATAGATCTTATTGAATGTGGTTGTTGTAGAGGCAACTGTGTTGCGGGGTGATAGCCGAAGAAATGCTCTTCGGGTCAATTCGGTCCATAGTACCAGCTTTCGTGGGATTGAATGTCTTAGTTGTTGTTGTTGTAACAACAATATCTGTCGTATTGTAAGTCTTATTCGTCTATGGGGGATCTTCTTCGACATACACTTAATGGAAACGCGGCATTTGAACAGGATGCGTCCAAAGAGACCTGGGAGCAGGCAGATTGGGCTTGGCCGGACAATTGAAGAGGCGCAGCACGTTGTGTGATCCCTAATGGCAGGCGGGGCAAACGTCCGGAACGTCCCAATACGAATTAAGGCGGCTGCACCATCCAGATCAAGTGAGCCAGAACCACGCGCGTCTGCCGTGGTAGCGACTTTTCCTCTGGTGAAATATACACTAACCATGCAATAGCTGGATACTGCTGCTGTAACTTCGTCAGCGTGAATGTCGTTTAGACCTGCCTGGTAGTTTCGATCATGAAGATCTTGCCTGATCTGTCTGGGCGGAGGCATCCTGTCCATAATATGATGGTTAGGATGATTCCTGCGAAGAAACCCTAATGTCTTCGTCTGCTCACGTAGATGGTCCTCAGAAGAATAAGGAGACACCCTGTTGATGTTCTCAGGGCGGCCTTATAACTTTCCATATAATGGGTGGTCCATCTAGAGGTTTATTTTTCGTCAACAGCAATTGCTCTTGCCCGCCTTTTACTTCAGCAACGTTGGAAAATATTAAAAACTTGTCAATGCTCTGTAGTCCAAAATTTGCGTTTATTAAGAAAGAAGTTTTGGCCGAGTTAGCGAACCGACCGCACTTGCTGTACGCAAGTTTGTGCAAAAGGTTCGTTTGTTTCAAATCTCATCAGTCACAAACCGTGCCTCAAAGTAGTACGGATAGGACAGATGCTTTAAAAATGCGAATTTCTGTGTTTATACCCTTACCCTACTAAAAATGTGTGATAGACCCATTTAAAATTATACCGATCGACTCAGAATTTTTTTCCGACCTCTCGATCATCTAATTTTATTTCTTTGAAAGTTTCACCTTCTTTGTTAATCCTACCTCCAAGGTATTGAAATTCATTAAACCACTGCACTTGATTTTGAAATAGTACGAAGGGCTCGTTGAATATTACATTCACTCGCATTTCCTTTTTCGGGAGCGCTCACACTTGTCATCGGTATAATCTAGCGATTTAAGATGTGCTTTTGGCCCAATTGGTTTGCCACTATCCCTCAAGGCTTGTTTTCAGACGCTCTTTACGGTTATAACTTCAAGGAATAGCGGCTATAAGGGACCGCCTTGTCTTACACCAGATATGGTGTTAAATGACTTAGGCATTTTTCCTTCGGGCAGTACCAAATACGGGAAATAATTATAGTTTTTGTATATGTAGACGTGATTTTCTATGAAAGTTCAAAATTTTGCAGACCTGCCAAATGCAGTCTCAAACACCTTTTTATACCCTGCACCATTCTGTGTAACAGGGTATTATAAGTTAGTTTCATGTCGAATGTTGTAACAAGCAAAAATGTCTGAGCCAGTCCCATCTGTAAGTGTGCCGATCGAAGTTTAATCACCAGCTGATTCCATTAAACGATGTTTGTCTGTCTGTTTTGCTGTCAGTCCGTCCGCCCATGTAAAGCTTGTTATCAATCCACAGGTCACATTTGTTGTCCGATCTTTATAAAATTGTGCAGAAGTAATTTATATGGACTAAGAAGGGACGTTAAAATCGGTTAAGACTTAGATATAGCTGCCACATATGTTTATCCGATTTCATGTCTAGTTCTAGAAGTTCCATTTTACATACACTTCATGAAATTTGGAATACGTTAGTTTTTTTTGGCCCAAGGACGGAAGTTTTTAAAATTGTATCGGTTCAGATTTAGATATAGTTTCCACACACATATGTTCATCCGATTTTCTGTTTATAGCTTTAGACTCCACATTATATCTAACTTTTATCCTAGCATTTTTATTCTTGATCGTTAATCATTTTCAAAATAAATCTTTTTTTTAGATCTCTGCAAAGTGAAATTGAATCTGTTGGAACGGATAATGTTCAGACCGGTAGTGAATCTTCTAAAACCACTACTGAAGTAGTTAATAAGAAAACGCTTGAAGAAGTTTTGAAAAAAATTTCGAAAAGTAAGGCGTAAGTGTTTTCTTTTGCTCTTCATATGAATTCTAATACACATATCCTTTCTGTATGTTCTCTGTACCTTACAGGTGGTATTCACAATACAGGCTCTCTTTGCTGGCGAAAATAAATGTTCGTTCTACGGCCGAAGTACCCCTCTCCGTCTCTTACCAAATATTCAAAGACTCCTCATATTATGAAGATTTTTTGAAAAATATCCTGTCCGATTTCTGTGGAGAGGAAGTTGGCCTATTAGAGGTGCTGTTGGGAGATAAGGAAGTATACGATAAATTACTGTACTACTTTTGCATACGATACTTTGCAAATGACAAACTGCGTGCCAAGTATCCGCTACTATCGATAAAGTCTAGCACTGCAAACAAACAGGAAAAGCAAACAATTGTGGCTACGAACTCTCTTCCAGAAGAAGCTGTAGTAATTCAAACAACACCCTTGTCAAAGGTTGTAGATTCTGTTGCAGCCGTCGAGGAAACTCCTAATTGTAAAGATAATTTTTTAAAAGATCAAGTGGAACATTTCAATAGAAAACGATCTCCAATCAAATTAAAGGACACACGACTTCAAACGCCCTGCGTTGCGATTGCCTTAACAAGTCCCCAAAAAGAACAGTCTAACAATGCAGTTCCATCGTTGCCTAGAGAACAAATTCGATCGTTACAACTTAACAAAGATCATTCTCCAGTGAAATCGATAAACCGAATACTCAATGAGTCTTCTGAAAAATCTGTTCAAATTGCCCAGTCTTTCAAAGAACACACTCCAAATTTATTAACAAGTCCACAGCGGCAGCAGTCGAGCAGTGTGAAACCTCCAGCGAGAAATGAATCCGAATCTAGCAGTTCATTGTCACCATTATATAAAAACATCGCTATAAGGGTTTCGGATGACGTTCCTACTCCTATGGAACAAGAAGGATCTTTACAGCCAAGCGAAACTCAATCAGCAATAAAAATTAAGACTTCACAACTTCAGAAAACTACAGTAAAATCGGTTACAACTGCGGAAACTCTTCAGGAAAAATCAACAAAATCCTTTCAGAGTCCAAAAAAGGCAATATCCGTGAGTTTGTTACCGAATAAGCCATCATCGTCGCCCAAAAATCAAGTTAAACGTGCCTCGATGATTGTACCTTCGCCTATGGAAAAATTGCCTCCTTCACTACCAAACAAAGATAAATCTCCATTGAAATTGAAGGCTAACCACTCTAAAGAACCTAGCGAAAACTCGGGTAAAACTGCGCAAGCCATTAAAGAACAACTTTCAAATACAGTAACAAGTCAACGAAATCAGAAGGCAACCAAGTTACTACAGCCACCGCTTTTGCTTATAAATACATCACAACGACCAGTAAATAAATCCCAACAGTCAAAGAATATATTGCCCTCGTCATCCGAAAACAACAAAGCAAAGACTTCGAATAATGCTCCTTTGCCTCTGGAACTTTTACCTACTTTTAACCAATCACCTGCGAAAACTAAGCAATCATGTACAAGTATTCAAACTGACCAAGAAAAATCTCCAAGGTCATTAAGAAGTTCAGAAAAGCAGCACTCAAGCAGTGCGTTATCTCCTGCAAAGAGACCATTGTCACCATCCAAAAACAACTCTGAAAGGCCTTCGAGTAATGCTCCTTTGTCTAAGGAGCAATTGCCATCAGATCATTCTGCTGTACACAATAATGCCCCTCTATCAACCACGAAATCTTGTACAAGTGAGCAACTTTTAAAAGCACATTCTCCAAGGCCTTTTAGAAGCTCACAAGAGCAACAGTCCAGAAATTTGTTAACAACTGCAAATAAGCCAGAATCTCCTTCCGAAAACGCCTTAACTTTAAAAGCTAAAAATAAATCTACAACGGAATTCAGTAGCGTTCCTTCGCCAAGGAAGCAATTGAGGTTTTCACAAACCAGCAACGAAAAATCTACCACAATCAATCTGAAGGGCCAGCAACCTGAAGAAACTACAACTGCAGATAGACAAGTATTAACAAAGGAAACTGAGTCCAGTCCATTACCACCGTCATCCAAAAGTAAAGCCGCTGTTGCATCGAATAATGCCCCTTTGCCTTCGGTGCAATTGATATTACCCAAGTCCAGCAAAGATTATCCTGCTCTACAAATTAATATCCCTCAAATTACTACGATACCACCAAGTACAAGTGAACAACATTTAAAGGAGCATTCTGTAAGTTCTTTTAAAAGCCCGCAAACACAGCAGTCTAGCAATTTGTTTCCAGCTTCTAATAAGCCGTTGTCTAGTAATGAATCTCCGTCCAAAAACGCATTACCATTAATAGCTGATAATAAAGCTACAACGGAACCAAATAGCGTTCCTTCACCAAAGAGGCAATTGAAATCTTTACAAACCAGCAAAGATCATTCTGCCACAACCAACCTAAAGGGCCAACAACTTCAAAATACTACCGCCAAACCTTGTGCAAATGAGCAATTTCTAAAGGAACAGGCTCCCAGGTCTTTAAGGAGACCACAAAAACGGCAGTCTAACGATTTGTTGCCACCCGCGAATATAGCTTTAACTAGAAGTGAATCTACGCGGCCTGTAAACATTTCCGAAAAGGCCAATAAACTATTGCCACCATCAGTCCAAAATAGTTCTATAAAGCCGGCGAATTGTGTACCATTATCAACATTATCCGAGAACCAAAATCAACTACACAAAACTGCGACATGTAGCAAAGACAAAGATAAAAGTCAAACAAAAAGAAAATCTGGCCAGCCAAATTCCAGGAGATGTGTGGTAACAACGGAATTAGATCGACGTTTGGAGCAAGCGAAGGAGGTGTACTTTCAATTTTATAGCGTGGTAAGTAAAACAGCCTTAAAGGCATTTAATGTAATTTTGTTGTATTGTCAAGTAAAAACGTCATTTAGTTAGGCCAGGCAAAATGTTTGCCTCCCACTTCACCCTAGATTCGTTATTGAAATGGTAGAAGTACTATGTATCGTATATATATAGGCATTTTGGCTATAAGCTCCTTTTTGACCCGGTGGTCAGGCTATTCTCGATTCAGCCGACCTGTCTCATTCAGGTTGCATCGCCGCATTCTTTCGGGCTTTTTCTTCGGCCTGTAAATGCTTATTCACACAAGTGATGAAGCTATAAACCGCCTCCCAATTTCGCTCGCTGCTCAGCATCTTGTCGATCACGTTGTCTGCTGTCAGCTTTACGCCTATGTGGATCTCTTACATTTTTCTTATATCGGCGAACCAAGGGCACCAAAATGTCACGTGCTCGACAATGCATGCTGGACACATTGGGGATTCATCGTGCCCAAATCGAGGCAGGTAGCTCCTGTACCCTCAATGCCCAATAAGAAATTGGGTCAGGTTGAAGTTGGTTTCTTCAAAGTACCTGTTTACCCACTTTTTTATATTAGGTATCAGCCTGCATATCCAACAGCCTTTCGTTGTGCATTGCCACCTACATTGCCAGTTTTGCATTGTACTGTTTCTCTCCTCAGTTTTAACGGTCTCGCCGTCGATCTCTGGGGTCTCTCTTCGTCTTCGATAGATTGCTGACTGTTCTCTCGCTGTCAGGTCGATTGGTATCATGCCTGCCACCACTGCTACCTCCACTGCACACTCTGAGGCAGGTTCGTCGGAATATTGAGAGTATGTCCTTGCTAGCCTTGCTCTTTATATATTCTCCCATACCGGAGAACCATAGAGAATAACCGAGTTTGTTACCCGCCTCCAACATATCCACTACACACTCTGAGGCAGTTTCTTTAGTACTAATATATTCTTCCATACCGGAGACCCATAAAGAATAACCGAGTTTATTACCCGTGAAATCAGGTTTCTGTCGCGGCAATTGAAGTTCAGTCTGTTTACAATTGAAGTTCAGTCTGTCATCTACCATCAACCGAGATATTTTATCGCCATCTTCGATACTTTTTCTACACCTCCCACCTGTACCGTCATAACCTCTTGTTCTTTCTTGCCACTGATGAGGACAGCCTCAGTCTTATTGCCTGCCAGCTCCAGGTTTAGCGAGCTCAGCCATGATTTTATCGTCCTAATGTCCTCGTTCGCATACATCTGGAGTTGCTCCTTCTCCCTTGCTTGTACTTATATTGCAATATCGCCTGCGAACCCCACATTTGTCACCTCTCCGGTATTGTTAGGTTGAACACTCAATCATATAAGTACATAATGTTCCACAAAAGGGGCCCTAAAACATAGCCTTGTTGTACTCCTGCCGTGACATTGTACGATTATGTTCTATTGACCGTCTCATACCACAGAGTTCGGTCGGAGAAATAGTCCTTATTTTTTATGTTCTTGAGCGTCATTCTAACAAGTCTAAATTTGTTGTTGTAGCGGCAACTGTGTGCCGGGGTGACAGCCCTTGGCCGAAGAATTGTTCTTCGGGTCAATCCGGTCCACAGAACCGGCTGTCGTGGGTTCTGTGGACTGCGTCGTACTTACGTTCGCCGACCACACTGGTGCAGTGTAGTTCGATACAGTCCGTCCTGTCGCTTTGTAAGAGGCCAACAAGGCTTATTTGTCGACCCACAATTACAGTTGGCTTGAGACTTGAGGACCTTGTTCCTACTTTTGAGCCTATCTCAGATAGCTTTAGCAGGCGCAGAGGATCGAAAAAGGCTGTCCAATTTGACCCCAAGGATTTTGGGGTAGTTGGAAGTCGGGATGTTGACTTTAGATAATGGGGTAATTGGTAGTCGGGATGTTGACGTGACAGCCGCATCTCTACGGTCCATGGATATTTTCATTTCATATGCCTCGCAGTGAAGAAGCGTGTGATGTCAATCCCACGACTGCCGGGGCTCTTTAGCCAGGGGCAGCATCTCAGCAGTATGAGTTTTTTATTTGTTCATAAAGTATATATGTGACGCGCAAAACAGAAAGGGACCTAAGGGTAAAAACCAGTTTTATTCAGGAGAGCCATTTTAAAGATTTAAATACGTGTATTTTTCATAAAACGCGCATATCTCTGGGAGGGAGCACTTTTGGGGCATGGGATCGGTCTCATTCGATGCTCAGATGTTGTCCACATCAAAAAAAGTGAAAATTGATTTTTTTACCCTTAGGTCCTTTTCTCTATGCGCTGTCACATATAGGTTGATCCATCTAGAGGTATTTTTCAGAACAAAAAAATTCAAATCAAGTGTGGAATCTTTATTGGTAATTTGAAAGAACATTTTATTTTTTTATTTATATTTGGAATATAATTTCTTTCAAATATCGGCCGCAACGACGCCTCAGGGTTTCCATCCTGTCCAATTTTGGATGACTCGTTCGAGCATTTCGACCGGTATGGCTTTAATGACATGCGTAATGTTGGCTTCCACAGCCTGAATTGTAGCTGGTTTGTCAGCATAGACTTTGGACTTTACGTAACCCCAAAGAAAAATGTCTAAAGGGTCACTCGATCTAGGCGGCCACTCACCTGTCCAAAACGTGAAATTAGCTGTTTTTTGAAATGGCCTCTAAATAGATCCATTGTTTGAGCAGCTCCAGATGTATGGTAAGTGGCGCCGTCCTGTTGAAACCAAGTGTCGTCAAGATTACGGGTTTCAATTTCAGGTAGCAAAAACTCCGATATCAAGGCGCGATAGCGAGCACCATTCAGGGTTAAGTTCCGGCCATCATCATTTTTGAAAAAATATGCATTGATGATTCCACCAGCCCATAAACCGCACCAAATGGTGGTTTTCTCTGGGTATAATGGCAACTTTTGAACCTCTTCTTGTTGCTCTTCAGCCCAAATGCGGCAATTTTGTTTATTGAATTTGCCGTTGAGCCAGAAATGGGCCTCATCACTGAACAAAATTTTGGTCGAAAAGAGCGGATCTCCCTTTTTTTACTGAACGCTCGTTTCCATAATACAGTTGCCAACATTTGAAGGTAATTTGAAGGTAATAAAGATTCCACACTTGATTTGAATTTTTTTTTGTTCTGAAAAATTACCTCTAGATGGATCAACCTTTATTATTGATCGCCGTAAAATTCTAAGACGATCTAGTCAGGTCCACCCTAGTGTCCGTCCGTGTGTCTGTTAAAACTACTTTAGCGGTCAAACGAATCAACCTAGGATCCTGAAATTTTGCATAATGCCGGCTTATGCTCATAAGCTGTTGTGGATTGTAAGTGGACAAAAATGGGACAGGGAAAAAAGTTTCCCTTTAGGGGAGTAAAGGTACCTCGGTAAAAATAACACTTTCTTTTAATATTTACTTAACAAATCATAATTTTTTGTGGGCGCACAGTGGTTAAAATGGATGCTGTTAGTTGGGACGCACTTAATAGAATTAAGGATACTAGACTTATAGGTCGAAAGTTTACAGGACTAGTGTGTGATGGGTTTTCCGATTTTAGTCTAAAAATCACATTTGATTGCCTTCATTTGACGGGAATGTACGATAGCTTTATATAGCTATTTTATCGATTTAGGGTTCAAGTGTTTAAAATGTATAATCCATGTTAGGCAGGGGGATTTAAATGGTTTATAGCTCCTTAGCCTTGTCTTAAGTACAAACAATATAAGTAGTATCGTTGCCCCATGTTTATTGCCCCATGCGGCTCTATTTGTCTGCCATAAACTGACGCGTACTAAAAATGTTTGTGACGCGTAAAAAAACGTTTGTTCGCTATCTAAGAATAATTAAGCATTCGTTGTTTTGGGCTGAATAGCTAAACCTGGTCTGGTGCCTTTTATATTGATTTTTTTTTTATTTATAAAATAATGATTATTCGAAATTCTTAGGAGAATCGACCTGCCAAGACAAATTCATATTTATTCTCTTACTTTTTTCCAGAAATATACAATACCCTACATGCTACGTATATCATGTGGCCTCAAACAGCGCATCATTGAAGTTGTAGCAGATCTGACTTTGGAAGAGTTTAAAATCGTCACGCACATTTACAAAGGCGACGAACTGTATAATTGTGAAGAAATCCTGAACCAAATGTACAAATATGTTTTCAAGACCTCGCGTATATGGCCTAGAAACCTGTATTTCAAACTTAGCGATATATGTCTATTGATGAAAATGAATAATATTGCAGTTCCCGAGGCTACTACAGCACTGATGTATATATCGCCACGATTTCTGCATTGGTCGAATCTTATGGACAACACGAGTTTTGTGGAATGTGTCAGTTCGAACTACAATCGATGTACAGGTGAGCAATTGGATATGGAGGATAGACGAAAAGTGGAAAATGAATGCAGTGGCTATTACAATCAATGCTGGCTGATGGACCGGTGGATTGGCAAAGTTCCGAAGCTAAAGGCGGCTCTGACGAAAATGGTGATTGTAGAAGGTACTATATATTTATTTCCTTTTGTTTTTAATATCATAAAGTATAAGTAGATCATTGCTTTCTCATCTGTTTTTAAATCTGTTTTTGATATTGATATCGGTGGTAAATTGAAAAACATCTTGGACCAAATTTATCCATAGCATACAAAGAACTATCCGCTATCCGCAAAGAATTCGGCTTTCAACAGACGATACCATTTTAAAGTTGTCATCCTCATTATACAATACTAATTAACATTTTGTGTAATTTGCTCTCTAGGGCGTTTCTTAATTTGAGGAAATTGTGGACTGAATTGGTATATACTACCCCTACTTTTATAAAAAGTTACAATGGGTTTAAAGAACCTTTTTATAAAACAAATATTAATTTTAAACCTTTCGTAACATTTAATGAATATTGATGTTTTAAATATGCTCTGTATAATAGTATACCCTCTACCATAGGGCGGAGTGTTTACTAAGTATGTCATTATTTTTGCAAAACCTTCACATATTGCTCAAAGGCCCCATAAAGTATAAATATACAGCGTGAGCGATTTAAAAATTTAAATTTGAATCGGCTATAAAAAAGTACTGATAATTTTTTTCAAATTTCTCGTTCTATTAACAAGGTTGAACTCTGGCATTTAATAATGGAACACAATATCATTCATACGACTACCACAACTGGCTCGGCAGCACCTCATCCGATCAACCCAATTTTTCATTAATTTTTTCAGTAAATTTTCTAATGTTTCAGGTCGAATCTCTTCAATGACAAGTTCGATTTCATGTTTTAACGCTTCCTTTGTCTCTGGATGGTTTGCGTAACATTTTTCCTTAATGGCTCCCCACAGAAATCAAAAGGGCTAAAAATAACAGCTCCCAAGACAGCCAATTGACATCACAATTTCGGCTGATTATTCAATTTTCAAAACAGAGTGTAAAATATCGATGGTTGCGTTGGCTGTGTGACATTTGGCCTCGTTTTATGGAAACAAAATTTCCATGTCATTTTCTTGAATTTTGGAAACAAAAATTCGTTGATCATGGCGCGTTAACGCTTACAGTTGAAGGTAACTGGGCTTCTTCCTTATTTTCGAAAAAAATGCTGCCGCCAGCCCAAAATCCACACCAAATAGTGACTCGTTGAGGATGCATTGGCTTCTCAATAGTCACGTGTGGGCTCTATAAACCCCATATGCGACAATTTTGCTTATTGACATAGCCACCGAGATGAAAATGAGCTTCACCTTAAAACACGATTTTTCGGTAAAATTCTTTATCTCCTGCCAAACCATCTTCAGTCCATTGGTCAAAGAGAAAATGCATCGGATGATCATGAGGCTTCAGTTCTTGGACCAACTGAACTTTGTAAGCCCTCATACCGAAGTCTTTATGCAAAATGTTAATTTCTTGAGAACGATGACGAGTTGATGTACGAGGGCTTCTACATATATTTCTGGCCTAATAATGAAAATGCGAATATTTATCATCAACAATGTTTTATTGTTCAAAGTATTATTTCAAAGTATTCTCCAGCATGATTTATACACTTTTGCATGCGCTCAAACCAATTGTCGAAGAACTTTTTCCACTCCGATTGAGACATCTCCAAAACATGGGTTTTGAAAGCTTCAAAAGCATCTTCTGGCGATGAAAATCGTTGACCACACATTTTTTACTTGATTTGCGGGAATAAAAAGAAGTCATTGGGCGCCAAATTCAGGGCTGTACGGCGGATGACCCATCAATTCGATGTTTTGGCTGGTCAAAATGTCGCTGTTTTGAGCCGATGTGTGAGAGCTCGCATTGTCAAGGTGCACAAAGATTCGTCTTCTCTTGTTCGTTTTTCGAATTTCTCCGAAGACTTCTGGCAAACAAATTGTGGTTTACCACTCAGAATTGACCGTCCTGCGTTGCTCAAGCGGAACAGTCGCCACTAGACCAGTTTTGCCAAAGAAACAGGCGACCATTTGCTTCAAAGTGCTTCTTCCACGAACAACTTTTGTTGGATTTGGCTCGTCTTCGAAGACACACACGGTTGATTGTTGTGTGTTTCGGGCGAATACGGTTAGATCCATGATTCGTCACCTGTGACGATCTTATAAACGTCTTTTGAAGCACCGCGATCGTATTTTTCAAAATTTCTTTGCACCAATCGACACGAGCCTTTTTTGAGCGATTGTCAAATTGTGCGGGATCCAAGAAGAACAAATCTTTGTTACGGCCAGGTGTTCATGCAATGCCCAAGGATGCCTCTATCTCACGGTTTGTCACATAACGATCTTGTACTATCAGTTCACGCACGGCATCAATGTTCTCTGGCACAACGGCCGTTTTTGGAAGACCTTCACGACCTTCGTCATTGAGCGAACATCCGCCACGATTGAATTCATTAAACCAGTTTTTTACAGTGCTCTGGGATGGTGCTTCATCGCCATACAAAGATTTAAGTTCATCGATGCACTCTTGCCGTGATAATCCACGTCAAAAGTTGTGAAAAATGATGGCACGAAAATGTTCACGAGTTAATTCCACTTTTTTGCCAAATTGATTTTTTCAAGTCACTGTAAACAACACAAATGATGGTCGTACGTCAAAACGTTCTGAGTATGTTTATGCTAAGAAATGTCAAACTTTCCAATGGAAATGTCAGATGGCGCCAGACAACACTTAGTGTTGTCTAGGCCAGATATATATATATAGCAACCCTTATGCTCTTGGACATTCTCAGCTACAGCAGCAATGTTTTTGATTAAACGCACTAGACGAGAACGTACTCGGGCTGATATGTCTAATAATAATCCATTTTCATAAACTCGCTTCACAAATTGACGCACAAACTATACTGAAGGCCGATTTCTTTTCGAAAATTTCCCACGTAAATTTCTTACAGTTTGCGTTACTTATTTCTTTAAAAGTAAGTTTTTAATTTTACCTAGTTTTGTTCGAGCGTCCTATTTTGGAAATGTCAAACATAAACCTGAAAATAAAAATGAATGTTATTCTACCTTTCAAAGTCAAAGTAATCGGAAGTTAACATTTTAAATGGACCACCCTCTTACCAAAAAAAATATATTTGACATATTTGAAGCGAATACTGAAAGTTATTTTTTGCGAATGCATAAGCTAACGTTCCAAAATTGGTTTTTGCGAAAGTTCAATATGATGCGCATTCGCATATGCGTTACAAACCTAGTGGAGTTACAAACTCCTCCGGCTTGGTTTGTTCACGGCGAATTATGGATGAGACACTTTGGCGGGATTGCTGGCTATTTCCGAACAGGTCGAGTGAATATTGTAGATTTTAATGCGTGTAAGACAAAGTGCTGCTTGCTGTCTCACAAGCGATTCACTGAACCAACAGTGTCGTCATTATCAATCGATGGTATGGATGTCGAACAATCAGATGCTCTTGATGATCTGGGCATGAAAATACAATGTGACGCTCGTTGGGCGAGACATGTATTCGAAGTGTCAAAAGAAGCACTCAAGTGTATAGGCTTCCTAAAGCGGTGCAAGAAATATTTCACTCCTTCTGATCTTTTCGATATCTATACAACCTACATCAGGCCAAAGATGGAATACAACTCCCATATATGGGCAGGTGCTCCAATATCATCCTTGGAGCTTCTGGACCGTGTTCAAAGGAGAGCGATGGTGCTGATAGGTGACAGTAGGGTTTCCAACTCTATTGTTTTCCCGGAGCATCGTCGGAATGTGGGTTGTGTGTCGCTGTTCTATCGCTACTTCCATGATGTGTGTTCTTCAGACATTCGTGGTCTTATTCCTGACGTGAGGATGTTCGGCAGGGATACACGACTTTCCAGAAATGTACACCCATTTTTTTTATCGATTGGCAGGTTGACCGTATTATACTCTACAGATCGAATTCGTTTTTCGCCCGTACTGTCCGTATGTGGAATCGACTTTCGGCAAATGTATTTTCCACCAATTAAGACATCCAGAAATTCAAGACGAATGTCAATAAACATTACTCCCTCTTTCCCCTCTTCGATCCCTTGCTTTCTTTCCACCGACCAACGCAATGCATTGCATCCCCTATACATGCAATGCATTGCGCCCCTGAGTGTTGGCTAATTAAAAAAAAATAAGAATAAAATCATACACGGCATCCCGATTTGAGAGAAGTTTCCCTTTGTTCCTTAATGGGATGTTGTGGGAATAAAGTAAAGTAGGTACGAGCCTTAAATTTCTCAAAAACAGATTTAAAATTGGAAAATTCCAGAAATTGCATATTTTTCTTATTTTGTTTCCTACTGATTTTATTGACAAATGTGTGTATGTATATTTAAGGTATAACCAAACGGCTAAATGATCCAGAATTGCTAGAAGTTTCTCTTGAGCAAGAAAGTTGTGATACGGTCAATAATTCTTCTAAGAAACAGGCAGTGCCCCCAGAGGAAGACTCACCTCAAGAAGCTGATACACTGCAGACTATGCCAACAATGACTGAGTCAGAAGAAAATAGGCCAGACGCAACTGTGCTCGAAGAATTCGGACTAGAAGTATCTAAGACAGAAGAAACTATGTATATTTGTAAGTGTTTTGTTTAGAAATAAGCCTATTAATAGGGTCAAATGTAATTTAACAGCGGTTTCTAATCTTTCAGCAAATACTATCGAAGATTGTGAAATGGAAATAACGCCCGGTTTAGCAGATTGTAATATGATGGCAGCAACTGCAGAAGAGCTTATGGAAGTAACACCCGATTTAGCAAATTGTCATATAGCAGAATCTGCCGAGGATGTTATGGAAGTATCTCCCGATTTAACAAATTATGCGGAGCCAGAAGCTGAAGAGGAAGCAATGGAAGCGGAAGGTGAAGAAGCTCCAGTGATTGAATCTGAAGAAGCTGTTATGGAGGAACCACCTGTTCTAGCAAACGATTCCGCGTCCGAAGCTAACGAAAACGTCATGCAAAAAACTTACGCTGTGGCAAAAAATGCTGAAAAAAGGGAAGATTTGGATGCAATGCCTGTACCAACACATTTAATCGAAGTTGCCAGTTATATGGTAGTACCTTATACGGAAGTCGTAGTACCTTATACGGAAGATCTAATCGATGTGCAATCTCAGCAAAGGGAAACATCGGGCAGTGCGGATCCATTGCAACAATACATGTCGGTTGCCGGCTTGCGTAATACGTCTATACAAAGTGATAGCTCCGATGATAGTGGTAAGTTTAAAGAGAAGAATTTTTAATCTCTTCAGCTGAAATAAAATTTAAATCGGACAAAAAACCACTTAGAGTTTATCGGCGTAACACTTCTTGAACTATTTAACAGAGACATAAGTCGAGAAAATCTATTCCTGTCAACATGTTCGTGATTGATTAGGGTCGTGATATCTGTGAGAATGGTCCAAATATTGTGTTTATACCCTCCAACATGATCCTTCTTAACTCTTGATCACTGTACAAAAATACTAATGAGGTTATTCCAAAGTAAATGTACTAATGTCGTCGAATATGACACCTGCGACTACTTATACATTGGAAAAGAAATTTGACAAAGTTCAATACGCTCGACCAACTCGTATGAAATTGGGCCATGTCTTATTACTTGATCCGATTTAAGGTAAGAACGCTCTAGAAGTTCCATTTTTATTTTTATCTCAATCCAGTTCGGAACAGTATTTTACGATAAACAAATCCTGATGTTATTGAAAAGGACTATTTGACTCTGTACGAACATTAGGTTAACAGAAGACTTTTCGCCTCATTTCGTTTATTTCCACTTTGAATGAAACGGATTTTAAGTGCGACATCTAGAGTGGTAAGGCCACTAATCGGAGGATACCTTATTATAAAGGCTATACAAAAACATACACACAAAAAAAGGGTATCATGACCGGATGTTAGAGGTGTTGGGAAATTCGTTCAAGAAAAACTGAAATTGTTCAGTAGAGGGCATGAATTGTTTATTTAGAGAGCATTCCAATGGGTAGTAGGGTGGTGGGATTGGACGAAAAGTTAAATAAATGTGGCGGTCGGTGTCATGAGGGTTTTGTAGCAGTTGAGAATGTTGCTTCAGCTGGCTCTCAGCTGTGTTCGAATTGAAGGGGGTATCCCAGAAGGGGTTTTCCAATAGATGCACGTGCATGCGATCTTGACAATCGGTTGATGTCTGATCGAATGACGTCTTGGACGTCCTCACTATATCACCTGATGTTCTTACCGATGTGTCGGAATTGTGGATCTACCATCAGGATCTGATGGTCGCGATGACTTGGCAGGAGACATGCCAACAGGAACTGTCCGGTCAACAACACCTTATGTTGCCTGACGGATGTCCTTGCCTAAATGTCCCCACTTTATTAACTGACGTTCTTACCGATGTGTCGGGAAGGTGGATCTACCATCAGGATCTGATGGTCGCGTTGACTTGGCAGGAGACATGCCAACAGGAACTCTCCGGTCAACAACACCTTATGTTGCCTGACGGATGTCCTTGCCTGGATGTCCTTACTGTATCACCTGACGTTCTAACCGATGTGTCGGGAAGGTGGATCTACCATCAGGATCTGATGGTCGCGTTGACTTGGCAGGAGACATGCCAACAGGAACTGTCCGGTCAACAACACCTTATGTTGCCTGACGGATGTCCTTGCCTGGATGTCCTTACTGTATCACCTGACGTTCTAACCGATGTGTCGGAAGGTGGATCTACCATCAGCATCTGATGGTCGCCATGACTTGGCAGGAGACATGCCAACAGGAACTGTCCGGTCAACAACACCTTATGTTGCCCGACGGATGTCCTTGCTTAGATGTGCTCACTTTATCACCTGACGTTCTTACTGATGTGTCAGGAAGGTGGATCTACCATCAGCATCTGATGGTCGCAATGTCTTGGCAGGAGACATGCCAACAGAAACTGTCGAACAACAACATCTTATGTTGCCTGACTGACAGAATCCTGCATCATTTTGAGTCATTTGCAAGTTTCTGCATTGTGTGTCGCTAAGGGAAAAGATCCATACTGGTGCGACATAGTTAAGGATAGAGCGGCCGATGGATTTGTATGTCGCTTCTATTATCTCCTTATCTTTGCCCTTAGAAGTGGCAGCTAAGTTTAGTTAGGTAGAGGTGTAGTCTGTTCAAACAGCCACACTTAGACTTTATATTCCATTGTGATACCACACGAACTAGCAGAAAACCCCTAGTTCTCTCCGTTGAACCACTGTGGTTGTGTTTAAAAGCCCTAGCCCTCGGTGCTAGTGCCGTTTTACTTATTTTATTGTAATTTTCATTGTAATAATTCATCGTAGAACAAGGCACGTATGGAGCAGCAGCTATCGTACCTGGAGTTATGTTATTGATTGCCCACCTCTATATCTATGAAGCCGTTCAGTTTATGCAGAGCAGTCTCAGTGGACATACCCTTACAGTTTGTATGTTGGAGTAGAGAAAGTAGCCTTCGGTCTACAGAGAAAGTAGCCTTCGGTCTACAGTTGCCCTAATGTGACTGTCTGTTTTCCTTCAAAAGTCTTTTGAAAGACTGTTTTAAAACACTGGTATATTTGCAAATCTCTTCTATTTAGTTTCCCAATTGTGTAAAGATCTTGTGGACTAAGACTTATTAAAAAGCTTCCTACAGCAGTTTCTAAGATTTACTTTCTCTATCGGGATCGTTGCTAGCCCTTAATGGTAGTTTGTGGACAGCAGAGGCAGCGGCACTCGCAGACGAGTGTAATGACATTCGTCGCTGCAACCCTGCTGACCCTAGAATTAGGGATCTCAACTCTGAGATCATTAGGTTGGTCAACCTTGGAATATAAGCGGAACAAATGGCTAGACCATTTGAAGCAGTGCAACTTAAGTTCCGGAATTGGTAAGTTGTGGACAACGGTCAAATCGCTCTCTAACCCTAGAATAAAGAATAAAAAATAAAGCCGTCACGCTCGGTTATAGGACAGTGACAGATTCGAAGCGGTGCGTGTGTTATTTTAACCGGCTTTTTATTGATCACCCAGAGAGTGATAAGGCAAAAAGGAGAGTATTGCGTCGTGTCCGCGCTCTCCGAGTTGAAGGGGCACCATCACAATTTACCGTTTGCGAAGTTGCCCATGTCATCTGCAGCGCAAAGTCATCAAAGGCGCTGGATCCGGACGGAATATCAATGCTGATGTTAAAGCACTTGGATACCCCTGGAGTAGAGTACATGACCAAAGTGCTGAATATGTCGCTAGCCACTCACTTAGTTCCCGATGACTGAAAAATGGGCAGAGTGGTTCGGCTACTAAAGCCAGGCAAAGACTCAAGTAAAGGAGGTTCGTACATGACGATCTCCTTGCATTCTCCAGCAGCAAAGACGCTTGAAGCACAGCTCCTCCCCAGCCTGATCGAAACCTTTTCTTGTGCTGATCATCAGACACGACAAATGCTTTACACGCCATCACCACACGTATAAGTCGCGGTCTTAACCAGAACAAGCCAAACGACAGGACGTTCCTCGTGGCTCTTGACCTAACAAAAGCCTTCGACACGGTCAATCATGTGACTCTGCTCGAGGATGTTGAAGAAACGTCCCTTCCGCCCAGTTTGAAACGTCTTAAACTATATGTGTGGGCGACAGTCATACGTAGAGTTTAGAGAAAGGTAGTCGAAGCCCCGTAGAGTTAAACAAGGAGTTCCCCAGGGTGGAGTAATATCCCCGGCTCTGTTTAACCTCTACCTCTCTAAAATTCCTGCACCACCAGACGGCGTTGAAATTGTGTCGTACGCGAATTCTAGCGTCAGTATCTAAAGTGTATTACATATGCGATAAAATAAACTCTTACTTCACTGACTTAGCACGCTATTTCAATGCGAGGAATGTGAAAATATCCGCCTCCAAATCACCAGCCACACTGTTTACTGCATGGACCGCAGAGGTCAGTTGTCACTCAATGTGAAAGTCGATGACGTCAACATCCCGACTACCAACTACCCCAAAATCCTTGGGGTCACATTGGACAGTCTTTTTCGATCCTCTGCACATGCTACAGCTATCTGCGATACGTTCAAAAGTAGGAACAAGGCCCTGTTGTTGTAGCGGAAACCGTGTGCCGGGGTGACAGCCCCTGGCCGAAGTATTGCTGCTTCGGGTCAATCCTGCCCATAGAACCGGCTGTCGTGGGGTTGAGGAACAAGGTCTTCAAGTCACTTTCCGGCGGTACTTGGGGAGCCGGCAAAGAAACCTCTTACAAAGCGATAGGTCGGTCTGTAGCAAACTACGCAGCACCGTCGTTGTCGGCGAACTTGAGTACGACGCAGTGGAAGAAAATTTGGACTTGCCAGAATGCCGCCCTAAGAACATTAACAGGGGTCATCTTATATCTTCTGAGGATCTTCTACATGAGGAGACAAAGGTCCTTACTGTGCGCTACCACAATTTCCTGCTGTCTAAGCAATACCTGCTAGGGTGTTTTCGCAGCAGTCATCCTAACCACCATCTTTTGGACAGAATGCCTCCACCCAGGCAGATTAGGTCTAGAAAGAGACCATGATCTAGAGAGAGATGTCCAACGGTATAAGAGAGAACCTTTAGATCATCGAAAATATCAGGCAGGTCTGAACAATATTCACGCCGATGGAGTCACTGCAGCAGTATCCAGCTACATTGTGAATGTAGTGCTAAGGGAGCATCCCCGGAAATTTCACCTAAGGAGAAGGTACTACCTCGGCAGACGCGCGTGGTTCTGGCGCAGCTGAGATCTGGATGGTGCAGCCGCCTCAATTCTTACTGGGTACGAATTGATGCTAACGTTCCGGACATCTGTCCCGCCTGCCATCAGGGATCACATGATGTGCTGCGCCTGTTCAATTGTCCGGCCAAGGTCTCTGTGGACGCATTCAGTTCAAATGACGCGTTTTCTCCACCTGGATATCGAAGCAGATCCCCCATAGACGAACATGACTTCAAAATAAAATATATTGTTGTTACAACAAGAGGACCTTATTCCTCGCTTTCTGTTGTTGTTGTTGTAGCGGCACATAGGTGACAGCCCTTTGCCTAAGAACTCTTCCTTCTGGTCGATCCGGTGCATAGAACCGGCTGCCGTTGGATCGATTCCTCGCTTTCTCTTTCTGGTTGATGTAGGTGGCGAAGGCAGGGAAGTAAAAAAGACTACCCCACTTATCTGTAAATTGTGTACCGTGAGGATACGCCTGCCTTGAACAACGAAGTTGGGGGGGGGGGGGGGCATATTAACTAATCTAGTCCAGGAAGTGAAAAGGGACACATAGACTTTGTGTTGCATAACTTAAGATATCTCTCCCGATAGAAGTTTGTAATGGTTACAAGGTCCACTT
Organism: Hydrotaea diabolus; assembly: GCA_963513945.1. Lineage (NCBI taxonomy): Eukaryota > Metazoa > Arthropoda > Insecta > Diptera > Muscidae > Hydrotaea > Hydrotaea diabolus. The sequence continues at coordinate 79,538,066 of OY740720.1, forward strand.
TTTGAATAGACCCCATACAAATGCCCCTCCTGATTTAAGGTCCTGCAGCTTTAGAAGCCACACATTTAAGTAAGATATGAGCGACAAATACTTTGCTTTAACATATTGAGTCCGACCTTGCTCAAGCTTCTAACAGAAGTGCTTATTCTTCTGTGGTGTAGGATATCTCACAGTCGGCCATGCACGACTTTAACGTTTTGTACATGTTTGTTTTGTGTTGAGTTTATGCGTCACTAGCTGGAAGCCAAATAATATGCAAAGTTTTATTAAAGAAGTTTTTATTAGCAAGATACACTTTGATTACAAGAATTGAAAGACAAAAATGTCCAAATCGATGGGTCTATCGCTCTACCTTCTGGACAAACTCGTAAAAAAACACTCCCTAGGTTTGAAAATGTAACAACATCATTGTACTTATAATACCTCCCCATGCTTATGACCCATAACTGCCATTGTACTTAAGATATTCCATGAAACATTTACTAAAACATGTTCATTTGTCTTTTCAGTTATATTCATTCCCAATGAATCCATCAAACCAGAGCCTATGTCCGATCAATTATTACGAAATTTGAAATTCGTCCTCGCCGATGACGACTCCATACAGTGCTCCCACTTAAGCGATGAAGTGGTCGATTTGGATACATCTTCACAAATGAATGCAACTATGGATGCCGAGAATTTGCCACCATCTCAAATAGATTTCGATGATAACCCAGAGCCTGCCAAGCAATACTCACCAGCCGGAGCACCGTCGAAGGGTAGCAGCGATTTAATGAGCAGTGGCAATAGTTCCATTTTGAATTTGGGACAACGCCTGCCCAGTTCATTGGATTCGAATGAAACGCGCTATGACAGTCAACCGATGGCCACGGACCCGGTGCAGATTCTTCAATTACTTGATGTAAATCTCGCAAGCCAATCGTCCTTGCATTGCACGCCCGAGTATATTCCACAACCCTTGCCTAATCTCGAATTCTTTCAATTGGAGCACCATTTGCCACTCTGCGCAAATCCAAGCTTTGGAAATTTGCAAGAAGCTCAACGCTTTCCCAGCACTTGGGATGAAACTTTAGCCACAGCTCTTTCCAATGACTCCGAAAAGAATGAGCCAGTCGAGGCGGAAGGAAACAAAAACTCCAAATCTCAAACGACTACAACAAACAAACGAGAAAAAGCAAAACCCCAAAAAGCTAAAACTACAAGAGCAGATTTAATACCCCAGAAAGTACATACCCTGCGAGCCCTTCCCGTTATGGCCGTGGGGCCTAAACCAACATCCCCTTCTAAGGTATGTCAATATGAAAATGAAGTAACACCAACTGTTGCTTTGGCCGAACCTACATCAGTTACAAATATAGAAGTCAGCCAGCTAATTGCAAGTCAGCAAACATTTGTACAAATTTCACCCGATTTTATGCCGGTCCCCACATCAACACAGTCACTGGAGCAGCAACCGCAACTAATGCCTCATCCTGTTGCAACAGTAAACAGCCAAGAATCATTGAGAGTTTCACAAGAGCTCTTAAAGGACAATACGCTTTTCAACAACAGCTCACTTATCAGGGCTGTTGAACGCAACTACACGAAATCGCCGGCAGAAAATTCTCCGGCAGCGGAGACATTAAACGTTGTAAGACCTTTACAGGTAAATAGTATAACCACAGCTGCTAGAGCTTGCAATGCACTAACTCCGCCGAAAAAACGGAGACTCATTTTGTATCGTAATTTACTCGAAATGCACTACTTTCAATCCCTCAGTTCGGAGCATGTCTCCAAATATCAGTTGCCAACGGTCGATTATTGCAAACCTTACCTGCAGGTCACCGTTAGTTGTGGTAATTTTAAAACAAAAATTTCTAGCGACCCGATTTCCTCTCTATTTGCCCAGTGGCCTTTGAACTTGAGAGGAGATGTCATGACGGTACTGAATGATCTGAAAGAATTTCATTTCTTTCGCTTTCAACGTTCGCCTGGTGAAGATTTGCGCCAAAACATTCTGCACCAATTTCTACTTACAACATCTCCATTCTGCAAAGCTCAACTCAGCTACGAAGAACACAATACCGAGTTCTCCAACTGCGAATCGCTGTGGAATTCGTGCAATTGTGTCTCCCATTTGAGGAAACCATTTCAATCTTTAACACATGCCATAAAACCTGATATTTTAAGTAGACTGAAAACGCTTAAAAAAGATCTCAGGAATTGTCGTTAAGTTTAAATTAATGTTATATTCGAATTTAAAAAATGTTTTGTATATAATGTTTAGATGTTATTTTAAAATATATTTGTTATTAAATATTTCCAAATTATGTATTATTATTGAAATAAACCTTATATGTTTTTTTAAAGTGAAAACTAATTCGTATTTTGTTTGCTTCTCCTTTATCGTTTCAGAATTGTGGTAGAAACTCGAAATCTTGACAATATAAGTATTTGTATAGTTCTTAACGTTTTGTTTACCTTGCATTGTGAAGTATATATATTTTGTTTAATAAATTTTTGCCCCTTTGCAATAAATAAATACGAGTTTTTAATACGCTTTAGTCAAACTCACAGGGAAGCAGGAATTACAAATTATTATTTCGATTAATGCCGCTTTTTTTGGTGTTAAAATAATGACGGAAATACTCCCTGATTAAAATCGCGTCCTGACAGCCGCGTAAAATCCTTTGCAAAAATAGCTGCACGGTCTTTTTCATTTTTTTTTTTTGGCCGGAAAATTTATATTTTTTTATAATTTTTCCCGGGTTTCCGGCTGGAAAAAATAAAATTTTGCTAAACGTTAAACCACAATTTGTTAGAAAAATAATAAGGACTACGAGGGTTGCTATTAATATTTCGGGCCCTGACAATACTAGTGTTCCCAGATGCAAACTGGAACTTCCATTGGAAACTTTGACATTTTTAGCATAACTTCACTCAGAACGTTTTGTCATTTGAGGGGCGAATTGTTTTGTTTACAGTGTGTTGAAAAATTCATCTCAGTCAAAAAATGGAGTTATCCCGTGAACATTTTCGTGCGATGATTTTTTTTACGATTTTCGGCGTGGGTTTTCGAGACAAGAGTGTTTACATCAACTTGTTTTGACTTTTGGCGATGAAACACCATCAAAACCCTTTGTTAATCGCTGGTACCAAGAGTTCAGTCTCGGACGCCGTTCGCTCCAGGATGAATTTCGTGAAGGACGTCCAACATCGGTCACTTTACCAGAAACCATCGATGCTGTGCGTGAATTGATAAAGCAAGACCGACATGTGACAACATGTGATCTCGTTGTATCCCACATAATTGGACGAATGCTCCAAAAAAGGCTCGTATGGATTGGTGCGAAGAGATGATGAAAAAGTATAACTGCGGAAGCTCAAAGGCCGTTTAAACTCGTAACATTGTCACAGGTGACGAATCATAGATCTATGCATATGAACCCGAAACAAAACAGCAATCGACCGTATGGGTCTTTTAAGACGAACCAAATCCAACAAAGGAAGAAGTACATCGAAGCAAATGATTGCGTTTTTTTTGTCGGTATAACCGGTCATGTTGCACGGTGCCTTTAGGAGGTCAATTCTGAGTGGTATACAACCATCTGTTTTCCAACAGTGTTCGAAGAAATGAGTAAAGATAATAAGAGAAGTCGGGTCATTTTGCATCACGACAATGCGAGCTCTCACACATCAGCTGAAACGATGAGCTATTTGACCACTCAAGATGTCGAATTGATGGGCCGGCCATCCACCGTACAGCCCTGATTTGGCACCAAATGACTTCTTCTTATTCCCTAGCATTAAGAAAAAAATGCGTGGTCTACGTTTTTTATCGCCCGAAGCAGCTGTTGAAGCGTTTAAAAATCATGTTTTGTAGGTGTCTCAATCGGAGTGGAAAAAGTGCTGCGACAATTGGTTTGTGCACATGCAAAAGTGTATTGATCTTGAAGAAGAATATTTTGAAAACAATAAAACCATTTTCAATGATAAATTATTGTGTTTTTATTGCCGGACCCGAAATATAAATAGCAACCCTCGTATATACTTAGCATGTTAATATACTCATTGTCAAAATAGGAACACTGTTCAGCACCATAAACATTTTCGGAAATTTTCGACCCTTGGAAATTTAACCTCGTCATACCAAATTAGTTAAAGCTATTCGCAAGTAAATCGTAAATATTGATAAAGGATTCGGATTTACAAAGTTATCTGTAGATTGCAAAAAGTAAATCGATTTTTAAAAAGGGTTACAAAAAATAGCCCATAAAAAGTGACCTGTAAGTACGATAGTTTCCGGGTTTCGTTTATCTGGTTTTCTTTCTTTTTTGATTTTGTATGTAAAAGCAATGAAAAGTCCTAATATTCATGTACGAAATACCACAAATATTTAAGCTAGACCACCTTTAAATGTACCGATCGACTCAGAATCACCAGTTAATTCGAGTTTACGATATCTGTTTGTCCTTCCATCCGCTGTTATTCTAAAGCTTGTTTTCGAACTACAGTTTCCAATTTTTGTCCGATCTTCATGAAATTTGTAAGTAAGTTTTTTCGGGTAAAGGCTGTTGAATTTTATGAAAATCGTTTAAAATTAAGATATAGCTCCCACACATATTGTCCACCGATTTTATGTCTTCAGCTTTAAAAGCCACAATATTGATGAAATTGGATATAGGTTATTCGATCGATCAGTAATCAGCTCAGATAAAAACGGGTTATTGCAGTCCACGTTTTGATATAGCCCCAATGCAATGATCTTTCCCAATATGACATACAACCGCTCTAGAACATCTATTTATTCCAATTTCAATCAAATTTGGTATGACAAATTTCGGCTGACAAACAACTAATTTTGGATCGATTTGAACCATACCGGCTTACTTTTTGATATAGCCCCAGTGCAAAGATATCTCCCAATAATAGATATAACCGCTCTAGAACATCCATTTTAATTACCATTTCAATCAAATTACCATTTCAATCAAATTACCATTTCAATCATTTTTTGATACAGTCTTCGTGGGGACCCATAAAATGGCTTCCCTTATCCATGGACTTATGATTTTAAAAAATCTATAAAAAAAACTATATGTGACAGCGCATAGAGAAAGGGACCTAAGGGTAAAAAAATCAATTTTCACTTTTTTTTTGATGAGGACAACATCTAAACATCACGATTTTTTAAAGGGGCGTGGCATCGCCCAAATCCTCCAATATGTGTTTGGATCCATGCCAACATCATAAGTTCCGATGATCACTGTCATATCTCTAATAGTTATTAGTTAATCAGGGCTGTTATAGAAACCAACATTGTCCATATTGGTTTTGAAAACGATAAGAAAAAATGCTTTGGTGTCATGAAAACCAATGTTATCGGTTTTATCAGCAACAGCTGATTCGAACATTGGTTTTGTTTACATTCGAAATGGACAAAAAAAACTTGGTTTCATGACACCAAATGAAACCAACATTGGTTTGCAAAAACGACAATTTGCAAAACCGACATTGTTTCTATGACAGCCCTGAATAAGATTTAAGTTCAAGGTTGTGTGGTCGACGCCAGGCCTCATGTCAAATTTTGCCATAACAAAGCCCAAAATAATTTCATTGATTTCATTCTGTTCAAATGTTCTAACAATCGGTTCATTACTTTGACCATAAATGCTATTTTTCCTCCAGGATGTTTTGTGATCCTTGCTAGCATCATAAGTTATAATTTCCATTATTATATCTTTAATAGTTCATGTGATATTGTGTTTTAAGTTCAGGGTTGTTGATTTCTCTAGAGGTTAACTCAGTACCTGTAAGATGACAATTGGTACCCCTTGATCGATCTGGCCGTTTGCTGGTGTTGCAAACGGAATGACAAAGTAAATGCGCCCTCTATCATATGATGGCCGTAAAAAAAATGAAAAATGCGTTAGTAATTGGACTGTTTAATCTTTTTTTGTGATCCGCAGTCACAAATCCTATCGCGTGAATGCCCTTTGTGCTTTGTACTGTTTCGTTCGGATGGCAACACCGAACACCGCCCGTCAAACAGCTGACGTTGTATATGTTTATTTTGGGTGCATTTCTGGTTTCACTGACACCAACAACCAACATTCAGCACTCATTTGGTTGGTCAAAAGAAAGCTAAAAGAAGTGATAATTAAATTGTGAAAAAATGACGAATCCCGGAGGAATTTTACAATTTGCACCACTGCAATCGTTCGTAAGTCCAACGTTTTGGCATAAATTGTCCGAAATCAAATTGGACTTGGACCGTTTGGAGGATAAACCCAGATCAATTTGGGGCTACTACTCAAATCGAAATGCCAAATCCTGTCTAATGGAAATTGATTACACGGCTTTCAGTGGGTAAGTCGTCAAGAGTGATGAAAGAAATTTGGGGGAGGATGGTAAAGATGTGTTGAATAAAACAAATGATAAAGAAGTTCGCTGACAAGGTCAGAAACATGAACCTAATGCACCCACCATTGCAAGCTTTTGTAAGAAGATAACAATTATAATTGCGTCTAATTTTTCGAAATCTTGTGGCTGAGCTGTGGCTACATTGGGCAAATCCGCACCATTTACTAAATTGAGATAAACGGATATGAGTATACATAAATTGACATCTATTTTAATATTCGCCACCTCCTTTTATTGTCAAGGAGATGATGCTGTTGTCCTATCGTTTTAGTATAAGAATGAATGAAAATGGAATGTATTTGGAATGAATACCTTATGAAATTATTCAAATATTGTCATGGATACAAATCTTCTAAGGGTGCATCATTAAAATTTTTTTTTAGCAAAACTTAAAATTATCTTCAAACTGAAAGTTTAAAGTTTTGAATTCATAATTTTGAATGGAAGCTTATATGGAAATTCTATATAACTTTTGGTATTTTATTATTTTTGGGGGGATTTCGCGTTTCTGCGGGAGTTTTATTAGGGGAAGCTTAAAAATGCCTGATAATTGACTGCTCATGCGTGGAAATCCGTCAGTAGAAAAGTAGTCCAAATGAGACTTTGAGAAGGTATGAAATCTTCCTCTGTGACGATATTATATGGCTTGTCTAATAAGATACTTGTATCCACTTTGGAACAATTCGAACTTCAGATTTTTAGATCATGCTAAAATCTTCTCCTCAACCATTAGTCTGGAATTTCTATAGGAGTTTTCTTAAGGGGAAGCTCGATAATATGTACATTTTATAGAAATCCGTGTATGGAACACTGAAAAGTCATCAGAATGCAACTATAAAGGGTTTGACATCCTCTCCAGTATCTACAAAATAGCTTTGAAAAGTTAAACAACTCCAGGCTCTGAATTTTAGGACCTCTTTGATGACCCGCAATCAATTGCAGGTGTTTTCGTGACACATCCTATCTGTTTGTATTGATTTATTCTAGTCTTGAAAGAAAGCCGAAAGTCTCCCATAAGTTTAGGTTAAAAGAATTTGTGCCCGAGTCATGGTTTACCTGTAGATACACAGAATATCCAAGCAGCTGTATAGAACTACGAGGGCTGCTATATATATTTTTGGCCTAATAATGAAAATGCGAATATTCATCATCAAAAATGGTTTTATTGTTTTTCAAAGTATTCTCCAGCATGATTTATACACTTTTGCATGCGCTCAAACCAATGGTCGAAGCACTTTTTCCACTCCGATTGAGACACCTCCAAAACGTGGTTTTGAACGCTTCAACAGCATCTTCTGGCGACGAAAATCGTTGACCACGCATTATTTTCTTGATGTGTGGGAATAAAAAGAAGTCATTGGGTGACAAGTCAGGGCTTTACGGCGAAAGACCCTTCAATTCGACGTTTTGGCCGGTCAAAAAGGCGCTGCTTTGAGCCGATGTGAGAGAGCTCGCATTTTTATGGTGCACAATGATTCGTCTTCTCTTGTTCGTTTTTCGAATTTCTCCGAAGACCTCAACCAAACCAATTGTGGTGTACCACTCAGAATTGACCGTCCTACGATGCTCAAGCGGAACAGTCGCCACATGACCGGTTTCGCCGAAAAAACAGCGACCATTTGCCTCGAAGTGCTTCTTCCACGAACAACTTTCGTTGGATTTGGCTCGTTTTTGAAGGACCACACGGTCGATTGCTGCTTTGTTTCGGGCTCTTACTTATAGATCCATGATTCGTCACCTGTGACGATCTTTTAAAAGTCCTTTGAAGCACCGCGATCGTATTTTTTCGAAATTTCTTTGCACCAATCGACACGAGCCTTTTTTTGAGCGATTATCAAATTGTGCGGGATCCAACGAAAACGATTCTTTTTTAAGGCCTGCTGTTCATGCAATATCGAATGTAAGCTGGTGGAAGAAATGCCTAAGGTTGCCTCTATCTCACATATGACGATCTTGTATTATCAGTTCACGCACGGCATCAATGTTCTCTGGCACAAAGGCCGTTTTTGGACGACCTTTACGAGCATCGTCTTTGAGCGAGCGTCGGCCACGATTGAATTTATTTTCACAGTGCCATAGGATGGTGCTTCATCGCCATACAAAGATTTAAGTTCATCGATGCACTCTTGTCGTGTGCACGTCGAAAGTTGTGAAAAATGATCGCAAGAAAATGTTCACGAGATAATTCCATTTTTTTGCCAAATTGTCAAATATATATAGCAACCCTCGTATTTGTAATAAACATAAATGAAATCAAAAATGTGCATGCTGTCGATTACGCCCTTTTATATATTAGTGGCCAAAACCCTGATCAATGTATTCCAAATTTAAACGAAGAAATTATAAATATTGAAAAATACCTAAAAATCAATAAACTTTAAATCAACACTAGCAAAACAAAAGCTATTGTGCTAATCGGGAATGATACGAAGAGTATTTGTATTGAGGGCACAAATAATAAAAATAAAGAAATAAAATACTTGGGTATAATTATAGAGATATGTCGAAAATCTGACTCGCATTTTTATTACGTTTGCAAAAAATATTAAAAAAAATCGATTTTTTAAGAAGAATTGGTTAAAAAATATCTACAATTGCTGCTATAAACAAATATAATACGACAATTAAACCACACTTTGATTACTGTTGAAGGTTATTGTTTCTGGAACCAACGAGATGGAAGCAAGACTTAAACAACTGCAAAATAAAGGAATTGACTCACACATATCAGCGAGCGAGATGTTAAGCAAATTACAGTGGCTCTCTATAAATCAACGCCTGGTGATGAATACTTATACTTTGTTATTTATTTTTAAGATTAGAAGTGGATTGTTTGCTAAAATATTTGGTTAATATATCAGATGTACAACCCTATAATATGCGAAAAATTAATGATTTCAGATTAACTTTTAGTTCAAATAACTTTAGTTAGAATGTCCTATTTTACAGTGGTCTTAAATTATTTAATGAAATGCCTGAAAGGTGAAAACAAATTGTTTTCAAACGCAACATTGTTAGATATGTCAAACAAAGCTTCTAATGCATGTTAAATAAAAAAATGTTAAATAATTGAACATTTAATAGCTAGATCAAATGTTGACCACTACTGACCATTTATTTCAAAGTGTCACAGTGTTGACTCCTGAAAATGTAAATTTGGAAATACATCAACAAAAGAAGCCTTCCCAGCCAGCATTTCGTGAAAATTTTAAACAAAAATGAGTAACATTTGACTCTTCTAGATGATTAAAACAATCGAATATGCGCTCATTATTTAGTCGTAAGTTACTCTCCAGTCGTGAGGAAACGGTACCCTGCAATGACTATTCCTACAGAATAGTTTATGATTTATGCTTTAAATCAGGTTTTACGAGTATTTGATATAACTTTTTACTTAATTTGGCAATCGTTTTGTGGTAATATTTGAAATCATTTTATGATCATATTTGAAGTCATATACAATCATTTTTTGATTATATTTAAAATCATTTTCGGCCCAATTTTATAGTCAGATATTACTATAATTATAATTCATTTTATGATTGGATGTGAAATAATTTTAAAATCAATTTTTTTTGTAATATTAATTTATTTCTATTCCATTTTAATTACATTTATTAAAGTTAATTAAATTTAAGTAAAAAAAAAGTTAAATAGAATTTAAGTTAAAAAAGCAAAACAGAAAATAAAAACTTAATGTATACAAACTATAACTAATTTTTACATTGGCGTTTACGTTTTTGCAGGCGCTCTTTAGCATGCACAAAGTGTTGTTGGAGAATTCCATTAATTTCTTTCGCTTCAGCTTTATACTTCTGGTGGCAAATATCTGTAACAAAACATATTAAATACAAAATCATGAATAGCAGTGCATTTAATGCTGCAAAAGTTATCGAAAAGTCACTTGCCCACTTAGCCAATTCGTCACATATGTTAGGATCTTCTTCCTCACTATCACTGTTGGAAGATGATGATTCATTTTCACATCTATCACTGTTAAATAATGCCTCAAAACAATTAGTATTTCCTGGAAACGTTTCAATCTGCTCTTCCATATCTTGTTGAACTTCAGGATTGCTTGGCATAATTTTTTTAGCTTCTTTTACAGCTACGCGCCTTATTTTTTTGGCTGACATTTCTTCAATATATTTAAATTGTTTTTTTTTTTGTTTTTATTAATACCTTTTTTAGAAATGTCTCAAATTTTAGACCACAACTTCTCACTATGAATCACAAAACTAAATGAATATAAATTTTATTTCAACTTCTCAAATTTTCAACTTGATATAAAAGTCCCGTTTTCAATCATATAATTACCAAAAAATGATAGCACCTGCACGTAGAACATATTTTAAACATATAATGAGTAAAAAATGATTTATATTTATTTATTTTTTTTAACCAAGAATACATTTTTGTTATTATCATTTTTTGGTCATCTAGTGTAATCAATAATGACTCAGAAAATGATTAAAAAAATATCTTCAGTTTTCAATCATAAAGAATAGTCATATTTGACTGTTTCTTTTGTTTAAATACATGAAAACTTAGTTTTCAATCACCGAAAGTAGTCAAAAATGAGCCAGTTAGATGACTGCTGAAAATTCAATCATCCAAATGCTGGCTGGGTTTTTACTAATATTCTCTACATTCTTATCAATAATTATACATTTTTTATATTTCAGTGACTTCAAAGCGCCAAAGTTTTGCTTCCGAACTCACGGCACCGTCTATAATAAAAACACAATTGAAGAATTCAAAACCTGTGATAAAAATGCACTACTCAAGGAAGAAGGCTTGAAACTTATACAAACAATTCAAAGCGATGCCGTTCTGGACGATCCCAGTTTGTTAGCCCAATTCTTTGTACTCTCATTTGCGGTACGTTTTGTCAAAATTTATTGTAAATATGTGACTAAATATTTTCGAATTGTATGTATACTCGTATGTGTGTATAGGACTTGAAAAATCATAGTTACTACTATTGGTTTGGGTTTCCCTGCCCGCTGACACCCATATTGGCTCTTGAAAGACCGGTCGAAAAGCTACAAAACTTCCCCCAAGTATTGCAAGATATACAAGAAACAATAAAGATATGCATTCCACAAGAATCGGTACAGAATTTCTTTATTCTACAAGCAGCCGAAGGCAACCAAAAATATTTTTCATTGAAAGAATTTGTGAAAGTACACGGGGAGAAAGAGGATAGTTTCGATTTAGAGAAAATCTATTTCTGTTTTGCAGATAATAGTGAATATGAACATCCATCGTGGTTGATGCGAATTTTTGCCGCCCTCGTTCTCTATAAATGGTGTGTAAATAGTTTTTTCATATATATTTGAGGTAGTTTATAATTTATTTCTTCCTTTTATAGTCCCTCTCTTTTGGGGAAAACTTTAAAATTTCTCGGCGTACGTTATGACAATCACATGAATTTAGATTCATCCCTGGTGTGGCATATTAAACAAACCGAAGCCTGTAATTTTGATGATCTGCAACAGTTAAAATTCGTTGGTTGGGAATTGAATAAAAATCAAAAGCCCCAACCTCGCATGGTTTCCATGAAGGAAAGTATGGATCCTCTATTGTAAGTATTAAAAAAGGTATCTTTAAATTATCGACATTAATTGAACCTAATTATCTTTCAAGATTGACCGAGAATTCCATAAATTTAAATTTGAAACTAATGAAATGGCGTTTATTGCCCGATTTAAATTTAGATGTTATAGCCAATACGAAATGTTTCCTATTTGGCGCTGGCACTTTGGGCTGTGCAGTGTCTAGAATGTTGCTGGTAAGTGCAGTAGATAAACTACGCGGAGCTTGGCAATATTGAAAATTTTTACTTGTTTTTAACAGGGTTGGGGTTTTAAGCATATAACCTTTGTGGATAATGGCAAAGTGGGTTTGGCTAATCCCGTCCGTCAATATCTCTATACCTATGAAGACGCCGTTAAAGGCAATGTGATGAAAGCTGATGCCGCTGCGGAATGCATGAAGAAAATCAACCCTGGAACTGTAAGTTATCTTCATACTTATCTCGAGTTATGTATGTCATAATATCAAATCATTTGATAAAAAATAGAAATATTCGTTTTCCTTACACAGTACAACATTTTTCAGGTGATTGATTTGGGACTCAATTCTGATAATTGAACTTCTGCAATATTCGTTAGGTCAAGGTACATAAAATAACAGTTAAATAATTAATTTAAAGTTAGTAAGTGTCGTATAGGGGAATTTGTCACGTTTTACGCTCTTTTGTTTGTCATAACTTGAGAACCATTAGTCCGAATAAGCTGAAACAAATTTTGTGCATAGGTTATGTGACTTTACGTGAAAGTAATAGGACTTGACACTTTTTACCGCTTTGTATTTTTTATGAATAAAAAAAAACTAATTTTTTAGGCAAAAAATATTTTTTTTCTTCATACATTTATTTATAACTGCGAAACTGTTGCTTATGTAGCGAAACGTTGTGTGAACAGATTAAAGGAATTGTAATTGTAAACAAACAAAAGAGCCTTAAACGTGACAAATTTCCCTATACGCTATTTACTAACTTTAAATTAATTATTAAATTATTATTTGATGTACCTTGACCAAACGAATGATGCTGAAGTTCTTCTTTTTGGGGCTACTTTCACAAACAATTGTCAGGATTGAGTCCCGAAATCATGTGTTGTACTGTGTTATACTTGTTTTTTGATTGATTTTGTTTCTGCAAGGAGTGCCTCGTATGAGTGAACTTATTCCAGAACTTTAACTTCTTATCAATAGTTTTTTAAGAAGACTACTATACAAAGCGGTAATTGCCGCAGTTCTGGAATTGTAAGTCGTGTGATAAGAAGTCTTTTGATACAGTGCATCATGTTAGTGAACTTCTATGATGTTTGCATGAAAATTTGTATTTCTAAAACGGAACAGAGTAAAACATTTCAAACATTTATTGGAGTTTTTAGACCTACAAAGATTTATATAGGGTGGGCCATTTAAAATTTGAGTCGGCTGTAAAAAAAGTATTAATAATTTTGATCAAATTTCTGGTTTTATTGAAATAATTGATCGTTTAATAATCGAATATCATCCAGGAGATTCAGCCCAATGGGCTGAATTGTTTAGCAGGAGATGAAGAAATTCAACGAAAAATCGTGTTCTCGGATGAAGCTCATTTTTATGTCGGTGGCTATGGCAATAAGCAAAGTTTCCGCATATTGGGTTTAGAGAATCCACACGTGACTATTGAGAAGGCAATCATCTACAACAAGTCACGGTTTGGTGTGGATTTTGGACTGACGGCATCATTTGGTAATTTTTCTTCGAAATTAGCAAGTAGCCGCGGTTACCGTCAACGGTGAGCGTTACCTCGCCATGCTCAAAAAGTTTTTGTTTACAAAAATGCAAAAGAATGACATGGACGACATTTGGTTTTAACACGAAATTTGGTACGCACTGTTTTTGAAAATCAAACAATCTGCCCGAATTGTGATGTCGATTGGCCGTGATTTGAGCCCTTTGGATTGATTTCTGTGGAAAGCCATTAAGGATAATTGTTACGCAAAGCATTCAGAGGCAATTGAAGCGTTGAACATGAAACTGAAGTTGCAATTGAAGAGAGTCGACACGAAACATCGTTTGAGGTACTGCCGAGTTAGTTGTAGAAGTCATATGAATGATATCGAGTTCCATTATTGAATGACAAAGCTTAACCTTTCTAATAAAACCAAACATTTGAAAAAAAATATCGGTCCTTTTTTACAGCCGATTCAAATTTGAAATGTTCAATTGCCCACCCTGTACTAGCCACTTAGTGCAACAAATGTCTTGGACTAAAAAACATTATCCCAAAGTTTCGTCAAGAAACCATGTTTTTTATATATTTTGGCGTTCCTGTATGCTATATATATCTGGCCTAGGCAACACTAAGTGCTGCCTGGCGCCATCTGACATTTCCATTGGAAAGTTTGAAATTTATTAACATAAACGTACTCAGAACGTTTTGGCGTACGACCATCATTTGTGCTGTTTACAGTGACTTGAAAAAATCAATTTGGTAAAAAAATGGAATTAACTCTTGAGCATTTTCGTGCGATCATATTTCACAGCTTATGACGTAGAATACGAGTATATACATTCAATTACTTAACTTATTCAATATTTTATATATTTACAGCTATATTTACATAGTAATGTACATATTTCCAACTTATATTAATTTCGAAATGGAAAATCTAATATGTGTGCTCGTTTTAGTTTTCGTGTTTCGTTGCTGCTATCTAGTAGGCAGATAGCTTCTGCATTTACGTGGTTGCTGAGTCGTTGCAGATACTTATCGCTGCCAGTTCGTATTGCATCCTTCACAGAAATAGTCGCTAAGTCTCTCTTAATTGTTGTATTTCTAACAAACCAGGGCCCGTTAGTGATGAGTCATAATGTGTTAGATTGAAATTGTTCGATAATGTCCACATTTGATTTGACGGTGGTTCCCCATAGCTGTATACCGTAATACCAGACCAGCAATCACCTCGTCTGTAGGCAAAAGTTATGTGGCTAGACTTTTTTGCATTCACTTTGATTTTTCATTTCTTTAGCCATACTTCTAAATCATCCAGATGGTGTTGAACAAAGACAGATGTTTCATTAGGACACGCACTTGGAGCAGGTACTGCGGTGTCATCCGCGTAGGCTGCTACTGTAACATTATAATTCGTTGGCATGTCAGCTGTGTAAATACAGAGTTTAGCAGAGGACCCAAGACACTACCTTGAGAAATACCAGTTCTAATCTCTAATAGTTCTGATCTTTCGTTGTTGACTTTGACGTAAAAGTGTCGTTGGTGTAGATAACTTTGAAAGAAAAGCTAGTATGGGGGAGGTTAACATTTTTTAAGTTTAAACAGTAGGCCTGGCTGCCATACCCAATCGAATGCTTGTTGCATATCGAGAAATATCGCTGAGCATCACTTTTTGTTGTCAAAAGCATCAGTTGCTACATTTACAATACGATATATCTGTTCAGGTGTACTGGGTTGGCTCTAAAACCGTATTGATGATTAGGAATGATGATACGATCCTCAGTACTGGCAACAATCTTCGCAGAAATGTGTTCTAAAATATTTTGGAGAATCTTACCAATAGACTAATTGGCCAATACCATATGTTCTGGTCTGTTGTTTTGGAATCATAATTTCCATTGAGATGGGAAATGGCCAAGCCTTAATATTGAATTGCAGATCAGAGTAAGGAAAATAATGCTCTTACGAGTTAAATGTTTGGCAATGTTTGCGTCAATACGTTCATATCCTGGCGACTTCTTTCTACTTAGAATTTTAATTTCGTTTTGTACTTCATTAGGTGAAACATGTTTTATTGGTAAATCCATTTCCAAAGGTCAATCTAAATACTTTGTAACTTCATTTTGATCAACTGTGCTGTTGCATATAAAGGGCATGAATGTATTTTCTATGTGCTTTGCAATCTGTTCGAAAAAAGTTACCATTTTCACTTCTACGATCCCACGACAGCCGGTTCTAGGCACCGGATCGACCCAAAGGAGGAATTCTTCGGGCAAGGGCTGTCACCCCGGTACTATGTGCCGCTACAACAACAAAATTTTCTCTTCTAACTGGTATATTGCGTTTAGTAGGCCTTTAAAGATATGTTGCTGCTTTCCAGAGAAGGTGTACGTCATATCTTGAATTGTTGATTGCGTCAATAAATCCTGCTGTTTGATCATTTCTGTGTGCAAAAAGTAGATTTGTAAGATCTTTACACACTTTATTATACACTTGTTTGTCATAAGCGCTCCTACTCTAATGCCATTAACTTCTTAGTCTCCTTTGACTCTCCTCTTATTAGTTGCCGTATTTCATCAGATATATAAAAGTTAGAAATATTCGAACGACTGTTTGGATTGTCTGGTGGGGTTGACTTCGAGGCAGCTTCGTGTATGGCATTTGTAATTGTTTTACAGCGTAGTCTATATCATCATCTGTCTTCAATTTTGTGGTATGATCTATAAGTAGTTGGCTGTCCAGCATATTGTAGTACAAATTCATATTTGTCTTTGGGGTTAATAATTTAAATTTCTTTGGCTTTATACTGAAGTTACCATGGCTATACTCAACCCGAGGCGTTCACACAATTGCTAATGTAGATCTTGTAAATGATAAAATTGATAAATTTACAACAAATTTTAAAATGAGATGCCAACAATCCCATTACGCTCATGTTAATGATTTAATATCAGCATAATTTTACATCGCCTTAGACTAAAATTGCTTCAAATAGGTTTTGCAAAATTTTTCCTTCCTTATCTGTTTAATATATTACGCAAAATAGTTGCAAATTGATTGTCATTTATAATATTTGAATTACAAAGTAGAAAAGGAAGTTGTATTCCTAAACTCTTTAGTTTGTAATGTCATTTGTAAACCATTATGTCAAACAATAAATACAAATACAAATACTTTGGCTTTATATGTACAGAGGTGTAATAATTTATAAGTATAGGCGTATCATCGGAACTTAAACCATTACAGCCATTCCTTTCCTACTGTTGGCTGAAAATTTCTTTATAGACTAAAAATCTAACAAGTCCGGTATCTTGTTTGGGTCTGTAGGCCAGTGTGTAGGTAAGCTGTTGTCCGAACTGACATGTCATTTTTATCAATGCATTTGTATAACACTCTTCCTTATGGGTTCACGACTCACAATTAACATCGTACATTATGGTTTAATTATCCTATGCATGATTCAACAAAAAAAAAAACACTAGATGGATCACTCGTTACCTACCTACTGTTAAATGAAAGCTTAATACATTTTGAAGGTAAGAAAAAGCTTAATACATTTTGAAGGTAAGGTTTGGCAAATGGATAATGTGCGCATCCATCGCACAAGTCAACCCAGGTTCAAATTGTTCTAAGAAATCTTAACATTAGTTAGCGGTGGGTATATGCAGTCGACATTACGATTAAATGATTCATCTTTAAGCCTTACAAACCCATATTTAAATAAATAGTCTCTCAGAGTAGTTATTTAACAGTATGTCCCGGCCAATAAGAAAAATAATTAAATCATTCACATCTCACGCTTTTTAGAGAAGTTTTTCTTGTGGTCCTAAAGGACACGTCTCTCGTTAATTTTAATACTTTTACTTGTAATCTTCAATCATTGATTGCATCCTGAACTGCAAAGTTTTTTTTTCAATATATTCTGATTAATGTATTATTATTTTGTTTACCATCCCAATAGGTATCTGCTGGCCACGTTATGCAAATACCCATGCCTGGTCATACAGTGGGCGATTCTTTAAAAGAACAAACCGAAAAAGATCTGCACAAACTAAAAGAACTGGTACAAGCACATGATGTGTTGTTTCTTTTAACTGATTCCCGAGAAAGCCGCTGGTTACCCACTCTCTTGGGAGCGGCATACAAAAAGGTAACTCCGCAAAACAAATATGTACTTATATTTCCGAATAAAACTAATTAATACCTCTGCTTTTAGATTGTTATAAATTCAGCGCTAGGCTTTGACAGCTACTTAGTACAGCGGCATGGTGCAACCAAAACAACAGACGCAGATGCTAGCAATTGCCAAGTACAGGTGGTTGATAGCCTAAAGTGCATACCCGGCCAACAGCTGGGTTGTTATTTCTGCAATGATATAACAGCTCCAGGAAATGTAAGTGAAAAAACTTAATTGAAAGACTTTATTTTAAATGCTTAACAGTAATAGAATTTGGCAACAACATCAACAATGAATTAGGCACATTCATAGTCAAATCTAGTGTACTTCTCAAAACCAGTACATAGGACATCGCCCATTTGAACGTGATCGACTCCGGTGACATGCATATGCAGGCCATTTACACAGGCCACTTTAAAGCCCACTAACTTCTGTAATACATTGGGTGTACGATAGGCATAGCTGCAGAAATTGTAACCATCGACAGCTGTCAAAAATTCCCTTTCCGTAAAGGCAATGGCAATTTTGAACTGTTGGTTGAACACAAAAGGAAAGCCGCCATGACGTTCCTCAGCGCCAAACCTAAAAGTAACAAAATCAATTAATTATTATAAATATTTTACACCTAAATAATGCCAATCATACTTACTCGCAATTCTTGTTGTGACTATTGCGCACAACAACCTTCTGATCAAAGCGTACACTAAAGTGCAAGTCTTCTCTCTTCGTATCGGAGTCCATAAACTTAATAATAAATTGTCCTTTTTTGTTGTCGAAACATCTGGCCGTCATCACAATAACATGGCCGGGACTAAAAAGTATCGGTGCATCGTTGCTAAAGGCCTTAAAGTAATCGGACGCATGTATAGCTGGCCAGGGATTTGGAAAGACTGTACGCTGATCGATTTGTTTTATCGCCTGTATTTGATCTTTCAGTTCCAGCGAGCGCAGGGACTCCAAAGGCATACGATATTTGAACGTACAGAATGGTATACTATTTATGGAAATGTGAAATTTGTCCTCACACGCCAATATGTAGATCATGAAAAAATCTCCCGACACTATGGGATTGGGCTGTGAATATTTGCTGATATTTTCCACTTCCTCTTCGCCCCATTCACCATTAATGCGAGCATTGCGTACAATGCAATTTTCACGAAAGTATACGGTGATGCGTAAACCAATATCAGCCTTGGGATTAATTATTGATTTGGCTGTGGCCAAGGATAAATTGAATCTGTGAATCGAAAGAAGAGGAAAATTAGATTGAAAACAATAAATGCATATGGACTTCTATTAAATATGACCTTATATGAATTTTAAAAGTACATCTTTGTAAGCTAGGATATCTGAAATTAAGGTACACCACATTGCTATGTAAATGGGTCAGTACTTAAAATAGGTCTTAGTCCAACAGTTACAATTATCGAGTTAGATTCTCCACTTTGCGTATGAGACCACTTCTTTAAGCTGGCTCCAGAACCTATTATTGGCCTTGACTTGCTTAATAAATGATTTCCAAACAACTTTGGTCTTAAGCGTTACTCAAGTTTGCAATGTTAAGGATTTTAGCATCTTCCTCCACATGGTACCTTAACCGATGCCATGGTCTTCCCCAGGTTTCGAGCTTAAATAGCCTTGAATTACTTAAGTTCTGATCACGATCTTTAAGTTTATAGTGGACTGGGGTTATAACAAGTTATAACGTCGTTAAGTTCGTCCAAGCCGTACCGCCGTGTTACCGATATTGAAGTGTAACAAACAAAAAATACAAATGGACAATTCGCAAGTTTGGGCGGGTCGAAGCTTTTATACTTTATACTCCACTATTGATTGCGTCCCAGTATGGATTTAGCAGTAAATGATAGTTGGTGCTGGTCATATTCAGATAAATTTTCATTGTGTTATAGAACCCACATGTCCATCATTAAAGGGACCGAATTTTTCTTGGGGCACGTAGTTTCTCAGTATAAGATTTATATTTTCATTTCATTTATTGATATTCAAAAAGTAACCGAGCCTTTAGGCTATAGGTTTTAGAACCACTTACACAAAAATAGAAAAAAATTCAAAAAAATGCGTATGTAACGCGCAAAATAGAAAGGAACCTAAAGGTAAAAACCAGTTTTGTTCAGGAGAGTCATTTTAAAGATTTAAATACGCGTGTCTTTGGTGTACCATCACTTTCATAAAACGCGCATATCTCTGGGAGGGAACACTTTTGGCGCATGTGTGGTCTCATTCGATGCTCAGATGTTGTCCACATCAAAAAAAAAGTGAAAATTGTTTTTTTTTACCCTTAGGTCCCTTTCTCTATGCGCTGTCACATATGCTAAATATTGAAAAACAATTATTTTGTGTTATAAAACATATTTTAATAGATAAAAAGGTTGCATCTCACTACGAGACCATAAAACTCTTAATGTAAAAGACCTACGCTTTCTTTTGAGCAAACAAAAGGGCATTTATTAAAAAAAATTGATTATGCAGAAAAATAGGGAGAACATTTTTTTTAATTTTTTCTAAGAAGATTAAATAAATTGCTATCTAAAACATTCCGCACAAATTTGCTAAGAAATAGGTAATGAGTTACATGGCTGCGAAAAAACACCAGTAAGGAAAAATTGTCACAATTCGACCCCTCTAACTCAGAGAATCCTTGACCGATCTCGTTCAAAGTTTGTGTCTAAACTACTTTCGAATAGAACTATTCTTGGTGCAAGTTTCATCCGTTAATCATCGGAAGACATCGATTCCAAAAGTTGGGTCACTTGATATGAAATGACCCATATACTTTATAGGGTGCCCGATCAATATTTCGTGTGTAGCATACGGAATGACAAATTTAGTACAAACTCCATATTTCGGCAGAGGGTATAAAATACATATTTGAATTTTTTGTAACATTTGCTTTAGTATGTTCATGTTTGCATTAAGTGGTTTTCTTTTACTATAACTGTCTCTTTTTGGATCCCAACGGTCCAGCCGTCCGAGTCCAGTTTACGAAAATTGATTTATGTATCGAATAAAATAGAAATTTGATTATCTGTGGATCACAATTAATCCTGTATCAGTTTGAATAAATACAGTTTACTTTTTTAGTTCTTTAAAGGGAAACTTTTTCCCTTTTGGTCGATTTTGCACATTAACAACACCAACACAAGTAAAAAAAGTTGAAGTCGGGAGTGCCCGACTATGAAATACCCTACTCCACTTTGTTACTCATAGGATTAAGCACCTCTGTCTGGAGCTTAAGCAATGTCGGACTCAATATGTTTAAGCAAATTATTTGTCGCTCATAAATGACGATACAAAATGTTAACGTGATGGGGTAAAATGTGTGGCTTCTAAAGCTGCAGGACCTCAAATTGGGAGGGACTTTTTTGTGGGGGCTATTCGAAAACATGAATTGATATGGTTGGTCGCTCTTAACGCTCCATTCGAAATTTGGTAGAAATCTTATTGAAAATAGGGCTTCTCACGCGGCAGATTCTAAAATCTGAAAGTATCTTTGTGTGGGAGCAATAGGAAAATATGGACCTAAGACGCCCAGCTTCACCACATTTAATTAATGGTTGCTCATAACGTACCATGCACAATTTGGGTGTGATTGAGTGTAAAGTGCCTTCTAGCGCTGCAGAAACTCATATCGAGAGGGGCCTTTGTGTGGGACCTAATACAATTTCACCAGAGATATGTGTTGGTACTTCGTAGTGCTCTGTGCCAAGTTTGTTCGGAATCGTGTGTAATATGTGACTTTTGGAGCTGTATGTCTTAAAATCGGGAAGGACCTTTGTGTGAGGCGGTTTCAAAATAGTTAATTAATGTTCGCTTATAATGTAATATGCAAAATTTGGACGTGACCGGGTGTAATAGGTGGCTTCTTGATCTGCAGGACCTCAAATCGGAAGGGACCTATAACGATGAGATCTACAAAGGCATTACAAAGCCTATTGTTGTGGCCGAAGATTAAAGCCATGAACTAGGAGATGTTTAAATTTAGCATGATGGAGCGCCATGCCACACAGCCCACGCCACAATTGATCTTTTGCGCGCGTTAGTACTGTTTTCGGCCGTCTTCACGATGTCAATTATTGCAATCGGAGCTGCGAGGAGCCCTCTTTGGGGGGTACCGAGAAATAACGGTGTTAAGCAGCCAGTCCATTAAGGATTAAAGCCCTTAAGGCGGTTACCGAGGAAGCCATTTGTGAAATTGTTTTGGTAAGGTGCGCTACTGCGAACCCTGCCAAATCTGCCACAGGAAGAAATTTTTAACCCATAAATATTGGGAATGTTGGCTCTTTCAAATAAACCAACAATACGCAGAAAAATTTAATTTTTCATTCCTTTTTTAATTTTTAAAAAAGACTTGGATTGCAACTTCTCTGTACAAAACTTAGATTAAGCAGCTTGCAGACCAGGTCACTTTTCGTGACTCGTTAATTGTGTAAGTGATTCTCTTTCAAACTTACAAAGTACATAAGAGACTATGTAATGGCAACAAATCGCGCAGGTCTCTGAAAAGCTTTAAGCTATGTTAACATTATAACTTTAATCTTGGCTATCTTCTTATTGTGGTTAAGTTAATCAGAAAAAATACACTAGCTTACAAATTTCAGCGCAATTGTAATTTATATTGTTACTACTCGTATAGAATAAATATTTTAACGTTTGTGAATTTATATGACCTATTGAGTTACGAGTAATACCACAACATCGAGGGTTTATTTCAAGGTCTGAACTAGAGTGTCCAAAAACAGGGGGTTTCTAAAGACCGACATTTAGTGTTCTTATTTAAAGTGACTGTCGGTTTTTTTTAAAGTAAATAAAAATATTGTATATAAACAAAACGTTTCAGAGAATTATCTTAATATTTTTTAAAATGATAAAAGGATCTATGACAATTATGTGGCTGAACAGAGATTAACCGGCTCAAGACCTCTTGCTTCTATATTTAATTAGAGGACAAGTTTTCAACAAAATGGCAAAGTGACCTTGATTTTCGTGGCTGCACACTGCTTTTGTCATGATTTCGGGTCCGTGACAACCCTCTTCAGAAAGCTTTGCTGCAATTGTTGAAAGTAAAACCGAACTCTATAAGGCCAGGCTCTCCCCAAACGAATGAGAACTACTGTTGTAAACCTTACTTTTCAAGTTTTCTTCACACAATTGCCCACGAAATGAAATAAAAAATGAAATATGAAATAAAGCCCCAAGAAATAAGGCCCCAAACTGAAAATGAAATAAATCCCCGAAAATGGGCCCTTATTTCGTTATGAAACTAAGCCCCAATTCCTACAATGAAATAAAACCCTAAAAAGATGAAAAGAGACCCCAAACCTAAAATGAAACAACATCCCATTTATTTTTTTTATAATGTACTAAGGCCACATTTTTTGAAAAGCAATATAGTTTTATAGTTTCTTTATTGAAGAATAAATCAAATATTAAACAAAAACCTGCTTTGTATCTTCAACAATTTGACGGCAGTATGGACATTTGTAGTGCTCTAATCCCTTGGAAATCGCATCTGCTTGCAATTTTAAATTTCATTTTCGATTTGACTTCAGCAAAAGCAACCCTAATTGAACCTAATTGCCATTATTTTAGGATAAGCCACAGATGCTGCCCTCGAAGCTTTGATATAGTCAAGCAATAATTTTCGGCTACACATATTTCGCCTTATAGCTTGGCAATAATAAAACCTACAAAAATAATTTGTTTTAACAATCAATTTACACTTTCATTAAACTGAATATAATTGGAATTTAAATTTTAAGAAGGTGTGAATTGGTGGTGTTGGAAAAAAGCTTTAATTTTCTTTAAGTGTAAAAGGTGTAGAAATTAAAAACTCGAATTTTTTTGCGAATTTTTAATTTCTACCCCTTTTACACTTCGACAAAATTAAAGCTTTTTTTTCCAACACCACCAATTACAGAAAGCCGTGCATGGTGCAGAAAGTCAATTCGAATTTTAGTTTTAGGTAAATATAAATTGATGGTGTGAAAAAAAATTGCACTTAAATTTGTCGAAGTGTAAGGGGGGGTAGAGATACAAAATTCGAGCGAAATAATGCCCTAATTACCAAAATGGAATAAAGCCCTAAAAAAAAGGAAAAAACAACACCCCAAATATCGTTGTTCTTACTTTCGGTACAAATTTTTGGGGCTTTATTTCATTTATGATTTGGGGTCTTATTTCGTTGGGCTTTATTTCATAGAGCCAATTATGTGTGATACAAAATATCGGCCAAATGCTCGCCAAGGCTTCGGTAGCATACCTCTATCCGATGGTCCATGTTTTATTGACTCTGAGAAACAATGTAGGTTTAATGTAGTCAATGTGCCGACTTATGTTATCCTTTAGATCTTGAATTGTTCTTGGCTTATTGACGTACACTTTTTCTTTTAAATATCCTTAAAGAAGGAATTCCAACGGTGTCAAATCAAATGATCTTGTCGGCCATTTAACCTCGCCAAGACATGAGATAACACGGCCATTGAGCAAAAGAGCCATTGTTTCGTTGGCTGTGTGGCAAGTGGCACCAGACTGTTGGAGCCACATATAGTCCATGTCTGTGTCCGCAATTTCTGAATACAAGAAGAAGACTGCAGACGGACGGACAGATAGCTATCGTTAAATTGAGTCACCTATCGATCGGCACACTTAAATATTTTTGGTAGTTAGCGTTCCGTACTAAAAATAAAAAATTTTCTTTGTTTTTACATACAACAAACCGGACAACACTGCTGCAAAAAACCAGGTGAACCGCCCTGTTGGGCTTCAGCTATTTTGAAAACCCGAATGTCGGCTGTGAACACCAGTCTGCTCATGTATTTTGTTTCCGATTATGCCGGGTGATCTTTAGTTGCTCTTATGTTTTCTCTCTTTATACCCTCCACCATACAATGGAGAGTATATTAGTTTTGTCATTCTGTCTGTAACACCTTTAAATAATCATCGGAGACCCATCAAAGTATATATATTCTTGATCCTCGTAAAATTCTAAAACGATCTAGCCTTGTTGTCCGTCTGTGGAAAACAAGATAGAGCCTGCATGAAAACTGCTAGGGAGCTGAAATTTGGCATAAACATGTGTAGTTAGCCTAGCATGGTTGGTACTGAAAATGGGCTATATAGCTATACGGTCAGTTGGTGTTGGAGACCCTCAACCGACACTACCTCATTAAAATTAGTTTTTTATTTTTTTTATTTTAAAATCACTGAAATTTTGCAAATAATAATCTCTATATAGGCGCAATCATCTATGTAAAAATGGTTTAGATTGGGCCACCATTTCTTGTACCTCCCATACAAACGGCCTTATGGGCCTTGAGAAATAATATGACCATAACTCACCACAAACTTGACCTATCGAAATGAAATTTTACACATCAAGATTTCTATATACAACACAATTCTACGCTAAATTCGGTTGTGATCGGAAAAGTCCTACTGGTACCTCCCACACTAACGGTCTCATGGGCCTTGAAAAATAATATGACAATAACTCACCACACACTTGACCTATCGAGACGAAATGTTCGGCGTAAAGATTTTTATATAGACCACACCTCTGCGCCAAATTCTGTTGAGATCGGAAAAGTCCTACGGATACCTCCCACACAAAAGGTCTCATGGGCTTTGAGATATAGTATGACGAGTATGACAAGCTTGACCTATCGAAATGAAATTTTGCACATAAAGATTTCTATATAGAACACACTTCCGCACCAAATTTGGTTTTATTTGGGAATCTGGTGGAGGCTATCCAAAGTTCGGCACAGCCAAACTTAACATTTTTTACTTGTTAATATTCTAAATACCTTTTTTTAAATAACGAACCCAAACAAACAAATTGCAAAATCTATACAAATGTATAATACTTCATTTCTCATAGAACTTGTGTACTTTATCACTGATTAGGGTTCTTCCAATCAATTCGGTTCAAACACACACAAACACATACACACACCTTGAGGCACCATCGATTGTTTTCCCAACAATTTCCAAAGCATGACCGAATTCCAAATGGTGGGCTAAATTTCCGGCAAATTCCGTCAACATTTCGTTGTTTTTATCTACTGACTTTGATTTACTTCCAACAATTTATTTCGAATTGAACCAAAATTCATTGATTTCTATATTTTTTTTCAAAATCACACGCGACGACGATAATTATTCCGTATACCGATATATTCCAACTTCAACTAAATCAAAAATACGTTTAGTTCCAGAGTTGTGGAGACGTTCTTCACGGTACAGCCGAGTTATTATGGCGCGGAGGGGAAATATGTTCTTTGCCGTGTTGTTTTTTGTTCAGTTATTGACTTTAATAACTTATTGTTGTTATCAGGTTTTTTATGGCAGCAGTTTAACGTTTTGGATTTTTTATCTTATCACTGGACTGGCTGGTGAGACCGCCAGTCAGTTTGTTATGCTTTTTGTTTCTCCAAAATCAAAGGGTATAAAATTATTTCTTCTCTGTAAACTATTAACACCTTAATTGTGTTTATTTTATTTAATTCCGACTGTTTTATTAAACATTTGCATTGAGATGCAGTTTGTCTGGCGACTGATGAACTAACTCTGTCCAATTGTTTTTTTTTCTAAAACATTCGGTGGGATTTGAAAGAATATTTAAGCATTCATTAAGTTGTCTCTCGAGTATGTGCAGTATATTAACCATGTATACCAGTGTTGCCAGACGTGACGATTTTACGCCATTCTGACGATTATACGAATGCAAATTATGGCTATTTCTGAACCTCAACTAAAGGGTGGTTAAATCTAAAGGGCCGATGTTGTATGTGAACCACACCTAAACGTCAACTTTTTCTGCAATTTCAAACTAACTCAATTTGAACCATGGAATGTTACACAAGCGAGCAACGCGTTATGAGAAGGGGCGTTCAAATCAAAATGCATATCGTGCACTTCGTGATTTTTTCGGTTAGTTTAATCGTCCAAATGTTCGTAAAATCGGAAAAATCGTGCAAAAATTTGAGCAAACCTGGTCTGTAGGAGATGTGAAAACACCAGTGCATGCTTGTACAGCTCGTACTGCACAAAATATTGCTGCTGTTCGCGATAGTGTGGCTAAAGAGCCGTCGACCTCAACTTGTCGTCGTGCCCAACAATTGTACATCTCACGCTCGTCGTTGATGAACATTATGCATAAATACTTGCATATACACGCTTATAAGGTGCAATTGACTCAAGAACTAAAGTTTCTTGAGCATTCCAAACGTCGTCAATGGTCAGAATGGTGGCAAGAAATGGCAACAGTGGATGATCGGCCCTTAAAATTTAACCACCCTAGATTTGTTTTTCTTTCAGCCAGATTTCAATGAGGTTCAACCCAAATGAAAACATCTGACTTTATAATTTTTGGAGGATGACGAGGGAGTTTGTTGCATTATATGTATTTATACAGGGTCGCGTTAAAAACTTTAACAACTTTTTCGTTTATTATTTTTTTTTATATTTTTCTCAGATTATATAATACTTACAAAATGAAAAATAATGCCACTTAAATGACCCCCGTTATCAGTTTCGCAATGATTGGCTTGTTTTAGAGCATTTTCTATAACATCTTTCAACATTTGTGGCTGTAGCGTTCGAATTTCTGCAACAATGTTGGCCTTGAGTTGAAGGATTGTCTCGGACTTGTTCACATATAATCGCTCCTTCAAATAACACCAAAGAAAATAGTCGGGTACTGACAAATCTAGGCCGCTAGATTTGTCGGGTACTGACAAATCTTGCGGCTAAATAATTTTCGAATTTCGGGAAATTATTCGCTCTCCAAAAATTTGAGTTAAAAGTGCCATTGTGCCATTGATTCTCAAAGAAGAAAGGCTCAATGATATTTGCAGATGCGATCCCACACCATACTGTACACCAAATGGGGTGCAATTGGCTTTGATGAATAGCTCTTGGATTTGAGAACCGCAGAACCTACAGTTCTGCTTATTAACAAAGCCATTCTAATGAAACTGAGATTCATCAATCATAATCAAATTATCAATAAAGTGGATTTCATTTCTGGCCAACTGTTGAAATTTAACCGCAAAATTTAGACGTTGCCGATGATCTTAATTCTTGCACAATAAATCTTTTTTTAAAATGCGCCGTAGTGACGTACGAGACATTCCTAGCTGAGCAGAACACCTTCTGGCAGATGTTTCTCGTGTTTCATTAACACTTTGCTGTACTCGTTCAATGTTTTCCGCAGTGCTAATTAAACGTGGCCTACCGCTTCGAGGCAAATCTATTAGGGTAACATGTTGGTTATCAACTAAGCAACGAATCATTGCTTTAGGGAGAAAAAATCTGTCGTTGAAATGTCGACGATATGCTCCTTGCGTTAAAATAATTGATCGCTAATAATAAAATTCTATTATTCTGGTTCTCTGCTGAAATGTGACTTTCTGCATTATTTATTCTCCATATATTATTTATATAATCAGAAAAAAATATATAAAGAAAAAAGTTATTAAATTTTTAAACCCCATGGTAACTTTTGGCCCACCCTGTATATATTTTATTAAATATACTCAGTTAAGGTTATATACTTAAGACTAGAGGCGACTTTTCGACTATTACAAAAAAATCAAAAGCCGAGTTTTAAACTATTTACTTTAAAAAAGTCGATTAAAGTCGACTTTTTTCTTCAGAGAAATTCAATATCTTGAAAAAAGCTAGATTTCTTTGTATTAAAAACTATTATTTAAAAAATAAGAGCGATGAAAAAACTTATAAACATCATATTCAATTCAAGTTTGTAAAAACTTTTTAAACAAAGTTTATTTTTTAAAGCACTAGAATTGCTAGCGAAAATAACCTCTAACGCGGGACAGAAGTGGCAACGATCGACAACGTTTTTTTTTGCTACTTTTGCAATAATACACTACTCACTTTCCATTGTTCTCCAAATAAGTATTAGGCAAGGTTTGGGTTTACGACAAACTGGCGGTCTTCAATAGTCTTCAAATAGTGCTTCAATTGTATTGGCCATCATTATGGCATTTTCGCGCCTAGTGCTTACAAAGAACCCCCCAAAGGAAATTCGCTTCGTTGGCCTTGGAACCAATAATCGGCCACATCAATCATCGTCGGTTAAATGGGTATCAATAGTTATTCAAGATTTCCGATTTCAGTGTTTATCAGTTCGCCTTTAAAAATTATCAAATATACTTGTTTTACAGCTGAATAAAATTTCAGTGTTAGTATACATACCGACTTTTTATTTGCACTGGATGAATCTAAAATATTTTTTAAGCCATACGTTTTTAACCTCGGCGTGCGTTGCCACTAGAATTAAATAAAACTTATATGAACTTCTCAATCCCCAAAAATAAATGAAAGCGCATCATAGATTGTTTGATGTCAATAAATATAAGGATTTTTTTTTTAATCTTTATAAAATCCTATTAACAGAAATAAACCAAATGTGATTTTAATACAATCCCGCGATCCAGTTCATTGAATCGCTAAATTAACTATGATTTCCATTCTACTTTCAGCTATACTTATACATTTTTTTTATTTTGTAGTACGAAATTCAAACAATGGACCAAATTGCCGAATTTTAAAAAAATTGTCCGTAAAATAATCACATATTGACCAACGTGAGGCGGGATCGTTTTTCGATCCCCTATGGGTGACGTATTAATGATGAATTTCATATTTCTTGGATCAGTCTCAAGTCGATTGATGTTTTTAGGATGTCCCCTATTACTAAAGATTTAGTCAAAGCTTATATTTATATTATTTTTTGTCCGTTAATTGCCTGTGGAAAGAAATCTTCAAGTCGTAAATTAAAACTAGGTGGCTTATTTGCACTGTAATGGTTGTATTTACGGGGTACTATAGGTCATGATTGATCATACTTCACAAACTTTTAGAGATATAACGATGATATTTGCCAAATATGATTAAGGTATAGAACGAAACACAAGCAGGTAGGAGTGTAGGCAGTGCCTAAAGGCAAATTGTGTGGTAGTTAGACTTGCTTACTTTATAGGCAATAATGGCTATGGTACGATGGAGAGTATTCCACAAAAAAGCTTATTTAAAATTCGACCCGGTCTACGATAATTTGTCCTAATGTTTTAAAACAAAAAAAGTTTTGTTTGTTTTAAAATGTATGCTGATTTTTTATTAATTGATTATTTTTGTAAAACATGGGACAATTGTATATTTTATTTTGACGATTTTTCAAAACTATTCTCTGGCAGCACTGACGTTTACAAACGTACCTACATTTCTGTTTGTATCTCTTGTTGTCTTGTCTTGTTCTCTCACTCTCTCCCTCTCAGCTCTTTTTCGATCATTAGACATTTTTGTGGATCATTGTTATTCACTGCTGATCAGGGTAGAGCAACATTAGACGCATTGGGGGTCTAATGTGGAGTAGCTAGTAATAGTAGTGCATGAGAAAACACCACTGGTGTTCTGCAGCCCTCACGCTTTCGGTTATCTCAATTAACATGGGAATTTCGGTGGAGGGGGACAATCGCCACAACATCTACAACCCATTTCGATATCAACACAGATTACTTGTTTGGGAAAAGACAAACATTTTTATTTTTGTTTTATTAATTTTTCAATACAAGTAATGAAATATTTTATACTGATGTAAATCAATTGTTAAAACTGTTTATTCTGAGTAAACAAACATATATAACAAATATAATATAAATATTTGGATGAAAAAAACCATTTCTGTGCGCTTTCTCGTTTTATCAGGATAAAATAAGGACATGAATTTTTCGTCGTATGTTAAAAAAACATGGAAATTATTTCAAGCATTATATTTTGAAGGCACAATAATTATTATTTTTTAAAAAATTTCAACTTTTGTTATAATTAAA
The DNA here is from genome assembly GCA_963513945.1 of Hydrotaea diabolus. NCBI lineage: Eukaryota > Metazoa > Arthropoda > Insecta > Diptera > Muscidae > Hydrotaea > Hydrotaea diabolus. The sequence goes on from OY740720.1 coordinate 79,568,820, forward strand.
ATTTGTATCAATAACTTCTGTATCGAACTATCTGTACTCAAACACACCTTTAACTATACTAGCATAAATATTTTTGTAAATCTACTGTAAGTAGGCTTGCAAACAGTAATTTTTAAATAATTTTTAAATATGTTAAATCGTTAAGATCGTTAAGTCAAATCCTGCTGACAGGCCTATTTTCGCAAAACAAGTAAATATCTAGCTTCCATGTCAAAGGATGTGATCTTGTCGAAAAATAATTCCTTATGGCCAGAAGAAAGTGTCTTAGTTCAAAGAAGAAGGACCCCTGTATACTTACAAAGTTTCTCAAAAAATAGTTAATTGTGTTCGAAAACGATCTTATGCTAACTGGCCGGGATATACCGTTTACATTTGACTCCGAATTAGTTGTTAACAAAGTTTTTACGTGATTAATTGATTAATTAATTTACGTGATTCTTAACTATCGGAACCTAATATTTTCTAGGATCAAAACAAATTTCTCAGACACGTACTACTCACAAAAGGAGAATCCAGAATAGTTAGTACAAGAAAAGACTGGATACCTTTTAAAGTAACTTTAATTTAATTACGAATGTCTTTCAACTGATTTTAAATTTCTAATGGTCGACAATTTCCAATGCATATTCCTATTTAAAAAATGATCGTACTGATAAATAGGTAGTATTCTTTACTTTTTTAAAGTGAAAGTGGTTCAACTTTAAGCAAATTTGAATTTAATTTTTCCCAGTAAGGATCGCCAGAAATGTTAAAATTTAACCGAGACAAAACTAGATATTCTACATTGATTTGTATGCAAGAGAATAGCTTTCCTTGAGAAGGCTACAAGGGCACCAGAAAGTCTACCCTTACTCCTTTGTCTTGGTTTATTACAGTCTTTTGTCCTTACGATATTTGCGTGAAATGTATATGTGATAGAGAAAGGGACCGCATAGAGAAAGGGACCTAAGGGTAAAAAAAAATCAGTTTTCACTTTTTTTTTGATGTGGACAACATCTGAGCATCGAAAGAGACTGATCTCATGCCCCAAAAGTGTTCCCTTCCTGAGATAGGCGCGTTTTATGAAAGTGATGGTACACCAAAGATATACGTATTTAAATCTTTAAAATGGCTCTCCTGAACAAATCAGGTTTTTACCTTAGGTCCCTTTCTATTGCGCGTCACATATACCTTCTGAAATTAATTCAAATTTAACAAATTTAGCAAGCCAGAACAAAGACAAGGAACGAAACTAAGTAACATAACTATTTATGGGTCATGGTTTTTTTACCCTGGCTCTGGTCATGCAATACGACACTATTGGTTCTTACTTATCTGGAAACTGTGTCGGCCACTTAGTTGTCATCGCTAAGTGAATAAGATGTGGTGGAACTGTGCCAATACGAAGGCGTAAACTATCGCACAGGTGTCGCGAAACCAGTTCGCTAAAAGACTCTTGTGGTAAGGGTATTATTTAGCATTTTGAATCTGAATTGATCCTTAGTACAAATATAAATTTTTTTGGGCTGCCATATTACCCGTTTTACTGACCCCCAATGTATCGTTGGGCAGGTATTGGCAAAACTTTACCAACAGTATAAAGATCTTTTATTTTTTTTTTGGAATATCCCTAACACTGCAAAATGTATTGCAACTAGGTATGTAATTTTGTACACTTTATCGTAGAAGACATATTGAGTTTTCTTTAAAGATTTTAACTGTCTATATAGCTCTCCTAAAATCAGAGATATTAGCCGTGTTCTTTTCAGGTATCTAGTTTAGTTACCAAGTTAGTTAGCAATGTGGTATTATGGCAACATTCTACAACAGTTTAAATAATATAGCAGCATAAGCCCAAAAATGTTTGTTTACAAACAAAAAAAGGCAAAGCAGATTGTGAAAACCCAATTTAGTTACTTCCTATAGATAGTTTCTTGTTTTGTAAACATTTTATTGACAACTTTTATTTCGTTCAGTACAGCATTAAACGTGAACTCCAGAGAAGGACAAGTAAGAACCATTATTATAAGTATTTTATATGTATTTAAAGCCTGGTACTAACATCGTGAAAAACTTAGACATGTATGTATATCGCTTAAGAAATGACTCATAAATGAGGGTTTGTCAAGATTATTTTCATTTTTTACCGCAATTTCACAAAACTTTATTGTCAAAGTTTGAGATTTCTTCACACTAAAAGGCGAACTTAGTAGCGGGCTTAAGATATTATTTTTTTCACTGAACATTTGTACAGATACTGCAGTTATTTATATATACAAATGTGCCACCACAACGACTGCGACCTTCTTGAAGACATACGAGGGCTGCTATATATATGTATTTCTGGCCCAATAATGAAAATGCGAATATTTATCATCAAAAATGGTTTTATGTTTTTCAAAGTATTCTCCAGCATGATTTATACTCTTTTGCATGGGCTCAAACTAATTGTCAATCACTTTTTCCACCCCAATTGGTTTTTGAACGCCTCAGCAGCATTATCTGACGACGAAAATAGTTGACCTCGTATTTTTTTCTTGATGTGCGGGAATAAAAAGAAGTCATTGGGTGCCAAGTCAGGGCTGTACGGCGGATGACCCATCAATTCGACGTTTTGGCCGGTCAAAAAGGCGCTGGTTTGAGCCGATGTGGGAGAGCTCACATTGTTCGTTTTTCGCATTTCTCCGAAGACTTCAGGCAAACAAATTGGGCTTTACCACTCGTATTCTCTTCCAGCTTATTCGCAAGACTCTGACGACGCAAATCGTTGACTACGCATTTTTTTTATGTGCGGGAATAAATAGAAGTTATTGCGTGCCAAGTCAGGGCTGTAGGGCGGATGACCCATCAATTCGACGTTTTGGCCGGTCAAAAAGGCGCTGGTTTGCGCCGATATGTGAGAGCTGACATTGTCATGGTGCACAATGATTCGTCTTCACTTGTTCGTTTTTCGAATTTCGCCGAAGACTTCAGGCAAACAAATTGTGGTGTACAAATTGTGTCAGCTCATTCGCAAGACTCAATACAATTAATGGAAATAGTTTTATCGTGCTTTTTGAAATTTTTTTATATTAAAAATGAATTTCTAATATAAACTTCTATATGTATAATATATTCAAAAAAATGAAGACCTTTCCTACGATATATTGAATAATATACGGCAAAGATATAGCCAATTTTGTATCAAAACATTGGAGGTCCGTAACTCGAAAAATATGGCCGTCCAAAAAATGTTTGTTGTGATTTTCTCCTTTTTATTACCTATTAAAGCACGTTAAACATTTTTGTTCCAAAGTTTTCTACACAGCGTCGGCTTTAAAGAACAAACATGGCAGAAAATTATACTTATACATACATATGTGACGCGCAAAATACAATGGGACCTAAGGGTAAAAACCAGTTTTGTTCAGGAGAGCCATGTGTTTGTTGTCCACAAAAAGTGAAAATTGATTTTATTTAACCCTTAGGTCCCTTTCTCTATGCGCTGTCACATATACGTAGTAAAATTCATTAACAAAAATTAAAATTCATCTTGGTTTTGTTTTATTGTTCTAAAGGCTTAAAATTTCATCTGCTGCCAAACAATCTTTAGCCCATTGGTCTAAGCGAAAACGCACCGGATGGAGTTCCATTATGACAAAGTTCAACCTTTGCAATAAAACCAGAAATTTGATTAAAATGAAAATTATCAGTACTTATCTTACAGCCGATCAAATTTTTAATGGTCCACCCTGTATTACTCAAGGAAAATCAACCTTTATAATTTATGTGTACGTATTTTATATTTTCTTATAGAAGGGCCTTAGGTTGGTCAACACTTCGAGTACAACGCGCAGAATGTATAGGTATAACTTAACATGTGTGCTACAAATGTTTACTTTAATAGCAGGGCTCTCTTTAAAAATATGTCTCTCAGATGAAATACCTCTCCTTTACTACGTTTATACGAAATCGAAAGTCGTAATTTAAGATTAATAAACAACAATTTGAAATTATCCCCTTAAAAGTGTTCGATTTTAAATTCAAATAGGTCAATTTAGGGACAAAAAATGAGATTGACGAATTGGTACAATAAAAGTGTCTTTTGGGCCGAAGAGGTACCAATTAAAAATAACCAACTATGATGAAATTGTTGGTTTATGTTTTCAAATAGAGCCCACGAACAAACGTTCCTCCCGATTTGAGGTCGTGCCGGTAGAAGTCGCAAGGTAAATCTGATTGTGCCAAATTTTTCATGGTACGTTAGATCATATCGGTCCATGTTTTCCTTTGGCCCCCATGAGAATGGTCTCTTGCGATTTGAGATCATTTCACTTCACAAGCCACATTTTACAACCGATCTTTAAAAAAATTGAGTATAGTGCATTATCAATCCTAGAAAAAATAGACCATATCGGCCGATGTCAACTGACAACCTTAGAGCTGCGATTCGTGGTAAGATAAATCTGTAAATAATCGAAATTAATAAGGGAGTACGGCCCTTAAATTCATTCCGAGTAATTTGCTAAAAACGAATGAAAATTTCTCAAGAAATATATCAATGCCAAAATATGGCCCTGAGGCCTATTAAAAATTAAAGACAACATGAAAAAATGCTAAACCCCATAAAATTTTCTAAAAACCAACAAATTCGAGATGAATAGGGGCGTTCAATCAAAGAATCCATATGTATAAGTGGGAGAACTCAAATAAAGGAAAATTGCTCAAGGATACCAAAAGTAATAAAAAAAAATTGCGTGGGCTCCCAAACCCAAAAAGTGTTTCTGAGAGCCAAAAAACTTTTTGGCTGAATGTAAGTTGCTATCGTTAACGTTAACGAGAAATTACTGAAAAAGAAAATTCAATTCCTATACGAGGATTGCTATATATATTTCGGGCCTGTGCAACACTAAGTTTGACATTTTCTAGCAACACATATGATGGTCGTTTTGACGTACGACCATCATATGTGTTGTTTACAGTGCACTGTGAAAAACTGGTTTAATGAATTCAATCGTGGCCGACGCTCGCTCAAAGACGAAGGTCGTCCAAAAACGGCCGTTGTGCCAGAGAACATTGATGCCGTGCGTGAACTGATAATGCAAGTTCGTCATGCAACATACCATGAGATAGAGGCATCCTTGGGCATTTATTCCACCAGCAAACATTCGATATTGCATAAACACCTGGCCGTCAAAAAGGTTTGTTCAAGTTGGTTCCCGCACAATTTGACAACCGATTAAAAAAAGGCTCGTGTCGATTGGTGCAAAGAAATTTCGATCGCGGTGCTTCAAAAGACGTTTGTAAGATCGTCACAGGTGACGAATCATGGATTTATCCGTATGAGCCCGAAACAAAACAGCAATCGACCGTGTGGGTCTTCGAAGACGAGCCAAATTCAACCAAAGTTGTTCGTGGAAGAAGCACTTCGAAGCAAATGGTCGCCTGTTTCTTCGGCAAAACTGGACATTTGGCGACTGTTCCGCTTGTGCAACGTAGGACGGTCAATTCTGAGTGGTACACCACAGTTTGTTTGCCTGTAGTCTTCTGAAAAATTCGAAAAACGAACAAGAGAAGACGAATCATTGTGCACCATGACAATGCGAGCTCACACACATCGGCGAAAACCAGCGCCTTTTTGACCGGTCAAAACGTCGAATTGATGGGTCATACGCCGTACAGCCCTGACTTGACACCCAATGACTTCTTTTTGTTCCCGCACATCAAGAAAAAAATGCGTGGTCAACGATTTTCGTCGCCAGAAGATGCTGTTGAAGCGTTCAAAAACCATGTTTGGAGGTGTCTCATTCGGAGTGGAAAAAGTGCTTTGACAATTGGTTTGAGCGCATGCAAAAGTGTATAAATCATGCTGGAGAATACTTTGAAAAACAATAAAACCTTTTTTGATGATAAATATTTGCATTATCATTATTAGGCCAGAAATATATATAGCAGTCCTCGTACAAGTGACTTTTTTTAACATTTGTCTAGTTGACGAAAATGTACAAAGTAGGCTTGCTAGGAAAAGCGCCCCAGGGACTTCAAATTGTCATAACTTCGGGCATAGTTAAGATATTTAATAGGCAGTGATGTGTTTGAAAGTACGTTACTTATAAAATATGTTTTAAAAATGTTTTACTCGATTTTTTGCACAAGATTTGAGACCATGTTACTTGCAAAAGAAACCAAAGTTATTCACAACAAGTAAAAACGGGGTTTAGTTCGGTTAGGCCGAACCTTTTATACCCTCCACCGTCCCCACGTAACTTAAGCGCAAACAAATTAGTTCGTTTTTTTGGGTTAATGAGTCTGATCTAACCTTAGCCAAAATTTTAAAATTACTAAAAATTTGCTTTTATTAGAGTACCCATATGTTAATATTGACCGCCTGTTTTGACCATGCGGGATGGTTTTTGGGCCACATGGGCCAAACCGTCCAGCAACTAAGCTCTTTTAAGAGGTACTAATATACGAGGGCGACCGCAAAAGTAACCGGCCTAACATAAAAAGAACCGTTTTTTTTGGAATTATTATTATTTATTTTTCAACATAATCTCCTTCCCACTCAATACACTACATCAAACCTTTTTCAAGTTTTTTAATTCCATCCGAAAAATAAGATTTTTCAAGACCTTCAAAATATGCCTCAGTTTCAGCAATAACCACGCTATTGGACGAAAATTTTTTGCCACCGAGAAATTTTTAAAATTTGGAAACATGACATAATCAGAAGGAGCTAAATCTGGACTATATGGTGGATGCGGAGCAATTTCAAATCGTAATTCGGCCAGTTTTTGTTGAGCTAAAAATGCAGTGTGTGAAGGAGCATTATCTTGATGAAAAAGAAATTTTTTCTAAATGCGGTCGTATTATCTTGATTTCTTCACTCAACCGATCCAATAATGCACAATAATATTCACTATTTATAGTTTTTCCTTTCTCAAGATAATCAATAAATATTATACCCCTTGCATCCCAAAATACTGTGGCCATTACTTTTCCTGCTGACTTAACAGTTTTCGCCTTCTTGGGGCCACTTTTACCAGCATCTATCCATTGTTTTGACTGTTCTTTGCATTCGGGGATGTAGTGGATCCATGTTTCATCAACAGTTATGAATCGGCGCTAGAACTCTATTGGATTACGCTGATAAATCGCTAAAAGCTCCTCGGAATTGGTCCAACGGACGATTTTTTGGGGCAAAGTCAACAAACGCGGCACATATCTTGCGGATAGCTTTTTCTTGTGGAGTTCATCATGTAAAATACTCCAAACTTGTTTTTCGTGTATTTTAACAATATCAGCAAGTTCTCTGAGCTTTATTCGTCTATCTTTAGTCACTTCATTAAATATTTTTCTAATGTTTTCAATAGTAGTAGCAGTTTTCGGTCTTCCAGAGCGTTGTTCATCTTCCGTACTTGAACGACCCATTTTAAATTGTTGAACACAGGATTTCACGGTGGAGTATGATGGTGCATTATCACCATGAACAGAATCCCATTCATCTTTGATTAATTGTGGCGTATAACCTTTCATATAAAAGTGTTTAATTACCGCACGAAACTCTTTATTTTCCATTTTTCAAAAATTATAAAACTTGTTTACTTCAATCACCTGTAACAAAGAAAATAATCATTAAATATTTCGGAAATTTTGACAGATGGCTTATAAAAGATTGCTTTTAAAAAACAAAAAAAGTTGCCAGTAAAACAGAAAATGTGCCAGGCCAGTTAGTTTTGTGGTCGCCCTCATACTGACATTTTCCCATCTCGTGCACATGAACCTCAAAAATACAACTCATTGAACCATAGGCACTAGCCCATGGTACAATTCAGAAGGTAGTGTTATGCAGTCATCTGATTTACAATTTTTTCTCGTAGAAATTTAAATTTTCAAATTTTACAAAGACAATTGGAAGGCATTTATTAATATGACTGATTAATTGATAATACATTTTTTTATTTCTTTCTAGTCCCTAAAAGATCGTACATTGGATCAACAGTGCACCGTTACACGCCCCGGTGTATCCAACATTGCCGCCAGTTATGCTGTCGAACTGCTGGTATCCCTACTGCACCATCCTTTGAAAGAATTGGCTCCAGCTTTCTATGCTACTACCAGCAATCTAGCATCTGGCAACGATGCGGCCACCAAAATACCAGAGGGTATCCTGGGCGTTATACCGCACTCGATAAGAGGCATGTTGAGTACTTTTGAAAATATTTTACCAGCTACAGAGAAATTCGTCCAGTGTATTGCTTGTTCCGAGGTGAGTTTTCCAGATTTCCAGCGGTGTTTTATGCCTAGTTGTGCTCTTTTGCAAGGTGATAAACGAATGCTTTATTTATAGAGGCTAATAACACCGGATAGCGTTGGATATTTTTACTTTATTTGCATCGAGTCATACGATTCCTTCTTTTGTGAATACTTTGGACTAAGAAGCGCGTCGCTTCGTACTTCATTCGATTCCGTATGGTTTGTGGAAGGGCATACAAACTCGCGTGTAAAAAAGTTTAGATGTCATTTAAACGAGGGTTACTTTTTATATTTCGGGTCCTGACAATACTAGTGTTCCCAGATGCAAACTGGAACTTCCACTGGAAGCTTTGACATTTTTTAGCATAACTTCACTCAGAACGTTTTGTCATTTGAGGGCGAATTGTTTTGTTTACAGTGTCTTGAAAAATTCATCTCAGTCAGAAAATGGAATTATCCCGTGAACATTTCCGTGCGATGATTTTTTACGATTTTCGACATGGGTTATCGAGACAAGAGTGTTTAAATCAACTTGTTTCGACTTTTGGCGATGAAGCACCATCAAAAACCACTGTTAATCGCTACCAAGAGTTCAGTCTCGGACGCCGTTCGCTTCAGGATGAATTTCGCGAAGGATGTCCAACTTCGGTCACTTTGCCAGAACCATCGACGCTGTGCGTGAACTGATTAAGCAAGACCGACATGTGACATACCGTGAGATTGAGGCATCCTTGGACATTAGTATGACAAGCATCAATAAGATATTGCCTGTTCATTTGGCTGTGAAAAAATTGAAAAAGTATAACTGCAGGAGCTCAAAGGCAGTGTTTAACATTGTCACAGGTGACGAATCATGGATCTATGCGTATGAACCCGAAACAAAACAGCAATAGACCGTATGGGTCTTTCAAGACGAGCCAAATCCAACAACAGTTGTTCGTGGAAGAAGTACATCGAAGCAAATGATTGCGTGGAATAACTGGCCATGTTGCCACAGTGCCTTTAGTGGATAGTAGGACAGTCAATTCTTAGTGGTATACAACCATTTGTTTGCCAACAGTGTTCGAAGAAATGAGGAAAGATAATAAGAGAAGACGGATCATTTTGCATTACGAAAATGCGAGCTCTCACGCATCAGCTGAAACGATGATGAATTGATGGACCATCCACCGTACATTCCTGATTTGGCACCCACTTCTTCTTATTCCCTAGCATCAAGAAAAAAATGAGTGGTCAACGTTTTACATCGCCCGAAGCAGCTGTTGAAGCGTTCAAAAATCATGTTTTGGAGGTGTCTCAATCGGAGTGGAAAAAGTGCTTCGAAAATTGGTATGTGCGCATGCAAAAGTGTATTGATCTTAAACGAGAATATTTTGGAAAACAATAAAACCATTTCCAATGATAAATTATTGTGTTTTTGTTGCCGGACCCGAAATATAAATAGCAACCCCCGTATCACTGATTCGATCAGATTAAATTAGATCAGTTCTATTAGCACTAAAATAAATAAAAACAATACCGAGAAACTGTCGAAAAGTGGAGGAAGATAAAGGCGTCAAAAAACCAAAGGTTCAGTACCTACCTGAGTTTTACATTTTCAGATTCAAAATCCTTCTCGGATCTCTCGAATATTCAGAGCACAAATGTTAGTAATCTGTGCAGTATGGGTTTTTTTATAAGGACTTACGAGAATGACTGCCAAAGCAGCGGACTCCATTTATTGGGACCTAGACACATCGCCCCATATAATGTATACTCTTATTGGATCAAATTAAATCCAGAAAGGTTGGTTTGAAATAGAGAGGTCTAACAGTATGAACCCATACCTTAAGAGTATACACCTAAGCCAGTACACGGCTTGTTGTGCGGTCTTGTTCCATGGTTTGTAAAATTTTGTATCATAAAAGACGTTTTGTGTCGTCTACGGAATATTAGATCCTTCTACAATTTCCCCCTTATGTCCTCTTGGTTTGTCTCGCTGGCTGAAAAATGTTAGTCTCGATTTCGCGAAAGCTTGACATTGGCAGAGAAAATCACACATATTTATTTCACTTTTCCAAATAGGAAAGATTTGCCTTAAGTGTTGCCTGGCCGGTGAGAACACCCATCATCTTGCTAAATTCCTTATTTTTACACTTAACGGCTTCTTTGTTCTACTTTCGTCAGGGTCTCCCTTAAGAATTTTGCTCCCGCTGTGCCATTTCATAGCGTTTTATGAGCTTTAGGGCCCATGATTTAATGTCAGCTCTTATTGCTTTAAAGGAAATGACGTTGTCCATGTCTATTGAATGTTAAGCTGTTTGGCTGCCTGTCTATCGAAGGGTGAATGGCATGCTGAATTCGTTGTTGTTGTAACAACAATATATTTTGTTTTGAAGTCCTGTTCGTCTATAAGGGAAATTGCTTCGAAATCCATGTGAATGAAACGCACCATTTGAACTAAATGCGCCCACAGAGACCAGGGGGTCGACTAAGTGGGCTTGGCCGGGCAATTAAAGAGGTGTAGCACGTCCCTGATGGCAAGCGTGGCAAACGTCCGGAACGTTAACATCAATTCGCTCCCAATACAGATTGAGGAGCCTGCACCATCCAGATCTCAGCTAAGCTGCTGGACCTATTTCTTCATAAGGATCGTACCTAAACTGCTGCGAGGCATCCTGTCCATGAGATGGTGGGTGGGATGACTACTGTAAACAAACCTAACCAGGTATTGCTTAGACAACAAGAAATTGTGTCAGCGCACTGCAAGGACCTTCGTCTCCTAATGTTGATGGTCCTCAGAATAAATAAGAAAATACCCTGTTGATGTTCTCAGGTCGGCGTTCTTACCAGTCTGAATTTTCTATTTATTGCGTCGTACTCACATTCGCCGACCACACTGGCGCTGCGTAGTTCGCTACGACTGACCTTTCGCTTCGTAAGAGGTCAACAAGGCTTCTTTGTCAGCTCCCCAAGTACTGCCGGCTAGTAACTTCAGTATCTTGTTCCTACTTTTAAGCTGTAGCACATGCAGAGTGTACTGAGTTTGTCATTCCAACACCACGAAATACTGATCGGAGACCCTAAAAAGTATATATATTAGGGTGGGTCGATATAGCAATCGATATTGTGCCATTGATTTTTCAATAGCTTTTGGCACGAGGAAAAAAGTTCCACTACGATTCCATTCTCTTCGATTCTCTCAGTCGTATTTATATTCTCACGCTCTCATATGTTATAGTGTATTGTATGTGGCAATGTATATTTGTATGTGGCAATGTATATTTGTATGTTGCAATGTATATTTGTTATATTGTATGTCACCTTGGAAAGGTTGTGTTTAAAAAATTGTGTTTTTTATTATCTACTCGTACTAAAAAATCTTAAAAATACAGGTTGAAAAAAATCAAAAAATGGAAATTGGGGCGCCTCAAAAATGATTTTTTGATATGTCGTAGTGGAACTTATTTTTCCGCATGCCAAAGGTTATCGAAAAATCCATGGCACAATATCGACAAATTTATGCCCTTACATGAAGAAGGTACTGAAAAGTTTCATGATGTGGCTTTTGGTTATAAGCTGCTTGGAATTGTTATTGGGCGAAATCGGCCCGGGGAGAAAAAATGTACCTCTTAAGGGACTAAAGGTACTTGGGAAAAATACACTTTTTGAGAATTTGCTTAACAAATCATAATTTTTTATGGACGGACAAGGGTTGAAAAGAAAACAGTTAGTGATGATACACCAAATTCCTCAAAAAAATGCACAGCTGCTGAACGTTTTCGCTCTTGTGGCCCAAAAAAATGTCCCGCATAGTCAATAAGGGTACTCAAATTAAAACAAATTTTGCTACAAATTTATATATAGAGTAATTTTAGGAACGGACATAATGGCCGAAAGGACTTTAAATTTGCCCTGATGATATAATTTGCGTTTTTGCAAATGTGCATTTTCCAAATTGGCAATTATTTTTTTTTTCAGTTTATGTCTAGGAGCGCATCTAACGTATGTTCCTGGTTTGGCAAGTCTTCTTTCAATACAACCACTGCACCGTGATGCCCTCTTTAAGATTTTATCCTTTAAACAACTAAACCCAATATTGCCGGACCGAACCTGTCGCTTTCTATGGTTAAAATGTTGAAATTGCCCGCGTTACTCTATGCAAGGAAATAATCGTGTTTTATTGGTAACTCCCTTAGGAGGTCGCTAACGCGTTAACTTCACACTATTGTACAAGAATATAAAAATGAGTTTGTTTACAAAAAACTATATACAGTTTGCTTGTTTGTTTTAAATAATCAAATTTTTTGGAAGTTAGTCAAGAATAACCTGTAGCGAGTTTAAGGGAGCTCGGTCATTACTCGCTTATAGCATTTCTTAAACAACTTTTTTCTAAAAATTTTTAAATGAAACGGCCATGATGCATAAAGCCATTCAGTTCTTGTGTGCAAAGAAATTTCAAACAATCCTTGTAAAGTTTTGAAGTTATCGCCTTGGCGACCATTTACTTCTTTAATGAGCGAATATTAATCGAACACGCCTTATGTCTCTATACTATTGTACTTTACCGGTTAGTTCCTCAGTGGTTTCTTTTAATACCCTCCACTGAAGGATGGAAATTTGTAACCATATAAGGCCTAAAGGCTCGATTATTTCAATGAAAGTTTATAAAGGGTTTTCCAATAAGGACATAACAATTTCGTATCTTTATGTCAACGCACACTCAAACAGTTTGATCTTTTATTTATTTTTTTTTATTTATTTCATTGTAATATACAAAGCCTATAGGGCCAATTAATCTATAGTGTCAAAACGTTAGTCGAATTCAACATTTTCATCATGGTTAACTTTACTTACGAGCAACGTTTGGAAATCATTAAAATTAGTACCGAAACTCTGAATCGATGGCTCTGGCAAAGTTTCACGAAAATCATAAAGCTAATTTCTGATTGAGTAGTTTTGTCAATAACCAAAATATGCGTTATTGGACAGCAAAAAACCCACATGTGCTTCAAGAGACAATTGAATCCGCAAAAAATTACAGTATGGTGTGGATTTCATGCCGGAGGTGTGATTGGGCCGTATTTTTTCGTCGAAGAAAACAATCTTCTTGTTTCCGTCAATGGAGAGCGCTATCGTGTCAAGTTAGAACATTATTTTTGGCCAGAATTGGATGAGCTTGACATAGCCGATATGTGGTTTCAACAAGACGGTGGCAGTAGCCACACAGCACGCGTTGTAATCGATTTACTGAAAGGCAAATTCGGAGAACGTGTTATCTCGAAAAATGGTAGGGCGAATGGCCACCTCGTTCGTGCGATTTAACGCCATTGGATTTCTTTTTATGGGGCCACATCAAGTCATTAGTCTATGCCAAAAAGCCAACAATTATAGCTTAGAGCTTAGAGACAACAACCAACGCGAATTACCAACGTTCTGGTCGAAATGTGTGCAAGAGTGGTAGGCAATTCAGTCCAAAGAATAGATCGCTGTACACAGGCTCGTGGTGGTCACATGACCGAAATCGAATTTCATTCTTAAAATGTAACATTTGCAATACACCTGGAATAAATTTGAACTGTCACCTTAAATATTCTGTCTTTTATTAATATAAAAAAATTGTTATGTCCTTTATGGAAAACCCTGTATATGAAAGAATGATCTATATTTAATCTACGCATTTTGACTGAAAGCCGTTTTCGTTAGTTGTAAAGATCGTTTACTAGCTATGTCCAAACTTTATAGGCTTACATCTTATGCGCTTTAAATCCTATTATGCTACAATATTTTTTTGTTTTTAACACATTTCAGCACATTAATATTTTATTTGTTTATTTTTTTTTTGCTTACAGAAAGTTTTATCCGAATATCGTAACCATGAGAATTCGTTCCTATTTAAAGTTTTCGAATCAGCCAAATTCTTGGAAGACTTGACCGGAATTTCAGAGTACAAAGACTTAAACAACGAGGTGAGTTTTGATTGAACATAAAGCCAACGACTTAACCAGTAAAATACTTCTTGTTTTCATTGCAGATCATCGATTTTAATGATTCTGATTTAGAAATGTCCGATGACTAATGACGGAACAAATGCCAATTACAACGTGCGCTGCCGCCAAAATTTCTCTATTTAACCAAAACAAAGAAATATTAGTGCATTTATTTCCAAAATAACAATCATTCTATTTTGTAACCTATTCGCGATATATTAATATTTAAAATGGCTTTAAATGTATTTATATTTTCAAAGTGATAATAAAACGAGCAAATTGTACGTGTCTTATAACATAATTTTGTCCTACAGACAGAACTGCGCGATTTCACGATTTGTTGTCATTCCAAAAGTAGTCCTTTTTCGTATCGACATCTTTTGGAAGTCAAATTTTCTAACACTTTTTCATACAAGAGGGTCGTACCTCGGCAAAAACGCTAAAGTAATTTTTTCTTCCAAAGTTTTCCCACATATTCCCAGGGAAAATAATCGAAAGATATCGATGCCCAATTGTCCTGTTAGAAAACGTGGGCACTAAAAAAGGTTGGCAATCATGGCCCATTTAATAGGGGTACAGAATCATGGCTGTTTTCTGCTATCCGCTCATGTTTTGTTTAAATTAAGATCACTACACAATAGAGCGCCCATGAAATACATAGAAAAATGAAAAAGTGTCTTTCCGCTCGCCGCTCATTTTCTAGTATATTGGGCATCAAAAATAATATCCGTGAAAAAAACAATCGCATGGAAACCGGCCATTCCGTCACGACTTTTAGCCCTAAAAATGGAGTAAAACTTTTTTTCAAATGAGTCAAAAATTTTTTCAAATGTAAATTAGTAATTTTATTAATAAACGTTTGAAAAAACTGTTGACTCAAATTTGAAGTTTGACCTCTGAAATGAAGGGTCATAGCTAGGGTCAAAAATTGTGTAAGAGAAAAATGTTTGCCTGTATATTTGCAACACAAATGCTTAAGGTTTTACTCCATTTTTAGGGCTAAAAGTCGTGACGGACTGGCTGGTTTCCATCCGATTGAAAACATTTTTGCACGAATATTATTTTAGATGTCCAATATATAGGGTGTTTTTTATTGGGGTATAGAACTTTAGGTTGGCATCACTTTTTTAACTGGCGGCCATTTTGTCAGCTGTCAAGTGATTAATATTTAGTTTGGTTTGCCATTTCATCATGAACAGGTTGACAAAAGAACAACGCTTGCAAGTTGTGCAAATTTATTTCGAAAGTAATGGTTCAGTTCGCGAAGTTCACCGCAAGCTCCGTCCATTTTATGGTCGACATAATCGTCCATCAGAGCAATTAATTCGGTTAACCATGGATCGGTTAACATGGACCATTGGATTATTTTCTTTGGGGATATGTGAAGTCGCTCGTCTACGCCAACAAACCAGAAACACGTTAGGGGACTTGGAAGCCAACATTCGTGGCGTTATTGCCAACATACGGCCCCATATGCTCGAAAAAGTGGTTGAAAATTGGACCTGTAGAATTGGCTTTATTCGAGCCAGCCGCGGCGGCCACATGTCCGAAATCATATTTAAACATTAATGGCATAAAATTATCCTTCCAATAAAGCCAAATTGATGGACATTAAAACGATTTTCTTGTGTTTTATTTCAATTCGAAGTTCTATACCTCAATAAAAAACACCCTTTACTAGAAAATGAGAGGGGAGCGGAAAAAATAACACTTTTTGTTATATGAGCGCTCTACTACGCCATGGGTTATTGGAAGTGACGGTTAATCTCTCATTGATTCATAACACTACAATTTAGGTTTTTGACATTTCGTTGCAAGCAAATTTAAGAAAAAACAAGTAAAAACTGTTAAGTTTGGCTGTGCCGAACTTTGGATACCCTCCACTAGATTCCCAAATAAAACCAAATTTGGTGCGGAAGTGTGTTCTATATAGAAATCTTTATGTGCAAAATTTCATTTCGATAGGTCAAACTTGTGGTGAGTTATCATCGTCATATTATTTCTCAAAGCCCATGAGACCGTTAGAGTGGGAGGTACCGGTAGGACTTTTCCGATCTCAACAGAATTTGGCGCAGAGGTGCGTTCTATATAAAAATCTTATTTCATCGCGATAGGCCAAGTTTGTAGTTAGTTATTGTCATATTATTTTCAAGGCCCATGAGACCGTTTGTGTAGGAGGTACCAGTAGGGCCTTTCCGATCTTAGCCAAATTTAGCGCAAAAGTCTGTTCTATATATTAATCTTTTTGCCGAAAATTTCGTCTCGATAGGTCAAGTGTGTGGTGAGTTATTGTGATATTATTTTTCAAGGCCCATGAGACTGTTAGTGTGGGAGGTAGCGGTAGGACTTTTCCGATCTCAACCGAATTCAGCGTAGAAGTGTGTTGTATATAGAAATATTGATGTGTAAAATTTCATTCCGATAGGTCAAGTTTGTGGTAAGTTATAGTCATATTATTTCTCAAGGCCCATAAGGCCGTTTGTATGGGAGGTACAAGAAATGATGGCTCAATCTAAACCATTTGTACATAGATGATTGCGCCTATATAGAGATTATTATTTGCAAAATTTCAGTGATTTTGTTCAAGAAACTGGACGGATATTTCCAAGTAAAAAACTAATTTTTATGAGGTAGTGTCGGTTGAGGGTCTCCAACACCAACTTCCCGTAGAGCTATATAGCACATTTTCAATACCAACCATGCTAGGTTAACTACACATGTTTGTGCCAAATTTCAGCTCCCTACCTGTTCATGCAGGCTCTATCTTGTTTTCAACAGACGGACAGCCGGACAACATGGCTAGATTATCTTAGAATTTTACGAGGATCAAGAATATATACTTTGATGGGTCTCCGATGATTATTTCAAGGTGTTACAGACAGAATGACAAAACTAATATACCCTCCATTGTATGGTGGAGGGTATAAAAAGAAAAAAATATATCCTACTCTTTGTTCTTTGGGTATTGGGTAAATAATTTAAATCTTCAAGTAAAAAAATTGTATTAAGTAGTAAAATATAAATTTTTTTACTCGAAGAATTATATACCCAAAGAATAAAGTCGCTTTATTTTAAGCTACAGGGTGGCGCACCAATTGTGCTACATAAAAAAATTCAAATTACATTTTTCTTAATCAATCTATTTCATTTTTTTTTATTGTACCTATATAGAAAATTCCATTATATCTTATATGACTAATTATGTTTAAAGATAATAGACCGTAAATGACCTTCAAACTTATGTGCTCATATGCAACACTAGATCAGAAAATTATTCATTGCGGTCTGAAGGGTTGAAGTAGGAATCGCTTCAATGATGATTTTAATTCAACGCTTCAATTCAGCCAAATTCCTTGGTTTCGTTTTGTAAACCTCTTGCTTGTCATAACCCCACAAAAAAAAAATCCTGGCGAAGTCGGGTCCGGTGAATTTGGGGCCAGCGGAAACTGAAATTTCTGGAACCCAATTTATTTGGGAATTTTCTGTGGAGCTCTACCATAACCTGTCTGGCTAAAGTGCAGTGGCTCCATCTTGCTGGATCCAAATGCTGTTGAATCGGATACGTCTTTGGGTCAGTTCTGGGTAAAAAACTCTTTTAACATCCTTTAATATCGATTCCCATTGACAGTCAGTGTTACGCCGTTTTCTTAAAAGAAGTTTGACCCACAATGCACCATGATAAAACTGCGCACTACACAGTTACTTGTTCTGAGTGCACTTCCGTCTCATGGGCTTTTTTTCAATTAGATTCACTTCATTTACGGCATTTTTGTTTAATTTCATTGCCGTTCAAAATAGGCCAATCAGAAATAAACAAGCAATTTATCAAGCTGTTGTCTTCTCCGGCCATTACAATAGTTTTTTTTGGCAAAACTCCGATCGAACAGACTTACGAGTATACAAAGTTTTTCGCAGCTATAACCGATTCCAAATAGTAATAAAACAAAAAACTAAGTTAAAAAATTTGAGTCGGTTGACCCGACATATGGGTGAGGGTATAACCCATATGTGGAATTTAAAATGTCCCTCCATTCGTCCTCCATTGCCTTAGACGTCCCGATTTTATCGAAATCTCGTTAAGGGTCGATTGAGTGAAGAATGCTAGAATGGGCTTGGCAACCACATTTTTCTTATGCGAATTCAAGGAAGAAAAAGTATATTGCAGGCAACATTTTTCAAGAGAAATGCATGCATTTGTAAAATACTTATAGTTATGTGGGTTTTAAACTACGCTCCTATAAAGGGTGGGCCATTTATAATTTTTAATTTAAATCGGCTGTTAAAAAAAATACTGATATTTTTTTGAAATTTCTTGTTCTACTGGAAAGTTTGAACTTTGTCATTTAAGATTGTTTGGCAGGAGATGAAGATTTTGACCGAAAAACCGTGTTTCCGAATAAAGTTCATTTTCATCTTGGTGGCTATGTCAATAACCAAAATTGTCGCATATGGGGTTTAAAGAACCTTTAGGTGACTACTGAGAAGCCAATGCATCCACAACGAGTTACTGTTTGGTGTGAATTTTGGTCTGGCAGACGCAGTTTTTTTTCGAAAATGAACAAGGAGCCGCCGTTCCCGTCAACGGTGAGCGTTACCGCACCACGATCAACGATTTTTTGTTTCCAAAAATTCAGGATATTGACATGGACGACATCTGGTTTCCATAAGACGCACTGTTTTTGAATATCGAATAATCAACCGAATTTGTGATGTCAATTGGCCGCCTCAGAGCTTAAATTTGAGCCCTTTGGATGATTTTCTGTGGGGAGCCATTAAGGATAAATGACACAGGAAGCGTTAGAACATGAAATCGAAGTTTCCGTTGAAGAGATTGGACCCAAAACAATCGAAAAAGCATCCAGAGATAAAGGAAGCGTTAAAACTTCAAATCGAAGTTTCCGTTAAAGAGATTCGAGCCGAAACAATAGAAAAAGTACTGAAGAATTGGGTTGATCGGATGAGGTGCTGCCGAGTCTAATGTGGTTGTCATATGAATGATATTGTGTTCCATTATTAAATGACAAAGTTCAACCAATCCAAAAAAACCAGAAATTTTGAAAAAATTATCAGTCCTTTTTACACAGCCGATGTACATCCACACGACTTTTTTTCTAATGCTTGAATTTTTCTTAAATTATGTTTCCTGCAATATTTTTATTTTCTCTATGTATGAACATAAGAAAAAAGTAAATGCCACACCCATTCTAGCATCTTCCACTCAATCGACTCTACGAGATTTCGGTTAAATTGCTACTATTCAGGCAACGGAAGGCGAAGGAAATGTAAATTCCATGTATAGTTGAGGGTCGGGTCGGATCAACCGATTGAAACTATTTTACTTGTTTATACACACATACATACATATATATTTTTAATGAAATTACCGTTATTGCACTCTAGACGTGTATCGTAAAATATTTGCTGTTGCCCTTAGGTCATCGGCAACTTTCGACGTAAACTCCCCGACGGGGAATTGAACCCCGGTCTCCCGCGTGACAGGCGGGGATACTAACCACTATACTATCGAGGATGTTATGCATTAAATAGAGTTCCTACCATAAGAGATCAAGTAAAGCCATTGGCAATATTCCAAACAACACTTGTAGATTCCACCCGTTGTTGGGGTTTCCTTATGCTTTTTTAACAATTTAGTGGACCTGCGCACATTTTACACAGTCGTTGAATGTAAATTTGAATGTGTGGACGTTAGTGGGTACAACGTAAGGAACATTTAAAAATTTGAATAGCTAAATATACCCCATTAGCTGCTATTAAGAAATAAACGGATAAACTGCTTTAAAATCAGTAAGGTTCCTGCGATTTTAATCTTGTATTCATTGACCGGTCTCTTGTTCGTTAAGTCGATGACATATGAGATGTGGAAACGTAAGATGTTACAAATCGGATTTAATCATAGGTTTACTTGATTGATAGTCGTACCCAGTCTTCATAATAGCCCGAACACAACCATGTACAGCTACAATTAACAAGGTATAGTCATTAGCCCAACAACAATAAAAATAGTTCGCTAGGTTTCCAGTCACTTGAAAGATAATGCCAAAAATACATTATTGTGAATTTTTAATGATAATTGTGAATGTTGAATAAAGAATTTTTTCTTTACAAACTTCAACAAACGCCATTGTCAAATTTCAAAATTGACAATTTAAATTATTACGAGAAAAAATTTAAAATCAGCTGTTAGCATAACTGTACCTTCTTTATTGTATCATGACCATGTCGTTGCCGTATGGCAAACAGCCCTTTGTCATGTATTTCGTATGGGCGAGTACATTTGGTCGTGACGGCTGGCGACCAGATGGTCTCACGACTGCCGGTTCTAATGGGTGATTAATCTAGAGGTATTTTCCAATATTGTTTTTTTTTTCACAGAATACGCGTGAGTTGTATTAAGATTATTTTTCTTGTCATTATTGTTTGCCATTTCATCTTGAAAAGACTTACACCGCGAAAACCACGGTTCATAAAAACGGTGCTCGCAAACGTGCCATGGTATCGGACTTTTTGCTACCTGATATTAGAGCCCGTAACCTTGACGACATTTGGTTTGAACAGGCCGGTGCCACTTGCCACGGTCCATAATTTTTCAAAAATCATAATGGCCGGAACGTAACCGTGAACGGTGCTCGCAAACGTGCCATGGTATCGGACTTTTTGCTACCTAAAATTAGAGCCCGTAACCTTGACGGCATTTGGTTTGAACAGGCCGGTGCCACTTGCCATACAGTTGCTCAAACAATGGATCTATTGAGAGGTCATTTCGAAAAGCAGCTAACGTTTTGGACAGGTGAGTTGGCCGCCTAGATAGAGGTATATCACAGCTTTAGACACTTTTCTTTGGGGTAACGTAAAGTCCAAAGTCTATGCTGACAAACCAGTTACGATTCAGGTTTTGGTAGCCAACGTTACGCATGTCATTAAAGGCATACCGGTCGAAATGCTCGAACGAGTCATCCAAAATTCGACCCTCAGAATGGAAACCCTGAGCCGTAGTTGCGGCCAACATTTAAAGGAAATTATATTCAAAAAATAAATGCCATAAAATGTCCTTTCAAATTACCAATAAATATAACACACTTGATTTGAATTTTTATTTTTTTTGTACTGAAAAAATACCTCTAGATGGATCACCCTATAGTACAACTTGTTCTGAAAGTTCTCTATGACTGTAAGGTCAAAGAGCGTGAAATTTTGAGATGCCAATGCCCTATTAAGTTTAAAGCTTTTTTTAAGCAGCCTCGGAATGGCTTTTGCTTGTTATAAAGAAGCTTTCACATGGCTTCGGAATTAACCTCTTGACCGCAGTGGTGTGATGGAAGTGTGTTCGACTATCATACCAGTAAACCAAGGTTCAACCTCGAGTAAGAACATCTAACACTTTTTTTTGTGGCTGGTTTATACCTCGCAATTGCCAGGGACTTTACGAGTAAGAGATTTATCTCTAAGTCATGTAAAAACATCTCTACAAATGCATTAGCCGTTCAGAGCCGGTGTTAAACAGTTGGTCCCGGTCAGTGAGTATAATAATTGAATCGTGCACAGCTCACTGATTTGAGAGAAGTTCCCCCTTGTTCCTTAATCAGATGTTTTGAGCTTTAGTAAAGTTAGTAAGTAAATACACTTGGAAAATGTAAAATGAAGCTAGGCTTGCACTCTATATATCTGCACACGATGGGCTACGCCAAAAATAATTAGCCAGTTAAAATCTGAATCTAGAAAACGAGTCTAGTATTTATTGAGCATTAGTGTAGCATATGTTGTACATCTCAGATCTCAGCAGTTAAGAGGGGTTTACGTACAACAACACGAAACGCTATGAATTTCTTTTTGTTGTCATCGCCAGTGTATTGACCGCCATCCATCCGAATCTGTTTCGCGTCTGTTTTGTGCGACTCGAAGATACGTTAAGATATGAGCGGCTAGTTTTGTTGTTGTCCACGCCACTTTTTGACTCAAAATGCAAATTGAGTGAATTTCATTTCATGACCCCGGGCGGTTGAGATACAAAAAACTTTAACTAATTTCAAAGAATTTGGTGAAACGTTATGTTTTATTAATGACCTGCTAGCCAAATTGGTATGGTATATATGTTTGTACAGCTGTGTATGTGTGTATGTAATATCGGAAATGGTGTCAGGGTTCATTTGAATATTTTTTACAAACAAAAAACACTATTTGATTCCATTGAGCGGTGTCCGTCCGTCCGTCCATCTATTGTTGTAAACGAAGGAAATGTTGCAAATTTAAACTAATTTGGCGAAACTTTGCACTTTCGGGTAAAGGACTTTTTTGAGATTGGCCATTAACGGTCCATGTTAGGATATACAACTTTTCCATTTTAAAACCTGCACCTTAAGATGACACGTATAATATTCGATTCTGACCAAAATTCGTATAGGAATTTAAGATCGAGCGATAACCAACTCGACACTTGTTTACGAATAGCCCCCACACAAAGGTCCCTTCCGGCACATGGTCCTGCCGCTTTAGAAGCCACAACTTTAACATGTCGGAGCTGTACTTTCGCATGGTACATTATGAACGACCAATAATTAGCTGAGGTGAAAATGGACCATACCATGTAGTCCCCAATGCAAAGGTCTCTTCGGATTTTAGGTGCAGTCACTTTACAGGCCGCTTCCGAACTTGCATGCCCGTCCCGATTAAAATGAGTTTTGCTCAAATTTAGTTGAGTGAAGAATAATGAGAAATTTATAATCAAGCCTGGTTAAAACCAAAGATTCCTATAGCATCTGCACAGATACTCTGGAAAATCCAAACCAATACAATTGTTTGGATTTCCGTACATGTTGAAGATAAACTGGCAAGTCTTGTCTCGTCTAAGGATGCTGCAGATACTGACGACTCCTATCTGTGCCCTCTACGGGCTGTTAGAAACATGGATTTATACCAAGGTTGGACTAGGATTGACAAATAAACTTGCTAGGGCTCTAAGGCTTAAACTAGGCAGGAACAGAACCAAAATCCTAATGGAAAAAAAGAGTAATGTCAGAGTGCTTGTAGGTGTCCTGATGGAACAATATAATGGTAGAGATATGACTAGCAAATGGCTGATGATGTGGTCAAATACAATTAGACATTAATACAAATCTTTCAAACCTATCCTTCCTTTAGGAAGGATATTTTAGATAGATAGGTTTCGACTTCAGGCCCTGCCACTCTAGAAGCCATATGTGAACCAACGCTGGCAAAACTAGGCCATATCGAACCAACCGCATGTTTCTGCCCGTTTGAGCCCCCGCTTCATTAGCCACAAATTAAATTAAATTCTCTAAATTAAGCATAGTTCATGTTGTGCAATCCTTAACCATCGCTGGTGAAATGGGAACTAGTCGGTCTGGGTTTTTCTCTGGCGGATTATGTTTTTCTATGGCTAATGGACTCTCCCGATTTGAGATCCTGCCGTTCCTTTCCACCATCCTTTACATCCTGTCTTGCTTAAACTTATCACATCGCGTTATAAACGTCCTTAACCAACACTGGTTAAATTGAACTACATATATTAGTTCTTATTTTCTTAACCAACACTGGAAAAATCACTCGATGTTGGCTTACAGCCCCCGTAAAACGGGTCCTTTCAAATTTGTTTAATTCTGTACAAAGCGAGGAGTCTTCTATACACCACAGTGTTGTAGGGTAATATAGTCAACCGTTTTCATTTTTTTTTCACTTTTTCTTCGAGTTCTTTGAGGTTTTTTAAGTTGAAATGCTTTGTCTACAATCCGGCTATGAATCGAGATTTAAAATCGGTGACAGTACCGGAAAATGTTTTCTGAACTTTAATTAACCGCATACGATGAAGTCGCGGAAACCTATAATCTTTCAAAAGAATCGCGAGGTCCATCTAGTGGTTTGTTTTGAATTTTTTTTTTTGCAGCAGTTACTCTCCCGTAATCCTGACAGAGAGAGTCTGTACACGCAGAGAAAAATTATATACCTTATACTATACAGAACACAGCAACAACAATATGTTCTCTGCAATAAAAGTATGTTCATCGCAACCATAGCATTGTTTAATGAATTTAATCTCGATAATAGTATGATTGCCGCAATATTAATATTGTTGATATGTAAAGATATTATTATTGCCAAATTTAAAAATTAAAATATAGTTGTAGCAACAATGTTTTTTACGTTTTATGTTAGCAATACGATAGTATGATTGTAATTTTTCATCATTTGAATATGTATTTTAGATCAATGTTATTGTTACGGATCTAATGTATTGATATCACTTTTTATATGGAAATTAGAATTTTTCAAACTAACTGCTTTAGCTTTGTTTAACTGATATATTTTTAATAAAAGCGCTTAATTTTTTTTAACTGTTTTTTTACTGTTAAATAAATCACTTTGAATTTAATGAATTTTTAAATAGTTTTTATAATTCAAGTCTACTGTTGAGAACTTAAGCCAATTCTAATAAATATTTTTGGGGATCATACTATGGTTGTAGTTACCATAACATGGTTTCGTGTGAATCATGCTATGTTTCAAGAAGAAATAAAAAGCTTATAAATTCATGTTTTAGCCAAAATTTAGCTTTATTATGAAGATAAGGGTTTGCCATTACGAGTATGTTTTAAAAATGATTTCGGGCAAGTGGCCGCCGATGCTGATCCGAACAAATTCCAGTCGAGAAATCAAATTTTCGACCACTTTTTGCAGCATTTTGGGGCCGTATGTCGGCAAAAAACGCGCCGATCATTATCTCCTAAGGCGTCAATCGTGTCGGGCTTATCTGCGTAGACAAGCGACTTCACTTAACCTCACAAAAATTAGTCCAGTGGTGTTAAATCGCATGATCTTGGAGGCCACGCCACAGGCCCACGTCGCGAGATAATGCGCTCACCAAAAGTTTCCTTCAACAATTGAATGTTTCGTTGCCTATGTGGCATGTAGCGTCGTCTTATTGGAACCAAAGGTCGTCCTCATTAATTCAGGTACGAAAAAGTCATTAATCATGGCTGTGCAGCGTTCCTTGTCGACTGTAACATTATGGCCGGCTTCATTTTTGGAGAAATATGGACCAATGATTCCCTCTGCCTATTGCGCACACCAAACAGTGACTTTTTGAGGATGTAAAGGCGTCTCAACAATGGCTTGTGAATTTTTAATTACTCCAAATTCGACAATTTTGGTTATTAACGTACCCATCCAACCTTCATCGTTAAACAAAATTTTCTTGTAGAAATCAGGATCGGCGGCCTTCTCGTTTTGGAGCTATTCATCGAACGTGCGTCGCGCTTCGTGGTCGTTCGGCTTCAATATTTGCACGAGTTGCATTTTGTAAGCCCGCAAACCAAGATCCCTTCTCTAATTCTTCCATAATGTGGATGGGCATAGCTCCAACTGTAGCGCGCGATTGCGGATGGGCCCATTCGGGTCTTCTTTGATACTCTGCTCCACAGCAGCAATAGCGCCTTCGGTGCGCACAGTACGCAAGGATGCGCATTATCCACTAGAGTAAACGTTGTGCGAAACCGATTCATGGTTGCTTGAATTACCGACTCTGCTGGGCGATTATGTCGAACGAATATTGACGCAGCGCGTCCATTATTTTGATAATAAATTTCCACGATTTGCAAACGTTGTCCGGAGCACGTCTATTCATTATGAGCATGCTTCAAGTTACAGCTGTCAAAAAGACCAACTCCGAAAAAAGTGTGGCCAGGTAAAAACCATACGTCTTAAAAAACACCCTTTACAAGAATTAAATGCCGGACTAGGATAGGAGAGAAGAGTCGCGTCTCAGTCCGGAGTTTGGCAATGTCGAACTGTCTTGAGTGAAAGAAAGAGATATATTTCACTGGGGCTACATATATAAAAATACTGATATGGTCCAATTTCACCAGAAAACTTAATCGGTTATACTTATATGCTCCTAAATTTTAAGGCTTCATTTGTAGTTTTTTTGTATAGAGTCAGAGCTTTAAGTTTGAATGGTAATGGAACGGGGCTCTATAAAAAGATCCACATGGTCAAGCTTCGTAAGAATTGACTAGAAGTCGCTTAAAACTCACTTTGTTGAATTTGGATTTAATATGAGAGCGAACGAAACCGCAACTCGAGAGGGACCTTTATGTGGGGCTATGGTCTATTCGAAAACATGAATTTCTTCAGGAATACTAATGTACAATGCTCCATGCTGAACTCTGTGTAGTGGGCTATTCTAAAACATGGACTGATATGGTCTAGTTTTACAAAAGTTAATTAACTTTCGTTGGTCGCTTTAAACGTACCATGCAAGATTATGGCACGGTCGTGTTTCGTTGTGGTATGGTATATAATTTTTCTCTGCGTGTACAGACTCTCTCTGTCAGGATTACGGGAGGGTAACTGCTGCCAAAAAAATTAAAATTCAAAACAAACCACCATAGTTTTCCGCGACTTTATCGTATGCGGGTAATTGAAATTTCGAAAACATTCTTCGGTATTGTCACCGATTTTAAATCTCGATTCATAGCCGGATTGTAGAGAAAGCATTTCAACTTAAAAAACCTCAAAGAACTCGAAGAAAAAGTAAAAAAAATGAAAACGTCTGACTATATTACACTACAACACTGTGGTGTATAGAAGACTCCTCGCTTTGTACGGAATTAAACAAATTTGAAAGGACCCGTTTTACGGGGGCTGTAAGCCAACATCAAGTGATTTTTCCAGTGTTGGTTAAGAAAATAAGAACTAATATAGTTCAATTGAACCAGTGTTGGTTAAGGACGTTTAAAACGCGATGTGATAAGTTTAAGCAAGGCAGGATGTAAAGGATGGTGGAAAGGAACAGCAGGATCTCAAATCGGGAGAGTCCATTGGCCATAGAAAAACATAATCCGCCATAGAAAACCCCAGACCGACTAGAGTTGCAGTTCCTTAAACAGGAAGACATTTTGAATGATATCAAAATATGGACCAACTTTTTGTACTAACACAAAAGGCAAGTTCAATTGGGAATTCATAAAAATTATCGCAAATAAATTTGCCCAGTGTTAATGGGGAATATATACGAGTATTCACATATTTTGCTTTAATAATGGGCCATTAATAAAACATAACGTTTCACCCAGATTCTCTAGAGATGCTGATGTAATTTGAGCCAAAGTTGAAAATATTCGCAGCAAGGGGCAGGTGATCTTTCTATGTTTTAAACTCACCAGCTCGGGGTCATATGAAATTCACTCAATTTGCATTTTGAGTCGACAATTTTGGGGACAGCAACAACGACCCCGGCTCATTCGCACTCGGCCACACACATTCTCACGAAGCATGTCAAAGTAGATGCAAAATAGCTCGGAGAGGTGGTCAATACACTTGCGATGGCATCGAAAAGAAATTCATATCATCATTTCCATTTCTTATTGTAAATACCTCCGAGGCTGCTGTGGTGTAAAACATAAGGCACGTTTGAAAGAGAAGTTATGATCTGAGCTGGCGACTTGAAGTCTGTTAAGAAGCAAATAAATAATTGAAGTAAAATTTTTGTTCCGTGAGCTACAAAATATTTACAAATGATCATTCAACCGAGGTAAACAACGAATCGATAAAAGAAGGACATAACAATTTCATATATTACTAATAATAAAACACAGAATATTTAATATATATTAAATATATATATTAGAATATTAATTAATAAAATATAGAGTTCAAACTTATTCCAGGTGTAGTGCAAATGTTACATTTTAAGAATAAAATTAGAGATCGGTCATATGACCACCACGAGCCTGTGTACAGCTCTCTATTCTTTGGACGCAATTTGCCACCACTCTTGCGCACATTTCGACCGGAACGTAGGCAATTTTGCGTTGGATGTTGTTTCTGAGCTCGTCGAAAGTTGTTGGCATAGACCAAAGACTTGATGTGGCCCCATAAAAAGAAATCCAACGGCGTTAAATCGCATGAACGATGTTGCTTTTCAACCGGACCATTTCTCAAATGACACGTTCACCGAATTTGCCTTTCTGTAAATCGATTGTATCGCGTGCTGTGTGGCTAGTGGCACCTTCTTGTTGAAACCTCATATCGGCGTTGTCTAGCTCATCCAATTCTGGCCAAAATAAATTTTCTAACTTGGCACGATAGCGCTCTCCATTGACGGTAACATGACGATTGTTTTCATCGTCGAAAAAATACGGCCCAATCACACCTTCCGCATGAAAACCACGCCACACAGTAATTTTTTGCGGATGCAATTGTGTCTTTTGAAGCACATGTGGGTTTTTGCTGTCCAATAACGCATATTTTGTTTAGTGACAAAACCAATCAGCTAGACGATTATTACGGGCGAAAATTGGAGAAAGCGCTTCTAAAGTTGCGACCACCGACTCAGAATTTTGGTAGTAATTTTTAATGATTGCCAAACATCGCTCGTAAATGAACTTTACTATGATGAAAATGTTGACTTCGACTTACCTTTTGACAATGAAGATACGAAATTGTTATGTCCCTAATGGAAACCCCATTACTTATTAGGTAGATCTACTACATATGTACATGTACGAACAAATTCGGCGCCCACCTGTTGGGCTCTGTGTGGAAGAGCTATAGGCTCGAAGTGGGGCCTCAGTCCAAACATGAGCTGTTCTAAGCAAGGTAACTAGTAGTATGGTGGTCATTAATGGAAAGGAAGTGCAACATAGCTATATTACAAAAGGTCCCACGAATGTGTTGCCTCGGCTAGAGCGTAAGAAAAAAAGCTCCAGTGTGGCCAAGCCTTTACTTTATAATTAGTTTGGTAGCAAAATATGCTTTAAATTGAGTACCCCTATGCCATTATTAACTTTAATTGCCGCCCGTAATTAATATTCAAAGCTGCTCATGTTCACTACCATTGCCTAAAGCGTACTGATTTTAATGAAATGTGAACTGAAATCTTGTGAAGGGTCGTCTGCCAGGGAGGTGCTTCATCATTTCCAACTGAAACTAAATAACGAAATTTAAAATTGAGGAAATACAAATTGAAAATTAGAAACGAAAATAATTTTTTTTTATGTAAGCTTTAAAAAAAAAAAAAAAAAAAAAAATCGTATATTTCGAAAATAAAATTGAAAAAATACAAATTGAAATTGAGAAACGCAAATTGCAAATGGAGAACGCAAATACAAATTGATATTGAGATAATACAAATTGAAATTGATAAACTTAAATTAAAATTGAGAAACAAAAATTGTAATTAAGAAACATAAACTGAAATTTAG
Organism: Hydrotaea diabolus; assembly: GCA_963513945.1. NCBI lineage: Eukaryota > Metazoa > Arthropoda > Insecta > Diptera > Muscidae > Hydrotaea > Hydrotaea diabolus. The sequence goes on from OY740720.1 coordinate 79,598,239, forward strand.
AAAAGGTTTCCAATTCTCCGCACGCAGAGAAAAAACATGGTTACTACATGGTCACGGTAATAATAACATGTTCTCCGCAATAAAAGTATGTTCGTCGCAATCATAGCATTGTTAACCGAATTTAGTTTTGACAATAGTATAATTGCTGCAATATTAATATTGTTTAAATGTAACAATAGTATTATTGCCAAATTTAAAAATGAAAATATGGTTATAGCAACAATATTAATATGGTTGGTGCGACAAAAGTATTGTGTTTGTCGTTTTATGTTAACAATAATATAATTACGGCAATCATACTGTATGATTGTAATTTTTCTTTATTTAAATATGCTTTTAAGAACAAATGTTATTGGTACGGATCTAATGCAATAATAGTACTTTTTTTTATCGAAATTAGATTTTTTTAAACAAGCTGTTTTGGCTTTTTTTAACTGAAATATTTTTAATAAAAACGCTTACGTTTATTTAAACTTATTTTTTGTACTGTGAAATTATAACTCCTATTATTTTGAATTTAATGTATTTTTGAATAATTTTCATAGTTTAAATCTATTGTCGACAACTTAGCAAATTCTAATAAATTATATTGGGGATCATAGTATAATTGTGTGTGATCATACTATGGTTGTAGGGATCATAACATGGTTGCGTTTAAATCATACTATGGTTGTGAGGATCATACTATGGTTGTATGTGAAACATAATATGGTTGTGAGGTTCATACTATGGTTGTGGAGATCATAGTATGGTTAAGTGTGAATCATACTATGGTTGTGGGGATCATATTATGGTTATGTGTGAATCATACTATTGTTGTGAGGATCATAGTATGGTTGTATTTGAATCATACTATTGTTGTGAGGATCATAATATTGTTGTACCACAACCATATACCCAACAATAGTATTATCCTCTTCGAATATTGTCACCACAACCATACTTTTTTCTGCGTGCGCTTATCGATTTTCCAACTCTTCCCATTTACTAATTATCCTATTCGATATTTAACATCCTGCATTATACAGGATCCACATCTAATATTCACAAAACTGTCATCCGAACAAGACATTTCATTAAAAAGGAAGATGAGGGGCTGTAATTAGTGGCACTTCTCTTTTAATGAAATTTCCTATTCGGATGACATTTTTGTTACAACCCTAATGTTCTTTTGAAAAACAGCCGGTCATCGTAATGGCCATATGCAAATGCCATGTTCCGGTAAAGACAATAAGCTTAACTTAAATGGCTTAATTGCTCTTCAATACTAATTTCTCAATATCAATTTGTATTTTCTCTATTTCATTTGGAAATAGTGTAGAACCGTTTTGTCTTACATGTGTATAACGATGAAATAAACATTTGTAAAATTTAAATGTTCAAGCGAAATTCATGAATTATGTGGGTTTACTCGGATAGTATCTTTTGTGTGGAAGGTACAAGTAGGGGCTTGGCGAAGGCTCCAATTTTTCTTCAGCCTGTGTAATTTATAAGCGATTGTCTAATTACTTATTTTCTGCAGAATCGCATGACTAGTATTAGTGGGCAAAACGGTATCTTTGCAGGGGAATTACCAGAAATGGGGCGTGTCAACAGCATTTTTAATTTGCACGTACAAAGCCGCAAATTAAATGTTACGGTGTGCGCAATTAAAGCGAATTTCATGCACTCGGTGACAAGGTACGTACAAGAAGGGACGTAACTAGGAGTCCAATTTTTAGTCACCAAGTTAATTCTTTCAATAAATTCGTAGGTATTGATTTTATATTAGATCGTGTAAATAGTATTAAAGATACTACAACAATACAAAATGGAAAAGTTAAGTGGAAAATAGCAGAAGCAGGGATATCATATGTGACAGCGCATAGAGAAAGGGACCTAAGGGTAAAAAAAAATAATTTTCACTTTTCACAACAGCTTAGCATCGAATAAGACCTATCCCATGCCCCAAAAGTGTTCCCTACCAGAGATATGCGCGTTTTATGAAAGATACACGTATTTAAATCTTTAAAATGACTCTCCTGAGCAAAACATGTTTTTACCCTTAGGTCCCTTTCTATTTTGCGCAAGTATACATATGTTCTCCTTTTTGAGCTATGTCCTATCTCTATGTCCTTTCTCTCAAAAAAGTCAATTTTCTCCTTCATTGGCTACTTATATTCCAAATAGAATAATTCATAATTTTTTAGAAAATTATAATATAAAGTGTGCGATTTAACATTTTAAATTCAAACCGGCTGTAAAAAATAGTACTGATAGTTTTTAATATTTCTGGTTTTATATAAAAGGTTGAACTTTGTTTTTTTAAAATGGAACACCACCCGATGCGTTTTCGCTTCGCCCAATGTGCTACAAATTGTTTGGCAGGAGACGAAAACTTTATCGAAAAATCGTGTTTTCAGATAAAGCTCATTTTCAATAAGCAAAATTGCCCTTTTTGGGGTTTAGAGAACCCACACGTGACTATTAAGAAGCCAAGCATCCACAAAAAATCACTGTTTAGTGTGGATTTTGGGTTTTCGGGAAAATGACCAAGAAGCCGCCGTTACCGTCAACGGTGAATGTTACCGCGTTAAGTAAATGACATGGACGACATTTGGTTTCAACAAGACGTGGCCACATGTCACTGTTTTTGAAAATCGACTAATCAGCCGAAATTGTGATTTTTGTGATGATGGCCGCCTCGGAGCTGAGCTTTGAGTCCTTTCGATTATTTTCTGTGGGGAGCCATTAATGATAAATGTTTCGCAAAACATCCAGAGACAATTAAAGCGTTAAAACGTGAATTCGAAGTTGCCATTGAAGAGATTCGACCCGAAACAATCTAAAATGTACTGAAAATTGGATTGATCGGATAAGGTACTGCCGAGCCAAAGTTTAACCTTTCCAATAAAACCAAAAACTTTAAAAAAAAAGCTATCAGTACTTATTTTTACAGCCGATTCAAATTTTAAATGTCTTTTCGCCCATCCTTTATTAGGAAATGCATTTTTGACATTATCCAGCTTTTACAGCGAAAATTCGAGATAGGTATGATTTGTCAAGCAATTACTTTACCGATGTAACTTAAGTCTCTTGAAGGGAAACTTTTTCCTTCTGTGTCGATTTGGTCCGTTTACAATCCCAAACAGTTTATGCCCACACGCCATCATCATCTAAATTTCAGGATACTAGAATGGTTTGTTTGATCGTTACGTGCTTTTAACAGACAACCTGTCATCTAAGAATTTTATGACGATAAATAATATACAGAGTGGTTCATTCACGACTGGACAAATTTCACCTTAGTCATGTGAACATTTTTCTTGTGTTAATTTATATGTACAAAAAAAGGGAGCTGTTATTTCGCTTCAAAAAAAAATCCGACCACTAGTTCAGAACTTAGCAATTTTACCCTAGTACCCTCCGACCAATAATCCGAAAATTTCCAAACCATTGCCATTGCTGTTATTTCGCTTCCAAAAAAATCTGACCACTAGTTCAGAACTTAGCAATTTTACCCTAATACCCTCCGACCAATAATCCTAAAATTTCCAAACCATTTCTATCCCTTGTATTTTCGGCCATGGTCTTTGATTTTTATGAAATGAGCCAAGAAATATGCTGGTGAAATTGTCCAATCGTAAATTAATCACCCTGTATATACTTTATAGGGTCTCCGATGAATATTTCGTAGTGTTGCAAACGAAATGACAAATTAAATATACCATCCACCCTTCGGTGGAGTTAGAAAATTATACAGGATGGCAAAGTCGCATGATCGCGGCGCTAATTGATGCACGCTCGCCGTGAGACTTTCTAGTCTTCGAATGTTTTATTCACTATCGCTTGTATGGCTGTAGCGCTGCCTTGTAGCAATCACAGATTTGATACTCGTATATCGATTTTTGTAGCTTTGAACACAGGAAGTCGGTAAACATCTCTCCATATCGAGGACCATGGACAGTAATAGTGCTGTTCGTAGGCCGAAAAAAATGGTTCGATGTCGACATCATGTCATTAACCGCACCAAGTATAAGTAGTCAGATCAGCTGAAGTTTGTTTTCGTCCAAAACCAGCGATTATTTTTGGTGAAATAGCCGCTGAACAAAAAGTTAAAACAATTTTTTTTTAAAAAATTGATAAGTCATAGTGCTTAATGACCTTTGAACAACCTTTGTAAAATGTGTGCATACCGTCTTGTCTCCATGTCTCTTCCGATTAAAGGTCATGCCTAACTAAAAGTCACATATTACACCCGATGTATAAGTATAAAGAGTGATGTGGAATATTATAGTCGACCAACACAAACTTTTGGCTTTTTTACTTTTTTATGCTATTTTAATTTAAATCCCGAATATGTTACAAACCTAATTTCAGTCGACTACCCTAGACTTCATTCACATACAGTAAGACCTCGGTAAATCAAACTACGTTTTCCCTGTACTTCTATATAATTCGAATTGATTGTATTTTGTAATCCGAATTGACATCAAAATATGTTAAGTTATAAATATACATTATTTTATAAGTGAGTCATAGTTCGAGCACAGTCTAACTTTGCTGAATTCAATCTTCATTAAGAAGAAAACCTCATCGATACTTCTGTATTTTCTAAAAATCTCTTATAAATTCTCAATAAACTACAGTTTATTATTGTTTTTTTTTTTATTTGCGTTCGTTATAATATGTTCTCCTTGTTTTTAAAAATTGTATGCCTTTTCATAAAAAAACATATTGTGATTTTTTAAATGGGAAATGTTATACCTCGGTTTTAAATATATAATTTATACTATTTAAATATTATATTTACTGTGAACAATAATTTGTAACATACATATAAATTGTAGTAACTCTGTATAGTGAACTCTTTTGGACACACGTGAAGAAGAAATTATCCAATAATCCGAATTTTCGATAATCGAATTGTGGTTTGCAATCAATTATTCGGTTTGACGATTTCTTACTGTACATGTTCGCTCATTAACTGCAGACGAGAACATCTCAATTGCTTCTGTTTTGTCAAAAGGAACTCCTACTCTATCCCATTTAGCACAATCTAGGGAAGATTTCAAAGAAATATCCAATGCGCAATGAGGGTTGAATTACCCCTAAAGTGCGACATTTGGCTGATCTTTGCACACGACACCAGAGATCAAAGTAAACAAACACTACCGAAATGTCATTGATGAGGTTTCGAAATCTCCGTTCGAAGGTGTATTCAAAATTGTCTTTGAAGGCAAACAATTCAAACACATATTTTGATTTATTGCATGTGCTTCTTTGTGGTCATTGCACTCGTATTTGATTCATGTTTGAATTGAAAGTGAAAATGCATTCGGGGCTGTTCACTTTGAGCGTATTTCTCGAACAAGAATTTGCTAAACAAAGATAAGACAGGATGAATAGATAAACAAATGATTCACTCAATATAATTAGGAAATGAGTACCTGCCAAAAGACTGGTAGTACTCATATCGGAGTTTAACTTACTTATAGGTATTTACCTGATACTTTTCACTCAAAATATTTCTTTTTAAGCTGGGTGTATTAAAGCAAGCATTTTACTTGTTATCGATATTTTTCTAGTTATCGTTCGATATGTTCTTTTATTCAAAGACGATAATTTTTGTACAATATGGGCGATTTGAGGTCTAGCGACAAATCGAAAAACAGAGTAAAAATCATTTTGAAACTACTGATTTGTTTTGGGTTTAAAGTGTGCGAATTTAATGTTTTTTGTGTTTTAATTTTGACTTTCTAGCGTTCTACTGAGTGTGTACAAATGAATGTGGAAAAATAAACTGCTAGAAATTGTGCGCTACTGAAGTGTGCTTTTCTGCATTATTGCAAAGAAGAAGAACATCGACCATCTTGTACAATTTATCGTCCTTGCTTTTATTGTAAACTGAAAGTTGATCAAAGGTTAAATAAATTAATTGATTTTAATGTATATTTTTAAAAATTTTGCGATTGCACGTTAAGTCGCCGACATAAATTAGACTTAGTTTTAGGGTTTCCAAGTGCAAGTCTTGAAGATGGGCCCTGTGGAGCTAAAAGGATCTTAGTTGTAAGGGCCTTAAGTTCGAAAACTGTATTTTCAGAAAACTTTGACACGCTATTCAAAAAAGACTGTTTTGTATTCAAGCGTAAGTCTTGGATGCAGATAGGTGTTATAAGTTAGTTTCATGGCAAATGTTTGTAAGTATCGAAAATATTTGATATAGATCCACCTTTAAATATACCGATTGACTTATTATCACCAGCCGTTTCCATTTAACAATGTCTGTCCGCCCGTCCGTCCATCTAAAGTTTATGATCAAATTACAGGTCGCATTTTCAGGCAATTTTGCAAAAGTATGTTTTTTGCACCAAGGGCGGATGCTTATGAAATTGAAGAAAATAGATGCAAATTTAGATATGGTATGTATAGCATCCAATATTTATGTTTTAAGCTCTAGAAACCACATCTTATATCCAATCTTGATGAAATTTGGCACACGTTAGTTTTCTGTGTTTTTTACGTTTTAAGCTCTAGAAACCACATCTTATATCCAATCTTGATGAAATTTGGCACACGTTAATTTTCTGGACCAGGGAGGGATGTTGTTTAAAATTTAAAAATTAATAAAATTTAAGAAAGTCGCTTAAGATTATAATATAGCTCCCACACATATGTTCATCCGATTTTTGTGTTTTTGGTCACATTTTACATCAATTCTTGATGAAGTTTAGCACAAATAAGATTTTTGGGCCAAAGAAGGACGTTATTGAAATAGAGATTCGGGTCAGATTTAGATATAGCTCCAGACATATGTTTATGGGATTTTATGTTTTTAGTTCAGAAGCCACATATTACATCCTATGTTAATGAAATTAAGATTTTTGTTCGTATTTTAGACCAAAAAAAAGGCATTATTAAAATTTTAGAAAATCGCTTAAGATTTACTTATAAATACACCTGCTTCACCTTTGCTTCCTTCCATTTTTATGTTTTGAATTTAAGGAGCCCCATATTGCACCCAATCAAATTTGGCACAGATGAGTTTTTTGAACCAGAGCGAAAGCTAATGAAATTAAAGAAAATCGGTTGAGATTTGGATATAGATTTCACACAAACGTTCATCCGATTTTAATCTTGATGAAGTTTGGCACAAGTAAGTTCCTCGTGCCACAGACGGACGCTGTTGAAATTAAAGGAAATCGGTTCAGATTAAAATATTGCTCCCACTTATATGTCCAACCGATTTTACCTATAACAATGGAATTTCCTCCCAAATGCAAAATATTATGGAGTTTAAAATCTATATAAATAAAGAAGCCGTGCAAGGGGGATTAAAAATTATATTCAGTTGGTTTTCCTGAAAATATAGAAGTGTCAAGCACGACATAAGCTATTTTTACTAGTTTCTATTTCCTTAGTGTACTTTTCTGAGCTTTTGCTATGATTATCAGGGATGTATAAAAATAAGAATAAAATGTATTGTCCGTAACTGTACATACGTATCTCTCATACATAGGGAAAATCAACGATTCGGAGATATAACTCTGGAATTATAGGTTATATACTATACTTTCCTCATTTCTTTACGTAGAATTGTTTTGGAAGAACAGAGTGTACAAAAAACCGTGGTTTACAAAAACCGACATTTCGTTTTTTTTTTTCAAAAGCGTGTTTTGAAAAAAACCGCCATTAAGGACATTCTGTTTTAGCCATTTGCCTTAGAACGGAAGTAAAGTTATTGTGACCTAAAAGAGGTTTTAAATTTACCCACATTTTTATAATTATGTCGTACTTGAAATTGTTTAAAATTTCATGTTTTTGGTAGCCATAAGTCCATTTTTAAATTGGTCAGATTTTCAAACATAGAGTTCGACACTTTAGTTTAGCCAATCTACTTCTAAAAAAATAATTTTATATTTATTTAAAAGCCGTATGTACATATATATTGGGCCTAGACAAATAGTACAGGGACTATATCAAAAAATAAGCATATATACCTCAAATCGGTCCAAGACTAGTTGTCTGTCAATCGTAAGATATCATACCAAATTTGATTTGATATGGATGTTCTAGAGCAATTGTATGTTGTATCGGGAGAAATCTTTGCATTGGGGCTATATCAAAGCGTGGACCGGTATGGCGCATTTTTATCTGAGCTGATCTTTAAGAACTGTGCCAAATTTTATTGCTACATATTTGGCTGGCTTCCAGAGCTAACTAAACAAAGTCGGTTGAACATATAAATTTTAACAGATTTTCAGACAAATCAATAGCCCTTCTCCAAAAAACTTACTTTTAAAAATCTCGGGCAAGAATTGTGACCTGTTTGCGTGTGTTTGACTTTGAAATAAGCTTTAGATAGACAGCAGATGTACGGAGGGGCGGACAGACATATATCGTTAAATCGAAGCAACTGGTGATCCTGAGTCGATCGGTACACTTAAATTTCAAAATAATGAATTTGCTTTGCCTTTACATATAATAAGCTTTAAACCGAAAACCCGAAAAACCATGTCGGAGTTTAGATATTTTTTGAGAAACCAACTTCGGGTTTGGACATGACAACCGGAATGCCACTTAAGTGTCCAATTAAGTGAGTAGTATCCGTTTAATGATTTCACGGATAGTCGAAATATGTCGTCTGCATATGCAACAACCTCGGGTTAAGGAATTAATTCATCGCTTATTTCGTACACGAGGCAACTTTACTTGCGTTAATTTTTATGATTCCCTTTTGAACTTGTCTCTTGTGTTTACACAAGTCAATTCAGTTACGGCAATTATTGTTTTCATTATTACCTTTTCTGATATTCTGTGATTTATTCGTTCTGATTTTTGTGTGAAAAAATACTACAATAATCTACAGTCAACTTCACAGTACGAAAAACACAAAAGGAATCAACCATGGTACAAGAAACGTGGTATAGTCATTAGCCCAACAACAACAACAAAAAAGTTCGCTAGGTTATCAAAGTCACTTGATAGAAAATGCCAAAAAAAAAATACATTTTTTGTAAATGTTTGATGATATTGTGAATGTTGGATAAAGAATTTTTCCTTTACAAACTTCAACAAACGCCATGTCAAATTTTAAAATTGACAATTAAAATTACTACGAGAAAAAATTTAAAATCAGCTGTTAGCATACGTTATTGCACCATGGAATTGACAGTAAGGGCAAGTTTTTCCCTCTTCATTCAACTTATCACTCTCCTAAAGCTGAGAGTTGCGGCAAGTAAAGTTGCCTCGTGCAAATGGGGACTTAATACACCTTCGTGCAAAGTAACTCTCGTGACCTTTTCCCTAACCGATCCGTTGAGTTGATTACTCCGTTATACCAGGATCTATGCCTGTTTGTTCCAGAACCAAGGGGCTTCAGGGTATATCTTTGCTTTTAAGGGTCGTTCTACGACTATAATTCCAGCATAGCCTCGCAATTGTTAGAGAACATTTAATTCTGCACTAGTTTCTTTGGCCCTCTAGCTGGTTAAGGTTTGCTCGAGGCCAAAAATTTATATAAAGAAATTAGGAAAAATATTTGAATAGGCAACACACAAGCAAACAGACGGACGGACGGACAAAGCAAACACATTTGTTTTGGATTTGAATTATGCCGTTCATATAACGTGTGGTTCGTCGCCTGTTTGGTATCGTTTGTTATGAATTGATTATAATCATCTGCGCATACGAGTAGTAGTGAAAGACGAGTGACTCCCGTTTGCCTCACGTTTCCATTGACTGAGTCGTGAGTGAGGAGTGAGAGTAATTCTGTGTTGTTGTAACGTCAGGCAGCCAATGTAAGTGAACAACAGCACGCGAAAGAAGTGAAAGAAAACAAGCCAATTAAACCTTTGCATACAAACAAACTTCTTTAAGTTGTAAACGGTGGCGTGGTTCAGTATCTTCCGATGATCATCGATTTTGTTTTGTTGTTTTCTTTTAGCAAAACAGCCAACAGGTAGGAGAGATGGCCAATGTGCCAACTACGACCGGCACACACATGTAAGAGTGATGGCTCAAATGAAAACCGAAAGCACTCAAACTGATCGCCGGAGATGTGCCAAATGGTTGAGTCAAAAGAAATGGCTCAAAACCGCATAATGAGACAAAAACTGAAACGCATTTCAGAAATTCCACAAATTGGTGAAAGACTTCAAGAGGAGCACACAGGCCAGCACTAACCATCAACCAAGCCCAGAGCGCAACTATCACAACCCGAAGTTAAAATTGTTTACGTTTTTTTTAAGCCAACATTGAATCCACACGGGACCGGGTTTCTGTTGTGATTAAAAGTCAAACACACGCAAATACAAATTACACATTCAATATTGACGGTTTGCATAGCTGAAACAACAAGCATTGGCGCTTAAACGTTTCAATCCAGCGGAAAACAGAGCGTGTTCAGATTCGCTGGCAGCATAAACGACAAAACAACGTTGTTGAGGAAATTCAAGTTGATAATTAAGGAAAATCGCAATTAAAAACACATCAAAATGGTAAGTGTCTTTAAACTGTTTTTACTTAAATTATGTTTTTGTATTTAAGAAATTTAATTTTAAATGCTCTAAAATAAGGGGGGAAAGGTAATAAAAACAAAAATAGTAAAGGCCATATGGTCTTTAAAGGACGATAACTAGGAATTGCGTTAGTTTTTACGCTCAGAATGTCGGGCTTTTTGTGTTCATTTTAAAATCAACCACTAGTGGGTTATGCTCGTAAACTTCATTGGCACACACAGAAAAATGATTCGTTGCCACACACTATGATTGAGGTTACATGCCCCTAGAGTATTTTATCAGTACAGCCGAATTTTAGTTGGTGCTCTACAATTTGCAGTTATTGGAACTGTAGCATTAATGCAACATACCAAGTATCCCAACCTTTAGAAGAGATTTTATGGATTTAAAAATCAACATATCACACAGTGAGAAAAAATCCTGTGATATTTTAAAAAAAACTTAATTTTTCGTTGGATTATCATGTGTGACGCGCAAAATAGAAAGGGACCTAAGGGTAAAAACCAGTTTTGTTCAGGAGAGCAATTTTAATGATTTAAATACGTGTATCTTGGGTGTACCATCACTTTTAAAAAACGAGAATATCTCTGCGAGGGAACACTTTTGGGGCATGGGATCGGTCTCATTCGATGCTCAGATGTTGTCCACATCAATAAAAAAAGTGAAAATTGATTTTTTTTACTCTTAGGTCCCTTTCTCTATGCGCTGTCACATATTATATTTATGATTTAGTTTGAGTGGGACAGCTCCAGATTTGGCAGTTAAAAACTAAATTTGTCAACAAAAAATACAAAGTTTTAAAAATTATACTTTATATGAAAGATGCATTTTCTTCCAATTAATATTGCCCATTTTCAAGTGAATTGCCCAAGTTTAAGGCAAATTCATGAAGAAAGTAAGAACTTTTTCATTTTCACGATTCATTTTCGCTATACGTGATGGGCCAAAACGGACACTCAATTTGTATTCAGGAGATCATTTTACATAAGAATCAGTTGGTTTCGTCCAAAGGAAGATTTTTGTTGCAGTACAGTGTAATTGGTTTCAACAACAAATGGTTGCAACAACCATCAAATGTGTCAACTAAATAGTATTTTTTTGCTCTTCATTGGAAGTTGTGAGTACACGTACCGATCACTAAGTTATGAGTACAGTACGATAATCTTATTTATCATCTTGTGGTATTTTGAACCGAATATCCATTACGATTATAAAGATTTGATGATTGCATCCGAAATTCCTCTTTTGCAACCGAATCATTGGAACATGCCATATTTATAATTTTGTACAAAAACTTGGGGTACATTTCGCTGTTGAAAACAAAACTTTTCAACATAAATAACTAAATTTATTGACTGTTACTTCCACAATTTTTATTTGATTTTTATAAATTATAATTTACTTGAAAGATACATTTCTTACCTATCAATATATCTTATATGCATTAATTGGTAATGCATTATTATTATTATTACACATTTTTAAGAGAGTAGGATAAGAAGTGCTGACGTTTAAGGATTAATAAGAAAAAGACAGAAAAATTGTATGTTCACGTGATGTGCCAAAACGGACATTTAATTCGGATTCAAGAGATCATTATTTTACATAGGGATCAGGTAGTCACGTCCAAAAGAGGATTTTATTGCAGAACAGTGTAATTAGTATAACCTTCACCATGGAACGAAGTGTCAACCTTTTATTGAAACCACATACAGAGCACAGGTTAGTTGCCACAACCGATTTGTTTGCCAACCGAATGATTGAGCTATATGAACTTTAATGGTTTTATGCGAGTAAATAAAACTGAAAGTATCGGGGTAGAAGTGACAATGTATTAATCCACAGCAGAGTTTTTGAGAAGTTGGTTCCAAAGTACTGCGGATCAAAATAAAATCTGGGTTAGAAAGGCCTCAACCGTGCAACTCTTTCCAAACTGATGAGAGATAACGAACGAGTAAATCTCAGCCGATATGGAAGAGAAAAAAACACACAATTGTAAAGGGTGGTTAAATTTTAAGGTTGATTTTGAATAAAACACAAATTAATATGACTTGAACAGTTTTTATTCTGGTTCGAGACCTTTTTGTTGTTTCTTTTTCAGAATCAACACAAATTATTTAGGAAATTATTGTCATTTCTTTTTATTATGATACTATTGGTATGGTTCAATTATGTATGGAACAAAAAATGGCCGCCGCGACAACGGCGGAAATTTTAACTGTAATTAATTTATTTTTCGTTGATGTGTTCTTAAGTGCAGGTACGGGCTTACCGTTCTGTTCTCCGGTTTAAAAGTAAACGAACGAGAGAGAACCAATGACCATTAATATTCCGTTTTTAGAACGTCTTGATAATTCAATATTTGAAATCTTAAATATTTTAGCTTAGCTGACATTGCATTAAGCGTTACATATTTTGATGAGTATATCAATTCCAAATAAATATTTTAAATACATATATTTTTATAATACGAAATTATTAATGTTCTAATTTATACAGACAAAGTATCGGATCCTCCAAAATGGGGTTTTCTCTATACAAAAATCCTTAAACCCCACTTGTCAAGCACACGCAAACATAAAAACGATCATTTCGTTTTAAAATTAGGATATATTTTTTACAGGGAGTTATTAACAATACAATTTTTACTATTTTGAGTTAATACCATTTTTTAAAAATTATATTATTTGTTCTAAGCTCATAAAAATTTGCATTATTACACAATAGACACGGAAATATATCATCAGTTTTTTTAAATAACAAACCCGTACCTAGCGTGATAAAAACAATTTCTTTACCTCAATATTGGTTTAATTAGTACCATCATCTGGGATGTTTAAATTACATTATCGACTATAAGCGCTTTATTCCGATCGGCTTGAGTTAGTGATTATTTTAATACTCGTATACAGAGAGTTTCAAATGTTTTTTTGCCTTCAAGTAATTTCATACTTTAAAAAACAAAAGTTCACTAATATTAGATTTTAACAAAAATATATTCCATAATTTATTTGTCAATTAATAAGTTGGATTTTAACGTAACATTAATGGAAACAAACTTAAAAAAAACTTTCATTATCTTTGAGATTTTTAATGATTTTAAACCTTTAACTTAAGTTTTGAGGACACGTAAGATTTACAATAATCAAACGTCACAAAATTTAAACATTTCCTATTGAAGATCATATCCGACGGATATCGAAATGAAATAAAAATTATAAAATTGTTTAACTAATTATTGATTTACATCAAAAAATTCCAACAAACAAACGAATATTTAATGGTAACATAATTATTTTGCTTTTTTGATTTAAAGAACTAATTTAATTTACATATTTACATTTATTGAATTCAATATTTTTAGGATAACCAATGTAAGCTTTTTTGTGCTAAAGCTACGATTTTACGTAATAATGGTACGTTTCGAACGTTATTTTGTCCCATTCTTCTCGCAGAGCACTTCTAAACGTATCTTTCGACAAAATAAGGTGTCCTCTTACATTTTCCTTGAAAAAGGACCACAAATTTTCCATCGAAAAAATATATTAAAAAAAATTGGCTAACATTTGCACACAAAAAATACCTACAGACAACCCGATATTATATTTTTCTTTTGCTAACATGATCAAAAATTGGTTGCTGCAAAAAATTGCCAGCAAAACTTTTGGTTGCCGCAACCACAAGATGTAACAACTAAATATTTTTCCGCATGTCATTGGTATGACCGATTTAATGGTTGTATGCACAATACTATTCATATACATATATCATCTAGCGGTGTGTCGCACTGAATATTCATTACGATTGAAAATATTCGATGCTGGCAACGGAAATTCTTGCAACGGAAGTTTTGTAGTTCTAACCGATTTTTTTCTCTGCTTGTATCAATATTTACCATGGGAATTATAGTGGCCGTCACTGTGTCTTGGTTTCACCGGTTGCTTCCTGCTGCCTGATTTCGATTTTACCACCCTTCACCGCATGGTATTCTAAATTTGTCATTCCGTTTGCAACACAACGAAATATTTATCGGAGACCCTAGAAAGTATATAAATTATTAAACGTCTTACTATTCTAAGACGAACTAGCCAAGTCCGTCCGCGTGTCTTTCTTTTCAACAATTATTGCTAAGCTTTTTGATAATCTCTGTCTCGAATCCGAAATCATAATAAAGCAGTGGGTAGGCAGGAAAAAAACATGTCACTATGCCAATTTTAAAAACAACCTGCCTTTTATTACAAATTAGATGCAGAGGGCCTTGAGCTAGTAATAATCTCTGTTTGATATGCTATTTTCTATATTCAATGGCTCTAAGGCTGTGTTAGATTAAAAATGAAATCCAGATTATTTTTCAATTGTGATTGAATTTGAATCCTGAAAATATTCAAACGGTTGGCAAACGGAAGGCGACAAACGAGATTTGATTTGGGCAGCGTTCACATAAAAAATGCAAACCACTTTTATCGTCGTCAAGATTCGGTGTTAATGACGAGCTTATCTTGACGCCGAACACCTTTCGGCTTCTCCAACGTTGCAGCATTTAAAAGTGGCGGATGTAGGTGCCCTTGGTCGAGATAATATTAAGTGCTTTTCCTCAAACTCTATATGTGACAGCGCATAGAGAAAGGGACCTAAGGGTAAATAAATCAATTTTCATTTTTTTTCTTTTTTTGATGTGGACAACATCTGAGAATCGAATGAGACCGATCCCATGCTCCAGAGATATGCGCGTTTTATGAAAGTGAAGTCGACGATTCTAAGCGCAAATAGAAAGGGACCTAATCTTTAAAATGGCTCTCCTGAACAAAACTGGTTTTTAACCTTAGGTCCCTTTCTATTTTGCGCGTCACATATGCTTGACCCTAACCCGATAACAGCTGCATTCCGCCAGTGCGGGGGGGGGGATCAGTAATATCCACAGACATCATAGAATACAGTGTTGAGACCAAACGTAGCACCAACCCACCTGTCTTTAGAGATAGACTGATCCACATTTACATCATTACTCGACATAGTAAGGACTTGACTTGACTTCAATAAACACCTAAGGTCCTGGTTTTTCGGCTACAAATAGCATTTTGGCCAAAAAAAAGGTCGGCCTTTAATACTTAAATAAACGCCTCAGATCCTGTTATTTCGGTAACTTTATGGAGTTTAGACCATGGCGGCTCATCGGGCTAGTGCAAACGCTTTCCCGTCAAAGTCGAAGATGTGCCACTGTCTGTAAAGAATCCCTGTAGAGGTTGTACGAATGAATTGTATTTTCATGGGCAAATGTGTAAAGAAAAGTTTAAAGGTGAATTTACAGCAGTAGTTCTCGTTCGTTTGTTGAGAGCCTGGTCATAAAGAGTTCGGGTGTTCGTTCAACGAAGCTATCTGATGAAGGTCGTCGCGATAAAAGCAGTATGCAGCCACGAAAATAAATGTCACTTTGACATTTTGTTCGAAACTTGTCTTCTATTTTGAAATAGATACAAGAAGTCTGGAGCCGGTTAATCCCTGTTCAATGTGTAAGAGCAAAAGACCGAAATAAGACAAACGAACTAAATTGACTCGATTAAATTTAAGTCCTAGTTAAGAGTACGATTTACTTCACTGTGAGCTGTACCGGATCAACTTTACACAGCCTTTTTAAATGAAGGTCATTCGTTCGGCTTTTAAACTCCTACCGCTTTGATTAAGTTTGTAGCGCTCCAGTAGCATATTTCTGGCCTAATAATGAAAATGCGAATATTTATCATAAAAAATGTTTTTTGTTTTGTTTTTCAAATTATTCTCCAGCATGATTTATATACTTTTGCATGCGCTCAAACCAATTGTCGAAGCACTTTTTTCACTCCGATTGAGACACCTCCAAAATATGGGTTTTGAATCTTCTGGCGTCGAAAATCGTTGACTCATTTTTTTCTTGATGTGTGGGAATAAAAAGAAGTCATATGTGCCAAGTCAGGGCTGTACGCGGATGACCCATCAATTCGACATTTTGGCCGGTCAAAAAGGCGCTGGTTTAAGCCGATGTGTGAGAGCTCGCATTGTCATGGTGCACAATGATTCGTCTTCTCTTGTTCGTTTTTCGAACTTCTCCGAAGACTTCAGGCAAACAAATTGTGGTGTACCACTCAGAATTGACCGTCCTACGTTGCTCATGCGGAACAGTCGCCTCATTACCAGTTTTGCCGAAGAAACAGGCGACCATTTGCTTCAAAGTGCTTCTTCCACGAACAACTTTCGTTGGATTTGGCTCGTCTTCGAAGACCCACACGGCCGGTTGCTGTTTTGTTTCGGGCTCATACGCATAGATCCATGATTCGTCACCTGTGACGATCTTATAAACGTCTTTTGAAGAATCGCGATCGTATTTTTCAAAATTACTTTGTACCCATCGACACGAGCCTTTTTTTGAGCGATTTTCAAATTGTGTGGGATCCAAGTATGCCTCTATTTCACGGTATGCCCAATAATGCCCATGTATGCCTCTGGCACAACGGCCGTTTTTGGACGACCTTCGTCTTTGAGCGAGCGTCGGCCACGATTGAATTCATTAAACCAGCTTTTCACAGTGCTTTAGGATGGTGCTTCATCGCCATACAAAGATTTAAGTGCATCGATGCACTCTTATCGTGATAATCCACGTCGAAACTTGTAAAAAATGATCGCACAAAAATGTTCACAAGTTAATTCGATTTTTTTTGCCAAATTGATTTTTTCAAGTCACTGTAAACATGGTCGTACGTCAAAACGTTCTAAGTACGTTTATGCTGAGAAATGTCAAACTTTCCTATGGAAATATCAGATGGCGCTAGGCAACACTTAGGCAAGAAATATATATAGCAATCCTCGTAGAAGTATTTCTGCTAGTGGTATTTCCAAGTTCGCGCTAAGAACCCTCCCGCGTCATTGACCCTTCTGGTAGAGTTACTAATCAAAACCTTTAAAGCGGGGCACGCTTAAGCCCTCGCATTACGACATCATTAAGTTTTTTTTCAGAAATTATAATCGTGTTTTTTGCTCTGGCTAGAGCACTATTAGTGATTTTTTTAATTCTAAATAATTTGAACTGATAAATATACTAGTAATGATTGAAATATTAGCGTTAATAATTTATTATGTAAACAAAATCATACTTACTGAAACAAGCGTTTAAACTTTCATGGGACTATCAATTCATTGTGATTTAACAAATCAGCGTATTCGCAAAATCCCAGAAACGTTTTTTCCTAGCAGTATGATAATGTAACAATAGACTGTTAAAAAATGAGCTACAATTTGTTTTTTTTTTACCCGAACTACACCTTATAATCAATACATTGACCTATTTAAAAAAAATAAATTACAAACAAATGATTGTCGATTAACTAACACGTGTTCTTTCGATTTATAGATCTTGAGCTTAAATTGTCTACTGGTTCCCAAAAGGAAGTTCCTACGAGTCTACCGAAATAACTCGTGAACTCTGATAACGTTACAGAGGGAATCGCTCTAACCGACTTCTGCGAAAAAAAACATATTTCAAAGAACAGAATAACCACAACGTAGCTTTTCTAGTGCAATCTACTTCCCCGAAAAAATGGGTGTGTGTTGTTACATAAACAGATAAGAATTAATAAATATTATTCTGAAATAACGCAAATATTTTCAGAAAGAAAACGACAACCAACGTCATCTCATTTCATTTGTGAAAACTCAAATCAGTCGTTTTGAAATACACTGCGTTTCTCAATGGAAGACAATCAATACGCACGAATGCGATTGGATTTCCTTGGTTGAGCTTCTCAAAAGACGTACTAAATGTGAGCTGTCCCAAAAAAGAAGCTCCAAATTCGATTAGACTTTAGTATATTTAAATGTACATGCGTCTTAATGTATGTACCTAGGATTATGTGTAACAGCGAATAAAGAAAACTGATAATTCCTATGATTCCATCTTCAAATCAAATTGTTTTGCAATTTTTTTTCTTTTCATCGTAAAAAAATAAAACAACAACCATTGGTCGGATCCGCTGAAACGAAACAGATTCAAATGAAATATTAAGTAAATGCAAAAAAAGAAACAATATTATTCTAGAGTCAAGAAATAAATAAAAGCTTTAGCCCACTTTAATCGGGGAATTTCAAATCAATATTGAGTTAAACACCGTTTAGAAAACATATCGTGCGGCGCTGGTCAAAGTAGTTGACTTTTAAAAACATAATTACAAAACATTTTTACAAACGAAACGCAAACAATACTGAAAATATAAAAACGTGAGTTTTTATTTTTTTAGAAAATACGGATTTGAAAATAATTATTTTATATATACGTTCAGCGAAAATATTTTTCCATTAATTGACCTTTAAAAAGATTCGAAATTCGATTAATTTAAAAATAATAGCGTCTACTTAAATTGTTTAGTTAAAAAATGTGTAAAAAATTTTAATTTTTTTGCCATTGAAAAAAACTTACAAAAAGCTAAAATAAATTAAAAAAAAAAAAACAAAACAAAAAAATACCCGATTTTCCAGATATTGAACTTTAAATTGAAAATTTTTCCAAAAAGACATTTTTACTCAAATAGTTATTATTATTATACTGTGGAACAAATTCAGGCTAGCAAAAGTTAGGTCGATTCTGAGAGTGAGGGGTAAAAATATAGGCTAAAGTAGAAGACCCGTATCGCGGCGTTTGTTTACGTTAGTTCGAATTTTTTTTAATCGACCTTTGAACTTTGTAGTCAAATGCCGATTTTCAGCATATTGTTTATATGGTTTTTTGGCTATTACTCGTCGACTAATTGATATTTTTTCAATCTGTAAAAGCCAAATTATTGCAAGAGACCTGTCCAACAATTAAAATTTTTATGGTGCTTATGAAGAAAAATGTGGGAAAAAAAATTTTTTTTCATGCTTTTTGAAAATATTTTCCACAAAACTAAGTCTTTTTTGCTTTTTGTTTTATCTATAATAAGCTTCTCAGTTTCTTCAACAAATTTCATTTGAAAAGAAAACAATCATAATATAAGTACAAAACTTGCCTTTTCCAGCTTAATATTAATCTACTTCTCATTGTTTATGTATCAATTTTGTTCAGTGTTCGTTTTGAAGAAACATTAAAAAAGGAAAAGAGGTAGAAGTAATTAAAAAGGGAAGTTCCAAGAATTAGGAATAAACAACTTTTTTTGTTTTCAATCACCGTACAGGTAGCGATTTTTTATTCGTACAAGCGTCTTAATTTCAAAAATAACGATTCAGTTAAGACTCGAAACTCAGCTTTTCATAACTAACATTTCATTATAAATTTTATTAGCTGTAATATCCTATGGTTTAATCTTAATCTGTACATATAAATAATAAAAAACTTACTATGAATAAATGAATTTACAAATTGAATTGAAATTGAAAATTTCAAAATTATATTTTTTTATATATTTTTATAATTTTCTTTTTCAATGTTTCTTCAAAACCAACACTGAACAACGGGTATTCCAATTAAGCCTCTACTCACCCCTTACTCGTAGAATCGACCTAAAAACTTTATTTGTTCACAAGTTTTGCCCCGCTGTATCAGAAAAATAGCATTAGTTATCATAATCAATTTAAATTTGAGATTTATATTGCTTTATTTAATCTTAGTCGTTAACATTAAAAGGTTTTTATTGTGGCAGGAACTTCCGTCTGTACGAAGAAGGATGATTTTTCTTATTTCCTCAATCAGCATTCATTATGGTAGGTGTCTTTTAAAATGCCAACTATCTCTAAAGGCCAATTAATCAGTAGCATACGAGTATAAACTATAAGATTGTTTAAATCGTAAGAGGGCAATAAATATATTTATAATACGAGTATGATCATTGTCAGTAGGTACTAAACCTTTTTTGTCGCTCAGTTTGACAGTCCGTAGTGTATAGCCGTGATTATTCCAATCACAATAGTACAATTCTGTAGATAACGGATATAAGAAAGTCAAAAACACCACAAGTTTCTTTCTTATAAGCTATTATTGTTTATAAAAAATTTTAATTTAATTGTAGTGGTTAACATTAAAAGGTTTTGTATTGTGCCCCGAACTTCCTGCTGTACTGAAAGGGATGATTATCCTTATTGCACTCCTTTTCTTAATTACCACTAAGTAAGTTAGGTGTCTATATAAATTTCAACTATATTGTATGGCCAATTAATAGTAAGGATATAAAATATATGATTATTTCAATCGTTAGAGGGCAATAATCTGGTATGCATTACTAATATGATCATTCTCAGTAGATACTACTTATATACCCTTACTATCGCTCAGTTTGACAGTTCGTAGTGTATTACCTTGATTATTTCAATCACAATAGTACAATTCTGTAGATAACGGATATAAGAAAGTCAAAGACCACCACTAGCACCTGTCTAATATGCGTCTTTTCTCTTAAACGCAATTAGAAGCATACATTTTGCTAAAGGAAATATGTTAATTATGGAATTTATATCATTAAAACAAAGAACAAACCCCATCTAATTTCATTATCATGGTTTTCGACTGTCTATTTCTAAACAAATTGTAATAGATTTTCCATCGGAAAGCGGTTTCTGTGGATTTGAATTCTATATCGAAATATCGTATATTAACTCTTTTGAATAAAATATTTTTCTAAAATTGAAACTAGTAAAAAATAGGTTTTATTATTAAATATTAGTTGGTGGTTTTTAAAAATATCATTAATCTGTTTGTCTCGTTTGTTTATTTTTGCTTTAATGCCTGTTCAACGAATATTATTAATCTTATTTACGCCCAGTTGTTCCGGGCTTATCAAGTTTTTTCATTCATCCGCAAAATAACAAAAAAATCAAGTTACGCCCCTCGTACAGGGTTTTCCATTAGGGACATAACAATTTTATATGTTAATAAAGCACAGAATATTTGTAGAGTTTAAGTTTATTCCAAGCGTAGTGCAAAAGTTACATTTTAAGAATGAAATTCGATTTCGGTCATATGACCACCACGAGCCCGCATGCAGCGATCTATTCTTTGGACCCAATTTTCCACCACTGTTGCGTACATTTCGACCAGAACGTTAGCAAGTTTGCGTTGGATGTTGTCTCTGAGCTCGTCTAATACTTATATATTTTAAGCCACCGTTATGCAAATTAAGCATTAGCACGAGAATGGAAAATCACTCTTTAAAGTTGATAACGCTAAATTGAAAAAGTAAATTAGTATTACTAGTAGTTTTGTTTTTGAATAGACAAATTTTGTTAAATGCACTATTTTTTTAAAAGCTCTTGTAATTCGCTTTGCTTGAAAAACAATTTTGTTATCTATTTTTCTTATAAAAGTTGTTATTATATAAAATATTTTTCCTTATAAAACGAAGAAACAGCACACGATGTTTTTAAAAAGTTTCTTATATGCGGTTTATTTATTATAATTTTTTTTATCCATTAATTACTGTAGTCACATTTATATTTTTGAGAGAGTGACGAAAATTAGAAGTTTCTCAGGAAGATTTTTCATACAAATTTAAGAATAAGTGGCAGCTCTTTTTTTTGAAAAAAGGATAAGATAACAAAAACTATTAGTATTGCCAGTCTGAAAAGACGCTTATGTAAATATGTTTCTGCGAAATGTGTTCAAATCGACAAGTCCAGGATTTTATCGATGGATTATCTTTAATATGATCGTTTATAGACTGACAAAACTAGTAAATTTCTTGCTCCAGGTAAAAACGTGAGTTTCCATGTAAAAACTTGAGTTGCCAACTATTTGTCGCATTTGTATGAGAAAACAACTTGAAAAACTACTTGTTTTCGTCATGCCGAAAAAAGTCTTAACGAAAGGAGAAATTTTTAATGTTAACGGTGTTTTCGTCTTTCTTTCCTGGCCGAACTGGTTTATACAGGCTGGCAAAAACTAGTTGTTTTCCAGGTTGTTTTCTCATACAAATCCGACAAGTGGTTGACAACTTATTTTTTTTATACATAAAAAATAGGCTTATTCAGGCTGACAAAAACTGGTTGTTTTCCAGATCATTTTCCCATACAAATCTGACAAATGGTTGGCAACTTAATTTTTTTTATATATTAAAAATAGTTTTATTTAGGCTCACAAAAACTAGTTGTTTTCTCATACAAATCCGAAAAATGGTTGGCAAATTAATTTTTTTAATATATAAAAAACGAACGCGGAAACTACTAGTTTTGTCACAGTGACGAGAACCCAGTGTTGCCAAACCAGAGATGAAGAAAATCCCAAGGTCAGTTTAAAAAAAATCCAATTTTCATTGAAAAATCCCGTTTTGTTCATAATTTTTATATATATAAAAAATATGCACCATAAATCCAATTATGTACACTAAAAATAAACAGTATGCAGTAAGCATTTTTTCAACAAGAATTTAAATAACAAGAACCATAAAATACAGATTATTTTAGCCTTATTAATTTATAAGCGATCAACTGCGTGATCGATAAACCTTAAGATGTTTCCCTGAGTTTTTTGATTTGTTGTTGTTATTACTTTTGAAAGAGATGTTATTCCATACTTAGATAAATATATTTTTTTAATTTTTGGAGGTAAACCATAATATATTTGGTATCCAAAAGTTTTTATACTTAATTAAAACGAACGTACAACATCGACGGATTAAATGTTCACCATCCAAATCTAAACAATCATTTGGATTTGGTGCTTCCTGAAGAGAATTCTGAATTTGAATTGAATTTGTATCTAATTTTAGGTCAAATAATGCCTGTAGCTAGTAAAAGGTTGTAGATTTTTGTTGTCGTCATTTGTTAAAAGGCTGCTGTTTTGAAAGAGTTACCTTTTTAAATATCGTGTGTATAGTGAAATATTCAGAAAAATTCTTAAAAATAATAGCAAAATCCCATTATCCCTTTTCAATCTAAAAATCCCACTAAACAGGGGTTTATCACTCTGGTTGGCAACGCTGAAACCCACTCAGTTGTTTTGAGAATATTCTAGCCAAGTTAATTTTAAAATGATATGTTTTTCCCTGAAAGATCCTTGTTTTACATGAAATTACAGAATTCTTTATTCGTGCTAGTTTTTTCTATATTAAAATAATTTGAGTCTATAAGTATATCCGTTTGCTTGATCTGTATGCGAATACGAGTTAAAAAACTATTCGTTTTTGTCAGTGTCAAAGGAATTTAAGTGCATTTCAGAGTGACGAAAACGAGTAGTTTTCCCGGCCGTTTTTCCATACAAATCCGGCAAATGGTTGCAAATTCAATATTTTTGTTCATATGCATAAAACTAGCCTAACATCGCTTTGAAACAGTCTCCGACAGATGGAATCGAATTTCTATTTTAAACGCCAATATTGTTAACTTTTCTAGTTGTACCACCATCAAATATCCCTTTTGGTCATTCCGACTGAAGAAAACTAGTAGTTTTTCAGCTCATTTTTTTTTTAAAAGAAGCGGAAAAGTTCTTTGCAATATGTTTTTAGCTGGGGCCAATGTGAGCACAACTAATAGTTTTCATCATCCTTTCAGACTAACAAAATTAGCAGTTTTATTTCTCGTTTTCCCTATAAAAATTGTGTTGCAAATCATTTGTTGAATTTTTATGGGAAAAGGAGCTAAAAACTAATAACTTTCATCAGTCCGAATTTTTGTTATATATTTATTGAATTACTTAGTTTTAAATCAATATCTACGGTTTTGTTTTGTAAAAACCAAAAAAATTGCAATAACTTTATTTTCATAGAGAATTTTAAAAAAAAAATCCAAATACGTAAAATCGATAAATCGTTACTCTGTTGCGAATGTGCGAGAAGACATTTGACAAAAGCTTTCTTTTGTTTTCTAAGATCCAAAAAATTTCCACTGCTTGCGAATTTCTTTCTTCTTAATCTTGAGGACGCAAGCCGGGCTTGGTGATTGTTTTAATGGCCCATGACGTTAGGCGCAATGTTCCGAATAATATTCGGATGTTGGGTATAATGACTGCTAATTTGATTTGTACATTGTAGTTGTTGTCCGCTTTAAAACATTTTTTTTGTCATACCGATGTTAGTGGCTTCAGAATTCTCTATAATGACTGGAAGCTGATAAACTTTTGCACATGAAAGAAAAAAATATAAAATAAAAATACTAAAAAGTAAGAAAATCACGTCAACGCTTAAGTATAAGATTATGTTCGCATTGATTTGCAATCACTGCTGGATTTGAAGAGATCATACGAAATGTTAAACCTTATCAGGCCTCATGCTGAATGGTATGGAAACGTTGAATTCACTTTTTTTTACAATTCAGCCAGGGAAGAATCTTCTCTCGCTCTCTTTTGAAATAAATCATTTAAATCGCCGAGTGTTGAATGCCTTTTGATGTTATTCAATGATCTGCACTTTCAGGTTCATCAAAGCTTCAAGATGGCACTGTCGAAAATCGATACCGATATGGACCAGGAAAAGTATTTGCGCGAAGTAACCCACCACTTTCGCGGCATTGAGAAGCCCCTGAAGTATGGGCCGGCCATTGACACTCTGAGCGATTTGATTGCTGCTCTGCATCAGGAGTTCTCGACGAATTACGTCAACATTGAAATGGTCAATCACATCATGCTGTCGTACAAATCGAATCCCAAAGAGTGGAAGAAGTTCGCCAAGTTCGATCGTTACCGCTACACACGCAATCTGGTGGATGCCGGCAATGGCAAATTCAATCTGATGATACTGTGCTGGGGCGAAGGTCACAGTTCGACGATACACGATCATTCCGATTCGCATTGCTTTATGAAAATGCTCAAGGGTGATTTGCTAGAGACCCGCTTCTCGTGGCCGCAAGCGGATATGGACGACGATCGTTTGGAGACCATAACAGAAGGTCGGGAATTCGAACAGGACGATGCTTTGCAGGTGCTCGGCCAAACTTCAATGGGCGTCAATGATGTGGCTTATATAAATGGTATGTCCTTCTCAATTACTCTTTACAATTCCATTCAATTAATCTACTTTTTCTTCTTATCCTTGGCTTGCAGATAATTTGGGCTTGCATCGTGTGGAAAATCCCAGCCATTCCGACACGTCGGTGTCCTTGCATTTGTATTGTCCACCCTTCGATACGTGTTCCATGTTCGAGAAGACCAGTGGCAAACGACTCAAGTGCACTGTAACGTTTTGGAGCAAGTACGGCCAGAAGGTGGAGCAGCCAAAGTAGTCCCTGACAAGTTCTTCTACCACGTTGTGTTTTCACGACATGCTTACTTACCAAAAAATCAACACACAAAAAAGACAGACAAGACTTACAAAACTTTTGCAAATTGTATACTTACTACACGTCTATGCATACATATGCCTATGCTTATATATATATTTAATTGTTCTTAATGTAAATGTTTTTTTAGTTTTTATTTAGTGTTTCTTTTAAGTTTTAGTCATAAGTTTTTCAGTTCTTAAGAGATCATCGCAATTAGGATTTAAATAGAATCAATGTTTGTATGAAGACAAATCGTCAAAGGGTCTCTTTTATTCACACAGAAGCACGAGACGAAGAGTGTCCTTCCGGAACAACATAGGTTCCCAAAAAATAATCATTTAATCTTTTCAGATTGACAAAACTAGTAGTTTTCGTACTTGTTTTCCCTTTACGTATAAAAAAAGAGTTGCCAACCATTTGTCGAAAATAAACTACAAGTTTTCGTTAGTCGGAATAGGCTTTTACGTCGAAATTCAGTTAGGAGCACAATTCGTATATTCTTAGTCAAAAGTACAGGGTGGCGCACGAATTATGCTACGAAAACAAAACGTAATAACTTTTTTCTGTGATAAATCGGCTTATTCTTTGCTTTTTTGGAAGGTCTGTATTTAGATTTAATAAAATGAATGCTTGGGATACCGAAAAGATTTGGATAGTGCAGCGGCACACGTAGAGCCGGGGTGACAGCCCTTGGCCGAAGATTGCTGCTTTGGATCAATCCAGTACACAGAACCGGCTGTCGTGTCATTGGTATAGTGCAGCGGTAACATGCTTTGCAGACCTGCATTTTAGTCCAAAGGGAATTTAGAGGGGAGTAGATGGAGCAGATGGAGCATTATAGGGATTGTTGTAGCAGCAACTGTATGCCGAAGTGATAGACTTCGGCCGATTAATTGCAGCTATTGTTTCCTCCGTCCGAACTGAAGGGTTTCGATGTATTCTGTTGACCGTCCCATGCTCGGCAAAACTGTTCACAAGTCTCATTATGGTCCATCTGCTCGGAGGATTGCAACCAAACGTGCGCCTATACTATGTTTGAACCGAAACTACGGACTCCAGTGCCTGATAGCGGCGGACAATCCAAATTCTTGTTGCAGTCTCCCAGTTTTCAATTTTTTTTCGATCTAAAAATCAGTCTGCAAAATAAAAAAAATAACCAGATTCAGTAAATAGAATAAAAGATATTAAATTTTTTTTGTAGCGACTTTCATCAGCCACCCTGTATATGTTCAGGATTTGTTGTCTTTAGCTGTAGAAGCCACATACTCGTATTACAGCCAGTCTTGATGATATTTGTCACACGTTATATTTTGGACCAAGGAAGGGCGCTAGTAAAAACAAAGAAAATCGATTCAGAAAAGGATATGATCATCCGATTTTTCTGTTTTCCGCTAAAGCAGCCACCTCTTACATCCAATCTTGATACCATGTGGCACGACTAAGTTCAGCCGATTTTGTGTCTTTAACTCTAGAAGCCACACTTAGAGAACAGAATCGTTACCACAATCGTTTTCTTGCCAACCGAATGATACGAGGTTGCATGCACCTTGAATATGCCATAAGCACAACCGACTGTTAGTTGGTGCTCTGTAACGTTCAGCGTTTGTCACTGAAGAAGCGGTAAAAAATGCGAAGAATCCAAACCCCCAGAAAAGAAGGTCTGCATCTTAAAGTCCATATGTGACGCGCAAAATAGAAAGGGACCTAAGGGTGAAAACCAGTTTTGTTAAGGCGAGCCATTTTAAAGATTTAAATACGTGTATCTTTGGTGTACCATCACTTTCATAAAACGCGCATATCTCTGGGAGGGAACACTTTTGGGACATGGGATCGGTCTCATTCAGTGCTCAGATGTTGTCCACATCAAAAAAAAAAGTGAAAATTGATTTTTTTTACCCTTAGGTCCCTTTCTCTATACGCTGTCACATATGCCGCACTTGATTAAGAAAAAAAATTAAAATTTCAGTGGAGGCTAAAGAGTGTGTCCTTTTAAACTTTAAGCACTCTTAAGAGTAGGGGGGGGGCGTGTCGATGAAAAAGAAAAAAATATGATTGAGAGATTGAGATGATGAGAAGATTTAAGCAGAATAAATAAGTTTAAGTGATTTGTTTAAAGCAGTAATTACAGGATTATTTTCGCTTTTGGTTATGATACATGTTTAGATCAACAATACGTGGGTTGCTATATATATCTCTGGCCTAGGCAATACTAAGTGTTGCCTGGCGCCATCTGACATTTCCATTGGAAAGTTTGACATTTTTCAGCATAAACGTAAACGTTCTCAAAACGTTTTACAGTGACTTGAACAAATCAATTTGGCAAAAAAATGGAATTATCTCGTGAACATTTTCGTGCCATCATTTTTTACAACTTTCAACGTGGATTATCACGACAAGAGTGCATCGATGAACTTAAATCTTTGTATGGCGATGAGGCGCTATCCTATAGCACTGTGAAAAACTGGTTTAATGAATTCAATCGTGGCCGATGCGGACGTTGTGCCAGAGAACATTAATGCCGTGCGTGAACTGACAATGCAAGATCGTCATGTGGCATACCGTGAGGTAGAGTCATTCTTGGGCATTTCTTCCACCAGCATACATTCGATATTGCATGAACACCTGACCGTAAGAAAGGTTTGTTCTCGTTGGATCCCGCATAATTTGACAATCGCTCAAAAAAAAAAAGGCTCGTGCAAAGAAATTTTGAAAAAATACGATCGCGGTGCTTCGAAAGACGTTTATAAGATCGTCACAGGTGACGAATCATGGATCTATGCGTATGAGCCCGAAACAAAACAGCAACCGGCCGTGTGGGTCTTCGAAGACGAGCCAAATCCAACGAAAGTTGTTCGTGGAAGAAGCACTTTGAAGCAAATGGTCGCCTGTTTCTTCGGCAAAACTGGTAATGAGGCGACTGTTCCGCATGAGCAACGTAGGACGGTCAATTCTGAGTGGTACACCACAATTTGTTTGCCTGAAGTCTTCGGAGAAGTTCGAAAAACGAACTAGAGAAGACGAATCATGGAGCACCATTACAATGCGAGCTCTCACACATCGGCTCAAACCAGCGGCTTTTTGACCGGCCAAAACGTCGAATTGATGGGTCATACGCCGTACAGCACCGACTTGGCACCCTATGACTTCTTTTAATTTCTGCACATCAAGAAAAAAAATGCGAGGTCAACGATATTCGTCGCCAGATGATGCTGTTGACGCTTAAAAAATATGATTTGGAGGTGGCTCAATCGGAGAGGAAAATGTGCTTAGACAATTGGTTTGAGCGCATGCAAAAGTGTATAAATCATGCTGGAGAATACTTAGAAAAAAGATGAAAGAAGATTTAAGCAGAATAAATTAGTCACTTAAGATTTTTTTAATGCAGTAATTATAGAATTATTTTCGTTTTTGGTTATGATGCATGTTTAGCTTACCAATATTCGGTTACAGCAACAAAATGTTAGCTAGACTACTGGTTGCCACAACCACCAGGTATGGCAACTTAATACATTTTATGCGTTTAATTGGTATGACCGATCAATTAGTTGCGTCTACATTACGATGATCAAATTTATCATCTTGTGGTATGTCGAATCGAATATCCATTAAGATTATACACATTTGGAGATTGCAACCGAAATTCATTTTTCCAACGGATTTTTAGAAGCTCCAACCGATTTTCAACTAATTTTTAATCTGTGTGTACATATTCCACCCAATCTTGATGAAATTTGGCACATGTTCGTTTTATGGACCAAGAAAGGACACTGTTAAATTTAAGCAAAATCGGCTCTGATGTAGATATAGCTCCCATACATATATGTTCATCCGATTTTATGTCTTTAGCTCTAAAACCACACATTACTACCAATTGTGATGAAATTTGGCACAAGGAACTTACTTGTGCTAAGGACGGACGCTGTTGAAATTGGAGAAAATCGGTTCAGATTAAGATACCGCTCCCACATATATGTTCAACCGATATTACCTTAAACAATAAAATATTCTTATCAAGGTAAATTTAGAGCCCGTCCAGGGTGGTCCAAACACCTATAATAAGTTGGCTTTTTGAAAAATCCAGAAGTGCAGGGTGTATTATAGTCGGCCACTCCCGACTTTAGCTTTTTTTTACATTTTTTTTTTCTTTTTAACTTTATTTTAAATCATACAAATGTTTTCGATTCATTTTAGAGTTATCAAGCGTGTTTTTTTTGTGACGGGGCAAATTGAGTGAAATTTTGTGTGAAAAAGATTTTATACGTTTTGGGAAGTACTTTCAGCAGCCATTTACCAAACTTATGCTTGAAAGTGTTTTGTTATTTATGATATCACAACGTCTTATAATTATACCCATGGTTAAGCAGATATAAGTGTTCTTCAGTCCGTGGTACCTTTAGAACCCTTAATATGAAACTTTTTGCCCACTGGGCCGACATGTCTATTGTCTTGAAATTATTGGAATATATTTTTACGTCCGTCTGTTAAAAGCGTTACAACTTCTTAACGAAAAAGAAACGCATTAAGGATCGAAAATTAATATAATAACAGTACGGGAGTTCCCGTAGGTTGATCAGACCTACATACGCTCTTACCCAAATATGGATTTGAAATTTTCCGTCGTTCCATCCTCCACAGCGCACCGATTTGATTGAAATCTCGTAAAATGTCGTATGTGTGGAAGGCACCAGAATGGGGCTGGCATGTCCCTTGCGAATACTCAAAGTGGGCGGAACGGTGCATTTGCACTAATGATAACAGAACGGGGCGTGTCAGCCACCCTTTTTCTACGCCATTATAAATGCAGTATTGCAATTAAAGCGATGTACAAGCACTAGGAGACAAGTTATATGGGTTCTAATCTAAGTTCATACGTTGCAGCATGGTCATTTGTGTGGGAGGTACCAGAAGGGCGTGGCTAATAATCCAATTATATGCCATCAAGTTAACCTTATAATTCCGTTTTTTACTTATGATCTTGAGCTTGATCGTATGAATAACATTTAAGATATTACTAGAATAACAAAAGTGGGCGGAATGGTGTATTCGCATGGGAAATACCAGAATAGGGTGTGTCAACTACTTTTTCATATTTCATTTTGAAACAGACTGTTCTAAAATATTACGGTGAACATAGTTTAATCTAGTTTTAGGCACTGGAGTATTGGTTAGTGACATCGTGCAAATAGTATTTTTATGTATGAGTTACGCAAAGGGGTAAGGCAATATGGCCGATTTTGAAACCCATTGGCAGTTTTGGAAAAATATTATGACATGTTAAATTCAAAAACGACGGACACAACTCAAATGACTTAAAAGCTCATGAAGCGGATTAAGTTAAAACTTCTATAGGCTCTAAAATGTTTTTTTTTTCTATGCATTACACTTTTTGTCCCTTCCAAATGATATATACCCTCTTACCCAGTAATGCTTTGAGGGCACAATTAACTACATATCTCGGTTTAGGCACGTATTTTTCCTAATCAAGAACTGAACATTTCCCACGTGATCCTAAATGTAGGCAACATCAAACTTTTGCCCACAATTTTACGTTTCCTAAATCATTTTTTTGAAATTCTCAGATCCACGGTTGTTCTCGAAAGAATGGACAATTTGCACATTTGAACCATCAAACTGGAGATAAATGAACATTTTCTTGCAATTGGTACTGTCCATAGGTGATGTACGGTACCATGCCACATACTCGTATATGCCTTGGTCGTTCCTCTTCTTAAATGGAAACTGACCTGCGAGAGTAGCTTATGTGGCATCTGGGGGTTTTTTTTATAGAAATGATAAAAAAGATTTTGTACTTCCGAATTGATAGACACATCTAGCAAAACACAACCTCAAAGAAGAATTAAACAACAAGACCCTGCAAAATCGACGATTGCGGATACGTAGCCCCCATACAAATGTCCTTCTCGATTTCAGAATCCGCAGGCCACATATTACATCCGATTCCTACAAATTGAGCGTCACGGGCGACGAACATCTATGTCTTGTGAAATTGGACCATCGTATTGCCCACAAGGGCGTCCTTGGTCCTTGCTATTGGACGCTTTTAAAATAAATGAAAATCGGTTCAGATTGATCGCATACATATGTGACCTTCTCCGAGAAAAGGGACCTAGTGTGTCAAAAAACGGGTTTGGACTTCAGAGTGGATTCTGGTACCTAAAAGGGTGTAGAATAAGAAGAAAGGAGTGGAATTTCTGATTTATTTACCCCATAAAAACGTACAAAACGAACTTGGGAAAATCGATAAAAATGAAAAAAACATTAAAATATTATTTTTTTTTGATTTTAATTTTTTTTTTTTCGTCTTCGAATTTTTTTGGAGTTGGGAATTATCTTTTGGTGTTTCGTGATCTGGTACTTCCATTTTCTTCCGTTTGACAATTTCAGTTTTTTCTTTTTTCTGCGGTTTGACTTCAGCTTTCTTTTTCTCGTGATCCGGTTCTTCGATTTTTTTTTCATGCTGGCAGGTTCAGATTTATTCTCGATTTTTTTTTCGCTTTGGGTTTAGGAGCTACAAAATCCGTTTCTGTGAATCAGTACATAAGACCCTGGTATTCTTATACAAATACCATTTGCGATCTAACGATAAACCACTTGGTGCAATGAGCGGAGGTATTTCGTTTGGTAGCTCAGCCGTTAATCACAGATTTAATCTTTCTTCTTCCGAGTCCACAAGTTCTTTATATACAATTTGGTTTTTTTGAAGTCAAAGTGGTGGTACTTGGTAATACCTAAAATGCAAACGTTTACAAAATTAATTGAAATGAATTAATTTCCCATACCTATACTCGTATGTACATCCGATTTTATACAGGGTGGAGCGCGGTAATTTGCTTATTTGGGAATGAAATAAAAAAATTATGAACCTTAGAAATATTTATTTTATATTTTAATTATATAAAACAGTAAGGAAATTTTTAAATTACATGGTTTTAAATAGTTTATCTGGCAAATGTCGACCTTCACTATCCACACACTGCGGCATACGTTTTCTGAAGTTTTCATGAACGCATGTCGACTGGTATTCTGCCAATTTCAGCCTCAATATTGTAAATTAGGTCTTCCAAGATGTTGGGACGGTTGATATACACCTTCGACTTTAAGTAACCCCAAAGAAAAATATCGCATGGGGCTAAGTCTGGTGAGCGTGCCAGCCAATTCACATCACTCCTCAAAGATATAAGCCGTCCTGGAAACATTTTTCTCAAACAATTCATGGTAACCCTCGCTGTGTGTGCAGTGGCACCATCCTGTTGAAACCATGTATCCTCAAATGGCATTGTCTCAAGAGCCGGCTGAAAAAATCCTGTATCATAGTCAAGAACCGTTTGGAGTTCACAGTTACGGCAAGACGTTATCCTGAAAAAAGTAAGGCCCAATGATGCCTACTTGTGATAGTGACGCGGTCCGAATGCAAAGGTGTCTGGTGAAGTTCTCTGTGGTTTGTTTTACTGCAATATCGCATACTTTGTTTGTTTACACACCCACCTGAGGGAACAGCGGACGTTATGAAAATTGTAGAAAATTGCTTCAGCTTAAGATTTAGCGTCCACATAAAGTATATAAGTATATTCACCTGATTTTATTGCTTTTAGTCCTAGAAGCCACATCCTACGTCCAATCTTAATGAAACTTAGCAACATTGTATGGGCCAAGAAAGGACGTTGTTGAAATTTAAGAAAATCGGTTAAAATTTAGCTCTAGCTCCATACCTAAATTAATTAGTTTTATTTAATTCATGAAGGAAGTCTTACCAATCAGCACAGTCAAAAACGACACAGACAAACGCAAGATCTTAATTGTTTTCTTAGATTTATATTAATTATGTTTTCTTAGAATTGCCTTTATTGTGGTCGAAGAATCTATGACAATTATCACCGAAACAAAATATCTGCCAAATGCACGACACGGCTTTAATTGCATACCTCTATCCGATGGTCAATATTTTAGGGACTCTGAGACAAAATGGAGCTTCAATGTCGTTAAAGTGCCGAATTATCTTATCCTTTATGAATTGTTTTTGGCTTATTGACGTACCCTTCTTCCTTAAATATTCCCACAGAAAGAAATCCAACGATGTCAAATCACTAGATCGTGGCGGCCATTAACACTGCCACGAAGTGAGATAACATGGCCATTGAATTTTACACGCAAAAGAGAAACTGTTTTGTTGGCTGTGTGACAAGTGGCACCATCCTGTTGGAAGCACATATCGTCCTGGTCCATATCCTCAATTTCGGGCCACAAGAAGTCCATTATCATCTTGCGATAGCAAACATCATTCACGGTAACTACGTCCCGATGGCAGAGGGTCTACGCGAGCAGGCGCAGGTGTTTTCACATTTTCTACATATCCGGTTTTCTGAAATTTGCGAACAATTCTCCCGATTATGCACACATTTGGCCGATTATGCTGATCAAAAACATCACGAAGTGCACGAAATGCAATATTGATTTTCGTAAAAGGCTTCAATAAAGGCTTAACGCACTTCTCACTTCGGTACCCTTCCATGGTTGAATTTGTCATACACTGAAACAAAGAATTGTTGAATGAAGTTGGGCAAACACTTAAGGTGTGACTCACAAATAGAATCGCGATTATCTTTAGATCACTCTTTATGTGTTTTGTAAGTTTATCGAATTTTAGTGATACGATGTCTTAAGTGAAATCTTATAGAGATTATTTTTGTCCTTCTTTCTTCATTTCACAAAGGACCTCCAGACAATGTCCTTAATTTCTTTGCACTGTGTGATAGATTGAAATCCATGAGGATTTCAGATTTTCCATCTCTTGTTCAGCGACTTTGCCGCGTCCCTTGCCTGAATTTTTCTATGGCAAGTCATTTGAATACTTTAAAAATTAATTTAACTCGATTTATTGTTTTTGAATATACTTTGGTTTTAAAGCATTATTTATTTTATTTGTGTTCTTTTTTTCCGTTTGTTTTGTAATGGGGGTTTGTTTTTAAATTCAAACAACAATAACTAAACGTAGTCACTTAAATTGTAGGTTTTTATTTAATTTTTATTTTAATTAAATATAAGTATGCATAAGGAAATAAAAACGTTTCTCTTTTTACACAAGTCATAAATGTAAAATATGTGTATGATTTTGTTTAAACTTAAGGAATATTTATGCTAAAATTCAATTAATTTCTAAACTCATGTGAGACTGGTGAAAAAACAAAATACATTTTTCATTTGTTTTAAGGCTTAGGTGTGTGTGTGTGGGGAGGGACAAGGATAGGATTACAAAAAAATAAACAAAGTAGTGAAATTCTTTAAATACACAAAATATTATATATAAAAAATAATAATACTTTTCTTACATTTTGGCTATTTTAAAACAAAGTACGATAAAAAAATGATAAAAAAAAACTATTTATGAATAAAGTATAGATTGAAGTTCGACCAGTTGGTGATTATCTTCAATTTGTATTTATTTGGAAACTAAATATTTATATTTATATATGAATTGTATAAAGTGGATCTATTAAAGATCTTACAAAACATTTGCGAAGCACCTGGGTTAGGCTTTGCTTTGATAGAACCATGGTCTGTTTTATCGTTTGTGTTAAATTTCCTTTTGGATTAAGGAAACGTTTTTGTGTTAATTTAAAAAAAGTTTTTATTATTTTTAAATTAAATTTACAAAAATGTGTTTAAGATTTTTTTCTTATTTTAAATTTTATTTAAAACTTGCTAATTTTTTTGTTGTTAATGCTATAAAGTAAAATTGATTGACATAAATTTGGGGATTTTTGTTTAGAATTTGAGTAAATATTTTTCGTTTGCTTTATTAGTATAGTTGATTTGATTTGACTTGTCTTTAAGTTATTGCATTTGTTGTCAAACTTAAATAATTGTGATTTGGAGGTGTAGACGTTTTAAAATAATTATTCCAGAGATTTTCAAGAAATAACACTTTTAGGCGTTGTTTAGATTAAAAATGAAAATCAAGACTACCCCAATGAGTTGCTAGAATATTTCCATGATTAATGCAATCATTAGAGAACGTTAACCGGGATTAAGTTTCGATTGTAAACATCCAGTTATGACAACCAACAATTATGGACACCAATTAAAATGGAATTTATAATTGATGGCTATGCTTTATTTAAAAAATAAAAGTGATTATCGCTCTATTGTGAATGAATTAATCACATTTTTTACATAAACAACTGTTAAGCCCCACTCGCATATACAAATAAAATCCACATTAATTGGACTTCGTGACGAAATAAATTACAAATTGTATGAAAGTTGAGACTCAAAATCTGATGATAACTAAATCTGGCAGAAATTGATTTTATATGGAAATGCCATAATCGTGATTAAAATTTCAAACATAGACTAGCAAACATATTCTAGCCGACGTCTGCAGTCACTTGATTTAGAATCTATTACAATTTCCTAAGCCATTGACAGCAGAAATCCAATAAAAACTAAATCCGCTGGATTTCGTTCGATCTCATATGCGAATGCTTTAAGCGAGTTTATGATTAATTATGTAAACATAGTCATGCCTTGTTCGCATTTATCAACGAATCCGCATCAATTTTACTTTTTATTGCAATCTGTTACAATTTCCACGAGCTTTGATAGTGCAAATAAAATAAAAATAAAATCCGGTGGATTTCGTTTATACGACATTCACGTATACTGGCGAAGTCCGCCGAATCTGATTTCGGCGATTGATATTTATACAAATTGTTATAGAATTCCACCTGAAATGCGGGGAGCATGGCTTTAAATTGTGTATGTGAATGGGGTATTAGGAATCCAAAGATATTACCAAACAGATAGTAATAAATTTCTACGCACAAAGCAATAATGCGAATAAGGCTAGTCTATATTTACATATGAAATGTTAATCTAGATTATCACTGTCGGTTTTAAAATCGGACGTGCGTTTCCCTGATGTATAGAAAATGTAACCGACTTATGCCCCGTTCGCATATACAAATATTCACTGGATTTCCTGCCGAAATCTATTACAATATGAATCGAAATTGACATTTGATGCATTTTTAAACCGGTGGATTTGGTTCGAACATTCGTATTCACAGATTTTATTCAACGGTTTTCGATAAATAAGATTTTATTAAAAAAAAAGACAAGACAAAAATAGGTGCTAACAATACGACACCCTACACCACTTAGCTATATAAAAAGACTGCTTGTATTAATAACCGCTGGGTCGACAATATACTCTAACTACTTCTAAACTTCTGGTCAAGGTTGAATGTAACATGTAGCTTTTAGAGTTGTCGTGCCTCAAATGGAAAGGGATTTTACTGAGGGACCTTGTACCGATCGTCTTGTTTTCCCAGACTAGACTATTGGTGCATTAGAATCAACTCTGCTAAATTGGGAACAATCGCATTTAAATAAGAATTGGTGCATCAGAATAAACTCTGCTGAATTGGGTAACAATCGCATTTAAATAAGAATTCTAGAGCGGCAGAGCTTTAAATTGAAAAGGAAACAGACACCGAAAGAAATTCAAGATAAGTAACTGATACATTAAACAAATCTAAGGCGAAATCAAAAAAGAATGTGCGTCATATATTATTTCCAGAAAAGCAAAAGGATATTTGTGACCGATATGGATTTAACCGTCATTGATTGTAAATGGTCTGTCGGAAAGAACTATGGACATTTTAATAAAATTAAAGTTAGTATGTTACTTCAATAGCGACGGATCTACACATATGTATGGAGAATATGCCAATGTACGATGTAAAATGGTAAAATTTTGGCAGAACTAACCATTTCTCCACCAAAATAGAATATTCGGAACTTTATCGAGATTGCTTCTCATGTGTGTCTTCCATAGTGATATGGTCTCTAAGTCCTATGGACCTATTTTAATAAGTTTCAACATTGTCCTAAGCGTATTTAGTGTGCTAGTTTCGTCAAAATCGGTTTGAACTAATGACATGTACTTTCATTACAGTAAAAGATTGGCGGACAAAAATAGTTAAATCGACTCAGGTGATGATCAATATGGATCGATCAGTTTATCTTCTTTCTTAGAAACATTAAAATTAGCTAGAATACTCCCGAACCACTCTGTGTTGTAAAGGTACACAAATCATAACGCTGACGCTTTTAATACTTGAAATGTCTTCACTCAAGTGGATGGAGAGGTAAATCAGTTTCATATAGAATAAAATTTACTAATTTACAATTTTGATTTGTCTAAAAGTTTGTTTAAAGATATGCTTAGGCAATTCCGAGTGTTAAGTAACCCTGACTGGCTTATATACATTGGATAGACTAAAGTGAAAATGCAAACATAGCTCAAAGAAATTCCCAAAGGATTAGGCTAAGGCTTTGTTACATTTGAAAATAAGATTATCTCTCAGTTGTGATTAGTTGAATAAAATTCTGTCAAATAAAACTTCACCGTAGATTGGGTCACCTAAATCAGTTTTCCTCTGTTACAAAGTTATAGCCAAAGTGATGCGAAGTATTAAAATTTAGACGACAACAGGCTAACGAAAACTGTTTTAAGGAATTTATGAGAAGGATTACCAGTATGGTTAGTTTCAGTTTACGTATATTGTCTACTGTCCCTAAAAGTAAAGTTTGGTTAAAATAGCCCGACGAGTATTGACGTTATAAGGGGACTACAAAAAGTTGATGAAAAGTCAAAATTGGCAGGCATCAGGATGTGGATGTGAAAATTTTAAGGAGTGCTAAATTTAAATAAAATATATAATTCAATAGGGAAGGCATTGGATTGCTTTATTTATATAATCAGTTTCGGTATCGACCATTGTTACAATTCAAATGTCTTGCATCTAGTTTAACTAGCAATTAAATTCTTAGGCACTAAAACTAAGCCAGATCGTAGAAATGACATTTATGTGGGCGAATAGGTGCCATACATTTGTAAAGAGGTATGTCGGTATGGGCCATTTTCAATTCCGATAGCAGCTACGTTAATAAAATATTAGATCGTGCTAAATTTTAAAACGATTGGTGGCTCTTTTGAATGTTTTCGATCGCCCAGGCGAAATATTACAATCATACAAATGATTTTTAGTACTTTAAACGACAAATGTAAAATTGAACGCACAACTGCAAGTTTAACTTCTTCCTTATGCCAAATTCCATATAAATTGAAATAGATTTTCGTTCTCTATCGATAGCATATTCGAATAGGGCATAAGAGGATACAACATGTTTGCAATAAAAGTGGCACTGAAAACAAATTTTATTTAAATTTTCAAAAATTACTTAAACATTTAAAAATAATTCCAATTTTAAATAAAAGTCAAAAAAAATGGTCACACTGGCCGCCATAGTGATACCGCCATATACCAGATTGGGTATATGGAAGCTTTTTCCGAAGCGTTACATTTATCAGACGTACTAAATAATATTTAAAAATATATATCAATTAATGAGGCTTTAACGTGTACCTTAAACATAAAAACAATGATAACGCATTCAGCTTGACAGTTGCGATAATCGCGATTAATTCATTAATGTCAACATAGCCATAGCTTTGTATATTTAATTTATTTTTGTGACTTTTTCCTAATTGTGATTTAATTTTAAGTTGTTGGATCAGAACATAAAGGTAAATGATAGAAGGACAAAGAAAACAATAAACTATCTTTACTAAACAAAAAATATTAATGTCATTAGTATATATAAATAATTAAATATATTTCTTTTCCCTAACACTTAGTTGTATGTTTTTTTGTTGAATATTAAAAAAGAGAAAAAACTTATTAGATTCTTTAGAAGTAAGGATTTAAGTCCTGAACAAAAAAGTGTATAAATCAATCGATCGATAGAGATCCCAGTAAGAAACATATGCAAGCAAAAAGATGCTATTGCCTGCGTCGAACTGGGATCTAGAAAATAAAAATGTTCAAGATTCGGTCATACTTTAAGCTTTTCATTTTACTTTGCGTACATTTTAACTTCCGTTAGGTTGAAACCCATCGAAATTCGAATAGAAATGTATATTAAGCTATTTAATGTGTAAACTTCGTTCCCTTGAATTTTGCACTTTAGAGCTGGCGATAGTAAAAACGTAAAAAAATGTCGAGTCGGGCTGGACCGACTATATGATACCCTCACCAAACTCTTTAGACTCGAGAATCTAAGTGTGTGTTATATAGGATGATCCATCTAGAGGTATTTTTTTTCAAAATAAAAAAAATACTTAAATTCAAATTTAGTGTGGAATCTGTATTGTTCATACGAAAGGACATTTTATGCCATTTGTTTTTTGAATATAATTTCCTTCAAATGTTAGTAACTGTATTATGGAACTCAGCGTTCGACGAAAAACAAGAAGATCCGCTGTTTTCGACTAAAATTGTGTTCAGTAATGAGGCTCATTTCTGGCGCAACGACAACGTCTATAAACAGAATTGCCGCACTTGAGCTGAAGAGGAACCAGAAGAGGTTCAAGAGGTGCCATTATATAAGAAGCCAGAGAAAACCATGGTTTGATGCGGTTTATGGGCTGGTGGAATTGTCGGTCCATATTTTTTCAAAAATGATGATGGTCGAAACGTAACTTTCATTGGTGCTCGCTATTGCTCTATCATATCTGACTTTTTACTACCTGCAATTGAAGCCCGTATTCTTGAAGACATTTTGTTTCAACAGGACGGTGCCACTTGCCATGCAGCTGGTCAAACAATGGATCCAGTGAGAGGTAATTTCGAAGAGCAGATAATTTGACATTTTGGACCGGTGAATTGGCCGTCTAGATCGTGTGATATCGCACCTTTAGACTTTTTTCTTTGGAGCTACGGAAAGTCCAAAGTCTATGCTGACAAACCAGCTATGATTTAGGTCTTGGAAGCCAACATTACGCGTGTCATTTACGCCATACCGGTCGCAATGCTCGAATGAGTCATCTAAAATTGCACCCTCAGAATGAACACCCTGAGGCGTAGTTGCGACCAACATTTGAAGAAAATTATATTCAAAAAATAAATGCCATAAAATGTCCTTTCAAATTACCAATACATTTTTCACACTTGATTTGACTTTTTGTATTTTTTTATTTTGGAAAAAATACCTCTAGATGGATATCGGAATTGTTTGTCTCAGCTATTGCCCATTTAGTACAAAGCTGTGGCAAATCACAAATTATACTAACCAAATTTTATTTAGATCAACCAAACTTCGTTGAAATCCGATGTAATTTTCTGCTATCAGGTCGGCTAGTCTACAATAAAACATTTGTAAAGGAAGTTATTTCCAACCATGAACCGAAGTGGTCGTAAAGTTTATCCTGTGAGCAAATAATGACACATTACGAGAGGTCCTTGTTTATAGGGACTATTTTAGAACATGGACCGGTATCTTCCTATTTCAATATCGGTCGTTATTAGCCAGAAATCAATGAATAGGCAAAGATTCATCGAGTTCGATTCATATTAGCAGTCTATAAATTGAAGAATAGATAGACTGACAAGCAGACGGACATGTCTAGATTGGCTTAAAAAGCTATTCTAAGCCTATCGTTATAATTTCACAAAAAGGGTTATCTACTACAAACAAACATCAGTGTGGCGAGGGCTTACAAATAAACTGGGAACTAATTTAATATTTTAATTGGTTCGAAACATTGTTATTGAAATGTTTGGTTTTTTCTTTACAATGACTTTAATTGCGGAATATTAAAATGTAAATCTATGAATTAATAATTATTTAACTTTTTCTTTTACTAAATTATTAATTAATTGTGTATGCATATGTGTTCTCTAAATGGCCTATATCTATACTTTCATACCCTCTATCTTTCTTTTTTAAATAATAATCGACATTTTTCTAGACTTATACTAATGTATGTATTCGTATGTGTGTAATTTTTTTAATGTAATGCTTTTTGTTGTTGTATTAATGTTGTTTTTCTTTTGTTTTTGTTGTTATTATTAAAAACTTAATGTATGAGGTTTATTTTCTTTAATTCGGAAACATCACTATCACTTTCTTTAGGTTTCTTCTCGCAGAATTCTATCAGATATGAGCAAATACCTGATAAGGCTATAAAGACGCCAGCAAAATAAAAAGCATCGTCCCATCTGTAGCATGGCAAAGAAAAAAACATCATTTAAAATATAAACTGAAGAAAAAAATCATAATCTCAAGATACTCACCTTAGGGTAAATTCAAATATAGCACCCGCAATTGGTGGTCCAGCTATCATGCCAACGCCCTGCACCAACAGTACCAGACCATAGGCACAGGTGAAATCGTCTAGATCAACTATACTAACCAAAATACTTGGTGTAAATGAAAATGAGCTGGCGAACGTGAAACCAAATATTATGCACAGCGTCAAGAGGCCATTGTAGTTGTATACCAGCAATGGCATTAACACAACTGAAAGGCCACATACTGAAAACATGGACAGTAAAATATCAAAGATTAGAAACAATTAAAAAGATTGAAAGCATGTTTCATCTACTTACTTATCATACATCCTGAATAGCAGATATTGACATTCATCCATGAACGATCGCCCATGTAGCCCAAGCCGATCATGCCAATAGTTTGAGCGACACCAATGGCCGATATCAATTGAGCACTGTCCCCAGTAGTGTAGTCATAGATTCTCATAAATTCCGGTAAATAAAGATATGGTATAATGAACCTAAAACGAAAGAAACGCAAATGGGAAAACACGATTAGAGAGGATTATAGTGAATATCTTACACTAGGTTAGTTATGTAAAATTTGGTCAAACCATGTTAATTGTGACCACACACCTTAACGTCAAATTTTTGCCCAACCTAATACAATATTTCTTTGTTTCACTGTTTGACAAATTTTACCATGGAGAGGCGTTCAAATAAAAATGCGTGATTTTTTTTGTCAGCAAAATCGACTAAATGTGTCCACAATCGCTAGAATTGAGTGCAAATTTCAGCAAAACGGGTCCCCGAGTGATTGTTGAAAAGCCGATGCATTCACATAGAGTGACTGTTTGGTGCCGTTTATGGGCTAACTGAGACATCGGGCCGTAGTTCTTTAAAAATTAGATCGGTCAAGCAGTTAGCGTGAATGGTTTTCGAATGATAACGGATTTCTTGAGGCCAGAAATTGACCTTAACGATATGTGGTGTCTTTTGTCATGCAGCCAACAAAATAATGGCTCTTTTGTGCAAGAAAGTCAGTGGCCGTGTTATCTCACGTCGTGGCGATGTAAATTGGCCGCCACGACCATTTGTTTTGACACCGTTGGACTTCTTTCATTGGGGATATTTAAATGAAAAATTGTTCGTCCATAAGCCAAGAACAATTCAAGAGCTAGAGAATGAGATTATTCGGCACATTAACGACATTGAACCACCATTACGAGGGCGACCGCAAAACTAACTGGCCTGGCATATTTTCTGTTTTACTAGCAATTTTTTTTGTTTTGTTTTTTAAAAGCAATCTTTTATAAACCATCTGTCAAAATTTCCGAAATATTTTCTTTGTTTCAGGTGATTGAAGTAAACAAGTTTTATAATTTTTGAAAAATGGAAAATAAAGAGTTTCGTGCGGTAATTAAACACTTTTATATGAAAGGTTATACGCCACAATTAATCAAAGATGAATTGGATTCTGTTCATGGTGATATTGCACCATCATACTCCACCGTTAAATCCTGGGAACAATTTAAAATGGGTCGTTCAAGTACGGAAGATGATCAACGCTCTGGAAAACTGCTACTACTATTGAAAATACTAGAAAAATATTTAATGAAGTGACTAAAGATAGACGAATAAAGCTCAGAGAACTTGCTGATATTGTTAAAATACACGAAAAACAAGTTTGGAGTATTTTACATGATGAACTCCACATGAAAAAGCTATCCACAAGAACGCTGCCGCGTTTGTTGACTTTGCCCCAAAAAATCGTCCGTTGGACCAATTCCGAGGAGCTTTTAGCGATTTATCAGCGTAATCCAATAGAGTTCTTGCGCCGATTCATAACTGTTGATGAAACATGGATCCATCACTACATCCCAGAATGCAAAGAACAGTCAAAACAATGGATAGAATCTGGTAAAAGTAGTCCCAAGAAGGCGAAAACTGTTAAGTCAGCAGGAAAAGTAATGGCCACAGTATTTTTGGATGCAAGGGGTATAATATTTATTATCTTGAGAAAGGAAAAACTATAAATAGTGAATATTATTGTGCATTATTGGATCGGTTGAATGAAGAAATCAAGATAAAACGACCGCATTTAGAAAAAAAAGTTCTTTTTCATCAAGATAATGCTCCTTC
Organism: Hydrotaea diabolus; assembly: GCA_963513945.1. Lineage (NCBI taxonomy): Eukaryota > Metazoa > Arthropoda > Insecta > Diptera > Muscidae > Hydrotaea > Hydrotaea diabolus. The sequence goes on from OY740720.1 coordinate 79,642,199, forward strand.
ATACACTGCATTTTTAACTCAACAAAAACTGGCCGAATTACGATTTGAAATTGCTCCGCATCCACCATATAGTCCAGATTTAGCTCCTTCTGCTTATTTCTTGTTTCCAAATTTAAAAAAATTCTCGATGGCAAAAAATTTTCGTCCAATAGCGAGGTTATTGCTGAAACTGAGGCATATTTTGAAGGTCTTGAAAAATCTTATTTTCGGATGGAATTAAAAAACTTGAAAAACGTTTGATGAAGTCTATTGAGTTGGAAGGAGATTATGTTGAAAAATAAATAATAATAATTCCAAAAAAACGATTCTTTTTATGTTAGGCCAGTTACTTTTGCGGTCGCCCTCGTATGTATCAGTCATTAAAAATATGGACCATCGGATAGAGGTATGCCACCGAAGCCGTGACGAGCATTAAGCCGATATTGAGCCGATAGATCCTTCTATTATAATAAAAAATATTAAGATAATTCTCAGAAAACTTTTTGTTTTATTTACAATTAACATCGTGCGGTTTAGTTGGACTACCCTTTATTTTGCCCTATTGATCGGTCTACTGTTGAATATAGCCCCTCCTACAAATGACAAAAATAGGGTATGCCGCAAAAACATCATATTTAAATTATATACAGAAAATACTGGCGAAACTGAAATATTTTCCCAGGACCCTCTCGATTTGAGGCCGTGTCGCTTCAAAAGCCACACATTTACTCCCATCAACAGTAGCCGTTTTTCACTATTTATGTCTTCCACTATATAAAATATTAATCGGTGCCCCTATAAAGTACGTATTCTAAGATAAGGTTAGAAGGACTTGGATTATATAATATTTTGACACCCGGTTTATCCACTAGGTGAACCACACACTCGGTAGGGCGACATCTCTTCCAGGTCTTCAAGGAAGTACACGCCAGACAACTACCACATCTTTCTGCAAAGACGGTCATCAACACAACAGGAGTTCCACCGTCTCAATCTCGTCCTCGTTCAAGCCAGTGAACTTTACATTGTCTAGTCATAGCTTTAACAACATAATGCCATGTCAGGACACTCAAGAACTCCCTAACGTTGCTCTTCCTGTTTCCAAGTTACATTTTAGTTATGTTCCTGTCTAGTTAAAGCCCTTGCAACCTTACATTTATCTTAGATAGACACTACACGGTTGGCATCCTTATAAACCTATTATTCTAAAAGATAGTTAAGGACACATATCGGAGGTTTTGCCGAGTTATCGCAATCAACAGCATCCTTAGACAAGCCAGGACATGTCAGTTCATTGCCTGTATTATTATTGTGTCCGAAAATTTCGCTGAGTAAAACAGACCGGTTTGTATTCGCCTGGGACTAATAACCAGTTTGGATTTTGCCTGAGACGACAGTACTGCCATTAGCAGGGTACGAGGGCTGCTATATATATTTCTGGCCTAATGATGAAAATGCGAATATTTGTCATCAAAAATCGTTTTATTGTTTTTCAAAGTATTTTCCACTCCAATTGAGACACCTCCAAAACATGGTTTTTGAACGCTTCAACAGCATTTTCTGGTGACCAAAATCGTTGACCACGCATTTTTTTCTTGATGTGCGGGAATAAAAAGAAGTCATTGGGTGCCAAGTCAGGGCTGTACGGCGGATGACCCATCAATTCGACGTTTTGGCCGATCAAAATGGCGCTGGTTTGAGTCGAAGTGTGAGAGCTCGCAATGTCAATCGTGAATCGTCTTCTCTTGTTCGTTTTTCGAATTTCTCAGAAGACTTCACGAAAATAAATTGTGGTGTACCATATAGAATTTACCATCAAGCGCGCCACATGACCAGTTTTGCCGAAGAAACAGGCGACCATTTGCTTCGGAGTGCTTCTTCCACGAACAACTTTCGGTCGATTGCTGTTTTGGGCTCATACGCATAGATCCATGATTCGTCACCTGTGACGACCATATAAAAGTCTTTTGATCGCATTTTTTTCAAAATTTCTTTGCACTATTCGACACAAGCCTTTTTTTAAACGATTGTCAAATTGTGCGGGAGCCCACAAGAACAAACCTTTTTTACGGCCAGGTGTTCATGCAATATCAAATGTATGCTGGTAAAAGAAATGCCCAAAGATGTCCCTATCTCACGGTATGTCACATGACGATCTTGCGTTATCAGTTCACACACGGCATCAATGTTCTCTGGCACAACGGCCGTTTTTGGACGACCTTTACGAGCATCGTCTTTGAGCGAGCGTCGGACACGATTGAATTCATTAAACCAGTTTTTCACAGTGCGATAGGATGGTGCTTCATCGCCATACAAAGATTGAGGTTCATCGATGCACTCTTGTCGTGTCGTCGAAAGTTGTGAAAAATGATCGCAAGAAAATGTTCACGAGTTAGTTCCATTTTCTTGCCAAAAGATTATTTTAAGTCACTGTAAACAACACAAATGATGGTCTTACGCCAAAACGTGCTGAGCACGTTTACGCTAAAAAAATGTCAAACTTTCCAATGGAAATGTCAGATGACGCCAGGCAACAGTTAGTGTTGCCTAGGCCGGAAATATATATAGCACCCTCGTAACCTGTTGCAGAAGTTGTGCAGCTTTTTCTAAATACAGTACATCGGCCTGGAAAAAATGTCTTTAGGGATCGGTTTAGTGCTAATAAACAATAAAAATAAACATAATTTCAAGATCTGGGGCCCGGACAAATGGACCCTTGGAGAACAAAATACTGCCCTTACAATCAGTTCAGGCGATCAAATGTAAATACGGTCGTTTTATAGGATTTAACTGAAAGTAAGGTCGGTCTCATGAACACCTGATGTCCAAAAATCGACAAAGCAGGAGACCAATATTGTGTTGAAAGATATTTTTACTCAAATCAAACCAAATTTTGCTACGAATGTAAATAAGGATGAATTTTTACGCTTTAACAGATTGGAATCGGACCCATAGATTCTTGGGTTCCAAACAAAATTTCAGTACAAATCTAAAATTGGATTTATTTCTTATGTTGAACTGACAACAAAGCGGATGTTATAAGAAGAATCGATCGCATTGGTCCACGATTTGCTATAGCCCCCTTACAAAATTATTTCGCGGGGTCTAACTAACCAACGAGTGGTAGTTTTTATTAGATTTCAATTAAATGTGGTTGTGCCATTTTTTATTTTTTCAAGTCCTAAATAAAAGACCGATTTATATTCCCGAGGATTAACTTTGATTTGTTTCTCCAAAAAAAACAATAATTCCAATGCATATCTAAACAACTACAGGTCATTAAAATATTGAGGTATAGACATAGTGCGGTGACGATATCATAAAAACGATTCCGTCCGACTTGAGAGATTCCTTACTACGTTTAGTTTGTGAAAATTAAAATACATAATACCAAATACTTACCAAATAAATAAGAATAACGTTGATAAATTAAATAAGGTAAATTTAACATCCTTAAATAGTGAGAAATCAAAAACCGATTTCATTGTATCGATGAGATTGTCATACCACGTCTGAAAAAGAAAACAAAAAATTAAATTATTCATTTATAATCAAAATATATTCAGAATGAAAACAAATCAGCAGAATCAAAGATGATTCTTTTTTTACTCATCTCAGTAATTTCCATGTCATATCGCCCATGAAGGCGATTAAACTGTTTCTTACATGTAAAGCATCAAATGAACGGATAGAGAATTTAATTATATTCTTTCGTAAAGCGCTCCTAGCAACAACTGAACGATCACAATCTAATTAAAGGCTGGGCTGATAATAAGTACATAGTTTATAGAATAATTTAAATTTATAGTCTGTGTGTACAGTTCTCTTATAAAAAATAAACTAAAACTAACTAAACTGATACTACTTATATATTTGGATTCGTTGCAGAAATTGCTTTAATTTGATTATCCATATGTCCATATTGACTATTGATCTCCGTTTTGACCATGCGGAACGTTTTAGGGCCATATGAGCTAATAAGTTCAGCCATTATGCCCCTTTTTATTGTTTTATTGTACTCCACAAAAATTTCTTATTTGTTAAGCAAATACTCAAAAAAATGTACTTTCTACCGATTACTACCGATGTACCTTTAGTCCCTTCAAAGGAAACTTTTTACCCCCTGGGCTAATTTCGCTCGTTTATAATTCAAAACAGCTTATGACCATAAGCCATCATCATGCAATATATCAGGATCCTAGGTTGATTAGCTTCGTGCTTTCAAAAGACACACGAACGTACAGACAAGGCAGGGCCGTCTTAAAATTTTATAACGATACTTTATAGGGCTTCCGATCTATATTTTGTGGTGATGCAAACGGAATGACCCTTCGTTGAAGGTTATAAAGACTTGTGTAAAATTGAAATGGTTTAGATTGGTTCAAAACTGACAAAAAATAAGAAGTCTTACAAAATAAATCGAAATGAAAGTGTTTCGTCAAAAATCTAAACACGATTCAAATCACTTTCTCTACAAAAAAGATTTATTGACGGCCACGGCTTGATGACGGTGACCGTCAATGACACAGCTGTCTATATGGAATATCTCATGCGTATGCTAGGGATAATATTGCTCAGAAATACATGTCAAGTGGGAGGGATCAAACGAATCAAAAAAAAAAATGTTATTAATCGCATTAAAGTGTGTACAACGATTGCGCTGACTTGGACATATCGGAAGAATGAAACCAAACGCTGCAGGTAGAAGACTTTAGACGATAATAACTACCGTGAACATCACAGACAGGAAAGATTAAGAATACGTTCTCGTGTCTATTCCTAAAGGACGGTTCATTGCACGGGATCGACCCGAAGCAGCAATTTTTAGGCCAGGGACTATCATCTCTCGTTCCCATGACGATCGGCTCAATGTACTGGAACGACTCGGAATTCATCGGATCATAAACTCGGCAACACCAGCAAATCACGTATGGAAACGTAAATTTTTTATTTTCTTCACATAACAACGACTTGAACAGTTCTTTTTCTGGTTTGAGACCTTTGTTGTATCTCTAAGAGAATCAACGTAAAAATTGGTGAAATGTGTTGGCTATTACTTTAAGAACAGACAACCTCGCCCTACTCTTTAGTTTAGACAAAACCACCGACTTTGTAGTTTCAGAGCGCCAAACATGCCTAACTCAAAAAAAAAAAGCTGATAGGGATGGGTTAAAAGACTACACCAGTCGCAAGTTCAATGGTTCCCCAAAAAGGTGAAAGGACATTTCGAGGTACAGCAGTTGCTCGATTTATTCCCGCTGGTAGAATCCCAATGATCGGAACAGGATTCCTTGCGGAGACGGCAAGTCTAGCTGATAAGGGTGATGATATCCGTAAGACCTACCTTAGCGATGTAAAGATTCGATTACTGGACAAGAAATTCGCCCAGTTGGTCAACAAGTACAGGCTAGATAAGTATATAAACTACGTATCTGGAAGCCTACAACCTTAGCTCGGCAGCATACAGACTTTGGTCTACAGTAAAGTCTCTCTACAACCAGTCCAATCGAGATGTCAGGGCAGCGATACAATTCGAAAGCGCAACCGTTTCGGATTCAAAAAAGTGCGTGGGTGTGCGAGGCTCATTTAAAGATCTCTTCTCCGAGGGCGACAACGTTTCGATGGAGGCCAAAAAGTAGCGTGTGGCGTTTTATGCCACCTCACTGCGAATACCACCCATGTAGACTTTGGTCTGCAGTAAAGTCTCTCCACCACCCGTCAAATCGAGATGACAGGGCAGCGATACAATTCGAAAGCACAACCGTTTCGGATCCAAAAAAGTGCACGAGCCTTAACGACTGGGCTAAGAGGAATATCATGAGAAATGTACATGAACTTAAGCCCTCTGCATGAACTTAAGCCATACCATTATCCCAAGCGAGCTCCAAGGCACTTGGTCCTCATGGCACTTTTATGCTGATGAGGAAAAATCTGGATACATCGGGAGTGGAGTACTTGACAGTTGTCCTCAACCTATAGCTCACTACCCTCATCATGGTCAAGGTATGGGATATACTTATAGGTAGGGTAGTTCCCTTTCTAAAACCGATGAAGAGCTCGAACCCTATTACCTGTTGCTTCCGGTCGCAAAGACAATTAAGGCACTTCTCCTCCTAACATTGACGCAGCGTATTCAGATTGCCGATCATAAGCATGGCTTTCGCAAGCTATAAAATACAACCCGCCAATACGACATGCAATTGCCACGACCTGAATCAGACATGACCATGTCCACGGTCGCCTATGCCATTCTCTTCAGAGATATAATGGAAACCAGTTTCCCTAACACAATGAGTTGGGTGATAAACTATATGTATGGGCGTCAGTCCTTTATCGAGTTTCAAGAGTGCTGGAACAAACCCCGAGAAATTAAAAAGAGAGTACCTCAGGTTGAAGTCCGCTCAGTTGAAAATCCCGGCGATACCACAAGGAGTGACAATATGATATGATGTCAATGTCCTTTGCGGCGGAATTAATGAGGATCTTTCTTCCCTAAGATTTTATTTCGCTGAAAGAAACCTAAAAATATCGCCAACAAAATACAAGGGGAGGCATTTGACAGCTTCATTATGTCCGCGGCGCATACCACCACAACTGCATTAAGATGCACAAGTCCCTAGCCGCCAGTACTTGGGACATAGAAAAAGGGACCTTGACATATAAAAGGAGACTACGCGTTGCCAGTGTGTTCCCACCGAGTAAGCGATATCCAGGAAAAGAAGCTGCAAAACATGCCAAACGCTGCCCTAGAACCATCATCAGAACACCTACACTAGGAAACGAAGATCCTTGTTGTAAAGGATCATTGCTCGATTAATCCGAAACAATTCCTTCTGGGATGTTATCAGAGAGTTGGAGGAGCAAAACCAATAAAAGAAAAGACGTAGTAGGCGATATTTTTTTGGGCCTATTTGTAGGTCTCGCTGCTACAACGAGAACAACAATAATCTCTGGCACTGGGCCGCTAAAACAGCAACTACGCTGGGGGTACGAAGTGGAGAAGGATGCAAGAATCCATTGTATTTGGCCAACGAGAGTTTGTGCAGCCAGCCTAAGTAATAGGTGGAATTGGTCCTTTTATCCTAACCCACAATGACATAATTTAAAGCTGTAGCCATAGCTACACCTAATAGGAGAATGGTTGTATTTCTTATGTTAAAAACGTCCCGAACAATCATAATAACACAAAATTCAAAAACAAGGCATATGAACTTACATCTTCATCTTCTTTGGCAATAGTCGTCATTGAATTTCGATAAATATTCGGACACGACGATGCTCTCAAACGATACCGATGTGTATTCAACATAGCACCACGATAATGTATCGAATTCCGATGTATACGCATGTCCTTCAGGAAGTTTGAGTTGCGTATCGAAATGTTGCGCCTTAGATTCGAACGATAGCTCGGCTTCTTCGACTTCGATAGACGACGCATACCGGTTATGCTGTCCGTACGCGTGCGCTTTAGTGCCGCCTTATTTCCCTGCTGGCTTAGCAGCGCTTCATTTTCGGGTATTGTTATAACCGACGGCCCATCGCCGATACGGGCGGACATTTCATTGTGTTTGCGCAGGTTGCATTCGTTTAAAGCTGAACTTTCATCCTTGATCGAAGAGAAGTAGGCGTGCACTTCGGGATTCAAAATATCCACCGAATTGTGGCGATGGCCTTTGTGTTTCAGGTCCATGGTATACTTGGCAGCGAAAAAGATATTCTCGTTGAGAGAGTAGCGGGAATTGGCATAATTTTCCGCAGCATGATTGTTGTGGTCACGCGAATACTTCTGGGTTAGGTAGCCTTCATCGGCGGAGGAACGCAGCGAGCCCAGCGAGGTGTTCATGGGTGTGCGAGGCTCATTTAAAGATCTCTTCTCCGAGGGCGATAACGTTTCGATGGAGGCCAAAAAGTGGCGTTTGGCGTTTTCTGCCACCTCACTGGGAATGCCACCCATCATAGTGTCGTCCGGCGAGCCAATCATGGCTGCCGTAGCACTCACGTACGGATTGCCCGTGGAGGACATGGACAGAAGATTTTCTCGAGAAGGAGCCTCGACACCTTCTTTGTGACGCAACGAACGGCGACTCATACTTTTCACTTCGTAAAGTTCCAGATCCAAATCCTGCGATCCCAGGAAGGTGGGCAGAAACAGTTCACTGCGGTAGCGCTTCATATGGCTCTCGTGGAGATCATCGATTTGCTGATTGGCTTCGGTGTTATTTTTCGTAACTAGAGTATCGAGCACGTACTCCTTGGTGGCTCCAGTGTCAAGGAGTTTTTTGATCTCCTCCAGACAGACACTAGAATTGGAAAATGTCGTAACGCTTTGCGATCTGCTCTCCAGACGATTCTCTTCGATCAGCCAATCGGGGTCACGCATCAGGGCACCACATACGCAGGCATTAAGCATCGTACCAGCTAAGATTAAAGTAGCTCCTCTCCAGCCGTAGTTGTCTATCAGCCATTGTGTTAGAGGGGCATAAAGGAAGGTGCCAATACCAGTACCGGAAGCACCGATACCGGTGGCGAAAGTCCGCTTCTTATCGAACCAAAAGGCGATGGAAACTACGGCCGTCACATAGCCAATGCCTAAGCCCAAGCCGGAAATGATGCCAAATGTGACCATGAGCATTTCAATGGAATTGCAGATGGAGGAGAGACCAAAGCCAATGGCCGATACCAAGCCACCGAGTATGGTCATTTTGCGACAACCATATTTATCCACCAAATTAGACCAAATGGGACCCATCAAAAGAGGCACCGAGAAGAACAACGAACTAATCCAGGCCGTTTTAGAAGGACTCTCGCCGAAGTAGCTCAGCAATTCCGTGTTGATAAGACCGAATGAAAAGGATAGGCCGTCCGCAATGAGCGAAACGACCAGAGAAGCAAACACCACCACCCAACCGTAGCCACCATCAGGCATTTCCGGTTTCTTTTTCTCGCTCAAACCGGACTCTATGGAATCTCCTGACTCGTTTGAGATTAGGCGTGTTCGCTTCTTGCAATTATTGCCATTGGCCAAAGATGTCATGGCCGAATTGTCCGTAGCATTGATGGTTATGATGCTGTTCTTAAGCAGACGCGCCGAATTGCTGTGATCCTCCAGATCTTCGGTGGATAGATTGCAAAAGGTGACCTCCGGAAAGAGGTCATGTTTGATGGATTTATTCATCGGCGTTGTTTTGGCGGAGGCCAATAACGCAGTGTCGTCGGCTTTAACGCTGAACGGTGTGGACAGGTGCTGATAAATGCTGCCGTTTTGTTTGTTGTTGCTGGAAGCACCTGTAGATGGCGTTAGCGTCGGAGGCATTGTTGGTGATGAGGGTGGCGGAGGTGTTGTGGGCGTGGTTGTAGTTGTGGGTGTCGGTGTAGCTGTTGTCGGATTAGTAGTACTGCAAGCAATCATTTTTGTTGTTGTAGTAAGGGGGTCTTTTTGTTAAGTTCAAAAAGGGAGGGCAGATAGTGGGTGGGTAGTAGGGCTTCTGCTCCTGTATTTCCTAGGGATTTTATTTTGGTTTTCCTTGTTGTGTTTTGTGTTGTTTTTGGGTTTTTCTTAATATAAAAATGTGAAGAAGGGTGTTTTTTTTTGTTGGTTTTAAGTTTTTTTTAGATACACTTTCCTAATTGAACACAATAAGTTTCAGCAAATTTGTAGATATTTTTGTTGTTTAGACTTTGGGGATATTTTTGTCTGTTTATTGTACTTTGAAAGATTCGCTTTCTTCTACGGTTTCGTATGCGTTTCTAGGCTGTCGTACGAATGCCTTGACTCTTGTTCGCTAAGCGCTTGGCCTAGTCTGGTCACTCTCGTTTCGTTACTTTGTTCCCTTTTGTGTGATGATTACGTTACGATTTAAAAGTCTTCTAAAGACTTCCGTGTCTAATTTCGCTTTGTTCTTGTTTGGTTTAAAAATTGAGCATAAATTGCATTCGTTCTCTGCGACTGGAAACTGTAAACGAGTTTTCGCTTTTCGTTCGTTCGTTCGGCCTTCTGCGAAAGCGCGAAAATATCGCTAAGACTTTTCTCTTCGGGCTTCTTGTTCTGCTGCTTAGATCTTCGCAAAGAAACACGCTTTTGTTTTCACTCTAAAATCCTTTGATTGTTCACTGGCGATTGTGAGGAAGAAACTGTGGAAGAAAGAGATAAAGTGGATTTAATATGTGGTCGAAGCGAATTGATTTAAAATATTATTGAACTTAAAAGCGATAAAAAAACAAAATTCAATAATAAATTGTAATTTTTAATGTTATTTTTCGGTTTTGATTTGTATGACAGGAACGATAAATATTTCTAGTTTCTAGCCAAGACAAGCAATTTAACTTAGCTGATATCCGTTGTGGATTAAAACAAGTAGACAAGTTTCAGTCGGTTGATTCAACTTACATATACCCAAACCTATATATGAAATGCAAATATCCCTTCTTTCGTCCCACCGATTTGATCGAAATCTCGTAATGCTAGGTACTCACGAGGCAACCCTCGAGAGCAACGTGTTGCAACAAATGTTTGTTTGTTCACAAAACATATGGCAACACTGCTACACATGAAGCATTATTTGCTTTCAAATGACTGTATTGGGTGTGTGAAAGGTGCAGAAAGGGGCGTGGCTACAAATTTTCGTCAGCTAGTCTTATTTATATTCTTTTGGCTAAACATTTTCCGAGTTTTTCCCAAACAGGGAATAACTCGGATGTTTCTTGATAGTTAAAAAGGACACGTGTTAAATCTCGAAAGCACATGCTACAGGCACTGCAGTTAATCTCCTCCATTAAAAAGTGGCCTGAAAAACGCAACCATTAGGGGCAAGATGCTAACATTTTAATTCGGGTGGCATATCATTTTCCATAGTAAAAGTAGCCTTCTTCATTTGAACCTACTAGCTTAGTTAGCAATATGGTAATATGGAAACATGAAAAAAGAAAATGATGTTTCTCTTCGTATAAGAAGATCGAAGAGAGTCAAACAAAAAGAGGTTATATTAGTGAATTCGTCAATAGCGGACAATAATAACTTATCAAAAAAGGAAATAATAAAGGAACCAAGTGCATACGGGCACTGTACGAGTACTAGTAGAAGTGTTTAAATATCTATAAACTATTAATTTCATTTGATTTTGATATTTTCTTATCCCATCTTGTGCACATTAGCCCGTTAGGTATTCGCCGATAAGACCTCTTGTTGTTTGATTCTTTATTTTAGTATAGATAACAAAAAAACATGTTTTAATAAACCAGGGTGTATCATAAAAGGCTGTTTATTAGAAAAATTGCGAATTAAGATCCGTGACTAGCATAGTAATAGACAAAACTCGCGGTCCCTTCATTGGTGTGGTGATGTGGCCGCCGTGGCTGTTAACCAAAGCTGAAAATCGTCTAAAAACCAATTACCAAATTTTATTTCGGTTTTCTTAATCGATTAATCGAGGGTTTAAATCGACTTCGATTCAGATTATCGATTAAATTATACACTTTATTAACGTCAAAGACGAAAAACTGTAGAAGATGAGCGATGTGCTTTCTTTTGCTATAAAGAAGAAAAACACCACTCAGTAACGCAGAAATTCTCGGGGTATATTTTTCAACATTGGTTATACACAATTACTAGAACGCTAGAAAGTCAAAATTGAAACACAAAAACCACTAAATTCGCACACTTTAAACACAAAAAAGTATTCCATAAATGATTTTTACTCATCTCTGTTTTTCGATTTCTCGATAAAGCTTATATCGCCCATCTTGTACAGTTTATTGTCTTTGATTAACGTTGTCAATTCTTTTGTTGAGAATATCCGTATTATTTAGAAACACACATTTTTACACAAATCAAAGTATGCCGTATTTGTCTCTATATCGCTTATATCGCCCATGTCGCAGAAGCCTAATGGATTTGCGTTGAGATTCAATAACTAAACCCAAGGATTTTCAAATTGGTCAGATCATTAAATTTGTTCGATATTTGTTATAATTCTACAGAGATTTTAATCAATAATGTGAGCTATCTTAATTCATTGTAAATTAAACATTATAGGGAAGTGTTTACATGTCTAAGAAATTATTTTCTTTATCTTAAAGTCGTCGGCATTTTGGAAAATCCGCCGCTGATTTTTCAAAATGTAAATCAATTTTTAAAAGTTGATACCCGAATTACTAAGACTGAATTGTACAATAATCATGCACTCCATCCATTAATTACTCCACGGCGACCCACTAAGATATTGAAAGGATGGTGACAAAATAAGAGCGTGTCATGTAAAGTTTAACCTTTTTAAAATAACTTAAATTTATTAAAGGTAATTTTAACTTTTAAATAATCGAAAAAGGATTTGAAAATCGATTTCGAACGATAAGCTAACATGGGGAATTGAATACAAAAAATCTGTTCTGAAAGTTCAAAGTCGACTTTTAACTTAAAGCAAAATCGAGATCGAATCACTAACAACCTTGCCACAAAGCTTAAATTTGGTAATTGTGTTATAAGCCGTCTCGATCACGTGCTGCGACTTGACACCGTTAGACGTGAAGGGAGGGCCTTTATGTTATGCGAATATCGAACAAGTCATTCGAGTGATGAAGCCAAAAACGAATTATGCCAATACACACAATTTCTTCAATATATGAATGTTAAGATCAGTCATATATTCCGAAATATTTAATGATTATTTTCTTTGTTACAGGTGATTGAAGTAAACAAGTTTTATAATTTTTGAAAAATGGAAAATAAAGAGTTATGTGCGATAATTAAACACTTTTATATGAAAGGTTATACGCCACAATTAATCAAAGATGAATTGGATTCTGTTCATGGTGATAATGCACCATCATACTCCACCGTGAAATCCTGGGTTCAACAATTTAAAATGGGTCGTTCAAGTACGGAAGATGAACAACGCTCTGGAAGACCGAAAACTGCTACTACTATTGAAAACATTAGAAAAATATTAAATCAAGTGACTAAAGATTGGCGAATAAAGCTCAGAGAACTTGCTGATATTGTTAAAATACACGAAAAACAAGTTTGGAGTATTTTACATGATGAACTCCACATGAAAAAGCTATCCGCAAGATATGTGCCGCGTTTGTTGACTTTGGCCAAAAAAATGGACCGTTGGACCAATTCCGAGGAGCTTTTAGCGATTTATCAGCGTAATCCAATAGAGTTCTTGAGCCGATTCATAACTGTTGATGAAACATGGATCCATCACTACATCCCAGAATGCAAAGACAATTCTGGGAAAATTCAGAATGTCAAAACAACGGATAGAAGCTGGTAAAAGTGGTCCCAAGAAGGCGAAAACTGTTAAGTCAGCAGAAAAAGTAATGGCCACAGTATTTTGGGATGCAAGGGGTATACTATTTATTGATTATCTTGAGAAAGGAAAAACTATAAATAGTGCATATTATTGTGCATTATTGGATCGGTTGAGTGAAGAAATCAAGATAAAACGACCGCATTTAGAAAAAAGTTCTTTTTCATCAAGATAATGCTCCTTCACACACTGCATTTTTAACTCAACAAACTACGCTTGAAGTTGCGAATTACGATTTGAAGTTGCTCCACATCCACCATATAGTCCAGATTTAGCTCCTTCTGATTATTTCTTGTTTCCAAATTTAAAAAAATTCTCGGTGGCAAAAAATTTTCGTCCAATAGCGAGGTTATTGCTGAAACTGAGGCATATTTTGAAGGTCTTGAAAAATCTTATTTTTCGGATAGAATTAAAAAACTTGAAAAACGTTTCATGAAGTGTATTGAGTTGGAAGGAGATTATGTTGAAAAATAAATAATAGTAATTCCAAAAAAACGGTTATTTTTATGTTAGGCCAGTTACTTTTGCGGTCGCCCTCGTATGTAAGCTAAATAAAGTAATGGATTAATACTACATGAGGGCCATATAAAAACACGGAACGATATGGTTTAATTTTGCACGGGATAGATTGTTAGCCTGTTACAGTAAAAAGTACTTTGATGAGTACAGACCTTCACATGTGGCTGCTAGAGCAGCAGGGATGCTCAGTGTGCAGTCTCCTCGACATCGGTGACTATTTGCGACCTTCATTTTGATGTTGTTGTTGTTGTAACAACAATATATTTATTTTGAAGTCTTGTTCGTCTATGGGGGATCTGCTTCGATATCCAGGTGAAGGAAACGCGCCATTTGAACTGGATGCGTCCACAGAGACCTGGGGGTCAGCTGAGTGAGTGAGAACCGCGACTGCCGGTTCTATGTACCGGATTGACCTGAAACTCTTCGGCCAGGGGCAGTCACCTCAACAATATATGTTTTTTGTTCGACCTGCATTTTGATGACAACAATTGATGGACATAGTCAGTCAATATGGATGAATTTCTGACTTACCTTTCCTCCCCCACAAGACAAACAATAACAAACGTGAGATATTCCAAAAAATATCTCAAAATGGACCATGACAATATTTTGGTTGTATTCATAAAACAACGGCAATCATTTTTATTTTAGCTACTACTCGTAATAGCAGCATTTTTTTTCTTTCGTGCAAACAAATCGGCCTAAATGTCGGAGTTACGTATGCTACATATAATTAGAAAGCGTCAATTGTTTAATGCTCTACTGAAATTAAAATATTGACCTCAAATTGCAACATTAAAATAACATTAGATGACTTTCTAAAATTAATATTTATTCCTAATATATATTTCCGGTTAGGAAGAAAAATCTCTGTCTATTTCTTATGGCAAAGTTAATGGTTATCTGTTGTACTTATAGTAAATAATACAAAATAATATTAATAGTATATTAATACAGAATTTCTCCTTGCTGTACGATTTATCTGCAAAATGTCAACTATTTAAATTAAAAAAAATCAAACGTTTTATACATATTTTAAATTGTTCGTGTTTGTTTAAAAGGCACTAGGTTGGTGTGTTGAAACAATTGTGGTATTATTTTCTCATTAACCCGATGATTTTGTTTCAGAAATCTACAATACTTATACACGCAGAGAAAAAACAAGGTTACTACATGGTCACGGCAATAATAATATGTTCTCCGCAATAAAAGTATGTTCGTCGCAACCATATCATGGTTAACTAAATTTTTGACAATAGTAATAGCTGCACTATTAATATTGTTGAAATGTAACAATAATATAATTGCCAAGTTTAAAAATGAAAATATGGTTATAGCAACAATAATATGATAACGGCAATCATACTGTATGAATGTAATTTTTCTTCATTTAAATATGATTTTAAGAACAAATGTTATTGGTACGGATCTAATGCAATAGTATTTTTTTATCGAAATGAAAATTTTTTAAACAAGTTGCTTTGGCTTTGTTTTCCTGAAATATTTTTAATAAAAAAGCTAACGTTTATTTAAACTTTTTTTTTCTACTGTGAAATAAATCACTCCTATTATTTTGAATTTAATGTATTTTTGAATAATTTTCATAATTCAAATCTATTGTTGACAACTTAAACCAATTCTAATAAATAATATTGGGGATCATAGTATAATTGTGTGTGATCATGCTATGGATGTAGGGATCCTAACATGGTTGTATATGAAACATACTATGGTTGTGAGGATCATACTATGGTTGTATATGAAACATACTATGGTTGTGAGGATCATACTATGGTTGTATATGAAACATACTATGGTTGTAAGGATCATACTATGGTTGTGGAGATCATAGTATGGTTGAGTTTGAATCATACTATGGTTATGGGGATCATAGTATGGTTATGTGTGAATCATACTATTGTTGTGAGGATCATTTGAATCATACTATTGTTGTGAGGATCATAATATTGTTGTACCACAACCATATTCCCCACAATAGTATTATCCTCTTCGTATATTGTCACTACAACCATAGTTTGGACTATGAGAAGTCGGTACCGTCCAAATAGATGGCAATCAAATAAACAGGAATTTGAGGACATATCCCGAGAAATTCACGGAAAACTTTAGTTTAAATGACTTTTTAATAAATTATGTATAGGGCGATCATCTAGAATAAGGTTTTTCAATAAGGTTTTTTTCACTGATTACGCGTGAGTTGTGTAAATTTTTTTTCTTTTTAGTATTGTTTGCCATTTCATCACAAAAAGACTTACATCGCGAAAACCACGGTGAACTCCAAGTGTCTTTCTCAAACAATGCAAAGTATTTAGGTATGAACTTGGATGCTAAATTACGGTGGAAAGAGCATGTCAAAAAATGCGTTGAACTACATTTTAAGTGAATTAAACTCAATTGGCTTCTTAGTAAAAAGTCCGTAATATCAATTCAGAACAAATTTTTTATATAATGGGTGATCCAAGTAGAGATACTTTTTTCAATAGCCGTTTTTGACAGATCACGTGTGAGTCGTGTCATGCTGTCATGTTATTTTTGTTTAGTATTGTTTGGCATTTCACAATGGAAAGACTTACGCCTGAACAACGTTTACAAATCGTTCAACTTTATTATGAAAATTCACGTTCTGTGAGGAATGTGTTTCGTGCACTTAGTTCAACTTATGGTCAACATAATCGGCCTACTAAGCGTACTATTCGCAACACCATCACCCATCTTGAGACTCAGCATTCATTATTGGATAATATTCGACCGAATAGACCACGTCCAGCACGCAGTGAAGAAAATGTAGCGGCCGTATCTGAGAGTGTACAACAAGATCGTGGAGAGTCGATTCGGCGCCGTTCACAGCAACTCGGACTGATGTATGGAACGACTTGGCGCATTTTACTTCGAGATCTTAAATTGAACAAAATACAGCTTGTGCAAGAACTGAAGCCGCCCGACGTGCCCAAGCGACATCGCTTCGCTCTATGGGCTCTTGAAAAGTTCCAAAAGCGATGAGGCCTATTTCTGGCTCAATGGGTAATGTAAACAAGCAAAATTGCCGCATTTGGGACGAAGAGCAACCAGAAGAGGTTTAAGAGCTGCCACTTCATCCAGAAAAAACAACGGTTTGGTGTGGTTTGTGGGCCGGTGGAATCATCGGTCCATATTTCTTCAAAAATGATGCCGGTGAGAACGTAACCGTCAATGGCGACCGTGCCATGATAACCGACTATTTGATGCCTGAAATTGAAGCTCGTGATTTCGGCGACATTTGTTTTCATCAAGACGGTGCCACTTCCCATACATCTCATCAATCAATGCATTTATTGAAAGAAAACTTTGGTGAGCAGATAATTTCACGTTTTGGACCGGTCGATTGGCCACCAAGATCACACCGTCAGACTTTTTTCTGTGGGAATATGTAAAGTCTAAAGATTCAGGCCTTGGAGCAAAACATCACGCGTGTCATTCGCCAGTTACCAGTCGAAATGCTCGAAAGAGTCATTGAAAATTGGACTCAACGGTTGGACCATCTGAGACGTAGCAGCGGCCAACATTTGATAGACATAATCTTAAAAAAATAAATACCAAAGAATGTTATTTCAAATGCTAATAAACATTCCCCATTCAATTTGAATTTTCTGTGTTTTTTTTTCTTTAAAAAAGTACGGAACCTCGAAATAAATCACCCTATATACTTATATACATATTATCTCAAACTGAAAAAAAATGCTTGTTAGTTGAAATGTTTAACTAGTTGCAGTAATAAAAAAAAACAAAATGAAATAAAACCTATACCGGTCGAAACACTTGAACGAGTCATCCAAAAATGGACTCTCAGAATTAACACCCTGAAGCGTAGTTGCGGCTAACATTTGAAAGAATTAAATATTCAAAAAATAAATAACATAAAATGGCATTGCAAATGAACAATAAAGAATCCACACTTGTTTTGAATTTTTGTATTTTTTTTTTAATAAAAATACCGCTAGATTGATCAACCTATTAAAAGGAAATTTTTTTAATTTAAAAAATTGGCTGGAAACTTTAAAATTTCCAATCTAATAAGAGAGTTTACTCCAAGTCGAACTAATTGATTACACAGTGCAACACGAAGAAATATAATCATATACGGACAACACTACGTGATAGAAGACAAGAAAAGACCCGTGTCTCCCAGTTTTCCCAATGTCATGCACTTTTTATGGGCCCACCCAAAGATTTGGGGCCTCGGTGTCATTTTTGCAAAAAATATCTTTTTGTAGGCTCATATCTTGCAAACCGTTAGAAATTTTGATTTACTCTCTGAGGCAAAGTTATAGCTCTTGTTATAAAGAACACAACATTACCTATTCAAAAATCCAAATAAATAAAACTTGAAAAGAATGGATAGGCTCAATTTTCGCCCATTACGCCAGGTAAGCAGTTTTTAGCCGAAATTTCGATCTACATTCAGTGCTGTGTGGCAAACTTGTGTAGTACATGTACCAAAAACCATTCATTTGACAATAAAAATGTCGTTGTGGTAACAAATCTGTGCGGAGCAAAGCGCTCAATTTCGCTACAGCTATAAAACCGGTATGCGTCTGTAAAATTTCTTACTTACTTGAATGTGATAGCGTTAATCGTAAAAGAATTTGGTGATTTTTTTTCACGATTTCACAAAATGATTAACAAACTAGTGAGTACAAACGCACAACTATTTGACGTATGCCGTGGCAATTTACGTTTTTACAGGGTGTCCGTCGGGAAGGTATACTACTTTGTTTATAATTTTTGATTAAATGAAAGAAAATGAATCTTATATTGATAAATGTTTTATTTAATGTCGGAAATTGTGTATGGAATACAATTTTAGATAATTGTCCGACTTTGTTAGCCTCACAAATGCGAGCCTTTTTGAGCACATTTTCACTACATTTCAGCACGGCGTCGAATTGAGGTTGGTGAATTGTTTTGAACACTTTCTTGAGCAGCCGTAATGTTTTCAGCCGGTCTTGCAGTACGTTGAGGTCCATGCTTGGGCCTATCAGCTACAGACCCTCTTTCTTCGAAATCATTCACTTTACGATAAATAGAGCGTTTTGATGGCACGTTGTTTGTACCAAAAATGTCACGTAAGTTTCTGCTCGTCACAGTAATCGATTATTGATTTTGATAAAATGTTTAACGATTTATCGAATATTTTTCCATAATAAATTTGCCACGTCTCTACTTCACGACTGTCAAATATGAACCGTCAAGACTAATGCTTACCAAAATGGAGGCTAAACAAAGTAGTATACCTTGCCGGTGGACACCCTGTATATTAACGAAAATACAATTTAAAGAAAGACAATTCTTAAAAAGAAACTCAAAATAATGAAATAACAAATTCATGTCAAACAAATTTTAAATGTTTTTCGTTCTCGTATTATGGAATTCTTATAAAGGGTGTTTTTTTATTGAGGTATAGAACTTCGAATTGAAATAAAACACAAGAAAATCGTTTTAATGTCCATTAATTTGGCTTTATTGGAAGGATAATTTTATGCCAATAATGTTTAAATATGATTTCGGGCATGTGGCCGCCGCGGCTGGCTCGAATAAAGCCAATTCTACAGGTCCAATTTTCAACCACTTTTTCGAGCATATGGCCGTATGTTGACAATAACGCCACGAATGTTGGCTTCCAAGTCCCCTAACGTGTTTCTGGTTTGTTGGCGTAGACGAGAGACTTCACATATCCCCAAAGAAAATAATCCAATGGTCCATGTTAACCGATCCATGGTTAACCGAATTAATTGCTCTGATGGCTTGCGGTGAACTTCGCGAACTGAACCATTACTTTCGAAATAAATTTGCACGATTTGCAAGCGTTGTTCTTTTGTCAACCTGTTCATGATGAAATGGCAAACCAAACTAAATATTAATCACTTGACAGCTGACAAAATGGCCGCCAGTTAAAAAAGTGATGCCAACTCGTCTTTGCTGCCTTCGTACAAAAAACTGTAGTCGCCCACTGAAGCTAAATCCGCACCTGACTTAAGGCGCCTGTCCTTATTAGTAGTCTTTGTCCACTTCATTAAAATTGTAAGCGAGGCTTACTATACAAGAGCTGTATTTAAACTTAGGTAGTAGAACAGGACACTTAATTACTTCCTCATCAGTAGATGACTTCGTTTTGGTGATATTAATTATGCGATAATACCAATTGTGTTTGTTCGTATTATTTATTAATTTTTAGAATATACTCATTTGATTTCAACACTCAGCACTCAACACTATGTTGTTTAATCCGCCTCACACGAGAATACTAAACTTTCGATGCGTCATATATTTTTTGTGTCTTTTTTTCAAAACACCAAACACAAATAGAGAAATTGTCGCAGATATAGACGAAATAATTATTTATTTATGTATTTTGTTGGTAGTTTTGTTTTTGTTGTTGTTAGCAAACATAACACCATGTTTTCACTAAATTGTTTTGTTGTTTTCATTCAATTCGTATTCGCGTTTTTAGTTTTGTTGTAAATCAAAACAAAACACAAAAAACATGAAATATACCGTTTTCACCCAACAATTTTACGTATTTTTATTCGACAACATTTCGATCGACTTTAAATTTCGACTCATTCAGTCTTTTCCCACGTTACCACGTACGTACATCGTCGACGTACATATGTACGTATAGAGAGACATCGCTTTATTTCGGAACTGCTTTTTTTAATTTTGGTGATCGACCGACCGGCCGACCAAGCGACCGACCATCATCGTCATGCCTCATACCAGACGTGGCAAAAACAAAACAGAGAAGAAATGCTGAAATATTTATTTGTTTGTTGTACTTTTTTATCTGTATTTGTTGTTGCTGTAGAGGGTAACTTTTATTTAAATGATAGAATTTAAATTATGTTTGTTGGTATTAATAATCAGTGATGCGGACTGATAACCAAAAACGTATTGTTTTCGGTTGGTACAACTTTCAAATATCGCTATTACGACGAAAGAATAATTGCAAGGCCAAACTCGGAAGACTCTACGAGGGTTGCTATTTATATTTCCGGCCCGGCAATAAAAACACAAAAATTTATCATTTGGAAATGGTTTTATTGTTTCTCAAAATATTCTTCTTTAAGATCAGGCGCACAAACCAATTTTCGAAGCACTTTTCCCACTCCGATTGAGACACCTCCAAAACATGATGTTTGAACGCTTTATAAGTTGCTTCGGGCGATGAAAAACGTTGATCACGCATTTTTTTCTTGATGCTAGGGAATAAGAAGAAGTCATTGGGTGCCAAATCAGGGCTGTGCGGTAGATGGCTCATCAATTCGACATCTTGAGTGGTCAAATAGCTCATCGTTTTAGCTGATGTGTGAGAGCTCGCACTGTCGTGATGCAAAACGATCCGTCTTCTCTTATTATCTTTCCTCATTTCTTCGAACACTGTTGGCAAACAGATGGTTGTATTCCACTCAGAACTGACCTCCTACGTTCCACTAAAGGCACTGTGGCAACATGGCCGGTTATACCGAAAAAAACGCAATCAGTTGCTTCGATGTACTTCTACCACGAACAACTTTTGTTGGATTTGGCTCGTCTTAAAAGACCTATACTGTCCATTGCTGTTTTGTTTTGGGTTCATATGCATAGATCCCTGATTCGTCACCTGTGACCTTTAAGCTACCACAGTTAAACCTTTTTAACATCTCTTTGCACCAATCCATTCGAGCCTTTTTGAGCATTCATCAAATTATGTTTAATCCAACGAGAACACAACGATGAACATGCAATATCTTATTGATGCTTGTTATACTATGCCCAGATTTGCCTCAATCTCGCGGTATGTCACATGTCGGTCTTGCTTAATCAGTTCACGCACAGCATCGATGGTTTCTGTCAAAGTGACCGAAGTTGGACCTCCTTAACGAAATTCATCCTGGAGCGAACAACGTCCGAGACTGAACTTTTGGTACCAGCGATTAACAGTGGATTTTGACGGTGCTTCATTGCCAAAAGTCGAAACAAGTTTATTTAAACACTCTTGTCTCGATAGCCCACGCCGAAAATCGTAAAAAATCATCGCACGAAAATGTTCACTGAATAATTCCATTTTTTGACTGAGATGAATTTTTCAACACACTGTAAACAAAACAAGTCAACCACAATTGAAAAACGTTCTGAGTGAAGTTATGCTAAAAAATGTCAAAGTTTCCAAATGTCAAGTTCCAGTTTGCATCTGGGAACACTAGTATTGTCGGGACCCGAAATATAAATAGCAACCTACACATGCATTCAATTTTTATGAACACAGCGGTACAAAAAAAGTCACATGGCATGGCCTTCTTGGAGGCCCTTACCGAATGATTGTGGTAACATGTGCCCCATATATGCAATCAGAACAATCGTGTATTAGTTGGATTCTGGATACAGTGAGCGTCAAAATAAAGTAACAGCCAAATACTTTATAAGAATGGTGTAATTATAATTACACAGATAATGCTACATATAAATTAACATTGCCAAATTTGATAATAATTCAACTAGAATATATTTTAAATACACGATTGGCGATAACAAAGGCACATTTAAAAAAATCGCGTTTTTATTAAAGTACATCGAATTCTAGGCATCAACAAAAAGTAAACTGTTGCACCTCCCTTAGGTGATAAATTTTTGTTAGTTCAAAATCTGATGGCAACTCTTTCACAATTAATTGTTTGCGTTTCGGGAAAGTACCAAATAAGCGCTTAAACGTAAAATCATCAGCATAAAATAGATATTTTCTAAAAAGTAATAAGTTAAATAATAAAAATTTTGCGATTGGAAAACAAACAGCAGTGGATACTCGTTCAATCATAAAAAATTTGCCTTTAAAGGCGAAATCTTTGCATAAAATAGGTGAAACTTTTGGAAGAAAACATTGTACCATAAAAATGTTATAGACAAGTTTGCCAAACATTACACAACAGAGAATTTGCATGGAGCAGGATGGCCAAAGCGTCTTACTGGCACAAAAATAAGAGCTGTGGTTAGAGAAGAAAGACTAGTAGTGCTGTAAAAACAACAGAAAAGGTTACACGCACTTGTGGAAAACTAGTAAGTGCTAGTAGATGATCGCGGTACAAAATTGCTTAGATGGACGAGTACCACGAAAGAAGCCTGACATATCAAAAATTAACCAAAACTAACGCTTGAATTTCGCTTAAAATTACAAAAATGAGACTCGAAACTTCTAGGAAACAATTTTGTTTACCGACGAGGGTAAGTCTGGAGACCAAAGAATAAAGCCTTCAACGAAAACAATGTCGACAAATCGGTTAGACATGGTGGAGGCTCCATTGTGGTCTAAAGATGTATGGCAGGATCAGGGGTTGGTAATCTAGTGTTTATACTAATTAGAGTCAAAAAGGAGGATTATCTAAACATTTTAAAAAGAAAATGTTGTCTTCAGTGTTCACAAATTGGGGTTATTGCAAAATTGGATCTTTCAACAGGACAACGATCCCAAGCATTCGTGCAAAATTGTGCAGGAGTGGTTTATCGAACGCCAAAACCCCGCGACCATACTCCGCAGTCTGAGAGAAATTAGCGAAGGGAACATTTCTTGGAAATATGACCTAAAAGTAGCATTACATGACGAAGAAAGTAAAATATCACCTGAATTTACTACGAAACTTGTCGAGTCAATGCCTAAAAGATGAGGAGATGTGATAAAGTCAAAAGGAAAACAAACAGTATATTAAACATGAGCTACAACCTTCTATTTGTAAAAGAGTTTACTTTCTTTTGACGCGTTCAATTTGGTGCTTTTTAGCAAAACGTGAATTATTTTCTAAAATACCTTTTGTTTTTATGTTTTTTCAAATATTTTTTATTTAAATGCTTATGAATTTTTCAGTATTATTATTCATATATCATTATTTATCTAAATGCAAAAAATATGTGTTTTAAATAATACTTGGTGTTTGATTTATTTTAACGTCCACAATATTAAGAAAAATAATAACTAAAGATCAAGATCAAAATAAAGCGTGCATTGGTAAAATTACTAATATTAGCTTGCAATTTATAGGAAACTATTTCTAATTAGTACTTATAACTGGTATGGATAAACTTGAAGATTTATTATTTTATTAGTGTGAGAAAAACTAAATACTAAAATGCACCGTGAAACAATCCTGTTTTTTTGGGTATGACGACAACATCATTTTTGATGCCATTACCAATTGTTGGTACCAATTAGCAATTTTCAAAAAAGTACTAGTTGTCATAAGGTCGGTTATAAAAACCAAGAGTTTGTATTCCATTAGTGCAGACAAACTAATATTGATCTTTTCCAAAATAAATTTACAGCTATCATCTTACGAAAGTGCAAACCGAATTCCTAAATATTTGGTGATCGCAACAGAAAGCCCACTAGTCCAACGACCGATTTTCAACCACTAAATGTATATTATAATATATAAAATATGTATATTATAATAAATAATATAAAATATATACAATTTTTTTTTATAATTAAAATTTGACTACATCGTGCAAATCATATGAACCAAATTTCTTACATATTGGTCAATCCGTTACAGAACAGCAAGATTTTCAGTGAAGTCCACAAATCCATTTTGTAGCCATTTTAAATTGTTCAACCCCCCCCAAAAAAAAAAAACAAAAAAAGTTGTAGCAACCCTTTACACGATTATAAAAAATCTTTTTGGAAAATTTTTAAGCAGAAAATGTATTTAAGAATGTATAAAATATTCTGGATCATCCTATAAAATATGGACCTACCACCAAAAACCACATCCCCAATACTGACAATTCAATACTGCAACGAAATCTACGATGGGAGTATAAAAACTTCGTACCCGACGAACCTGAGAGTGGTCCACTTATTTCTAAGTGTACCTTTCCAACATACAAAAGTGATTTCACTCTAATGCCAACACCCTTTAGCAGCACAGACAACAATTTTCCTTCAACTTGGCCGCACAAAAATAGATTATGCAGAAAATGCTTAACGAGAAATCACACAAAAAAACATCAAGAGGAACCAAAACAAAACATAAAATATTTTTCTCAAATGTGCGAGTATGAATGGGAAGAAACATAAGAATAAGAAAGACAAACAGACAGAATGTAAGCAAACAAGCATTAGAAATAAATTAGAGAAAAGACGGAAGTTGAGAATTTAATGATCTGCTGAGTTTGGGAGAAAGGAGAAGATCGATGGTTAAGCGTTGCCAGATATGAAGGTTTTGTTGGGACTTTTCAATTGACTATATACGGGATGTTTTAATCGATAATATACGAAATAAGTCGGTGATTTTCTTTAACAATCGTTGCAGATCTTTAAAATTGCATTCGATTAGATAGACTTATAGGCTGTTTCCACTACGGTCGCGTCCACGTCCGCGTCAACGATTTATCGAAAATTTGTAATGGTGTTTACATTGTGTTTTGCGTCCACGTTTGCGTTCAAACAGCTATTTGTGTTTATTTGTTTTTTTTTTCGGTGCGAAAAGTTTAATATTTTTGTGTTGTGACATTATCATGGAGTTAAATGATATTATTTTGCTAACCGCAATGGAAAATAAGGATCAAGTGGTATTGCGCCTAATGGAAATGTGCAGTAGCAGCAGCGCTTATGTTTATGCTGAAAAACAGCTGTTTTAATAGGGATGTGCAGTTTGCGATGATGCCATTAATAGGTATGGGTGGGTTTCGATTGCAAAAATAATCGAAGTTATAGTAAACGCGACTTATCGGAAAACGCGTCCAATATGAACGCGACTTTTTCCCATACCTAACTGCCTATGTTTTTTGGACGTGGACGCGACCGTAGTGGAAACAGCCTATTAAACAGTTGAGCAATTTCAAATGTCGATAATTCGATGTGGTCCGGCACCGGATAAGTCCAAGTACACATAGAATCTAGTCGGATACTCAGTTTTAAAAGATCAGGTTCGAATACAGAGATCATGCAGTTTGTTTCAGGCAATGCAAACTTCAAACTATAATATTCCTTATTTCAACACAATCTAAACAAACAAAATATCCCAGCAAACCAAACGTTCAGAATTCGCCCAGAATTCTGTACGACAATCGACAAAAAATTCCGATTTCGTATCAGAATTCTTACTGAGTTCGTAACGAAAACATATGAGAGGGTTGACAATTCTACTTCTCTAAAAAAAACCCTCAGACAAACCGAACAGAATTCGTATCGATTTCAGTAGAAATTCTCGATAGAGTTCAGATATTGTTCAGAATTGTCGGCAAATTTAGTTTAATGGGAGGTAAGAAGATTCTCAACTAAAATTAGTTTTTCGGATCTTGGCGTTCTGGTGATTCAATTTTAACCAACTTACAGTTTTATTATTATTACACTGACAAGTAAAATTAGGCTTTCTCAACTTTTGGGGTCATTTAGTTTATTTTGTCTTAAAGAAAAATAAAAACCACTCGTGAGATTGAGTATTTTTACCAGACCCCCTTTCTTAATGTAGACAAAACGCTTGTCTCCTGATCGCGACAATTAATTCATGATCTCTACAATAAAAATATGTTTGTTGCAACCATATTGGAGTTTTTCGAACATTAATTTAACGGTATAAGTGCCAAATTTTAATAAATATGGTTGCTAAAACAATGTAATTAAGGTAAAATCAGCCGAATTATAAAGATTCAAAGTTTGCGGTAATCAAAGTATGATATTATTTGTGATCATAATATGATTGCGGGTATCATAATATCGTTGCTTGATTTATAATAAAGTTTTGTGGGAACATATCTAGGTTTTAGGATTAGTGATGATTTTATGCTCAGTTTGGACTACCGTATACATTTTCAAGGGTTTTCAATACGGTTGCGACAATTGTTTATTTTGCAATAGTACGATGCCATATTAATTTTCTGCGCATAGTAAGAGAAAATGTTAAATGAGAAAAAGTAACTTTTATTTACGGCTTCCTCATAATTTGGCAAACTTTTTAAATATTTGTGAAGGTCGGCGTGGGCCGATGTCTTTAAACAGTAGGTCCTGATCAATGAGTTACGAGTGGGCCAAAAACAAATTTTTAAAACATGGTTTATGTTGACACAGATAGCTGTTTCCCGCTTGAACTTTTGACAGAAAGTCAGTATCATGCCTCTGCAAAACAAAACCAGCCGCGTTAAGCTAAATTATGAAAACTTACAATTCAAATGATTGGGACCACGATTTGAGGCGAAAAATCATTTTTCCGCGAAGGACCGATGTTAAGTCAACATATCATTCAATAATCCGTGAACTATAGCCCGAAACCATTAGCAAGGTCTTGGAAAAAAGAGTGATAGAATGCGCTTCTGCGAAGCCAGCCGAGGCAGCCACTTAAACGAAGGTGTATCCCACAATTAATGGGAATATTTGTTCTTCATAATAGTTGGAATAAAAAATAATTTTGTTTAATTTATTGCACTTTTTAAAAAAAAAACTTATATTTGGCCCACCATGTATAAGAATTATACCTAACACAGTGGAGTTGCCCTTTTATTTCGTACTACAATGCTGATGAATGTAAATAAGGAGGTGAGTTGTTTTTGAACTTCATTTGGAGAATTCGCATTCTAGAGTCGAAATGTAGATTGCGGCTCACGAGACTGTGGATTGCATTTGGTGTTTTTAAAACAAAACAAGTACAAATTCAATAGGATTCGCCATTAAAATATAAATATTATCATACAGGGTGGTCCAAAATCAACTTCTAACTTTTTTATATTATATTTTTTTTTGCTTCTTTTCATTATTTTCTAAAAAAATCTTGGGGAATGTAATATGGAACAGTACACAATTGAACAACGTGCTGAAATCGTTGAACTTTATTGTTTTGACTTAGCGGGCATATCTTCGTAATTTTAATGTGCAGGTTGGACTCTCTCCGAGTCAACAATAAAAAAAATAAAAAAAAAATCGACAACAAGGGGCAGTCAGATGACAATATTCAAAGGTTTCAGGAGAAAATTGGGAAAGATTGAGAAATTTCGTCCAGGAGATATTTGGTACAACTTGGCCTGTCAAGAGGGTCTCTGCAGAGAATTTTGCATACAATAAAACTATTTTCATACAAAATTCAACTTGTCCAAGAATTGAAGCTGATATATTACCAGCAACGACTTCATTAAGCAATTAATTTCCAACAAAAAGAAAATCGTGATTTTATTCATAATTTAATTATGAGCGACGAAGCCCATTTCCAATACAATGGGTTCGTTTATAAGCAAAACTGGGCTACACAAAATCCACAAAAGTAGTTCAACAACGACTATTACACCCACTTACTCGTATGTGTGCTGCTTAGTGCAGTGTTTCGTCGGCAAGGATAATTGGACTTTGAAGAAATATGGTCCAATATTTTGTTGGGACATCATTTAAGACCAGCCGTGAAGAGCACTCTGAAAGTATGGTTTTAACAGACATATTTGATGAACGAATTATTTCGCGTACAAGAGATTTTAATTGGCCTCCGAGTTAACCGGATTTAACCGTCCCAGACTGTTTCCTTTGGGCTTATTTGAAAGGAATAACCAACATTAATAAGCCTAGATCCATCTAGCAATTAAAAAACAATAGGCATGTTCTTTTATTGCAAGTATATTAAAAATAGAAAAAAGTTTTGCTCTAAGAAAACTATTTACAGTTTGTGTCATCATTAGTTTGTTTTAAAAATGTTAAGTTTTTTTGAAAATAAAAAGATTTTTCAAGAAGATCATTAAGCGAGCTCGGTTATTGCTTGCTTATAGTATTTCTTAAATATTTTTTTGATAAAATTCAAACTTTTATATTGAACAGTTTATGCATAGATTTCTTCAGGTCATGTATCCACAGAAATGTCTACAGTTTCTTTTAAATTTTAAAGATATCGCCTTAGCGATTACTTACTCGATTAATAACTGAGCACCAAACAACACGACCTATATACGCGGTTAAATCAACTACAGTTGAAGTTTTGCAAAAGGTGAGGGAAAATGTTTTGGAAAGAATATGTGAAGCAGAAAATGGCCACTAATTAATTAAATTAAAAATATTATCCATATACTGCATTTAAAAAAATATAATAATAATGTCTTAAATAGAAAGTTATAATGAGCTCAAGAAACTTCGACCATTTTGGACCACTATAATTATGGCACATGTGACTGTCAAGTCCATTTTTGGGCCCCAGTGGTACATGAGAACGAGCTGCAATCCGATTTTTGAGTGAAATTTGCTTTAATTTTTGTAAAAATTTGTCCATATTTACTTTTAATCTCCTGTTTCGATCATAAAGCATTATGTTTGGAACTCAAGGATCCATTAACCCAAGCTACGATCTCAGATAAATTATAAAAATAAATCATCATTTTGATTCGTTTGTTTCAATTCGAGTAGCCATATGCGTCTTTTTAATATTCTTTATACATACATCGTTTGTTTTGACAAGGCCCTTTTTGGGACCCTAGGAATCATACGTTGTAAACCCAACTGATAAAATCACTCATATTTGAATTTGTATTGAAATTTGCTTTAATGAAGGTACCCACCCATATGTCAATTTTTGCAAATAGTCGTTTGTTTAAAAAACAAGGACCCGTAGTGAAATTCGATGGCGAATTTCAGTCCAATCTTACAAACCAATTGTACATTTCGATTTGTACAGCTAAAGCATGTTTTATTATTAGTATCTAACTGCCCTTATCTTTTCTCGGCAGCTTGTTTTGATTTTGGGCCTCTGCGTTCAAACTTTTATTTCAAAGAGATGCAGAAAATACCTGCATGTTTTAAATAATAACGAACTTCCATGTTTTGGGCCTTTAGGACCCATTGGTCTAGTAACCTTGCCCATAATGAAGTCGGAAAAAGAGTCTAACAAAAAATAGAGATTTAAAGATTTAATGCAGGTATTTTGAGCACATTCTCAAAAACCTGTACTTTATTTAGAACAACCTTTTGTTCCTTATGTCCTAATGTTCCAAATGTCCTCCGCTCCTAAGCCAATAAATAAATTAGATAGAAAAAATATATAAAAAAACATCGTTTTCTCTCTATACCGTTCCTTCTTAATTTATTTCAATTTGTTCTGGCCTCAATGTGACCTCCTCATGGTGGTTGACTCTTCTTCTTCTTCTATTAGCAATCGTTTATTACTTTTCTTGACCATTCGTGCGGAAATCGTACACAATTTGTGGTCTCTGTTCTCCTTGACTTAGTGGGTTGGATGAAGGCAGGGCAATTAAATGAGTTCTGCGAAAAAGAAATCTCTTGGCTTGCAGGAGTGCGGTTTATTTATTTTATATATTGACTTTTTGGACAATTTAAAAGTTTAATGTTGTTTCAATATTAACGAAATTGAAATTAACATTCGAGAAGAGGCAAGCGTAGAGGTGGCAAGTGTTAAGAATTGTTCGCAGTGTAGCTTAAAAAGGTAAAATTAGTTTAAGAATGGAAGTTTAGGAATTTGCTGAAGATAATAGCCGGCTAAGCGTAAGGAAAATATTTATGCCAACTTATTTAAATGAGATATTTAAACAATTTCTTAATTATTTAATGGTTTACACTGGTACAAGAAAGTCAAGGGTATGGCTGCATTTGAAATTTAATCTCTTAATTTAAATCTCAATTGTGATCGTGGTGGGAAATACACTAGCAATTTTCAAACTCACTGCGTTAATTTCAAATGTAATTTCTAATAAAAACAAAAAATGGATTTGTTTAATCCGGGTGGGCTATTTAGTGGTTTCATTCCGAATCATACGTTATTTTGAGAGTGACAGATCTTTCCCTATCCCGAAGACCGTGTACCAAAATCAAGAACTTAGCGCTGGAACAACGCAAACCTTTTTCCACTTCGTAATCGATTCTCAGTGTGGGCCTAAGATGAGCCAGAAATGGACAACGATTTGAATCCCCAAAGAGTACATTTTTGGTACGAATTTTGTATCGATGGTCCATTGTTCTTTAAAAGGCTGGCGGAAACGCCTTTTCGGTACGCAATGTGTGCGCAATGCCACACAGCCCACGCCATAATCGATCTTTTACGCGCCAAGCTAGGTAGTCGTTGTGAACTGGCCACCTCGGAGCTGCGATTCGACGCCCTACACCACAATGTTGTACAGAATACTTTTACTTAGCGCTGATTTTTGTAACACCTTAAAGAAAACGAAATGAACCCCATGTTTTTTATACTGATCGATTCAAAAACGCTATTTGATTCTATTCAGCGATGTCCGTCAGAACCTGTAGCTATAGAAGCACATTTCTGCTAATTTAGCAGCAACGAGAGACTAATATCCAACAATGGTCAATTGAACATAATCGGTCAAGGTTTTTGAATAGCACCAACCCATGGTCCCTTGAGATTTGTCGCTCCCGATTTGAGGCTCAGTCGTATAAGAAGCTACTAAATACATCCGTTCGTTGTCAAGCTTCGTGTGGTACGTTTTTAGTGACTACTCCTTACTTTTCAATAGGCATCCTATAAAGGCAATACTCGCCTCCCAGACAGTTTCTTTCCTAGTTAAGGTTTTACCGCTCTAGAAGTCTCACAAAAAAGCAGATTTTGCTCATATTAAGCATGATGCGTTTTGAGCGATTCAAAACCATTCCTGCCAAAGCAGGAATCCTTTCATAAAGCCCCATACAAATGATCTTTCCGATTTTCAGTCCTGCCGCTATATCGAAAACATTTTGATTCCGATCTAGCTCAAATCTAGTATCATATGTTAAGTGCGACCTATAACTAATACCGGTGTAATTTAACCTTATAGGTCTATGTTTTCATATGGCCCCGCCCAAGAAGTAACATATAAAATCCTACCAAGCTCAAACTCCGCATAGTGGCGTGGAATCTTCTGAAGAACAGAGTAGTGTAGGATATTTAATAGTCAGCCACGCATGACATTATCTATTTGTATTTTTTGTGGCGTTCCTTAAATGACCGATTTTAAAGAAGTGGACAAATTAATTCCGACCAGGCCGAAGCTTATATGTTTATCATTCATTATGGTTTCCGGTCTTATCCGGCCTATCTTTTATCAGAGTGTTTCTTTCTATAGCAACGTTTTGTTCAGGAGAGCCATTTTAAAGATCAGGTCCCTTTCTATTGCGCTTAGAATCGTCGAGTTCACTTTCATAAAACGCGCATATCTCTGGGAGGGAACACTTTTGGGGCATGGGATCGATGCTCAGATGTTGTCCACATCAGAAAAAGAAAAAATGAAGATTGATTGTCACATATGCTCTATGGGGTCTTCGACAAGTGGTGTTGCAAACGGAACGACAAAGCGAATATATCCTACATCCTATGATGGAGGGTATAAAAATAAACTAGGGTTTTGACCACCCTGTATATCTCACAATTAATTAACATTTAAGTTCTCGTCGTAACATTTTAAAGACCTGGTCTATAAACTGTTTGGTGTAGGGTATCTTTTACTGTCACCTGCTTAGAGCAAACCAGAAGTTACCAAATCAAATTTCATTCAATTTGGCAGATACACATAACTGTTGCTTTGGGATAGCCCGATATTGTAAAAACGGATGTGAGGCCTATTCAGACTGACTATTTGTTGTCCAGGTTGTTTTATTATAGAAATCCCACCAATTTTTCACTTCTCTTATTTTGATATTTTTGTTGCTTTGGAAAAAAATAACTAGTTTGTCTAAAAAGGCCATGAGGCGTTTTTTTGCTTTTTCACATTTTACAAAACCTTTTTTTGTTGTCGAAAATGTCCCTTTTCTGTTTAAATTTGATAATCAGTCCTACTATGTATGTATCCTTTAAAACAAAGAATATTCCGTCATTACCAATGAAACATAACAATTAAGGATTATGTTATCTACCTTTTACAATTAAAACCCATCTATTATCATGGGAATTAGAATAGCCTAGACTGATTTTTCCATTAATATTTTCCTAGTGTGCGTAACACCCGAAAATGTGGAGGAGGCTATGACAGGCAATTATGATAAACTGATCAACAAATGTTTGCCTCGTCTGTCATCGCGTTCTCTCTCTTTTCGTCTTGCTGGCTTTTGTACGTTTCTCATTTTCTTATTCCTTTTTGCCTTCTTTCATTATCTTCTGGCGTTTGCCATAAAACACCACACGCTACAACATTGTTCGAAGCCAGCAGTTGTTGTTTTATTGCCAGATATTTATTATTGGAACGTAAAGTCGCAAATATGTGTGCCGTTTTGTTTTGACGTAGACAAATTCTATTCTTACTCGATGTTCTTTTAGATTTACCCTACAGCAGGCACTCGAATGTGTATTAATTGATTTCGAATGGTGAATACAATGAACCAAAAAAGTTTACGTACGCCAAAGATTTACAAAAAGCAATGCATCGAAATCATTCTTTATGAGAAAAATAAAGTGATTAAGTTCACATATACGAGGGCGGTTCGGAAAGTTCTAGCCTATCAATGAAAGAGAATAGTTAGTTTTTCAAAAATATTTTTATTTTTCAATATAATCTCCTGAAACTTGAATACACTTAGTCCAACGCTTATATAGCAATTCTATCCCTTGATTAAAATAGTTTTCCTCAAGGTCTTCAAAGTAGTGGTTTACAACTGTAATTACATCTTCAGTTGAGGTAAAACGCTTGCCAGCAAGGAATTTTTTTGGATTTGGGAACAGGTAAAAGTCACTGGGAGCTAAATCAGGAGAATAAGGTGGGTGGTCAAGCAACTCGTACTTTAGTTCGTTGATTTCAGCCATTGTTAAAACACTCTTGTGCGCTGGTGCGTTGTCTTGATGAAAAATTATTTTTTTGTGTTGTAAGCCAGGACGTTTTTCTCGAATTTGTACATTTAATTGATCTAAAAGGTTGCAATAGTACTCTGAATTTATTGTTTTGCCCTTTTGCAGATAGTCAATCAATAAAATACCTTTGAAGTCCCAAAAAAACGTTGTCATAACCTTACCAGCCGATTGCATTGTTTTTGCCTTCTTTGGGGCACTTCCTCCAGCTTCAGTCCATTGTTTGGATTGTTCTTTTGTCTCTGGAGTATAGTGGTGGATCCATGTCACATCAACAGTTATGAAACGACGCTTAAAATCCATTTTATTTCGCTGAAAACGATCTAAACAATCTTGAGAAATGTTCATTCTTATGCGTTTTGGTCGACTGTTAACAAGTCCGGCACCCACCTTGCAGAAAGCTTTTTCATCTGTAGTTCTTCATGCAAAATTAAATGGACTCCATCATTTGAGATGCCCATGATATTAGCTATTTCACGCACTTTTATTCGTCGATCATTTAATACCATATCATGCACTTTGGCTACAATTTCTGTTGTTGTTGCTGTTTTTGGACGTCCACTACGTGGTTCATCTTCAATGCTTGTACGACCACGATTAAATTCAGCAACTTTCACCTAACACATTCACCATATCATTATGAATTTCTTGTCCCCATAAACCCTTTTTATGTAAATATTTAATGACACCACGCATTTCTAATTTTTCCATTGTAAAAAAATCGCGGATGCGTCTTTTGTGAACACCTGTTTCTATATGAAGAAGTTGCCAGATCGAAACAAAATTTAACATGTGTTCATAGCAGAGATGGAAGTTTCCATAACACTTAACTTTTTTCTGTTTATACCGCGCTTTTTGTGCTAGGTTAAGAAGTTTCTGAACCGCCCTCGTAAGTAGTATTTACTAAGGAACATACTGACAGAATTTTTATAAAAAAAATTTACCTTAAAGAACAATTACAGGAAAACATCGAAATGTCGCAAAATTATGTCGCAAAATTATGTCGAAAAAGTTTACGTACACCAAATGAAAATATAATAATTATTTAACTTTAAGTTTAGCTCGTTTGTTTTATTTCGGTTCTTTACACATTTAACAGGCATTAACAGGCTTCAGACCTATTACATCTACATTTTAATAGATGCAAGTTTTTTGTACAAACATTATGCCCAATTTACATAAGGGGAGACAAAACCGTTTGCGTCAACTTCTGCGGGAAGAATCTCCTATACATCGCGTATTCAATATTATTAATTATACTGCGTGACAGATTGAAGCAGAAACTCGCCGATCTGATCCAACCATATGCGTTTGACACTCCGATAAGAGATAAATTACAATAGTTTACAAATTATGATTTTTTTCCTGGTCCAGAGTTCTAAATATTTTTTTCCTATAGATGTTGGTCTCCTAACAGGAAAATAAATTTTAAATAATTTTCTTCCGATTAGTTTTCAAGATAGAATTTTATGATTTTTTTTTATGAGATGTCTCAGCTTTTTGGACTATAACTCCCAAACGCTATTTGATCAAGAGTAGTTTCAAATGAAAGGAAATTAGCTTTTCTGAAAATTTATCATGCAAGGAGTTAATTGTTTTGACGTTAGAGGCATCTAAAATAAAAATAAAACATTTTTTTTGTGCAAAAATCACGATTTTAAATAAAAAAAATATATAAAAACAATAATATAAAAATATATAAACAATAATATAAAAATATATAAACAATAATGTAAACATATATAAACAATAATATAAAAATAAACAAATTAATTGAGCATAATGTTTAGACTTTCTCGAGAAAAATAAGCTAGGGTTTGTTGAAATTGGGTGAGAAAAGTTATGGTTCAAAAAGCTGAGACTTCCCATAAAAAAATCTTTAAAAATTTCAAAAATTCTATCTTGAAAACTAAATAGAGGAAAATTTTTTAAAATTAATTTTTGTGTTTACGAGGCCAAAGTCTATAGGAAAAAAAATATTTCGAACTCTGGACCAAAGTGGCTGTAAACTAGTGTTATTTGTCTGCGTCAAAGCTTGTACCATCAAAGTGCTTACAAATCATTAATTGAGCAGGCCCCGACCAACAACTAATTGTGGAGTAGCCAAAGTTAGTACTTTTACGATTTTTTCGGATAAAAATATTTATGATGGTATTTAAATCAAAAAAATAATAATTAAAAACCTATTTTTTTTTGAAAAACAATTTTTAAAAACTCTTTAAAGATTTAAGAGCTCCTAGCTCTGCTGCAGGCGGAAAATATACCACTCTTACTTGACATAATAAAATAAAGTACAGCACGACGAAATACATTACTTGCATATGGTTGGTATAGATTAAAACAGAAACTTTCATTATTAAAATATTTAAAATGACCGAAATTTTAATGACAAATGTTTGGTACCCGTAGTTAAAAAAAATATTATTTACACTGATAACAATTTAAAATGAAAACCAAATCAACATAAACTTGCAAGAAAACTAATCCACTTCCAAATGTATGAGTGTACCATACAGAAAACAATTTGCTTCGTGAAAAAAAAGTTCGTCAAATAAGTATTCGTCATATTTTTTGTTTTCTTTTATTTTTTTTCTGTTCTCTTTAATGTCGAAATTTGTGAGTGTTTGCGCGTCATAACAATTTCAGTCTCGAAATTTTTGTTTGGTTTGTACTTAGCTATGAAAATTCTTTAATCTACATGAGAGATATTTCTTCGATTGATTTGTTTCGGTCCGAATATACTTATATTGTGTATGTCTGCAATGTTTTTTTTACAAGCAGTGACGAATTTTTGTACCTTCACGAACAAAAATTATTGTTCTGATGTGTGAGCCGAACCAAAACCGCAAAAAATTAAAAAAGATATTTTTTATAGCAATACACATCTATCTTCTTGTTACGTATTAATTTTTTAATAAACCTAATTTTTTTAGAAAACCTAAGTTTAAATTATATTTTTTTAATAAACATTAAAGAAGGCGACAAATAATTTAACACTAACCGGGAAATCGAGCACCTTGTTAGTAAAAAAAGAGGATTCGTAGCGAAAGGCAGCGAAATAGATCATCAGCGGCCGGACTAAGACTGACTGACGCTACAGAAAGGTTGCAAAGCGCACTTAGAAATAAAAATAGTAGTTTCATCTTCCAGGGTAGTGTTCCGGGGCCCATCCTTACCTTCTGTTTATCGCAGATATCCCTACCAGCCAAAAAGTACTAAAATCCACTTTTGCAGACGATACCGCTACAATGGCCTCACCTAGAAAGCAGCATATTGCGTCTATGAATCTAGGTGTTCACCTCAAACGAGTGGAAACATACCTATCTAACTGGAGACTTAAAGTCAATGAGGCTTAATGCACACAGCTAACTTCCACACCGATTTTAGCAAATGTCTAACATTGAAACCAAACCATATTCCTTCTTCTCAATCTGATAATGTCACAAACCTGGGGATTCACCTGGTTCGATGACTAGCCTGCAGAAGTCATATCGAAGCCAAGAAGACTCAGCTGAAACTTAAGTTCTATCACCTTTACTGGCTCCTTAACGCAAACTCAAAACCAAGCCTCGAATAGAAGGTCCTGCTATACAACAGTGCAATCAACCCTATCTGGTTATACGGACGGTGCTCAGCTATGGGGCAAAACAAGCTTAAGCAATTTTGACAAAACTCAGAGTCCAATCGAAGACATTTTGGCGAATTACCATTGCACCCTTGGTATATGAGGAGTGAAAACATCCGCCGAGACTTATAAATATCGTTTGTTAAAGAGAAAACTCAGGACATCCCGATGCAGCAAAAAGAGAAGTTCGAACGGCATGAAAACTTGCTTGCTAGACAATAATTGTGCACTCCAAGCGCTTTAAGACTTTGGAGAAATGAACGTCAGATTTTCTAATCTACACCTGTGCCTCCTCCGTTACAGCAATCGCAAACATACGCGCACTGTGTATATCTATTTGCGAGGGTTGCTATATATATTTCCGGCCTAGGCAACACTAAGTGTTGCCAGGCGCCGTCTGACATTTCCATTGGAAAGTTTGACATCTTTTAGCATAAACGTGTTGAGAACGTTTTGACGTACGACCATCATTTGTGTTGCTTACAGTGACTTGAAAAAACCAATTTGGCAATTAATGGAATTAACTCGTGAACATTTTCGTGCGATCATTTTTCACAACTTTCGACGTGGGTTATTACGACAAGAGTGCATCGATGTACTTAAATCTTTGTATGGCGATGAAGCAACATCCTATAGCACCGTGAAAAACTGGTTTAATGAATTCAATCGTGGCCGACGCTCGCTCTAAGACGAAGATTGTGAAGGTCGTCCATTGTGCCAGAGAACATTGATGCCGTGCGTGAACTGATAATGCAAAATCGTCATGTGACATACCGTGAGATAGAGGCATCCTTGGGCATTTCTTCCACCAGCATACATTCGATATTGCATGAACACCTGGCCTCAAAAAAGGTTTATTCACGTTGGATACCGCACAATTTGACAATCGCTCAAAAAAAGGCTCGTGTAGATTGGTGCAAAGAGATTTTGAAAAATACGACCGCGGTGCTTCAAAAGACGTTTATAAGATCGTCAGAGGTGACGAATCATGGATCTATGCATATGAGCACCAAACAAAACAGCAATCGACCGTGTGGGTCTTCAAAGACGAGAAAAATCCAACGAAAGTTGTTCGTGGAAGAAGAAACTGGTCATGTGGCGACTGTTCCGCTTGAGCAACGCAGAACTGTCAATTCTGAGTGGTAGACCACAATTTGTTTGCCTGAAGTCTTCAGAGAAATTCGAAAAACAAACAAGAACCATTGTGCACCCTGACATTGCGAGCTCTCACAGCACATCGGCTCAAACCAGCGCCTTTTTGACCGGTCAAAACGTCGAATTGATGGGACATCCGCCGTATAGCCCTGAATTGGCACCTAATGACTTTTTTTATTTCCGCACATTAAAAAAAATACGTGGTCAACGATTTTCTTCACCAGAAGATGCTGTTGAAGCGTTCAAAAACCATGTTTTGGAGGTGTCTCAATCGGAGTGGAAAAAGTGCTTCGACAATTGGTTTGAGCTCATGCAAAAGTGTATAAATCATGCGGGAGAATACTTCAAAAACAATAAAACCATTTTTGATGATAAATATTCGCATTTTCATTTTTAGGACAGAAATATATATAGCAGGCCTCGTACTCTATAGTAACTTCATTACGATTCTAAAATTTCATATTCAATTATCGTGTTTATATTCGTACAAAAATTATTTTTAATGAAAGTCTAGAAAGGGTTTGCTGTGAATAGGCACTGTTAGACACCCATAGTTTGACCGAGACATTCTAATTTTAAGTCGCCTACCCATAGGGCTGACATGGGGTATGCAAATGAACCCTACTGTATGCTGAAGGATGCCCTTGTAGTCGACTACGATTTGATCATAATTTAGTATTCGTTCTTCTTTCTTTGATATTCTATTATTTTATGTCATTAACGATCTTTTTATTTTTCCCATTATTTGGCGGATATTTTTAGGATTTGCGCAAAATTTTGCCATAATTTTATTTTTGGGTTTGTTTCGCTTTCATCCGCAAAAACAACCACGGCCACAAACATGAAAAAAGAACAAATCTATATGGGATATTTTTAAATTTCGCTGGCGTTGGTCGGATTGTTAATAAATCTCAATGTTATGAACAAACAGCAATAACAATAATGGGCGTGTTTTATTTTTAGTACTAAAGTTTTCTTAAGCACGGTATTTTACATTTTTTTTCAAATGACGGGAAACACATTACTATAGTAAAAGATACAAATTCTGCGGCCATTTTAATTAGGGTAGTACTTTGCTAAAACTCAAAACAAAAACCAGCTTGAAAAATTCAGTTTGAGCAAACTGGAGAAGTACGTGTAAACAAGGCAAGTTGCTCACGACTTACACTTTTGACTTCTCTCTTGCTGAAACGCTTTACGACAATAAGAAGTATTATACACACGCAAAAACTGTTGGAACTGCTGGTACCGGAATATACGTCTACTTCTAAACCCCAACGAGTCAACATTCAATAATCAAATAGGAATCTAGGGGTCTTCTCCATACAGCACGGAACCAACTTAATACGAGTAATTAGTGTTTTTAAACCTTTTAGTGGAGCCCGGCGTGTGTTGCTACGACCATACATACTCTTATATACTCATATATAATGAAGAATTTAATACTTCAATGTTTCATTTTATTTTAAAGCAAGGGGTAGACAACATTTTTGGTCGTTCCATTGAAATTTCACTTCCATTGTTCTTACGAAGGCCACAACTTTCTAACTTAATATTCCGTATCTATAAGGTTTCAGCTACACTATAGAAAAATGTTTTTGTCACGCCCACTCGACCCACCAATTTAAAAACTTAAATTCGGCTTTAAAATTTTATTTTCCATATGTAACAATTTTCGACCTTCTACATAAACCGAATATCTAAAATACGATTGATCCTCCCCATCTTCAATACTAAACATGTACCAATTTTTAGCCTTTTAGCTCTAAAAACACTTTTGCCTCGCCCCTCCTCACACAAACCAAAAATCTTAAATCCGGCTTTAAATTGAAACTCCTCGTCTTTAAATTGATACTCCTTGTCTTCAATACTATATGTGTACCAGTGCTCTAAAAAAACACATTTTCGCGCCCTTCCGCCCACAAATTGAAAATCAGACTTTAAATCTATACTTTATGTGTACCAATTTGTAGCCTTCTACATTAAAAAAACACCTTTCCCCTCGGCCAGCCTATAGACCACATTTAGTGATAAACTGAATCATCCATGGAAATTGCATCAAAATCGGTTCAACGGTTTAGAAGGCCAAAGTCCTTCATCCATTTTTATAGATAGATGGATGGTTTTAGTCGTACAGTTTTGAATGCAGACCCCATCTACTTAACACTTCAAAATTTGGCTAATAAACCAGTGAACCATAGAGCTGTTGAACTAGCTCGTCTCTGGACTTTGTCATCAATTTTCCCTATTCGATCCCAACATCAGACCGAAACTACCAAAGATCTCTCAGCAGTTAAGCACCAAAGTTCAGCTCTCCTCATACGGAACAAAGCGTAATCCCAGGAAATGTAGATAGCAGAAGAGAAAAAGATATATGTTGTTACTAACGCTCATCTCTGAAGATCCTATTAAGAAACAAACTCAAATCTGTGAGCTGCGCACGATATAAATAGCATAGTCACGAATAACCTGCTATTTAATTTTCCTCTTCGTCCTAACAGCCCCTACAGTAGTCATAAGCTGATTCTCTAAGTTGGGCTTCATGACTGGCAAGCAGGCAGTGACCCGCAATGGTTTACATGAAAAAATCGACTTTAGAGGTATACATTAAGGTTTCAAGCGATTTCAATAGTAGCCAGCACATCTATCGTATTTCTAATATGATATAGAGCTTGTACGAAGATAGGGGAGTACTAGATCGAGTTAACGTGTCATGCTATTCCATGTCTGGCCAGCTAAATCCCCCGTCATTCCCTAGAATGTTCCTGCACTCTAGAACCCAAATTAGGTGGACATTGGACTGCGCGCATTCTTCTTAAGAGAAGCGCGACTACTCTAGGCTGTTATTAAATTCGAAAGCCAGATTGCAGCGAGTTGATCACAGCCTGACTTTTAGAGTATATATTGACACCGATAGCTGCTAAGACATATCTTCCAAGCAATTGAGATGCTTCTCCGATCTCTATGAGTTCTGCCTGAGAAACGCTACAATGATCTGGCAGTCTAGTGCATAGATTTAATCCTAGCTCTCTCTCTCTCTCTCTCTCTCTCTCTCTCTAATTTAGATCCTTCTGCGTACTGGAATACCTCCCAAACTATCATGGATATATGTAATTTCGATTTTAAAACTACGGTTGGTACAGTCCACTCCGGCTGTTTATTGTTGTAGGCTCCCTTAAAAAGTCACATGGTCAATGGAGCAAAGTGTGAACCCTGTGTGAAGATTGGCTAAGGTAGATGGCTGCATTTTCTATTCAGAACACTATTTTAAATTTTAAAAATTAGTGTATTTGGTTTTTCAATTAAAATGTTCTGCATTTTTAAATGTAATATTTTAAATTTAAAATAGATAATCTAAATTTTAGTAGGAATATTCTAAATTCTTAATATTCTAAATGGAGTATTCTGAATTTCAATATATGTCTTTTAAATTTCAATTTATGTTTTCTAAATTTTCTAAATGGTGTTTCCGAATTTTAAATGGAATATATAACTATTAAGTAGACTTTCCAAAAATTAAGCTCAATTTTTTAAATTAAATTGATATTTTCCCAATTACCTAATTAAAACAATAATTAAGATGATGAGATAGAGAAATTCAAAAACATTTCGATATCGGACTATTTTGGGAGATCCGAATGGTACAAAGAATACGTGTTTGCTAGGTTCGACGTTTTAAAAACGGATGTGACTATGAATTCGAATTTAACTTTCAGCGACACGAAAAATCCGCGGTTTCCAATGGGCTAAAAAGAGATACATTCGAATTTACTTATATTTGACAAGACAACAGTGTGAGCCTAGTGAAGTTTAATATGAATTTAAAAATTATTTGCACTACACGCGAACACACGCTTCTAAAAAAGTGTGACCATTAATGATGAGATAATGGTCAGTTTATAACTACTAGTATCAAATATTAAAGCTAGAATGCCTTTAGTCTAAAATAATCTTCAAAATGTTAAATTCGTCACATTGAAAGTCAACTTTGGCGAATATTAAATGGAAGAGATATGGAAATATTTTCGTCAATTAGACCACCGCCAGATTATACACGCTTACGTTAATAGCGGTAGAAGGTCATTTGTATAAAAATTTCAGAATATTGAATTCCTCATCGGGAATGATGACTGACTTGCTTTAGAGCGCATGTATAAGTAACTGCGTTTATGGAGGACAAATGGAAATACTTTCGTCAATGAGACATTCCAGGTGATATATTTAATATTCCGAATAAATATAAACAAAAAGAAAAACTATTCTGAAATTTATTTTATAAAAACGGCCGTCTAACTTAGTAGCAATAAACTGGCAGTAGTTTCATAAACAAGGTTTTTCCATTTATGCTTCATAGACGCACTTAGTTTAGCTCTACAGCAAATTTTGTTATTCAGTCATTCGAGGTGATGAATTCAATACTCTGAAAATTATTTCATAAAAACAACCGTCTAGCGATATTTGCGTAAACGTGTAGCAATAATATGGCGGTAGTCTAATTAACTAACTAACACTAAGATCCACTCTAGAGAAATTTTCGTCAAATTTGACATTCCAGGTGAGAAATTCAATATTCTGAAAATTATTTTAGACAAA
Organism: Hydrotaea diabolus; assembly: GCA_963513945.1. Taxonomy (NCBI): domain Eukaryota; kingdom Metazoa; phylum Arthropoda; class Insecta; order Diptera; family Muscidae; genus Hydrotaea; species Hydrotaea diabolus. The sequence goes on from OY740720.1 coordinate 79,685,152, forward strand.
CGGCCTTCTACTATTATTAGGTTATCTAGTTGCAATGATCTGGCGGAAGTCTCATTGACGAAAGTATTTCCTTTTGTCTTCCATGAACGCTTTTAGATCTGCTTTATAAGTCAGAAATTTCAGGTAACGAAAATTATATTTTGACAATTATTTCAGACAAATTTTTAATTTCGAACTTAATTTTAATAGGATCACACTGCCGCCGCTTTAAATATTTTTAAATTAGAATTTATCTTTTCTTAATCCATTAGGGGCCGCCGATTTTTTGCTGAAAGGCAATATTCTGAATACTATTTTGGACAATTTTTTTTAACTCGAACTTAACTTTGCTAGGATCATACTGCTGTCGCTTTAAATATTTTTAAATTAGAAGTTATCCTTTCTGAACCCATTGGGGGCCGCGGATTTTTTGTGTCGTGGCCCATGTATTGTCACTCACATTAACAATGGTCAGTCAATCTGCTTGAACAGAGTGGTCCCGTTGGCTTCCAGACGACGGTGTATACAGGGTTTTTTTCATCACTGCCACACCACACTACGTTGCAAACGAAATGACAAATTTAGTATACACCCCATCTAGAGCGTATTAAAATGGGAAATCTGTAGGGCTATCAAAAATGTATGCGCGATTATCGTTATACGAATTTTATATCTCGTAAACAAACACACGTTCACAATTTTTAACAGATCACAGCAGTCGATAGGATAATTTAAGCGATGCTTTGTTTTTAGTGTCCATGAAAAATACACACACAAAAAATATTCGCGAACGTGTCAAATAAAACACGTCGAATAACAACAACAAAAAACACTAAAAAGTTTAGCAAAATGACAACAACAACAACAAACGATATGACACAACACAGATGGAACGCAACATTTTCTGTAGTTGTTGGTGCTGTTTCTGTCATTGACGTCTGACACGTTTTCCATCTGTTGTTGGAGGAGGCAACAAAAGGAAGCAAAACACCATCAACATCATCTCGAGCATCGTCTTCTCTTTATCATCTTCATTGTCGTTTATAGCAAAAGACAACGACAAAATATGTAGTATGTGAATCCAAAAGAGAAAGAAACGTAAAATCATATTTTGGCTCTCTTCTGCTTTTCTTCTTTTTTATTATTCGGGGCTCGTTTCGTGCGTACGGCGAATGTGTTCAGGGCAGAAAAACAGCAAAGGCAAAAGCAATTTGCCTAATCTAAAGTCCTTGAAGTTTATGATTTATTAAAACTGATAGAGAGCGGCGGCGGCGGCGACCGAAACATAAATTGATATGTGAGAACTGACGTTCAGATTAAATACATATTTAAACGCAACGTTTCGAATAGAATGGAATTTATGGATCAAAAAGAAAAATAGTACCAAGCAAAAACTGCCACTATCAAGTGGAGTTGCATGCTCGAATAAGACAAAAGCACTTGTTGTGCTACGAACTAGTCGAAGTTATAGTTGGAATTGCTTTTGCACGATGATGAATAGAAAGCACTTGAAAGTACTTCCATGCACGCATTATAGAAGTTGAATAATAAGTAGCACCTATCTGAAGGTTTCATAATATTAAGCATGTATGAGAAAATTTACGAGAGAGTGAAAGAGAGGGAGAAAAAGTTAACGTTAAACATTTAAAGGAAAAGAAAACAAATTGGAATGATCAACCGTGTTGCCGATTAAGTTGGTTTCGACCACATGTGGTCGGAAAAAATTAAAAATTTGTATGTAGTTTGGTCGGATTTTTGGGAATTTTTGCCGCCTATATTAGAATGAAGCCAATTAACAAAAAATTAAATAAATTAAAAGTAAAACCGCAACAGTAGTCATTTGTTAAAAAAAAGTGACTATTTTCACCATGTCTCAATTTTGGAAAAGCATTTTAGAAAATAAATTGTTGGCGCCTTCTAAGAAGTTAGCATGGATGCTCGATAGTTATCCAGGTTAAGTACTAAAATGGTTATAATAAATTAGAGTACATGTGTGTTCAGCCCTGCCTACTTATACTATCAGTTTACAGAGAAGTACCAGGCTTAAAAAGCAGGTGTCGGCTAATCGTTGGGTTTCTTTAGCTGATTTTATGTTTCCAACCTTTATTGCAAATAAAAGCTAACGCCACTGTTCAGCTTCTGTTTTCAACAAATTAGCTCAGCTTATACGAGGGCGACCACAAAACTAACTGGCCTGGCACATTTTCTGTTTTACTAGCAACTTTTTTGTTTGTTTTTTAAAAGCAATCCTTTATAAGTCATCTGTCAAAATTTCCGAAATATTTAATGATTATTTCCTTTGTTACAGGTGATTGAAGTAAACAAGTTTTATAATTTTTGAGAAATTGAAAATAAAGAATTTCGTGCGGTAATAAAACACTTTTATATGAAAGGTTATACGCCACAATTAATCAAAGATGAATTGGATTCTGTTCATGGTGATAATGCACCATCATACTCCACCGTGAAATCCTGGGTTCAACAATTTAAAATGGGTCGTTCAAGTACGGAAGATAAACAACGCTCTGGAAGATCGAAAACTGCTACTACTATTGAAAACATTAGAAAAATATTTAATGAAGTGACTAAAGATAGACGAATAAAGCTCAGAGAACTTGCTGATATTGTTAAAATACACGAAAAACAAGTTTGGAGTAGTTTACATGATGAACTCCACATGAAAAAGCTATCCGCAAGATGGGTGCCGCGTAGCGATTTATCAGCGTAAACCAATAGAGTTCTTGCGCCGATTCATAACTGTTGATGAAACATGGATCCATCACTACATCCATGAATGCAAAGAACAGTCAAAACAATGGATAGAAGCTGGTAAAAGTGGTCCCAAGAAGGCGAAAACTGTTAAGTCAGCAGGAAAAGTAATGGCCACAGTATTTTGGGATGCAAGGGGTATAATATTTATTTATTATCTTGAGAAAGGAAAAACTATAAATATTGAATATTATTGTGCATTATTGGATCGGTTGAGTGAAGAAATCAAGATAAAATTTAGAAAAAAAAGTTCCTTTTCATCAAGATAATGCTCCTTCACACACTGCATTTTTAATTCAACAAAAACTGGCCGAATTACGATTTGAAATTGCTCCGCATCCACCATAGTCCAGATTTAGCTCCTTTTGATTATTTCTTGTTTCCAAATTTAAAAAAATTCTCGGAGGCAAAAAATTTTCGTCCAATAGCGAGGTTGTTGCCGAAATTGATGCATATTTTGAAGGTCTTGAAAAATCTTATTTTTCGGATGAAATTAAAAAACTTGAAAAACGTTTGATGAAGTGTATTGAGTTGGAAGGAGATTATGTTGAAAAATAAATAATAATAATTCCATAATAATAATATTTAGGCCAGTTACTTTTGCGGTCGCCCTCGTATTTTGAATATTTTTATTAGCTCACGTTAGCCTTAAGGTCCACATGCAAAATGCAACCCTCACCTGAAATAGCCTATCGTCAACCATCCACCGTCAACCGTCAAGACTGAATGGACTTTTAGTCAAAAAAGCACACACAGTCAGCAGCAGCCCAAAATTCTTTTTAGTCGGCTTAAAATACAAAATAAGTTGAGTGCGGTTTTTAAGCTAACATGAGCTGCCGATGAATGTGCAGCCGAAAAAAGTGTCTAATGTTTGGTGTTGCCAACGCAGAAGAGAAGATGAAAAATAATTGAAAACGATGTTACAAAACGTACTAAATAAAACGTCAACGATTTTTCCGTTAAAATATTTAAATTTACTGACGATCATGAATACCTTTAACCCCTTCATGCCCAGAACTTTTACTTTGGAATTTTGAGGCGAAATTTCGCACACATGTTTCTTGGGGGCTTAGGGTAGGCTGGAGTTTTCCGCCGGCAACTTAAGATAACACTAGGAAGATAGCCAACAAATTGAAAAGACATATAGTTTAAACGGTAACATAAAATTTTATTCATTTCTTGTAATGATTAAAAATTATTATGCTAAATTCTTTATAGGAAGAAGAAAAAGATATACGAGTATTGAACTACTTGTTATGAAATTCTGTGAAACATTTGTTAGGGTGAAGAGAAAGAAAGATTGCATTTTTCGCATACAAATACCGCGCCGCTGCTCTCTTTACAGCGGTGATATTTTGATTCTCCTTTTATAATAATATGATTCTTCTTGTCCAAGCGAATATTGTCTATTACATCTCTTGGACCAGAAGATGAACGGCCGGCTTTTGCTGCTAATGTTCCAAATGATTTTAAAAGAAACATAGCGCATTGTCTTCTAAACTCTAAATAAGCCATGTTGTAACCCATCTTTCGAAATAGCAACCATCCCTGAACACAGCAAATATCAATTAACCATGCCAAAAAATGACCACCACCATTTTATAGTTCGAATAGTGGTGCGATAAGTTGCTAAAAACTGACCGCACAAATCAACACCGCCCATATACTCGTAGTTATTATATTGTGTGATGGGAAATTGAATTTTGACATTTATGCGGCTCCTTTACTGTCGTGAATATCGTAAACAGGTTCCAATTGGTGCCAGAGGTGTGTACTCGTAGTTGGTCAGTACTGTTACAGCAGCATTAAGAAGATCACCGCGAAAAGATATTCTGTGCAAGTAATAACATATGTATCTCGAGGTTCTTTTGCAAATTTAGGTGTTGGTAACAATTTCATTTCCTAAAGGTTTGTTTCTGTCACTATCTTATCTAAAAACTCTTCAGAGCAAAACAACAAAAATGCATCAATTGACTGAGTAACCAGTTCCTGTTAAAATTTCTTTAAAACTTTCTGGAACAGAATTGGGATTTGGAATGTCAAAGCTAGTCTCCACTTTGCACGACTTTTGAATTGAAGGCTTTTGCCTTTTCGGTGGAGGCACTATGTTTTGCCCAGTGCCAACTTAAAAATCTCCAACAACTCCAACATCAGATTTATCAGAATCAATATATATCTTGTTCTCAGTTTCCACAGGTAGAATTAGCACTATATCGGTAGATTCTTCATCATTCGAAAGTTCCAATATATTCAAAATTTCATCAAAATTATATAAAACATAATCGGAAACAAAATCCACACACTACTGATGTTGACACAATTGCTCTACAGTAAAACACATGTCACTAAACAAAAAGTTGTGTTGTTAAACTATTTACTTTATCTCTTTTAATTTGTTTATATCGTATACAGTCGAAACAAATCATTCCTGTGCATATACAGGGTTTTCCAATAGGGACATAACGATTTCGTAACTTTACGTCAACGCACACTCAAACATTTGTATTGATCTTTCAGTATCAAAACGTTAGTCGAAGTCAACATTTTCACCATGGTAAAGTTCACTTACGAGCAACGTATGGAAATCATCAAAAATTACTATCGGAATTCTGTGTTGGTGGTCGCAACTTTAAGAGCGCCTACTCCAATTTTCGGCCGTAATAATCATCTTCAGCGATGAAGCTCATTTTTGGCTGAGAGGTTTTTTCAATAAAATATTCGCTATTGGACAGCAAAAAACCCATATGTGACAGCGCATAGAAAAAGGGACCTAAGGGTAAAAAAAACAATTTTCACTTTTTTTTTATGTGGACAACATCTGAGCATCGAATGAGACCGATCCCATGCCCAAAAGTGTTCCCTCCCAGAGATATGCGCGTTTTATGAAAGTGATGGTACACCAAAGATACACGTATTTAAATCTTTAAAATGGCTCTCCTGAACAAAACTGGTTTTTACCCTTACCCTTTTGCGAGTCACATATTTGCTTCAAGAGACACAATTGCATTCGCAAAAAAATACTGTGTGGTTTTTATGCCAGAGGTGTAATTGGGCCGTATTTTTTCGTCAATGAAAACAATCTTAATGGTACCGCCAATAGAGAGCGCTATCGAGCCATAATAGAAAACTATTTTTGACCAGAATTGGATGAGCTTCACATCGACCAGCCACACAGCATGCGTTACTATCGATTTACTGAAAGGCAAATTCGATGAACGTGTTATCTCGAGAAATGGTCAGTAAAGTGAAATGAACGAAGTGGCCATGCGATTAAAAGCCATTGGATTTCTTTTTATGTGGCCCCATCAAGTCATTGGTCTATGCTTGTCATATGATGTGGAACTTCGGTAAGCAACACTGAACTCACAATCGCTACAGCCTTCAAACCAACTCAAATCAGTCATCAGCTTAGCTAATAAAAGCAGCAATCAGGTTGTTAAAAAAGCTCTGCTTTTTGTTTTCTTCATGCTATTACTTTCTGGGACATTTTTTAATGTAATGTTTAGCTAGTGCTTTTAAAATGTGTTAGATTTTTTAGCCACACTTGCTGTTCTCTAATAACGGGTGATCACTCTAGAGGTATTCTTTTCAATAGGGTTTTTTTTTACCGATTTCGCGTAAATTGTGTTAAACTTTATTTTTGTTTCTTTTCAGTATTGTTTGCCATTTCATCATGGAAAGACTTACATCGCAACAACGTCTCCAATTTGTGCAACTGTATTATGGAAATGAACGTTTGGTAAGCAGCGTTTTTCGACCAAAATTTTGTTCAGTGATGAGGCCCATTTCTGGCTCAACGGCAAAGTCAATAAACAAAATTGCCGCATTTGGGCTGAAGAGCAACGAGAAGAGGTTCAGGAGGTGCCATTATATAAGTAGCCAGAGAAAACCATGGTTTGGTGCGGTTCATAAGCTGGTGGAATCATCGGTGCATATTTTTTCAAAAATGATGATGAACGGAACGTAACCGTGAATGGTGCTCGCTATCGCGCCATGATATCGATCTTTATGCTACCTGAAATTGAAGGCCGTAATCTTAACGACACTTGGTTTCAACAGGACGGTACCACTTGCCATACAGCTGCTCAAACAATGGATATATTGAGAGGTCATTTCGAAAAGCAGTTAATTTAACGTTTTGGACTGGTGAGTTGGTCGCCTAGATCAAGTGATATCACACCTTTAGACATTTTTCTTTGGGGTTACGTAAAGTCCAAAGTCTATGCTGGCAAACCAGCTACGATTCAGGTTTTGGAAGGCAACATTGCGCGTGTCATTAAAGCCATACCGGTCGAAATGCTCGAACGAGTCATCCAAAATTGGACCCTCAGAATGGAAACCCTGAGGCGTAGTTGCGGCCAACATTTCAAGGAAATTGTATTTAAAAAATAAATGGCATTAAGTGTCCTTTCAAATTACCAATACAGATTCCACACTTGATTTGAACTTTTATATTTTTTTGTTCTAAAAAATACCTCTAGATGGATCACCCTATATTTTTTGGTTTATTTTAGTAAGGAGAATTAACAAATCCGTGGCATTAGCTAACATTGCGTTAGCCTTTGAAACCCCGAGAAGTACCATTGATAAAAATCAATTGGTCTAGTATGGAAAGCATAAAGCTGTTTGCCTTTAAACACCACATCATAACAATAGAGCTTTTTACTGGGACTTCTATCTTTAATATAACGCTCTGCTACTATTTATTATTGTATAAATAAGTAATAATTTAATAAATATAAACACTTACCTTATAAATAGACCACTGATGGCAACTAACAATTCCGCTAGATGGCGCTGTACACTAACGATGACAACGAGAGTATCAACGATGACAGCAGCAACAACACACTTCCTATCACTGGTTACGCGCTCGCTTATTGAGTTATCACAAGAACTAAAATTAATTAATGATTTTTTTACACTACTAGTATTAAGATGGGCGTGGTGTTTTTTAGCACCCCTTGGGGAATTTTTATTATTATTTCTACAATGGCCACCAATTAATTCACCATAATTGCACAAATCACTCGTTAGCTTTAAGAGATGGTCACGCTGACCAAGTGGCAGTTGGGCGACAGTCGCGGTCGCAAGCGATGTGATGCTATGCTCACTACTACGGATCACTTTGTTGCGACTACACTGGGGTCTATTGAACGATTGTTTAGTTTTTTCGAAAATCCTTAAGCGTGGATCACGTGGCGTATAATAGAGGAAAACTTTATTCGATTTACTGCTATTGTTGTAAGTACGGTGATGATTGTTGTTGCTGCTCGGTGTAAACTTATTGATACTTAACGCGGATGACGACGACAATGTCGATGATGTGGCTGTGGTGGCGGCGCTGGCAGTTGAGGCAGCACTTGTTTTGGAAGAAGATTTACAGTAGAAGGTTTTTAACCGAAAGTCATTCATTAAGACCGTCGTTAACTGGCAAAATAAGCACTCAAGGAAAAGATCGACGAACGCCGACAAGGGCAGCGCAAACGCTAATCCTGACGTTGAAGCGGTTACGATTAATACGCCGCTCCGCTTGAGATCGTTTCGCCTATGGGCTTTCGATGATGGTTGTTGTCTGGACTGCAACACACCGTTCATCCAAGTCTTTGCGAATGTGTCTACGAACAGTGGAACCCACATGCGGTAGGTTTTAACACGGGCCCGTTTAAATTATTCCAAATAAGAGTGGCGAGACCGCACGAATCTGTCGTTGGCGGCACTTTCGTAACACGAATTTGCACGTATTGCGTATTGGCCAAATTAAACCGAAAATACTTAACGAAAAAATAACAAAAACTTTTCAAATCACGCAAGCAACGCGACGTGACTCCTTTGCAATGATGCGACTGCTGCTTCTGCGTCTGCGGCAGATGATATCCGGTGTTTAACAGTAGTTGTCAAATGTCTTGGGCACTATTTGCACTTATCACAAACATGTTGTCGCTGCGCTGGGCAATTCGCGAATATGAAATTTAGCATAGGACGCCGCCAGTACGATCGATGGCTGCGTCAGAAGACCAGCTGCTGGGAGACTGTCGGGCGAGGGGTGGCCGGAGAGCGGAAGGTAATGAAGATGAGGGCGTTTATGGTGCCAATGCTTTATTTATTGCTGTCGTTTTTTTCCTTCAGCTCTGATAAATGTTTTTTATTTGCTTTCTGCTTCTGCTTCTTATTCGTTTTCCACTTTTCGTAGTGTTTGTAGTTTTTCAATCTCGTTCACACTGCTGCTGCTTTCGCTGGTTTTTCTTGCTTTTGCTTAATTTGTGGTGATTAATGCGATTTGTTTATGTCTCGGTGGCAGACGATGTTTCTGACCATAAGTTTTGGTTGTAGATTATCTCCTTGCGACCGAAAGCTGTTGTCTTTCTTTATGCTGCTGCTGCTTTGTGGCCAAATGGAAAATTGGAAAAGTGTCGTTGACAGTTCTGAAAGTGAACAGAAGAAAGAGAGAGAGAGAGACATTTAATTACATTATTAGGCAAATGATAAATTATTGTGAATCTGGTGGCAAAGTGTTATGACCCCTGTAAACGCAAGCATGTGTTGTCCACACGAATGCGTGACAAATGATCAGATATCGATTCGGTGAGAAATCAATTAGGTCGGGATTTCTTGCAGCAACAAAGGATTGCTAGGACAATAAACTCCTTCCTCCACCTGGTAGACCGAAACGATTTATCAAGAAGAAAAAACACTTTACATCAAAACAATACGAGCGAACAGGTTCGCACTTTTAGATGTTTCTGTTGACCTGCAATGGATGGTGTTTATACACACAGAGAAAAAGCTAGTTGAAAAATTGGTTGAAAGTACAAAAATTCCGTTGCACAAGCAGAATCACCAAATTCGTTTCGACACACCTCAAGATCATAAATTTGATCATAGTATTGTACACACAACCAATAGATTGGTCGTACCAATGAAACGCAAAAAAGTATACAGTTGTCACAACCACCGGTTGTGGCAACTAACAGTTTTGCCAAGATTTAATTGTTGTTACCAATTATTAGTGATGATAACTAAAATTTTATCATATAAAAACACGGGTTGTCTAATGGCACACACAAAGAGCAGATTTGTTGCCACAACCGAATTTTTTGCCAACCGAATGTTGGTGGTTGCATGTACTATCCTGGTATTTCATCGCTACAACTAAATGTTGATTGGGTTCACGGCAATTTTCAGTAGTGGAAACCGACAGTATCTGTTGAAGAGACAAAGTATCGGTAACCCTAACTAATTGGGATGCTTATTGGAACCGAATTTGTACATGTATTGATTGTTGTTATAGATTGTGGGTTGTAGGTATAGAATTTTAAGTTGGCAGCACTTTAACAGGCGGCCCATTTTGTCGGTCATGTGACTTATGCTCAGGTTGGCTTGGCTTTTTTACATTAATAGACTGACTGACACCTAAACAACGCTTCCAAATTGTGCGATCTTTGTATAGCGAAGAAGCCCACCTTTGTTTGAATGGATACGTCAATGAACAAAACTGCCGTATTTAAAGTACTGATTATTCAAATGTATGTTGAGACACTGTTACCTCCAGAAAAACTGACTGTTTGGTGTGCTTTATGGGCTAGTGGAATCATTGGTCCGTACTTCTTAAAAAACGAGGATGGTCAGAACGTTACAGTCAATGGCGGCCGCTATAGAGACATGGTTTCTGACTTTTTCGTTCATTAATTGAACGTCCATGATGTGCAGGAGCTGTGGTTGCAATAAGGCGGCGCAACATGTCAAAGAGCTTGTGCTTGTGATTGATTTATTGAAGGCAACGTTTGGTGACCGCATTAATTTGGACCCGTGCATTGGCCTCCAAGATCGTGCGGTTTAACGCCGCTAGATAACTTTCTGAGGGGATATTCAAGATAAGCCCGAAACGATTGACCACTTGGAGGACAACATTCGCCGCGTTATTGCTGATATACGGCCACATACGGTGTTAAAAATTAATCATCAATTGTTGCACCTCCAGATTAGACTACGTTCGAGCCAGCCGTGGTGTTTATATGCCACAGGTCGCAAATAAGAACCGATTTTGAAACTTAGCACATTGTTCAGATTTGGATCCAGGACAAACCCTATTGAATGTCGATCTATTTATGTGATATCATACTTAGTTTGTTTTCCCGGTTTCGGAACCTGCAGCTCGGGAAGACACTTATTACTAGGCGTGCTATATTGATATCGTACTTGATTGTTTAACGAATAAGTGATCACTAAGTCGAGAACAGAAAAACTTTACGAGAATTTTTTTAAATTTCTTTGCATACAAGAATTGATTGACTGATTTATGGCAAACATTTATTCCAGATACTTATATAAGATTTAGGCATAATTAATAATATGTCAGCGAACTTAGCGGGGATTGGTTACTACAAACAACATATATGTTTTCACCACCAAGTATTTATACCAAAAAAACAGGTACATAATAGGCTGGTTGTCATATCCACCAGTTTTGGCAACCAATAGTCTTTATTGGTTGTGAGTTACGCGATATTATGGCGTTATGTCGAACCATTACTTACATGAAAAGTTAGTTCTAGCAACAGAAAGTATGTTTATCCAACCGAATTTTTATAGTGCAGACCGATTTTCAACTGATTTTTTCTCTATGTGTAGTTGTCTAGATTTTTACGACGATGAAGGATTTATTTATGCCTTTTATCGTCTTCGATCAATATTTCAAGGTGTTGAAAACGGAATGAAAAAATGAATATCGTATAGACTCCATCCTCTGTTGGGGGGGGGGGGGTTTACAAAACAGAAAGTATGTTTATCCAATCAAATTTTTGTAGTGCAGACCGATTTTCAACTGATTTTTTCTCTGAGTGTAGTTGTCTAGATTTTAACGACGATCAAGCATTTATTTATACCTTATAGGGTCTTCGATCAATATTTCAAGGTGTTGAAATCGGAATAAAAAAATGAATATCGTATAGACTCCATTCTATGTTGGGGGGTTTACAAAATGATTTGCATACAATTCTGCATGTGCTCTTGACAACTTTTTTAACTGGTATCGTGCATGTGCTGTATGTTGCTGATTATTAATGACAATGCGAAGCTGAACTTGTGACATTAGCATTACTATTTTGAAAATTCGCCAAAATCCACTGTCATTTTTTTTTATTATTAGTTTGTTTTGATACATTAAAATTAACTTAATTTTTTTTCATTATCGTAACCCTGAATTTGACATTGTTATCAGCATATATTGAATAAGTTAAGACGCAGATTTGCTTAAAGTCTAAGTTAGCATCAACTTAATCATTTAGGTAAGTCGAAATCGGTGATATTACACCTGCGTACAAGCCAAGCATCATTTTGCTGCAGTACACTTTCTTAAAAACTCTCGGTCAAATCACCTTTTCATCGTTTATATTTTATTGGAAATTTTAAAGACTGAGTTCGAAAACATTTTAAATGTGTCACATACTCGTATTAAAATTTGAAATACATACTACGAAATATGATAATTGAGGTGTAATTGTAAATGATGCCTTGTATGTATTTAATCCAGGGCATGTATTTAAAATTTCGAAGAAATCGGATATATTCAAATATACATTAAAATAAATAAATTATAAAAATATTGATTTTTGCCTATGACCTTAGCCTAACAAAAATAGAAGTCAGAAGTATTTAAAATTTCGAGTTTCGTCTTACAAACTGAAAGCTTAAAAGAAATTTCACTGGAATTGGCATATTTTGAATTAAGACAGTCTTGCATGAAATAAGTGACACATGCTTTTTATTTTCGTTTTCGAAAGTTTGCTCTCTTTTAACTCAAACACATTTCAATCACTTAATTAAGAATTTCAGTTCGATAAACATATATTTTGGTACTAAACAGATATTGTCCTAGATCCTAAGTCAAAATCTGTCGACATTTTTGGATATTTTCTCCACAAACTATTCTAAAGTTTGTTCTTTTACAAAAACAGCACTTTGCAATCACTGCCTTACGAATGTAAGTTCGTTGAACTTTTATTAATACTAAACATATATTGTCCCAGCACTGTACAAATTCGTATTCGGTCAATATTTGTGATTTATAAAAATGTTTTCCGCTGTTTTTCAATATCACTTTTTTAGAGTTTATTCTCTTAACGTTTTAATCACTTAATTCTGAATTTTGTATTGTTGTTATTTTTAGTTCTAAACAGAAATTATTCCAGTTCCGTAAACATTTGCGAATATATGCTGCGCTGCTTATCGCTTTTCAGAAGCTCTATATCTTTACCTTGTTTATCGATCTTAGCCGTTCCGCGTTTCACAATAGACTGAGGTGCTCTGCAGCAGAGAGAGCGCTATTTATAAATTCAAAATTGGAATTTCAAATAAGTTATTTAAAATTCCGCAAGAATGAGCTTAGCAAAGCTTTCATTTAGCCCGCTCGACTACTCCCCAACTGAGAGGGAAGAGAACTGGCGTCTGACGGACTTGACTGAAGATTCTTTGACGGCCGTAATGCCGAAATACGCACAACTCGAAAACGAATAAAATATTTATTTCGATTTTTTTTTATTGAACTTTTGAATGAATGTTTAGCTCGTATGTTTTATTTCGGTCTGTTGCTTTAACACATTGAACAGGGATTAACCGGCTCAAGACCTCTTGCTTCAATATATAAATAGAAGACAAGTTTTTAGCAAAATGGCAAAGTGACATTGATTTTTGTGGCTGCACACTTCTTGAATTATGATTTCGGGTCCGTGACAACCCTCTTTAGAAAGCTTTGCTGCAATTGTTGAAAGTAAAACCGAACTCTATAAGGCCAGGCTCTCCCCAATAAGAACTACTGTTGTAAACCTTATCTTTCAAGTTTTCTACACAGAATTGCCCACAAAAATACAAAACATAATTTTGAGTAGGATTTTATTATTTTTCTTTATTCGTTTTGCTTTTTTATAAATATGTTTGTCAATTTGCGATGTTTAATAAAAAATTTTAAAGGTTGTTTTCAGTATATGTGACGCGAAAAATAGAAAGGGACCTTTCACTTTCATAAAACGCGCATATCTCTGGGAGGGAACACTTTTGGGGCATGGGATCGGTCTCATTCGATGCTCAGATGTTGTCCACATCAAAAAAAAAATGAAAAGTTGATGAAAAGTTTTGTTCAGGAGAGCCATTTTAAAGATTAGGTCCCTTTCTATTTGCGCTTAGAATCGTCGACTTCACTTTCATAAAACGCGCAATCTCTGGGAGGGAACACTTTTGGGACATGGGATCGGTCTCATTCGATGCTCAGATGTTGTCCACATCAAAAGTTGATGAAAAGTTTTGTTCAACAATCGCTGCTGTAGCCTCTGCCATAAACCACAATTCAAGAGTTTCGACAAGAAGCTTATCTGCTCAAATGGGTATAAGCAGGCAGTCATTGCAGTCAATTATGCACTAAGATTTAGACTTATTCCCATATACAATTCAAATGACCTACAAACTGAACGCAGCAGACTTCCCGATCCACTTGGAATTTTGCCAGAATACTGTCTTTTCATGTCCGACGAGGCCCATTTTGATTTAAACGGCAACATAAACAAACAAAATTGTCGAATATGGAGTGCTTCCCACCCACAGATACTCCATGAGACGGAATTGCATCCACTTCGGGTCACAGCGTGGTGTGCAGGTTCATCACGCTGCATTGTCGGGCCCTAATTCTTCGAAGAAAACGGTGACACCGTTACGGTTACTGGAGACCGTTACTTGAGAGAGTTTTTCTATCCAGAATTACGCCGTATGAGAATTTCTTTTAACTCTGTGTAATTTTAGCATGCTGGTGCAACTCTGCACATAGCCCGGCCTGTTATGACAGCATTGCGACGAAAATTTCCCAATAAGCTGATATTCAGAAACTGCACATTCCGTTGGCCCCCCAGGTCACCTGATCTCACTGCACCTGACTTTTTCCTGAGAGGTTATTGCAAATAGGAAGTCTACAAAGCAAAACCAACAAATTTGAATGAACTAAAGCAATCCATTCATGAAACAATTGCGGCTATTTCTGTCTCAACCCTCCAAGCAGTGATGAACAACTTTTTGGTAAGATGCCGCACATGCATCAACGAGCAAGGGGGGCATTTAAATTCTAGTATTTTTAAAACAGATTAAGCTATAATTAATAAAACTGAATGAGCTTTAACATAAATAAAAGAAAAATATATTCCAAACACTGAAAAAGTTATTTGAGTTTCTTAGTGTAGCAATATTCACCAGCTACCCTGTATGTAAACATAAATAAAAGAAAAATATATTCCATACACTGAAAAAAAGTTATTTGAGTTTCTTATTGTAGCAATATTCATCAGCCACCCTGTATGTAAAGGGGGGTTCACCCATCATTCGCGATGTTAATTGTAAGTCACTTCTTAGCGTAAATTTGTTCGCCCAGCTTATTTTGACATGTCTTTCTTTCAGTGTTTGAAAAAATCGATGATAAAGAGATACACAATTGAGCAGCGCGTAAAGATTGTGGAAGCCTTTTACAAAAATGGCCGTTCAAATCGTGTAATGTGTCCACAATCGGGAGAATTGTGAGTAAATTTCAGTAAACCGGGTCTGTTGGAAATGTGAAAACACCTGTGCATGCTAGCCCAGTTCGTTCTGCCATCGGGCCGTACTTTTTAAAAAATGAGGTCGGCCAAGCAGATACCGTGTTCGCTATCGCGAGATGATAACGGGTTCTAGGGACTAGAAATTGAGGATATGGACATGGACGATATGTCGTTGTAACCGGATAGTGCCACACAGCCAACGAAACAATGGTTCTTAATCGATATTCATTCAATGGCCGTGTTATTTCACGCGTGACGATGATAACACTGTTTTGCAACAAAATCTTCCTTTGGATGAAATCCTTATGTAAAATGATCTCATGAATCCGAATTGAATGTCCGTTTTGGCCCATGACCTATAGATTTCGAGATATGCATTTTTGTTGATATTTTTCGTTAATTTGCCTTAAACTTCGTCAATTCTTATCCGCTTCACTTTAAATATTCTTTAAAATAGTTTGTGAATATTTTAATGAATATTAATTGGTAAGAAATGCATCTTTCATGTAAATTATAATTTATAAAAATCGAATACAAATTGTGGAAGTTACAGCCAAAAGAAATCAAAATTTGATTTTTATCTTAAACAATTTTGTATTCAACTGCCGATTGTGCCCCAATTGTGGAGCTCTCCCACTAGTTTTTGCACAAAGTTATAAAGAACGCACTGTGGTATATTTTTTGTTAATCCGACAAAAATTGCCTGAGTTATAGCAGTTTTTGTAAAAAATTATTGGAGGGCTCAAAAGTATTTTTTTGCAGAACAGTGTAATTGGCCTCCACGATCATGTGATTGAAAACAGTTTGGGACAATTCAAGAGCTAAAAGATGAGAAAATTCGTACATGGAACCTCCATTATGTCTCAGAGTCATTGAATACATCGGCTGCTATATATATTTCTGGCCTAATAATGAAAATGCTAATATTTATCATCAAAAATGGTTTTATTGTTTTTCAAAGTATTCTCCAGCATGATTTATACACTTTTGCATGCGCTCAAATCAATTGTCGAAGCACTTTTTCCACTCCAATTGAGACACCTCCAAAACATGATTTTTGAACGCTGCAACAGCAACGGAAATCGTTGCCAACGCATTTTTTTCTTGATGTGCGGGAATAAAAAGAAGTCATTGGATGCCAGGGCTGTACGGCTGATGACATATCAATTCGACGTTTTGGCCGGGCAAAGGCACTAGTTTGAGCCGATTTGTGAGAGCTCCCATTGTCATGGTGCACAATGATTCGTCTTCTCTTGTTCGTTTTTCGAATTTCTCCGAAGACTTCAGGCAAACAAATTGCGGTGTACCACTCAGAATTGACCGTCCGACGTTGCTCAAGCGGAACGTTGCCACATGA
The DNA here is from genome assembly GCA_963513945.1 of Hydrotaea diabolus. Lineage (NCBI taxonomy): Eukaryota > Metazoa > Arthropoda > Insecta > Diptera > Muscidae > Hydrotaea > Hydrotaea diabolus. The sequence continues at coordinate 79,701,829 of OY740720.1, forward strand.
CCAGTTTTGCCAAAGAAACAGGCGACCATTTGCTTCGAAGTGCTTCTTCCACGAACAACTTTCGTTGGATGTGGCTTGTCTTCGAAGACCCACACGGTCGATTGCTGTTTTGTTTCGGGCTCTTACGCATAGATCCATGATTCGTCACCTGTGATGATCTTATAAACGTCTTTTGAAGCACCGCGATCGTATTTTTTTTTAAAATTTCTTTGCACCAATCGGCACGAGCCTTTTTTTGGGCGATTGTCAAATTGTACGGGATCCAACGAGAACCAACCTTTTTTCGGCCAGGTGTTTATGCAATATCGAATGTATGCTGGTGGAAGAAATGCCAAAGGATGCCTCTATCTCATGTTATGTCACATGACGATCTTGCACTATCAGTTCACGCACGGCATCAATGTTCTCTGGCACAACGGCCGTTTTTGGACGACCTTCGTCTTTGAGCGAGCGTCGGTCACGATTGAATTCATTAAACCAGTTTTTCACAGTGCTTTAGGATGGTGCTCTATCGCCATACAAAGATTTAAGTTCATCGATGCACTCTTGTCGTTATAATCCACGTCGAAAGTTGTGAAAAATGATCGCACGAAAATGTTCACGAGTTAATTCCATTTTTTTGCCAAATTGATTTCTTCAAGTCACTGTAAACAACACAAATGATGGTCGAACGTCAAAACCTTCTTAGTACGTTTATGCTAAAAAAATGTCGAACTTTCAATGGAAATGGCAGATGGCGCCAGGCAACACTTAGTGTTGCCCTCGTATATGGACCATCGGAAGGAGGTATACTACCGAAGCCATGGCGAGCATTCGCCGATATTTTGTTTCATACATAATTGTCATAAATCCTTCTGTATAAAAAATGTATTAAGAAACTTTGTGGTTTATTTACAATAAACATCGTGCGTTTAAGTTGGACCACCCTTTACATTTATCCAATATGTGTTTTATACAATACATTTGCTACGCTTATTTGATTAGGTAGACGGGTAGCAAAATGACTAGATGCCAAACTGAAAGGAGAAAAAACTTTAGTCAACTAATGAATTTTTTCATTGATTTGATGAAACATTTCATTAATGCAATTTCTAAAATATGATTTTATTAAGGCAATATAAATTTGATTTAGCCATGTTGCACATCAACTTGTATTACATTTTTCCTGATGTTAGCGAAGTTTTCACTTCGTTTCGGCTTTCCCTTTGAATTATTTGGGTAGTAAACATTTTGAAAAGTAAAGAAAGATAAACCCGGGGTTTAAAAATTAATTACAATAACTACTACAAGGGCAGATAAATAAATCCTTGACTTTTCGAATAAAACAGTTTTTGTTTTGCAAAAAAAAATATTTTTTAACATAATCTCCTTTAAGATTAATACGATTGGTCCAATGATTCTCCAATTTTTGTATCCCTTCCAAAACAAAGGATTTTCGAGGTCCATAAAATAGGCATTTGTTTGATCAATAATTTCATCGTTGGAGCTGAATCTCTCTCGGCCGAGACATTTCTTTAGGGTTGGAAATAGTCATTGGGGCTAAATCCGGAGAATATGGCGGATAAGGTACCAACCATGCAATTTTGCCATTAAGACTGAACACGAATGCACCCGTGCATTATCTTGAAGAAAACGAACATTTTTTTAACATATGGGGTCGTTTTTTAAATTCTCGTTAAATCGGCACTATATTCACCGTTTGTTTTTTTTTACCCGTTCGAAGGTAATCGATGTGGTTTATCCCTCGTGCATCCCAAAAAACTGTTGCCATCACCTTTATTGGCCGATAAAGTCACCTTGGACATCTTCGAATCCGGTTGACCCGGAGAAACCCATCGTCTAGACTGCTGCCGGAGTGTTGTAATGGATTCATGTTTCATCCACAGTTACAAAACGCCGCAGAAACTCATTCGAATTGCGGTTAAACAACTCAAAACAATCCTTTGACGTTGTCACACAACTACGGTTATGGTCAATTGAGAGCTAACGCGGCAGCCATCTTGCAAACAGCTTTCTTAACCCCAACTGATCATGTAAAATCGAAACCACACTGCTATATGAAATGCGTGTGGCATCAACAATCTCACGCACTTTTACTCTTCGATCTGCCAACACCATATCGTGGATTTTTGTGACATTTTCGGGTGTATTGACCTCAATTGGCCGTACAGAACGTTCAGCGTCATTTGTACTTGTGCGACCATAACGAAAGTCAGTAAACCACTTTTTACAATTGACATCGATGGAGCATAGTCTTCATCAAGCTTTTCCTTGGTTTGTATAACGAGTTTTTCCGCAAAAAATAATGTTTAGCACTCGGAATTTACGTTTTTTTTTTCAATTTTAACAAAATCCACAAGGTTGTATGTTTTGAACAGCTGTTTAACACAAACTAAATGACGGAACTCTCTTAAAATTTGACATTAGTCTATTAACAGATGGTTCTTGAAGGGATCAGTATTGCATTTCATATAACAACGAGGGGAGTTGGAAAAGTCAAGGAATTATTGATATGCCCTAATGAATAACGTATAAAGTAAATACATTTTTTATTTTCTTTTAGCAGCATGTATGTGTTCCTTGTAAGGGAGACCCCGGTTTAACTGGTTTCTTAAAATATATAAAAATTAAAACCGGAAATTTTTCAGTTAAATCGAAACCCGTTTTTTATCAGCCTTCAGTGTTGGCACCAAATAAAACTTTCTTATGACAGGGAAAGTGTGCCGCCGTGGTGTGATGGAAGTGTGCACCACTATCATGGCAGTTAACCCAGGTTAAACCCCGGGTAAGAACATTTAACAAATCTTCAGCGGCAGGTCTCCACCTCGCAAATGCCGCCTACTTAACGCGTAAGAGATTTATCTCTAAGCCATGTAAAAACTTCTTTTTAAAAAATCATTAGCCATTCGAAGCCGGAATTGAACATAAAGTCTGGGTCAGTGAGTATAAGAATTGAATCGTGCACAGCTCACTGACTTAAGAGAATTTTCTCTTTGTTTCTTAACCGGATGTTGTGGGGTAACTTAGTAATGACAGCGTTGCGTATTGCCCAGCCTGAAGATTACTGGGTCTCGATATTTTTAATAAAAAAAAGTCTTTCAAAATTGTGACAAGTTCTTGTTAATAATGGGTATGTGTTTCTTTTTAATCAAACGTGGAAAAATCTAATAAAAATTTTTATTAACGTCGACGAAATTTAAAAATTTAATCAATTTGCTGACTTTAGCCATTTCGAAACCCCCAATAACTGTGCGCTATTCGAAATAAAGCGATTATTTTTTATAGACCAATTTAGTAACAAAAAATAAAGAAAAAATGTCATTGACTACTTAAGTCAAACCAATTTTTACTGGAACGAATGTTTTGTTTCACCCCAGATTTTAAAATATACGACATGAGATAAACGGAACATTAACACCAGAAACCACTCGACACAAGAAGTTGCATTCTTCGATGTCGCCTTATCTTTTTAGCCTTGGTATGGGTAAAAAACGAACGCAATACTTTAAAATTTCGTTTAAAATCAGTTATTTCAATGGCAGTTATCTTTCAGAATTAATCAAATCAAAAAAGAGTTAAATAAATTCCGCTGCAGTTTTTATTAGTTTCAATATTTATACCCTTGAACCACTAGGAATCAGTCTATATGGTGGTCATCGCACATTTTAAGGCTTTGTGCGAGTACAAATTAAATGTTCTTTTTTGTATATTTTTCTAGCCTCCTACCCTCAACAAATCCGAAGTCTGTGACAGAAAATCGTGTTGAGATGATAAAGTTCAATGTTCTTTTGGTAATCAGTACGAGTATAATTCTGAAAGCAAAAAACAAGCAATACCTCCAATGATTATCAACTAATTTTGTAATTAAAATATGCCGACAGTTGCACCCAAAAGTATTCGTCATAAAGCACTTGTTCAACAAAACTCCTTTCACAACACACACACATGTTGTAAAAGAAATCTATTGATGGCTCTTAATGTGGAGTCTCTGTGGAGGTGGTCAGAGTGAGTTGTATTTTCGTGGGCAGTTGTGTGAAGAAAGCTTAAAAAGTAAGATTTACAACAGTAGTTCTCATTCGTTTGGTGAGATCCTGGTCTTATAGAGTTCGGTTTTTCTTTCAACAAATGCTGCGAAGCTGTCTGAAGAGGGTTGACACGGACCTGAAATCGCGATAAAAGCAGTGTGCAGCCACGAAAATCAATATCACTTTGCCATTTCGTTAAAAACTTCTATTAAATATAGATACAAGAGGTCTTGAGCCGGTTAATGCCTGTTCAAAGGGTAACAACATAATATTTTAGAAAAAAAATTTAAATATTTTTTTTTGCTCATCTCTACATGTATACTTAATTCCCTTAACATCGCTTTAAAGAATGAACGGAGAATATCTAATACTCGCTGGCCGGGACCTACTCTTTAATGCCGCATACAGGTTCAGAATCAATTTAAAGCGGACAAAAGTCTGTAACTTTTGATCTTAAAAACATTTTTGAGTTCTATTAACAGTATGATTGTACGAGGTTTGCTATTTATATTTCTGGTCCTGACAATACAAGTGTTCATAGATGCAAACTGGAACTTCCATTGGAAACTTTGACATTTTTTAGCATAACTTCACACAGAACGTTTTGTCATTTGAGGGTGAATTGTTTGGTTTACAGTGTGTTGAAAAATTCATCTCAGTCAAGAAATGGAATTATCCCGTGAACATTTTCGTGCGATGTTTTTTTACGATTTTCGGCGTAGGTTATCGAGACAAGAGTGTTTAAATCAACTTGTTTCGACTTTTGGCGATGAAGCACCATCAAAAACCACTTTTAATCGCTGGTAACAAGAGTTCAGTCTCGGACGCCGTTTGCTCCAGGATGAATTTCGTGAAGGACGCACATCGATGCTGTGCGTTGACTGATTAAGCAAGACCGACATGTGCCATACCGTGAGATTGAGGCATCCTTAGGCATTAGTATGACAAGCATCAATAAGATATTTCATGTTCATTCGGCCGTGAACAAAATTTGTTCTCGTTGGATCCCACATAATTTGACGAATGCTCAAAGAAACGAGCCTTTCTTGGATTGGTGCAAAGAGATGTTGAAAGAGTATAACTGCGGTAGCTCAAAGGCAGTGTATAACATTGTCACAGGTGATGAATCATGGATCTATGCTTACGAACCCAAAACAAAACAGCAATCGACCGTATGGTTCTTTCAAGAAGAGCCAAATCCAACAAAAAATGTTCGTGCCAAATCCAACAAAAAATGTTCGCGGTAGCTCAAAGGCAGTGTATAACATTGTCACAGGTGACGAATCATGGATCTATGCTTACGAACCCAAAACAAAACAGCAATCGACCGTATGGGCCCTTCAATACGAGCCAAATCCAACAAAAAATGTTCGTGAAAAAAGAACATCGAAGCAAATGATTGCGTTTATTTTCGGTATAACCGGCCATGTTGCCAAAGTGCCTTTAGTGGAACGTAGGAAGGGCAATTCTGAGTGGTATACAACCATCTGTTTGCCAACAGTGTTCGAAGAAATGAGGAAAGATATTTAGAGAAGACGGAACATTTTGCATCACGACAATGCGAAACGATGGGCTATTTGAGCACTCAAGATGTCGAATTGATGGGCAATGATGGTACAGCACCCAATGACTTCATATTCCTAAGCATCAAAAAAAATGCGTGGTCAACGTTTTTCATCGCTTGAAGCGTTCAAAAATCATGTTTTAGAGGTGTCTTAATCGTAGTGGAAAAGTGCTTCGAAAATTGGTTTGAGCAAAAGTCTATTGATCTTAAAGGAGAATAACAAAAACCATTTGCAATGATAAATTATTGTGTTTTTATTGCCGGACCCGAAATATATATAGGGTGATCCATCTAGAGGTATTTTTTCAGAACAAAAAAAATATAAAGATTCAAATCAAGTGTGGAATCTTTATTGGTAATTTGATGATGGCATTATTTTTTGAAAATAATTACCTTCAAATGTTCGCAACTGTATTAAGGAAATGAGCGTTCGGTAAGAAACGAAAAGATCCCGTTTTTTCAACCAAAATTTTGTTCAGTGATGAGGCCCATTTCTGGCTCAACGGCAAAGTCAATAAACAAAATTGCCGCATTTGGGCTGAAGAGCAACAACTTGATTTGAATTTTTATATTTGTTTTGTTCTGTAAAAAAAACTCTAGATGGACCACCCTATATAAAAAAGCAACCCTCTTATCAAAAAATATCACAATTTCTTTATAGGATAAAAAGCGAAATAACTTTAATGACAAAAAATACAAATTTTGATAAAAGTCGACATTTAATTAATGGGCTGATTTTTAGCTATCAAGAGAAAATTCCAAATTTTAAATTAACTGCTAAAAGTTTTTTTGTTCTAATTTACAAAATTTATTAATAACATTATTTGGAACATATGCCAATATTGTTTACTTTGACAAGCCGTTTTCAACATCAGGTAGTATTAATCGAAGACCCAATAAATTTATAGACGATCTAGCGATGTCCTTCCGTCTGTGTGTCTGCTGAAACCACGAGAGCGGTAAAACGAAATAAGCTAGAATACTGAAATTTCACACGATGATGGCTTATGGTCATAAGCATTGTAAATGGGCGAAATCCGCCCAGTACTAGATTCCCTACATGGCACTAAAGAACCGCGGAAAAAGGTAAATTTTTGAAGTATTTTCTTAATGGTGGAGGAACTAAAAAAAACAGCCTGGCCTAACTTAACAACATTTGTACTTGTCACCGACAGTTTTATTTGTTCTGCGTATACTTTTGTCATAGACTGTACAAGTAAGCGCACACACACACGCACTCACGGTGTGATTAAAAACTAATTGCAAATTTTGTTTTGTATAAATTGTATTCTATTTTCAATTGTACACCCTAGGACCATTTCAATATGGTACGATTATTTATTTGTATGATCTCAGTCCGATAGTATTGAAAGTAAAATTTCTGCTGTAGGTATGGAGGGAGACGGACGACACACGGACAGACAGACAGACAGACGATCCGGGCCTAGTAACTTGTACGGAAATCATTGTCTGCTCGTTATCATCGCACAAATACGAGCGAAATTATGCCTACGACTAAGAGCGAGTATAAAAATCACAAAAATACTTACAAACAGACAAACTGACAGACAGATAAACGTTTATTCTAATTCAAAAGGCAAATAAGATTGAATAGAACAAATATTACAAATTGGAGCAAAAGTACATACACACATACATAATAAATATAATCAACGCAAACAGGCTGTATTGACACTTGCATCGTAATTTTACAATACATAGAAATTATTATATATTACATATGTACGAGTATATAACTATATATTTACATAAAGTGGTACATACACATGTGTACTAGTGACGATCTCCAAGAGTTGACTTTACGGACTACCGAATGTGAATAATATTTTCGAATACAATTTATTGTTGGGCTATATTTATGTCGATGTTATTTAAGTTTATATTTAGAAGTCGCAATATGTGACGCGCAAAATAGAAAGGGACCTAAGGTTAAAAACCAGTTTTGTTCAGGAGAGCCATTTTAAAGATGTGTTCTATTTTCGCTTAGAATCGTCGACTTCACTTTCATAAAACGCGCATATCTCTGGAAGGGAACACTTTTGGGGCATGGGATCGGTCGCATTCGATGCTCAGATGTTGTCCACATCAAAAAAAGAAAAGAAAAAAAAATTGATTTTTTTACCCTTAGGTCCCTTTCTCTATGCGCTGTCACATATGCTTTAACTTTTAAGATTTGTCAAAATTTAAGTACCGAACCTGCGTGTTTCCTAGGCCCCCTCAACAAGGGACATTTGGTTTCTCACGAATCTGAATATAACAACAGTTTATAGGTTTAAAGTTGTAAAGCAAAATTTTAGTAATTTCACTCGAAAAATTATGTTCCTGAACATCGGGAAATATTTCATATAAATTACAAAATTTGTCTTTTTTCAGCCTAGGATATATGAAAAAAATCACAAAAAATTGCGAAATCGGTTTGATGATAAAGACTCCATAAAATAAATACATATTTTTTTAAAATTCCTTTCATATTTTTTAAGAATATGTTTCATACGTTTTACGAAGTAGTTTCATATTTTATTTGAAATGTTACTTATTTTTTATGAAATTGTTTCATTTTATCCATGACACTTTTTTATGATAAAGTGTCATGGATATAAATAAATTAAACTGTCTTAATAAAAATTTGACCGACAACTTTAAGCACTGCTAGCAAAAAAAGGTTTGTGGAATTTTGTGAATTTTTGTTAATCAAATTGAACTTTTTTGCCAGAATGATGAAAGTAATTAAACTTAGAAGCGACATGAAGTCCCGAGTCTCCAGAATAGGTTTGTTCACTGCTGACATTTTTTTAACCCCGGCCGAAGGAAGGACAAATGAAGTCTGCCAAAAGTACGGCGAACAATTGCGCGTTAAGATAATTGCCTGTCTGTCATAACGACAATAACTTTTATTGCACTATAATGAAATTTTTATAATCTGGAGAGATTTGCAACTTATCTTTTTCTTGAGTGCGTTTAAATTATTTTATGTCTATTCTGGCCACATTTCTATCTCTAGAGATAGCAATCACAAAACAAAATTAAAAACAAAAATGCATTGAAAGTCGTGCACTTCTCAAAAGCTTCTAATCGGAAGAATGTACTTCAGGGGTTTTTTATAAGAATTTTCTTATATGAAACGATCTAAAGATATGATGACCATATAAGTAGTGTACGTGTATTTGATTAACTCACAAGCATTTTAAGTCAGAACATGACTAGGAATATCGGATATATTCCAGCGACTGTTTCAACGCGTTAATTCGGTGCCTTTTTGAGAAAAAAATTGCTATTATAAATGGCTAGATTCTAGATTCTTTAAGCACAATCAGATTTGTGCGTGCTTTATTGCAAAACATGGATCGATTTGGTCCCGATCGATTTTGGAGATGGGTGTCGCACGTAACGCTCTATGCGAAATTTGCCTGCACACAGAAAAAAAAATATGGTTAATATATGGTCACGGCAATAATAATATGTTCTCCGCAATAAAAGTGTGTTCGTCGCAACCATAGTATTGTTTTCTGAATTTAATTTTGACAATAGTATGATTGCTGCAATTTTCATATTGTTGAAATGTAACAATAGTAACATTGCCAAATTTAGAAATGAAAATATAAACATGGTTGGTGCAACAAAACTATTGTTGTTAAAATATACGTTAACAATAATATTATTGCGGCAATCATACCGTATGGTTGAGACTATAAACATAACAAAACAGGTTTTATAGAGCATACATGTATGTGTGTGCGTATATTTTTTTGGTATACCAAAAAAACACATACACGATACAGTGCATGGTTGTTGTCCACTTTAAAAAAACAACAACAATCGGAAGGTAGTTCGAGGAATTTTTATTGTGTTTACTTTGTTCGGAAAAATACTCTACCGCCGATTGGTTCTCGTTTATTTAAAATCTGACTGCACTTGGTTATATGTGACAGCGCATATAGAAAGGGACCTAAGGGTAAAAAAATCAATTTTCATTTTTTTATTTTTTTGATGTGGACATCTGAACATCAAATGAGACCGATCCCATGCCCCAAAAGTGTTCCCTCCCAGAGATATGCGCGTTATATGAAAGTGAAGTCGACGATTCCAAGCGCAAATAGAAACGGACCTAATCTTAAAAATGGCTCTCCTGAACAAAACTGGTTTTTAACCTTAGGTCTCTTTCTATTCTAGTACTAATTTGGAAGATCGTAGTATCGTTGAGTGAATCATACTATGGTTGTAGGGATAATAGTATGGTTGCGTGTGAATCATACTATGGTTGTGAGTATCATACTATGGTTGTATGAGAAAAATAATATGGTTGTGCGGATCATAATATGCTTTTGGGGATCATTGTATGGTTGGGTGTGAATAATACTATTGTTGTGATGATCATAATATTGTAGTACCACAAACAACCATATACCCAACAATAGTATGATCCTCTTCGAATATTGTCGCCCCAACCATACTTTTTTCTGCGTGGCCAATTGGATTTAGTATATGGCTTCTAGTGCTGCAGCAGGTTCCGAAATCGGGAAAACCGCTGTTTGATATCAGCATAAACATTGCTGAAAATATACAAGGCTGGACTAAATCTCGCTATAGGCTCCATAAAAAATATACCTCCCGATCAAGGGAGGTATAAAATTTGGTGTAAAGCGTTGTTTTGCACAACAAAGGTTTGAAAACAGCCGATAGTAAAACCATCAAGGTCTCAGTGAAGTCAGACCCGACTTGTAGCCCCAAGCTACCAATGCCTCCATAGGATGGCTTGGACTCTGATGAATCTTATTCCTCTCATGAAAGCAAAAACACGGTCGTGGAGTCCCACCGCAACACTCCAGACGTTAAAAACCTGGTAAATGAAGTCAGCAATACACCTTGTGGATTTTGTTAAAAATGGAAAAAAGTGAATTTCAAGTTCTCCTTAAACATTATTTTTTGGGGAAAGAAACCGTCAATCAAACCATGGAAATGCTTGATACTATGTACTTTGGGGACTCTGTCCCATCGATTTCAATTGTAAAAAAGTGGTTTACTGAGTTTCGTTGTGGTCGCACAAGTACAAACGACGCTGAACGTTCTGGACGGCCAATTGAGGTTTTAATACCCAAAAATGTTGAAAAATCCACGATATGGTGTTGGCAGATCGAAGAGTAAAAATGCGTGAGATTGTTGATGCCATACGCATTTCATATAGCAGTGTGGTTTCGATTTTACATGATCAGTTGGGGTTAAGAAAGCTGTTTGCAAGATGGCTGCCGCGTTTGCTCTCAATTGATCATAAACGTAATTGTGTGACCACTTCAAAGGATTGTTTGGAGTTGTTTAACCGCAATGAGTTTTTGTGGCGTTTTGTAACTGTGGATAAACCATGGATCCATTTCAACACACCGGAGGTCAAACAGCAGTCTAAACGATGGGTTTCTCCGGCTGAACCGACTCCCTATAGGACCGATTTAACGAGGATTTAAAACAAAAAACGACCCCATATGGCCAAAAAAAAAATCTTTTTATCAAGATAATGCAAGGGTGCTCACGTGTTCTCCTTAAACAATGGAAAAATTTCATGAATTGGTTTACGAATTGGTACCTCATCCGCCATATTCTTCAGATTTAGCCCCCCAGCGAATATTTCCTATTTGCAAACCTAAAGAAATGGCTCGGTGAGAAGAGATTCCGCTCCAACGATGAAATTATTAATCAAACAAACAAAAATGCATATTTTATGGACCTCGACAAATCCTATTTTTTGGAAGGGATACAAAAATTGGAGAATCATTGTCTTGATGTTCGGGAATAAAAAGAAGTCATTGGGTGCCAAGTCAGGGCTGTACGGCGGATGACCCATCAATTCGACGCTGGTTTGAGCTGATGTGTGAGAGCTCGCATTGTCATGGTGCACAATGATTCGTCTTCTCCTGTTCGTTTTTCGAATTTCTCCGAAGACTTCAGGCAAACAAATTGCGGTGTACCACTCAGAATTGGCCGTCCTACGTTGCTCAAGCGGAACAGTCGCCACATGACCAGTTTTCCCGAAGAAACAGGCGACCATTTGCTTCGAAGTGCTTCTTTCACGAACAACTTTCGTTGGATTTGGCTCGTCTTCGAAGACCCACACGGTCGATTGCTGTTTTGTTGCGGGCTCTTACGCATAGATCCATGATTCGTCACCTGTGATGATCTTATCAACGTATTTTGAAGCACCGCGATCGTATTTTTTTTCAAAATTTCTTTGCACCAATCGACACGAGCCTTTTTTTGAGCGATTGTCAATTTGTGCGGGATCCAACGAGAACAAACCTTTTTTACGGCCAGGTGTTCATGCAAATATCGAATGTATGCTGGTGGAAGAAATGCCCAAGGATGCCTCTATCTCACGGTATGTCACATGACGATCTTGCATTATCAGTTCACGCACGGCATCAATGTTCGGCCGTTTTTGGACGAACTTCGTCTTTAAGCGAGCGTCGGACGACTGAATTCATTAAACCCGGTTTTTACAGTCCTATAGGATGGTGCTTCATCGCTATACAAAGATTTAAGTTCATCGATGCACTCTTGTCGTGAGAAAAAAAAGTTGTGAAAAATAATTGCAGGAAAATATTCACGAGTTATTTTCATTGTTTTGCCAAATTAATTTTTTCAAGTCACTGTAAACAACACAAATGATGGTCGTACGTCAAAACGTTCTGGGTAAGTTTATGCTAAAAAATGTCTAACTTTCCAATGAAAATGTAAGAAGGCGCCAGGCAACACTTAGTGTTGTCTAGGCGAGAAATATATATGGCAACCCTTGTACATAAGACAAATTTGATTACCACGCCCCATTTAAGTGCCTCTAACATAAACGAAAACTGACACGATTTCAATGAAAATAAGTGATTATGATTATAAATTTTAGATAAACTACGCGACGAAAAATTTTAAAATTTACCCGTGCCCCTTTCAGACAGATAATTTCTAAAAAATACATAGTCGGTTCAATCTACTAAGGAATGCTTTCTTGTCTGATTCCTGAATTCTGCTTAACCAGGAAAAGGCTCGCCATCTATCGTACGCCGCCGCATTGTGTTAAACGATTATTAAATTAACGACCTTTAAATAGTAAAGAACGTTTGATGAGAGATTTTAATTTGAATAAAACTTTTATTAAGGAATTGTAATCGTAAAACGATTAGACTTTAGAGTATTCAAAACAACTCAAATAGATGGAATATCGTCTTATCATCGTTGTTTAATTGAATTTTTCTACATTCACACATATATACGAGTATGTATGTCAGTGTATATCTACTCGTGTTTAACAGAAACCCATTAAGTCGACCAGACGATAAGACGAGAATTATTTTTTGTAGTGCAAATTAAAACAAAATAAATATAGAAAAAACAAAAAAGTTATTTATACAGACAGAGGGAGGACAATCAAAACTAAATACGAATCTACAAGTGTATAAGTATAGAAGTACATTTGCAGCACATACATGTGTGCTTACCGTCTCGTCAGAAAAATATTTGATTTTTTCAAGTAACTTTTAAGTTTCTTTTTTTTGCTTACTTTTCCAACTGAAATTAGTTTATTAGAGCAATATTCCCTTTATATTAGCATAATTCGTGATAAAGACAACGAACAAGGGAAATAATACAAAAATAATAATAAACACTTGTAACAAAGAAGTACAAAAATGATTGTAACAATTGCAGACAAGATTTCAAACGCTTCAGACATGAGACCACTCACTGTGCGATAATGTGTATAAGAGTGGAGCGTAAAACTTGTGCCGCAACTTTTTTTAATTTAATTTCAAGTTCTATTTTGTAGTTGGTTTATCAGATCGATCTTGGTCTCCCATATCTACAGCTAAGAAAATTTCCCAAAATTTCATAATCATCAAGAGCTTGTGTAAACATAAATTCGTGTAAACAATATTCGGCTATTAATCTATAAAATTGTTTAAAAGTCAAAAATTGTTCTTTACTCTCGTACTTTATAACCATTTTGACCAAGAGCAAATCTGTGTTAATTTTGTGATATACCCGATGTTACGATTTTAAATAGACTTCCATTTTTATATCCAGTTCCAGAAACATAAATTTAACTTTCATTTTCTTACTTTAAAAAAAAAATAAATAAAAAAAACAAAGGCTGGTCCAACTACGAGGGCGGTTCGGAAACTTCTTAGCCTAGCACAAAAAGCGCGGTATAAACAGAAAAAAGTGTTTCGGTCTCTGCTATGAACACATGTTAAATTTTGTTTCGATCTGGCAACTCCTTCATATAGAAACAGGTGTTCACAAAAGGCGCATCCGCGATTTTTTTACAATGGAAAAATTAGAAATGCGTGGTGTCATTAAATATTTACATTAAAAAGGTTTATCGGGACAAGCAATTCATAATGATATGGTGAATGTGTTAGGTGAAAGTGCTCCTTCATATGCAACAGTAAAAAATTGGGTTGCTGAATTTAAACGTGGTCGTACAAGCATTGAAGATGAACCACGTAGTGGACGTCCAAAAAGCAGCAACAACAACAGAAATTGTAGCCAAAGTGCATGATATGGTATTAAATGATCGACGAATAAAAGTGCGTGAAATAGCCAATATCATGGGCATCTCAAATGATCGAGTCCATTTAATTTTGCATGAAGAACTACAGATGAAAAAGCTTTCTGCAAGATGGGTGCCGCACTTGTTAACAGTCGACCAAAAACGCATAAGAATGAACATTTCTCAAGCTTGTTTGGATCGTTTTCAGCGAAATAAAATGGATTTTAAGCGTCGTTTCACAACTGTTGATGAGACATGGATCCACCACTATACTCCAGAGACAAAAGAACAATCCAAACAATGGACGGAAGCTGGAGGAAGTGCCCCAAAGAAGGCAAAAACAATTCAACCGGCTGGCAGCGGTTTTTTGGGACTTCAAAGGTATTTTATTGATTGACTATCTGCAAAAGGGTAAAACAATAAATTCAGAGTACTATTGCAACCTTTTAGATCAATTAAATGTACAAATTCGAGAAAAACGTCCTGGCTTACAACACAAAAAAATAATTTTTCATCAAGACAACGCACCAGCGCACAAGAGTGTTTTAACAATGGCTAAAATCAACGAATTAAAGTACAAGTTGCTTGACCACCCACCTTATTCTCCTGATTTAGCTCCCAGTGACTTTTACCTGTTCCCAAATCTAAAAAAATTCCTTGCTGCTGGCAAGCGTTTTACCTCAAATGACGATGCAATTACAGTTGTAAACCACTATTTTGAAGACCTTGAGGAAAACTATTTTAATCAAGGGATAGAATTGCTAGATAAGCGTTGGACTAAGTGTATTGAAGTTTAAGGAGATTTTATTGAAAAATAAAAATATTTTTGAAAAACTAACTATTCTCTTTCATTGATAGGCTAAGAACTTTCCGAACCGCCCTCGTATAATGCATGATGCTAATTGTGATTCACACCTTAACTTCAAGTTATTTGCCCAACATAATTTGGCATTTCGTTGCTTCAGTGTTTGACAAACTCAACTACACGCAGAGAAAAGATATGGTCACGGCAACAACAGTATGTTCTCTGCAATAAAAGTATGGTCGTCGTAACCATAGTATTGTTTTTTTTGAATTTTATTTCGACAATAGTATGATTGCGGCAATATTAATATTGTTGAAATGTAACAATAGTATTGTTGCCGAATTTAAAAACAAAATATGGTATTAGCGACAGTACAAATATGGTTGGTGCGACAAAAGTACTGTTTGTTTTTGGGTTAATATTATGATTACGGCAATCATACCTGCAATATCGTATATTTTTTTAATTTGACAATGTTATTGTTATGAATCTTACGCAAAAATAGTTGGCCTCCACGTTCATCTGATTTGACACTGTTGGGCTTAAAATATGAACCATCGGGTAGAGGTATGCCAACGAAGCCGTGGCAAGCATTTTGTCAATATTTGATTTCACACATAATTGCCATAGATCCTTCTATCATAACAAAAACATTGAGATAATTCTCTGAAAACTTTGTTTTATTTAAAATTAAAATCGTGCATTTTACACCACACTATATGTGACGCGCAAAATAGAAAGGGACCTAAGGTTAAAAACCAGTTTTGTTCAGGAGAGCCATTTTAAAGATTAGGTTCCTTTCTATTTTCGCTTAGAATCGTCGACTTCACTTTCAAAAAACGCGCATATCTCTGGGAGGGAACACTTTTGGGGCATGGGATCGCTCTTATTCGATGCTCAGATGTTGTCCACATCAAAAAAAAAGTGAAAAGTTGATGAAAAGTTTTGTTCAGGAGAGCCATTTTAAAGATAAGGTCCCTTTCTATTTGCGCTTAGAATCGTCGACTTCACTTTCATACAACGCGCATATCTCTAGGAGGGAATACTTTTGGGGAATGGGATCGGTCTCATTCGATGCTCAGATGTTGTCCACATCCAAAAAAGAAAAAAATGAAAATTGATTTTTTACCCTTAGGTCCCTTTCTCTATGCGCTGTCACATATGATTGTTTCACTTTCACGGGACTTGGTCTTATGTTGTTGGC
Source organism: Hydrotaea diabolus (assembly GCA_963513945.1). Taxonomy (NCBI): domain Eukaryota; kingdom Metazoa; phylum Arthropoda; class Insecta; order Diptera; family Muscidae; genus Hydrotaea; species Hydrotaea diabolus. The sequence goes on from OY740720.1 coordinate 79,717,978, forward strand.
AGTATAGGTAGGAAACTAAACTTAGTGAATGAAGGGGCCGATTTTTGAAACTCTTGAAACCGTGCATACGATCCTAAAATTCAGCGAAAGGCCCATGTATGATTTATTCGAAAGTGTCATTGTTTCTGAAAACCATTCATTATAAAATTTCAATTAACGTCGATTTTTGGTTCCCTTGGTGTTATGTAGGTCGCCGATAGTGTTCCAGACTGAACACAATTTTTCAATTTGGTACACACAGAGAACAGATTCGTTGCCACAACCAATTTTTCCCCAACCGAAAGATTGATGTTGCATGTACTTTACAACATTCAGTGCATTAATAAACATCCTGTGTTTAGTACATTGAACTAAATTTATGGGTTCAAGGGACAAGGTATAAACCTATGCGTAATAAATGATATTTTTTTAGTTTTAAAAGAAATAAATTTATCAGATTTTGAAGCTTTTATTAAGTTAAATGAAATACAATAATTAAAGCAAGATACAAATTATATTGTCTTAATTCAGGCCAAATTGATAAACTTTTTCGTGTCCGCTTCACTATCGAGGGAACAAATATTTTAATTTCCTTGAAATCCCGCCTCTAAACTTTTTCCAATAATTATTTTTCTATTTAATTTTTACAATTAAATCTTTTGTGAGATGCAATTTTTTTTTTGGTTATTCGAGCGAAATAATTATTGTCATTACCGATTGTTGGTTGACACAATAAGCGGTTCTGGCAACCAATAATTCAAACTTCTTTTGATTAATGTGTAAGCGAAGTTGAATGTAGCCACAATTGTACGTTCAGCCGAATTTTCATTACGAATATTAACGGTTGGAAATTGAAAGCGAAAGTCATTTTGTAGACCAGACCAATTTCCAGCTGAATTTTTCTCGGTGTATATATTGATTTGCGATGAAGCCCCTATGTTCATGATTAAGATGTTTTAGGACACTTGGCCTTATGTCATTGGCCACTTATATGACGAATAATGCGCCCATGCCTAGGACAACCAAACAAAAATAACCTGTAGAGTTGAAATTCGAAAAAAGAATGCATTTCTTCCAAAAAGGAACTTCCCTTTAGTGTGCCCCGTACGACCATGTCAGTCTTACAAACTTGTTGCAAAAACGTGCGTACAGTAGAACCGGTGCGGTGGGTGCCTCATTTAGGGTTTAAGTTTTTTTTTTCTATAAAGGCACTTCTTGTGCCACATAACATTGAATTTAGAAAATAGGTGGCATCTAATTTTTTTTAAACCGGAAATCGTGTTATTTCCCTCCTTGGAGGACTGACTGGCATTCTATCAAGATTTTGTGCAAAAATAGCTGTCTTTGTCAACAAAAAACTTATGTTGTTCTTCGTCTTCGACCAAATGGGTTTCTTTATTCAAAATGGAACAACAATTTTCAAGCAAACTTTTGTATTTTCGTTGGCTTATGCGAATCTGTTTTTGTTTTTTTTTGTCGAAAAGGCTCATAGTACTAACAAACTTCAAAAAATTGTAATAGATTTCCGAAAGTTCATTGTTTATACTTGCTTCAATTAAACCAAATCCGGCTTATCTGCTATTTTTCGGACTTTAGTCTTCGGACTGTACTCAGTTTTTGTTTTCTAAGAAATATGTTTTGGCAACTAAAAATGGCTCTCAAATTCTTTTTTTATGCCAATTTATGGAAAACACTTGACGTAGATTATTTCGTAGCGAAGTCAGCACGTTATTTGCTGCAATTTCAATTTAGTCGGGTTCATTTTACATAAAAAACCCAACGCTTTTTCCAACACTTTTCAATTATTTAATTTGGTATGAAAATTTATGAAATCATAAAGTCTGTGAATTTTTACATTTCGAAATTGAAACATTATTTAAATTTTCAATATTTAACGTCCCATGGACTTCAAACTCAATCATTTTTAATAACTGAACATAAATTTCGTTGAACACTAAACAATTACTCACATTTGACAGGTTTGAACGGCTAAAGAAATTGAAATTTATTTAAACATTTCACACCACCACAAACAAACAGAGCTTGTTAGATTTCAACGATTTTGAAGTTTCAATAAAAACGACAAAAGCAAGCATTAATAATTAATTTTATTTTTCAAATTCATTCGGCACACAAAATTTTAACAATATTTTTGCACGCTATGCGGCCAACACTGGGAGGGAGGAGGGAGCTCTTAAGCCTTAATACACTTACACTTATCACATATACACTGGTAGATTTGTACGACCTTTTATAGCCTGCAATTAGGCAAGACTTTGTTGGTATTCCTTGGTTCCAAATTATTTCTTTTTAAGTATTTTTTCTTTTGTTAACCGAAATTCTTGTATTATTTATTAAGCAATATTTTGTTTTTGTTTTTTATAGTTGTTGTTTGTGTTAATTCTGGCGGGCGGGGGGTTGGCAAATCTCAATAACAGTTGGGTGAGAGAGAGATAAAGAGCCCGCGATTTAAATGGCGTTTTAGGCCGCCAACTTTTGTCGCGTGCTCAAAATCGGTTCCATTCCGGTGTATCCTAAAACTACGACTAAATAATTCGCATGCTTGCCGTCTCAACTTAACTGACCACCACCAGACCAGCATGAGAAGGAAGACGATGCCGTCGAGTAAACGACGACAACAGCAGCAGCAGCAGCAGAAGTAGTAGCAACAGCAGCGTTAAAGATAACGACAGTAACGGTATGTAAGGCAGCGAGCGGGCGCTCTACTACTCTCGCTCCAGTCTTTGAAAACAAAAGAACAACAGTGTTGTCAATTTAGCGTTTTTTAAATAAAAAAAAGCCACGATTTCAGACAGAGTTAAGTGCATTTGATACAAATTGTTCGTGTGCAATCACAAGGTGATCAGATAAGAACGATAAGAAACGAAATTCTAATTAATCAACAACGGTGTAAATAAACAAATTTAGGGATAAATATTTGAGAGCAATAGCAATAATAATGAGAAATAATGATTTCAGCAGCTTTAATAAACGATCGCTGTGATGTTTCCTTTGCAACTTCTAGCTGCGATGGGCTTAAGCTCGTTTGTTTTATTTCGGTCTGTTGCTTTTACACATTGAACAGGGATTAACCGGCACAAGACCTCTTGCTTCTATACTTAAATAGCAGACAAGTTTTTAACAAAATGACAAAGTGACATTGATTTTCGTGGCTGCACACTGCTTTTATCATGATTTCGGGTCTATTGATGGCTCTCGATGTGGAGTCTCTTTAGAGGTGGCAAGAGTGAGTTGTAGTTTTGTGGGCAATTGTGTGAAGAAAACTTGAGAAGTAAGGTTTACAACAGTAGTTCTCATTCATTTGGGGAGAGCCTGGCCTTATAGAGTTCGGTTTTACTTTCAACAATTGCAGCAAAGCTTTCTGAAGAGGGTTGTCACGGACCCGGAATTATGATAAAAGCAGTGTGCCGCCACGAAAATCAATGTCACTTTGCTATTTTGTTAAAAACTTGTCTTCTATTTAAATATAGAAGCAAGAGGTCTTGAGCCGGTTAATCCCTGTTCAATGAATAAAATAAAACAATGTAACAATAATGTAGGATATATGAATACCAGAGTACCCAATAATCCAGCTTTACGTAGAATCAATAACTTACAAGCAAGATCGTACGCAAATGTCATCAAACCAGCACCATCCGATAATGCCAACGATACTCTAGCACATATACTTTCACGGGTTTTGGCACAAAAATATTTTTTTAAAACCTGACTCATTAGGTTTCATTAAAGTAATGTTACTTGAAAATAATGGACTTTTAAAAAGAGCTCGAAATTGTTCTTAACAGTCTAGACATTGCTGTATGCTTAGTTGCTAAAACGGACTTCACGAAGCACTAGCTAATAATATTTTAAAATTATGAAACATATCATGACATCTATCCAAATAATACTGCTAGAGGGGCAGCCTAATAAGTATCAGAAAACATTTAAAACAATCAAAGAAGACAAACTACAAACTCTGGAATTCCAGACAGCAGCAAATAATGTATATACTGAAAGGCAAATCAGTACAAACGTTTGATAGAAATGCACAACGTAAAATTTATTCTTGGAGGTGATTTCAATGCAAAACACACTGATTGGGGATCTCGTCTAACAACCACGAAAGGCAGAGAACTCTATAGAGCAGCTAGAGATACTGGGTGCAAAATAATTTCCACTTAATAATCTGACCTAAGATCCTTCTTCTCCATACCTGACAAATAAATATAGACTGGCAATATTTCCCAGAAATTCACACACAAAACACAGAAGACTGATATAGGAATCTGGCATCTTACAAACATGAAATATGCATGGCAAACTAATCCAATCACTTACAACTTTCACAGATACCCCGCTTATTTTATAGAAACGTCGACTTCGCAAAATATAGCAACCGCCAAGGTACCTCGCTGATAAAACGCGCCTTAATAAAATCGGTAAAGAGTTAAGCCTACAAATAAAACAATTCAAAAATAATGTTTTCAATAATCATATAAGGAAGAAGCCGAGCACTCCTTGTGGAAATTAACAAAAAATAAAAAAAAACTGATTGGACAGTCGAAATCTTCGAGTTAGAACTATGACTATCCTTGGACCACAACCAACAAACAAAAAGTAGAACATTACTCACGCACAGTATTTTTCCGAAAATGAATATTCCGTAAATATGAATATTAATTAATATAGAAGAAAAATATAGAAGAAAGCATACAACGAGCTACGAGAGAAGTACAGCGGGAAATTAACCAAAACAAGAAATGTCCCTGCTTTGATCTACCTTTAATAACAACAGAACTGATTAGAAAACTTACAACCAATTGTATCGCTAAAATTACGCAACTATTGAATTCTTACTTTATATTAAAAAATGTTCCCGAGCTAGGTTAACCAGCAATAGAGTTTACATCCTACAGACCAATATCTCATTTACCCGTCCTATCAAAATCGTTTGAAAAGATATTCATACGGCGTCTTAAACCACTGATAAAGAGAAATAGCCTAAATTAAGAGCAAGCATAACTAAAACAAGTAAAAAATGTTAAGTTTGGCTGTGCCGAACTTTGGATACCCTCCACCAGATTCCCAAATAAAACCAAATTTTGTGCGGAAGTGTGTTCTATATAGACATCTTTATGTGCAAAATTTCATTTCGATAGGTCAAGCTTGTGGTGAGTTATCGTCATATTTTTTCTCAAAGCCCATGAGACCGTTTGTGTGGGAGGTACCAGTTGGACTTTTCCGATCTCAACAGAATTTGGCGCATAGGTGTGTTCTATATAAAAATAAATCTTTATGTAGAAAATTTCATTTCGATAGGTCAAGTTATTTTTATATTTTTTTCAGGGCCTATGAGACCGTTTGTGTGGGAGGTACCAGTAGGGCCTTTTCGATATTAGCCAAATTTAGCGCAAAAGTCTGTTCAATATATTAATCTTTATGCCGAAAATTTCGTCTCGATAGGTCAAGTGTGTGGTGAGTTATTGTCACATTATTTTTCAGGGCCCATGATACCGTTTGTATGGGAGGTACAAGAAATGGTGGCCCAATCTAAACCGTTTTTACATAGATGATTGCGCCGATATAGAGATTATTATTTGCAAAATTTCAGTGATTTTGCTCAAGAAACTGGACGGATATTTCCAAATAAAAAACTAATTTTTATGAGGTAGTGTCGGTTGAGGGTCTCCAACACCAACTTCCCGTAGAGCTATATAGTCCATTTTCAATACCATGCTCGGTTAACTACACATGTTTGTGCCAAATTCCATCTCCCTAGCTGTTTTCATGCAGGCTCTATCTTGTTTTCAACAGACGGACAGCCAGACAGCCGGACAACATCGTCTTTACGAGGATCAAGAATATATATACTTTGTTGGGTCTCCGATGATTATTTCGAGGTGTTACAGACAGAATGACAAAACTAATATACCCTCCATTGTATGGTGGAGGGTATAAAAATGAGACATTTACCTCGATTAAACAAATCCATCAGCCATTAAATTTCAAAAAAAGTAGATACTGCTAAATTTGGTGGATTACGTCCGAGACTTTGAGTTTGTACGAGGAATTGTACCGAAGTTGGAGAAAGCTGTTAACTTTTTTGCATAAGGAGTTCTACCATTGTGAAAATATTATAAAATAACATATTTTCCCCTATGAGAATTGTCGGAGGAGACTTAAGAAGTGCGTACTGAGAGTTTTGTCTAAAACACACTGAAAAACCTTTGGAGTTCTTTAATAAATGCAATAAAAAAATTGACCATTGAGAAAAAAGACACTTTGATAAATTTCCCCCCGCTAAAGCAGCATTTTTCTTACTAATTAATTTTAGCGGTTTTTGTGTTTGAAATCGGCTGCTTTTTTGCATTGATCGAAAATTGTCAACACTGTCGAACAGAACGCGGTCGTTTCGAAGGACGGACGATTGGAAATCAATTGTGAATTAAGATTAAACTTACACACATCGTTTTTCATCACATCACGCGAAGTTCAAACGATTATTGTATCACCAACACCACCACACACACTCACTCCGCAGAGCGTAGCGGATCACGCACACACACACACACATTAAACATGCCGTCGTTTACACATTTCGCACGAAAAAAGGAAAACAACGACGATTTTGAGAGATTTGAGATTTCTTTCACTTTAGTTTCCTCGTGTACATTGATGTGGGGTGTGCGAGGTAAACTGTATCAAGGTAAAAGTTGTTGCACAGTGGGACATTCGGTAATCATATGAGGAGATTAATTTACGGAAGTTTAATTTTCAAAATTTTAAACACAATTAAAAAATCTTCTAAGAGCAAAGAAATCATATTAGATTGAAAATTGGATTTGTGGAATATGCTATAATTTGAGTACCCATATGCCCATATTGACTATTGATCGCCCGTTTTTTTTTTGAGGATATTAGTCCCAACTAACAGTACCAGTTTTTACTAATGTTTGTCTACAAACAAATATGATTTGTAAAGAAAATCTTAAGCTAAAATGCAAAATTAACAAAAAAAAAAATCAAAATCGACTTTTTGATTGATTATTATAAATGGCATTAGCCACCAAAAGTGACGCTTTTTTAAAAAAAAAAAATAAGTAGAAAGCAAATCCGTTAAAAATGTTTATATGTGACAGCGCATAGAGAAAGGGACCTAAGGGTAAAAAATCAATTTTCACTTTTTTTTGATGTGGACGACATCTGAGCATCGAATGAGACCGATCCCATGTCCCAAAAGTGTTCCCTCCCAGAGATATGCGCGTTTTTTGAAAGTGATGGTACACCAAAGATACACATATTTAAATCTTTAAACTGGATATCCTGAACAAAACTGGTTTTTACCCTTAGGTCCCTTTCTATTTTGCGCGTCACATATGTATTTTTCATTTTACAACGTTTTTTGCTTCTCCTGAAAATTATATTTTTGTTAGTTACGCCTTTTTGCATTTTAGCTAACGCAATACCCAAAAAGGGTTTTCCCTGGTCCGATTTACAATCCAAAACATCACGTAAAAAATACCCTTGTTAGGTTTATAGAGGGATCCCCTAATACAAAAATATTCTCAAACATGGGATTGCAAAATTTTTTGTAAAAAAAAAAAAAAAATTGTATGAACATGGTCCGAAAAAGATTTATTATTTTGTTTAGAGTTAAAATAATTATCATTGAAGTTCCAAACAATATTGAACATTGATAATAAATATTTTTGCTTATACAGGGTGGGCCGAAAGTTACCATGGGATTTAAAAATGTAATAACTATTTACTTTATATCTTTTTATTTATTTTTTTTAGATTATATAAATAACAGTTGGAGAATAAATAATGGAGAGATTCACAACTGAACAAAGAATCAGAATAATAGAATTTTATTACTTAAATCAGCGATCAATTATTTTAACGTATGAGTGGTGAAGCTCATTTTCATTTGAATGGCTTTGTTAATAAGCAGAACTGTAGGTTCTGGGGTTCAGAAAATCCAAGAGCCATTCATCAACGCCAATTGCACCCCATTAGGTGTACAGTATGGTGTGGAATCACATCTGCAAATATCATTGGGATAAACTTCTTTCAGAATGCAGATGGAAGTACTGTAATCGTAAATAGAGAGCGGTATCGGTTTATGATAGAACATTTTTTACGTCCTGCTCTTAAAAAAAGAACTGAGAAGTGGTTTCAGCAGTACGGAGCCACTGTCCGAGACACAATAGCACTTTTAAGTTACATTTTTGGAAAGCGAATAATTTCCAGAAATTCGGAAATTATTTGGCCAGCGCGATCGCCAAATTTGTCAGCACCCGACTATTTTCTTTGGGGTTATTTGAAGATGCAAGTATATGTGAACAAGCCCGAGACAATCGTTCAACTCAAGGCCAACATTTTTGCAGAAATTCGAACGCTACAGCTACAAATTTTGAAAGATGTTATAAAAAATGCTCTAAAACGAGCCCATCATTGCGAAGCTGAAAACAGGGGTCATTTAAGCAACATTATTTTTCATATTTAGTGTAAAAAAAATCCATTTTGTATATTATATAATCTGAGAAAGCAATAAAAAATAAACGAAAAAGTTATTAAAGTAGTTAACGCCATGGAAACTTTTGGCTCACCCTGTATATTTTTTTAATTAGCCAACACTCAGTGGTTTTCTCCTACACATGCAATGCATTGCGTTGGTCGTTGGAAAAAAGCAAGGGTTCGAAGGGGGGAAAGAGGGAGTAATTTTTATTGACATTTGTCTTGAACTTCTGGATGTAGTAATTGGTGGGAAATACATTTGCCGGAAGTCGATTCCACATACGGACAGTACAGGCGAAAAACGAATTCGATCTGTAGTGTATAGTGCGGTCAACCGGCCAATCGACAACAAATGGGTGTGAATTTCTGGAAAGTCGTGTATCCCTGCCGAACATCCTCACGTCAGGAATAAGGCCACGAATGTCTGAAAAACATACACCATTGAAGTAGCGATAGAACAGCGACACACAACCCACACTCCGACGATGCTCCAGGGAAACAATAGAGTTGGATGCCCTACTACTAGGAATATCAGCACCATCGCTCTCCTTTGAACACCAGAAGCTCCAAGGATGATTTTGGAGCACCTGCCCATATATGGCAGTAGTATTCCATCATTGGCCAGATGTAGGTTGTATAGATATCGAAGAGATCAGAAGGAGTGAAATATTTCTTGCACCGCTTTCGCCCAACGAGCGTCACATTGTATTTTCATGCCCAGAACATCAAGAGCATCTGATTGTTCGATTGATATTTGTATTCATTTGAATGTATTATGATGAAAATTCCCAAATATCTTTGAAAATATGAATCATTCAAGTTGAAAACCAGAAAATTTTATTAGCAAAATATGTTTCTAAAACAATCTGAAATATTTTTAAAGCCAAAATTCTTTTTTCAACATTGAAATAAAAACGGTTTCTTTGTCAGTAAAAAACGTTTTCTCTGTTTAAATAGAACGTTATTCTTAACTAAAGAAAGTGGTTTTGTAATTTGAAGAAGAAAATATATATTTTTGCTGGTTTGTCCAGATAAAAATGTATGAGTTTGAACGTTTAGCAAAAATGATTTATGTACGTAATAAGGTCTTAACTAATCTTGTTCAGTTTGTGGAATATGGATCGCAAATAGCCGTTTTGTAGTATCTTTGTGATACTACAATTTTAAAAAAGCATGGCGGTAATAACTGTCTTAATTTGTCCAAAATTTGTAAATTTATTCTAAAGAAAGAATTGAGAAATTGATTCACAAACTAAATAATTTTCATAAACATTTTACTCTTATTTTTCCCTGGTTCTTCCGAAAGTTTTTTTCTGCAGACCTACAAGAAGATCTGCTAAGAAAAGAAAGATATACTGCTTACTTGTCACCATACCAAAATTTTAAAGAAGGAATGCATTTTAAAGGGTCAGCTTTCTGGCCGCTTGATATTAGATGCTTCCTCAATCATGATTAAGAAGGCATCTAGTTATAGGTTTGAACCAAAATTTCGGTACATATCACCCAAGATGCTCATACTAGCGACATTGTGATTTGGACCCCAAGTGCCACAAAATCCATCGATGACAAAGGCACAAAGACGATTTTCGTATCTGATTTGATTTCGTTGGAGTTCAGAAACTTTTAAACGCGATTTTTATTTTTCACACACATGAGTGTGTGTGTGTGCGTTTATTTGTACAAGTGTTTATTGATATCGGCTGGTGTTAGTGCGGTGGGCCAAGCACAGAAAATACGTGCAAAAGTGACAAAGTCCGTGTGTGTGCACGGCTGAGATGACTTTCCGATGTTGCGTCGTTGTAATCGTCAATTTCGTTACGGATTTACTCTGATGGGAGAGCATTAGCAACAACAATCACAACAACTACAAAGTAAGTCTTATCAGCTGTCCGTCCGTCCGCACAGCCAATTACAGCGACAATGCCTCAACACCATCATCGACACCGACGACACCACTAGCGACGAAACCAATCAGCGGCTAAGGGAAGGCCTGGCCAAAGACGCCCTCTAAGATGGCTATAAGATATTACTCGTAGTACTGCATTCTAACGAGTGATCCATTTTGAGGTTCCCTACTTTTTAAAAGAAATGAACACAAAAAATTCAAATTGGAATTTTTCAAGAGCCCATAGAGCGAAGCGATGACGCTTGGGAACGTCGGGCGGCTTTAGTTCTTGCACAAGCTGTATTTTGTACGCTTTCAATTTAAGACGTAAAATGCGCCAAATCGTTCCATATATTAGTCCGAGTTGCTGCGAACGGCGCCGAATCAACTCTCCACAGTCTTGGTGTACACTCTAAGCTACGGCCGCTACGTTTTCTTCACTGGTCTATTCGGTCGAATATTATTTAATAATGTGTGCTGGGTCTCAAGATGGGTGATGGTGTTGCGAATAGTACGATCAGTAGGCCGATTGTGTTGACCATAAGTTGAACAAAGTGCACGAAACAGATTCCTCACAGAACGTGAATTTTCATAATAAAGTTGAACGATTTGTAAACGTTATTCAGGCGTTAAACGTTAATCAGTTAATAAGTCTTTGCATGATGAAATGCCAAACAATGCTAAACAAAAATAACATGAAAGCATGACGCGACTCACACGTGATCTTTAAAAAAAGGCTATTGAAAAAAGTACTTTGAGCACCCATTATACTCATTTTAGATGATAGACCATCGCTGTCGATTTCCCATCTACACGGAGAAAAAATAAGTTTGGAACTTGCTCAGAAATATTTATAGTTTACACAAACATACTATATGTTTAGGACAACATTATTGCATATTAAAATATTAATGCTTATGGAATAATATAAATTCCGTTTCAAAAAATGTTAAAACATTTTTAACACATATTTTTTATTAGCTGCTTGGTGAGTATTTATGGAAGTGTTTTAGTACATAAAATGGAATTGAACTAAGTGGTAAAGGTTTAAAAAGAAACTTAACAGGCATTTGTGTTTAATTTCAACAAGTAGGTATGTCTTTACGCCTGCTTAGATTTCTGCAACCATATAAATGTTTGGGTGCAAACAAATACATGTTTGTACACAAGCATTTGTATGTTTGGGAACATTGCTACAAACATATTAATGTTTGCTGTGACCCAAACACATACGAGGGCGACCGCAAAAGTAACTGGCCTAACATAAAAAGAACCGTTTTTTTTGGAATTATTATTATTTATTTTTCAACATAATCTCCTTCCAACTCAATACACTTCATGAAACGTTTTTCAAGTTTTTTAATTCCATCCGAAAAAAAAAGATTTTTCAAGACCTTCAAAATATGCCTCAGTTTCTGCAATAACCTCGCTATTGGACGAACATTTTTTGCCACCGAGAAATTTTTTAAATTTGGAAACAAGAAATAATCAGATGGAGCTAAATCTGGACTATATGGTGGATGCGGAACAATTTCAAATCCTAATTCGGCCAGTTTTTGTTGAGTTAAAAATGCAGTGTGTGAAGGAGCATTATCTTGATGAAAAAGAACTTTTTTTCTAAATGCGGTCGTTTTATCTTGATTTCTTCACTCAACCGATCCAATAATGCACAATAATATTCTCTATTTATAGTTTTTCCTTTCTCAAGATAATCAGTAAATATTATACCCCTTGCATCCCAAAAAACTGTGGCCATTACTTTCCCTGCTGACTTAACAGTTTTCGCCTTCTTGGGACCACTTTTACCAGCTTCTATCCATTGTTTTGACTGTTCTTTGCATTCTGGGATGTAGTGATGGATCCATGTTTCATCAACAGTTATGAATCGGCGCAAGAACTCTATTGGATTACGCTGATAAATCGCTAAAAGCTCCTCGGAATTGGTCCTACGGACGATTTTTTGGGGCAAAGTCAACAAACGCGGCACCCATCTTGCGGATAGCTTTTTCATGTGGAGTTCATCATGTAAAGTACTCCAAACTTGTTTTTCGTGTATTTTAACAATATCAGCAAGTTCTCTGAGCTTTATTCGTCTATCTTTAGTCACTTCATTAAATATTTTTCTAATGTTTTCAATAGTAGTAGCAGTTTTCGGTCTTCCAGAGCGTTGTTCATCTTCGGTACTTGAACGACCCATTTTAAATTGTTGAACCCAGGATTTCACGGTGGAGTATGATGGTGCATTATCACCATGAACAGAATCAAATTCATCTTTGATTAATTGTGGCGTATAAACTTTCATATAAAAGTGTTTAATTACCGCATTTCCATTTTTCAAAAATTATAAAACTTGTTTACTTCAATTACCTGTAACAAAGAAAATAATCATTAAATATTTCGGAAATTTTGACAGATGGCTTATAAAAGAATGCTTTTAAAAAACAAAACAAAAAAGTTGCTTGTAAAACAGAAAATGTGCCAGGCCAGTTAGTTTTGCGGTCGCCCTCGTATATGTTTCGAGCAATATGCAAACATTTATATGTTTTCTTCATAATACGTTTGCATGCAAACATATTTTTAACATAGTTTTTCCCCCGAGTGATATGCGCCTTTTAATCACCCCGGTAAAATCGGTCCATGAATGGAGGCACTGCCATTCTTAGTCACATTTCAAAACTGATTTTTCATAGATTGTGCAAACAGGCGCGATGACTCTCTAGCTTAGCACAGTGTCATACATTCAGTTCTGTTCTTACTTGATTTTGAGTATTTTCAGTTGAAATTTGAAGCCAATATCTTTAAAGGACATTGTATAATGTGTTTATGTCGTTTGTTATATTAGTCTTTTGCTTTAACACATTGAACAGGGATTGATCGGATCGAGACCTCTTGCATCTACATTTTAATAGAAGATCAATTGTATTGCAAAGAGGTAAAGTGGCATGTATTTTCGTGGCTGCCCACTGCTTTTATCGTGATTTCAGGTCCGTGACGACCAACATTAGAAACTCTTTAAGAACAGGTTCTCACCAAACGTAGTAGAACTACTGTTGTAAATCGCACTTTTCGAGTTTTCTTAAAACAATTGCCCACGAAAACACAATTCACTTTAACTACTAACACATTCAGAGCCACCTATAGATTTTTTGAACAGACTTCTACTAGACTTCTTGCATCTATATATTAATAGACGAACAGTTTTCTACAAAATGTCAACGGCAGACCTGATACATGTCTCTGGCAGTTTGCTGAAGTTTAGCTGCAATTTACAAAAAACAAATTGTGTAGACCTTCCATGTATTAACTCTGATACGAATTTATATTTAAAATTAGTCATAGTGATAGATTTTACTTATAATTTACTTAAATGAAAAGAAAAATATTTAAAACGTACCTTAGCTTTTATTTTTAGGGAAATCTGCAAACAAACAAAGAAAAAAAATAATTAATTTCGACTGAAAAATGTATGTATTCCATTGAAAATGTATTTAATAATGGTGAGATAAAGAAATTCAACGAATCAACACATCAAATTGTAAGTCATGCCTTAAAGATAAAAAGTAAACTGCGGGCTTTACTCCGTAGTTTCATTCCTTTCCAGGGATACAGGATGTCTAAACCATTTAATATTTCTGACTTGATAAAGAAATTGAAAATTAAACAAGTACTTAACTTGTAACTTGTAAATCTTAAGTCAAGTGGAAGCGGCTACTTTTACTTAATTCCCTTAACACTCTTCGATTATTAAGCAACAAAAAAGGAATTTCTCTCAAATCAGTTTGCTGTGCTCGAAATAATTCGCTTACTTACTGAACAAGACCTACAGTTTAATACCGGCTCCGAACTGCTAATGCATTTTTAGGGAATCTTTAAACATGGCTTAAAGATTATTTGCGAATTGAAAAGTTGGCAATTACGAGTTAGAAACCTGCCGGTGAGTTTTTTTTTTGGCTATGTCTAACCGGATTCGAATTTGGATTTACTTCGCTGGTTGTCATGCACAAAAAGCCAAACGGTACGATTTTAAGTAAAAATTTAACACAACGACTCCAATTGTTATGCAACTTTGCAGAATTAGTTCTCAATGAATTCGCCGGTGGGGGAAAAAAATAAAAAAAAATTTTTAAGCAGTTATGACCTCTAGATGTTTGGTAAAACGACGACTTTTTAAAAGGTGTGCTCATTCAATTGTTTGTAATTCCTAAAGTACTTGACCAATTTTAATGTACTATAGCTTAATTTGAAGGTAAACGAAGGTAATTGAAGGTAAAATATATATACTGCATGACCTTTTTATGTTTTTAGCGTTTTAAACTTTTTGTTGCAATTTTAAAAATGATTACATATTTTGACTTTTTTTTAAAATTTGACAAGCCAATTTCTAGAAGTCTTTTTTCGTGACTGTGCAATTTTCGACATAGAGAAACAATGGATTCAATTTCTTTTTTTTTAAAAAAATACCTTTTACACAGACATGAAAAATCTCTCTGAATTTTGAAAATAAAATTAGTAAGCATTGCTCTGTGCTTTGATTGGTTGCTTTTTACAAATTATGTGGTCGTCCCTATTTCAGATTTAAAAACTTAAAAATGACCTGCAGGATGATATTATTTTTATATTTTATGTTAAAATTGAATTGAAATTTTCTTCAAAACAAGCTATAGTACATTAAAATCGGTCAAGTACTTTTTGAAAAAGAAGTCATTTCACCAGAGTTCAAACGGTCATTTAAAAAACAACAATAAAAAATCCGTGAAATACGTACAAAATATTTAGAAGTGAAGAATGCATACCCAAATTGTTGTACCAATCGCAGCTAGCGATGCAAAAACACCGTACCGTTTGGCATGGAATGACTCAAAAAGGTTCCACACGCAGAGAAAAGATATGGTTACTATATGGTCACCGCAACAATAATATGTTCTCTACAATAAAAGCATGTTCGTCGCAACCATAGTATTGTTTTTTGAATTTCATTTAAACAACAGTATGATTGCGGCAATATTAATATTGTTGAAATGTAAAAACAGCATTATTGCCAAATTAAGAAATGAAAATATGGTTGTAGCAACCATATAAACATGGTTGGTGTAACAAAAGAATTGTTGTTTGAAATTTACGTTAACAATAATATGATTACGGCAATCATGCAGTGTGGTTGCGACTATGAACACAACAAAACAGGTTTTATAGAGCATACATACATAGTGAATGGTTGTTTTCCATTAAAAAAAACAACAATCGGAAGGTAGTTCGAGCGACTTTTATTGTGTTTACTTTGTTTGGTGAAATACTCTACTACCGACTGGTTCTCGTTTATTTAAAATCTGCCTGCACTTAAGTATATAGCCATTGATCATGGTTTAATCACATTCGTTACTTGCTGTCTACGGATGGTGAAGTAGTATTCACCCCTGCTGGCAACTAAAAGTATTTTCGACCGTTGGAATATAAATTTTTGTTTCTTGAATGAAATGTTTAATAAAAACATGGCGTCAAATCTGGCTATGAACTAATTGCAATGCAATTTAAAATAACTTACTTGATAAAAATCTCTATTTTTGAATAACAACATTACCCAATTCTAACAAATAATTTTGGGGATCATAGTATGGTTGAGTGTGAATCATACTATGGTTGTGGGGATCATAGTATGGTTGCGTGTGAATCATACTATGGTTGTGAGGATCATACTATGGTTGAATGAAAAACATACTATGGTTGTAAGGATCATAATATGTTTGTGGAGATAATAGTATGGTTGAGTGTGAATAATACTATTGTTGTGAGCATCATAGTATGGTTGTGGAGATCATAGTATGGTTGATTGTGAATCATACTATGGTTGAGGGAATCAAAGTATGGCTATGTGTGAATCATACTATTGTTGTGAGGATCATAATATTGTTGTGCCTCAACCAAATACCCAACAATAGTATGGTCCTCTTCGAGTATTGTCACCCCAACCATACTTTTTTTTCTGCGTGCAGGAATTATGTTCTTCAGGTTCATGTGCACTATATGGGGAAATGTCAATATTTAAATCAAGTCAAATAGATATTTCGAAGACATTTTTTTAATATTTCTACTATAGAAATGAAGCCATGTATTGATTTAAAAAATTCCGTTTATTATTTTATTCCATTCAATGCTTTAATCTCCAATATTGACGAAACCCCCATCTCATGCCCAATGGGCTTGAATTTGCGCAAAGCTCGAATGATACCTCTTGCTGTAGCTGTGGTCATGCACACTAGCCATCGCAATTTTAAAGTATTCGCTTGTCTACAACTTCATGAAGACTAGGCCTACGGTTGAATGCAAATGAATAACAGAGATTGTAGTTTCTGCAAATGAGAAGATTGGATTTATGGTCTGATCCAAAAGATCGTCAATGAAAATAAGAAAAAGAGAAGGAGAAAGGGCAGAACCCTGTGGTACACCTGTGGTCAGCCTATGGTCGCTGGATGAGCACCTATCTACAACAATTCGTTTAGTTCGATTTCTAAGAACGCTCGAAATAAATCGACACCAAAAGCGATCGTCTTTGATATGAGTGCACCATGTCAGACTCTATCTAAGGCCTTGGAGATATCCAGAGCAACGGTCTTACTCTCACCAAATTGGTGGATAAACCGACTCCAGCGCTCTGACAAGAACGGCAATAGCCTTCCATAAAGCGAATTCTACAGAAACTTTACTGTCTCTTACTAAGGAGTTCGTTGGACTGCAGATGGAGTTTTACAATGCTCTCCAATACGGCGGCCCACTTCCTACACTACACAGTTTATGCAAAATAAACTATATAACGTTGAATTGTCTGAGAAGAGGCTGGTCCAAAAACAGTCCTACCGAAATCTAACGTCCGAACCCTTATTAATCGCTGACAAAGATGCTGTTGAAGCGTTCAAAACCCATGTGCTATTTAAATGTGCCAGATTTTTGATGATATAAGGGCTGCTATATATATTTTTCTGGCCTAATAATGAAAATGTCAATATTTATCATCAAAAATAATTTTATTGTTTTTCAAAGTATTCTCCAGCATGACTTCTACACTTTTGCATGCGCTTAGACCAATTGTGGAAGCACTTTTTCCACTCCGATTGAGACACCTCCAAAACATGGTTTTTGAACGCTTCAACAGCATCTTCTGGCGACGAAAATCGTTACCACACATTTTTTTCTTGATGTGCGGAAACCCATCAATTCGCCGTTTTGGCCGGTCAAGAAGGCGCTGGTTTGAGCCGGTTGTGAGAATTCGCATTGTCATGGTTCACAATGAATCGTCCTTTCTTGTTCGATTTTCAAATTTCTCCGAAGACTTCAGGCAAACAAATTTTGGTGTACCACTTAGAATTGACCTCCTACGTTGCATAAGCGAAACAGTTGCCACATGACCAGTCTTGCCGAAGAAACAGGCGACCATTTGCTTCAAAGTGCTTCTTCCACGAACAACTTTCGTTGGATTTGGTTCGTCTTCGAAGACCCACACGGTCGATTGCTGTTTTGTTTCGGGAGTATACGCATAGATGCATGATTCGTCACCTGTGACGATCTTATAAAAGTCTTTTGAGCACCGCGATCGTATTTTTTCAAAATTTCTTTGCACCAATCGACAAGCCTTTTTTTGAGCGATTGTCAAATTGTGCGGGATCCAACGAGAACAAACCTTTTTTACGGCCAGGTGTTCATGCAATTTCGAAAGTATGCTAGTGGAAGAAATGCCAAAGGATGTCTCTATCTCACGGTATGTCACATAACAAGCTTGCATTATCAGTTTACGCACGGCATCAATGTTCTCTGGCACAACGGCCGTTTTTGGACGACCTTCACGACCTTCGTCTTTGAGCGAGCGTCGGCAACGACTGAATTCATTAAATCAGTTTTTCACCCGTCGAGTTGCGAGAAATGATCGCACGAAAATGTCCACGTGTTAATTCCATTTTGATTTTTTCAAGTCACTGTAAACAACACAAATGATGGTCGTACGTCAAAACGTTCTAAGTACGTTTATGCTAAAAAATGTCAAACTTTCCAATGGAAATGTCAGATGGCTATGCCAGAAATATATATAGCAACCCTCGTAGTGTATGAGTTATTTTCAGACAGTCCTCAAAAATGTGTATTGTTGCTAAAAATTCACTTAAAGGCCTTGCTACTTTTCCCGCCCGACCCATCACCGGCACTGTTTCTGTTTTGAGGAACGCGTTTTGCACACAGGAGCAAATCTTTTTTCTTCTTTTTTTGTTATTTTGTAGTGACAATAGAATGAATCTGTATCTGTGTTTGTTCTCTATTCTAGATGTTATTACTGCCGTTGTTGTTGTTATTATTATAGCCTGTATTGTTGTACTCGTAAACCATCGAAGTGTCAATAATAGTTTTCCTTGGGAGGTGCTTGTTATCGACAGCTTCGAATTCGTTGGAGGGAGGGAGTAGGAAATAATCCCAGTGTCTACATTCGATATTCCCTTGGAATGTAAATATTTTTGACAATCAGATTAAGTAACCTAAAGAAGCATCAATCGGGAGCAAACCAACATTTGACTGAAACGCACGATCAAAATACATTCAATCTTTTAGAAACTGTCAATGTGTGCAATGCTGGTAAGCTCTTTTAATATTTACGCATGACAAATGCGTCTCAGGTGTAAAGTCCGCCGTCATCTTAGATTTGTGTCGAAGTATTTCGAAAAATTTAAACCGCCAACCACACAGAGATTGGCAAGAAGTGGAGCAAATGAATTGTGAAAATGAGAACTTCGGTTCGATGTGGAGTTGCATTGCGACCGGGTGCTGTGACCCATAGAACAGTAGAGGTTTAGATAGTCCTCGACCCCTAACCAAGAGGGAAGTTATGTCCCATAACTGTCATGCTTCGAATTGCTACCGGCGGAATCAATCCAATGGGGCGCTGGCCGTCGCATTGTTACGGCCCCAGTGTAGGGTTGCCAGACGGGCTGGAATGAGATATTTGAAGTCAAGTCCAGATTCAAGATATTCCCCAATTAATCCAGCTAAATCGAAATTGTCAAATTTAAAACGTATCCATTTGTCGACTACTTGAAATGATTCAAATGCTTTGTACACACTTTCAACATTTCCTTCTGATCAAACTAATTGTTTGCACAGCCCTACACAAAGCTAAATTTTTCCAGATTCCAGATATAAGACAGTTTGTATCTGGCAACCCTACCCCAGTGTGATGGCACACCGTCGTTCAGGCTGTCGTGGCGATAATCACGTTGAACTCGGCGACTTTGTCCACCCAATTGCTACGAAAAAAACACTCCTTCGTCCAATGATATCCGTGAGAAGTGGAAACAGTTATCCCACTCATTGTCAATAGCAGCTAAAAGTAGGGTACATAACAGCATATCTATGCTAGACTAGGTGTAAAAACGCTGCTCACAACTCAACGCAGCAAGGCGCAGCGACAAAAACTGCATGGGAGAGATGTCGGACGAGGAGCGCCGATTCTGCCAAATAAAACACGTTTTAAACCTATTGTTGACTTAAGATTTTTTTTAAAAATGTGAATTACTCCACCAGCTAATTAAATCAGGATTGTTGTTTTTTGTCGTATGGGGAAGGAAATTTAAGACACCGAAGTTAAAGGAAACACATCACCGTGTGATAGACGCACGTTTCGTCGTTGATGAGGGGCGGCTCATCGGTACCATATACACTGATGTGGTTCATCAGGATGGAACAAACCTATTTTGAAGTAAAAAATCTGTGTGTTGTGACAAAGACACACAGAAGATTCTAACTTTCCAGAAAAATATTAGAGCCCGCATGTAACTATTTAAACACTAAACACTAATCCTACAGGGTGGCTGATGAAAGCCGCTACCAAAAAAAGTTTGATGACTTTTTTTCTATTTATGGAATCTGCTTATTTTTTACTTATTTTGCAGATTTATATTTAGATTAAACAACACTAGATAACTGAGACACTGAAACAATAATTTGGGTTGTCCGCCTCTATCACGCACTGGAGTCCGTAGTTTCGGTTCAAAGAGAGTATAGGCGCACGTTTGGCGGCAATCCCTCGAGCAGATGGACCAAAATGAGACTTGTTAACAATTTTGCTGAGCATGAAAAGACCGAGCATGAAAAGACTGAGCACCGAAAAGAACAAAAAAGATGTCTGGAAAATGGGCTGAGTGGCTCCGTTACCGAAGCCAGGCAAAGACGCTAGTAAAGGAGAATCGTACAGGCCGACCTCCTTGCTTTCTCCAGTAGCAAAGACGCTTGAGGCACTGGCTCGTCGTCGAAGACCCACACGGTCGAATGCTGTTTTGTTTTGGGCTCATTCGCATAGAGCCATGATTCGTCACCTGTGATGATCTTATAAACCCTCGTATAAGTCGCGGCCTTAACCAAAACAAGCCCAACGACAGGGCAGGTCATGGAGTCCGTTACTTGAGCGTGTTGAGATTGTTTTTCTATCCAGAATTACGCCGAATGAGAATTTCTTTCAACTCCTTGCAACTCCTTACATAGCCCGGCCTGTTATGACAGAATTGCTACGAACATTTCCTAATAAGCTGGTATTAAGAAACTCCCCATTCCATTGGCCCCCAGGTCGCCTGACCTTACTGCACCTGACTTTTTCTTGTTTACTGGGGTTATTGCAAACAGGAAGTCTACAAAGCAAAACCCAAAATTTGTTTAGTGACTTGAAAAAATCAATTTGGCACAAAAAAATAGAATTAACTCGTGAACATTTTCGTGCGATCATTTTTCACAACTTTCGACGTGGATTATCACGACAAGAGTGCATCGATGAACTTAAATCTTTGTATGGCGATGAAGCATCATCCTATAGCACTGTGAAAAACTGGTTTAATGAATTCAATCGTGGCCGATCCTCGCTCAAAGATGAAGGTCGTCCAAAGACGGCCGTTGTGCCAGAGAACATTGATGCAAGATCGTCATGTGACATACCGTGAGATATAGGCATCCTTGGGCATTTCTTTCACCAACATTCATTCGATATTGCATGAACGCTTGGCCGTAAAAAATGTTTGTTCCCGTTGGATCCCGCACAATTTGACAATCGCTCAAAAAAGGGCTCGTGTCGATTGGTGCATATATATATTGAAAAAATACGATCGCGGTGCTTCAAAAGACGTTTATAAGATCGTCACGGGTTACGAATCATGGGTCTATGCGTATGAGCCCGAAACAAAACAGCAATCGACCGTTCGTGGAAGAAGCACTCCGAAGCAAATGGTCGCCTGTTTCTTCGGAAAAACTGGTCATGTGGCGACTGTTCCGCTTGAGCAACGTAGGACGATCAATTCTGAGTGGTACACCGCAATTTGTTTGCCTTAAATCTTCGGAAAAATTCGAAAAGCGAACAAGAGAAGGCGAATCATTGTGCACTATGAGCTCTCACACATCGGCTCAAACCAGCGCCTTTTTGACTGGCAAAAACGTCGAATCGATTGGTCATCCTCCGTACAGCCCTGACTTGGCACCCAATGAATTATTTTTATTCCTGCACATCAAGAAAAAAGTGCATGGTCAACGATTTTCGTCGCCAGAAGATGCTTTTGAAGCGTTCAGAAACATGTTTTGGAGGTGTCTCAATCGGAGAGGAAAAGTACTTCGACAGTTTGAGCGCATGCAAAAGTGTATAAATCATGCTGGAGAATACTTTGAAAAACAATAAAACCATTTTTGATGATAAATATTCGCATTTTCATTATTAGGCCAGAAATATATATAGCAGCCCTCGTACACCCGAAAATGTCGAAAAAATCCTCGACATGGTGTTGGCCGATCGAAGAGTAAAAGTGGCTAAGATTGTTGATGCCATGCGCATTTTAAATGGCAGTGTGTTTTCGTTTTTACATGATCAGTTGGGGTTAAGAAAGCTGTTTGCAAGATGGCTGCCGCGTTTGCTCCCAATTGGCCATAAACGTAATCGTGTGACAACTTCAAAGGATTGTTTGGAGTTATTTAACCGCAATTCGAATGAGTTTCTGTGGCGTTTTTTAACTGTGGATAAAACATGTATCCATTACAACTCTCTGGAGACCAAGCAGCAGCCTAAACAATGGGTTTCTCCGGGTGAACCGGCTCCGAAGAAGGCCAAGGTAACTTTGTCGACCAATTAGGTGATGGCAATAGTTTTTAGGGATGCACTCGATGTGGACCTTCAAAAGATTAAACAATAAACGGCGAATATTATGTCAACTTTATGGACCGATTTAACGAGGATTTAAAAAATAAACGACCCCATAAAGCCATGGGTGCATGGCAAAATTGCATGAATTGGATTACGAATTGGTACCTCATCCGCCATATTCACTGGATTTAGCCCCAGTGACTATTTCTAAACCTAAAAAAATGTTTGTGGATGTTTCTCCAATTGCATGCCTTCCAAAAAATAGGACTTTTCGAGTTCCATAAAATAGGCATTTGTTTGATCAATACTTTCATAGCTGGAGCTGAAGCTATGAAATTATTGATCAAACAAATGCCTATTTTATGGAACTCGAAAAATCCTATTTTTTGGAAGGCATGCAAAAATTGGAGAAACATTGGACTAAGTGTATTGAGCTAAAAGAAGATTATGTTGAAAAATATTTTTTTTGCAAAAAAAAAAAAGCTATTTTATTCGAAAAGTAACGGTTTTATTGATATGCCCTCGTATTCAATGTGTCGTAAAAAAGAGAATCAACAATCTTCAGGAGATCTCTGAATAGAGAGGTTTTTGTATCCAATATTTTGTTGGTTCTATCCTAATGAACCAACCTGGTACTTCTTCTTGCTGTCAATTAAACTGCCTGGAATTGAAATGTTTTAAAATTGTCCGCTGTTAGCTCGATTAGATCCGAAATCGGGAGGCACATTTGAATGAGGGTACATCACAAGTTGTAGCGATTTCTTTTAATTTTAATGTGGAGTGTTATACCCAGGTCGGTTCATATTTGCGACCTACACGATGATAAGAAAAATGGATGGACGAATTCTTAGTCGTTCGGTATAACTTTTTATGGGTCTATCACACTTCCTTCTGGGTGTTATAAACATCAGCGCAAACACAAAATATACCCCTTGGACCACAGTGTGGTGAGGGTATAACAACCAAGCCAAGGGCACGCTGTGAATACCTTTGACGCAGCATAGCTTATTGGAAGTATTTCCTTTGCTTGAGTCAAATTTCAACGGACGCTTTGAAGTAATTCAGTGACCCTCTTGAACAGATTCCACCGATTATTTTAATTGATTTGACTTATTTTGAGCTCTTCGCCAGTATCTGTGTTGGGCGCACATGGGTAAAATTTTGAATGCTTTCACTTTTCCTTTTTTTTCGATATGCACGTTTTTCTTCAATGCACTGTATGCGTATTTGGCTATTGTTGCCTATTCACGTGCTAAATTAGAAGTTTTGTAATTGAGAATGAATTTTTGTGCTATGACAATACGACTTCAGCTCAGTTCATATGGAATAGAATAACAATTGTCTAATTTTGTAACAATAAAATGTGTGTGAGTTTTGTTCTCCAAATATTTGTCAGACTCCATTCAGGGATGATTTAAAAGTAAAATGTGTGTACAGATCAGTATTGCCAACGGGACTTACACCGGATTTTCATAGGAAGATGACTGTGTGGGGGTTTTAAAGATTTTATATCTGTTTAAAAAGTTTCGTGTCCGAGGCTAATGCGATGAGACAGTCCAGGACGGCACAATCCAATAGTTTAGCCTTGAACAACAAAAAGAAACTGATCAATTTCGTCGCCTCAAGAAGCAAGTTAAGAATAAACCGAATAGATTGTTCTAGCAAGGTGGAGCTACTGTGCACACAGAAAAACCATAATGGAACTTCATCATAAACTTTTTGATGATTCCTTCAGTCTTGTTTGGGCCACCCTGCACTAAATTCTAGTCCAATGTATATTAATTTAAAAATGTTTCTCGCTTATGTTAGCTACCTTTTTTAAAATGAGCAGCTTTTATAGTTGACATGTACTTTTTGACAGAATATAGAAAAATAACTAACCCCAAACCTAGATTAATTCAACTAAAGCCAAGGACATTTTAAGGTTATATGACCCTTACGATTTTATTCTTTGAATCATTGTTTTCTATGGATTCAGAACACAATTTAAAGATGATTCTTATTATCGATTTTGAGAATTAGTTAAGTAGCAGCAACGAAGTTCTTTACTTGAACACAGTCTAACCCAGGTTTTTTTAGCATAGCCAATTAAATTTATTTTTAATTGTCTAATTTTGAACAAATCCCACGTAAATCTTCGCTGAAATTTGGATATGAGTGATAAAGCCAAATAAAGCGGCATTTGATATTAGATAGAAAACCCAATTTTGTCACTTTCTACTTAAGTTTCCAGTTTTACACGACTTGGTACACCAATCGCATGCTTTAATTGTATTTTTATTGTTGTAGATAGCTAAGCGATTTTTACCTCAAACTGTATTGTCATAGGGAATTTTCATAAATAATGGGATTTATGCAGATCACTTTGGGAATTGATTGATGATGTGCAATACTGGCAGTGGTTTATTTTAAAATTATTAAAATAATACATTATCTCTCTGCTGAGTACAAAGTTCGTACAAATGGACCAATATATAAAGGGTGACCAAATAGTAATGATATTTATTCCAATGATTATACAGTCACAGACAAAAAATAGGGTAACTTGAAATTATTTTAAAAGAAACGAAAAAAAGTAATTTTTTAACAATCAAATCTGTAATTTACCTTGATTTTATTGATTATTTTATATAAACGGGATTTACACAACAAAAGCTCAAAAGGAGATTAAAAAAACATAAAAAGTTATCAGTTCTATAGATTGCGAACGGACACAATAATAGTCATTTTAAAAGACAGGATGAAAAACAAAAATTATCTATAACACTTTAGCTGAAGAGCTTTTATTTAGTAGTAAAAGGTGGAGCGCGGTAATTTGCTTTTTTGCACTGCAGGCTGTGGCACTGTTGGCCGAAGAGAGTTGAGAGTGTGCGTGGCTCAAATTTCTACTTTATTTCGTAAAACAGTTTGCATTCTGTTGGCAACAGCTAAACCAACCACTAGCAAGTCCTTATTAGAATAGAATACCAAGCTTATTAAATATTTCCTCAATTATTTGTCCTTATTCCTTTCCTATTTTATTGGTACAACTTTTTTCCTTTGCTATCTTGTAAAAATATTCTATAGAATTTACAGCAGAAAATTCTACAGAACATGGTATAACATTCTCGTTGTTATTCTGAAACCAATTTGTTTAGAAGCACTGAAAGGAGTTTTGCGACTTTGTCAAGTTGAAGTATTTATTTTAAGAGCATTTTCCATTTTAAATAGGACAGCATCACTTCGCTTATTTGTATCCCTGTTTTCATAAACCATTTAATGGACCTTTGCTCCCATTTACACTAGGCAACTTTACTAACGTCAATTTTTTTGATTTCCTTTTGAATTTGCCTCGTGTAGCAATTCGGTTTCGGCAATTTTTGTTTTCATTATTGCCTTTTCTGACATTCTGCGATTTATTCCTGCTGATTTTTGTGTAAATAAATACTAAAATAATCTGCAGCCAACTTCACACTAAAAAAACACCAACAGAATTGACAGTACAAGCAAGTTTTTTCCTTTCCATTCTCCTACAGCTCTCTAATGCGGCAAGTAAAATTGCCTAGTGTGAATAAGGGGCAAACTTCTTGTCTAGAGTAGCAAGCCTATACTATGCTATTACCTAGTCCATGATTTAGGTTTTTGGGCTAGCGGAAACAATGTTCTTTATTTTCCAGACGTCTAACCCACCCAGATGTTGCCACATCAAAAAAAAGTGAAAATTGATTTTTTTTACCCTTAGGTCCATTTCGATATGTTACAGATATTTATTTTCAAATAACATGCAATCTTGTCGCTCTCATAGTTTGTACCTATGGGACTTTTCGCGAAGTTCTTTTGAATTAAATGTTTTCCGTTAATCAACGTCACACAGATATATATTTCACCTCCTAGTTTAGTTTTAACTGCTCCGGAAAACTTAAAAGGGTTCAGAGTTGACATAAGCTTTATGTGGTTAGTCGGTTTCGCTGAATTTTTCGCCGTCTAGTTTTCAAATTAAATAAGTTTTGTATTGTAACGCAAATCACACAAAATTCTACGGCCTTCCAATGTCCCTTCTGAAGTTGAGGTTAACCCTTATTTTTTTAGTTTTTAAACTTATTGGCTCATATTTCTCTGGGACTATGTTTATCAAATTCTCAGTCTAAGCCAGTCACTTAAGAGAAGCTGGAGGGCAACACTGGAAAATCCATAGTCGGAACAGCGAAAAAAATGACTAAAGCGGCGCTAAGCCGATAATTTAAAACCGTTATTAAAAAAGGTTTTTTTATATATTTCTGATATTAAATATACAAAAACCTCTTGTTCTTAAAATTTTAAATTTATAGAAAACAAAATGTTATTTAAAGGAAACGTTAAGCGGTCTAAAGCGCACCCATTTAAAGTTGTATTAAATAAATAAGGTTTTATAAATGTTAAAGTTTCAAAACAGTTTTTGATAAGTTCTTTTACAATTTATTTTTTTTTTAAATAACATGTAATTATCGCATTAGTTTTTTTTTGTATGAAATAAGAAAGAGTTAACAGACTTAATTTTCAACAAAAAGTCTAACATGACAAACCCTGCTTTATAAAACCAAATGTTTTTTTTATTTTATTTAAACTAAAAAGGAAACAAACACCGAGAGGTCTTATCGGCGAATTTGTATCGAAATCATGTACACAAATTGAGATTAGTGAGTATTAAAGTCTTTTCAAACTGATAGCACAAAGACAATTTAGAGAATTTTACAATTCAAAATTAATTTATTTATTATATTTGTCAATAGATGTATTACAATTAATGTTTAACGAATGCGCCGATACGAGTAAAAACCTTTGTTGAATTTTCTTTAATAAATACAAAGAGAATCCATGTTGCCATATTATTCGTAATGTTATATGATTACCATATTACCAACCAACTGGGTAACTGAGCTGGTAAGATCAATCGAACAAGGCTTTGGTTGTTTAGTTTAAATTTCATTTCCTATCGTTCTTATCTGGTAACCCTGTATTTGACGACCGTCGGAGAGTTTGCTGGTCGGAGAGTTTGAACGACCACAGTTTAATTTTTGAGTTTAATTTTCGACTTCAACAAATATTTTTTGAATCGTTGTTTTTTCCTTTTTATTTCGTTGTCATAAATGTACACTAGAGTGCCTCGGCTTCTGAAAAGCCAAGAAACGTTTCATACATCTCTAGTAATTTAATTTTTCTGCAATAACGTCCATATTATACATTCGTCTAAAGTTTATACCACCACCTGTAATGTGCATTAAAAATGCATTAAAAATTTTTGAAGTTACGTTAGAGAATCAAGAGTTTTGTGATTTTTTTCGATTTCTTTAAAAGATTTTCTTGAAATTTAAAATAACTAGCGAAAAATTCATTTATTTTGGATTTTTGGGTAACATTGAAACCCCTTTCCTTATAATAATATGCAGAAATACTTGTATAAATGTAATATAAGGAAGCAAGTTTGGCAGAATAATTAAATAAATTTTGGGTTGAGTCCATCTGTGCCTACTGCATTAGATTTTTGTCTGGATAATGCTCTGAAAGACTTCGGCTTCGTCGATATTAAAATTAAATTGCGAATTTTAAATTTTGGCGTGAAATTGAAAGTTTTTACCCTTATACTAATATCCAGAAATAGAAATCTGGCAGCAGTCTAAACTTCGAAAAAAAAAAATGAATGAAAACTCTTAATTTTTTGAACGTAAAAACAAATTTAAAGCCATTCATTTAACTAAAAATAAAAAAATTGAGTTATTGAGGTGACATTAGATTAAGGAGTAGTTTTTAAACACGGTCCAGCTAAAGCCAACCTATTTTCGGAACCATTTTTAAACATGTCCGTCTTTCTTTCTAGATACGTACAAGATTTCTATGAGACACTCTTATGTACACATTCAAAACGAATTTGAAATGCCCTACTTTTGCAAGCACAAAGAACAATGCAGCAAAAAATAGAAAGACGCTTTGTTGGTCGCATTGAGCAAATGCCCTCAAAGAATATTTCGTTACATTAGATTCCATTACATGCCTGAAATGTTTTCGTAAGTCTAGTTCACACGAACAGATTTAGTGTTGATGTAAAGAAAAATGCTACAAAAAAGGCATAGAATTCAATACAGATAAAATTGGACGTATAAATTAAACAAATTGACATTTTTTAATTAAAAATTATTAAATAATGAAGTAGTTCCTAGAAGGAATTCTACAAATTTTTATTTTTTTTGCCCTCATTTGTTATAGTAATTTAATTTTAAATTTAACTTAACATCCGTTTGAGGAACAGACACGATATCCTGACGAATTATTTTATCTGAAGACCTTGTATCAAAATGATGTCAATTTCAATGAA
This sequence comes from Hydrotaea diabolus, assembly GCA_963513945.1. Lineage (NCBI taxonomy): Eukaryota > Metazoa > Arthropoda > Insecta > Diptera > Muscidae > Hydrotaea > Hydrotaea diabolus. Next base: position 79,746,838 of record OY740720.1, read on the forward strand.
TCTGTCAACTTATTTCGAAAGTAGTTACTAATAATAATCATTTAAAGCGTTTTTATATTTGACAAAATATTAGTTTGGCCTTAAATGACGAGTAATTTTTAAAAAAATCTCTGTGTCGGCATTGGCTTCAGTCCTACAAACAATACCAAATCGAAAATGTTTTAAAAACCACAATCATCAAACACAAAATTGTATCACTCATCACCAATATTTTTCAATACGAGTATTAACAAATTGATTGTTAGGCCTGATTGTTTCGTGTACGGGGGCTGGGTCTCCTTCTCTGAACAACAAACCAACCAATCAATGAATTATCAGTGAATTTCATACGAAACATCAGACAGAGAAGAATCAGATCGTCCCGTGCGAACTACGCTTAGAGAATACACGAGAACGCCAACATGACAACGGCGACACTGTACGTGGTTTCCGTCTAAACTGATCACAAGTAAATTCGAACAATTGCTAATCTACCAGAATCTACTAGAAAATGAGGTACGAGGGGCCAAACCCAAATTCGGTACCATCTAGCAAAATCTTGCCTGCAAAACTACCACTTACCATTTTTAAAAATGTACCACAAAATAGAGATTTCTTCAAAAAAGTGCCATAGTCTTTTCAGTCAGGGCTGCCAATGTTGACGATTTATCGGCATTTTGAAACAAAAAAAATTACCAAATGACTATTGTCGTCATTTTTGTGCACAAACACCGAGAATGAAGTTTTTTAAAAACTTAAAAAATTTTGTCAAATAGTTATGTAGGAAGCCACATGTAAATTTGCAAATGTTTAGCATGACATATCAGAGGATACGATAAGTTTGTACTAAAAAATGGAAGTTATGCAATAATTTATTAAAGCAAAAATATTTAGGCAGAGATTGACATTCCAGCCAGATAAAGGAAGGAAAACAAAAATAGAAAATTAATTTCTTGGGTTCTTTAAAAGTCCTCATTTACACGAGGCAACTTTACTAGCCGCAACGGTCAGTTTGTAGGAGAGAGAGAGGTAAGGGGAATGTAAAGGGGATAAAACTTGCCCGTGCTGTCAATTCCATTTGTGTTTTTCGTAGTGTGAAGTTGGCTGCAGATTATTTGCGTATTTTTTGCACACAAAAATCAGAACGACTAAATCACAGAATGTCAGAAAAGGCAACAATGAAAACAAAAATTGTCGTTACCAAATTGCCTTGTGTAAATATAAAAGGCAAGTTCAAAGGGAATCAGAAAAATTGACGCAAGTAAAGTTGCCTAGTGTGAATGGGGACTAAATATGTTTTTATTGAAATAAACATTATAAGTACGCAGCACTCAGACCAAAGCAATGTTGATTTTGCAGTTATGCTTTAGCCTAGCACAAAAAGCGCGATATAAACAGAAAAAAGTTAAGTGTTTTGGAAACTTCCATCTCTGCTATGAACACATGTTAAATTTTGTTTCGATCTGGCAACTCCTTCATATACGTAGAAACAGGTGTTCACAAAAGACGCATCCGCGATTTTTTTACAATGGAAAAATAAGAAATGCGTGGTGTCATTAAATATTTACATTAAAAAGGTTTATCGGGACAAGAAATTCATAATGATATGGTGCATGTGTTAGGTGAAAGTGCTCCTTCATATGCAACAGTAAAAAATTGGGTTGCTGAATTTAAACGTGGTCGTACAAGCATTGAAGATGAACCACGTAGTGGACGTCCAAAAACAGCAACAACAACAGAAATTGTAGCCAAAGTGCATGATATGGTATTAAATGATCGACGAATAAAAGTGCGTGAAATAGCTAATATCATGGGCATCTCAAATGATCGAGTCCATTTAATTTTGCATTAAGAACTACAGATGAAAAAGCTTTCTGCAAGATGGGTGCCGCACTTGTTAACAGTCGACCAAAAACGCATAAGAATGAACATTTCTCTAGCTTGTTTGGATCGTTTTCAGCGAAATAAAATGGATTTTAAGCGTCGTTTCATAACTGTTAATTAGACATGGATCCACCACTATACTCCAGAGACAAAAGAACAATCCAAACAATGGACTGAAGCTGGAGGAAGTGCCCCAAAGAAGGCAAAAACAATTCAATCGGCTGGTAAGTTTATGGCAACGGTTTTTTGGGACTTCAAAGGTATTTTATTGATTGACTATCTGCAAAAGGGTAAAACAATAAATTCAGAGTACTATTGCAACCTTTTAGATCAATTAAATGTACAAATTCGAGAGAAACGTCCTGGCTTACAACACAAAAAAATAATTTTTCATCAAGATAACGCACCAGCGCACAAGAGTGTTTTAACAATGGCTAAAATCAACGAATTAAAGTACGAGTTGCTTGACCACCCACTTTATTTTCCTGATTTAGCTCCCAGTGACTTTTACCTGTTCCCAAATCTAAAAAAAACTCCTTGCTGGCAAGCGTTTTACCTCAAATGAAGATGCAATTACAGTTGTAAACCACTATTTTGAAGACCTTGAGGAAAACTATTTAAATCAAGGGATAGAATTGCTAGATAAGTGTTGGACTAAGTGTATTGAAGTTTCAGGAAATTATATTGAAAAATAAAAATATTTTTGAAAAACTAACTATTCTCTTTCATTGATAGGCTAAGAACTTTCCGAACCGCCCTCGTATTAAGTACTTATAGCTCGAAAAGTAAGAGTGGGGTCGGTCCGCATAATCAGAAAATAGGTATTGATAAGTCGTCATTTAGCAAGTACGCAAGTAACCAGTGGTGTTGTATAAACTTTTAAATTCTTCGCTGCCTACATTCTCTATTTAAGAAACAACTAGAAATGTGATTATAAAGGGTGGTCCATCTGGAGGCATTTCTTCAGAACAAAAAAAAAATATAAAAATTCGGATCAAGTGTGGAATCTTTATTGGTAATTGGAAAGGACATTTTATGACATTTTTTGAATATAATTTCCTCCAAAAGTTGGCCCCAACTACGCCTCAGGGTTTCCATTCTGAGGGTCCAATTTTGGATGAGTCATTCGAGCATTTCGACCGGTATGGCTTTAATGACACGCGTAATGTTGGCTTCCAAAACCTGGATCGTAGCTGAATTGTCAGCATAGATTTCGGACTTTACGTAACCCCAAAGAAAAATGTCTAAAGGTGTGATATCACTCGATCTAGGCGGCCAACTCACCTGTCAAATTAGCTGCGTTTCGAAATGAAATCTCAATAGATCTATTGTTAAAGCAGCTGTGTGGCAAGGACGGTGCCTGTTGAAACCAAGTGTCGTCAAGATTACGGGCTTCAATTTCAGTTAGCATAAAGATCGATATCATGGCGCGATTCACCATTCACGGTTACCTTCCGGCCATCATCATTTTTGAAAAATATGTACCGATGATTCCACCAGCTTATAAACCGCACCAAACCGTGGTTTTCTATGGGTATTATGGCACCTCTACTTGTTGCTCTTCAGCCCAAATGCGGCAATTTTGTTTATTGACTTTGCCGTTGAGCCAGAAATGGGCCTCATCACTGAACAAAATTTTGGTCAAAAACAGCGGATCTTCCTGTTTCTCACCGAACGCTCACTCATTTCCATAATACAGTTGCCAACATTTGAAGGTAATTATTTTCAAAAAATAAATGCCCTAAAATGTCCTTTCAAATTACCAATAAAGATTGCACACTTGATTTGAATTTTTATATTTTTTTGTTCTGAAAAAATACCTCTAGATGGATCACCCAATTTATTTTATAACCGTGTTCGACTGTAGTATATTTTGATTTAGTTGCTTTCTAGTTAATTCTTTTGCAACATGTTGCCGAATCCTGAAAGAAAAATTAATAGTTGCGCACTATAATATTCGAAATAAGATGATGCCTCCAAGGAAAATGCCATTCATATCTCAGTTAATAGTTTTAAAACAAATGCCCCTAAATATAACCGCATATCGTTATCAACAATTAATAGAAAAACAGATGTCTGCAGGTGTATATAGTTTACCGTTTTGATTAAGGACGCTTTTCGTAGCTTTCTAGAAACAACATTTATTGTTGTAAGTCTCGTTAAAAAAGCTTTTTAATACTTTTATAAACAGTAAGAAAATTGCTGTAGTTTGGCCACCAAACCCTTGTGAAATAAAATATTTTCCTGACTTAACATACGTTCTCTCTCTTTGTTTTTTTAGTTGCCCAGAAATAGCTAAATTAATTCCACCCAACCTCTTGAGTAGTTATTAAAAAATATCGCTATTGTCTACATGAGGAAAGACGACAGAGGGGTCAGACTAAATACCGGTTAAAAAAGAAAAGAGCTCTTGAAATTATAGATGGACTTGAGTGATAAAATTCGCGAATAATAAAGTAACGATAAAGCGATGTCAATACTATCGTAGAAACAGACAATGGCCAATTTGCCATAGTAGTTGAGACACAGTCGTCAGTAGTCGTTTAGGGAAATTCGTAACAATGGATATGCCCCTACAGCACACATTTCAACTTGAAATGTAGTTTTCATCATTCTTCATGCTGTAATCACGGGGTCAAGGGGTTACGATAAATTCAATAGAAATAAAAAAACGTTCACACCCAAACGAAGGACATTACAGTGGCTGAGTTAAGCAGTAGCAATAAATTTCATATGCTCGATATGTGTGCCGGTGCCATCTGAAAATGATTAACTCCAATGTCTCAAATTAATGTATGCCAACAGTCCCTCCTACCAGTCTACTACTGAGGGTATCTGCACATGCCTCCCGTCTTTCTAGCTCAGGGACAATCTTCTCTTTAAATAGAACTAATAATTGCTCGTCTCGTATGTGAATTATCGTTCTACTCACATGTAACACATTCGTCTAGCTGTAGATAAGAGTTATCACCGAAATTCGAGATAAGCAACACTACACACGAGGCAAACAAATCCTCAGTATACGTACATGGCGATTTTATTTTGTCAATGTCAACAGAAACATTTACATACTCAAATAAAGAAAACAAAGTAAACGGTCTAAAAACAGGCATGGTCGACTTTTTGGTACCCTACACCAATCTGAAAACGTCTCGTCTGTAGGAAGTCTGAGCAATATCCAAATTACAGAGCAGCTCAACATTTAGCACTGCTTAAACAAGGGCTATATATAAAAGTAAGTAAGTTTCTGTTGGTTTAACTGACTTGCATATTGCCTCAGCCGTACACGGTTTTAAAACTTATCTGACTGACAGGGGCGTGGCTAGATATAAAACTTTTCGTCGTTTAGTGAAACCAGCATTGATATTCAAAACCACCCATTTTCACTTCCTTTGCCTTTGCCTACCATTACCGATATTAGGTAAATCTTTTAAAGGCTCGTCTGTGTGGAAGGTACCTTAATGGGGCGTGGCAGCGAATTTTGCCTCATACGTGTATAAATTTGAAGTAAACATATTGCAGAATACAAAATGCAATTCATTAATTTGGCGAGCATTTATGTGTATTTCAATCTACGCTCTTACAGTGTAATTTGTGTGGGAGGTACAAGAGGGGGCATGGTTATCGCCCCAGCTTTGCATCAGCTATTGTATTTGGAATCGTATTCGTATATAATTACTAATTTTCAGCAGAATCGCATGAATAGTATTAAAAGTGGGCGGAATGATGCAATTGCATTAAAATAGAATGGAAAATGGAAGGTACCAAAATGGGGCGTGTCAATCACATTTTACAAAAGCAAGTACAAAGTCGTCCGTAGAATATCACGGCGAGCCATATCTTTGCAAATTTCATGCTCTAGGTGACAAGTTATGCGGGTTCTAATCTGCACAGTGGGTCATTTGTGAAGAAGGAACGCGCAGGGGTAAGTCAGCCCACTTCACTAGCCACCAACACAAACATGTAAAAGTTATTTAACAAAGATATTTTGTGGATTTTTATTTAAGATATGCTAGACTGGTATAAAAGCAGTTAGGCTAAGGTTATAACAACATAGATTAGCAAACAAAAAAGTGTTTAGTCACCATTAAACCGAGACGGACGACATCTTAAATTTAGCCAATTCCCCCAACAATGTAAGGTACTGTACGAGAGCTAGCCTGTAATGTCAAAGTTGACACTTTGTTTCGTGCCCGTATGTTAGATTAACCTGAATACAAAAACCAGCCACCCCAAAGGGGGTGGGGGAAGAAAACTTTCATAACACGAACGAGGCAAGAATCTTTTCATGGCAGGTACTTTTTTTTCTTCTTTGCTTTTTCATAATTTTTCGGTGCGTCATTGATTACGTGAGTTTGGTTAGCATTACTTGCGACTTCTGCATGTACGTCGGGGTTCGAATGTCGTAAAATTTCAAATTTGACGTCAAATCTTGAAAAGTTCAATCATTCAATTCACGTGAAGCAGACGAGGCAAATGTTATTAAATAACTCCCTTCCTCCTGTTGGAAATTGTTTTGTACTTGATAATCGATTCTAAGAAAGGACCAGAACACTGTGCGACAAATAAATGTAATTTCCTTATATGTGACAGCGCTTAGAGAAAGGGACCTAAGGGTAAAAAAAATCAATTTTCACTTTTTTTTGTTTGAGGGGACAACATCTGAGCATCGAATGAGACCGATTCCATGTCCAAAAGTGTTCCCTCCCAGAGATATGCGCGTTTTATGAAAGTGATGGTACACCAAAGATATCCATCTAGAGGTATTTTTTTTAGAACAAAAAAATATAAAAATTCAAATCAAGTGTGCAATCTTTATTGATAATTTGAAAGACATTTTATGGCATTTATTTTTTTGAAAATAATTACCTTTAAATGTTGGCAACTGTTTTAAGGAAATGAGCGTTCGTTGGGAAACGGGAAGATCCGCTGGTTTCGACCAAAACTTTGTTCAGTGATGAGGCCCATTCTGGCTCAACGGCAAAGTCAATAAACAAAATTGCCACATTTGGGCTGAAGAGCAACAGGTGCCATTATACCCAGAGAAAACCAAGGTTTGGTGCGGTTTATATGCTGGTGGAATCATCGGTGCATATTTTTTCAAAAACGATGAAGGCCGGAACGTAACCCTGAATGGTGCTCGCTATCGCGCCATGATATCGATCTTTATGCTACCTGAAATTGAAGCCCGTAATCTTGACGACACTTGGTTCCAACAGAACGGTGCCACTTGCCATACAGCTGCTCAAACAACAGATCTATTGAGAGGTCATTTCGAAAAGCAGCTAAATTCACGTTTTGGACAGATGAGTTGGCCGCCTAGATCGAGTGATATCACACCTTGAGACTTTTTTCTTAAGAGCTACGTAAAGTCCAAATTCTATGCTGACCAACCAGCTACGATTTAGGTTTTGGTAGCCAGCATTACGCGTATCATTAAAGCCATACCGGTCGAAATGCTCGATAGAGCCATTTAACATTATATCCTAAGATGGGACACCCTAAGGCGTAGTTTCGGCCAACATTTGAAGAAAATTATATTCAAAAAATAAATGTTATAAAACGTCCATTCGAATGAATAATAAAGATTCCACACCCGATTTGAGATTTTGTATTTTTTTTTTTATTTTGTAAAAAATACCTCTAGATTGATTGAGAACCGATAGTAGAGTTTAAGTAGGACATTTGAACCCAAAAACGATCTTTTTTAAAACATTTATACAATTTCATTCAAAAAAAGGGAACGACGCAACTGAAATTGGACCACATTTTTTTTATCACTTTCTCGCAAAACGGACGAAAATAACAATCCAATTTTTGAGATAGGATGTTAATGAACGAAAATGAACTTCAAAGGATTTCACCAAGAAACCCTTTTGGAAGCTGCTGTGAAGCCTCTTAACAATTCCCTGTTCCAAAACCAGCCATGGCCTTTCCAGCTGGATTCTGCTCCGGCCCAAAGGCTAAAACGTGTCTCTTACGCTGGGGTCACTCACTGACCTGCATTTCTGCGAACAAGGAGTCACAACATCGGCCAAAGTTTACCAAGAAACCGTTTTGGAAGCTGTTGTGAAGCCTCTTAACAATTTCCTGTTACAAAACCAGCCTTGGACTTTCCAGCAGGATTCTGCGCCGGCCCATAAGACTAAAACGTCCCAGGCCTGGCTTCGAAACAATTTACCAGCGTTCATTTCCTCTGAAGAATGGCCCTCAGGCAGTCCAGATTTGAACCAATTGGATTACAAATTGTGAACGGCTTTAGAGGACAAGGTTTGTCACAAAAGATACCCCAACATTGGATCTCTTAAGACTGCTTTGGCTCGAGCTGTGGCCAATTTTCCAATGGACGAGGTTCGTGCAGCTATTGGCTGGCCAATCGTCGACTTAAGACGTGTGCAAAAGCAAAAGGCGGGCATTTCGAATAAGTAGATTCTTTTTGGATACAATATACATCAATAAATATATTAAAACATATTTGGCCCAAAAACATTGAGTACTTTTTATTTTCAGCATAAAACGTGTGTAACAGTATTTGTGTTCCTACTAAGTATTTGTTGTTATCACCAATTATATCAGTGGGTAACAAAGCCACATGTACTTCATAATAGGTTGGTTGTCACAACCACCAGTTGTGTTAGCCAATGGTTTTACTAAATTCAGTAGTAATCGTAATATTATTGTCGCTACTATCTCATGGTAAGTCGAACCATGTAACCATCAATACCCTAGAATGTGGGTGCTTGCAACTGAAATTATGTTTATCCAACCGAAAGTTTGTAGTTTGGACCGATTTCCAACCGGTTTTTTTTCGGTGTGCACAGGCATATTACCACTGCGTCGCGGGAAAGTATCACCAAACTTTTACCGTCAATTGTCCTAGTTTAAAAAAGACCGAGTTTCGGTGGACTGTGATTCAAACAAGAGGGCGCTACATGAACTATTCAGCTGGCACAAAATAAGACATACCTGGACAGCCTGAATGAAGGAAAGCTCGCACAAAGTGATCGAAAAATATTTATTATTTTTACCGAGTTGGTATGTATCTAGGATTTGTTCGAGTTTATAAAAAAGAATCCTTGAAAATCCTTTAAATTTTATTAATGTTAAATATCGCCGCTTTCTAGAATGTGGGCTGAATTACAATTGCAACTGAGTATGTTTTTCTATTAATTTATTTTTTGTTTGTTTTTTTCTTGATAAGTCATGATTGGGATGTGTTTCAAAAACCCTACCTTTCGATAAACGCCACAAAAAAACCAACAATGGAATTTGTAGAGTTTTGAGTTTGAGTTCGAATTAAGTTCTTGTCTCAAATACAAACAAAATAAAATGACAATTTCTTGTAGTATTGTAATGAGACTACCTTGATAAATATACTTATAGCCTGGCTGGTAATAAAGAAAATGTCATAATAAGGTACAAACAACAGATAGTAAACAACATAAATAGCTCCGAAATAAATACAAAACAATATGTAAATGCGTATAGAACATTAAGACAATTGAGAAATGTTCAATAAGAAAACATAGTTGAAGGTCGTCACTGTTTGGTACTCTTGCTAAAACGCACAGAGAAAGGGACCTAAGGGTAAAATTTAAATTTTTATTTTTTTTGATGTGGACAACATCTGAGCATCGAAAGAGACCGATCCCATGCCCCAAAAGTGTTCCCTCCCAGAAATATGCGCGTTTTAAGAAAGTAAAGTCGACGATTCTAAGCGCAAATAGAAAGGGACCTAATCTTTAAAATGGCTCTCCTAAACAAAACTGGTTTTTAACCTCAAAATTGATTTTTTTAACCTTAGGTTCTTTCCTCTTTTCGCTGTCACATATGGCTAGCGATGCGAATCAAAAGGCAGTGCGATGGATTTTTACTGTGTTTATTTTGTTGGGTGGAATACTCTACTGCCGACAGTTTCTCATTTAATAGAAATCTGCTTGCACTTAAGAGTATAGCCTGTGATCATTTGCAAAACACATTCATTGATTGGGGACTGAGGATGCTGAAGAAGCTTTCACCGAAACTACAGTCAACCCTGCTTGCAACTAAAAGTCTGTTTGACTGCCTTTGGAATAAGTTTTTGGTTTCCTATGAACAAAATTTTCAACAACAAAAAAACAGAGTCTAAAATTGGACGATCAACTAAGCCTAAGAATTTTCTCGATTTTAAATTAAAATTCTCAATATCAGGTGGACATTTTTTGAAATTTACCTAACTTTAGTTGAAATTTTCTCAGTTTTAATTGGAACATTCGCAGCTTTAAGCAGTACTTTATCAGTTTGAAGCAGAAAACCTCAATGTAAATTGTAAAATACTCAATTAAAAATACAAGTTCTCAATTTCAATTTTAAAATTCATAATATGAAATGAAAATTTTTAATCCAATTTTAATTGTAAAATACTCAATTTGACATGGAAATTTTCAATATAAAGAAGATTTCAATATATAAAATAGAAATTCTAAATTTCAATTGAATTTTTTTTAAAATGAAATAGAAATGCAAATAAAATCCAAATGGAAATTTGTAACTAATTTGGAAATTTCTGTTACAATAAAAAATAGCGGGAAGCTATTCTCGAAAACAAAGTTACGTATGGCACCAATATATGTGACAGCGCATAGAGAATGGGGCCTAAGGGTAAAAAAATCAATTTTATTTTTTTCTTTTTTTGATGTGAACAACATCTGAGTATCGAATGAGACCGATCCCATGCCCCAAAAGTGTTCCCTCCCAAAGATATGCGCGTTTTGTGAAAGTGAAGTCGACGATTCAAAGCGCAAATAGAAAGGGACCTAATCTTTAAAATGGCTCTCCTGAAGAAAACTTTTCATCAACTTTTCACTTTTTTTTGATGTGGACAACATCTGAGCATCGAATGAGACCGATCCCATGCCCCAAAAGTGTTCCCTCCTAGATATATGCGCGTTTTATGAAAGTGAAGTCGACGATTCTAAGCGCAAATAGAAACGGACCTAATCATTAAAATGGCTCTCCTGAACAAAACTGGTTTTTAACCTTAGGTCCCTTTCTATTTTGTGCGTTATGACTTATCCACGGAAGTCTCTAACTTTTAGCAAAACAAAAGAACGTTTTACGTTGGCATTTTCCTCTAACCTCAGTCCAGCAATTATCCTCTAAAATGTAGAACTTCTAGCACCACAAAAAAAAGATTACCTTCACATGGTCGTTATCTTCAGAAGGCGAATCTCTTACAACTTCTTTATCATAAACTTGACATAAACATTTTGTGGTCCCCTCACATACAAAATGCGAATTAGTAAAACAAAACAAATCTCGCATTTTTTTTTTTTGTTTTTCTCTAGACCAAAAACCCCCACACTCATGCAAGTGCAAAGAAATAAAAAGAAAGAAAGAAAAAACGCCATTTAATAGGATAATTCGCCCTCCTCGAGCAAGAGAAGAGCAATCCGAGTCAGAATCGAAACAAAGTCAGGCAAACAACCATTTGAAATAAAAAATACATCTTGAATAGTAAAATTGTTGTCACGATTGCATTAAAATATTATCGCAGACAGCGGCTGCAAAAACAAATGGCATTTGAAGAAATTAAATGAAATGAAATAAAAATTTATTTGACAATTACTTTGATTGTCGCAATTCAATTAAGAGCGTCCAACAGACAAGCTTCAACGACGATAAATTGAAACAATTTCAAAAACAAAACAAAAAAATTTAATTATACTCGTAAATTACTTGAGAAATGTACACACGAGGGCTCATGCGAAACTACAGGGAAGTGTGAACAAATTGTTTTGTTAGTTCAGGCACCGCGGAACTATCAGAATTATAATAGTACGAGTAGTGATAATTTAGTATTTACACAGATAACTGATTCGATTATCATAAAGCGAATTATAAAGGTTACATGCACCTAGAGTATTCCATCAATACAACCGAACGTTAGTTGATGCTATGCAATTTTCAGTTATTGGAACTTTAGTGTCGGTGCAGCATACCAAGTATCCTAACCTGCATAAGAGAATTTTCGGATCTAAAAATCGATCATCACAATTGTTTAATGAAAAAAATTCAAATTTTAGTTATAGGCAAAAACGGGTTGATGGAAACAGTACTGATGGAAACATGGTTCGAGATATCATATGATGGTTGCTACAACCAGTTTTAGTTTCTTGGTTGAGACGGTTAATGCTTAAAATCGATACTGCCATATAATTAAGCGGACTATAAATAATAAAAATATTTCCAGAATAAAGAAACACGTTTAACTGTAATTTAGCGTTATTACTCGGACTCGATCAAACTTTTCACAATAGATAGACGACCATATTATTCCAAACAACAACCAATATTTTTGACCACAAATATTGTTATATATCTGAAATAATTCTTTTCCGATTGGAACATCACTGCAATGCTTATCAAAATATCTATCCAAAGACGTTTTAACAGTTAAACCATTTCAAGGCGGTAAAATATTAATTTTTTTTTCAAAAAGTACTTATAACCAACCTACAACAACCAATACTTCACAAATTCAGTTCCAATAATCATCTTAGTCTGTTAGGATTACCGATACTAGTTTTCTTCAACCGAAAGTGTCAGTTCCCTCAACTAAAATATGCTGTTTACCCTATCAGAATTCGGTTGTAATAATGGAATACATAGATAGTACGTGTAATCACCAACATTCGGTTGGCAAAAAATTCGGTCATGGCAACAAATCTGTTTTCTGTGTGTAGGGAGGGTCATGAAAGAGAAAAACTGTAAAAGATGATGGAGTTTTACTGGAAACAATTTTGGTTAATCGATTGGCTTAAAGTCAGTAATAATCAATTTATTTTATTTTTTTTTTTGTTTTTGTTATAATTGATGCAACAACAAAATGTTTGCAAAATTATTGGTTGCCACAACTATCAGTTGTAAATACCATTTTCGCGATTCATTGGTATGACTGATGAATAAGTAGCGAGTACAGTACGATGATCATATTTATCACATTGTGGTATTTCGAACCGAGTATCCATTATGTTTATTAACTAACATTTGATGATTGCAACCGAAATTCGTTTTTTGCAACCGAATCATTGTAGTTCCAACCGATTTCCAACTAATAAATTCTGTGTGTGTTCGTAGGAAGTCCCTGGCACCCTGCAGACGAATAGGTGAGAGACAATGCACAAGCTGACGCAACCCTCGTCTTCTTGCATTAATCCGGGTTATGTTACATACGAGGGTTGCTATTTATATTTCAGGTCCAGACAATACTAGTGATCCCAGATGCAAACTAGAACTTCCATTGGAAACTCTGGCATTTTTAAACACAACGTTTTGTCATTTGAGGGCGAATTGTTTTGTTTACAGTGCGTTGAAAAATTTATCTCAGTCAAAAAATAGAATTATCCCGTGAATATTTTCATGCGATGATTTTTTACGATTTTCGGCGTAACTAATCGAGACAAGAGTGTTTCAATCAACTTGCTTCGACTTTTGGCAATAAAGCACCATCAAAAACCACTGTTAATCGCTGGTACCAAGAGTTCAGTCTCGGACGCCATTCGCTTCAGGATGAATTGCGTCAAGGACGTCCAACTTCGGTCACTTTGTTAGAAACCATCGATGCTGTGCGTGAACTGATTAAGCAAGGCCGACATCTGACATACCGTGAGATTGAGGCATCCTTAGTTATTAGTATGACAAGCATCAAAAAGATATTGCATGTTAATTTGGCCGTGAAAAAATTTGTTCTCGTTGGGTCCCACATAATTTGACGAATGTTCAAAAAAAGGCTCGAATGGATTGGTACAAAGAGATTTTGAAAAAGTATAACTGCAGTAGCTCAAAGGCAGTCTATAACATTGTCACAGGTGACGAATCATGGATCTATTCATATGAACCCGAAACAAAACAGCAATCGACCGTATGGGTCTAACAAAAGTTCATCGCGGAAGAAGTACACCGAACTTCTACAGTGCCTTTAGAACGTAGGACGGTCAATTCTAAGTGGTATACAACCATCTGTTTGCCAACAGTGTTCGAAGAAATGAGGAAAGATAATAAGAGAAGACGGATCATTTTCCATCACGACAATGCGAGCTCTCACGCCTCAGCTGAAACGATGAGCTATTTGACCACTCAAGATGCCGAATTGATGGGCCATCTACCGTACAGCCCTGACTTGGCACCCAATGACTTCTTGTTATTCCCTAGCATCAAGAAAAAAATGCGTGGTCAACGTTTTTCATCGCCCGAAGCAGCTGCTGAAGCGTTAAAAAATCATGTTTTGGGGGTGTCTCAATCGGAGTGGAAAAGGTGCTTCGAAAATTGGTTTGTGCGCATGCAAAAGTGTATAAATCATGCTGGAGAATATTTTGAAAAACAATAAAACCATTTCCAATGATATAAATAGCAATTTTTTTTCGGATATGGGGGAATTTCTGAAAGTAATTAACAAGTAAAGAAGAATATTAATGTTGAAAGAAATAGACCCACCAGTACTGGCGGGAAGTAATTTTTCTGCAGGTCACAAGCCGCCGTGATCTAGTGACTGTAAAGAGGTTATTTTTGTAACAACAATATATTTTGTTTTGTAAGTCCTGTTCGTTTATAGGGGATCTGCTTTGATATCCAGGTGAAGAAAACTCGGCCTTTCAACTCGATGCGTCCAAAAAGACGGTGGGGGGGTCTGCTGAGTGGGCTTAGCCGCACAACCGAAGAGATGCAACACGTCATGCGGTCCCTGATGGCAGGCGGGACTAACGTCCGGAACGCTGCCATTAATTCGCACCATCTAGATCTCAGCTGAGCCAGAACCATGCGCATCTGTTGAGGTAGCGTCTTTTCCTCTGGTGAAATCTGCGGGGGATCCTACCCTAGCACAACAATCACACTACAACACACATGTCGTTTAGATCTAAATTTAGAATCTAAATGCGTTCTCTTGTACTCTCTAGGTCAAGAAGCTCGTACCTGATCTTCCTGGGCGGAGGCCTCCTGTCCATAAGATGGTGGTTGGGATGGCTACTGCAAAGACACCCAAGCAGATACTGCTTAGACAGCAAGAATTTGTGTCAGCGCCCGGTAGGGACCTTCGTCTCCTCAGGGCGACATTTTGGCAAGTCTGAATTGCTTTGGAAGAGGTCAACAGGGTTTCTTTCTCGGCTCCCCAAGTACTGGCAACTACTGACTTGTGTACCTTGTTGCTAATTTTGAGCTTATAGATAGCTGCAGCATGTGCAGTGGATCAAAAAAGGGCTGTCCCACGTGAACTAATGATTTTGGTGTAGTTGGTAGTCGGGAAGAATAAGCCTGGTGCCTAAAGCGCTTAGGAACTACCAGAGACTACAATTGGCATCAACATTTTGTAAAGAAACACAGAAGGGCCTGGTGGAAAATCTTCCAAACTGCTGGGACAAAGCAGAGCAGGAACAAGTAAAGAAGAAGAGCAAACTAGGGCAACGTTGGGAAAACATGGAATAAATTAGGTTTATTTAATTCATGAAGGAAAACTTACCAATCAGCCCAGTCAAGAACGACATAATAAAAGAACTACCCATTTAGTCAAAGAAGAATTAGAGCAAATGCCTTTGTGAAGGACCGGGGCAGCATAAATCCAGACACAAGATACTCGAAGTAGTCGGCCATCCAAAACAGCAGTTGGATGTTAAAAAATGTGAGGGGTTCTTTCGGAGAGGATCGTGATGGTGAAACTCTAGTGGAAGTCGGCCTAGTTAAGGTTAGGTAAGGCCTCGATGGACATCTCGGACAAAGCAATTAGCAAAGCGTAATCTTCATAATATTGTTCTTTGTGGTTATAATATGATTGGGGTAATCATAATATGGTTGGGGGTGATCATAATATGGTTGGTACAGTCAGAGAATAGTTGGGGTAATCATAATATGGTTGGGGTTATCACAATCTGATTGTGGGGCTCATAATCTTGTTTTGCCTTAGTCGCAATTAAGCTATGGAAATTATACTATGGTATACTACTGCATTGGCTAAGTATACTATTGTTGTGTGTGATCATACTATGGTTGTGCGAGTGCTACATAAAACCATAATATGGTCGAGGAAATTATAACATGGTTGCATAAAATCACATAATGGTAGTAAGCGTTTATAGTTGTGTGATCATACAGTACTGTAATTGTGGTTACTTAGGACCATACTATGATAATAGTAGGAAGTTTATACTTTATATATGTGGTTGCGACAACTATTTAGCTGACAGTAGTATGATGCTCTGCAAATATTGTCACCACAATCTTATTTATTTTTCCATCGTGTATTTAACTTCTAGGCAGGGAAACAACCGTGGATGAACCTTTGTATGAGGGAAATGCCAGGACATGGACTGATATGGTCCAATTATGGACCTGAGTCTAAAGATTTAAGAAGCTTTTACCTGGCTTCAAGAATAATCTCGGAAACGCAAATTCGATGCCAATTACGGGGTAGAAATAGCTGGATGTCATATGTTCAAAGCCTTGCTTTGAAACGAGATTTTCCATGCGATAGTAACGCACACTATCTACCACGTTAAGTCCGGTCACTAGACGAGCCTTACCAGAATGTGGACCAGCAGTTAAATTATAAAAGGCGCAACCCGTCAAATATGAAATATTTCTCTTTCCATCTTTATCATAAAGGCATTTTGATATTATAAAGAAAATATATAGGTTTTTTGAAGAGTTGTTTGAACAAGTTATCAAATTTCTAACTCGAGAACGGTGACCCCTATAACTGAAGTTGTCATGTTATGCCCAGTGTTTATGATTTTGGTCTTTGGCGACCTCTAAGATCTGAGAAAAGATCAGTGGATAAAAATCAAGATATGATCAAAGTCCTTTAACACAAACACCGAGAATGCTAATTTATATGAGATTTTTATTAATTGTTTCTGTAACGCCATCTACATGTCAGATCAAGTAGTCAAGCTTAGGAAAACCCCGTTAAAATTAAGTATTTTTCTTTTTAATTGAATAATTCTTTAAATTAACTTTATATTGACGATTTATCGTATGTTGTTGCTAATTTTTTTAAGCGATTCTTATTTATATAAGATTTTTATTAACTATTCCTGTAACGCCATCTACATGTCAAATCAATTAGCCAAGCTTAGCAAAACCCCATTAAATCAGCATTTAAAATAAAAAAAATTTACTTTTTAATAAAATAATTCATTTAATTAACTTTAGATTGACGATTTATGTTGTTGCTAATTTTTTTTAAACGATTCGGTCTAAAAACCCCCCAAGACTTTTGCATTTCCCAACACAATGCCGACATCAAGACCACGTCCTTGATGTTCATTTCTGCGATGTTGTGACAATGTTGACAGACTTTCGTGCTGTTGGCCATCAATGGAGTGGTTTTAGACTTTGCCATTCGTCGTTCGTGTGTTCATTTGTCCGTGCGTCAAGGATGTTGTTTGTTGACAACAAGAAAAGGACTCTAAAGTGAGGGTTTGTTTTTACTCGCCGATACACATATTTTAAATCACATGCGACTTTCTTCTGTTACAAATCTCAAATGGGTTTGGAACAGCGACTCTACATTTTTAGGTTTTCCGCTGAATGCTTTCGTTTTTTTCCTTCATTGTTCGAAACACAGGAGAATCGCTTTTTATTTTTAGCCTTACGTTTGCAATTATTACAGACCTCAAGCAGCAAACAGGGGGTGTGGCGTGGGAGAATATCCAGGTTATATCCCGCACACCATTCTGTGGTTAAACCAAGTCCTTCAGCAGGGATATCCTCAAAAGTCATTGTGTTGCTTTGGTTCGGTTCGTTCTGCCATTTATGTTCGCTTGTTTGGAACACTTTTAACAAGGTCAAACATTTGATTTGATGTAGGCGCCAAAGGGCGAACAAAAAACCACCGAATTTATTTCAACGTTTGCTCATTTGTGGCGAAATGCTGGAACATGGACCAGTAGCCCAACACAACTGCTGTTCCGCCATAATGGAATGAATTAAATTTATGTTGATTGCTCATGTGTATTCGAGGCGGTACGGGTCGTTTGCCATAAGTGGGCCACTGGAAACATCATTAATAATGAGGAAATGTGTAGCAAGAAAACAAATCTAAGCCACTGTATCCCATTGCCTAGAGAGCGGACGGGAGGGTTGCCATTAAAAGGATAAGCGAATGATATTAGCAATCCATCAATGGCATCATGTTTTATTAAAACGCCATAGAAGCATCTCGTGAAAGTTGTCGATGAAGCCCCATAAAGTCGTAAATGAGAAAATTATTCACAGATAGACAAAAGCGCATAGAGTTCTAAGGACAAGGACAACCTTGACATGAACTTGAAAGCACAAGGAAGCCAGACACAATGAAGGAGAATGAAACCTATGTTCGCTGAGGACTGTGCCTTTTAAGTTAAATGGCACTTGAATTTTGGCTTGGTTTTGGGACAATCAAGAAATTGATTGAAAATTAATTCCCACATAGAAAAATATACGGTTGGGGTCACAACATTCAAAGATTATATTACTATTTTTGGGTATATGGTTGTGGAAACCATTTAAAAACTTTTAACTAGAATGGTTCTGGTATTTACAATATTATCACATATTATGATTGATCTTGGCAATAGGTCCTAATTCATCAAATTCTCAAATTCTATCGCGGATTAAATGCGTTAATCATCGAGTCTAACTGATTTTAAGCTAAGTTGCAAGGACTTTATATAGCACTCATGTCCTGCCGCTCTAGAAGATGAATTTAACAAGGATCTTGATCAAGTTCCTCATAAACGCGAAGAGTCTTCTGTATATCAGTATGGTGTAGGGTGTCATACAGTCAACCCTGTTCTCAGTTTAATAACACAGTGTGACAGAGAAAAAATACCTGGGAAATTATATTATTTTTCTTGTAGATCTTGCTGAGTACAACAAGAAGCCGGTTTTGAAATTTTCCAAACACCTCTAAAATCTGGAGTTGCGGGTAAAAAACCGGTTTTATGGATCTTACGCACTTATATGCCAGTAACTTGGTTGAATATCAACCGATAAGTTAATATTCAACATCTAGTTTATGCCAAAGCTGATGATGCCAAGCTATAGGCGTACAAAAGGGCAAAGATATCGAGCCATAAGCGCTAATCTATCGTAAGTCAAATTTTTGGAAAAAAAATTTTATTGCTGAAAAATAATCGTTAGGACAAGCCTCATCGTTTTGTATTTTTAAAATGACAAAATTGTTAGTAAAACATCAAAAAAAAAGCTTTTGCATTTTATCGTAAATGATTGTTTAAATTTTATTGTGTAGCAATTTTATCGTAAGTCGCACATCAAATTGCTGCAGCAATCGCAAATGTGTTCAGATTTTTTTTTTTGTTTTTTGATACAGTTATATGAGTAGGTAGAAATCTTAAATTTTTGCATTAAAACATTTGCATTTTTAATGAAGTTGTTTGAAATAAATAATAAAAACCGTCTCCTGTAAAATTTGCATTTTTTCACTTACGATAGGTTAGCGCTTATGGCTCGATATTAAAGGATAAACTTTGTATTTTTTTTTAATTTTGCACAGTAATTTTCACAAACAAATTGTGGCTCATAGCAGCGACTGAATTTGTAAGAACGATTGAAGTGATAAGAAGTGATATATCACACAAAACAAATAATGAAAAACTAAAACAATATGTTTACATGACAAACGGGATACTGAGATATTCAATAGAAAAAAAGTCAAACAAATATTTCTGAATAGTTGGGTCAAAAATTGTATTTTTTCAAAAAATATTGTTTTAATAAAAATTGAATAACTCAATCAGTTTCTAACGGATATTAAAAATGACACCGAATTGTATTCGTAAGAACACTCTTTTTATTTTTCAGTTCAAACATTGTTCGCTTTCTTTTAAAAAATTCTGTGTAAAAACGGATCCAAAGTTAAAAAGTTACAAAAAAAATTAAAAAAAAATATGAGTTTATAGGAAAAATGCACAGATTGTTTTCAGTGTGATTTTAAAAGTGTATACACCTTTCGAAAGGCCGCAGTTATTTCTTTCCAAATCAGCCGATATTCAACCAAGTTACTGGCATATAAGTGCGTAAGATCTGAAAACCCGGTTTTTTACTCGTAACCCCAGATTTTGGAGGTGTTTCGGAAATTTCAAAACCGGTTTCTAGTTGTACTCAGCAAAGATCTACAAAAAAAAATATCACTTCTCGGGTACTTTTTCTCTGTCACACTGTGTTATCTTACTATTGTTGGGCCTATGGTTGTGGAAACCATTTAATAACTTTTAACTAGAATGGTTCTGGAATTTACAATATTATCACATATGATGATTCCCAGAACCATAATATGTATGCACTGCCATATCTCTTGGTCCTAATTCTTTAAATTCTCATATTCTAGTACGGATTAAAAGATGCAGTCATAGAGTCTAACTGATTTTAAGAAAAGTTGCAAGGACTTATCTAGTACGGATTAAAAGCTTCAGTCAAAGAGTCTAACTGATTTTAAGATAAGTTGCAAGGACTTTATAGAGCACTCATGCGAATGTCTCTCTCAATTTAAGGTCCGGCCGCTCTAGGAGTCAACTTTAACTAGGATCTTGATCAAATTCTCCATAAAGGCGATACGTTTTCTGTATATCAGTATGGTGTAGGGTATCATACAGTCCACCGTGTTCTCAGTGTAATAATTGTACACTTGGACAAGCGGTAACCTTCGTTGTTCCTTTACAACTTGTCAAAATTCTATAAAAACTTTTATAAATATGTGGGTGTAAGTAAGAGAGTGTGTGTATGTGTACGTATGTATATGGGTTTGAGAGTGTGAGGTGCGCAAAAAGCTAACAAACAACAAGAACAACTAGATGAGCAATTTTCAATTTTCATAATTCACAAGAGAAAATTACACCAGCAGCGAAAACACACACGGAAAAATGCCTAACTTGGCTAAAATTGTTATGACGGTTTGTTTCCGTCGAGGGACACCAAGTACACACACATACACACATTTACATACACTCTACGCCCCCACACACACTCGCACATGAAAGCCAACAGAAAAATGGCACACATTTCCACTACAAAACTATGCGTGTGTGTGTGATTGCGATGGCAATGGTAGTGGGGTCATCATTTATTTTAAATTGGTTTGTTGTACATAATCCCTAGATGCCGGTGTGTCCCTCTCTCTCTCTCTCTCTCTCTCTCTTTAGTTCTATCTGTAACACTCACACTTGTTTATGTGTGTTTGTGTCGCTAAGTGTGAGTTTATTTGTCATCATATGAGGCATACCCTAAGGCTGACGGAACGGCACTCAAAACTACCGGATGTTGTTTAAGGTGATGTCAACCATTCATTCAACATCGCCGCCATCATCATCCACTATCCACTGACATTTTTGTATTTCCTCCTTATTTCCCCTTTTGCTCATTCTTTCTTCTTATCTCTACTTTTCTTTGGCTGTTTACCTACACTCGAGTGCAAGAAAAGTGCAAGAAACTACAAAACTATTTCAAATGTTTAAACGCATATGAGAGCTTTTAATATGCCACACCACGACGATGATGATGTTGCTACTGGTGGCATTATGAGATTACAAACACTTCACGGGGCACGTTAGAGACATACCGAGAGTGTGTGTGTGAGTAAACGCTCGAAGAGGAGGACGCGTCGACCACAAAATGCCCAGATTAGGCCATGCTCTTGAGGTCGTTAAGAAATCACTGAGATTTCAATTAAATCCTCAATCGCCTCAAGGAATATTTTGTGAAATGGTTAATCCTGGGATATCCTGATACCGTGTTGGGGATTGATTCCCTACATGGAGATTTCATTTTGAAACTTATTAAACCAGTCAAAAAACATTATATTACGGAAGAAGGGGAAATCTCTTTCAGATCAAAAAGCTGTGTACGGGACGAACTATTTAACGACTGCCTATAGAATAATCTTTTACTCGTGAAGTCGCCGGCGTTTACTTGCTTACTTTGTTCCCACATTATCCCATTAAGGAACAAGGGGGAACTTCTCTTAAATCAGTGAGCTAAGCACGATTCAATTTTAATACTTACGATCGGGAGCTACTGCTTTACGCCGGCTTCGTACGGCTAAAGCATTTTGTACAGAGAAGTTATATGGCTTAGAGATAAATCTCTTACTCCGGCACATACGAGGTGGAAACGCGCTGTTGAAAATTAAAAAATTTTCTTCACCGGAGTTGAACCTGGCCATGATAGTCGTGCACACTACCATCTCACCTCGGCGGCCCATATTTACTTTCACAAGGGATTGGTAATTTATGTTGAGGGGATCAAAGGGTACTTAGGGGACTTGAGAGGCTAATAAGGACAAAACTCTAGGTCTGCATTTTTTAGGTTTTTTTTCATTTTGTTATGATCATTTGTTGTTAATTTTTAAAAAGAGTTATTTACTCCACAAGCTAATTAGATCAGATTTGTTGTTATTTGTTTTGTAAGGGAGGGAAAAGTAAGTCAGCGAAGTAAAAGCAAACACATCAGCGCACAGTGGGAAAATTACGAAAAAAATTGGAAATAATTCGGCCATTTCGTTTGTAATGGTCCGATTTAAATGAAAATTTACATTGACCTTCTTGAAGTGTTACTGAGCTTAAGTTTTGAATTTCATGCATCTGTGTTTAACAGGTGCTGCACAGTGGGCCCTCAAAGTTGGTCACCTCGAGTTAAAATTTTCTTTTTCAAGCCGCCAAAAGCGTATTTGTGGTCCGATCGTAATAATTAGTAGTGATAATTCTTTAGTGAAATCTGCTGGACAAACCCAACCAAAAATGTTATTACAAATTTTTTCATATCTCGTACAATAAAAAAGATATCGGGACTTAAAGTTTTTTTTTCGAAAAATTTGCTTTGGATTTTCTGGGATTATTTTATTTTTGGGATACAGTTTTAGGTGAATCGGGGAAAATTTAATCCTGGTTTAAAGAAAACACTTTGGTTAATGTTTTAAAAAAAGAATTGTAGCAAAATCACCAATAATATGAAAATGCCAGCTGTTCAAAGTCAACTATTGCGAAAAAAGTGGGATTTTGAGTGTTTTACGGCGAAAAGGTACCTTTACTCTTATGTCAATAACTTTAATGTTTCTTAAGTAACATACAAAAAATTTGCATTTATTTCAAAGAAAACTTTATGCTTAATACAAATAATAAGCAATTGTGACCCTAGTCGGTACTTTTCTTGCTCCAGGCGTCTCCAAATATGGGCATTTTTTTCAAAAAAAATTGAGTTTGAGCTCAAATAAAAAAAATCGCCACACTGCTGGCCCAATTTGGTGCTAAAAGTCAGTTAACTACATATGTTTTCTAAAATCCCAAGCAAAGAAATTTTGCGGGAGGCCATTTCTAGGACAAAAAAAATGAGTTTTTGTTAAAAAATCCCATTTCTGGGATTTTGTTTTCCCCTGTGTCAAATTTTAGAAAAGTGGCAACTCCAATTTTTTTTTTGAATAAGTTTTTCATTTTGTCACAAAAATATTGATACTACGTAAAAAAATCAGGTTTATATCTCCAACCAGCAAAATTTTACAGTGCTCTGAAATATTGACTTTTTTTGCTACCTTCACAAAAAAAAAATTTTTTCTCGTTTTTATCAATTATTATTCAACATATTGAGTTAATTGCATTCTTTTTTATAATCTGTTAAAACTAGAGGTAATTACCTTTCCATTGGTATATAAAAAGTATATCCTTTTACCTACACTTATAACAGCACGTGCGCTGGAATAAGACCCCTTTGAGTAAAATATTAATTTTTTTGGTAAATAGCAATTTCATTTTGTGAGAGATCAATGTTGTTGCATTTAAAAAAATCAAATTTACACATTTCCAATCGCAAAAAAGTAATTTAATTGTTGCAGATAGAAAATTTGAATAAAAATATGCTATTGACTTCATTTTTTGTGAAAAACTTTTTTTTAAATAAATTAACATTTAAATAAATCTTATAATTAAAAAACATTAAACTTAAATGATTTTATTCCACGTCCAGCATATCTAATAAATCAGAAAATTCTTCTTCGTCTCCATGCGTCATTTCGTGGTACGAAGTCAACTTACTTCTCATGGAGGATAAAAAAGGATCTGAAGATAATAATAAACTATTAAGTAAGTCTTCGTTTTGTGCTATTCTTGAGCATTTTCTTGTGGAAAATTGTTGAACATATCTGAAGTCTCGATTTCTAGCTTCTTGTGGTTCTTCAGTTAACTCGCCTATAGGGAGAAGGTGAGACTCGATTATTTGTTTCCCATGGAACAGGACTCTGTGTATAGTTGGCGTTAGATCTTTCCAGGGATAGAGATCAGCAAGCATTTTTAAAATTCGTTCGGCGTAAACTCCAAATTTATCGGAATTAATCTTTTGTTTGGAATTCAGAGCTAAAAGCAATATATTAACCATTCGAATCAACTCCTTATTGATTCCAGTTATTTCTGCAGCTGTATTATAGTCTGCGATGAATCTTCTGGCAGTGTTTCCATCATTTGTATTCCCAAAGTTCGAGCGTGGTTTAGAAATATTTAGGCCAGTTTGTTGTTTATATGCATCTTGAATTCTTTTTTTTTCACTTGCTCTCATTTCATGCATTTCTTTGTTAGCTCGAATGTTTTTCCTTTCATTTCCTGGTATAGATTTATACTTAATGTCATAAGCAAGGTTTAGAAAGTGTTCTAGAAACCTGATTCGAGCATGTAACGGTGCTATTCCAAACTCAAGGGTATCTTCATTGACTACTGAATTATTCGAAGCGTTTGAAAAATTAACTTTGCTTTTATTGCAAATGAAACACTTCCAGCTAGATTTGTTTCCTGTAATATCGTTTGCGTCTTTTCCATCTACCATTGTCAGGAACATTTTAAAAGATATTGTAATAGAATACCTGTCGAATTTAAATGCAAAATCTTCTAATCTCGAAATATCATCTTTTAATTTGTCTGTGATGGCTTTAGTTAAATCACTCGTTTCTTTATGATATACGAAGGAGATTGGTCTGCAATAAATTTTGGAGCCAGGTGTTGGATTACGTCATATTGCTTCAGTAGGGTTTGATTTTCTGCGCGAAGTTGAAGGTAAGGTAGAGTCTAAATTTAACCTCAGAGGAACCAAAGATGCCATGAATACGCTCTTGAATTCGATCTGGGTAGATTGGCTATCAGAGCATTGTTTGTATTCCGAAAGTGCTGACAAACCATCACATCCCCACTTGCATATTAATTGAAGATGGCTGTTGTTGATTTTTTTTAGTTGTTCCTCATTCAATGTTGTTATTATCCTACTGGCAGTATTTTGGAGAAGTAGTTCCAAACTAACGCTGCCGGCCTTTTCTGTAATTATCACTGGGTTTGGCAAAATTTCCATTTTTCGTTCCTTTATTCGGTTGTATGCGGGAAACATGTCACATCCTTTATCAAGCAGCATTCTTCTTAAATGAGTGTACTTGTTCTTACTCAATCCCAATTCGATGATTAAAGCTAATGCTTCTTCCTCGCTAAAACCAGGACATGGTGTTGCAATACTTCTTTCAATGCGTTGGAGCCGCCTTGGTGATGCTTCCGTTAACACGTCTGCAATTCTTTTTGCGCTAGATGGCCGATTTTCCACCGTCAGTAATTCCTTGAATGTATCACAAATCTTTGAAGGTGAATGATTTGCCATCTCAGCCGACAACCGTTGTTTCTTTGCCTTTGAACATAGATCGTCGTATTCCTTAGTAGGAGCACCCACTAAAGCAGGGACAGTTTTAAATTCAA
The DNA here is from genome assembly GCA_963513945.1 of Hydrotaea diabolus. Classification (NCBI taxonomy): domain Eukaryota; kingdom Metazoa; phylum Arthropoda; class Insecta; order Diptera; family Muscidae; genus Hydrotaea; species Hydrotaea diabolus. Next base: position 79,772,442 of record OY740720.1, read on the forward strand.
TTATAATGTCGAGCCACTCAGTTGGTAATCTTGAATAATTCCTGTGATACTTCTCCATGAGCCGGTCAAATTTTTTCAAAAAATTTAATACTTTGCTGCTTTCGTTAGATTGTGTTATCTCGCTATATGTTGACTCTATGCACTCTATTAAATATGCTACTCTGTTCTCCATTTTCCGAAGTTTGGTGTTTTTTAAAAATTCAACAAGTTCTTGAACAAGGAGTGTTATCGTCATGGCGGATTAATTTGTTATGATAAACCCATACAAAATCGGCGGTTCTTATATCAATGAGTAATACTTACAGGTAATCACAATAATATCCGCAATTAATACTTGACTAAAATACCAGGTATTCCCCAAAAATACATTTATAACAATGAATTTTTATGTACCCAGGTACATTCGCCTAAAATGTTGCACAATATTCCGGACATAGGGGACAGGTATTCCCCCAAAACATATAAGAATGAATGTTTAGGTGCCTAGATCCATACTATACAATACTACCCATTTTCCGTTTTTACACAATAGGTAAACAATAATGGTAAAAATATATATTTTTGCTATTTATGGATAGGTACGAGAATTTTTAAAATTGGTATTCTTACCTATAAAATTCATACTTTACTCAAAGGGGTCTTATTCCAGCGCACGTGCTGTTATAAGTGTAGGTAAAAGGATATACTTTTTATATACCAATGGAAAGGTAATTACCTCTAGTTTTAACAGATTATAAAAAAGAATGCAATTAACTCAATATGTTGAATAATAATTGATAAAAACGAGAAAAAAATTTTTTTTTGTGAAGGTAGCAAAAAAAGTCAATATTTCAGACCACTGTAAAATTTTGCTGGTTTTAGATATAAACCTGATTTTTTTTACGTAGTATCAATATTTTTGTGACAAAATGAAAAACTTATTCAAAAAAAAAAATTGGAGTTGCCACTTTTCTAAAATTTGACACAGGGGAAAACAAAATCCCAGAAATGGGATTTTTTAACAAAAACTTATTTTTTTTGTCCTAGAAATGGCCTCCCGCAAAATTTCTTTGCTTGGGATTTTAGAAAACATATGTAGTTAACTGACTTATAGCACCAAATTGGGCCAGCAGTGTGGCGATTTTTTTTATTTGAGCTCAAACTCAATTTTTTTTGAAAAAAATGCCCATATTTGGAGACGCCTGGAGCAAGAAAAGTACCGACTAGGGTCACAATTGCTTATTATTTGTATTAAGCATAAAGTTTTCTTTGAAATAAATGCAAATTTTTTGTATGTTACTTAAGAAACATTAAAGTTATTGACATAAGAGTAAAGGTACCTTTTCGCCGTAAAACACTCAAAATCCCACTTTTTTCGCAATAGTTGACTTTGAACAGCTGGCATTTTCATATTATTGGTGATTTTGCTACAATTCTTTTTTTAAAACATTAACCAAAGTGTTTTCTTTAAACCAGGATTAAATTTTCCCCGATTCACCTAAAACTGATTCCCAAAAATAAAATAATCCCAGAAAATCCAAAGCAAATTTTTCGAAAAAAAAACTTTAAGTCCCGATATCTTTTTTATTGTACGAGATATGAAAAAATTTGTAATAACATTTTTGGTTGGGTTTGTCCAGCAAATTTCACTAAAGAAAAAATTATTACGATCGGACCACAAATACGCTTTTGGCGGCTTGAAAAAGAAAATTTTAACTCGAGGTGACCAACTTTGAGGGCCCACTGTGCAGCACCTGTTAAACACAGATGCATGAAATTCAAAACTTAAGCTCAGTAACACTTCAAGAAGGTCAATGTAAATTTTCATTTAAATCGGACCATTACAAACGAAATGGCCGAATTATTTCCAATTTTTTTCGTAATTTTCCCACTGTGCAGCGTCCGGTAGAAGCACGTTTCGCGGTTGGCGAAAATTTTGAGATATGTGTCCTACCGTCAAGGTCTCTCTCTACTCATTACACGAAGAGTAAGGACAAAAGTGACTCACAGAAACAATCATCCCTACCGTATTAACAGACTGTCCGGCTGAAGTACTACTTACTGTCAATCAGTAAGTAGTACAACTACCCAGTAAACCAAATTAGCCGACAATGTCTGATTTCAGACAACTCTGAACAATAACTGAACTCTATCTGGATTTCTTACCGAAATCCTTACTAATTCTGTTCAATTTGTCTGAGGATTTTTTATTTATTATGTTCCGAAATATCTGAAGGAATTCTGTTAGACTTGTCTGTGGGATTTTTATTAAAATAGAGATCTGAAATATTTTTCTGAGGTAGTCTATTCGTTTAAAATTTCTTTTATTTGCCTCATATTTTTCATTTGCTTTTATTGTGTTCAAACATGTCGGAACTGATTCTGAACGAATTTTTAACTTTTTGGCTGAGGTATTTTTATATTTAAAATTCTTGTATTTTGTTTGTCTACATTCAGAATTTACCAAGACATTAGCCCCAAATTCGTTTAGAATTCGGTTCGAAATGTCGGTAAAAGCATCAGAATTTAATAATATTAAATGCCAATATTCTGACCGAGCTCGTTCTGGAGTCGATCCGAGAAATCGAAATTTCCTTCGAATTTCGCAAAACTACAGTCTTAAATTCGGTCAGAAATCGGCTCGAAATGTTGGCAAAAACATCAAAATTCTCTCAGAGAAGTAGTTTATAATTCGTGTCAACCCTCTCATATGTTTGTCGTTACGAACTCGGTCCGAAATCGGAACATTTTGCCGATTGTCGTACAGAATTCTGGCCGAATTGTGAACGTTTGGTTAGCTGGGAAAGACAATCGGCAAGGACAACAAAAATGTACTTTTAATAACCAACAAATGGTTGAAGACAAATCGCCGTAAATGCAATTGATATGTCTTCCTTAGAGGACCAAGCGGACCCTAATATGTAGATCAGTGTTATCCCCATTTGACCACAAAATTATTTTTGTGTATACATTTGGCTAATTGGTCTGTGATCGTAGCTTTCTTACAACCAACGTGCCACGTTTTGGATGTTATAGGGCACGAACAATTGGCTGTACTGGTGGAATACTTGCAGGGCACGCAAATTCAAACATTCAGTTGATCTCTAGGGGTCACCCTAATAACCTAATACTAAACAAATAGGTTCCTTCATGTTAATGGCTCAAAATCAATTTACATTTGCTCAATAATAGAACGTATCTCAATTTGATTTTGTTGTTTTTTACTTTTAAATTGTCTTTCATAATACGAGAGCGACCGCAAAACTAACTGCCTGGCACATTTTCTGTTTTACTAGCAACTTTTTGTTTTTATTTTTTAAAAGCAATCTTTTATAAGCCAACTGTCAAAATATCCGAAATATTTAATGATTATTTTTTTTGTTACAGGTGATTGAAGTAAACAAGTTTTATAATTTTTGAAAAATGGAAAATAAAGAGTTTCGTGCGGTAATTAAACACTTTTATATGAAAGGTTATACGCCACAATTAATCAAAGATGAATTGGATTCTGTTCATGGTGATAATGCACCATCATACTCCATCATGAAATCCTGGGTTCAACAATTTAAAATGGGTCGTTCAGATACGGAAGATGAACAACGCTCTGGATGACCGAAAACTGCTACTACTATTGAAAACATTAGAAAAATATTTAATGAAGTGACTAAAGATAGACGAATAAAGCTCAGAGAACTTGCTGATATTGTTAAGATACACGAAAAACAAGTTTGGAGTATTTTACATGATGAACTCCACATGAAAAAGCTATCCGCAAGATGGGTGCCGCGTTTGTTGACTTTGCCCCAAAAATCGTCCGTTGGACCAATTCCGAGAAGCTTTTAGTGATTTATCAGCGTAATCCAATAGAGTTCTTGCGCCGATTCATAACTCTTGATGAAACATGCAAAGAATGGAAAGAACAGTCAAAGCAGAAGCTGGTAAAAGTGGTCCCAAGAAGGCGAAAACTGTTAAGTCAGCAGGAAAAGTAATGGCCACCGAATTTTGGGATGCAAGGGGTATAATATTTATTGATTATCTTGAGAAAGGAAAAACTATAAATAGTGAATGTTATTGTGCATTATTGGATCGGTTGAGTGAAGAAATCAAGATAAAACGACCGCATTTAGAAAAAAGAAAGTTCTTTTTCATCAAGATAATGCTCCTTCACACACTGCATTTTTAACTCAACAAAAACTGGCCGAATTACGATTTGAAATTGCTCCGCATCCACCATATAGTCCAGATTTAGCTCCTTCTGATTATTTCTTGATTCAAAATTTAAAAAAAATTCTCGGTGGCAAAAAATTTTCGTCCAATAGCGAGGTTATTGCTGAAACTGAGGCATATTTTGAAGGTCTTGAAAAATCTTATTTTTCGAATGGAATTAAAAAACTTGAAAAACGTTTGATGAAGTGTATTGAGTTGGAAGGAGATTATGTTGAAAAATAAATAATAATAATTCCAAATAAAACGGTTCTTTTTATGTTAGGCCAGTTACTTTTGCGGTCGCCCTCGTAACTTAGCATAAATCCACCATTTTTGAAAAATAGCTAGAATTTAGGTAAAGTGGAGTTAAGTTTGTAGTCAAGCCTTTTTGGGGCCGTTGGCTTTAATTTTGTGAACATTAATGTCTCATATGTCATTATGGGATCCCAGAACAGTTACCAATGGCCTGACAAACTAAGTATACCCTATGTTTAAGAGTACAATAAGAACTAAAGCAATTGCGGATTCTTCCCACTTCAGATGATAAAACAATATGAAAAGAAGAAAGACGGCCTTTGGCGGAACAAGAGATTAATTGTTGCGCCGTTTAAAATTCATTAAATCGCCAGTGACCACTTGAATCACTTTGGAGAACTTAATTAATCGTCGTCCAATTAAGACACAATCATTCCATGTCACTTGAACGTAGCAGCGCCAAACCCGACACCGACACCACAGCATTCAAACCGCAATCCATGAATGGTCGTCGGTCGGTGCGGCCTGCTCCGGCAACGGGAGAGATGTTATGCGATACCGTATCGTTGTCTGAATCATTTGAAATGGAAACATCCAACGTTAGGACCAATTGAATGCCAACTCAGGCAGGGGAGGCAAAAGAGAGCGTGGCAACGATTCCAATGAAATGAAAACTTTTCAAACAATTTTCACACTTGAATTACTTTTCGAGTGGTCAAGTGCAGCAGAAAATTTTGCCCCGCCTGCGCCATCATGTATGAGAAATTCAAAGCGACCCACCGGACGGACTGGTCTATTGAGGCTATTGTTTTATATTTTAACTTAATTGGTTACACTATTGTTGTTGTTGCTGTTGTTCATTCATAAGTGTTTTATTAAAACAATTTAAGCGGCGTTGTTTTTATTTCTAGTTTGAAAATTTACCTTAAGAAAATCTATAGAGAAAAACAGAAAACTTTTGCCAACTCACCTTGAGACTTTGCGTTGAAAATCATTGATTATCGTGAAAAAGGAAAACCTGCAAAGAAAATAAATAAAAAAAGAAGAATGAAAAACAAAGTAGACGAGTTTGAAAAGTGGCAAGGGAAAATCTTTATTTGATCATTTTGAGGTAGCAGAAAAAATCAGAGTAAGAGTCAAGAGCCTGTGACAAACTTGATGTTGTCAAGTGCACTTAAGTATGTTGGCCTCATTACGACCAATTCATGTCAAAGTCATTTTTAAAGACACAAGGCGAGGGTTTTTTCTCTAAACTTTCAGCAAGAGCTGGCGACAACTGGGTGTCAATGCAGAGGTAGAAAAACGAGTAAAAACGTTGCCAAGTTCTGTCAAAACAGAACTTATCGTATACCCTCCATCATGGATCCGCAATAGAAATGGGGAAAAAACATTAGTTATACACGCAGAGAAAAAACATGGTTACGACAATAATAATATGTTCTCTGCAATAAAAGTATGTTCGTCGCAACCATAGCATTGTTAACTGAATTTATTTTTGACAATAGTATAATTGCTGCAATATTAATATTGTTGACATGTAACAATAGTATGATTGCCAAATTTAAAAATGAAAATATGGTTATAGCAACAATATAAATATGGTTGATGCGACAAAAGTATTGTGTTTTGCGTTTTATGTTAACAATAATATGATTACGGCAATCATACTCGTACTGTATGATTGTAATTTTTCTTCATTTAAATATGATTTTAAGAACAAATGTTATTGGTACGGATCTTATGCAATAATAGTACTTTTTTATCGAAATTTAAATTTTTTAAACAAGCTGCTTTGGCTTTATTCAACTGAAATATTTTTAATAAAAACGCTTACGTTTATTTCAACTTATTTTTGCTACTGTAAAATAAATCACTCGTATTATTTTGAATTTAATGTATTTTTGAATAATTTTCATAATTTAAATCTATTGTTGACAACTTAACCAATTCTAATAAATAATACTGGGGATCAAATCTATTGTCGACAACATAAACAAATTCTAATAAATTATAATGGAGATCATAGTTTAATTGTGTGGGATCATAATATGGTTGCGTGTGAATCATACTATGGTTGTGAGGATCATACTATGGTTGTATATGAAACATACTATGGTTGTGAGGATCATACTATAGTTTTATATGAAACATACTATGGTTGTCAGGATCATACTATGGTTGTATATGAAACATACTATGGTTGTGAGGATCATACTATGGTTGTGAAGATCATAGTATGGTTGAGTGTGAATCATACTATGGTTGTGGGGATCATAGTATGGTTATGTGTGAATCATACTATTGTTGTGAGGATCATAGTATGGTTGTATTTGAATCATACTATTGTTGTGGGGATCATAATATTGTTGTACCACAAACATATACCCAACAATAGTAGTATCCTCTTCGAATATTGTCACCACAACCATACTTTTTTCTGGTGTATTTATAGCCACTTTGGTTCATGCAACAACTTCTGCCAGATCTTTATAATAAATCCATATTTGCTATGTTTTCTTTTTTACCTCATGAATCCGAGCCGTACTATCAGACAAATCCCAAGAATAATTAAATATAGGGTGATTCATCCAAAAGTATTTTTTAAGAACAAAAAAAAATAAAAAAAATTCAAATCAAGTGTGGAATCTTTATTGCTAATTTGTTTTTTGCATTTATTTTTTGAAAATAATTTCCTTGAAATGTTGCCAACTGTTTTATGGAAATGAGCTTTCGGTGAGAAACGGGAAGATCCGCTGTTTTTGACCAAATTTTGTTCAGCGATGAGGCCCATTATGGCTCAACGGCAAAGTTAATAAACACAATTGCCGCATTTGGGCCGAAGAGCAACGAAAAGAGGTTCAAGAGGTGCCATTGTACCCAGAGAAAACCACGGCTTGGTGCGGTTTATAAGCTGATGGAATCATCGGTGCATACTTATAAATCATTAAATATATTAAAAAATATTTGGTCCAGAAACATTCAGTACTTTTTATTTTACAGCATAAAACGTGTGTAACAGTATTTATGTCCTACTAAGTATTTTTTCAAAAATAACGATGGCCGGAACGTTACCGTGAATGGTGCTCGCTCTATCGCGCCATGATATCGATCTTTATGCTACCTGAAATTGCAGCCCGTAATCTTAACGACATTTGGTTTCAGCAGGACGGTGCCACTTGCCATACAGCTGATCAAACAATGGATCTATTGAGACGTAATTTCGAAGAGCAGCTAATTTCCCTTTTTGGACAGGTGAGTTGGCCGCCTAGATCGAGTGATATCACACCTTTAGACAATTTTCTTTGGGGTTACGTAAAGTCCAAAGCCTATGCTGGCAAACCAGCTACGATCCAGGTTTTGGAAGCCAACATTACACGTGTCATTAAAGCCATACCAGTCGAAATGCTCGAACGAGTCATCCAAAATTGGACCCTCAGAATGTAAACCCTGAGACGTAGTTGCGGCCAACATTTAAAAGAAATTATATTCAAAAAATAAATGCCATAAAATGTCCTTCCGAATGAAAAATAACGATTCCACATTTGATTTGAATTTTTATATTTTTTTTGTTCTAAAAAATACCTCTAGATGGTTCACCTTATATTTGGATTCGTAATGAAATTGTCGAAAATTTGTATATTTTTTATAAAATTTCTTCCAGTGGCCGCTTAGGGGAAGTTTTTCGAGCCCCATGGGTGTACATAAGAGTCCGACCTCAATCTCAAAAAATATTATAAAAACTAATTTTTATTTGAACTTGTTGATGGCTTTCAATGTGGAGTCTCTGTAGAGGTGGTAGGAGTGAATTGTTTTTTCTTGGCAATTGTGTGAAGGAAATTTGAAAAGTGAGACTTACAACAGTAGTTCTCATTCGTTTGGTGAGAGTCTGGTTTTAAAGAGATTGATTTTTCGTTTAACAATTGCTGCAAAGCTTTCTGATGAAGGTCGTCACGGACCCGAAATCGCGAAAAAAGTAGTATACAGCCACGAAATTAAAGGGTGTTTAAATTTTAAGGGCCGATGTTGAATTTGAACCACACCTAAACGTCAAGTTTTTTTGTCTGCATTTCATTTGATATTTCTCAAGTTCAGACTAACTCAATGTGAACCATGGAAAGATACACAAGCGAGCAATGTTAAAGTTATGCAGTCTTCGGGCAACAGTGGATGATCTATTATCGAACAAAATCATCTTCAGTGATGAGGCACATTTTCACCTCAGTGGATTCGTCAATAAGCAGAATTGCGAATGATAATCCAAGAATGATTGTCGAAAAAAATGCACCCACAAAGAGTGACTGTTTGGTGCGGTTTATAGGCTGGCGGCATCATCGGGCCGGTTTTTTTCGAAATGAGGCCGGTCAGGCAGTTACAGTGTATGGTGTTCGCTATCGTGAGATAACGAACTTTTTATGGCCCGAATTGGAAACAATGGCTATTTTGCGCGACAAATTCAATGGTCGTGTTATCTCACGTCATGGCGATGTTAATTGGCCGCCAAGATCATGTGATTTGACACCGTTGGACTTGTTTCTTTGGGGTTAACGGCATAGAACCTCAATTATGCCTCAGCGTCATCAAAAATTTGGACCATCAGATGGAGGTGTGCCGCCGGGATTGCGGCGGCCATTTAGCCGATATTTTGAACCATGCCAATATTATCATAATAAAAAGGAATGACCATAATTTCCTAAATTATTTTGTGTTTTATTCAAAATCAACATGGGCCCTTAAAATTTAACTACCCTTTAGAATTGATTCAGCCCATTAGTTTTTCCTTTGCGTAACCACTTTTGTGCACTACTGTATAAACGTTTTAAAATTTTTAAAACGTTCTCCTCTGACTTTTTTATATCAAATTCTTTTTTTGCTGAAATAATCCAAAACAGTTGAAAATCATGCTTATTGTAGACGGGCTTCCTATAAAATTATCATCGTTTATTTCTTATTATGGCAAACGGGTGTTAATGACGGCCGTTGCTTGCTTTATTTGAAACACAACCAGCGAACATTCGCTGGAAATGTGAAACGTCCGTCTAGGATGCTGTGCGATGGTGTAGTGGGAGGCAGGGTTGGAGGATGTATCTCAGTGCCGCTCATAGAAAAGAAAAAACAGCAGCAACATCTTGCATTAATTAACAAATGCCCGAACATCAATTACGCGCGATGTGTTAAGTAACAAATTAAATTTGACAAACAGCGCCACAAAACCAGCCAACATGTTTAAAACCGGCTTGTCCGTCCGTCCGCCAGTCGAAAGGCCCGGCCGACAATCGACCGCATCACTTGTAATTCGATCATCATAATTACATACACGCCATTAATGAAGTGAAAAGTGTTTGAATAGCAAAAAATATACAAACAACGACCGCAAAATAAAATGTTGCTAAAGTGTCTATAGGTACTCTGTGAGCGAAATAAATACGTATTCGTAGCGTCACGTTGCACAGTGGGGCAGTAGTGATGAAATCATGCATACACCAAACTAAGGCGGATTTTAAAAATTAGTTTATATTTGGATTCCGGTGGAATTTGCTTTAATTTGAATAATTATATCTTCCCATTTTCTATTGTTAAGTTGTTTTAGGGGCCACACGCAGAGAAAAGATACTTGGTGGAGAGTATAAAAGCTTCGGCCGAACTTGGACATGGACCACACTGCAGATTGGGAAATCTTAAAGAGTCGCCGTGCCGACACTGAACACAGTGAATAAATATGGATACTACATGGTCACGGCAACCATACTATGTTCTCTGCATTAAAAGTCTGGTCGTCGCAACCATAGTATTGTTTTTTGAATATCATTTATAGGCAATAGTACTCGTACTTTTGCGGCAATATTAATATTGTTTAAATGTAACAAAAGTGTTTTTTTTCCAAACATAAAATATGATTGTAGCAGCATTAAAAATATGGTTGGTGCGACAAAAGTAGTATGTTGGGTTTTATGTCAACAATAAAATAATTACGGCAGATCGTAATGTGTTCGCGTGTGAATCCTAAGGATCATACTATGGTTATATGTGAAACATACTATGGTTGTAAGGTTCATAATACAGGGTGGGCCAAAACATACCATGGGGTTAAAAACTTTAATAACTTTTTCGTTATTATTTTTTTTTATTTTTTTCTCAGATTATATAACCAACGGAAAATGCTAGCGGAAAATGGAAACTCCTCTCTTTATTGTCGATAACTAGCATTAGATAATAGCGAAAATTCAACCCACAATTTCACAACAATTTCCAATTGAAATTGAGCAAAAAATAAATTGAGGCAGGTAAATTAAAATAAAGAAAATATTTTTTGTTATGAGGGCGACCGCAAAAGTAACTGGCCTTACATAAAAATAACCGTTTTTTTTGGAATTATTATTATTTATTTTTCAACATAATCTTCTTCCAACTCAATACACTTCATCAAACGGTTTTCAAGTTTTTTAATTCCACCCGAAAAATAATATTTTTCAAGACCTTCAAAATAGGCCTTAGTTTCAGCAATAACCTCGCTATTGGACGAAAATTTTTTGCTACCGAGAAATTTTTTTAAATTTGGAAACAAGAAATAATCAGAAGGAGCTAAATCTGGACTATATGGTGTATGCGGAGCAATTTCAAATCGTAATTCGGCCAGTTTTTGTTGAGTTAAAAATGCAGTGTGTGAAGGAGCATTATCTTGATGAAAAAGAACGTTTTTTCTTCTAAATGCGGTCGTTTTATCTTGATTTCTCAACCGATCCAATAATGCACAATAATATTCACTATTAATAGTTTTTCCTTTCTCAGGATAATCAATAAATATTATACGCCTTGCATCCCAAAATACTGTGGCCTTTACTTTTTCTGCTGACTTAACAGTTTTCGCCTTCTTGGGACCACTTTTACCAGCTTCTATCCATTGTTTTGACTGTTCTTTGCATTCTGGGATGTAGTGATGGATCCAGTAATGAATCGGCGCAAGAACTCCGTAGGATTACGCTGATAAATCGCTAAAAGCTCCTCGGAATTGGTTGGTTTTTGGGGGAGTGTCAACAAACGCGGCACCCACTTGCGGATAGCTTTTTCATGAGGAGTTCATCATGTAAAATACTCCAAACTTGTTTTTCGTGTATTTTAACAATATCAGCAAGTTCTCTGAGCTTTATTCGTCTATCTTTAGTCACTTCATTAAATATTTTTCTAATGCCAACAATGTTGGCCTTCAGTTGAACGTTTTTCTCGGGCTTGTTCACTTATACTCGCTCCTTCAATTAACCCCAAAGAAAATAGTTGGGTGCTGATCGGCACATAGACCACGTACACGCAGAAAAAAAGTATGGTTGTGGTAACAATATTCGAAGAGCATCATACTATTGTTGGTTGTATGGTTGTGGCACAACAATATTATGATCATCACAACAATAGTATGGTTCACACATAACCATACTATGATCCCCACAATAATATTATGGTCCTCGAAACAATAGAATTATTCACACACAACCATACTATGGTCCCCACAACCATATTATTATTTACACTCAACCATAGTATGATCCTCACAACCATAGTATGACTTACACACAACCATACTATGATCCCCAAAATTTTTTAGGATAGGAGTGATTTATTTAACAGTAAAAAAAATCATTTATTAAAAATATTTCAGTTATACTAATCCGTAGTTTGTTTTGGAAAAAATTAATTTACATGTAAAAAGTACTATTATTGCGTAAGATTCGTAAAAATACCATTGTCAAATTAAAAAAATACCATTTTGCCGGTATGATTGCTTTAAATACATTATTGTTAACGTAAAACTCATGAAAACAATACTTTTTCCCACCAACCATATTTGTGTTGTTGCTACAACCAAGTTTTCATTTTTAAATTTGGCAATAATACTATTGTTACATTTCATCAATATTAATGTTGTCGCAATCATACTATTGTCAAAATGAAACTCAAAATACAATACTATGGTTGCGACAACCATACTTTTATTGCAGAGAACATACTATTGTTGCCGTGACCATGTAGTAACCATATCTTTTTTCTGCGTGTAGGCCAAATAATTTCCGAGTTTCTTTAAATAATTCGATCTACAAAAATTTGACTTAAAAGTGTCATTGTGGCTCTGGCAGTGTGGGCAGTGGCTCCTTCCTTCGGAAACCACATCTTAGGTCTGCAAGACGTAAAAAATGTTCCATCATAAACCGATACCGCTCTCCATTTACGTTTACAGCACTTCCATCTTCACTCTCGAAGAAGTAAGGCCCAATGATATTTGCAGATGTGATCCCACACCATACTATACACCTAATGGGGTGCAATTGGCGTTGGTGAATGGCTCTTGGATTTTCAGAACCCCAGAACCTACAGTTCTGCTTATTAACCAAGTCATTCAAATGAAAATGAGTCTCATCACTCATGAGTTTGCGTTAAAATAATTGATCGCTGATTTAAATAATAAAATTCTGTTATTCTGGTTCTTTGTTCAGTTGTGAATCTCTCCATTATTTATTCTCCAGTGTTATTTTAAATCTGGAAAAAATATATAAACGAAGATTATTTAATTTGTAAACCCCATGGTAACTTTTGGCCCACCCTGTATGATTGTGGGGACCATAGCATGGTTGCCTGGGAATCACACTATGGTTGTGAGATTATACTATGGTTGTTTTTAAAACCGAAATGGTTGTTACTATCATAATACTGTTGTGGGGAAGAAGTATGGTTGAGTGTGAATCATAATATGGTTGTGAGGATCATACAATTATTGTATGTGACAATTATTGTATGGTTCTAAGGATCATAATATGGTCGTGAGGATCATGGTATGTTTGAGTGTGAATCAAAATATGGTTGTAAGGATCATGCTATGGTTGTATGTGAAATCTACTATGGTTCTGAGGATGATAATATTATTGTGACACAACCATGTATCTAACAACAGTATGAAGCTCTTCGAATATTGTTACTCCAACCATACTCTTTTTCCTTGTGGACTGCTAAGTGGACTTCATATGGTAAATGGGGTTTTAATGGGAACTAGAATTCCGTTTTATTGTATACCCTTCACCGTAGAATGGAGTGTATACTAAATTTATCATTTCGTTTGCAACCGCTCGAAATATTGAACGGAACGGCAGTAAACTTATTTTTGAACGTCTTAAACTTTAAGGGCGATCTCTCTGCCAATTCTTCCGTAAGTCTTTCGGAAGGCAAACTAATTAACATAGGATCCTGAATTTTGCACGATGATGGCTTACAGTCATAAACTGTTTGGAATTGTAAATGGGTGAAATCGGCCATGGGTGCACACAGAGAACAGTTTAGTTGCCACAACCGAATTTTTTGCCAACCGAATGATTGAGGTTACATGCACCCCGATTACTCCATCAGTACAACCGATTGATAGTTGCTGCTCTGCTATTTTTAGTTATTGGAACTGTAGTATCGGTGCAACATACCAAGTATCCGAACCACACTTGTTCGACGAAAAAAATTTAAATTTTAGGCAGAGGCAAAAAAATCTTTTCTTGTACAATTGAAGTACTCATAGGGGGAGGTCCATGAAGAGAAAAAATTGTTAATAGAAACAATTTGGTTATTCGATTGGCTTAAAGTCAGTAATAATCAAATTACTTTACTTTAAAAAAAAAAACACCATTAAACAGCCCAGTTTTGCTAATTTTGAAGTTTTAGTTATCATCACTAATAATTGGTTACAACAACAAAATGTTTGAAAGCTATTGGTTACCACAAGCGCGAAAAATACCTTTTTCGCTTTTTATTGGTATGCCCGATCAATAAGTTGTGAGTACAGTACGACTGTCATATTTATAATATTGTGGTATTTCGAAGCGAATATCCATTACGATTATAAACATTTGGTGATTGCAACCGAAATTCATCTTTTGCAACCGAATTACCGAAGTTCCACTCGATTCCCAACTAATATTTACTCTGTGTGTGGAAAAAGTTTCCCTTCTAGGTATCGAGGAAAAGTTTAAAATTTTTGAATATTATTTGTTTAATGCTAGAGATTTGGACTTTCAGAACTAAACGACGTATTTCCTTGTATATTTTTGCCAACCTTCTTCCCTAATGTACCACTGTGCGTCTTGTGAATAAATTAACATGTGTTAATAACGCGTTTGCACGCTTCCATTCGACACTGACACCGTGTGTAAAAAGCATTCATTATTAGTTTTACGATAATTGCTTGAACAAATTGGAGCTCATATCAAATATCACAACTGATTGATGAAAATTAGAATCCAAAGTTTGACTTCTATTGTAAAATGAACCGCAATATGGAATGTAAAGAATGTGTTCAGCAGAACACAACGTCAAGGATAGGACAGGTTGAGACCCAATAACAACGGATTAGAATTTTGTAAAATTTGCTTGGTGTTTAGTTAAATTACGGCTGGAAATGAAAACGTTGTGGACGCCTTGAATCATCTTCAAAGGGTTTTAGAGAAAATACAGCATTTTCTTACTCTAATTGCATCTACGTGAAAATATCTTTAGAAATGTAAGACATTTCATCCCATATGTGCTGTTTCGGGATGACAATAAACTTCAATTTTGTTCTGATTTTAGGTTCCAAATTACTTTTTCTGTCTCAAACTTCTTTGAGAAATAAAGATCAACTATTAAGTTGAAAACAAACAGATACCAATACTCATAAAACCGAAGAAAATCAGATTCAAATAACATTCCTGTTGTATTTTACAAACAATAATGTGTTTTTTATATTTAAAAGATCGAGAGTTTAAAATTTTTGACGACTTTCGCCTTTTAAAGGTTTCTAATGAAATTCTATACAGATATTTTTCCCTTCTGATGATAAGTTTAAAAGTTTATGACGTTTTTAGTTTTTACATTTAATTTTATATTTTTTGATAATAAATACGAGGGTTGCTATATATATTTCTGGCATAGGCAACACTAAGTGTTGCCTGGCGCCATCTGACATTTTCATTGGATAGTTTGACATTTTTTTAGCATAAACGTACTCAGAACGTTTTGACGTACGACCATCATTTGTGTTGTTTACAGTGACTTGAAAAAATCAATTTAACAAAAAAATGAAATTAACTCGTGAACATTTTCGTGCGATAATTTTTCACAACTTTCGACGTGGATAATCACGACAAGAGTGCATCGATGAACTTAAATCTTTGTATGGCGTTGAAGCACCATCCTATAGCACTGTGAAAAACTGTTTTAATGAATTCAATCATGGCCGAAGCTCGCACAAAGACGAAGGTCTTGAAGGTCTTCCAAAAACGGCCGTTGTGCCAGAGAGCATTGATGCCGTGCGTGGACTGATAATGCAAGATCGTCATATGACATACCGTGAGATAGAATCATCCTTGGGAATTTCTTCCACCAGTATACATTCGATATTGCATGAACACCTGGCCTTGACAATCGCTCAAAAAAAGGATCGTGTCGATTGGTGCAAAGAAATTTTGAAAAAATACGATCGCGGTGCTTCAAAGGACGTTTATAAGATTGTCACAGGTGACGAATCATGGATCTATGCGTATGAGCCCGAAACAAAACAGGAATTGACCGTGTGGGTCTTTGAAGACGAGCCAAATCCAACGAAAGTTGTTCGTGCAAGAAGCACTTCGAAGCAAATGGTCGCCTGTTTCTTCGGCAAAACTGGTCATGTGGCGACTGTTCCGCTTGAGCAACGTAGGACGGTCAATTCTGAGTGGTACGCCACAATTTGTTTGCCTGAAGTCTTCGGAGTAATTCGAAAAACGAACAAATGAAGACAAATCATTGTGCACCATGACAATGACAGCTCTCACACATCGGCTCAAACCAGCGCCTCTTGGACCGGCCAAAACGTCGAATTGATGGGTCATCTGCCGTACAGCCCTGACTTGGCACCCAATGACTTCTTCTTATTCCCAAGCATCAAGAAAAAACGCGTGTCAACGCTTTTCATCGCCAGAAGAAGCTGTTGAAGCGTTCAAAAATCATTTTTTGGAGGTGTCTCAATCGGATTGGAAAAAGTGCTTCGACAATTGGTTTGAGCGCTTGCAAAAGTGAATAAATCATGCTGGAGAATACTTTGAAATACAATAAACCAATTTTGATGATAAATATTCGCATTTTCATTATTAGACCAGAAATTTTTATAGCAGCCCGGTCGATTGCTGTTTTGTTTTGGGTTCATATGCATAGAAACATGGTTCGTTACCTGTGACAATTTTATACACTGCCTTTGAGCTGCCGCAGTTACACTTTTTCAACATCTGTTTGCACCAATCCATACGAGCCTTTTTTTTTGAGCATTTGTCAAATTATGTGGGAACATGCAATATCTTATGGATGCTTGTCATACTAATGTCCAAGGATGCCTCAATCTCACGGTATGTCACATGTCAGCCTTGCTTAATCAGTTCACATACAGCATCGATGGTTTCTTTTAAAGTAACCAAAGTTGGACGTTCTTCATGAAATTCATCCTGATGCGAATGGCGTCCGAGACTAAACTCTTGGTACCAACGATTAACAGTGGTTTTTGATGGTACTTCATCGCCAAAAGTCGAAACGTTGATTTTAGCACTATTTCGCGATAACTCACGCCGAAAATCGTAATAAATCATCGCACGAAAATGTTCACAGGATAATTCCATTTTTTGACTGAGATGAATTTTTCAGCACAATGTAAAAAAAAACAATTCGCCCTCAAATGACAAAACGTTCTGAAGATATGCTAAGAAATGTCAAAGTTTCCAATGGAAGTTCTAGTTTGCATCTGGGAACACTAGTATTGTCAGGATCCGACATATAATTAGCATCCCTCGTATGATATCTAAATATGGACCGATGTGGATTAGTTTCAGTAGGGTCTGTACATGACCCAAACATCAAGAATTTACTAAGTTTTATCGAAATCGGTTCATTATTGCGACCTATACTTTGATTACAACGATAGGTGGACAGAAGGACGGACATCGCTCAAGAGAATCAGATGATTTTGAGTCGATCGGCATTTGTAACGTAGAGTATATCTCCATTCCTGTACCAAAGTGTGGTGCTAGGTGCAATTTTGTAAAAACAAATTAAATCCCAAAGCCGCCAAGAATTCCAACTATTCCGTTGGTATAATCGATAAATTGGTTGTGCGTGTAATAATATTGTTATAGCTATTATATTATGGTATATGGAACCGAATGACTTTCACGATTATAAATAAGCGTTCGGGCATTTTGAGTGCAAACTGTTCTTTCGCAAGGATATTTTTGCAATTCCGACCAGTTTTCGAGCGCTCTTTTCAAAGAAACATTGACAATGTTTTCAACGGCAGATTTGCAACCTCATAAATAAAGGGTGTTTTTTATTGAGGTATAGAACTTCGAATTGAAATAAAACACAAGAAAATCGTTTTAATGTCCATCAATTTGGCTTTATTGGAATGATACTTCGCCGCGGCTGGCTCGAATAAAGCCAATTCTACAGGTCCAATTTTCAACCACTTTTTCGAGCATATGAGGCCGTATGTTGGCAATAACGCCACGAATGTTGGCTTCCAAGTCCCCTAACGTGTTTCTGGTTTGTTGGCGTAGACGAGCGACTTCACATATCCCCAAAGAAAATAATCCAATGGTGTCAAATCACACGATCTTGGTGGCCAATTGACAGGTCCATTCCGCGAAATTATGCGCTCATCGAATGTTTCCTTCAATAATTCGATTGTGACGTGCGCTGTGTGGCATGTAGCGCCGTCTTGTTGGAACCACAACTCATCCACATTCATGCCATCCAATTCGGGAACAAAATAGTCGGTTATCATGGCTCTATACCGGTCTCCATTAACGGTAACTGACTCTCCAGCATTATTTCGGAAGAAGTATGGCCCAATGACTCCACCAGCCCATAGAGCACACCAAACAGTCAGTTTTTGTGGATGTAATGGCGTCTCAAGGGTCTCATGTGGATTCTCTTCACTCCAAATGCGGCAATTTTGCTTGTTGACGTAGCCATTCAACCAAAAATGAGCCTCATCACTGAACAAAATTTTGTGATGAAAATCAGCATCGAGATGAATCTCATTTTCGGCCCATTTTGCAAGCGTTGTTCTTTTGTCAACCTGTTCATGATGAAATGGCAAACCAAACTAAATATTAATCACTTGACAGCTGACAAAATGGCCGCCAGTTAAAAAAGTGATGCCAACTTAAAGTTCTATACCCCAATAAAAAACACCCTTTACCTTCAACTTTATGATCATTAGATCAACCTCTAAGTCATGTTACGATTTACGATAAAATGCATTTTAGCCGGCAGTAAACAGTGGCTCCCTAATCAGTGATACAAATTATATTGCACACAGCTTACTAGTTTCGAGGGAAGTTCCTCGCTTCATCAGACAGAACATCTAAATTTGTACTATTTTAAAATTCTTCTTGCTGCAAAAACAAAAAAAACTTAAAACATTTCATATTGAATACTAATTTGGTATTACACCAAAGTCATTAATTAATAATATCGGCAGAGGATACAATCTGTGAGCGTTAGCAATTTGCCGCCGCACAAGAAGAGTGTCATTGAAGTTCCACGAATTATGGTCTTGAAATTTGAGGATATCCTCGAATACCCTTTACGACGACGAATGTGTAATAAAAGTAAACGCTAAAAGGGGGAAAGCATTTAGTCTTTAGTCTCCTTCGCAGGCAGCCCATTTGTTGCTGTTGTTGGCAACGCAAGAGTATATTGTCATTGTTGTTGTTGTTGCCGTAGGGATAATTAATTCCGTTTTCCATTTTGTTGTTAGGACCACCCCCATCGCTGCCCACTTAGAGGGAGACATAAAACTTTTAGTTAAAACCCAAAATGCGCAAATCCTTAAACACTCGCAAACCCACTCACTCACACACACACATGCACACGGGTACATGCAAACTTTCCAAGTATCACGCTTACAGCGAGTCATGAGAGGGTATCCTTTATTGAGTTTTTTTTTTTGTTGTTTATACCCTACAGTCAGTTAATGGAAAGGATATTAGGGACGTATGCTATAAAGGATGGCCTTGCAAAAATAACTGAAGGATAAAGGCAAAAATCTACGGATTTAGTGTTACAGTACTTTTTAAGTCCAGTTATTGGAGAATTCTAGACAGTTGATAGGCGCTTCATGGTCATTGCTAGGTATTCGAAATTCTATGCACAGCCATATTTGTTGTTGTCATTCTAAAGGTAATTTTGGTAACTTTGATTTAATATCTTTAGGGCTCTATCATTTTGCAATAAAATGCCTTTGATTGCATATTTTGGTAAGAAATTATTCAGCCCGATTCTGAATGACTATTCCCCGGGATTTTTTTCTTTATTCCCTGTTCCCCTATTCGAATCTCCCCGGGAGTTTTTTTCACTTTTTTATTTTCCTTTATTCTAAACGAACTTCGAAAAAGGGGAAAAATTGCCCGGGAAAAAGTAGGTATTATAAATATCAAAAAAGGGAGAATGTGACAAAAATTTTGGGAATAATTCCGCCAAAAAATTGCAAGGGAGTTTTTCCAAAATATGTAAGTGTTTAATATTTACCCTTTACCAACTAAAACGCACGATGTTAATTGTAAATAAAACAAAAAGTTTTCAGATAATTTCTTAATACTTTTATAATTATGATAAAAGGATCTGTGACAATTATGTGCGAAACAAAATATCAGAGAATGCTTGCCACAGCTCCGGTGGCATACCTCCATATGTGACAGCGCATAGAGAAAGGGACCTAAGGGTAAAAAAAATCAATTTTCATTTATTTTCTTTTTTGATGTGGACAACATCTGAGCATCGAATAAGACCGATCCCATGCCCCAAAAGTGTTCCCTCCCAGAGATATGCGCGTTTTATGAAAGTGAAGTCGACGATTCCACACCAAAGATACACGTATTTAAATCTTTAAAATGGCTCCCCTGACCAAAACTGGTTTTTACCCTTAGGTCCCATTCTATTTTGCGCGTCACATATTATGGTCCATATTTTTAATGACTCTGAGACATAATGGAGCTAATGTGCCGAATTATCTCATCCTTTAGCTCTTGAATTGTTCTTGGTTATTGACGCACAATTTTTCTTTTCAATATCAACAAAGAAAGAAGTCCCACGGTGTCAAATCACATAATCGTGGCGGCCAATTAACATTGCCGCCATTGTTTCGTTGGCTGGACCATCCTGGCACCAGCCACATATCGTCCAATATCCTCAATTTATGTCGCAAGAAGTCCGTTATCATCTCGTGACAGCGATCACAATTCACGGTAACTGCTTGGCCGGCCTTAAAACTCCGCCAGCCCATAAACCGCACCAAACAGTCACTGTTTGTGGATTCATCGGCTTATCAACAATCACTGTGGGATTCTCATTCGGCCAAATGCGGCAATTCTGCTTGTTAACAAATCCACTTTGGACACATTTGGTCGATTATGCTGGCCAAAAAAATAACGAAGTGCATTTTGAGTTAAACGCCCATTTTCGTTAAAGGCTTCAACAATCTTAACGCGCTGCTCAATTGTAAAACAAAGAAAAGTTAAATTAAGTTGGGCAAAAACTTGACGTTAAGTGTGACTCACAATTAACATCATGCATTATGGTTGGACCACCCTTTGAAATGCACAAATGACGAAAATGCGAAACATTTTTTAGGTATGGGCCGATCAAAAAAAGTATGTACGACGGCAAAAAACCTTAAGTTCCTTAAGTGGAGGCCCCAATATGGAGCAGAAGTTTTTTGCCATCATCAAAAACTCAACACTGATCATTTTTATATGTCTTTTTTAGTGTTTTTTTTTTAAATTCACTATTTATGCGTGAATCTTCATAAACAAAACAAAACAGCTGACTTCGAATAATCGAAATTCTCTCTCCCTTACTTCTCTTCTCCCGTTTGTTTAGAGTAGGAGGATTTTATTCCCAAATAAAAACATAAATTCCCCGGGAATTATACTGAATATACGAGGGCGTTTCGGAAAGTTCTTAGCCTATCTATGAAAGAGAATAGTTAGTTTTTCAAAAATATTTTTACTTTTCAATATAATCTCCTGAAACTTCAATACACTTAGTCCAACGCTTATCTAGCAATTCTATCCCTTGATTAAAATAGTTTTCCTCAAGGTCTTCAAAATAGTGGTTTAAAACTGTAGTTGCATCTTCATTTGAGGTAAAACGCTTGCCAGCAGCAAGGAATTTTTTTAGATTTGGGAACAGGTAAAAGTCACTGGGAGCTAAATCAGGAGAATAAGGTGGGTGGTCAAGCAACTCGTACTTTAATTCGTTGATTTTAGCCATTGTTAAAACACTCTTGTGCGCTGGTGCGTTGTCTTGATGAAAAATTATTTTTTTGTGTTGTAAGCCAGGACGTTTTTCTCGAATTTGTACATTTAATTGATCTAAAAGGTTGCAATAGTACTCCGAATTTATTGTTTTACCCTTTTGCAGATAGGCAATCAATAAAATACTTTTGAAGTCCCAAAAAACCGTTGCCATAACCTTACCAGCCGATTGAATTGTTTTTACCTTCTTTGGGGCACTTCCTCCAGCTTCAGTCCATTGTTTGGATTGTTCTTTTGTCTCTGGAGTATAGTAGTGGATCCATGTCTCATCAACAGTTATGAAACGACGCTTACAATCCATTTTATTTCGCTGAAAACGATCCAAACAAGCTTGAGAAATGTTCATTCTTATGCGTTTTTGGTCGACTGTTAACAAGTGCGGCACCCATATTGCAGAAAGCTTTTTCATCGGTAGTTCTTCATGCAAAATTAAATGGACTCGATCATTTGAGAAGCCCATGATATTAGCTATTTCACGCACTTGATCATTTAATACCATATCATGCACTTTGGCTACAATTTCTGTTGTTGTAGCTGTTTTTGGACGTCCACTACGTGGATCATCTTCAATGCTTGTACGACCACGTTTAAATACAGCAACCCAACTTTTTTACTGTTGCATATGAAGGAGCACTTTCACCTAACACATGCACCATATCATTATGAATTTCTTGTCCCGATAAACCTTTTTTATGTAAATATTTAATGACACCACGCATTTCTAATTTTTCCATTGTAAAAAAATCGCGGATGCGTCTTTTGTGAACACCTGTTTCTATATGAAAGAGTTG
This sequence comes from Hydrotaea diabolus, assembly GCA_963513945.1. Classification (NCBI taxonomy): domain Eukaryota; kingdom Metazoa; phylum Arthropoda; class Insecta; order Diptera; family Muscidae; genus Hydrotaea; species Hydrotaea diabolus. The sequence continues at coordinate 79,795,018 of OY740720.1, forward strand.
CCAGATCGAAACAAAATTTAACATGTGTTCATAGCAGAGATGGAAGTTTCCAAAACACTTAACCTAAAGCTTTTTGTGCTAGGCTAAGAAGTTTCCGAACCGCCGTACTCGTATATACTGAAAGTAATAATATTTTTATTCGTATTTTTTGATGCGGAAATTTTTATTATTCGTATTCCTACGTGCGACAAATAATAATAAAATAAAAATCTTCGCCTGAGATGAAACGCACTGTTAGTAAACGAAAGTAAAAAAATGGGTTTTTGTAAATCACACGAATTCGTTCATCAACACATTCAAAATTACATTACAAAAATTTTAAATTTGAATTTTGAATGTTCTATTCGTGTTACTACTCGTAAACCCCAAATGGACGATTTCGAATTTTCGTTCCTTGTTTAAACGAACGAGATGTTCAAGTTAGAAAAACAGGGCGGTGGGGGAAATTCGCTAAAAAAAACTTAAAATAATTTTGAATAAATTAAATTCAAAAATCACAACTTGCGTCTACATACGGCAACGATATTGAAAATGATTAATGATTTTTTAATTATAGTTATTGGCGTAAGTGAACACAGAGAACAGATTCGTTGACACAGGCGTTTTTTGAGGTTACCTGCACATCGAGTAATCCATCATTACAACCGAATGTTAGTTGGAGCTCTGTAATTTTCAGTTATTGGAACTGTAGCATCGCTGCAACATACCAAGTTTTCGAACCTTCAGAAGAGGATTTTTGAATCTAAAAATCCACGTATTTGTTTAACGAAAATATTAAAATTTGAGTCAGAGGCAAAAAACTGTTTGCTTACACAATAAAAGTATTTGAACTACTCCCAACCACTAGTTAGTTGTGGCAACGAAATTCAATTTTCGCGTTTCATTGGTATGATTGATTAATAAGTTGTGAGTACAGTATCATCATCTTGAGGTATTTTGAACCGAATATCCAACCGAATATAATAAATATCCGGTGATTGCAAGCGAAATATTTCTTTAGCAACCGAATCATTGTAGAGCCAACCGATTTTCAACTAGTTTTTCTCTGTGTGTGCCTACAACTCTTTTCAACAATTCTGGATTCCAGAAAATTGTGCAAATTGTAGATGTTCTCGATATTAGTTTGGGTGCAGAAAATACTAAGACTAGCTTGCTTCCATAGTTTTTCCGTCGGCGCTGTACTTTTTTTATTCACATATTTATTACAATTAAAATTATAATAAACTAAGTTAAAGGGCCCTAGCAGCGAAGGCTACTTTTCAAAGTATAAATTTTTCGAGACTCACTAAATTATACCTCACATTTTAAGATTGAAAAATAAAATTTATTTTTTTCTAAGTTAAAGTTTTTCGAACATGCATTTGGTAATCAATTGAACAATTAGGCAAAAATAATCTATATTTAATAGATCCTGTTATCAAAATTACTTAGCTACATTCTCTTTTGAATTTTTAACTGATCACAAACAACAAAATAGATTTTGGGTATATTTTTTATTGGTAGTCCATATTTTTCGATTTTTTGCGCATATTTTCAATTTTTAAAATATTAAATGAATATTTTAGAGCATATTTTAAGATTTTATAGTTCATATTTATTTAAGCGGTAAAAACGGCATTTTAAGGTGCATAAAATTTCGATCCCTAGCTCACTTTAAGGAGTTACATTTTAAAGTAGAACATTTTAAGGGATTTACGAGATATTTGTTATCCGCTCCACGACATCATAAACCTTAGCCATTATATAGGCCTGGTACGCGCTCTAATTTAGAGCATATGTGGAATTATTTTATTTTGGTATGCTTCATTTATAAAGTTCCTTTGGTTCCCCACCTAGTGCCAAGCAAACGACCTATATTCGCGAAAAATTCTCGAACTGGACGTGTCATTTTTGTTCTTGAAAACGCAGGACAGTGGTAAATGATAAGGTAATGATTAAGGCCCTCGTTTTATTTTAACAGGCTTCGCACTTCGATATCTCTCCATAAAGTTTTCGTCGCTTATTTCACCGTGAAAATTAGTGACCAGTCAGCTCTAATTGTCTGAAATTGTGCCGCTTTGTCAATGACAATGACCTCCGTATTGAGCCCCTTCCTAGCCAGCATTTGCGCTCCCTCTCATCTTAATACGAGGGCGACCGCAAAACTAACTGGCCTGGCACATTTTCTGTTTTACTAGCAACTTTTTTGTTGCTTTGTTTTTCAAAAGCAATCTTTTATAAGCCATTTGTCAAAATTTCCGAAATATTTAATGATTATTTTCTTTGTTACAGGTGATTGAAGTAAACAAGTTTTATAATTTTTGAAAATAAAGAGTTTCGTGCGGTAATTAAATACTTTTATATGAAAGGTTATACGCCACAATTAATCAAAGATGAATTGGATTCTGTTCATGGTGATAATGCACCATCATACTCCACCGTGAAATCCTGGGTTCAACAATTTTAAATGGGTCGTTCAAGTACGGAAGATGAACAACGCTCTGGAAGACCGAAAACTGCTGCTACTATTAAAAACATTAGAAAAATATTAAATGAAGTGACTTAAGATAGACGAATAAAGCTCAGAGAACTTGCTGATATTGTTAAAATACACGAAAAACAAGTTTGGAGTACTTTACATGATGAACTCCACATGAAAAAGCTATCCGCAAGATGGGTGCCGCGTTTGTTGACTTTGCCCCAAAAAATCGTCCGTTGGACCAATTCCGAGGAGCTTTTAGCGATTTATCAGCGTAATCCAATAGAGTTCTTGCGCCGATTCATAACTGTTGATGAAACATGGATCCATCACTACATCCCAGAATGCAAAGAACAGTCAAAACAATGGATAGAAGCTGGTAAAAGTGGTCCCAAGAAGGCGAAAACTGTTAAGTCAGCAGGAAAAGTAATGGCCACAGTATTTTGGGATGCAAGGGGTATAATATTTATTGGTTATCTTGAGAAAGGAAAAACTATAAATAGTGAATATAATTGTGCATTATTGGATCGGTTGAGTGAAGAAATCAAGATAAAACGACCGCATTTAGAAAAAAAAGTTCTTTTTCATCAAGATAATGCGTCTTCACACACTGCCTTTTTAACTCAACAAAAACTGGGCGAATTGCGATTTGAAATTGCTCCGCATCCACCATATAGTCCAGATTTAGCTCCTTCTGATTATTTCTTGTTTCCAAATTTAAAAAAATTTCTCGGTGCAAAAAATTTTCGTCCAATTGCTGAAACTGAGGCATATTTTGAAGCTCCTTCTGATTATTTCTTGTTTCCAAATTTAAAAAAAATTCTCGGTGGCAAAAAATTTTCGTCCAATAGCGAGGTTATTGCTGAAACTTAGGCATATTTTGAAGGTCTTGAAAAATCTTATTTTTCGGATGGAATTAAAAAACTTGAAAAACGTTTGATGAAGTGTATTGAGTTGGAAGGAGATTATGTTAAATTAATTATAATAATTCCAAAAAAATGGTTCTTTTTATGTTAGGCCAGTTACTTTTGCGGTCGCCCTCGTATGTCCCGGCATCCAAAAATTCCTAAGGTTTTGGGTCAGTGCCTCTAACATTGTCAAGCGTTATTAGACAAAAAGTCTCAACGTTTTGGCTCATAATCCCCAAAATCAAAACAGTTTTCAATTTTCATACACTCCAGTAATGTTTTCCCCATCCCTTTTTTTTATACCAGAAGACCCACTTTCTGTTAATAAAGTTTTGCCGGCCAAAATTTTGTAAGCGGGCGTGGCACCGCTCACTTTTCCATCAGCGATTGTTTCCTTCTTTACTTATATTAAATACACCAACTACTATCATCATATTTCAAACAGGTTATGTTCGATCCATGCCAATATCATAAGTTGCAAACATCATTCTCATATCTCTTTTAGTCCAAGAGATGTGATCTTTTTAAGTTTAGGGTTGTGTGGGCCGCGACACGCCCCTGATCCAATCACATTGTATTGTACCCTACAAATATTACCTGGTGGAGGGTAACATTATTTTGTAACGATCATAGTTTTTAGTGGGTTACATAAGCAAAAAAAAAACAAAATTACTACAAAAACAAAAATTTTCCAGAGTTGGATTCAGTTCTTTTGGGAGGAAAATGTTTACCATTTTAACCAATCTGGCCCACTTTCAGTACCAATAGTTTTAAAGCATCGAGACATGTTTCTATCACACACAGACTGATGGACACACACGGATGGATCATCTTAGTTTTTCTATGACGATTCATAATTTATATACTTTATGGGATCTCCGACCAGTATTTCGAGGTGTCGAACGCGAAATCAGAAATTAAATAACGGGTAGGCCAAAAACAGGTTTCATTTTAAATAGTTGTTTAAGGTTTAAATTTAAGTATGGTTGAGTGTATATCCCTATATGTGACGCGCAAAATAGAAAGGGACCTAAGGGTAAAAGCAGTTTTGTCCAGGAGAGCCATTTTAAAGATTTAAATACGTGTATCTTTGGTGTACCATCACTTTCATAAAACGCGCATATCTGTGGAAGGGAACACGTTTGGGGCATGGGATCGGTCTCATTCGAAAATTGATTTTTTTACCCTTAGGTCCCTTTCTCTATGCGCTGTCACATATGGTTGTGAGGATAATAGTGTAGTTGAGTGTGAATCATACTATCGTGTCAGGATCATACTCTGGATGTATGTGAAACAAACTATAGTTATGAGGATCATAATAAGGTTTCGGGGATCATAGTATGTTCGAGTGTGAATGATAATATGGTTATGGGGATCATAGTATGGTTGTGTATGAATCATTTTATTGTTGTGAGGATCATAACATTGTTGTGCCACAACCATATACCATGATGCTTTTCGAATATCGTCACCCTAACCCTACTTTGTTTCCTTTATGTTGGGCTGTGACCCCAATAATGGTTTTATTCAGAGGCCGACCCTATTTAACCTAACCTACCCTACCGACTACTGCGGTGACTGGTTGTAGTTGTTTGGCAACATGACATAATTGAGTTCAATTTAAAGTTTTTCCTTTCAGCATTTACTCCGATGATGACGATGATGATGTCATCTTGGTGAGGATAACAATGCCAACAAAATATAAGAATTTCGCATTCATCCAAAACAAAGTCAAGTCTTCTTCATGACAATTTTATGAAATCAATTCCCATTGTCACATACACAACTACGGCTGCTGCTGCTGCCGGCTGTTGTTGTTGACGATATTGGCTGCTGTTGCTATTTTTTTTTGTTTTTCTGCTGTTGTCAACGATATTTTTGTTATTTTCAGCAGTAAAGCGAGAGAGACGAGACAACAACATCAAAAGTTCGGAAAAACAGAACAGACATGTTGTCTATAATAAATCCATGGAAAAACAATAACAAGAACACAATGCCAGAGATAGGATGTCAGTCAAAACGATTCCGCCAAAGTGGATTTCTGTCATGTGTTACTATTCACTGTTCTGCTCTCAGCACCAGCGTTGCCATTCTGGGCTTTTCCCACCAAATTTGCTCGGATGGATTTGAAATTTTAAGATTTAGTCGGAATTTGATTTTGGTTGGTTTTGAACGCAAACACCGATTTTTTATTTGTACTCTTATTACTTGTCTAAATTCTCATTGTATAAATTGATCCATCTAGAGGTATTTTTTTAGAACAAAAAAATATAAAACTTCAAATCAAGTGTGGAATCTTTATTGGTAATTTGAAAGGACATTTTATGGCATTTATTTTTTGAATATAATTTCTTTCAAATGTTGGTCGCAACTACGCCTCAGGGTTTCCATTCTGAAGGTCCAATTTTGGATGACACGTTGTTCTAGCATTTCGACCGGTATGGCTTTAATGACACGCTTAATGTTGGCTTCCAAAATTTGAATCGTAGCTGGTGTATCAGCATAGACTTTGAACTTTACTTAACCCCAAAGAAAAATGTCTAAAGGGGTGATATCACTCGATCTAGGCGGCCAACTCACCTGTCCAAAACGTGAAATTAGCTGCTTTTCGAAATGATCTCTCAATAGATCCATTGTTTGAGCAGCTGTATGGCAAGTGGCACCGTCCTGTTGAGCCCAAGTGTCGTCAAGATTACGGGCTTCAATTTCAGGTAGCAAAAAGTCCGATATCGTGGCGCGATAGCGAGCACCATTCACGGTTACGTTCCGGCCATCATTATTTTTGAATAAATATGAACCGATGATTCCACCAGCTTATAAACCGCACCAAACCGTGGGTTTCTCTGGGTATAATGGCACCCGTTGAACCTTTTCTTGTTGCTCTTCAGCCCAAATGCGGCAAATTTGTTTATTGACTATGCCGTTGAGCCAGAAATGGGCTTCATCACTAAACAAAATTTTGGTCGAAAAGAGCTGATCTTCTCACCAAACGCTCATTTCCATAATACAGTTGCCAACATTTGAAGGTAATTATTTTCAAAAAGTAATGCCATAAAATGTCATTTCCAAATACCAATAAAGATTCCTCACTTGATTTGAATTTTTATATTTTTATTTGTTCTGAAAAAATACCTCCAGATGGATCACCCTTTATAAAACTAAACGCTGGCGGTAGCCACTTGTGCACCAACGCTCTTTTTTGTATTTAGGCAACACTAACAAATGTTGTAGTCCAATGTAAGATTTAAGTATGCATTAAGTAAGAGGGTTGCTATATATATTTAGGCAACACTAAGTGTTGCATGGCGCCATCTGACATTGGAAAGTTTGACATTTTTTAGCATAAACGTACTTAGAATGTTTTGACGTACGACCATCATTTGTGTTGTTTACAGTGACTTGAAAAAATCAATTTGGCAAAAAATGGAATTAACTCGTAAACATTTTCATGCGATTATTTTTCACAACTTTCGAAGTGGATTATCACGACAAGAGAGCATCGATGAACTTAAATCTTTGTACAGCGATGAAGCACCATCCTATAGCACTGTGAACAACTGGTTTAATGAATTCAATCGTGGCCGACGCTCGCTCAAAGACGAAGGTCGTGAAGGTCGTCCTAAAACGGCCGTTGTGCCAGAGAACATTGATGGAGTGCGTGGACTTGCATTATCAAGATCGTCTTGTGACATACCGTGAGATAAAGGCATCCTTGGGCATTTTTTCCACCAGCATACATTCGATATTGCATGAACAAATGGCCGTAAAAAAGGTTTGTTCTCGTTGGATCCCGCACAATTTGGCAATCGCTCAAAAAAAGGCTTGTGTCGATTGGAGCAAAAAAATTTGAAAAAATACGATCGCGGTGCTTTAAAAGACGTTTATAAAATCGTCACAGGTGACGAATCATGGATCTATGCGTATGAGCCCGAAACAAAACAGCAATCGACCGTGTGGGTCTTTGAAGACGAGCCAAATCCAACGAAAGTTATTCGTGGAAGAAGCACTTCGAAGCAAATGGTCGCCTGTTTCTTCGGCAAAACTGGTCATGTGGCGACTGCACCACTTGAGCAACGTAGGACAGTCAATTCTGAGTGATACACCACAATTTGTTTGCCTGAAGTCTTCGGAGAAATTCGAAAAACGAACAAGAGAAGAGGAATTATTGTGCACCATGACAATGCGAGCTCTCACACATGGGCTCAAACTAGCGCCTTTCTGACCGGCCAAAACGTCGAATTGATGGGTCATCCGCCGTACAGCCCTGACTTGGCACCCAATGACTTCTTTTTATTCCCTTACATCAAGAAGAAAATTCGTGGTCAACGATTTCCGTTGCCAGAAGATGCTGTTGAAGCGTTCAAAAATCATGTTTTGGAGGTGTCTCAATTGGAGTGGAAAAAGTGCTTCGACAATTAGTTTGAGCGCATGCAAAAGTGTATAAATCATGTTGAAGAATACTTTGAAAAACAATCAGGGCTGTCATAGACACCATGTCGGTTTTGCTAATTGTCGTTTTTGCAAACCAATGTTGGTGTCATTTGGTGTCATGAAACCAAGTTGGTTTTGTCCATTTCGGATGTAAATAAAACCAATGTTCGAATCAGCTGTTGCCGATAAAACCGATAACATTGGCTTTCATGACACCAAAGCATTTTTTCATATCGTTTTCAAAACCAATATTGACAACTTTGGTTTCAATGTCGGCCCAGAATAAAACCATTTTTGATGGTAAATATTCGCATTCTCATGATTAGGTCAGAAATATATATAGCAGCCCTCGTATACTCTGTGTTGACTAGTTCTTGCGACGACGTAAAGGACTGGGCTGTGGACTGAGTAATGCTTCTTCGCTTATTATACCTTCTATTTTAGGATGGAATATTTATTTATTTCAAAATTATTTCAAACAGGGATTTTTGTTTGGTTTTTTGGAAATTTTTAGTAGGAAAAAAACTTTTTTAGTGGCAACACTGCTTAGGACTTCTCTCTCGCTCTCTCTCTCTCAGGATGTGTCTTCTGTGTGCATTTATAATGGATGATGATGACGCCTTTTTTCCATCCAAATGACGGGATTCAGTTCCATTTTCCTCTCTGTAAGGGCATTCTGGCCCCCAGTAAATCATATCATATAACACACCGGTAGCTCATACACATACATAGATGTATACACCAAAGCATTCACACACACACACACACATAAGCATAATGATGTCCTGTGTAGAAGAGTGTTATTTTTCTATAAAATACACCGCCTGTTGTGTGTGTATGTGAACGTGTATGTGTGTTTACGTTTTTATCTATCGCTGAATGAAAACGTGCGGACGGACGTACGGAGTGTGTTATTGTCGCAGCAGCAGCAAAAAAACACCAACAAATGAACAAACGCTTTTATTTGCGATATTTCCAAAGCTCTCAAGGTTACCCTAGCGACAATAACATCAAAGCACCACCAACAACAACGACGACGTCGGCAAAAGCATTGAATGGCAAAAGAAAGCGCTCGACATCTACACTCGTAAAAAGTTCCCTTAGCAAAAAAAATACTTTGCCTTCTGAAAACTTTAATGAATGTTTGTAAATAATTTATGCATGGGGAAAACAAGTCGTACAACTTTTGGAATTTGGTGGTGAGGACCAATTTCCACTCACTGCACAGGAGGGGTGCTTTTTGCGAGAATGAATAAAACAAAACAAGAAATTACGTAGATTGGCAGAACATTGGCATTAGGGTATTAATGCAAAAACATCGAACAGATAAACACAACCAAATAGCACATTTTAAGCGATATGGGACTCGCCATTCCGATGGTAAGACCACCAAAAGCACTGGAATCCTTATACCAAAACAAATAAAACATAAAGTCATACAAGGGGTTTCACTACGCTACCTTCAAGCGACACACAGTGGTTGGCAGATAAAATATATTGGAATTAAGTCTCTAAATTCGGTTGGGTTTGTCGTTGATCAAAAATATTCAAGATCACACAGCTCCAAAGTGGACAACCTCGTGTGTGAAACAACTTACAATTCTGCCAAAACCATAGTTTATACGATTTAGATTACATTTGACTTTTTTAAAAAAGTTAGACACAAAACAACAGAAAACGTTTTTTAAGTATCTCCTAAAGTTTAAGAGTTATGACCAATTATATTTTTTTTGGCAATTTTGCCCTTAGTTTTATTTAGGTTGACGGAATTGTGGATCGTTTGGCATACAAAGAGATTTCAGAATCTCGATTGCTTCCACATGCAGTGTTGTTGAATATTTCTCTTCAGTGGATTTTTCAACACGGCAACGACCCGAAACACACTTCAAAACTTGCATCAAAGTTTACATTAGAGGCAGTGGTATTAAGGTCTTGAATGGCCAGCCAGCGCAACCACCGGACTTGAATCCTATCGAAAATCTTTTTAGCATTTTAAGGAAGAATGTTTCTGGTTTGAAGTTATCAAATACGAATTTACTGTTCAAAAAACATAAACAGAAATGGGAACAATACCTGAAGCCATATAGTTAATTAATTGGAATCCATGCTTCGCAGATGTGCAGCGTTTATAAAAAATAAAGGGTCTTATACGAGGGCGGTTCGGAAACTTCTTAGCCTAGCACAAAAAGCGCGGTATAAACAGAAAAAAGTTAAGTGTTTTGGAAACTTCCATGTTAAACACATGTTAAATTTTGTTTCGATCTGGCAACTCCTTCAAATAGAAACAGGTGTTCACAAAAGACGCATCCGCGATTTTTTTACAATGGAAAAAATAGAAATGCGTGGTGTCATTAAATATTTACACAAAAAAGGTTTATCGGGACAAGAAATTCATAATGATATGGTGAATGTGTTAGGTGAAAGTGCTCCTTCATATGCAACAGTAAAAAATTGGGTTGCTGAATTTAAACGTGTGGACGTCCAAAAACAGCAACAACAACAGAAATTGTAGCCAAAGTGCATGATATGGTATTAAATGATCGACGAATAAAAGTGCGTGAAATAGCTAATATCATGGGCATCTGAAATGATCGAGTCCATTTAATTTTGCATGAAGAACTACAGATGAAAAAGCTTTCTGCAAGATGGGTGCCGCACTTGTTAACAGTCGACCAAAAACGCATAAGAATGAACATTTCTCAAGCTTGTTTGAATCGTTTTCAGCGAAATAAAATGGATTTTAAGCGTCGTTTCATAACTGTTGATGAGACATGGATCCACCACTATACTCCAGAGACAAAAGAACAATCCAAACAATGGACTGAAGCTGGAGGAAGTGCCCCAAAGAAGGTAAAACAATTCAATCGGCTGGTAAGGTTATGGCAACGGTTTTTTGGGACTTCAAAGGTATTTTATTGATTGACTATCTGCAAAAGGGTAAAACAATAAATTCAGAGTACTATTGCAACCTTTTAGATCAATTAAATGTACAAATTCGAGAAAAACGTCCTGGCCTACAACACAAAAAAATAATTTTTCATCAAGACAACGCACCAGCGCACAAGAGTGTTTTAACAATGGCTAAAATCAACGAATTAAAGTACGAGTTGCTTGACCATCCACCTTATTCTCCTGGTTTAGCTCCTAGTGACTTTTACCTGTTTCCAAATCTAAAAAAATCCTTGCTGGCAAGCGTTTTACCTCAAATGAAGATGCAATTACAGTTGTAAACCACTATTTTGAAGACCTTGAGAAAAACTATTTTAATCAAGGGATAGAATTGCTAGATAAGCGTTGGACTAAGTGTATTGAAGTTTCAGGAGATTATATTGAAAAATAAAAATATTTTTGAAAAACTAACTATTCTCTTCCATAGATAGGCTAAGAACTTTCCGAACCGCCCTCGTACTAAATAATAATGTGTTGCTATTGTTTTCCACACAGAAAAATGCACACAACACTCATACATTTTTTTTTGAAAAAATATAAATACGAGGGTTACTATATATATCTCTGGCCTAGGCAACACTAAGTGTTGCCTAGGCGCCATCTGACATTTCCATCGGAAAGTTTGACATTTTTTAGCATAATCGTATTCAGAACGTTTCGACGTAGACCATCATTTGTGTTGTTGAATTAGCACGCCAAGAGTGCATCGATGAGCTTAAATCTTTGTATGGCGATGAAGCACCATCCCAAAGCACTGCGAAAAACTGGTTTAATGAATTCAATCGTAGCCGACGCTCGCTCAAAGACGAAGGTCGTGACGGTCGTCTAAAAACGGCCGTTGTGCCAGAGAACATTGGTGCTGTACCTGAACTGATAATGCAAGATCGTCATGTGACATACCGTGAGATAGAGGCATCCTTGGGCGCACAATTTGACAATCGCTCAAAAAAAGGCTCGTGTCGATTGGTGCAAAGAAGTTTTGAAAAAATACGATCGCGGTGCTTTAAAAGACGTTAATAAGATCGTCACAGGTGAAGAATCATGGATCCATGCGTATGAGCCTAAAACAAAACAGCAACCGAACGTGTGGGTCTTCGAAGACGAGCCAAATCCAACGAAAGTTGTTCGTGGAGGAAGCACTTCGAAGGAAATGGTCGCCTGTTTCTTCGGCAAAACTGGTCATGTGGCGACTGTTCCGCTTGAGTAACGTAGGACGGTCAATTCTGAGTGGCAACTTGTTTGCCTGAAGTCCTCGGAGAAATTCAAAAAACGAACAAGAGAAAACGAATCATTGTGCACCAATGATTCGATTTGCGGCTCAAACCAGCGCCTTTTTGACCGGCCAAAACGTCGAATTGATGGGTCATCCGCCGTAAAGCCCAGACTTGGCACCCAATGACTTCTTTTTATTCCCGCACATCAAGAAAAAAATGCGTGGTCAACAATTTTCGTCGCCAGAAGATGTCGTTAAAGCGTTTAAAAAACATGTTTTGGAGGTGTCTCAATCGGAGTGGAAAAAGTGCTTCGACAATTGGTTTAAGCGCATGCAAAAGTGTATAAATCATGCTGGAGATTACTTTGAAAACCCATTTTTGATGATAAATATTCGCATTATCATTATTAGGCCAGAAATAAATATAGCAGCCGTCGTATTGCACTTTTATTTCCCTAACAAAAAAATTGAAAAAGTCAACTTTAATTGATTTTTTTATGCTAAAAAGTCTTCTGTTGATTGTTTGGAATAGTCGAAAAGTCGACTAAATTATATAACTATAAGAATCAAAAACATTGAAATTTCCTTATGAATCTGAATTTGATAATAAGTTTACGGTTTGATTACGATCAACTGGTGAACCCAGTGCGACCCTTTTGACTACACCGTAAGTCCTCACAGACTTCCGCGTGCACCTCCTGGGAAACGGTGTTTTTAGATCTGTTTAAGCAATGGCTAACTTGTGAAAGGCGACCTGGACTCAGTTTAAAAAGGATATAGTTGCGATTGTCCTTTGAAAAATGTACGGCTTAGCTACATAAACGTCGGACGTACGGTGTATGTATCCTTACATGAATGTAGATAAGCGCATCCATGTCGAATGGAAACAAACGTGCAGACAGAATAGCCCATGACAATTGTAAAAAGACTATGTGGAGGATAATGGGAAACCGTAGGTAGCACGTCTAGAAAAATGGATGAGCAAGAAATGATTCTATTGCAATCAACAAATATTTTTAATTTTAAAGGATATTTCGTCGACCAGCCAGACGACAGTTACGATTATAATACATAAGGACAATAAATCGTTTATACCAATGGAATATAGACAACTTTCTAAGACCAACTGGTATTTAGTATACATACTTTTATAAGCAACTAAGTATTTTCAACACGCAACACAGATTACAATCATAATGCGTGCCCTTCGATGTACTCCTTTAAAATGTTGTGCACAATCCAATTCCTTTAACCTAAATCTAGTGTTGGGTACTCGTATACACTAAACATGATTTATGCGAAAAGGTGTGTCTTCACACATGCCCACGATGAACAGCCCATCAATTAGGTCGCATACTTCACCGTTTAAGGACACTTTATTAAGGTACAATTTCACGTGTTTCCTGGTGTTCATTTTCAGTACATGAAAAGTGAAAAATCTGCTTATGCTTACGACAGTTTGGTGAAGTATTCTCTTTATTACGAGTGCCTTGGAAATGCAATCACACGAATTTTCAACACATTTTACACAGAAGTGTCCACAAATAGAATTTTCTTAGAACGCATTTTCCCATATATTTTTGCCGGCGGCGGTGGTGGTGTACACACACATGGGTAAATTCAATTATCCTGTCATTCTATGTCACAATTGAGTTTTGAATTCGAAATAAATTTGGAAATACGAATCCTGTTTTCTTTTTTACTTCACGACAAGTGTTTTGGAGACGATATTGCGTCTCACTTCAAATTCCGATCTTCAGGTTGGGTATCTCAAGACTGAATGTGCAGTTAGAAAAGAATTTGTGTGGATCACCATTTCGGTGGCGGCTTGTGTGGCCATAGAGAGCACACACATGCAGAAGAACTTTCAGAAATCCCATCGTCAGCTGTTTTTGGTTTGGAATGCCAAGCATAATGAAAAAATTCGAATGTAAACACAATCACTTGTTTACACTTACAATAGAGTGGGTAGCAACAAATTATGCTAGTACAAGTCTTACATTTGTTGTGTTCCTTATAAAATTATTTTAATTGCAGAAATTTTTAATTAATTATTGTTATTAACATATTCTAAAAATATTGTATTTTTGATATTGTTCTGCCATGGTACTCGTATATAAGACAAAATATTGTCACTAGCCCAACAATAAACAAATAGTTTTCTTCCATGTCAAGATCACTTGAAAGAGAATGACCTTGGTATAGTAAGAACTTCAAACCAAAAACCAAAGTTGTTATAGTTTTCCAGCGCTTCTGTGGTACAAGCTATTTGGTTAGACTCCACAAGGTTATGCGCGCAGAGAAAAGATATGGTTACCGCAACAATAATATGTTCTCTACAATAACAGCATTATCGTCGCAACCATAGTATTGTTTTTTGAATTATATTTGGACAACAGTATGATTGCCGCAATGTTAATATTGTTGAAATGTAACAATAGTATTATTGCCAAATTCAGAAATGAAAATATGGTTGTATCAACCATATAAACATGGTTGGTAAAACAAAAGTATTGTTGTTTACAATTTACGGTAACAATAATATGATTACGGCAATCATACCGCATAGTTGCGACTATAGACATAACAAAACAAGTTTTATAGAGCATATATGTATGTGTGTGCGTATGTTTTTTTGATATCATAGTATGGTTAAGTGAATCATACTATGGTTGTAGGGATAATAGAACGGTTGAGTGTGAATCATACTATGGCTGTGAGGATCATACTACGGTTGTGGAGATAATAGTATGGTTGAGTGTGAATTATATTATTGTTGTGAGGATCATAGTATGGTTGTGGAGATCATAGTATGGTTGAGTGTGAATTATATTATTGTTGCGGGGATCATAGTATGGTTATGATTGAATCATACTATTGTTGTAAGGATCATAATATTATTGTGCCACAACTATATACCCAACAATAGTATGATCCTCTTCGAATATTGTCACCCCAACCATACTGTTTTCTGCGTGTGGATGGAGGAGACTCTTCTTTATGCTTGTACCGTAGATAAGCTACTAGTTAAACTAAAATTATTGCCAGGCTATTGCTTTCGAAAACTATCCTTCGTCTGGATAATCGGGGTAAGATTGCTTACCAGAAGTGAATGGCAATAAACGGCCTTTGACAGGAATACGACGTTAGAGTATACACTGACTGCTCCAAAATGGCATGTGGAGCTTGAGCGCCTGTAGTGCCTGATGATGCACACCAACGACACCAATGTTCTCTTCTTAAGGCATCTACACGCAGAGAAAAAATATGGTTACTATATGGTCGCGACAATTATAATATGTTCTCCGAAATAAAAGTATGTTCGTCGCAACCATAGTATTGTTTTCTGAATTTAATTTTGACAATAGTATGATTGCCGCAATATTAATATTGTTGAAATGTAACAATAGTTTTATTGTCAAATTTAAAAATGAAAAATTAGTTGTAGCAACAATATAAACATGGTTGGTGTGACAAAAGTACTTATATTATTTTTTGGGTTTTATGTTAACAATAATATTATTACGGCAATCATGATTTCAATGTATGATTGTAATTTTTCGTCATTTGAATATGCTTTTAAGAAGGAACGGATCTAATGCAATAATAGTACTTTTTAATTGAAAATTAAAATTTTTAAACATACTGCTTTGTCTTTGTTTACATGAAATATTTTTGATAAAAACGCTTACGTTTTTTTTAACTGATTTTTTCTACACTTAAATTAATCACACCCATTATTTTGAATTTAATGTATTATTAAACATTTTTTATGATTTAAATATATTGTTGACAACTTAACCCAATTCTAATAAATAATTTTGGGGATCGTAGTTTAATTGGGTGTGATAATACTAGATATGGTTGTAGGGATCATAACTATGGTTTTATGTGAAACATACTATGGTTGTAGGGATCATAACTATGGTTTTATGTGAAACATACTATGGTTGTAAGAATCATAATATGGTTGTGGAGATCATAGTATGGTTAAGTGTGAATCATACTATGGTTGTGGGGATTATAGTATGGTTATGTGTGAATCATACTATTGTTCTGAGTATCATACTATTCTTCTGAGTATCATAGTATGGTTGTGAGGATTATAGTATGGTTGTGAGGATCATATTATGGTTGTATTTGCATCATACTATTATTGTGAGGATCATACGAGTAATATTGTTGTACCACAACCATATACCCAACAATAGTTGATGCTCTTCGAACATGGATATCCCAACCATACTTTTTTTCTACGTGGCGGAAATTTTTGTTATTGAGAAGGGTGCAACGGGGCGCATATATATATTTGTGTTGACAGCCACAGGGCTCTCTTAGCTTTCAAATACTGTACAAACACATCATTAGACACCGCAACGTATATGGGAACTAACAAGGGCGGATGAATTGACAACGAATATCCAGTAGAATAAGTACCGATAGGGGTTATAAAAATGGAAAGCCATATACATCTTCTTGGAGCTGCTGTCTAAAAATGAAATGCTTTGTGCCGGTTATCTAAGCAAACCTGGCCGGAGTACGCTAGCAGAAGGACATAATCTCTAATCAACCACAGCAGAAAGGACATATCAGGATGATAGCTGTTCAGACGAGACACTGGGCCGTGAAGACCACGCTCGACGATTGAAGATACTTTCGCAGCTGTGGCAACTTCTTCTGTGAATGCGCTTTGACCTGCCGACGTCACAATTGCGTAGAATTTAGATTTCTCGATTCCCACTCTTAAGATCCAATACACATTCGCTAATGCCTTCCAAAGTTAGGCATTTCAGAAGGCCTTCTTTGCACATGAAAAATGATCGAACACACATTTTCATGTCGCTTATCTAAGAAGGCCTGCTAGAAAGCCTTGTCATAAATCCTCTACTCTTTCGTTGGTGCATTCTTTGTGAAGGATTGCAAGGCCTTCATGCACGCAGAGAAAAGATATGGTTACACTATGGTCACTGCAACAATACTATGTTTTCTACAACAAAAACATGTTCGTCGCAACCATAGTATTGTTTTTTGAATTTCATTTTGACAATAGTATGATTGGGACAATATTGCTATTGTTGAAATGTAACAATAGTATTAATGCCATATTTAGAAATGAAAATATGGTTGTAGCAACCATATAAACATGGTTGGTGCAACAACAGTATTGTTGTTTAAAATATATATATGTTTGTGGGGATCATAGTATGGTTATGTCTGAATCATACTATTGTTGTGAGGATCATAATTTTGTTGTGTCACAACCATATACCCAACAATAGTATGATCCTCTTCGAATATTGTCACCCCAACCATACTTTTTTTCTGCGTGTGACAGATTGTAGAAGGCATGCCTAATGAATGATGGCAGACCGATGTGGTCCACTCCCTGCAAAAAAATTTGGAATGCTTCCCAAGTAATCGGTTTTTCTCATTAAATGTAAGTAATTGAATGTATTTTATTCACTTCTTAACCCGTTACTGCCTGCCCATAGATCGGCTAGTACGATTTTTTATGAAATTTGGAAATTTATGTCCAAAAGACCATAGAAGTTGAATGAAAAAAAACCTCAATGTTTACCTGAGATATGACATGGGCATTTAAATACCCGTGCAAGGTGTTAGTTTGAAGTGCAAGGTGAATGTGCATCCCCCTACTTGCTTTCTGGATTATCACAACGGTGTTGCACCAGATCAGAAGAAAAATGCTAAGGCTAAGTGATTTATTTCTTTTAAATACCATGTTTTCTTAATAAAATTTCCCATTTGCATTTGACCGAATCTGGAGGCCAGGTGTGTTGACGTATCGCTGGCTGATGTCTACATAGTAGACAACTTAAGCTATTCGGTAAAATTAGAAATTGTTAATTTGTACCATTTTCCTACATTTGGCAGAACTTTTCCGGAACATTTTTCGGAAAAAATCTTCGATTTTTGCCTGCAAAAAGCAGAAGATAAAAAAATGCTTTAATTTAGCCCAATCTTTCTTCTTTTCTATAAAAAAAATTACCGAGATATCGCTCACCTGGCCCACGCTAAAATTATTTATGTATGAATAGTTTCTTGGGTATTTAAATACCCATTAGGCAGGAAAGGGTTAAGAAACACTTTTGGCTGGTGCCGGTTAGGTGGGAACGTCAGCGCTTCTAATTAGGACGGTCTCGTATTCGAGCCTAACTACGGGTGTTCATGTATTTTTTTACAAATATGCTATATACTACTCTCTTTAAATTTCTTAATTAATTTTTTAAAAACTGTTAAAAAAATTTTTACTAAAATATAGTTCCAGCACAAAAAAAAATTGAAAGCACTTCCCAAGAAATCGCTTTTAATGTATGTACTTCCAAAGGTTGCGATTGGATTTTGTGGATCCCATACTTCACATTAAATGTAAATAGTCGGAGGTTATTTTTATCCAATTCGTACGTAAGAATCAAGTCCATTTTTTTTTGTAAAGTTATCCTATTTTTTAATATTTTACTTAATTTCTTATAAAAACTATATAAAAGTAGTACTAAAGTTGAGCCCGTGTATTACGCCTGAGTTGTTTGTTGCGTGGTGTTGCCATACCAACATTCGCTATGCAATCAGTCTGGCCATAACTCACAGCAGGGAATAGCATAGACAGCAAAGGCGTTGGTATACGAACTGGAGGCGGGGTTCGCCTTCAGTATGTTTTTGTTTTTCTTCTTTGAAGTACAGAAAAAGTTATTAAAAATAAAATATTCGTCGTCAGGCTATGCCACTTTGGAGTTGAAGTTGGTCGATTCTTTTGAGGTTTGAAGGCTCCGTTGAATCTGCAGGTGAATTTCCTATTGTGATATTGTTTCAATACCAGCGACGGGAATGTGTCTTCGATACCTAATATACTACGCTTTAGCTTGAAGAATGTTGTTCATATATGACAGTGGCAAAACACATCCAAGTCAGACTTTGAAGCCGATATGGAACTATCAGCGACGGCCGCAAAAAGCTCTTACAACACGAAAATATTTTTAATGTTAAATGAGTTAAAAGAGTATAGTCAGTATTACTACGGAATTATGTTAGTAGTAAAAGTACAGTGAGATCGGGATAACGTCAACTCCCCATTTCGTCAACATCCCAAACCGTCAACCCTTTTTTATTTTTATTGTCTACTCTGAAACGTCAACCAAACCTCAAAGCTCTAAAACGTCAACTCACATAATTCAAAAAATAGTAACGGTTAAATTACCTTCATACAACCGTGTGTAATTTTCTATTTAGGGGGTTTCCCTTAAGTGTATAGATAGATAGTTATTGTCTTTTTCTGTTCAGGAAAAATCAGAACTAATCAACTCAATGAAAACTGTAACATTGAAAGATGCTGTTACGCTTCTAAAGATCGCATGGTATAGAGTCACAATAGGCTCTATGGCTAAATGCTGGAAAACTCTTTTGAGTTTCACGGAAGATGAGGAAATATTCGATTAAGCATTCCGAAAGCAAATATGGACTCAGAGCTTCAACAACTAATGTCGAGCGCAGTTGCAAAGCTATTTCATGAACAGTACCAGACATGTTTTAAATTTTTTCTCTAGGTTGACTATACAGTGCCCTCCATTGAAGAGTGGAATAAAGATATTTTATTGGATGACGTTACTGGGTCATGTGCAAATGAGGATTTAGAAGTGGCTGATGATACCGATTGCGATGTTGATGAAAACCTGCAGACAGTAAAACCAAGCGGAGCCATCGAAATTTTTAACCGGGCTTTGGATTGGGCCGGATGCGAGAATGTTGCACAAGATGACCTAAATGTATTAAGACGTTTAAGGGAAAAAGCTGTATTTAAATTATTAGAAAGGAAAAAGACAGCTGAAAAAAATATCAGATTTCTTTTAATACCTGTTTAAGAATAGATATTACATATGGCATTATTTCATGTAGAATATTTTTGTTGTTTTATGTATTAAGGTTGAAAACCTTTTTTGTTTTTCTTTGGATTTGATTTTAATTTATTAGTAATAAAAACGCTTTAAACTACAGTATTAATAATATTTTGGTCTTAAATTTGTACATTGATAAACGTCAATTATCTGGTAAATGTCAACACCCGCGGTTTTAATTAGTTGACGTTATCCCGAGCGCACTGTATATTTATACGATATTACCCACATTTGAAAAAATATTCCATATATGTCATTCGATATTAACAAAGGGTTCCAGAAGGCGATTTCAGTTAAAATCGATGACGGCTACGCAAAGCAAAATGACATGCTGGCGTTTCTTGCCCTATGTTAGTCGGTTTATCTGACTTTAACTACATTTCAATATAAAATACAAACCTGACCGAAACAGCCCAATAGGACTTTTTCCGAATACTTCGGAAAGTATACAGGGATTGTATATGAGAGCCAAAAATCAACTCCATACATCTTCGCATACTTTGTATAAAGAAACGCCATGAAGTAACGAAAGTGAGAAAATTTCATTCGTGGGTGATGCATCATCAAACATCTTCGCATACTTTGTATAGACACGAAGATGGAACACGATGTGGTCTCCATACACTTCCCTATACTTTGTATGCGATTTTGTTTGTATATACTGAAGCGGCCATTCCTTAATAAATGTATATTGGAAAGGTATACTGACGGGCACAGTATCCCTATATCGTTTGTATACTATACGAATGCGTTTACGTATAGTATACTGGTCCTATTGGGAGAGGACAGCTTAGAAAAAATACATCATTGCTTACCTAAAAGAGAGAGAGAGAAAGAGAATGTTAAAATCAGTAATTTGCCGGTTGTTTATTGGGAAAGATGCGAAATTTAATCAGCTGTTTTTCTCATAGACGTTAAACATAATATTTGCGATTTATCTTCCTTAAATATAAAAAAAAACAGAATAAATGCCAAATATTTCAAGCATTCTATTCGAACCGTCATGAGTTATCAGGAAATTATCAGCTCATTTCCTAAACTAATATTGCGACTTTACGAGTGCGATATGAGTAAAGACCGCAATCGATATTTCCATTTGACATTCCAAATGATAACACAAAACACCGATTAAATTCATTTTATCAATGCAAATAGTTCTCTTTTTTTGGTTTCGTTATGTTGTTGCTATGTTTTGTTGTTGGCATGACACTAATAAATAGTTTGCGTTAGATAAGAAACAACTAAAAGGTCTAGTTAGCTGAACAGCAGTACAATGCAATTCGAAAAGGAATATAATTTCTGACAGTCTTGGCAACCCTTGGCATGTGTACTCATGCGACCCAACCTAAATGATGGCTGGACGCAATGCGTTGTTATTATCAGTTAAGCTTCGATATTATAGTAGAAAGCTTTCTGCAGCGGATGCAAAGAAAGCATGTGGGTCCGTAAAATCGAGAATGTCATTTCCTTAAATAACCCTAAGCTAAGTTTCAATAAAGAAAATAAATTGGAAAAAATGTAATCTTGCATACATTTTGGATTCTAAATTAACCAAGACATTTCATTAAAGAACAGAAGGATATTTCTCTTTCAAACTAGTAAGCTGTACACGATATAATTTATAGACTTAGGGCCCCCGAAGACTGCAGACTTTTTATCGGCCGATAGTTTAGTCGGGTTGGGCTGAAAGTGCGCACACCGAGCCAACTAAACAGTTTGTTTGGTGAACAGGGCGCAGACTATCCAACAGTCGGTCAACTATTCTCGAAATAGTTTGTAACTGATTGTAACCATACTGATTAAGAAGCCGACCAAACTATCGGCCGATAAAAAGTCTGCAGTCTGCGGGGGCCCTTACTGGACTGTTGTTTAAAAATTTTAAGATATTCGTAAGCGGAGTTGAACCCGGCCTTATTCGCACGATAGTCGTGCACGCAAACCATCACATCACAGATTCATCACAGATTAATGTCAGTTTTATGCGAATATCACTGTTTTGGCCTGAACCATGGTGCTCCATAACACTGAGGCAAGCTATAATGCGACTAGCAACAATGCTCCGCCAGATTAACTGGAGGAGTCCATTTTAAGAT
Organism: Hydrotaea diabolus; assembly: GCA_963513945.1. NCBI lineage: Eukaryota > Metazoa > Arthropoda > Insecta > Diptera > Muscidae > Hydrotaea > Hydrotaea diabolus. The sequence goes on from OY740720.1 coordinate 79,816,977, forward strand.
CAGCTGTGCGGGCTTCACCTATCTCTTGGTGATAGGTTGAGGTCTATCAAAAACCTCTGCTACTCTTTGGGTCGCAACTCCTCGTCAACCATTCGCTTTACCTGCGATTTAGGTGGTAAGCCACAGCTGTCGCAAAACTCCCTGAAGGGCCGTTCACAAACAGGTCAGGGGCCCCTGACTTCCCGCGACTACCTCGTAGCACATTACTATTTCCAGTTTGAGCGCCGCACACTCTGACTGGTAGCATCAATGTCTAAAGCAACGATATGAGAAGCTGAGGCGGCTTCATCTAACTCCGTGTGAGGTGTTTAGGTCTATCTAAAACTTCTGCTATTCTTTGGGTTGTAGCACCCTAACGCAGAAAAAAGTATGGTTGTGGTGACAATATTCGAAGAGGATAATATTATTGTTGGGTATAAGGTTGTGCTACATCAATATTATGGTCCTCACAACAATAGTATGATTCAAATACAACCATGCTATGATCCTCACAACAATAGTATGATTCAAATACAACCATACTATGATCCTCACAACAATAGTATAAATCACACATAACCATACTATGATCCCCACAACCATAGTATGATTCACACTCAACCATACTATGATCTCCACAACCATAGTATGATCATCACAACCATAGTATATTTCATATACAACCATAGTATGATCTTCACAACCATAGTATTATCACACATAATTATCCTATGATCCCCAGTATAATTTATTAGAATTTGTTAAAGTTGTCGACAATAGATTTGATGCCCAATATTATTTTTTAGAACTGGTTTAAGTTGTCAACAATAGATTTGCATTATGAAAATTATTCAAAAATACATTAAATTCAAAATAATAGGAGTGATTTATTTCACAGTAGAAAAAATAAGTTTAAATACCCCGAAGCGTTTTATTAAAAATATTTCAGCTAAACAAAGCCAAAGCAGCTTCTTTAAAAAATTTTAATTTCGATAAAAAAAGTACTATTATTGCATTAGATCCGTACAAATAACATTTGTTCTTAAAAGCATATTTAAATGAAGAAAAATTACAATCATACCGTATGATTGCCGTAATCATATTATTAACATAAAACGCAAAACACAACACTTTTGTTGCACCAACCATATTTATATTGTTGATATAACCATATTTTCATTTTTAAAATTTGGTAATAATACTATTGTTAAATTTCAACAATGTTAATATTGCAGCAATTATACTATTGTTAAAAATAAATTCAGTTAATAATGCTATGGTTGCGACGAACATACTTTTATTGCGGAGAACATGTTATTATTAATAATGCTATGGTTGCGACGAACATACTTTTATTGCGGAGAACATGTTATTATTGCCGTGACCATGTAGTAACCATGTTTTTCTCTGCGTGCTGTTGATACGCAATTTCACGCCAAGCATTCACTTTATCTGCAATTTAGGTGGTAAACAACAGCCGCCGCGAAACTTTCCGAAGGACCCTTTCCAAACAGATTAGGCTAGAACAACAGTACTAGGGGCTCCTGCCACCCCGCGACTTAAGTCTCAGGTCCGACTTCGCAGTACATGACTACCTCCAGTTTGAACTCCGCGCAAGTTACATATGCAAATGCAAGTGAACCCGATAAATTCGAAGAATTCATAAACCAAATTAATAAGGCCAGACGGTAACCTGATTGCATTTTCCGGTACATCAGACATGCAATAATATTTCCAAATAATTTCATTTAGCAACACACTTAAATTAAAAACACACTTAGCCAAGTAAGCATAATTTACACCTAAAAACACACTTAGCCAAGTAAGCATAATTGTCAAAATCAATGTCTTTTTATTCAATTAAAATGCAAATAAAAATCAGTCTGTTCTGGATACTGCCACGATCATAACGTTTTGGTTGTTTGTCTTCTTCTTTTTTAAAAACACTCGGACAACGGTCACATATAAAATTCGCACTTTGACCGGTAGCATCAATGCCTACAAAAAGAATTCGCTCCATATTTGCCCGTAAACATAGAGGATGATTAGGATTATTCGAGATGACTTTAATGATGCAGGGGAGCCCTTGAAATCAGCTTAGGGAAATCAGGTGACCCCCCTGTAGCATCAGACCACGACAGTCCATTTGGTCGTCCTTATATCGATTCAGAGATGAATAACCTCTTAAGAGAGTGAATGAATAATGTCAATCGGATACGCCATTCAACTTGCTAAGTGGTTTTCTATTCTATAAAGTTTTTTTGTTTTTTTGTAAGGATAGTTATGTTAATGTAATTTTAAGGATTCGACTTAAGAAATACCTGGCAACACCGTTCCGTAAAGAAAAAAAACAGCATAACACTAAGAACAGTGAGTAATTCATAACATTACGAGCAATTACACTAGTTTACAAATTATGATTTTTTTCCTAGTCCAGAGTTTTAAATATTTTTTTCCTATAGATTTTTAACTCCTAAACACAAAATTAATTTTAAGAATTTTTCTCCAATTAGTTTTCAATATACATTTTTTTACGATTTTTGTATGAGATGCCTCAGCTTTTTGGACCATAACTCCCATAACTCTATAAAAACCAGAATGTTGTTATATTGTATTAAATTGTACCTGAACGAGTAGTAAACCTTAACTATACTCAAATTATCTTAACAACTGTTAAATCAAATAGTGCGAGTATTGTTTAAATAATTGTTAGCTGAGGTAGTTGTTAATTACGAGTATAAAATGCAAGTACAGTAGGCAAAAGCCGTAGTCGTACATCCGAATACAATCAAACAAGTATGTCTTTTGTATCTTCTACCAAAGTTTTTAATATTTTTCAACGAGCATATCCAATTGAAAGGACCCGTTTTTTTGAGCCCTTGGATTCATGAGACCGACCTCAATCTAGGTAATTTCACGCAGGTTGGTAATTTCACGCAGAAAAATGATATGGTTACTATATGATCATGGTAACAATATTTTGTTCTCGTCAATAAAAATTTGTTCGTTGCAACCATAGTATTGTGTTTAAAATTTTATTTTGACAATATTATGCCTGCAGAATAATTAATATTGTTGAAATGTAACAATAGTATTATTGCCAAAAGTAGAAATGAAAATTTAATAGTAGCTACTCTATAAATTAATTGGTGCGACAAAGTATTGTTTTTGGGTTTTATGTTGACAATAAAATGATCACGGCAATCGTACAGTATGATTTTAATTTATATTAATTTGAATATAGTTATTAGAACAATTTTCTTGCGAATCTTAGGCAATATAGGGTACTATAGGGCACCAGTACTATAAGGTGGTTAAATTTTAAGGGCCGATCATCCACTGTTGCCGATCATCCACGTTTAGGTGTGGTTCACATTCAACATCGGCCCTTAAATGTAACCACCCTTTATTTATCGGTCAATTACTTTTTCGAAACAAACTGCTATGGATTTGTACAGGGTTTTCCATTAAGGACATAACAATTTTATATTAATCAAACACAGAATATTTATAGAGTTCAAATTTATCGCAGGTGTAGTGCAAATGTTACATTTTAAGAATCAAAATCGATTTCGGTCATACGTATGACCACCACGAGCCCTTGTACAACGATCTATTCTTTGCATCCAATTTTTCACCCCTCTTGCACACGTTTCCACCAAAACCTTGGCAATTTCGCTTTGGATATAGTCTTTGAGCTCTTCTAAATGTTTTGGCTTGTTGGCATAGACCAATGACTTGATGTCGTCCCATAAAAAGAAATCCAATGGCGTTACATCACATGAACGAGGTGGTCATTTGACCGAAACATTTCTCGAGATAACACGTTCACCGAATTTGCCTTTCAGTAAAGCTGTGTGGCTTATGACACCGTCTTGTTGAAACCACATATCGGCGATGTCAAGCTCGTCGAATTCAGGCCAAAAACAATTTTCTATCATGGCTCAATAGCGCTCTCCATTGACGGTAACATGACGATTGTTTTCATCGACGAAAAAATACTGCCCAATCACATAAAAACCACACTAGACAGTGCGGATGAAAATGTGTCTCTTGAAGCACATGTGGGCTTGTTGCTGTCCAATAACGCATATTTTGTTTATTGACAAAACCACTCAGCCAGAAATGAGCTTCATCGCTGAAGAAGAGGAAAACTGGAGAAAGCGCTCCTAATGTTGCGACCACCGACTAAGAATTTCGGTAGTAATTTTTAATGATTTCAAAACGTTGCTCCTAAGTGAACTTAACCATGATGAAAATGTAGACTTCGACTAACGTTTTGACACTGAAAGACCATTAAAAATGTTTGAGATGCATTGACATAAAGATACGAAATTGTTATGTCCCTATTGGAAAACCCTGAATAATAACTGAAATATTTTTATAAATGAAACAATCGGATTTTTTCTACTGTTTTTTTAATCGGATTTTTTCTACTGTTAAAAAAATCACTCCGATTATTATGAATTTATTTTTAAATAATTTACGTAATACGAGGGTTGCTAAAAACACAATAATCTATCATTGGAAATGGTTTTATGGTTTTTCAAAATATTCTCCTTTAAGATCAATACTCTTTTGCACGCGCACAAACCAATTTCCGAAGCACTTTTTCCACTCCGATTGAGACACCTCCAAAACAAGATTTTTGAACGCTTCAACAGCTGCTTCGGGCGATGAAAAACGTTGACCACTCATTTTTCTCTGATGCTAGGGAATAAGAAGAAGTCATTGGGTGCAAAATCAGGGCTGTACGGGGGATGGCCCATCAATTCAACATCTTGAGTGGTCAAATAGCTCATCGTTTCAGCTGATGTGTGAGAGCTCGCATTGTCGTGATGCAAAATGATCCGTCTTCTCTTATTATCTTTCCCATTTCTTCGAACACTGTTGGTAAACAAATGGTTGCATACCACTCAAATTAACCGTCCACGTGGCAACGTGGCCGGTTATACCGAAAAAAACGCCATCATTTGCATCGATGTACTTCTTCCACGAACAACTTTTGTTGGATTTGGCTCGTCTTGAAAGACCTATACGGTCGATTGCTGTTTTGTTTCGTGTTCATTTGCAAAGATCCATGATTCGTCACCTGTGACAATGTTATACACTGCCTTTGAGCTACCGCAATTATACTTTTTCAACATCTCTTTGCACCAATCCATACGAGCCTTTTTTTGAGCATTCGTCAAATTATGTGGGATCCAACGAGAACAAATTTTTTTCACGGCCAAATGAACATGCAATATCTTATGGATGATTGTCATACTAATGCCCAAGGATGCCTTAATTGCACGGTATGTCACATGTCGGTCTTGCTAAATCAGTTCACGCACAGCGCCGATGGTTTCTGGCAAAGTGGCCGAAGTTGGACGTCCTTCACGAAATTCATCCTGGAGCGAATGGCGCCCGAGACTGAACTCTTGGTAGCAGCGATTAACAGTGGTTTTTGATGGTGCCTTATCGCCAAAAGTCGATCCAAGTTGATTTAAACACTCTTGTCTCGATAACCCACGCCGAAATTCGTAAAAAATCATCGCACTTAAAAGGTTTACGGGATAACTCCATTTTATGACAAATGAATTTTTCAACACACTGTTAACAAAACAATTCGCCCTCAAATGACAAAACGTTCGGAGTAAAGTTATAATAAAAAAGTTCCAGTTTGCATCTGGGAACACTAGTATTGTCAGGACCCGAAACATAAATAGCAGCCCTCGTAGAAATGTCTATTGTTGATTAACAACATAATGCAATCCTAATAATTAATTTTCGTAGTATGGTTGAGTGCATCCTACTACTCGTATGGTTGTAGGCATCATAATAAGTATGCTTGTGAATCATACTATGGTTGTTTGGATCATAATATTGTTGTGGGGATCATAAAGGGTGGCCCGACCATAATGCACGTTGTTAATTGTGAGTCACATCTTAACTACAAGCTTTTTGTCCAACCTAATTTAAAATTTCTTCGTTTCAGTGTTTGACAAATTCAACCATGGAGAGGTACACAATTGAGTGGCGCATTAAGATTGTTGAAGCCTTTTACGGTAAAAAAGGCGTTCAAAACAAAATGCATTTCCTGCACTTAGTGATTTGTTTGGTCAGCATAAGTAATGTATCCACAATCGGGAGCATTGTGCGCAAATTTGAGCAAACCGTAGGAATTTTAGCAATGTAGGAAATATGAAATAAAAGTTCATGCTTGCCCAGTAGCCCAATATGGCAAACCGGGTCTGTAGGAAACATGAAATCAAAGTGCATGCTTGCACAGTTTGTTCTGCGAAAACATTGATGTTGTTTGCGATAGTAAGACAGAAGAGCCGTCAACCTCGACTCGTCGCCATGCTCACGAATTGAGAATCTCACGAACATCACTAATGCAAATTTGGAATAAGATTTGAATTCGCATGCTTACAAGGTTCAATTGACTCAAGATCTTAAGTCTACTGGCCATTTCAAGCGTCGTCAATACGCCGAATGGTTAGTTGAACAGACAGAAGTGAATGGTGACTTTACACAAAAAACATCTTCAGCGACGAGGCCCACTGCTACCTCAGTGGATTCGTTAACAAGCAGTATTGCCGCATTTTGGCAAATGAGAATCCTTGGGTGATTGCTGAAAAGCCGGTTTGTTGGCAGGCGGCTTCATCGGGCCGTAGTTTTTCGAAAATGAGGTCGGCCAAGCAATAACCGTGAATGGCGTTCGCTATCGCAAGATGATAACGTACTTCTCGTGGCCAGAAATTGTAAATGTGGACCTGGACGATATGTGGATCCAACAGGATGGTGTCAGTTGGCACACAGCCAACGAAATAATGGCTTTTTGGCTCGAAAAATTCAATGGTCGTGTGATATCACGTCTTGGCGATGTTTATTGACATACTTGGACTTCTTTCTTTGAAGATATTTAACAGAAAAAGTCTACATCAATAAGTCAAGAACAGTTTAAGAACTAAAGGACGTGATAATTTGGCACATTAACGACATTAAACCTACATTACAACTCAGAGTCATTAAAAATATGGACAATCGCGGACAGAGGTATGCCACCGAAGCCATGACGAGCATTTGGACGATATTTTTACACAAAATTGTCATAGATCCTTCTATCATAAAAAAAATCATTATGACTTGAGCAGTTTTTTATTCTGGTTCGAGACCTTTATGTTGTTTCTTTTACAGAATCAACTTAAAAAGAAGAAATTGGTGAAATGTATTTGCTACTGTTGCCAGGCAGACTGTACAGCTGTTTCTAAACCCGCCAAGGTTTTTCTTCAGCAGTCTTTGGCAACGATTACTTCGGCCACAAATCAAATGACTTATACGGGAGACTCATTTTTATTAATGAGAATTACCCTTTGTGTATAGTCTTCGAACTGTGCGTACAGCAATCTTCAACGCGCAATATCATTTCCACCAATTCCGTTTCGCATGGGTCTTCGTTGAAAACCACAAATGCAAAAAGCACAATCAAAGTGTGCATGTTTTTTGTGCGTACATATACTCATACATGCGTTGCACATTAGGGCGTACCAATCCTTTTTACTATGCACAAAGGGTAATTCTCATTAATAAAAATGAGTCTCCCGTATAGGTCATTTGATTTGTGGCCGAAGTTATCGTTGCCAAAGACTGCTGAAGAAAACCCTTGGCGGGTTTAGAAACAGTCTGCCTGGCAACCGTAGCAAATACATTTCACCAATTTCTTCTTTTTAAGTTGATTCTGAAAAAGAAACAACATAAAGGTCTCGAACCAGAGTAAAAAACTGCTCAAGTCATAATAATGATAAAAGACGGAATATATAACAAAAAAAAACGAAAAAAATATAAAAAAAAAATCAAAATAATTCTCTGAAAACTTTTTATTTTTTTTTACAATTAACATCGTTCATTTCTGACATTTTATTCCTGATTTTTTAAATCTTTATTTTTTTAATAGAAATTTTGAATTTGTATTGCCTTTTACCCCGTGTGCACGAGAACGATTTTGGGATACTGTCTGTCGCAGCTGCTAATCAGATCACTATCAAAAATTGTTGTATTGTACAATGTCGTTCGCCTAGATAAAATGAAATTGAAATCATAAAATAATTAAGCACACATTTATTAGGTTAACAACGAATGGAATTTTCCACCAGTCGAATTCTTTCCTCGAGCCAGAAAACCAGACACACTCACACACAGAAAAGTTCAATGGAACTGCGCTCGCATGACGAAGTGCGTCGTAGTGCGTCACGGCTGCGAAGACGACGGGCGACGCAATTGTGACTCAACACGCCACTTCGGCCTGCATTTCAAGCGGAAATCTTGAACAAACAATAAATGAAAAAATGAGCACTGCACTGAACATTTGCAGTTTATTTTTAGTGGCACGTGATTTGATGATTTATCACATGATCGGCTCGGTGAACGGGCCAAGATGAGAAATTATGTATGGACACGCAACGCAACAGCCACCAAGCCCCGTCGCCTGTTCGTTGCTTCATTCATTGGCTTTATTGGGTCAATGATTTATGAAGAGGGAATCAATATCGACGACATATCGCAGCAGCGGATCAATTTACATTTCAATTGAATGGGATCGCCAATAAGGCGGAAAAGTACGCGCCGGCAATTGCAATCAAAATGAATTTCAACACCCCTACCAAGCACCAAGTTGTGGTTAGTTAAGCTCAATTTACAAACAGAAAACTAGAAATGAATGAACCCAATCGAGTAGCATAATTTAAATCAAATAACCCTGCGACGAGTCTTAAATAATTATTGAGATACAATGTATGGACTGACAATTAAAATTCGCTTATTACTTTTTCCGATCATTGTTGTTTTCTGAGATTATTCTAAATATGTAAATATTGAAATAACTTACTCTGAAACAATTCTTTACACACAGAGAAAAGAATCGTTGACAATATCCAAATTGTCATGACAACCGAATGATTGACGTTACATTTACAATGCAGTTCAGTACATGGAACTGAAAATATTATCCAACAGTTGCATGTACTGTCAAGACGATGCTTGAAAACTGCTTACTAAAGAACGGGGAAATTAAAAACAAATTTTGATAGTCTTTAGCTTTTAAACTGTATGAGTTATAGTGCAACTTCAATATTTCAGACATGCACCAATCCGGTCACTCCATTAATTCGGACGCTTCTAGATTTCGGACAATTTAAAATGTTTACCTCTCTACAATCCGGACAATTTTTTTTAAGCTCTCATGTTTTGTTATTCGCTCTATGATTCAGCCTTTGCAATGCCAATAATTCAGTTTCGCCACTTCCCTTATAAGCGTGGATGTCTAATTTCGTACCTCGCATGCTTTGTTATTCGCAATTTGATTCAAATTTTGTAGCGTCGTTAATTCAGTTTCGGTTCTTTCCCTCGTAAGCGTGTTTCGTACCAAGTGCTATGTTTTTAAACAACACTAGTTTACAAATAATGGTCCAGATTTCTAAATATTTGTTTCCTTTAGATTTTAGCCTCCTAAACACGAAAATTAATTTTAAAACATTTTTCTCTGATTAGTTTTCAAGATAGAATTTTTGGAATTTGTTTACGATTTTTTATGAGATGTCTCAGTATTTTGGACCATAACTCCCAAACGCTATTACCGATAGAAATGTTTACAAAAGGTTTGGACTTTCTCGAGCAAGACAAAATTAGACAAGAAATGTTAGTTACACGTTCTGGTACATTTTTTGATTTCTAAATAGAAAAGTTATAAAAAAAAGCAGAAATCCAGAGTTAGAAGAAGCTCTTTACACTAAGTAGGGACATAAATACTGTAACAACCCTTTTATGCTGTAGAATAAAAAGTATTGAATGTTTTTGGAGCAAATATTTTTTAATATATTTAATGATGTACGAGTATATTGTATCCTTAAGTCGCACTGGCCAATCGTCAATAGCTGCACGAACCTCGTCCATTGGAAAATTGGCCACAGCTCGAACCAAATCAGTCTTAAGAGATCCAATGTTGGGGTATCTTTTGTGACAAACCTTGTCCTCTAAAACCGTCCACAATTTGTAATCCAATGGGTTTAAATCTGGACTGCCTGAGGGCCATTCTTCAGAGGAAATGAACGCTGGCAAATTGTTTCGAAGCCAGGCCTGGGACGTTTTAGCCTTATGGGCCGGCGCAGAATCCTGCTGGAAAGTCCAAGGCTGGTTTTGGAACAGGGAATTGTTAAGAGGCTTCACAACAGCTTCCAAAACGGTTTCATGGTAAACTTTGGCCGATGTTTTGACTCCTTGTTTGCAGAAATGCAGGTCAGTGACCCCATCGTAAGAGACACCCCACCAAACCATGACTGAAGCTGGGTGATGACCCTTTTCCACCCTTGGGATCAGTTTAGATGCTTCCTTAGATGACCGCGCATACACTCTATCATTTTGCTTTTTAAATTTTTCCTGAACGGTAAAAATTTTTTCATCGGCGAACAATATTTTTTTGTGCAAGTTATCAGCGTGCTTCACCAAAAGACGTTTGCATTGTTCAATCCTATTTAAAGCTGCAGTCAATAAATGTCCTGTGCGTCGTTTGAAAGCCTCAGTCAATAAATGTCCTGTGCGTCGTTTGAAAGCCTCAAGTCCCAAGTCTTTTTTAATGATTCGACTCATGGACTTTTGCGTGATATTCATCTCACGGGCCATGATTTTCTGTTTACAGAGCGGATTTCTGTGAATTCTTGATTTAACGCTTTTGATGACATGCGGTGTTCGAACAGAGCGTGGGCGGCCCGACCGGTGGCGGTCTTTTACATATCCAGTCTCCTCAAACAGTTTTATGCATCGGTAGACGAACATGCGGCTAATCCCTAGTGGCCGGAGCGTTTTAAAAATATCGCTTTTACACATTGAACAGGGATTAAACCGGCTCAAGACCTATTGCTTTTATATTTAAGACCTCTTGCTTCTATATTTAAATAGAAGACAAGTTTTTAACAAAACGGCAAAGTGACAATGATTTTCGTGGCTGCACACTACTTTTATCATGATTTCGGGTCCGTGACAACCCTCTTCAGAAAGCCTTGCTGCAATTGTTGAAAGTAAAACCGAACTCTATAAGGCCAGGCTCTCCCCAAACGAATGATTTTCCATTTCACACTTGAAAAGCGCTATTACAGCGATACGGTTCTCATTATCTGACCACTCCATGATGAAAGTTGAAACAGTTTAAACATCCTGTTACAGACTAACGCCCCATATGACATAAACGGGGTATGTTCAGTTCTACTATTGAAATGGGTGTGTTCAATGTTGTAACAGTATTTATGTCCCTACTAACGTCATGAAATAAGCCAAGAAATACGCTGGTTAAATTTGCCCAGTCGTGAATGAATCACCCTACATATGCCTTTGGTTTTGCAGGCCATTGCGTTAAATAAAAGACTTAAACATAAAAACTTAAAAGAAATTAATAAAATCAAATATTGTCTTTTACACTAAGTGTTGCCTGGCGCCATCTCCATTGGGAAGTATGACATTTTTTAGCATAAATGACTCTGAACGTTCTGAAGTAGGACCACCCATCATTTGTGTTGTTTACAGTGACCTAAAAAAATCGATTTGGCAAAAAATGGAATTAACTAGTGAACATTTTCGTGCGATCATTTCGACGTGGTTTATCGCGACAAGAGATCATCGATGAACTTTGACAAAAGGGCTTTGAATTCCTTATAACTTTTTTCAAACAATTTGTTTTTATTTCTTTTCAGTATTTTGCAAAAAACTCTTTTGGAATTAAAAATTGAATACGAGAGTTGCTGTAAATATATCTGGCCTAGGCAACACTAAGTGTTGACATGCGCCATCTGACATTTCCATTGGAAAATTTGACATTTTTTAGCATAAACGTACTTAGAACGTTTTGACGTACGACCATCATTTATGTTGTTTACAGTGACTTGAAAAAATTAATTTGGCAAAAAATGGAATTAACTCGTGAACATTTTCGTGCGATTATTTTTCACAACTTTCGACGTGGATTATCACGACAAGAGTGCATCGATGTACTTAAATCTTTGTTTGGCGGTGAAGCGCCATCCTATAGCACTGTGAAAAACTGGTGTAATTAATTCAATCGTGGCCGACGCTCGCTTAAAGACGAAGGTCGTCCATAAAAGGCCGTTCTGCCAGAACGTGCGTGAACTGATAATGTGAGATCGTCATGTCACATACCGTGAGATAGAGGCATCCTTGGACATTTCTTCTACCGGCTTACATTCGATATTGCATGAACACCTGGCCGTAAAAAGGTTTGTTCTCGTTGGATCCCGCACAATTTGACAATCGCTCAAAAAAAGGCTCGTGTCGATTGGTGCAAAGAAATTTTAAAAAAATACGATCGCGGCGCTTCAAAAGACGTTTATAAGATCGTCACAGGGGACGAATCATGGATCTATGCCTATGAGCCCGAAACAAAAGAGAAGAAGACGAGCCAAATCCAATGAAAGTTGTTCATGAAAAAAGCACTTCGAAGCAAATGGTCGACTGTTTCTTCGGCAAAACTGGTCATGTGGACTGTTCCGCTTGAGCAACGTAGGAGGTCAATTCTGAGTGGTACACCACAATTTGTTTGCCTGAAGCCTTTGGAGAAATTCGAAAAACGAACAAGAGAAGAAGAATCATTGTGCACCATGACAATGCGAGCTCTCACACATCGGCTCAAACCAGCGCCTGTTTGACCGGCAAAAACGTCGAATTGATGGGTCATCCGCCGTACTGCCCTGACTTGGCACCCAATGATTTCTTTTTATTCCCGCACATTAAGAAAAAATGCGTGGTCAACGATTTTCGTCGCCAGAAGATGCTGTTGAAGCGTTCAAAAATCATATTTTGGAGGTGTCTCAATCGGAGTGAAAAAAATGCTTCGACAATTGGTTTGAGCGCATGCAAAAGTGTACAAATCATGCTGGAAAATACTTTGAAAAACAATAAAACCATTTTTGATGATAAATATTCGCATTTTCATTATTAGGCCAGTAATATATATGGGTGATTTTGAGATGATGGGCCAATTTCGACATAATTTTTGGAATTCGATTTTTTTTTTGCAGAATTTAATATTTAATTCAGTCAGTCTTAGTTCTAAGAAAGACTAGTCTTTTTTAAAAGGAATACATCAAAATTTTAGTTTTTAACGGAATCATGCAACAATTTAAAAATATGACCTCCAGGGTAGACAATAAAGACAATAACATATATAGTATTTTTGCTTTAAAATCAACAAATTCATTTTAATTCAATTCTTTTGTAAAAATAATTAAAGAAAAAATCTGTTAATCGTCATTCCCCTGTGAAAAATTTTGGCAGGGGAATGATGAATTTTTACAAAACCCCCTGAAATGTTTATTTAAGTACTTACCCTTACAAAATTGACTTGAGCTGCAAGTTTATACTTGCAATAAACACAAAAAAAGCACTTGCAAAATTATAAAAATTATTAATTACCTTTTTAAAGAACAACACAGGGGAATGACCAACTTAAGTGTGAACGTTCGTAACGAGTGACAAAACACGACTTACTTAATTCCAATAAGACTGTTGACGAAAAAAAATATTAGATGTGCACCCACTTCAAGTAATGTTCAATCATATTTGAGTTGCTTGAAATCAGGATTGGTTTGGAAATTTGAAATTTACCGAATATTAGATTTTACAGGGGAATACTGTGTATTTTCAGGGACAGAAAATAAACATCCATAAAAATTAAAATTGAATAAAAAATTATAATCGTTAAAAGCAACAAAATTAATTGAATATTATTTTTTACTATGGACTGGTTTTATTAAATAAATAATTAATATTTTTGTAAAAAATTGAGAAAATTTCAATTGAAAGTAGTGCTAGGGACAATCAGGGTAATGATATTTAAACACTTTGGTAGGACATTTTTTGAAGAACAAATAATTTTTTTACTTAACAATTTTAAAGACTTTAAAGGTCCTATAAAGATTTATTGTATAGTAAATAATAAAGTATAATACATTTTATTTTTCCCGCTTGAAACAACAAAGTGGCCCATAATCTCAGAATCAACCATATAGCAGCCCTCGTACTATGGCTTTATCAAATTGTTGATCGTTATAACCCATTTTTATAAGATCTAATTACTGATCGATCATAAAGAACTGTGTTAAATTTCATCAAGTTGGATGTATTGTATGGCTATTAGAGCTAAAGACAAAAATAAAATCGGTTAAACACGTGTGTAGAATTATTCATGATATATTCCAAAAAAGTATGTTTTGTCCGCCATTTACAAGTGAATTTCATACAAAATACGTAAAGGGTTTCCCAGTAGGGACATAACAATTTCTGTCGCCAAATTGTTGGTCAAAATTACCCCCAAAAACGATCATTCTATGCCCCTCTATCCTATGATGGAAGGTACAACAATACATAGATCGCAGTCATTCAATCGGATATGAGCAAAAATATCGAAAATGCCGATTTATAATTAAGACTTCGAGTTTTAGAGTAAGCAAATTTTTCTTTAAGGCCTTTAAAAGTAAAATTAGGACGTTTTCATAAACTTCGCCAAATCACTTAAATATAAGTCGCCAAAAGTCATTGGTCTCACCATATTTAGCGAGAAATCGCCAAACCTGACAAACGTGTATCGCACTCCGCAAAAACTCCCTTAGTAAAAAGCAAAAACACAAGGCAAAAGAGAAAAAAAGACAAAATTCTTACTTTTGGAGGTACAGCATGAACTCATAAAGGTAAACGAGTAAAATACTCACTTATAGAGGGAAACTCTACAACACCAAATCAAACCCACTTAAAGAGGTTCAAACAACTACTTAACGAGGTTTTTTTTTGTTCCAAAAAATTATAGTTTGATCGTAATTTTTAAAAAAAAAAAAACTCCGCAATGTGATAAAGCTGTTAGGTGCGATACTTTCTGAACGGCCTTCGTATGTACCTTAGTATGTGCTCGTAGTACAAAGGCATGTGGTTACCTGGATAACATGAAAGCTCACAGAGACATTAATCGGATTTAAATTGAAATCAGATGCGCTCTACTTATACGGATTCTATTTATACCCTACACCGACCTGTGGGCAATGGCATGACATACGTGGATTAAAATTACTTATTTTTACAATAGAAAAAAACTGATAAGAGTCATTGCCTTTTAACATTAAGTCTAGGTGTGATATAGAATTATATTACGTAATCTACATTTTTAGCTAGCGAAGGCTGATACATTTTGATACAAATTTTATTTGAGAAATTTAAAAAAAAGAACTGTGGTATTTTCAATGAACTGACCAACACAATTGTTTTTAGTCTAATCTAAATCTCGTATGTGAAGGTGACACTTGTGCCCGTGCCAAAAGATATGACTCAGGGTGCACTAGCTCGCCGTCTTAATTAGGGATTGTAGCGCGCTAGGTTTGGTAACTAGTCCACACTAAATTCCCTTAATAAGATTGCATCAGGAAGCGTCTTGGTGGAGGTTTATAGTAATATATGGGTCAATATGGTCCATCTTCTCCGGAGTTATTTATTGGTTGCTAATGGCCCCTTTACACGAGGGGATTTTGTAACATGGATTCAAGAAGAAGAAATCCATGTACGAAGTCATCCAAGCGATAAATCTAATTTCAGAGAATTTTACCACAGTGGACTATTTCTCTCGTTCTGTTCTGTGAGTCTATTTAACTGCTTAGGTTTTTGAAATCTTTCATGACTTTTGTATTACCTTAAAAACGGGCTGTTATGGGCCAATTACAATAGGCCCGATCCGGAACAATGTGCAAAGTCGAATATTGGTTCATGTTTGCGACCTGTAGTTTGATTACAATCTTTGGTCTGATAATACCGATTGATTCCTAATCAATCAATGTTACATTTTTCACGCATGTTGCACTGAATACGAATTTTTATGTTCGTTTGTTAAAAAAATGCAACCCTACGAACATATTTCGATTTCGTTTGTTGTTGTTGTAACCAAAGACGATAAATAATAGAAGATGGGCAATGTGCTTCTTTTTTGCAATATCGTATATGAGCAGCCCCATCAACAGATAAAGTAAAAGCTTTCTGCTTTGGTGTCATTCGTTTTAGTTCACAATAGCGAACGAAAAATGTGAATGGGTAAAAGTAAAATGTCAAAAAAACGAAAATAATATGAAATACAATATCAGATAAATGTCCGCCTCTGTTAGTCTCACAAATGCGAGTCCTTTTGAGCACATTTTTTATTACATTTTCACGAGGTTTTTCATTAATTTCATCACGAATATTTAGTTTGAATCGCTCAAGCGTTTCTGGTTTGTTTGCGTAAACCTTGCTTTCTGATATCCCCACAAAAAGAAGTCCGGAGCAGTCGCATCAGGCGACCGTGGAGGCCAATCAACATTACCATTTCTTGAAATAACTTGGTGTGGAAAGAGGTCTTGCAGTAATGACATTGTAATCCTGGCTGTATGTGATGTGCCACCGTCTTGCTGATACCACATGTCAGTCAAGCCCAAAACATGCAGTTCAGGCGTTAAAAAGTTTTCAATCTTATCACGATATCGCTCCCCATTGACAGTTACTGTAACACCGTTTTCATTTTAATAGGAGTAAGGTCCAATGACCTTACCAAATTGTACACCTGACTGTCGCTTTTAATGGTTGCAAAGGTGACTGAGGAATAATTTGAGGGTGTCATTGCCCAAAACCGACTATTCTGTTTATTCACACATTCATTCAAATAAAAATGTGCCTCATTTTGGTTTTTTCATGAAAATCGGGGTTTGTCACGGACGAGCTGTAACATAAATGGTTTTGTGGATGATCTTGTGTCAACTGAATCTTAAATGGAAACAAATGCAAATCCTTGTGCAAAATTGTGGCCAAAGGTTCTTTTAAGACCAAGTTCCTGAGCAAGGCGTCGAATTGAGGTTGATGGATTGTTTTGAACACTTTATTGAGCAGCAGTAATGTTTTTAGCCGATCTTGCAGTTGTTTACCTTATACAGGATGGAGCGCGGTAATTTGTTTATTTGGGAATAAAAAAATAAGAACCTTAGAAAAATGTATTTTGTATTCCAATTATATTGAACAGTAAGGAAATGTCGTCCTTCGCTATCCACACACTGCTGCATACATTTTCTGAAGGTTTCATGAACTCTAACAAGCATGTCGACTGGTATTCTGCCAATTTCAGCCTCAATATTGTAAATTAGGTCTTCCAAGGTGTTGGGACGGTTGATATACTTCTTTAACTTCAGGTAACCCCAAGGAAAAAATCGCATGGGGCTAAGTCTGGTGAGCGTGCCGTCCAGTTCACATCACCCCTCAAAGAGATAAGCCGTTCAGGAAATATTTGCCTCAAACAATTCATGATAACCCTCGCTGTGTGTGATTTGTTTCACTCCAGTACCGCATATTTTGTTTTTTTACACACCCACTGAGGTGAAAATGTGCCTCATCAAAAAAGAACACAATTGCGCCACGGTGTATAGTTGCAAGAAGGTCTTCCCAAGAGGTCCACCGAAAAATACGCTTCAACACAAAATGACATCTCCTCACGTGTCCAATCCACATTTTGTTTTTATTGCACATTTCTACACATTTTTGACATTTTCTCTTGTTTTATAATTTTTTCTGCACTCACAATAGCAAATTTAACAACGAAAACCTAAAGCTTTTCAGAGTTGCTCTCCCCTGTCTGATTATTGTCGTGTTCGCCAATTAATCGTAAAAGTTCAATTTGCCCATCTTCTATTATTTATCGTCTTTGGTTGTAACAACCAAAGACGATAAATAATAGAAGATGGGCAATGTGCTTCTTTTTTGCAATATCGTATATGAGCAGCCCCATCAACAGATAAAGTAAAAGCTTTCTGCTTTGGTGTCATTCGTTTTAGTTCACAATAGCGAACGAAAAATGTGAATGGGTAAAAGTAAAATGTCAAAAAAACGAAAATAATATGAAATACAATATCAGATAAATGTCCGCCTCTGTTAGTCTCACAAATGCGAGTCCTTTTGAGCACATTTTTTATTACATTTTCACGAGGTTTTTCATTAATTTCATCACGAATATTTAGTTTGAATCGCTCAAGCGTTTCTGGTTTGTTTGCGTAAACCTTGCTTTCTGATATCCCCACAAAAAGAAGTCCGGAGCAGTCGCATCAGGCGACCGTGGAGGCCAATCAACATTACCATTTCTTGAAATAACTTGGTGTGGAAAGAGGTCTTGCAGTAATGACATTGTAATCCTGGCTGTATGTGATGTGCCACCGTCTTGCTGATACCACATGTCAGTCAAGCCCAAAACATGCAGTTCAGGCGTTAAAAAGTTTTCAATCTTATCACGATATCGCTCCCCATTGACAGTTACTGTAACACCGTTTTCATTTTAATAGGAGTAAGGTCCAATGACCTTACCAAATTGTACACCTGACTGTCGCTTTTAATGGTTGCAAAGGTGACTGAGGAATAATTTGAGGGTGTCATTGCCCAAAACCGACTATTCTGTTTATTCACACATTCATTCAAATAAAAATGTGCCTCATTTTGGTTTTTTCATGAAAATCGGGGTTTGTCACGGACGAGCTGTAACATAAATGGTTTTGTGGATGATCTTGTGTCAACTGAATCTTAAATGGAAACAAATGCAAATCCTTGTGCAAAATTGTGGCCAAAGGTTCTTTTAAGACCAAGTTCCTGAGCAAGGCGTCGAATTGAGGTTGATGGATTGTTTTGAACACTTTATTGAGCAGCAGTAATGTTTTTAGCCGATCTTGCAGTTGTTTACCTTATACAGGATGGAGCGCGGTAATTTGTTTATTTGGGAATAAAAAAATAAGAACCTTAGAAAAATGTATTTTGTATTCCAATTATATTGAACAGTAAGGAAATGTCGTCCTTCGCTATCCACACACTGCTGCATACATTTTCTGAAGGTTTCATGAACTCTAACAAGCATGTCGACTGGTATTCTGCCAATTTCAGCCTCAATATTGTAAATTAGGTCTTCCAAGGTGTTGGGACGGTTGATATACTTCTTTAACTTCAGGTAACCCCAAGGAAAAAATCGCATGGGGCTAAGTCTGGTGAGCGTGCCGTCCAGTTCACATCACCCCTCAAAGAGATAAGCCGTTCAGGAAATATTTGCCTCAAACAATTCATGATAACCCTCGCTGTGTGTGATTTGTTTCACTCCAGTACCGCATATTTTGTTTTTTTACACACCCACTGAGGTGAAAATGTGCCTCATCAAAAAAGAACACAATTGCGCCACGGTGTATAGTTGCAAGAAGGTCTTCCCAAGAGGTCCACCGAAAAATACGCTTCAACACAAAATGACATCTCCTCACGTGTCCAATCCACATTTTGTTTTTATTGCACATTTCTACACATTTTTGACATTTTCTCTTGTTTTATAATTTTTTCTGCACTCACAATAGCAAATTTAACAACGAAAACCTAAAGCTTTTCAGAGTTGCTCTCCCCTGTCTGATTATTGTCGTGTTCGCCAATTAATCGTAAAAGTTCAATTTGCCCATCTTCTATTATTTATCGTCTTTGGTAACAACAATATATTTATTTTGAAGTCTTGTTCGTCTATGGGGGATCTGTTCGATATCCAGGTGAAGGAAACGCGCCATTTGAACTGAATGCGTCCACAGAGACCTGGGGGTCATCTGAGTGGCTGCCGGTTCTATGTACCGGATTGACCCGAAACTCTTCGGCCAGGGGCAGTCACCTCAACAATATATGTTTTTTGTTCGTCCATTTCGTTTGTCGAAGTGTTGCATGCAAGACGTGCGAATATGTTGCATTTTCTGCACTCACTCCAGTCTACGGTGTAGAATCCCAGCCAGCATTTTGTGAAATTTTTGAACACATGCGAGTCTTTTTTGAGTCCCCTACGCGATTAAAATACGCATAAATGCGATCTTTTTCTGAGCATAAAAGACTATTTTGTCGGGAGAAAATGGTACCCTAGCCGCGACTCATCTTGAAGAGTCTTTTATTAGCCACTTTTCTGACCAGTTTCGAGTCATTTGTCAGTCGTATTTGCGAGTCTTTTTCGAGTCATTTATTCGGCATATTCTACTTATTTACGAGTCGTTTTTCAGTCGTAGTTTCAACCGTCATCGAGCCTTTTTCGAGTCATTTTCCAGTCGTGTTTATAATCATTTTCGAGTCATTTATAAGTCGTAGTTTCAATCGTAAACTAGTCTTTTTCGAGTCATTTGTCCATCGTATTTGTTATAATTTAGAGTCTTTTTCGAGTAATTTTTCAGTCGTATTTATAATCATTTTCGGGTAGTTTTCAAGTTAAATAAAAAAGTACAATTGTTACTATATGTACTGATTAAAACAAGTTTATTATTAAAATAAAGGGTCAAGAAATTCTTGGTATGTTACATAAAATTCATTGGTATGTTATAAAAAAGTAAAATAATTATAAGTATAATTTTAAATTTTCGGAACATAAATGTTCAAAATTTAATTTCAACGTTTTCGTTTTACTACCAGATCCTTCGCATGCACAAAATGCGAATTTTCCACAACAGAGCTCGTTGATTCTGCACTGGAACACTTTACGAATACAGTAAACGAGGCCATTGCCCTCAGCGTGCCCTCAAGAGTGAGAAGAAATCGAGGCAAAAAATTGCCTCAGAATATTCAACAACAAATCCAGCGGCGAAACTATTTTCGAAGAAGATGGATACGCTACCGTGAGACTTATGATTACTATATGTTCAAAAGTTTAAACTCAGTAATAGGGCGTGAGATTGAGTTATTCAGGAACAACTCATGGAATGACTTGTTGTCGACCTTCGATAAAAGGTCCCAGCCCTTTTGGAACTTAACAAAAATCATACGGAAAAAAGTTAAGAATATTCCCACACTCAAACATAACGACAAGCTTTATTTTACGACGTCTGAGAAATGCCAAATTTTAGGAGAACATTTTTATGACAACCACTCTTTCTCTTCGAATCTGAGTAGTGCTGATACCGAAAATATCCTAAATAACCATGTACAAGATTTGGAGCGCAATAATGGTTCCAATGATCACGTTTATATTCCTTATAAAAAGATCTATGAAGTTATTAAAAGCCTAAAGACAAGAAAATCGCCGGGAGTGGACGGAATAAATAATATCTGCCTAAAATCGCTTCCGAAAAAAGGTTTAAAATTTTTGACAATATTTATGAACAGTTGCTTAAATCTTGGCTACTTTCCTGATAAATTCAAGGAAGCAAAAGTAATCGCTATCCATAAACCTAATAAGTCCAGAGAGTCGCCATCCTCTTACCGACCAATTAGTTTATTATCGTCGATAAGTAAAATTCTTGAAAAACTTATAAAGACACAAATAATAGACTTTATTCATGACAACAATATTTTGCCAACAGTTCGGATTTCGACGGGAACACAACACCATACATCCATTTGTCCGAATCAGAAACATTGTCAAGACTAATTTCGACCTTCAAAATTCTACTGGTATGATTTTACTCGATATAAAGGCCGCATTTGATACCGTTTGGCATGATGCCTTGATATACAAGTTAATAAGATTGAATTTCCCAACGTCTATAGTGAAAGTAATTAAAAGTTTCCTAAATTCACGGACTTTTAGAGTCCATATCGGATCTGTAATGTCAGGTTTATTTGAGATAGAAGCAGGTTGTCCGCAGGGATCATGCCTATCCCCATTACTGTATAATGTCTACACGGCGGATATTCCCCAGTTAGAAAACTGCACATTGTCTATATTTGCTGACGACACAGCAATATTATGCTCCGGTAAGCTCTCATCAGATATACTGTCAAACCTTCAAATGGCACTGAATAAATTATTAGATTATTATTCACAATGGAAAATAGTTGTAAATTCTGACAAATGTCAGGCGATATTTTTTACAAGGAAAAGAAAGGAATGTTTTGTTCCTCAAAACAATATAGTTATTGATAACAATGAAGTCGAATGGGTAAATAATGTTAAATACTTAGGAGTAATGTTAGATAAAAAATTAACATTCAAAGATCATATTGCATACATTGTAAATAAATCCAATATACTTATGAGAGTTGTATACCCCTTTATAAACAGAGCATCGGCGCTAAACATAGAAAACAAGATGTTGATATTTAAATGTATATTTCAAGCAGTAATATTTTATGCATCTCCTGTATGGGCTCAAAGTGCCAACTGCCATTTAAAAAAGCTACAAGTATTACAAAATAAATTGCTTAAATTAATCAATAATCGCCCCCGATTATTTTCGACTATAATGCTGCACCAAGATGCCAATGTCGACATGGTGGCTGTGAAAATTGACAAATTGACTTCAAGTTTTAACGCCAAATGTTTATATTCAGAATATAATCACATATCAGAGCTGGCCTCTTTATAATTAGATCTAAGTTAGGTTAAGCATTTTTATAAAAAATAATAAAAATTTCATAAAGGTTTTGTAAATTTTTTCCTCCAACAATATATCATAAAAATTTCATTCATTACCAGTAAATAAATTATGATATCTAAGTAGAAAAAGGTTAAACCTTAAGCTCTTTGATCTATTGCTAAAATTATGTAAAGTATATTGTAAATATTATCTAACTAATAAAATGAATTGAATTGAATAATTTATATTTTATTTGATATAGAGTAAACTGGGTTTACGAGGGCGACCGCAAAACTAACTGGCCTGGCACATTTTCTGTTTTACTAGCAACTTTTATGTTGTTTTGTTTTTCAAAAGCAATCTTTTATAAGCCATCTGTCAAAATTTCCGAAATATTTAATGATTATTTTCTTTGTTACAGGTGATTGAAGTAAACAAGTTTTATAATTTTTGAAAAATGGAAAATAAAGAGTTTCGTGCGGTAATTAAACACTTTTATATGAAAGGCTATACGCCACAATTAATCAAAGATGAATTGGATTCTGTTCATGGTGATAATGCACCATCATACTCCACCGTGAAATCCTGGGTTCAACAATTTAAAATGGGTCGTTCAAGTACGGAAGATGAACAACGCTCTGGAAGACCGAAAACTGCTACTACTATTGAAAACATTAGAAAAATATTTAATGAAGTGACTAAAGATAGACGAATAAAGCTCAGGGAACTTGCTGATATTGTTAAAATACACGAAAAACAAGTTTGGAGTATTTTACATGATGAACTTCACATGAAAAAGCTATCCGCAAGATGGGTGCCGCGTCTGTTGACTTTGCCCGAAAAAAACGTCCGTTGGACCAATTTGATGTAGTGTATTGAGTTGGAAGGAGATTATGTTGAAAAATAAATAATAATTCCAAAAAAACGGTTCTTTTTATGTTTGGCCAGTTACTTTTGCGGTTGACCTCGTATGTTCGTTTATTGGCAGTAAAAGTGTGACATTTTGACAGGGTGAAGGCTACATTTTTAAAATGTTCCACTGGTAGAAAATAACATTATTTTTAAGAAACGAAATCACCATAAGAAAGACTTTTTTTCTCACATTGTATTTTGTTCCCGAGAAGAGAGACTAAAATGAATATCTTCCGTATTTGGTATTAAGTGCTAATTTCTTGTGAACGATTCATATTCGCTTTCTGTACATTTAAAAATCACAATAAATGGAAAGACGGACGAATATCGCTTAATGGAATCAGATAGTTATTCTGAGTTGATCTTTAAAAAAACAGGCAGTCTAGTTTCCCTCATATTAGGTATAACAAACATCAACACTGAGTTATAATACCCACTGTGTAGTATAGGGTACCTTTAATAGATAAGCCCGCCATCATCTTTTCTAGTGAAACAACACATTTTTTACCTGCTCTGTCAGCTAAAAAAAACTCTATTTGGGCAAATTTATCTCAGTTATGGAGTGATAAGAAAGTTAGTCAGACAACGACAGCTCAACGTTGGAGGTAACCATCATTTCGACCACAACTCAAGATTTTTGTGAATTTTGACATACTTCGCCACAAATGGAAAAAAGCGTAGATTTTAAACCTGCACTCACTCACCCCCATCACCTAACATCATGTGATTGTCATCAACATGGTGTGTTCCTTCAGCCTTATCTAATTTATTTGGCAAATAATAGTTTATCTTTTGTAGTTTGATAAAACAATGCCGATAACAAACAAAAATTGCTACGTAATCTTATTTGGAATCGTCAAACCAAATTTACGCAAGTTGAGCAGAAGCCATTAATTTTTTTTTCAAATTGTGATGGCTTGACTTAAAAGATTAAATAGAATTAAACCATTTAAAATGTTGACGCAGCTGCAGCTGTAGCGTAATAGTCTTGTCTGCCACCATGGAAATAAATTAACCGTCATAAATATTTAAGTTTGCAGTATTCCGATTAAATAAATTTACATACTCGTTTATAGGCGAGGTTGCTGTTTGAGCGAGAGCAGAGAAGTAAACTAGACGAATCGCTACCGTCTTTTTTGTCGGTGTCTGAAATGCTCGAGACTTGAAATTTGCCTAATTATATTTAAATTTTGTCCTAGTCACGAGATATTGACAACGACGATGGATGATATTCTAACCTGCTGTTTGTACTTGTTGCCGATTTCAGTCGATGTTATTGTCAACGGCATAAATTGGAAAAAAGAAAAGTATCGATTCTTTCATAAATCGATACATTTCAAATGATACTAACACTTAATTTACTCGAAACCTTGCTGTCCGTTTCTTTTTAGTATTGATAAAGCAATACTTAAGCAATTCAAAAGAATATATACTTAGTAGGGACATAAATACTGTTACAACATTGAACACACCCACTTCAATAGTAGAACTGAACATACCCCGTTAATGTCACATGGCTTTTGAAAGCTAACCTCGCGTTAGTCTGTAACGGCATTTTAAAATTGTTGAATATTAGAAGTACAACAGGACAGAAGTAAAACAATTATTTAAATGTAATTATTATCAAAAATTATGTTATTCGTGATAGAAAATTGTGTATTGTTGTAATTTTATGTTCTCGGTTTTGTTTTTAGTGATTACCCCTAATGATGAACTACGAAGTCAGTTCGAAATATTGGGTTATTTAAAATTAAATAAATTATAAAAACACCAACATCTGTTTTTTGCTTATGACCTCAAGCCTAACAATAACTGAAAAAAAAATTATTTCACCTTTTATCATGGAGTGGTCAGATAATGGGAACCGTATCGCTGTAAAAGCGCTTTTCAAGTGTGAAATGAAAAAAGCGATATTTTCAAAACGCTCCGGCCACTAGGGATAAGCCGCATGTCCGTCTACCGATGCATACAACTGTTTGAGGAGACTGGAGATGTAAAAGACCGCCACCGGTCGGGCCGCCCACGCTCTGTTCGAACACCGCATGTCATCAAAGCCGTTAAATCAAGAATTCACAGAAATCCGCTCCGAAAACAGAAAATCATGGCCCGTGAGATGAATATCACGCAAAAGTCCATGAGTCGAATCATTAAAAAAGACTTGGGACTTGGGGCTTTCAAACGACGAACCGCACATTTATTGACTAAACCTTAAAAAAAAGGTTGAATAAAGCAACTTTCTTTTGGCGAAGCACGCTGATAACTTGCACAGAAAAATTTTGTTCACCGATGAAAAAAATGTTACCGTTCAGGAAAAATTTAACAAGCAAAATGATAGAGTGTATGCGCGGTCATCTAAGAAAGCATCTGAACTGATCCCAAGAGTGGAAAAGGGTCATCACCCCGCTTCAGTCATGGTTTGGTGGGGTGTCTCTTACGATGGGGTCACTGACATGCATTTCTGCGAACAAGGAGTCAAAAAAGCGGCCAAAGTTTACGATGAAACCGTTTTGGAAGCTGTTGTGAAGCCTCTTAACAATTCCCTGTTCCAAAACCAGCCATGGACTTTCCAGCAGGATTCTGCGCCGGCCCATAAGGCTGAAACTTGCCAGCCCTGGCTTTGGAACAATTTGCCAGCGTTCATTTCCTCTGAGGACTGGCCCTCAGGCAGTCCAGATTTGAACCCATTACATTACAAATTGTGGACGGTTTTAGAGGACAAGGTTTGTCACAAAAGATACCCCAACATTGGATCTCTTAAGACTGCTTTGGTTCGAGCTGTGGCCAATTTTCCAATGGACGAGGTTCGTGCAGCTATTGACAATTGGCCAGTGCGACTTAAGGCGTGTGTAAAGGCAAAAGGCGGACATGTCGAATAAGTAGATTATTTTTGGATACAATATACAGCAATAAATATATTAAAAAATATTTGGTCCAAAAACATGGAGCCACAGCCTACAAGATGGAGCCACAGCCCACACTGCAAGGGACACAATGGCCTTAAACATTTTAACCACAGCGGTAGTTTTGCGCCACCCTGTATATCAAAAACTAGATCTCAATCATTAAACTAAGCTGCTCGTATGGTGAACGATGAGTCGCGAATTCCTGGTATTTAATTGTATTTGGGAGGCATTAATAAGAAACTAGCTCTCTGTATCTTTGAAAGTAACATGTCTCTGTCATTGAACGTTTTCACATTTTTCATCCGACACAAATAAATCATGACAACACCACAAACCCCCCAATGAAAAATCCTCTCTATTCAGACACTACTCGTACCTGAAGGAATTCCAAACAAATCTAAATATCAAAACTTTTTTCATTTCGACCAAATGTAAGAAAAATACACGACTAAATCACACGTCCTCTTCTCCATGGGCATAAACATCAAGTATCAGGACAATGACAACAGTCATTGCAATCTAAGCCCCCCAAGCTCTTTGTGGTGTTAAAGATTACAGTACTTCCATGCTAACGTTCCTTTAGAGGGGCTCTTCCGAATGCTAAAAACGGGGCAACGAAAATGGTAACTTTTTGTTTTTCCCTTTGTAGTTGGACATTGCGCCTTAAAGAAGGATCAAAAGTACTTACAAAAACATGTCGTAGTACATGAGACGACTGACGACTTTGTTTTCCCAACTTTCCTTATCAAACCATAAAATTTACAATTCTATTCGTTTTCTATTCTCTGCGTTTCTTCTTCCACCATGTTCTAGGCAGAGACAGACAAACATATGTTCTACGTCCTGGTGGGCATTTCCCGTAAGGAAAAGAACTACACTCAGATGCCGACCGCCCGGCTAAGGCAACAATTGCCAGTGTGGACATACAAATATAGACATGGCTAGCACTCAGGAGGGCATGTGAACAAATGAATGTAGTTTGGTTTTACCGAAAATAAAGGAGCAAACCATCCTTGATATCCTTCGATACTCTTCCAACAAATAGAGTTCAACTCGACCGCAACACACGAACAAATTCAGGGTACTTTTCGGGGATTTAAAACTATTTTAGTTTTCATGAATTTGAAATTAGAATGGGTTTTATTCAATGTGAAGAATAATTTAAATATAATATTAGTATTGACTATAACCCAGCGGCGGAAAGGCCTTTTGGGCCATTACAACTTCATATCTTTTTACCATTGCTTACGTCACATGGTTTGTACCTTGCCATTGCTTATCAGGGATGTTGGAGGCCTTTCAATAGAACGACTTGAGAAGGCCCTAACGCATCTTATATTAATTGAAGATTAATGAATTAATCCCATTAAGGATTAAGGGGGAACTTCACTCAAATCAATGAGCTGTGCACCATTCAATTCCTATACCCACTGACCAGGACCTACTGTTTAACGCCGGCTCCAAAAGGCTAATGTTTTTTTTAAAATACGTTTTTACATGTCTTAGAGATAAATCTCTTACTCGTAAAGTAGCCGGCATTTACGAGGTGATTAAAAAGATTAGATGATATAAATTTAAAAATATTTAAGTCGAGGTTACCATCTAACATCGACGTTATATGTGACGCCCAAAATAGAAAGGGACCTAAGGTTAAAAACCAGTTTTGTTCAGGAGAGCCATTGTAAAGATTAGGTCCCTTTCTATTTGCGCTTAGAATCGTCGACTTCACTTTCATAAAACGCGCATATCTCTGGCAGGGAACACTTTTGGGGCATGGGATCGGTCTCATTCGATGCTCAGATGTTATACACATCAAGAAAAGAAAAAAATAAAAATTGATTTTTGTACCCTTAGGTCCCTTTCTCTATGCGATGTTACATATAGAATTTCGTCAATTGTGGTGTCAGGGTAAACCGAAAACTTTAAAACAGTCTTTCTAGCTGTAATAAGTCAGTATCCTCGGTCCGCTCACAACTAGAGTATCCAAGAAAACATGGGTTTTCAGAAAACCGGAATTTCGGTGTTTTTTCAAAACAGTGTTTTTAAAAACCGAAAGTTGGGTTATTTAAAAGTGAAAAACTGGCATTAACCGACATTCCGGTTTCAACCTTTTACCAAGGAATGGAAAATATTAGTCCCAATCAGCAGTGAAGTAATTTTCTCCATTTCTAGAATCCGGATTGCAATAAAATCACTTGCTGTGATTGGAGGTTTTTTTATTTAAAAATAAACTAGTAAATTAGCGCAAGTTTTTGGAACTCCTTGAAAGAGAGTTTTAATTTACCCATTCAAAAACTAAGTCTAATATCAATTTGGTAGAATATGTCCTTGTTTTTGATGCCTTAGTCATACCACAAATATATTTTTATTTTTTGCTTCGAAAGAAAATTTTATAGTTATGTGGAAGCCATATTTGAGCCCTCCGACAATTTGTTACTAGGACTACATAAAAAAATGAGCATGTATGATCCAAATTGGTTCAATATTGATTGTTTGTCCAGCGTTAAATACTATACAAAATTTTATCGAGATCGGAATTAATATATGTACTGGGATCTATGAACTGCGGATATATCAAAACTTCAATCGGTATGACCCTATTTTGTCTAAGCTGATTACTGATCGATCGTAAAGAACTGTGTCAAATTTCATCAAACCGGCTTCTAGAGCTAAAGACAAAAGTCGTTTAAACACATGCATGTGTAGGAGCTGAATCTAAAGTTAAACCGATATTTTTTCAATTGTAAAAGCGCCCGTCCTTGGTCCAAAAAACTTACTTTTACTTATATTAATTAAGAACGATCAATAATTGCTAAGTGTGGTTTAATAACAAGCTTAAGAAAGACAGCATACGGATGGACGAAGGGGAGAGACCGATGTCGTTAAATCGCCTTTACTATTAATCTGAGTCGATCGGTATCCTTAAAGGTTGCTCAAACCCAAATACTAGTTCCGTATTACGTACGTGAAATTATACATTTTCCATGATTTTATATTCAACAACAAAAAAAACTAGCGAAAACCGGGTAAACCGACATTTCGGGTTTTAGACATTTTTGAGAAACCGGTCATAAAAACCGGAATGTCTGTTTTTGGACACTCTATAAGGAACAGGCCAGATCAACCGTTTAAATAAACCATCTGTCTTTGTCCTCAACGTCCAAAAACATCTCACGGGCGGACAACTATTGTTCGCAAGAGTTTGCGAACAATAACTTAGAGCAGTACAGCATTTAACAAGTGTTCGGCTTGGAGGATATGTCCGTTGAAAAGAGATTTTAAATATCAATTTCCCTTCTCTCAATTTTAATATGGATTTTTTCAATTTAGTGGGTATTTTCTCATTATAAATTTTTACTTTCTCAATTTCGATTTACGTTTCTCAATTTTAAATTGTATTTTCTTCATTTTAAATTACGTTTCTCAATTTCAAATAGAATTTTTTCAATTTTAAATTGTTTCTCAATATCAATATGTATTTTCAAAATTTCAATTAAAGTTTCTTAATTTCAATTTGTATTTTCTCGATTTTAATTTGTATTGTCTCAATTTTAATTTGTATTTTCTCAGTTCCAATTTGTGTTTTCTTAATTTGAATTTAAATTTTAAATTTCGTTTCTCATTTTCAAATAGTATTTTCTCAATTTTAAATTGTTTCTCAATTTCAATATGTATTTTCAAAATTTCAATTTAAGTTTCTAAAATTCAATTTGCGTTTCTGAATTTCAATTTGTATTTTCTCAATTTTAATTTGTATATTCTTAATTCCAATTTGTGTTTTCTTAACTTTAATTTGTAATTTAAATTTCAAATTATTTTTCTCAATTTCAAATAGTATTTTCTCAATTTTAAATTGTTTCGCAATTTCAATATGTATTTTCACAATTTTAAATTGCGTTTCTGAATTTCAGTTTGTATTTTCTCAATTTAAATTTGTATTTTTCCAATTTCAATTAACGTGTCTCAATTTCAGTTTTTATTTTCTCATTTACGTTTCCCATTTTCAATTTGTAATTTTTTAATTTAAATTTGTATTTCCTCAGTTTCAATTTACGTTTCTGAATTTCGATTTGTATTTTCTCAATTTCGATTTGTATTTTCTCAATTTCGATTTGTATTTTCTTAATTTTAAATTATATTTTCTTAATTAAAATTTACGTTTCTCAATTTCAAATTGTATTTTCTCAATTTTAAATTGTATTTCCTCAATTTCAATTTACGTTTCTCAATTTTAATTTGCATTTCGCAGTTTCAATTTGTATTTTCTCAATTGTAACTAGTATTTTCTCAATTTCAATTTGTATTTTCTCAATTTCAATTGGAAAGAGTGAAGAAGTGTTAAAAGGATTAAATTTAAAGCTAACTTGAATACGGTGGACCCTCTGGTTTTTTCACACCAGGTCGAGTACATGCTTAATTACATTAGACCTAGTCTTCACCAGAAGACGGTCCTAAATCCATCGGCGAATCATTGACCTTGTAAATTTCAGGTACCGTAGATAACGTCTCACCATAAGATGTCTTTTCCGTCGCCTTAGGAGTTTTTCCTTAAATGATTTCTTTTGCTTTAATGTCGGTGTCGTTGTCTGTGATGCGAAAAACTTTTTCAAGTCCGTATATGTGTTAAACAATATCCGGACGAAATCTTGACTGAAAGTTAGTATCACATCTCAGTACTCGTACAACGAAATGAATCGCTTTATGAAAACTTATATACTCAAGCAATACTGTGAGACCAAAACAGAAGTTTTTGCGGAAATGAGACAACCCACGGGACTGCTGTACGCAAGTTTGTGCACAAGTTCTTGAAACTTTTTTGCTAGTAGACAACACTCATTCATGCTTCCTGTCATTGCCGACTAGGGCAACCTCATGTTGCACTTGTCGGAAATTTGCAACTCAGTCCTAAAGCACAAAGTCGACATCGATCCCAACATATTAAGCTGCAGCCTGGTGTGAATGTCGCACAAAAACTTGACATTTTTCGTTTATATGGTCCAATTTACTCATAAATTGAAGGCGACAACTAAAGCATCCAATTTCGTTCGAAATGAACTACGATTTTGCTCGAAAAAGTATTTTTTCTGAAGAGGCGCATTTTTATCTCGGCGGCTATGTTAACAAGCAAAACTGGTGCATCTGGGGATGGTAGAGTAACTGTTTGTTGTGTTGTTGTTGTAGCGGCAAACCGTACCGGGCCAAAGAATTGGTGCTTCGGGTCGATCCGGTGCGTAGAACCGGCTGTCGTGGGATCGAACTGTTTGTTGTGTAGTTGGATGCGGTGGCATCATTGGCTCATTTTTATTTGAAATTGCCACTTCGGTTAACGTTTAGCGCTACAGAGGCATAACAAAGAATTTTTTGTGATCGGGCATTGAACAAATCGACTTGGACTTTGGTTGAGCAGAATGAAGCGTCATGCCTCACAACCCAAGCCACAATTAATATACTGCGCGCTAAGATCGGTAATCGTGTTAGCAGCTGTGTCGGTTATGCCGATTGGCCACCTGGGAGCAGCGATTTGACGTCGTTACGACTTTTATGTGCGGTACTGTAAAGAAATTCAGTCCCCTACGACAAATATCGAGCAAGCCATTGGTGAGATAGAGACATCTCCAAGGTGTGGAAAATTAGGTTCACAGAATGAACCCACTGCACAGCTTGGCAGGCCAGCCTCGCGAATAAAATTGTATTTAATAAATAATTAGCTGACCCGGTTCGCGTTGCTGGTACTTGCATACCTGTACACTTATAAATGTAGCTGTAGATTGGTGTAAAAATAGTTACATTGAATCCATAATAAGCTTCTAGGAATGAAGCATATCGAAATTTATTATTTTGAAAACGTTGGTGCATTAAAGCGTCTTTCACGTTCACCCCTTGGTCTTTTGTCGGCTTTGATCACTATTTTGTGATCACCTGAAGTCGTTATTTCTAGTGCACTCTTTAACAGATTATTACCAGTTTAAGGTGATTATCACTGCTATGGTTTAAACTACGCTACATCATAGCACTGGGGTAAGCTATAATGCGACGCCCCTCCAGATAAGCCAATTTAAGGATCAGCTGTGCCGACTTTACCTTACCTTATGGTGAGGGGTTGAGGTCTATCTTAAACCTCAGCTACTCTTTGGGTCGTAATCACAAGTATACGCAACTCCACGTCAAGCATTCGCTTTGCATGCGATTAGGGTGGTAATCCACAGCCACCACGAAACTCTCCGAAGGACCGTCTCCAAACAGGTTAGGCTAGAACAACAGTTTTGGGGCTCCTGACCACCCGCGGCACCAGAATTGAGTCTCTGGTCCGACCTTGTAGCACATAACTACTTCCAGTTTGTCTACACCCCGAACTCGTTCCATGTCTACCATCAAACATAGAGGATGAATAGGATTATTCGAGATGTAATTCAATCTAGCAAGTGAGCTCTTGGAATAACCTAAGGGAATTCAGGTGACCACACAAGTTCCTTGCAGGAGCACTCTTAACAAATCTAACCTGTTATTGGCGTTCATGTCAGAGTTGTTGCACTTGCGCAATAATCTCGCACTTCAGTGCTCATTTGATGCAACGCTGATTATTTTTACCATCGGAATTTTCAAGAAAGAAGGTCTAAAAAATACTTGTGACACGCATTTACTGGCGACTGTAATGCAAGATAGGTTATTTGTCCCTGAATTTTTAAATTTAATAAAAATTCCCGACCAATTATCCTAGTAGGTAGAAATTATTTCATAGCGTTGAAACGTTATAATTCCTGGATGTTTAATTGCACGAAGTGTTTATTATTTGTGTGAAAGTAGAAAACTACGTTACCTTTTAAGTTGGGGTAAAACCCCGTTCTTAGACAATGTTCGCTTTAAATGTCGTCATTTGGAAGGAACAGTTAGACTTCTGAATATTCTCTAAGGAAAGATT
The DNA here is from genome assembly GCA_963513945.1 of Hydrotaea diabolus. Classification (NCBI taxonomy): domain Eukaryota; kingdom Metazoa; phylum Arthropoda; class Insecta; order Diptera; family Muscidae; genus Hydrotaea; species Hydrotaea diabolus. The sequence goes on from OY740720.1 coordinate 79,850,075, forward strand.
GGAGATCTCGTCTAGAAAGTAATAATGCGTATGATTCTGTAGGCGGAACCTATTGTGGTAATATCAGCTTTCCACCATCACAGCAAAGTCGCCGCTTTTCGTGTCCAAATTTTAAGGTTACTGCTGAAAAACAGTGATCGTTGGGTCGTATCTGAATTTCACTCGCCCATATGGAATTGTGCTACGTTACTTTGCTTACTTTTGCCGACGATACCATTTATTGCGTGCGCGAGATCCAACAGAGCGAGTCAAACTCGACGGTACACTTTTTTTGGATTCAAAACGGATCGCGCTTGAAAAGTTCGCTTGCGATTATCCTCCATACGCTGACTACGCTCATCCTCAGATTAATCTGCTTTCCGATTATGCCGTTGGAATGCTGACCGAGGACGTCGATCAATATTTGGAAGCCGTACTGGTGGCATTTTAAAGAATACAACAAAAAACACAAACTAAACTCACGTTGGTATTAAAATATCGCGTTTAAAACAAATATTTTTATCAAAATGTGTTGTTATTATAAAAAGTTGTCTCAAAAATGTAAAACTCAAAGTCAAACATTGTCAAGACTTATATTTTTGTTGGAGAAAATTTTCAAAAACCTTTTAAAATACTACAGTAGTATTTAGTGAAATTTTCGCTTATCAACTTCACTTCAGTAAAAAAAACCAAGCCGCCTGTTAAACGTGATTCTTTTTTTAATTTTCCGAGTTCCCCATTTTTCTCCCTAAAACGTCACTCAGAAATGAAAACACGTACAACTCCATGGTACAATAAACAAGGTACTTATATAGTCACTAGCCCAGCAACAACACAAATAGTTCGCTAGATTGTCAAAGTCATGAAATGCCTGCCAGAAAATACATTTTTGTGAATGTTTGATATTAATTGTGAATGTTCAATAGAATTTTATTATTTAAATCAGCGATCAATTATTTGAACGCAAAGTGATGAAGCTCATTTTCATTTGAATGGCTTTGTTAATGAGCAGAACTGTAGCTTCTGGGGTTCTGAAAATCCAAGAGCCATTCATCAACGCCAATTGCACCGCATTAGGTCTACAGTATGGTGTGGAATCACATCTGCAAATAGCATTGGGCCTTACTTCTTCGAGAGTGAAGACGGAAGTGCTGTAAACGTAAATGGAGAGCGGTATCGGTTTTTGATAGACAATTTTTTACGTCCTGCTCTTGAAAACAGACCTAGGATGTGATTTTAGCAGGACGGAGGCACTGTATACACTGTCCGAGACACAATGGCACTCTTAAGTCAAATTATTTGGAATTTTTTGAAGGGGCGAGTACGAGGGTTGCTATACATATTTCTGCCCTAAGCAACACTAAGTGTTGCATGGCGCCATCTGACATTTCCATTGAAAAGTTTGATATTTTTTAGCATACGTAAACGTAGTCAGAACGTTTTGCCGTACGACCATCATTTGTGTTGTTTACAGTGACTTGAAAAAATCAATTTGGCAAAAAATTGGAATTAACTCGTGAACATTTTCGTGCGATAATTTTTCACAACTTTCGGCGAGGATTAGCACGACAAGAGTGCATCGATGAACTTAAATCTTTGTATGGCGATGAAGCACCATCCTAAAGCACTGTGAAAAACTGGTGTAACGAACTCAATCGTGGCCGACGTTCGCTCAAAGACGAAGGTCGTGAAGGTCGTCAAAAACGGCCGTTGTGCCAGAGAACATTGATGCCGTGCCTGAACTGATAATGCAAGATCGCCATGTGACATACCGTGAGATATAGGCATTCTTGGGCATTTCTTCCACCAGCATACATTCGATATTGCATGAACACCTGGCCGTAAAAAAGGTTTGTTCTCGTTGGATTCCACACCATTTGACAATCGCTCCAAAAATGTTCGTGTCGATTGGTGCAAAGATATTTTGAAAAAATACTATCGCGGTGCTTCAAAAGACGTTTATAAAATCGTCACAGGTGACAAATCATGGATATATGCGTACAAGCCCGAAAAAACAGCAATCGACCGTGTGGGTCTTCGAAGACGAGCCAAGTTCAAGGAAAGTTGTTCGTGGAAGAGGCGAATGCTTGCCTGTTTCTTCGGCAAAACTGGTCATGTTGCGACTGTTCCGCTTGAGCAACGTAGGACGGTCAATTCTGAGTGGTACTCCACACTTTGTTTGCCTGAAGTCTTCGGAGAAATTCGAAAAATAAACAAGAAAAGACAAATCACTCTGCACCATGACAATGCGAGCTCTCACACATCAGCTTAAACCAGCGCCTATTGGACTGGCCAAAACGTCGAATTGATGGGTCATCCGCCGTACAGCCCTGACTTGACACCCAAAGACTTCTTTTTATTTCCGCACATCAAGAAAAAAAAAGCGTGGTCAACGATTTTCGTCGCCAGAAAATGCTGTTGATGCGTTCAAAATTCATTTTTCGGAGGTGTCTCAATCGGAGTGGAAAAAGTGCTTCGACAGTTGGTTTGAGCGCATGCAAAAGTGTATAAATCACGCTGGAGAATACTTTGAAAAACAATAAAACCAGTTTTGATGATAAATATTCGCATTTTCATTATTAGGTCAGAAATATATATAGCAGCACTCGTATATGTGAACAAGCCCGAGACAATCCTTCTCAAGGCCAACATTGTTGCAGAAATTCAAACTCTACAGCCCCAAATTTGAAAAAATGTTAAGAAAAATGCTCTAAAACTAGCTCATTATTGCGAAACTGTAAATGGAAGTCATTTAAGCGACATTAATTTTCATACTTTGTATTAAAAATTCCATTTTGCATATTATATAAACTAAGAAAAAAATAAAAAAAAATTACTAAACGAAAAAGTTATTAAGGTTTTTAACCCCATGGTAACTTATGGCCCAACCTGTACTATTTTGTGAACATTCTAAATTGTTTTAGTAACTGTAACTAAATATGGCCTACTGGCTCGTTTTTGAATAAATTGAATTAAAATTTGGAAATTTTAAAATGAAATTTGCAAATGAACTACTCTGTATAGGAAACTGTTCTTACACTTGATATGTTCTTTAATCATCTTAGCTCATTATCCTACATTTACTTGTCCCAAATTCCAGCTACAACAAATAACGAATACAACTCTTGCCTCTGACATGATCAATGGAAAAAAACATTTGTATTTGCAATATTGTAACAAAAACGTTTCAGACCCAGTACAAAGTTTTGAAATGACTTGCCTCTGTCTGAGTTTTTCGTTTTTTTACGACTGCAGAATAATGAAACTTAAAATAAAAAAGATAAACTGAAACTTGTTCCGCCGCCGCCGACCGTTGGTGCGCTTGTGCTTTCTTATCACGCTCCACAAGTTGTGTCGATGTTGTCTTCAACGGATTTTTAGAAATACTCGTTATGTGTTTAATTGCAGCGAATCGAAAGAAAACCTGTGGAACATCTTTCAAGTCCACTTTGGTGTATATGAAAACAACATCTGACGGCAGATCAGCTGGTGCCTGTTGTTTTAGTTTTTTTGTTTTGAAGGAGAAACCGGTCCAAATTGTTTCAAGAGACCTGTTTGGTATGATGGAATAAAACTGTTTGGAGATGTCATTAGTCACTCGACACACGCAAGCAGGGAAGTATTCTCAATAATTGTTTTTCGAAGATTTTTGCATTTGCAGGCATTCTAACAAAAAGAGAAATCTCTCTTTAAACAATTGTATGGAAACAAGTCAGTATTGAAATTAATCATTCCCAACTCAACGAGTTGAGAGAATTCCGATGTTGCAGAAGGAGGACGCCTCACCGCCGAAATTTATATTTTGTGTGCCAAGTTCGGTAATTGTAATTGTACGGCTGATAGCCGTTTTAGCGAAGTCGATTAACCAACAAGGAGATGCAACTAGACACCTGTAAAAGTTTTTGTGGCGTACCGTAAGGAACCAATGTTATTCAAACTATCCATTAACGATTCAGGTCCATAAGGCAAACATTGAGCAAGCGAGACCAAAGAGAGAGCCAGAAACTGTCAGCAAAGACTTGAAAAATTGTGTTGCCATAAAGCCACATTGCGAAACCTGGCTCAATGAAAGGTTAATAGAAATGTTTGTTCTTTCGAAAAAATTAAGAATACGCCAAATTAGTTTTTGTTTCTATTTTTTATGTCAAATTAAGATTTGGACCACCTTGAATAAGGATAAGCTGTTGGAGATGGGAGATGCATACACTGGGTCACAGTGAAAATGATCCACTTGTGACGAAACCATTTATTGTGTACAAAGTAGCTTCGTTGATCAATTGTATTCATATTTTATGCGCGGAGTTAGTTTCATGACTTATATAGGGTGATCCATCTAGAGGTATTTTTTCAGAACAAAAAACAATATAAAAATTCAAATCAAGTGTGGAATCTTTATTGGCAATTTGAAAGGGCATTTTATGGCATTTAGTTTTTGAATATAATTTCCTTCAAATGTTGGCCGCAACTACGCCTCAGGGTTTCTATCCATTCTGAGGGTCCAATTTTGGATGACTCGTTCGAGCATTTCGACTGGTAAGGCTTCAATGACACGCGTACTGTTGGCTTCCAAAACCTGAATCGTAGCTGGTTTGTCAGCATAGACTTTGGACTTTACGTAACCCCAAAGAAAAATGTCTAAAGGTGTGATATCACTCGATCTAGACGGCCAACTCAACTGTCCAAAACGAGGACAGGGGAGTTGGCTTTTCGAAATGACCTCTCAATAGATTCATTGTTTGAGCAGCTATATGGCAAGTGGCACCGTCCTGTTGAAACCAAGTGTCGTCAGGATTACGGGCTTTAATTTCAGATCGCAAAAAGTCCGATATCAAGGCGCGATAGCGAGCACCATTCACGGTTAGCCATCTTAATTTTTCAAAAGAAATGGACCGATGATTCCACCAGCTTTTAAACCGTGGTTTTCTCTGGTTATAACGGCACCTCTTGAACCTCTTCTTGTTGCTTTGCAGCCCAAATGCGGCAATTTTGTTTATTGACTTTGCCGTTGAGCCAGAAATGAGCCTCATCACCGAACAATATTTTGGTCGAAAGCAGCGTATCTTCCCGTTTCTCACCGAACGCTCATTCATTTCAATAATACAGTTGCCAACATTTGAAGGAAATTATTTTCAAAAAATAAATGCCATAAAATGTCCTTTCAAATTACCAATAAAGAGTCCACGCTTGATTTAAATTTTTTAATATATTTTTTGTTCTGGAAAAGTACCTCTAGATGGATCACCCTATATTTGTAACTAACAAAAATATTAAAGCTAGATCCTGTTTTAGGTATCTATTAAAAGTGTCTGACTGTCCGTCCGTCCTTCTCTTGTCCATATAAAAATTGTATTTAATGTACGGGTCGTAATTATAGTAAGGTCTTTATAAAGTTAAAATAGAAAAGATTATGGACCAAGGACGACGATGGACGATAATAAAAAAGAGGAAGAAAATCGTTTTAGCCTAATAGGCTGTTTCCACTACGGTCACGTCCGTGTCAAAAATCAAAGAACGCGCGTTAAAGCCTATACAAAAAACATAGGCAGTTAGGTATGCGAAACAGTCGCGTTCATATTGTACGCGTTTTCCGATAAGTCGCGTTTACTATAAATTCGATTATTTTTGCAATCGAAACCCACCCAAACCTATTAATGGCAACACCGCAAATTGCACATCCCTATTAAAACAGCTGTTTATCAGCATAAACATAAAGTGCTACTTCCCTATTAAAACAGCTGTTTATCAGCATAAACATAAAGTGCTACTGCACATTTCCATTAGGCGCAATACCATTTGATCCTTTTTTTGATCTATTTTCCACTGCGGTTAGCAAAATAATATCATTTAACTCCATGATAATGTCACAACACAAAAATATTAAACTTTTCGCACCGCAAACAAAAAACAAATAAACACAAACAGCTGTTTGAACGCAAACGTGGACGCAAAACACAATGGAAACACCATTATAAATTTTCGATAAATCGTTGATGCGGACGTAATCACGACCGTAGTGGAAACAGCCTATAACATATACATAGCATTAATTTCATCCAATCTTCATAAAATTTAAAACAAGTTCTTTTTGGACCAAGGATGGCCTTAATTGATATTGATTAAAATCGGTTGAGATTTTGATGTAGTTTCCAGTCATATTTATGGGTCTAAAATTCCGTCACTAAATATAGCCAAATTTCAAAAAGTATGTATTTATTGACCTTGTACGAAAATTTCATTTACATTCGGTATCTAATATGTTCATGCATTTTTTCGGGCTCCTAGACCATAACTGCCTAAAAATGGGCCATATGGTCCCGTTTTAAATTGGTCCAATTAGAGGGATTTTATGTTAAATCGGGAGGGAGTGTCGTACAGACAGACATCGTTAAATCGAGCCAGCCAGTGATTCTAAGACCTGTTATTGGATAACAAGCTTTAGATAGGCAGCAGACTGACAGCTAGACGAATCGTCTTGTGATTCTGAGTCGATCAGTGCACTTAAAGGTTGATCTAGCTCAAATATTTACCATGAAAATTATTTACCTGTTCCACAGTGTGGTGAAGGGTAAAAATATTTGTTCAGCCGATAGCAAAAAGTCGAAAGCAAAACTCGATTGTTTGATTAAAACCGGACGCAAAAGACGTTCAGGACTTTTTCAATTCGACGATCCCTATTCTGTTCCCGTACGTACTTCATTTAAATATTTCTACATCAAAACCATCTACGAGTACAAAATCGTAAAATGAGTATGGATAGTACAAAATATTTTGTACGTACTGGAACAGGCAAAGTTGCTGCACTGCTCTAATAAATAAACGACTCTATGACCCCTGTACGTCGTACGTATCTCAATCAAAAGCAAGTTAATTGCGATGATTTCAGAGAAGCCACGAAAACTCGGATGTTCGGATAGATGAGACTTCTTCTCGGCAACCGGGTCGTCATCAACGCATCAGCCGTACGCCATATTCCTGCTGGTCGAATAACTTAGATACGACCGAATAAAGCGAGATGACATTTGTCGCTCCAACCTTACTGACCCTAGAATTAGGGAAGGTTGGTCAACAAATACAAGCATAATAAATGGCTAGATCAATGAGTAAATTATTTATTGCACGCAGCCTGGTTGGATATGATATCTTTACTCAATTCTTCAATCTTTTACTTTATCAATATAAACAATTCATTGGACACACGCCACAGTATTACAAAACTTACCCGACTCAAATGATGATTGTGGTGGACTAGGCAGGCAAATGATACGGCACACACCGCAACAATAACGACCGTACGCTGCGTGCACGAGCGACTGCAAGATTTCTTCCTATGAATTTCAAGTGAAACGATGGCGACGAACGGCGGAAACACAAGACGATAGACAGACAGATCGAGATTGTGTTTGTTTTAATGATGGCAACAACAATGTAACAATTGTTAAATAACTTGTTATAAATTAATAAGTATTTACAGTACCTTCTTGTTGTTGTTGGTTTTTTGTTTTGTTTGACGTTGGTTTATTTCAGTGTTAGTTGGCAACACGCTCCACACATGTTAGTGTTTAAACGACTTATAACGAAACGGGATATAACAGGGATTAGTTACGTTTGGTAATGTTTACGAAATTGCAGATTAAACAAAAACGCCAAGAGACACTTGACGGTGCACTGAGAAAAAATTTATAGTAATTCCAAGAGACAGGCAGTGTTCATTGTATGGGGTCATACAATTGTGACAGTTCTCTGTTTCTCTTTTTGTGTTTGGGGAGTTATTTCGCCGATTTCACTCTCTCTTCGCTCGTTTTGCTTACTGGGGCTCTCAGAAGAAGACGAAATGGTCAATGTCAAAAATACATATGATTTTGTGGTAAAATATGGAGATTAGTTTTATGTGGTTATTTCTTGGCTTTTTTTGAAATGTTTCCTTTGAAGATGTCGAAATTTAATTATTTTTTATCGTAACAGTTTACATTGTAGAGGTATGTTGTGTTTTTTAAGGGGATTCGGGATACACTATTATCTTGTGATGTGTTTGTGTTTTGTATTTTAACGGTATTTGCCTTTAACACAATTTATGATTTTTTGCATTTCTTTGTTGCTGCTGTTTACAAAGAGACATTGAGACATTTGAGGAATTCAATTTGTTTTAGTCGATTTATTTTTAAGATTCTCTCTACCATTTGGGCTATCTCGGGCTCTCACACACGCACGTTGGTTTTCTCACTCACTCACGCATACACTATCCGTCACTCATTGAATGTTATTCTTCTCCGCTTTGTGGTTGGTATACGCGTTTTGTTTGTTTATCCGCTGTTCGAAGTGTAGTTGTTTTTGCCACCGACGAGTAGATATGTTTGGCTGTGTCTATTTTCAGCTGTTTTGCAATGCAATGTTTGTGTTTTCTTCTTCTTGTAGTTGTTGGGGTTTTTTGCTCTTTAACCTACACTAGCGCACTCATTCGTGCTTGCCCTGGTGATTGTTACTACCGCTCTTTGCTCTTTGAGAACTGTCAGCCTGTCTGACTTCAGTGCAAAAGTGCCGTGCCAATGACTTGATGAAATATTTGTTTATTTTTTTATACGTATATTTTCCAATTTAATGCTAAAATCTTATTCATTAGTAAGGCCTTATTTGTTGTTGCTTGTTGTATTGATTTGTTGGTTGTTATTGTTGTTCTATTTGTGCGTTAATTTTCTATTTTTAACAAAAATTTACTTCACTTTGTGCAATTTGCCGTCTTGCGTGCACACAGGATGGTGATGTTAGGTGAGGAGGAGTTCTTCTTCTTGTTCTCATTCACGGTACTTCTTTTTGACGTGTTAGTAACGTGTTAATATTTTCCCATATACGTTTTTTGCTCCGAAGAAGAAAGAAGGGGTGGGGTGTGATGATGATGTGTAACTCATTCCTTGTTGGCTTCGGCCTTATATCTTCTTTGCTGCTTCGATTTATCTAGCAAACTGTTTAAGCAAACACGTTTTGCGCTTAGTTGTTTTAGCAAACAGTTTTTTTTTGTATTTTTAATTTTATTGAAAAAAAAAATATTCCTGTTTCTGGGATACTTGTTTCGCCGTCTTTCGATTTCTAACGTTTTTATCCGCGTCTATATTGCTGAAAATGAGAATAACAACTGATTGATTTCTAGAATGCGTTTACTCCAAAGCTCTTCGTTTCTTTGCCTCTGTTGGTACGCAAGTAAAAGAAAAGCTTTTATTCATGGAGCGCTTTGCGAGTTGCTTACACACAAGGGTTGCCGTAGCATCGAGTGGTGCTTGTGTAAAGGGCAATCAAAAAACAGCAAAGTTGTCAGGGGGATTAGTTGCTGACAGTATAGACATTGAAAATAAATTTTGGAGAATCAACACTGCACACTTATCCGTTCACGGTGTTCAATCAAAGCACTGCTTTTTCTCAAGTGCTAAACGACAAACAGCTGATTTAGGTTTTACTTACAAGCCTCAGTCGAACGAAAACCAAGTCAAACGAAAACGTAAGCATTTTAGTACACATTTTGGTTGATGTTTATTTATCCGCTCTCAGTTAGTCGAACTGAACTGTCAGAACCAGTCGCTTGTTTTTTTTGTCCGTTTGGCTGTAAAAAGGAAGCAAGCATTGAAAAATGTTTTGAGACACCTCCTAGGAGGGGTGGCCCACCAACCAGACAGTGCAGCCAACTACACAGCCGAATTATTTACATATTTTCATTTATTTGTTTACATATATATGGAAAAATTGAACAGGGATTAACCGGTTCAAGACCTCTTGCTTCTATGTTTAATTAGAAGACAAGTTTTTAACAAAATGGCAAAGTGATATTGATTTTCGTGGCTGCACACTGCTTTTATCATGATTTCGGGTCCGTGACAACCCTCTTCAGAAAGCTTTGATTTTAAATCTTTTAATTCGTTAGACAAGAATCCGATAATTATCAATGGAAGCAGCTTTAAAAATTCATTATAAAAACAAGGGACAACAGTTCATTCAATACAAACCAAAAGAAATTTAAAAAGTAGTCAAAAAGCCTTTTAGCTGCATACAGGGGTGACTGCAGTTTCGGTAAACGCTACTTCACCATCTTCAAACCCGATGCAACGAATGTGATGCCAGACCCACGATGTCGAACGATTTCTTTTCTGCCATTTAAACGACAAACAGCTGATTTAGGACCCACTAACTTCCTTTCGCACGACAATCTGTACGAAAATTTAAACGATTGTTACTTTAATTTCCATATAAAATTAGGACCCATTAACTTTTTTCGCTGTCATCTTTGAGAACTCAAGTGTCAAAATCGGTTACTTGTGTTTTGTCTTTCGTTTAATAGCAGAAACGCATAAACACACATATAAGACGAAATCGATGAAGGAAATGCAATTTAAATGTCGTTTTTTAATTCTTTGCAACCTTTTCTGCACATTTTTAATTTATAATTTTCATTTTAAACAGATCATCCCCAAAATATTGTTTATTTCCATTTATTTTTTTTCAGTTGCTCTAGTCATTACATTTGAGTTTCAAGATATTTTATTGCATCTATTGTATCGAGTTCATATACACACAAGAGGAGGATTTCCATTAACTAAATCAATAAGATAATCAATTAAATGTTTTGCAGAAAACATTAGCAAATTTTTTCATTCAGCAAATAGGGTAAAAATTCTTTCTTTTTATTTATTCATTTATCCCATATGAATCCAAATAAAAGAATAGATAAACGTCTTGATAAATTGACACTTTTTTCTGTAAGCTGAGTAAAAGTATAACGCGCATCAAATTTGAAATTAGTTCAAAATTTTTGTTCTGGCCACAATTTCATTCACTCGCAACACGCAAGGCTTTGCGGAGGATAAGTCAGAAGATAGTATGCTCCGTTTTGATATGAAAGTGAGTGACTGGCTTTCGTTCGCATAGTCGTTCGAGATCGAGATTCAGGCAGTCACTTTTATTTAAATTTATTTACAAACTTTCAATATTTTAAATATGAAAAAATGAGTATATCCAAAATTAAAATCAAAATAAGCGATTTGAGAGTTATTTTGTTTTTAGTTTATCTACCGTTCTTTAACTTTTTTTGAAAGGTTGGCAGCGCATTTCCGTAAACAAGACACGAATACAGCTAAGGGCAATAAAATATAGAAATAATGCTGGAAGGGACATTGGTCGAATGGCAGCAAATTCTTCAAGTCGTTAAACGGTTGCACAAGAACAAACAGGAAAGACAAGACTCTGGTGGAGGGACCATGTAGAGGAAGCAGTTCCAAGACCGCAGGTCAGGACTAACAAGAGGTTGTGGAACCAGCTAAAGTCAGTACGTAAGACATGTCCCTAAATCGCTGCGTGTTGACCACCATTAAAAGTGTCATCTATGACCTGTCGAACGACAAAAATCGTCCGAATTTTAACGATATATGTACGCCAGCTGCTAATGGTCAAATCGGATGAGACGCAACTAAGCAACATAAGAGTTTGGAGAGAAAAAGCACCATCAAAACTTTTATAAATCTTATACTTTTATAATAATAAAAAATAAAATAAATATTTAAATAAGAAATCTTTGGTATACTGCCATTCCCATTACGATAACTCAGAGGTCAAGGCAATTACACCAGAACTTTTATCGGTTTCACTATGTTTTAACTGAAATAAAATACGTTTTTCATGAACTCTTATACTGCATTTACATTAGGCCATTTATTCTCGTTTTCACTCGAAACTTTTCAAAACGTCTCAACCAATTTTCACACAATTTGTGGTCGTTTTCATTCTCGTTTTGGTTTTCGTTTGACAGTTCATTATTGTTTACAAACAAAGAATAACGTGGTGACTATAAAAATACTAAAATACATATTTTTCTTAAACAAATGGATAAATTAAATTAAGTTTTTTTTCTTTTATCACGCTCATTTTTACTTTTACTGCATAAAATATCTATTTCACCAAATATGTTTGACGTTTGATTAAAATTGTCTGACTTGAGATGACAAACCAACGATAAAAAAAACGATTATTTTGGAGATGACACACTTTATTTAAGGTGGCATCGCCTGTGCGAAACGTTTTCGCTCCTCTTTCGTACAAAAACAAATCAAAGTGAGATGTTTTATCACTTGAATTTGTGTGGGAAAACGTCTCATTTTGACTTGTTTTGGCCAAACTTTTGAAAACACTTCAAAAGTGCCTAGTGAAAAAATAGCATTAATTAATATACAAAAACTTTAAAATTGATTGACTTTACCGCTATAGTTACGAGAATGGACTAGTTCAATTTATGCAGTATTCCGCCAATTTATAAGTCATCCTTCAAATACGCTTCACTCTGCGCGACTCGTCATGTTTCCCTGGATCTGGATGGGCATTTATGTACTCCAAAGCCTTTGGAGTGTCAGTAGATAACGCTAATGTTTGGTCTATGATCTGATTTGAGAGAAAGCAAGCATTGGTCATTAAATAATGAAAAAGTGCAATAAAAGGAGAATCTGACTTTTCTAATCGAATAAATGTCCTCCAGTTCTCTGCTGCCGTCATCATTCCTCCCATCAGTGCTACGAGCTTTAGTGAATTCGATTACAATATCACGTTCATTTCCATACGCCTCAGTGATGTGGGCCTCCTGAGTCTGCGTCCTAACGAGGAACATCAAAAGTATGAACTGTAAACGGAAGATAAGCACAAAGTTTATTGCAGTTGACTGACTATATTTCGTATATACATATATTCCTCCTTACATATTTCAAGATGATGTGGTTTGATGCAAATCCAAACATGTTTTCCTTTAAACTGTCACTATTTAAATGAACCTCTCGTATTAATTTAAATCCAATTAAGGCATCTTACAAACGAACTCAGCCACTGCATCAGTTAAAAGTTGATTTATGCGAAAATTCAAATTAACATGAAACCCTTCTGAACGTCAATGGCGTTGGTCAACGATGGTCATGTGAACCCGTACGTCTTAACCAGTATTTGTGCGCAACCAACATCCAACAAAGATCAAGAGTCAACAAAGATCAAGAGTCTAAATCAGTGAGTTGGACACGATTCAAATCTTATACTCACTGACCGTAATCTACTGTTTAACGCCGGCTCCGAACGCCTAATGCATTTTACAAAGTAGTGGTTACACGACATAGAGATAAATCTCTTACTCGTAAACTCGGCATCATTTATGAGGTGGAAACTAGCCACTGAAAAGTGGTTAGATGATCTTACCTGGGGTTGAACCTGGGTTATCTGGCATGGTTGTCGTGCACACAGTTACTCCTAAAATATTTATGCGATACTCGCTTCTGAGAGCGTCTTCATTTAGAGGCCGTCAGCTGACCCATTGTACTACCCCTAAAAGAAGCACATTTTCACCGGTGTCAATTCGTCAATAAGCAGAATTGGCACTTTTGGGCGAATGATAATCCAAGAGTGATTGTCGAAAAAACAATGCAACCACAAAGAGTGACTGTTTGGTGCGGTTTATGGGCTGGCGGCATCGTCGGGCCGTATTTTTTTCCAAGATGCGGCAGTTACTGTGAATGGTGTTCGCTATCGTGAGATGATAATGAACTTTTTATGGCCCGCATTGGAAGACAGGATGTGGACGATATGTGGTTTCAACAGAACGGTGCCACTTGCCACACAGCTAACGAAACAATGGCTCTTTTGCGCAACAAATCAACATCGACCCTCACAATTTAATCACCCTGTACACAGCTTAAGAACAGAGCCCTCTCCTGAATAACGAAAATTACGCATTACATTACCATCATATAGGGTGGGCGATTTAACATTTTAAATTTGAATCGGCTGTACTGATAATTTTATTCAAATTTCTAGTTTTATTGGCAAGGTTGAACTTTGCCATTTAATAATGGAACACCATTCAAAGAGTTTTCGCTTCGCCCAATGGGCTGAAGATTGTTCGCAGGAGATAAAGAATTTTACGAAAAAATCGTATTTTCAGATGAAGCTCATTTTCGATTTGGTGGCTAAGTAAATAAGCAAAATTGCCGCATTTGGGGGTTTGAGAACCCACATGTGACTATTGAGAATCTAATGCATCCCCAACGAGTCACTGTTTGGTGTGGCTTTTGGGCTGCACTTCCGGATGTAAAGAAAAGTCAACTTAAAATAGGTTTTTGTACACCCTTAGACGGATTTACATAACGTATTTCTTAAATGTATGTATTATTCGAGTTTATGAGAAAATTTCATTGTTTTTTGTAAATTAGGTTGAACATACATGTGGAAACTATTTCTAATTCTGAACTAATTTTCTTTCATTTTATTATTTTAGCCAAATTCCATTAAGATTGGATGTAAAGTGTGGCTTCTAGAGCAAAGTGTGGCTAATTCGGAACCGATTTTGAAAAAGAATTTAAAAAAAAGGAAGAAATCAATATCAAATCTTTAGAAATGGCGAATATAAATAATAAAAAAAACAAAGCCAAATCAACATAATGGCATAAAAGATAAAAATGAAGATGAAAAGCGGTCAAAACAGAATAAAATCCTTATAAAGCGCGTGATGCGATTAGACATTTTGATACCATGGGGGAAGTAAAGGGGAGAAAAACATCAATCAGATTAAAGTGGGCCAAATCTCATAAATACTAGACTGAATTGATGACCACTCAATAGAACGCTTTAAATTTAGAGTCATATTTAGGATAGTGATTTTATTGATAGATCTGACAGATTTCCGCTCACGAAGTAGCGGGTATTTGCTAAGCTGTATACACTTGGTTCAAATTTTCTCTCCAAGGATATGCAAATTTATAAAGCACAATTTCCTTGTCGCCACTTAAAAATAAAAAAAGTCTTATTCGTGCAAAATAAAATTGTCGATAACAAAAAACATTTATTTTTAATATCGCTGTTGTAGCAGGGTGTCTCATGTTTGACTGTTGTTAGAAAAATCAGTCTGGTAACTTCTTGTTCGTTTTATTAGCGACTTAAAGCAAACTCGCTTGCTATACAAGTTACTTTCATACAAATTCAAGTTTTTTAGCCCCAGCCGCAAACTGTGAGCGACTTAAGTTTTAAATTCAAATCGTTTAAATTGTAGGCCACAATCACAGAGTTGCAGAATCGTTTTAAAACTTACATTACATTCTACTCGAATAAGGCTTGAAATATGTTTCTTCTAGAAATCTCATGCTATACTAAGTTCTTTTTTTGTTGGTAACAGATTGAATTGTTTTTATTCGTGTTTAAGACCATTGTAGTTTCTATTTAGAAACAACTTTCAACAATTTCGAAAGGGCAGATTTCAATGCACCAAACACACTTCTTTTTTATCAGATTTTCTTGCATCCATTACTTCAGTCCTATGAAACATTAATTGATTTTGTTCTTGGGCACTACTTACCCATGAAAGTAGAAAACTGTTATTGTTACAAACACAATGAACATTTTATTTCGGTTTTATATAAAATATAGGGTGCACTAATTATGGAGTAAATCTGCTTAATTTATAGGTTTAAAAAACGAGTTACAAAAAAGTGATTACCTTTTCTGATTTGCAATTTCGATTGAAACCTTTTGGTGATATTTTGAAATTATGAACACTTGCATATGCGCCATACACAAGTCGATTTCTTCAAAATTGTGCTAAAATGTTTTTGGTTATAAAGCCTGTAACTGAGATCGATTGTTTCTTAAAAGGAAGTTCAGAAATATAATTTGCTGTAGCTATTTTAGTACCTAGCCTAGTATATATTAGGTTCTAGTCAAGTTTTTTTATTTCTTTAAGAATCCTGTCTTAGTTGTCGAGGCTTAACCTAAAACACCACTATTGTATTACATACAGAAAAGTTAAAACTATTGAAAAAAGCTAAAGTCTGGCGTGGTAGACTTTATTATATCCTGGACTTCTAGTTGTTCAGAAAAGTCAACTAAAAATGGGATTTCTTACCCCCTAGGACGGACTTCAAATTTACACAGATTTTACAACTTAAAAAATAAAATTGGAAGACCATGCATATTTGTTCTTGAATTTCTGTAACCTCTTTCCTTCCTTCCAAAAAACTTACTCATGCTAAGTTTAATCAAGATTGGATGTGCGAGATGCGGCTACTATAGCTAAGAACATAAGATTTGGATTTAATTAAATGTTAATAGCGTCTAGCCTTGGTCCAAAAAACTTACTTCTGCCAAATTTCATGACGATCAGACAACAATTGCGACCTATAGTTTGATTACAAACTTTAGATCGACGAACGGACAGACAGACATCGTTAAATAGAATCAGCTGGTGATGATACGTCGATCGGTATCGGTCTAGCTCCAATATTTTTCATCGTTACAAACATTTTCCATGAAACTAACCAATAACACCCTGTTTCACAGAGGGGTACAGAGTATAAACATTAGACCAATATGGTCTTATTTCACTCTGGTCATTGATAAGAGATCCCTCATAATGCACTTAACTAACAAGTATAAAAAAAGTAAGTCGGGCGTGGCTGACTATGAGTTAACCTATACCACTCTGCTATTCAGATGATTAACCATTTCTTTCTGGAGTTAATTATTTATCGTCTATAATGTACCGTACAAAATTCGGGACTAATCGTATGTAATCGTGTCTTCTAGAGCTACAGCACCTTAAATCGGGAGGCACCTCTGTGTGGAACCTATTTGAAAACATGGACCAATATGGTTCATTTTTAGCAGAAAGGTGTGTTGGTCAATCGTAAAGCTCTGTGCGAAACTGGTTCAGAATCGGGTGTACAAGTAGTATGTGGCTTATAGAACTGTAAGTTCTGAAATCAAGAAGTGGCTTTGTATAGGAGCTATAAGAGAATATGGACCTATGTTGTCCAGTTTATAAGTGGTCACTTATATCGTATCAGGTGTAATTTGTTGCTTCTAGAACTGCAGGACCTCAAATCGGAAGGGAGCTTTGTGTGGGAGCTCTTCAAAAACTTGGATTGATATGGACAAGTACGAGGGCGAGGGCTTGCCAGCAAGGATTTTTTTAGATTTGGGAACAGGTAAAAGTTACTGTGAGCTAAATCAGGAGAATAAGGTGGGTGGTCAAGCAACTCGTACTTTAATTCGTTGATTTTAGCCATTGTTAAAACACTCTTGTGCGCTGGTGCGTTGTCTTGATGAAAAATTATTATTTTTGTGTCTAAGCCAGGACGTTTTTCTCGAATTTGTACATTTAATTGATCTAAAAGGTTGCAATAGTACTCTGAATTTATTGTTTTACCATTTTGCAGATAGTCAATCAATAAAATACCTTTGAAGTCCCAAAAACCGTTGCCATAACCTTACCAGCCGATTGAATTGTTTTTGCCTTCTTTGGGGCACTTACTCCAGCTTCAGTCCATTGTTTGGATTGTTCTTTTGTCTCTGGAGTATAGTGGTGGATCCATGTCTCATCAATAGTTATGAAACGACACTTAAAATCCATTTTATTTCGCTGAAAACGATCTAAACAAGCTTGAGAAATGTTCATTCTTATGCGTTTTTGGTCGACTGTTATCAAGTCCGGCACCCATCTTGCAGAAAGCTTTTTCATCTGTAGTTCTTCATGCAAAATTAAATGGACTCGATCATTTGAGATGCCCATGATATTAGCTATTTCACGCCTTTTTATTCGTCGATCATTTAATACCATATCATGCACTTTGGCTACAATTCTGTTGTTGTTGCTGTTTTTTGACCCCACTACGTGGTTCATCTTCAATGCTTGTACGACCACGTTTAAATTCAGCAACCCAATTTTTTACTGTTGCATATGAAGGAGCACTTTCACCTAACACATTCACCATATCATTATGAATTTCTTGTCCCGATAAACCTTTTTTATGTAAATATTTAATGACACCTCACATTTCTAATTTTTCAATGTAAAAAAATCGCGGATGCGTCTTTTGTGAACACCTGTTGCTATATGAAGGAGTTGCAGGTCAAAAAAAATTTAACATGTGTTCATAGCAGAGATGGAAGTTTCCATCTCTTTTTGTGCTAGGCTTTTTGTGCTAGGCTTTTTGTGCTAGGCTAAGAAGTTTCCGAACCGCCCTCGTATTCTCCAGCATGATTTATACACTTTTGCATGCGCTCAAACCAATTGTCGAAGCACTTTTTCCACTCCGATTGAGACACCTCCAAAACATGGTTTTTGAACGCTTCAACAGCATCTGGCGACGAAAATCGTTGACCACTCATTTTTTCTTGATATGCGGGAATAAAAAGAAGTCATTGGGTGTCAGGTGAAGGCTGTACGGCAGATGACCCATAAATTTGATGTTTTGGCCGGTCAAAAAGGCGCTGGTTTGAGCCGATGTGTGAGAGCTCGCATTGTCATGGTGCACAATAATTCGTCTTCTCTTGTCCGTTTTTCGAATTTCTCCGAAGACTTCAGGCAAACCAATTGTGGTGTACCACTCAGAATTGACCTCTTACGTTGCTCAAGCGGAACAGTCGCCACATGACCAGTTTTGCCGAAGAAACAGGCGACCATTCCACGAATAACTTTCGTTGGATTTGGCACGTCTTCGAAGACCCACACAGTCGATTGCTGTTTTGTTTCGGGCTTATACGCAAAGATCCATGATTCGTCACCTGTGACGATCTTATAAACGTCTTTTAAAGGACCGCGATCGTATTGTTTCAAAATTTCTTTGCACCAATCGGCACGAGCCTTTTTGAGCTGCTGTCAAATTGAGCTGCTGTCAAATTGTGCGGGATCCAACGAGAACAAACCTTTTTTTGGGATAGGAGTTCAAGCATCGGTAAGAAATGTCCAAGGATGCCTCTATCCCACGGTATGTCATATGACGATCTTGCATTATCAGTTCACGCACGGCATCAATGTTCACTGGCACAACGGCCGTTTTTGGACGACCTTCGTCTTTGAGCGATCGTCGGGAACGATTGAATTCATTACACCAGTTTTTCGCACTCTTGTCGTGATAATCTCAAAATAATCGCACGACAATGTTCACGAATTAATTTCATTTTTTGCCAAATTAAATTTGAGCAAGATCGAATCGAAAATGTTTTAAAGGGCAAGACCTCGAATCGAAATACGAACTTTGCCACATTTTACGAACCTTGCGAAATAAAGAGCAAGAAGAGATTTTAAGAACAGAAGCCGATGTATCAGACATTGGAAACGCGATGAAAATCGATCAGATCAGACCATGTTTTGATATACAGGACTAGGCGATTGAAGTGTTGCCAACTTCACGTTGACAATACTGGCAAACCGAAACCGATGTCAGCGATGTCAAATTGTTTCCAAGCTTTTGCATCTAAGTTTTGTAGAACAAAAGTTATTCGAAATGCAATTGGAACGTAAAAGTGTAATTGCCTTATACATGGCCGGAATATCACAACCAGCTATTGTTCGTGAGCTAAGCAAAAAATCTTGGGGTATTGCACCAAAAATCGTTATAAAACCGCAACATCCCAGGAAATGGTTCGGAAAGTGAAGGTAGGACTAAAAGGTCTAGGCACACTGAAGCTTTTTTTCTTACGCTTTTCTGTACTTCCGGTTGTCTAAAAATCAGTTCATATTTACAAAAAGTCAATGGTGTTGGAGTGTCCGACAAGAAAAGCCCAGTCATACATTGATTGTATGTTTCAGCCACTAATTTCCATTTATTTGGAGTACCGGAAATAAAAAAGCCGGAAACCTTTATATGAAATTCACGTCGTATCCAAATGGAAAAAGAACTGAAAATATCCCAGCAAACCGTCCGACACTTTTCCAAAATAAGGGCAAGGCCTTACAAGTTCCAAAAGGTACACGATCTTACACCAAAACAAAAGAGAATTAGATTCGGAAGAGCAAAGGGGTTGTAAAGATTGCGGGATCGTGGGGAATTTCCACACATTGTGTTCTCCAATCATCGAGTCTGATGTCAAAGTCAATGCGACTTATTTTAGAGCCGTGGGCATGCAAACATTTCGGTCGTAGATCATGGACGTTCCCAAAAGACAATGGCTTTCGAATTTTCCAGATGCTAATCCGATGGACTAACGCACAAATTCTCGGGGGCTTATTTTTCCACATTCGTTTGTACACAATCACTAGAACGCCAGAAATAAAAATTGAAACAAAAAAACAAAGAAAACACTAAATTCGCACACTTTAAACACAAAAAAACAATAGCTTTTATACTTTCCACCATGGATTGCGTTGTAGTATAGCATTGCCAGTACTGGTGGTGGGTCCACGTTTTACAGAACTAAATTTTTAGCACCCAGATTCAGATTCGTAAATTTTATTGTTTTGGAGAAACAATATGTCCGCTGAGGGGGAACCCGTAGATTCGGGCCTTAAGTTTAGACAAAGTTGTCCATTGTAAGTAATTGAGTAAATATATATTTGGGTTTGTTAAGAAATTTCACTGTTTTTGGATACCCGTATATTCCCGAACATTAGGGGACAGTTTTTGGTCCCCCCAGAACACGCCCATTGTTCAAGGTCTCTTATTCAGCCAAATCATAAAATGTATATCACATTCAGAATTGTCAGAAAATTTTACTAGTTTTGAGTACCCATACACATGTCCATGTTAGAGAGGACATATTTACAGCGCCCTATTGCCCTTACACCCGTGGGTCATGGCCTCAAATTTGTTTAAATTGTAAAATTAATGTCAAATTCTGATTCATGACGAAATTTTTTTGTTCTTTATACCCATGTGTCCATGGTAAAGGAGGCCTATTTTTTGGGACCCCTGTGTCTATATGGTTTGAATCTCAAATAGGCCCAAATCTAAAATGCGGGTACATATTTCGTTTTATAACGAGATTTCACCGTTTCTGGATACCCACCTGTCTTCGAACATTAGGGCCACTGGTCCAAATGATCACGCCCATTTATGAGAAGGTTAAATAATCTATACCTACCATTTTCTTTTAAAAACGGATTTAAAAGTTAATTAATAAAATTGCATAGCAAAAATATCCTAAAATTAAAATTTGATTAGGACATTTTTTTAGTCCTTCAAAGGAAAAAACTTTTCTTTCAGTTTTGGCCGATGTGGTCTATTTTCAATACCACCGATTGACTTCAATAGGCAATATATTTGATAAGTTTGAAGACTCTATATCTTTTTTTGTTTGGACTGACATGGCTAGATCGCCTTAGACTTTTATAGCGGCCAATAAAAAAAGAACTAATTTTTCAAATTTCTAGTTTTATTGGAAAGGTTGGATTTTGTCATTTAATAATGGAACACAATATCATTCATATGACTACCACAACTGGCTCGGCAGTACCTCATCCCAACAACCCAATTTTTCAGTACATTTTCGATTGTTTCGGGTCGAATCTCTTCAATGGCAACTTCGATTTCATGTTTCAACGCTTCCAGTGTCTCTGGATGCTTTGCGTAACATTTATACTTAAGGGCTCCCCACTTAAATCACAGGACCAAAGCCAATTTTACATTAAAATTTCCATTTACAAAAACATTGCGAAAAATATCGATGGTTGAGTTGGCTGTGTGACATGTGGCCCCGTCTTGTTGAAACCAAATGTCGTCCATGTCGTTCTCTTGAAACAAACATTCGTTGAGCATGGCGCAGTGAAGCTCATCGTTGACGGTAACAGCGGCTCCTTGCTCAATTTTGAAGAAAAATGGCCCAATGATGCCGCCAGCCCAAAATCCACACCAAACAGTGACTGGTTGTGGATGCATTGTTTTCTCTGATGCCTTCCTTTACTCGTATGTGGCAATTTTGCTTATTGACAAAGCCTCGGTGGCTTTGAAAATGAGCTTCATCTGAAAACCCGATTTTTTGGTAAAGCGAAAACGCATCGGATGGTGTTCCACTGTGAAATGACAAAGTTCAACCTTTTCAATAAAACCAAAAATGATCAGTAGTTTTTCTTACAGCCAATTTAAATTTTAATAGCCCACTCTATATACCTTATATACCACTCTGTATACCTTATTGGATCGCAAATAAATATTTTGATATGTTACAAACGGAACGGCAAACTTATATGTAGTCCCATCCTCTGGTGGAGGGTATAAAAATGTTGCATCCTAGAAGAAATAGGCGTGTCATCAAGTTAAATTCTCGCTAGTCGCTTAAATCCAAAAATATATTCAAATGTACGCTATCTCTGAACCCGATTTATTTATAATATAATCCAAACAACAAAAAACATTTAACATTTTTTATTAAGACTCTGGAGGCAATATGCCGTTGTCTCATCCCATCTCTTTCCTTAACGTCCATGGCTGCCGTGTCCGTGTCCACCTTGGTTGCCGTGTCCGTGTCCACCTTGGTTTCCATGTCCATGACCATGTCCACCTTGGTTGCTGTGTCCATGACCATGTCCACCTTGGTTTCCATGTCCATGACTTTGTCCCCCACGTCTCTGTTCATTGTCGTGTCCATGGGGTTGGGCATGCTTGTCGTCGTGCTGCGGATGCGTTTTGATGTATTCCAAACCCTTAAGGATGGCCGCCGGTACCGGAGGTGCGGTAGGCAAAACATTACCATGTGGATGGTAGCCCTGAGCATCAGCGGTATAGGTTACTTTGACCGGAACGCCGTCCTTGGTCACATAATGGTATTCGCCGTGAACATCTTTCTGATCGCCAGCCTCACTGGCGCCGATGCCGTTGGTGGCATCAAAGCCATAGGCAAAATGGCCATGGCCATCATCCTTCTTGAACTCATTCTTGACATGAGCATGTGCGTCATCGTCCACGGCGGCCACAAGGGCAACGAAGGCCACAACTAAGATCTGAAAGGCAATTTACACAATTGTCAATAATTCGTGTTCGTTGTGAGTTTTGGAATGAATCCTTACGTATTTTAACATTTTGTTCAACCGTGACAAATGTACTTATGCTGCAAAGTTCTCAATTCAACTGTTGGCATTTCCATTTGAATCCCCGATTTTTATATTAAAACGTAGAAACTCTAAGTTAAACTGACGGTCTCACTGGATGGCATGTCTGTTTGGCGGGTTGCTAATATCCCTTACACACTTACTCCGTTCAGTTCAGTTAACTTGGATTTCGGGTTTGTATTCGTTTAGAACCTGTTCAAGTTCAAAGATTTGTAATGCAGGAATACTTGGTATTTGGAATTTCTTCATGTAAACTCTCGTACTTTCATTTTATTTTCAAAACATTTCTCAATAAAATTGGATTACTGGAACTTGGAAATACTTTTGCTTTTGGTGTCGTTAATAATTTATACGTTTAATCTGTGCCAGCGGTCGTTTATTTACAGAGTCACTGATTTTAGAACACATTTTTATTATTCAATAAACTCGTTCGTTTGTAATCCATCGAAATATTGAAATGTTAATTTGTCGTATACCTGCCAACTGTCAACAAAAGTGTCAAGTGTGATAAAAAGATATAGCGATAATTGCTTATTACTCGTAAAAATAGGCTGAATGGCCTGTTTTTCACCCGCTTGGTATTTCCGACAAACACTTGGATATTCGATACCAGAGAGGTACTCGTATCGAGAGGAATGCGTTAGCATTATTAAAACTTCGTAAAAATATCTGGTATCGAATCGAGAAAGTCACAAGCACTATTTTAGTCACATTTTCTTAAGACTATCCTAAGCCGGCCCTCCTCCTTAAAAGCAAACGACAAGGGGCACTGAGATCGATCAAATCCCACTAAAAGGAGGAGGCTAAAATATTTTTTTTAAATAGAATACATTGCAATTGGGAAACGAAATAAATGTCTTTTTAAAGAATTTACATGGACAGACATATACAGGGTGGTTCATTCACGACTGGCTCATTTCATGAAAATATGTCCACCTACGACCTTGCCCAAAATGCAAGATGGTGAAATGGCAGCGATTTAAACATTTTAGGATAGGAATTCGGAGGTTACTAGGGTAAAATTGCTAAGTTCTGATTTTTTTTTGTTTTTTTTTAGCCCTACCAGAGGTCCAGAGAGAGAGCCCAGAGGTCCGTTCCAAAGTTATGACTTTTTGAATGGAATGCAAAAAAATCTCTTGTTTTAGAGGTAACGAAGAAAATAAAACAAAAAATCCGAGCACTAATTCAGAACTAAGAAATTTTACCCTAGTTCCCTCCGATTACCAATACGAAAATTTTCAAACCGCTACCGTTTCGCTTCCTTTTATTTTCGGGCATGGTCGTAGATGGACATATTGCCCGTACTCGCTTAGGAAGTCGCTAACGCAATAACTTCGCACCATTGTACAAAAATATAAAAATGATTTTGTTTACAAAAAACTAGAGACAATTTGCGTTTAACCCCGTTTGTTTTATATAATTTTCATTTTTGGAAAGAAAGTTATTTAAGAATAACCCTTAGCGAGTTAATGCGAGCTCGGTTATTACATGCTTAAGTATTTCCTAAATAACTTCATTTCTGCAAATTACAAATTTTCAAATCAAACGGTTTGTGATGCATAAAACCAAACAGTTCTTGTTTACAAATTATTTAAAAAAAAATTGTTCTTAAAGTTTGGAAGTTATCGCCTTTGCGAGTACCAATAGAACACACATATTTTCATGAAATGAGCCAAGAAATACGCTGATGAAAATTGTCCAGTCGTAAATGAATCACCCTGTATTGTAGTAGCGGTGCTATACCAATATTTTTATTACGAGTTTTCCTTGTACAGATTGCGCAGGTTGTACTATTTCGTTTTTTTTTTAAATATTCCAATATCCAATCAATTAAGATCTTGACAAAATCTCTATGTACAGGGTGGGCCAAAAGTTACCATGGGGTTTACAAATTTAATAACTTTTTCGTTTATATATTATTATTTTTATTTTTTGTTTTCAGATTATATAAATAACATTGGGAGAATAAATAATGCGGTTATTCACAATTGAACAAAAAACCAGAATAATACAATTTTATTATTTAAATCAGCGATCAATTATTTTAACGCATTAGTGATGAACCTCATTTTCATTTGAATGGCTTTGTTAATAAGCAGAACTGTAAGTTCTGGGGTTCTGAAAATCCAAGAGCCATTCATCAACGTTAATTGCACCCCATTAGGTCTACAGTATGGTGTGGGATCACATCTGCAAATATCATTGGGCCCTACTTCTTCGAGAATGAAGATGGAAGTGCTGTAACCGTAAATGGAGAGCGGTTTCGGTTTATGATAAAACATTTTTTACGTTCTGCTCTTGAAAACAGACCTGAGATGTAGTTTCAGCAGAACGGAGTCACTGCCCGAGACACAATGGCACTTTAAGTCAAATTTTTGAAGAATGAATAATTTCCAAAAATTCGGAAATTATTTGGCCAGCGCGATCGCCAGATTTGTCAGCACCCGACTATTTTCATTGGTGTTATTTGAAGGAGCGAGTATATGTGAACAAGCCCAAGACAATCCTTCAACTCAAGGCCAACATTGTTGCAGATTTTCGAAGGCTACAGCCACAAATTTTGAAAGATGTTATGGGAAATACTATAAATCGAGTCCATGCGACATTATTTTTCATACTGAGTGTAAAAACGTTTCAATTTTTTTCCATTTAGGGGTCATTCATATTCGCTGTCCATTTCCAGACAGACGATGATATTTTGAAGTACCTTTTCCCATCAATATGCCTAAGTTACTTCCTGCAGAAAGAAAAACTAGTAAAAAAGCAAAATCGGGCGTGCCCGCTACATTATACCCTGAACTTTTAGATGTTCGAAAAAGCCAACTGAAAATAGGTTTTTGGATCCAATTAGATTTTGAAACTAATGTCATATTTACAGTTGTGAGAAAATTTTTGGTAAAATCGGTTTAATGTCGGTGCTAAATCTTAATCTGAACCGATTTTTTGAATTTCCACAGCGCCCTTCCTTGGCACGAGGGACTTTCTTGTGCCAACCCA
Source organism: Hydrotaea diabolus (assembly GCA_963513945.1). NCBI lineage: Eukaryota > Metazoa > Arthropoda > Insecta > Diptera > Muscidae > Hydrotaea > Hydrotaea diabolus. The sequence goes on from OY740720.1 coordinate 79,875,873, forward strand.
GCAAACCAAATTTCAGAATTCGGTCAGAATTCTGTACGACAATCGACAAAATGTTCCGATTTCTGATCGGAATTCCTACCGAGTTCTTAACGACAAACATGTGATAGGGTTGACACGAACTCTGAAGTACTTCTCTGAAAAAAATCCTCAGACAAACCGAACAGAATTCGTAACGATTTCGGTAAGAATTCTCGATAGAGTTCAGATATTCTTCAGAATTGTCTGATATCAGACATTGTCAGCAAATTTGGTTTACTGGGAAATTTCATCAAGTATTTGGTTATGTACGAATTTGGCTTCTAGAGCTAAATACATAAAATCGGATAAGCGTATGTGTGGCAACTATATCCAAATCTCAACCGATATTTTAAATTTGAATAGCGCTTTTCTTGGCCCAAAAAACGTACTCGTGCTAAAGTTCATCAAGATCGGATGTAAAATGTTGTTGCTAGAGCTAAAAACAGAAAAATCGGATGAATATTTATGTGGGGGCCTAGGGTAATCAGTTCGGTTTTAGAAAACCGGTGGTTCGGTTTCTTAAGAAGGAAAAAGCCGTTGGTTTCTTAAAATTTTCCTTTTTTCGGATTTGAAATAAACCTGTTTTTTTAATAAAGTGACTTTTTTTAATTATTCTATATTTTATTTTAGAAGATTGATATAATATTTAAATACATATATAGCAACTCCTGCCATAAACAATGTACACCATATTGACTTGTGTGGAGCCAATATGCTTTAAATGTGCCCCTACAGAAATAAATATTGAAATATTTTAAGCGAGTCCCACACTGATAAAATATTACCAAATTTCTGATTGAAATCCAAAACATTTTGGCTCTATGTTAAGCTCGTTTCTTTCGGTTCCTTACATCGCTGGCGTGGTGATATCCCTACGAAAATATCAACCAGTCTTGCGGCCTCCGCCGGAAATCCGGGGATGATCTATGGGATTCTACCAGCGGAAATGAAAAAGCCAACTGCTGCGGTGACAATACCGTGAAATTTCCTATCACCTGTTCCGTGATTGAAAGGAGAGGATAAACTATTGAATGTGGGGCTAGTGAAGTCTTGGAAACCATCCCAATCAGCCTTCTTTTGATTTATGTAGGTTCGGCGCTCTGAGACTGCGGCTTATCTAATAAGTAGAGGTAGGTGTTGTGATCCTAAAGTTATATCCGGTCGCCACGTTATTACAATCAACAGAATCGCGCTGCAAATTGTGAAGCCTAGAGAGACAGCTTAGTCATCCACTTCTCTAATGGGGGCATTCTTGTTAAGTGTCCATCGATCTGCTTTGCCAATACTATCCCTATCTTAACCTTGCCTTAAACCGAATGTCAAAGTTTAAGGCGAACGTTTAGGTGTCCTACAATATATGTCAGGGTGATATCCTATAGTGCAGTTGTTAACAGGGGAGATGTACATGTTGTACCGGTCAGATGGAACAGATTTGTGCTACACGATACTTCGGAGGTTAAACGCCAGGCCCCTGAGGCCGCAGCAGTCCCTGATAATGTCATTTTTGATATGGCACCACTGTTCACATGATCTGCACCGAACTTATGGTAGGCGTTGGTTCAGAATGCCGTAACAAAACCATGGTGTTGGAATTATTCAATTTTGGCTCGGACCTAGAGACTACAGAACAGTGTAACCGCTATATGGTGTTTCGTAAATTGAAAAAAAAATTGAATAACGTTAGAAATGGACGATGGATTCCGAGTCGTTTTGGTAGTTTGTCATCGACTCTCACATTTAAGGGCTACCCTTCCTTTAGATGATTTTGTGGCGGACATTTTTTGCTTCTTAGCATTGAAGAAACTGTCAAGCGGGGAATATATAGACGATATTTTAATCTTAGCGCTGTAGGTTACAGATCAATCTTAACTAATACTAAATTTGAGCCAGAGCCCTTAAAATGTATCTCGTATCGACAGACTATTCAACCGAATCGGATGTTTGTGGCTATCTATTTTAAATTCGATTAAGACCTTTCCAAAAATCGGATTTCATTCTAGATTCCGAAAACTTTCGAATTTTGTTACTCCCCAGCTAACCAAACGGTCGGAATTCGGTCAGAATTCTGTAAGACAATCGGCAAAATGTTCCGATTTCGGATCAGAATTTCTACCGAGTTCGTAACGACAAACATGTGATAGGCTTGACACGAATTCTGAACTACTTCTCTGAGGAAATTTTGATGTTTTTGCCAACATTTCGAACCAATTTCTGACCGAATTCTGAACTGTAGTCTTGGGAAAACTCGAAAGGAAATTTCGATTTCTCGGATAGAATTCTGAACGACTATGGTCAGAATTCTGGCTTAAGTCTTATTAAATTCTGATTTCGAACCGAATTCCAAACTAGAGTTTGAAATATAAAAATACCTCAGCCAAACAGTTGAGAATTCGTTCAGTATTAGTTCCGAAATGTAACTGTAAAATATGAAGCAAATAATAAAAATTTTAAACGAATAGACTACCTCATTTAAATAGTTCTGAATTCGTTAAGAGACATCTGAACAAAAAATTAATAAAAAAAAAACCACAAACAAAATTCAGACCGAATTCATAATAACTAACATAATAACTAAAAAATCCTCAGACAATCCAATAGAATTCGTAACGATTTCGGTAAGAATTCTCGATACATTTCAGAATTGTCTGATATTAGACATAGTCGGCTAATTTGGTTTACTGGGTCGTTTTAAATTTATAAAATTGTAATCTTTTGATTTGAACTTAACGAAAGATAAACAAACACGTAGAATGATATAATATATTATTTGTCGTTCTAAATAAGTACGAGGGCTGCTATATATATTTCTGGCCTAATAATGAAAATGCGAATATATATCATCAAAATGGTTTTATTGTTTTTCAAATATTCTCCAGCATTACGAGGGCGGTTCTTAGCCTATCAATGAAAGAGAATAGTTAGTTTTTCAAAAATATTTTTATTTTTCAATATAATTTCCTGAAACTTCAATACACTTAGTCCAACGCTTATCTAGCAATTCTATCCCTTGATTAAAATAGTTTTCCTCGAGGTCTTCAAAATAGTGGTTTAAAACTGTAATTGCATCTTCATTTGAGGTAAAACGCTTGCCAGCAAGGCATTTTTTTAGATTTGGGAACAGGTAAAAGTCACTGGGAGCTAAATCAGGAGAATAAGGTGGGTGGTCAAGCAACTTGTACTTTAATTCGTTGATTTTAGCCATTGTTAAAACACTCTTGTGCGCTGGTGCGTTGTCTTGATGAAAAATTATTTTTTTGTGTTGTAAGCCAGGACGTTTTTCTCGAATTTGTACATTTAATTGATCTAAAAGGTTGCAATAGTACTCTGAATTTATTGTTTTACCCTTTTGAAGATAGTAAATCAATAAAATACCTTTGAAGTCCCAAAAAACCGCTGCCATAACCTTACCAGCCGATTGAATTGTTTTTGCCTTCTTTGGGGCACTTCCTCCAGCTTCAGTCCATTGTTTGGATTGTTCTTTTGTCTCTGGAGTATAGTGGTGGATATGAAACGACGCTTAAAATCCATTTTATTTCGCTGAAAACGATCCAAACAAGCTTGAGAAATGTTCATTCTTATGCGTTTTTGTTCGACTGTTAACAAGTGCGGCACCCATCTTACAGAAAGCTTTTTCATCTGTAGTTCTTCATGCAAAATTAAATGGACTCGATCATTTGAGATGCCCATGATATTAGCTATTTCACGCACTTTTATTCGTCGATCATTTAATACCATATCATGCACTTTGGCTACAATTTCTGTTGTTGTTGCTGTTTTTGGACGTCCACTACGTGGTTCATCTTCAATGCTTGTACGACCACGTTTAAATTCAGCAACCCAATTTTTTACTGTTGCATATGAAGGAGCACTTTCACCTAACACATTCACCATATCATTATGAATTTCTTGTCCCGATAAACCTTTTTTTATGTAAATATTTAATGACACCACGCATTTCTAATTTTTCCATTGTAAAAAAATCGCGGATGCGTCTTTTGTGAACACCTGTTTCTATATGAAGGAGTTGCTAGATCGAAAAATTTAACATGTGTTCATAGCAGAAATGGAAGTTTCCAAAACACCTAATTTTTTCTGTTTATACCGCGCTTTTTGTGCTAGGCTAAGAAGTTTCCGAGCCGCCCTCGTATTTATACACTTTTGCATGCGCTCAAACCAATTGTCAAAGCACTTTTTCCACTCTTTTTAAAGCTTCAACAGCATCTTCTGGCGACGAAAATCGTTGAGCACGCATTTTTTTCTTGATGTGCCGATGTGTGAGAGCTCGCATTGTCACGGTGCACAATGAATTGTCTTCTCTTGTTCGTTTTTTGAGTATCTCCGAAGACTTCAGGAAACAAATTGTGGTGTACCACTCAGAATTGACCCCCTACGTTGCTCAAACGGAACAGTCGCCACATGGCCACTTTTGCCGAAGAAACAGGCCACCATTTGCTTCGGTGTGCTTCTTCCACGAAAAACTTTTGTTGGATTTGGTTCGTCTTTGAAGACCCATACGGTCGATTGCTGTTTTGTTTCTGGCTCATACGCATAGATCCATGATTCGTCACCTGTGACGATCTTATAAACGTCTTTTGAAACACTGCGATCGTATTTTCTTTCAAAATTTCTTTGCACCAATCAACACAAGCCTTTTTTTGAGCGACTGTTAAATTGTGCAGGATCCAACGAGAACAAACCATTCAGCCAGACCAGGTGTTCATGCAATATCGTATGTAGACTGGTGGAAGAAATGCCCAAGGATGCCTCTATCTCACGGTATGTCACATGACGATCTTGCATTATCAGTTCACGCACGGCATCAATGTTCTCCGGCACAACGGTCGTTTTTGGACGACCTTCACGATCTTCGTCTTTGAGCGAATTCATTAAACCAGTTTTTCACAGTGTTATAGGATGGTGTTTCATCGCCATAAAAATATTTAAGTTCGCCGATGCACTCTTGTCGTGATAATCCACGTCGAAAGTTGTGAAAAATGATCGCACGAAAATGTTCACGAGTTAATTCCATATTTTTGCCAAACTGATTTTTTCAAGTCACTGTAAACAACACAAATGATGATCGTACGTCAAAACGTTCTGAGTACGTTTACGTATGCTAAAAAATGTCAAACTTTTCAATGGAAATGTCAGATGGCGCCAGGCAAGAAAAATATTAGGTGTAGTATTTTTTAAATAATCAAAAAAAGAAGGTATATTCTGGCGCAAAAGAGAATTTGGTGTGAAATAGACAATTTTCAACGACATTTTAGTATGAAGAAATCAATTCACTAATTCCAATGACTGCATGACGATATAGTAGAGGCATAAAAACACGGCCTAATTTCAATAGGACACAAGTAGTATTTTCTGCTTCTAGACTGTTACCCTTATGAACACTGCAATATCATATCAGATAAGGGGAATAAGAATACGAGTATGTATGCTGAATTTTAAAAATGTTACTTTATACTCCTTGAATTACCCCAATTACCTTAGGCCACAATTTCAACATTTACCATTAGTGATGCCGCCATTGGGTTCTGGTGACATGGTGAAATTCATCCCGGCCCTAGCAAGCAGCCACTAATAAGCATGGGCAAAATCAATTTCCAGCGAGTGAGGAATACCTAAAGTCGATGGAAACCCCTGACTACACTTTTCAGAACCAGTTTGCTTAGTATAAAATCAATTATTCCACGTTCGTATACATACATCTTGAAATTATTAGTTATTCCCCTTTTTGGAAACAAATCAAAGCCGATTCCCTCAATCGCATTTCAAACCTTCTGTCATCTTTTCAAGCCGCTTCTAATGTGGCGGACACTAAACTTAAATTATTTGGTATTAAATTAAAGTCTGATATATTTGCAAAACAATTATTTCTGTTACATTTTTATTTACATTTTTTTTTTACACATATAAACATGTATATCAGATATTAATATCTAACATAGACTCTTAATCTATTACAAACATTTGGTAAAAATAAGCAATTCAATAGTTAAAATAAAATATCGCACAATTGTCTGTAGTCCATTTCCAAACAATGATAATTTCAATTTATCAATACGAAAAAACTAAAATATTGCCTTTGCATTCATAATTCTGTCAAGTTCTCAGTATAACTTTGCAAATATTTTTGTCTTATTACTTTGTAAATTTCATTCAAAGTCTCATATAAAAATAGTTCTTATATTTCAGTTGCAAAAAAACAAAAATAAAGCTTAACTCCAAAAAGAAAAATAGTGTTGGAGGAGAGTAAAATAGATGTAGTTGAACTACTTTACAAAACTTTGCCTTATGCACATAACATATGCATTGCCATTCTTTATACAATCAGAATTCATGGTAATTTTGTAATTTTTGTTTTGACTTTAAACCAAATTAAAGCTAAATAACTGTAGAAACTAAAAAGGATGATATTACAAGTGGTAACAACAATATAAATGATATTTAAAATATATAAATTGCACCTATTAATAATAATGAAAAGAAAAAATACATAACTAAATGAATTTGTGATGAAAAATTTAGTCGCTCAAACGATCGTTAGCCGATGGGATATAGAAGAAATGACTCCTCCTAAAGATATAGAATAGTTTTCAAGATGTTTTGCACTTCACTTTCATTTTAAACGCACTTTTTGATTTGGAAATTTAAAAATGCTTCAAAAAAATAGACCCGGAAAAACTACAATAGATTTTAATTTAAAATATTAATTAAACAGTTAAAATGCTAAAATATCACAGCAGAAACAAAGAATAAAATAACAGAATCCAGAGTCTGTTGTAATATTTTAATTTAAATCTTTGATTTGAGTGTCGTCTCTTATATATTTTTTTACATTTTTCCTTTTTAATTATTATTTTATTTTAAAATTGTGTTGTGATGTCCAGTTTTTTTAGAATAATAAGAAATTAGATGTGCAATGTAAAACTAGTTATTTTCTGAAATTACTCCTAAAGAAGTGGGAATAAAGCCAACGAAACTTTTGGTAAAATATGGAATAAATTAATTTTAATTCATAACACCAAACTGACCAAACAGCCCTGTCTCACTAACATTCACATAAAAACTTTTGTCGTTTGCTTCTTTTGGCATAAACATAAATTTCCAAGAACATACTCGTATTATCAATCCTAAAATCTGATTTTTTTGAAAAGGTACTTTTTGCTGCAATTATTTTAAAGCTCTTTAATTAACAAAAAAAGAGCCAATAAAGGAATCTGATTTTTTTTAAAAAGGTACTTTTTGCTGCAATTATTTTAAAGCTCTTTAATTAACAAAAAAAGAGCCAACAAAGGACATTTGAAAATTTACTTTTTGTTGAATATTTTTTTAAATCCCCTAAATTCTTGTTAATTATTACTTTAATTATTATTAGAAATTGTCTGCAAAGCGAATCATAAAACAAGACCGAAAGCTCGACTTAAAATAATTTTATAAAAAAAAATATTTTTACCACCTTTTTTGGCCGATTTTAAAGTTTACGTCAGACATGATGCGGCGTAATAGAAAGGCTTATTGCGCTTAAGTTTTCGATGAGTTAGAGAGGACATTAGTTTCAAATTGTCACAACTTCTGATACGATTTAAAGAAATTATAATATATATTCAAAAAAAATTTTTTTTTCTTTAAAATATTTTTTCTCCCAATACATCTAACACCACTAAATGCCAACAAAACAAAAAAATATATAAATACAGGATTATAGAAAAGAATGTTAGAGAGCATTTGTTAAACAATATTTTAGGATTTGGTTTTTTTTTTTTTATTTTCTGATTAAATTAAAAACAACTTACACTGTCTAAAGTAATATTTTTTCTGATTACTAAAAAATATATTTAATTGGTGTCAACCGATAAAAAAAGAATTATTTAGCAAATAGCAACTATTATTCTTTTTTATATAATTCATTTTATTCCTTTATATTTCTGTTAACAAAAATTAAAAAAAAAGTTAAATTTTTTCGGTGCAAGCCGAAAAATATTTTTTTTTCATATATAAAATAACTTGAAGAAAACGCATTTTTTCGCATAAAAATTTCTAAACTCTGCCCGATGTCATGCCATTTTATAAATAATGTCCTCTAGAGCAATAGAAATTTCAGCGACTTGTTGAGCGGAAACGGCAAATAGGCCCACGTGTTCTCTTACATTTACTTACGCGTAAACATTAGTCTTGCAAAAAAAACCTGGGGAAACTCATTTTTTTTTTGATCCGTTTCACAGAGAATCCCCTATTTATTGATGTCAATTGATCTACTTTTTTGCATTATAAGATTTCACAAGTCAAAAACAAAGACTGGAGTACTTTGCACCATTATACTTATGTGCACTGTACTGTTTAATTAGAAATAAACTAGAAATGCCGAAGACCAATTTTCACTAAATGACAAAAGTCTTCGCACCACAGCGCTTTTTTCTATTGGTGCTTTTTCCGCGCCCTCTAAGCTAGGAGCACAAGAATCGTAAACACTACGGCAGCTTGCGACTTAGAATTTTTACTGCTTGTGGCTCATTTTTTTTAAAAAAAAGTAGTTTCACTACTAAGTCAGCGGTGGAAATTTCTGCTAAACATAGCTCATTTCGTGCAAAACCTTTGTAATATTTCTGAATTTGTCATTTGAAAAAAAACGATTTTAAACGTTTTTTTATGTGGTCTGAAATTTAACACTTACCATTAAAAAAAAACTACAACTTCAGAAATAATAGGAGTTGTGTCAGGTGCAAATCAAAACAGAGATTTTGAGTTGAGCGGTTTTGCACGAAAATAGCGATGTCATTTTTCCACGGAAATTCCCTGCTATACTTAAATCGTTAAAATAGAAAAAAAGATGTTGACTAAATATAACCCGATGAGTTAGGGCAGTACATTTGTTGTTAATCTGTTTAGTAGGACTCTTACATTTCGGGACTCAATTCTGGTAATTGTTTGTGAAAGTAGCCCCAAAAAAGAATAAATAAAAGTCATCAATGTTTTTTCCAAAGAATTTTGTGCACATCTCGATTAAATTTTTGAAAGTCATACCTTCACTTAATTGTTCATAAAAGCGAAACGCGTAAATCGATTTTCATGATCAATGTCTCATTTTGTTCATAGGTTATATGACTTTACGTGAAACTAAGAGGACTTGACAACGTTCAAACCGAAGTGACACTTCAAAACGCAACCGCAGCGATAGCCCAGCCTACTGCCAAAATCGGTAATTCCTAATAATGGAATTTTTTTTGGTACTCAGTTATTACGCTTAAAAACTTTCTGCTATGGACAGGCCAAATTTGGTTACTCGGGTTGTAAGCCTGTTCTGAGCTGGTGTAGTGTTATTGGTTTTTGAAGTATATCGATTATTTATGTTATGTCATCCCTAGCCTCAATTACATCTGATCGACAGTTGATTAGTTCTAAAAATATTGTTTAGTTTTAAGGATACATGAATAAAAAGAGTGAGAATTAAGAGCACCGTTAATTATGTTTAAAATAAGATGTTTTTAGAAAAAAAGGACATTAAAGTTTCAAAATGTAACATAACACATAGACGCTCTCTAAAGTAATAACAAGTATAAATACAAGTTATACCACTAAAAGTTGTGCCTAAATATTTTGCAAAGCTCCATAAGAAATGGCTGAAGAAATTTTTAAAGGCTTCAACAGCTCGGGTCATGCTTCCAAAATTCGAGAGATATTCGACTCTTTGGTTGAAGAGCAAAATGTCGGAACAAGAATTGAAGCCCTGTATGGTAAGATGTCATACCAATGCGGCGTACAAGTTATACCACTAAAAGTTGTGCCTAAATATTTTGCAAAGCTCCATAAGAAATGGCTGAAGAAATTTTTAAAGAAGGCTTCAACAGCTCGGGCCATGCTTCCAAAATTCGAGAGATATTCGACTCTTTGGTTGAAGAGCAAAATGTCGGAACAAGAATTAAAGCCCTGTATGGTAAGATGTCATACCAAGGTTTTGACATCAAAATAATACAGGACACGTTCTTCCGCAAGTCCACTTCAGGACAAACCAAAGATGATTTGGAATTTTTCATACTGCTCTTTATTGTTAGAGGCAGTAAGGATAAGGATATACCTTATCATACATTGCATGATAAGGTATATCCTCATGATTTAGAAGTCTGGCTTCAAGAGTCAAGTAATAAGATGTAGCATTAGTGTACAATCTTTTCTCATTCTCGGGTAAGCTTTTGTAAAAAGGCAGTATCTGAGAACAACACATGAAAATTGGTGTGCCAACTGTAACAGTCTTATGAATTCTTCCAGCAACAGAATATAAATAAACTGTTACCCAAGGAAAGGCTGAAGCAAGTCTTGTCAGGGTCAATATCCTATTACCCTTTCGTGTTCTAAGATTTGACATGATTGAGTATTTTGATTTTAAAGCAGTAACCTAACTGGCAATCACTATAACAGTTTTTATTATTCCATCAATATTACTGCCTCTAACAATAAATAGTATCAAAAATTCCAAATCATCTTTGGACGTTGTGACACATTCAAAATACTGCACAGAGGCGGAAGTATTTAGTATTTATTTCGTAATTATTCTCCTGAATGCCTGAACTGTAACAGAATTTATTAATTTAAATGCAAAAAAGCTTAACGTCACAAGCAGGAACGAAAAAGGAACAAAAATATCAAACAATAGCCGTGTTTGTTTGGGCTCACTAGCTATTTGCCTATTTAGTTTGCAGCATTCTAATCTGCCAACATTAAAAACATTTGAGAAAACTATTTTCTACAACGAGAGAATTAAACAACAAAAGATTTTTTCGGCAAATTCGTCAAAAGCAGACAATAAAAAATATAAACTAAAATAAAGCACTCAATGAAATGTTTACTAATTGCTACAACTTCGCATTGTAAAAATTATCCCATCATCTCGTACATATGATCCCGATGCAAACAAATTTGCTTGTTGCTTGTTTTTTTTTTAGCATGGATGAGTAAAAATATGTTTTTGTGTAGCAGGGTGCGTTATGATCGACATAAGTCTGATAAGTCTTACTCGTTTTTTTGGCGAAGTTAAAAGACAACTCGCTTCCTAAAGGCTTAACTTTCAGTAAAAAAAATTATTGTGATTACGTACGGATTTTGTTTCGCAGCACTACTGATCTGTGGGCACAATAGCTTACCTAGTATCGAACTGTCTGTCGATGCCTTGTTAGATGCTATTGCGACTATGAACAACGTTAATAATGCAAAGTAAATTACGGCCGCTATGGCTAAGTCGCACCTGGCTAAGCGCTCAATTACTCAAGGCCCTTCATCCGGTAGCCACATCTAACGCCATACCGGTAGTGCATCATACAGTGATGTTGCTTTAAATCAAGAAAATTGAAATAAGGATCATAATAGTGATCTCACAAGACATTAAAATAGGAATCAGCATAATGATTCTTTCAATGCAAGGGTCAAGTCTGAAGGACCGCGCCACCACTACAAAAAAACTTCATTTCATAGAAAGGATGGAGCAAAGAAAGGCGATTACAATATTAACGCTGAAATATTACCAATACATCGTAAAGTTAACTTCACTGAAATACCAGATGAAGAGTACTATTCAATTTAAATTTGTCAGTACACAGCTTAAGCAATTGTGAGCTTGTGAAGGTGTTAGAAGATGTGGAGGAAAAGGGGCTGTACTGCGCGTTCTTGATGTATTTTCCAAAATCCATAAATTACCATTATTATGTATCTAAATTGGTTAAAGATCCCTATATACACCAAGAGTCAATGGCCACTTGCCATAAACATAATAAGTATATACATATTGACAGGATTCAATGGCATACAATTAATCATTCACCCATTATCTTTAGATATTTTTTATGATCTTGTTGCTATTTTGGAGGCTTAAAAATCATTATTATGCGCTGAGCACAATTGTCCCACACGAACAAAGCTACTACGTGGAAAAGTGCAGCACTATCTCCGTTTCTATGCACCGGATTGACCCAAAGCAGCAAGTCTTTGGCCAAGGGCGGTGACCCCGGGACTATGTGTGCCGCTACAACAACAAGTTTAAAAGCCAGAGCACACTTTCGTTTTTTTGCATTTTTTAGTTTTAAACCGGATTAGAATCAGTTACTGATAAAAAAAAGAATTCCCTAAGGTATAAATTCCTCCCCTACATTCCAGAAAAGTTTAATTGAATATCGTTACATACCTATTCTATGTAAAACAATTTATCTTTCGCTCATGATAATGGTAATTTTGTTTGAATTATAACTAGAAACCCCCACGCTGCTGCGTTTGAAAGTGAAATGCCCAACCTTCGCCTACATATCTTGGGAGTGTCAATTCTTCTTACCCTTCGAAAAAGATCTCTAATTTCAAATAATCATGTCAACAATGTCTTAAAATACAATATACATACTAACGTTCAACTTAAAACCATATTCTCTGTATGTTTTTTTTTAGATTACCCTTTAGCATTCTTCTAATTCAATATTTATTGTGTTGAGCCAGCAACTGCATGTCCGTTAGATATTTGATTATGTGCACCTTAGCTTCAGCCTTCTGCCGCACACCCAGCGTATTGAGCATATCGGTGACCACTACACCGAACGACTGATCCTCGGCACTAACACCCTGGGAGTTCTGTTTGAATTTCAGGCTGTTCAGCATGGTGTCGTGCAGCAGTTGCTGCTGCTGTTGATCATCATCGCTGCGTTCCCGTTTCATCGGCAACTCATAGTAGAAGGTTTGCTTTTGATCTTTCGATGAGGCTGGTGTTGTGGTGGCCGTTAGTTGGTTATCGCCTGTAACTGTAATTTCGACTATTGTACAAAATGATGTTTAATAGAGGTATCGCACAACGTCAAGAAGAAAGAGGGTGACATGGAACTTACCGTGGTGATTGTGCAGGGCCTGGGTGGATGATGCGTTGCCATTGAAAGGAAATATGGCATCGACTACGGCATGCTGTTGCGCCTGCTGCTGCTGCTGTTGATTGGGATCAACTTGTGTCACTTGGCTGTTGTTGGCTTGTGAGACGGGCAGGGGTCCGCACTTGCCCAGCAACGATTCACGATATTGTCTGTATGGGGGTAGGGTGAAAGAATGTGTTAATCCTCAATATCTTAATGCATCAACTGGCGTATGCGTTGAAAGGAAACTTACCTGATTGACTCTACTAGAAAACTCATTTGCTTGAAGTAACGCCATCGTGATTCTGTACTCAGCTTCATTTCGCGGGCAAATTTGTCGCGTAAACTTTTCCAGCGTTTGGTGCATTTTTGTTCTGCAGGAAGAAAATAAAAATATGTTAGTATTTCTACGCAAATATAAGGATTGCAGTGAAAATAATGATGAGAATAGTTAAGGGGGCGTCCATTTCTTCTGAGCCTATTATCTGGCATATATATCATGTCAGTAAGATGGGATTTGGAAAATGTAAGCTTACGAAAAATATTCTTGTTCGTAGAATCTAACCGGACTACACTTCTTTTTCAAAAGAAGTACTTTACCTATTTGGAAACGAGTAAAAAAATCCGTCTACACGTGTATGATACCCAACATTCAGAATTCAGGAGCCTTGACTTTTCTGTATTTATGGGAAACAGTGAAATTTTCTCTCACGTCCAAAGATATGTTAAAGATTTGAGCAAATCTGGATCTTGGATCGGCTCTTATGTGCCATCAGAAATCCGAATATTACAATAATTATATAGCTCGACTAAATTTGAGGTCAATGGGTCTAAGGCCCTAGGACGCCAAAACGAATGTCTTATAAATCATAGAAATGTAACATTTCAAAAACAGTAGAGTTTCCTCCCTAATCCATATACATACGCAAATTTTACTTTAAGGATTTTAAAATAAAAATAAAATTGCCTCACAAATCTGTATATGACATTAATTAATATGGTTTAGCTGAATCGAAAGTCTTGACAGATGGGCCAATACTCGTAGTTCATAGGAAACCAAAAATTAGGTCTTGTCTGACATGAAACCACCACTAACAACCAAATCCCCCGATACTGTCAATGCCATACTGAAACACCATGGAGGAGAGAATCAAGTATTCGGCCCGGCAGAACATTCAAATTGTACACTAGTGTTTCTAAAATTCGTTGTGATGATATACAATCAGCTGAAACAAAAATATATGAACCAATTATCGCCCATGTGGTGCTGTGTTCCGATAATTTTTTTATAAATGGTGTGCTACATTCCGTGAGAAACCACACACAGTAAGACCTCGGTAGTCCAAACTTTGCTAATCTGACTTATCCAGTAATCCGAACTACGTTTTCCCTGTACTACATACTCTATAATCAGAATTGATTGTATTTTGTTTTCCGAATTGACAACAAAATATGTTAAGTTATTAATAAACATTATTTTAAAAGTGTGTCATAGTTCGAGCGCATTCTAATTTTGCTGGATTCAATCTTCTTTACGCGTTCAGTAAAAAAGAAAGCAGATTTTAAGATGAAAACCTCATTCTCAATATTCTCAATAAACTACATTTTATTATTGATTTAATTTTTTGTTAAGTTTCTTTATAATAAGTTCTTTTTATTTCTAAAAATTGTATGCGTTTTTAAAAAAATTAAAATTTTTTTTGGTTTTTAAAAATGGGAAATTATACTATTTAAACATTCTTTTTACTGTAAACAATCATTTGTGACATACATATAAATTGTAGTAACTATTTATAAGTATAGTAAACTCTTTTGAAAACACGTGAAGACGAGAGTATCCAATAATCCGAAATTTCGATAATCCGAATTATGGTCAGCAATCAATCAAATCGGATTAACGAGTTCTTACTGTATATCAAAATGTGCGAAGCAATATTTTTTTTCTAACAAAAAGTCCGCTTAAATCGCCGCTAGAGAGTAATTTCCAATCTTTATCAAAAAATCTAAATGTTTTTTAATGCTTGATCCAAGTAGAGATACTTTTTTAATAGACTTTTTTTGACAGATCACGTGTAAGTCGTGTCATGCTGTCATGCTATTTTTGTTTAGTATTGTTTGGCATTTCATCATGGAAAGATTTACGCCTGAACAATGGTTACAAATCGTTCAACTTTATTACGAAAATTCACGTTCTGTAAGGAATGTGTTTCGTGCACTTCGTTCAACTAATGGTCAACATAATCGGCCTACTGAGCGTACTATTTGCCACACCATCACTCATCTTGTGACCCAGCATTCATTATTGGATAATATTCGACCGAATAGACCACGTCCAGCACGCAGTGAAGAAAATGTAGCGGCCGTAGCTGAGAGTGTACACCAAGACCGTGGAGTGTCGATTCGGCGCCGTTCGCAGCAACTCGGACTGACGTATGGAACGACTTGGCTCATTTTACGTCGAGATATTAAATTGAAAGCGTACAAAATACAGCTTGTGCAAGAACTGAAGCCGACCGACGCTTCGTTCTATGGGCTCTTGAAAAATTCCAAGAAGATCCGACGTTTTCGATAAGGCCCATTTCTGGCTCAATGGGTATGTAAACAAGCAAAATTGCCGCATTTGGGACGAAGAGCAACCAGAAGAGGTTCAAGAGCTGCCACTTCATCCAGAAAAAACAACGGTTTGGTTTGTGGGCCGGTGGAATTATCGGTCCATATTTCTTCAAAAATGATGCCGGTGAGAACGTAACCGTCAATGGCGACCGTTATCGTGCCATGATAACCGCCTATTAGATGCATGAAATTGAAGTCTGGATCTCGGCGACATTTGGTTTCAACAAGACGGCGCCACTTCCCACAAATCGCATCAATCAATGGATTTATTAAGAGAACACTTCGATGAGCAGATAATTTCAAGTATTGGCCCGGTCGATTGGCCACCAAGATCGTGTGATATCACACCGTTAGACTTTTTCTTGTGGGGATATGTAAAGTTTATGCGGACCCGCTTCGAGCAAAACATCACGCGTGTCATTCGTCAGTTACCAGTCGAAATGCTCGAACGAGTCTTCGAAAATTGGACTCAACGGATGGACCATCTGAGACGTAGCTGCGGCCAACATTTGATAGACATAATCTTCAAAAATAAATGCCAAAGAATGTTCTTTCAAATGATAATAAACATTCCCCATTCAATTTGAATTTTCAGTATTTTTTCTTTAAAAATACTTTTAAAATGGATCACGCGTTATTTACTAAAAATGTATTGTAAATGGGCTTCAACGTAGTTTGTTTTGAAAATTTCAAGTTTAAACACAAGAAAAAATTTTATGTAACATAAACTCTTAGCGGGCTTGGTTAATTTCTTTGAATTCCGCTTAACGCATATTCATCAATAACTTTTTTTTATAAATCAAAATTTTTGAAAACAAACGATTTCCACATATTTCTAGTAAATAAAAAATAAGTTCAAAACTTGTTTTCTATTTAAATATAGAAGCAAGAGGTCTTGAGCCGGTTAATCCCTGTTCAATGAGCAAAAGCAACCGAAATAAAACAAACGAGCTAAAAAAACTTTTAGGTTTCTTCACAACGGGTTCAAATTATTGCACGCCTAATAGAGATTTCATTTCATTTGCAAAACAAAATTATTTGTTTTAATTAAGATTTATTTAGTTGAGGAAAAAAATTTATTTGATTTTAGAAAGGTTTTATTTAATTTTAAAAAAGTTTTATTAGTCTGGAAATGCTTTATGTAGGTCACAAATTGATTCAGCTTGACAGAAAAAGGATTATTTGCAAGGGGCTTAATGGAAGTGGTCAAGAATAAGTATGTTCGTCGTCCAGTCACAAATTAGATTTGGTCAAAACATACAAAAGATCATAAGGGTCGGACATGATTAAAACGGTTTAAAAAATCATAAATCGGATTCAGTTCAAGTAAACATTTCTCTTTCAATGTTTGTTTCTTCGTCTTCAGAACTGATCAAATAACCGCAAAGTAATGAACTTACAAACTTAAATTCATATCGATTTATACAGTACCTTCCGCAAGGGCGTGTCGGCACAAAATATCAACCAGTCTTTTTTATCTTCCACAACGTCTTAAGCTGCCTTGTCTGATGTTGTGTTGCAAAAAAGTTCTATTTTAGAGGGGATTACAAAATCAAAAATGCATCAATTCAGAATCGCATATATATGTACAATCACTAACTAGACGTTTTTCCCAGTTGGCTTAAACAACTCAACATAGGGCAAATATTTGAGTGACCGAAAAAAAACGTAATGATATTTATTTTATTTAGACAATCACAGATAAAAATTCTGATTACTATTGGCTAACGGTGTACCACCGGGGTATTTATTTCCATGTCAAATCTACGAAAAAAATGTGTGTTTATCTTTCGATTCGAATAAAGTTTTGTAACCATCAATTCCTTATAAATATTTACTTAATTTCTACGATTTCGCTGAAAAGTGTGGGCCGCCGTGGTGCGATGATTGTGATTATTCACGTTTTAGCGGTAATGATATGGTAATTTTATTCAACACACTTTAGCCAATAGAAAATACCTTACTCTATATCTTAAAGACCTCTTGATATCTTTTAGCATACAAATTGTCTGCCATAATTTGCATTTAATTTTTTGAGATATTTCATGCGCCTCAACTTTCTTTAAAAACTAATTGTAAATAATTTTAAAAACTAACATTTGCTTACGAGTTTTTCCTTATGGAAAGAAAAATTTTCCATTTTTTGCCTGATTTGGTTCAGTTTTAATGTAAAATGTTTATGAACTTATGTAGGGAACACGAAAATCATCAAGATAAATGGGGCTGACTCAAATACGGGGCCGTGACAAACTGTGATTGGGCCGGCTAGAACTCTTCCATTTTAATTTCTAAAAATTAGGCCACAACTTTAATGAAAATCATTCAAAATTAATAAAAACGACGTTAAGTTCGGCCATTCAAAATCTTATATGTATGTATAGGCGTCACCTTAAATTAGCTATTGTAGTGGCCCGTTTTTTGACCCATTGGGTCTATGAATCCGACCTTAATTGCAGTCTTACCATTAAATAACCCCATACTAAGATTCGTAACAAATTAGAATTATTTTGCGTGCAGATTGAGCATTGAACACTTGTTATGACCATACTGACCGATATTTAGTGCAACATGAGCCGAAACCTCCAGCAACTAAGGCGTTTATTGGTATTAAGTACATCTCAACAAACAGTCCCTGTTTCAAACATTATTTGCCCACAAAAAATTATGAAAAAGTGTACTTTATCCAAAGAACCTTAAGTCCATTAAAGGAAAAATCTCCCCCCTGCTCCGATTTAATCCATTTTTATCACAAACAGCTTATGACTATAAGACAAATTCGTGCATTTTAGTGTCCTAGATCATTTTGAGAGGAAAGCAAGAAGTTTTCGTTTGAAAAACAGTAACAGTAAAATGTTCTTACAAATCAAAAGATTAACTCTACCCGGCCGGGCCAATATAGGCTCTCTCTAATTCAAGTATAAGACTAATGTGCAGTTTACGGGGCGTCACGAAATTTAATGAAAATATGCAGTCATCTTCAAAACGGCTAGAGTATTTTGAAAAAAAATTGAGTCCACGGTCCCTCAGGGCTTTGAAAATGATACTGCCCGTTTTCATATAAGTAATTGCGGACCACGACTCATGGGCCAAGAGGTACTGTCAAACATAGCCCTTAATACTGCCAATACCATATGCGAACGCAATCCATGGTACAGAGTACGCTTCGTTACGGCCGATTTGCACACTTGCTTATTCTTCTTGGTGGTGTCCCATTAACTGAACTTCAGCCAAAATTTTATTAAAGTCGTATACTTTGTAACGGGCTATCAATCTAGAATTATCAGGTGTCTGCAGTCTTTTTTACCTTGACTATATTTGAAGGAAATTATATTCAAAAAAGAAATGGCATAAAATGTCCTTTCGAATAAACAATAAAGATTCCACAATTGGTTTGAATTTTTGTATTTTGAAAAAGTTACCTCTAGTTTGATCACCCTATATTTGTAATATACAGTCAAGGTAAAAAAGACTGCAGACACCTGATAATTATAGAGTTTTAGAGTTTGTGAAGAAAATTAAAAAAAAAAAATTGTCAATATTTTAAGCGCTTGTAAATAAGTCCGTCAATTTAGATCAAGAATTCAAAGAAATCCGCTCCGCAAAAAGGAAATCATGGCCCGTGAGATGAATATCACGCAAAAGTCCATGAGTCGAATCATTAAAAAAAGACTTGGGACTTGGGGCTTTCAAACGACGTAACGGACATTTATTGACTGCAGCTTAAAAAAATAGGATTGAAAAATGCAAACGTCTTTTGGTGAAGCACGCTGATAACTTGAACAGAAAAATTTTGTTCACCGTTGAATAAATTTTTTCTGTTCAGGAAAAATATAACAAGCAAAATTATAGTGTATGCGCGGTCATCTAAGGAAGCATCTGAACTGATCCCAAGGGTGGAAAAGGGTCATCACCCAGCTTCAGTCATGGTTTGGTGGGGTGTCTCTTACGATGGGATCACTGACCTGCATTTCTGCGAACAAGGAGTCAAAACATCGGTCCAAGTTTACCAAGAAACCGTTTTGGAAGCTGTTGTGAAGCCTCTTAACAATTCCCTGTTCCAAAACCAGCCAGCAGGATTCTGCGCCGGCCCATAAGGCTAAAACGTCCTAGGCCTGGCTTCGAAACAATTTGCCAGCGTTCATTTCCACTGAAGACTGGCCCTCAGGCAGTCCAGATTGGAACCCATTGGATTACAAATTGTGGACGGTTTTAGAGGGCAAGGTTTGTCACAAAAGATACCCCAACATTGGATCTCTTAAGACTGCTTTGGTTCGAGCTGTGGCCAAGTTTCCAATGGACGAGGTTCGTGCAGCTATTGAAGATTGACCAGTGCGACTTAAGGCATGTGTATAGGCAAAAGGCGGACATGTCGAATAAGTAGATTATTTTTGGATACAATATACATCAATAAATATATTAAAAAATATTTGGTCCAAAAACATTCAGTACTTTTTATTTTACAGCATAAAACGTATGTAACAGTATTTATGTCCCTACTAAGTAAAACTTTGTATAAAATAAGCAAGAAAAAATAAGCTGCTAGTATTTGTCTGTCCACCCTGGGTATCAATCAATACATGGTACGAAAAAGGGTGGGTTTTAATATTACGACTACTAATGTTATGTTTACGTACGAGTACTAAGTTTTTGCACACGTCCGATATAAGCTCTATTGGGTTTAGAGGCGAAAATGTTTCTGTCGAAATTATTTTCTAAGTTTAAATTTTTAGTTAATTTTTCACACTTTCTGTGGAGGTAAAAGGATCTTTCTCAACAATGAGTCGTATACATTTCTTATAGCTTCTTTCTTTGACCACGTCCACTTACATTATGCATTCTATTCTAGTTCTCAAGCTTTTTTATAAAATCGTGGCCAGTCGACGCATTTTATTTCACTAAATCCACAATCTTCCTTATTTATGCATAATAATAAGATTTTGAATTTCCATTTATGTATGACTATGCTGTGTTCTAGCTTCAGAGTCTAATTCTGCTATACAAAGTAAAATTTTACGCATTCGCACAAGAAGAAAATTACAACGATTGGAAGTTCGATTACTTTCAAAATCCTTCACAATGTCATTTATCCGGTAAGTTGTGTAGAGCAAAATTTTCTACGTTTTGCGAATATCTTCCATTTTTGCATTATGAAATTTGTTTTCTTATTATTAAAAGGCAATATTAAGTAATTTATGTTTTGTTATGGTAGTTTATAAGCGTGACACTAAAAAAAGAGGTGAAATGACTTCACCGCCTCCATAATGGGGCGGACATTTGAGAAAAAAAACCAGCGTGCCCAGAGGACCCTCGGGGCCTAGAAATTAATTTTCTTATTGAACCTTCCTTCCGTGTGGCCGGGCTTAAAACACTTTTTAGTATGGAAAGGCTTAGTCTAGGAACTTGGGACTTAAAAGCCTTTTGTCATTGATCTCTTTAGGTCGAATTCTTCAGAAAGAGGAATTCAAAAAATGTAATTTTCTTTTACTTCAGAAAATAAGCTGCTTCACGCAATTTTGCAGTGGAATCGACTCACATCCATTTTGCAACCTTGCAATTTTTGTAATATATATTTATTAAGATCACGATTCTTTTTTAAAGACTTGTAGGCCCACTAGGGCCACGCCCATGTGTTTTTGGCATCCTTGAGTATAACAAGCAAAGGTGCAGTTTATGGGGCGCGTTACTAAAAAATAGTGAGAACGCTCGGGTCCAGATAGCCTTTGAGGCCAGGCAAATGAATTTCTTCCTTCTGTGTGGTTGGCCTTCGACCAGGCATTAATATGTACTTTCAGCTATGGACAGTCGTAATCTAGGGAATCAAGACTTTGAAGCCTTCGGCCTTTGAACACTTTCCCCGGAATTTAGGTAAAATCCTTCAAGTAGAGGAAAACAACTTTTTTTTTTTAAAAAATTGTGATATTATTTCTGAAAATAAACGGCTTCACGCAGTTTTGCAGTGGAATCAACTGACATCCATTTTTCAAGCTTGCAATTTTTGTATAACTCCACAATTTTTTCCGAAATACTCGAGCCATTCTGACTAGTTGGTATATTACTTTTTTTAATTTTCGTCACATTAGCCGGCGTGAGAGTGAATGTATGAAGACTTTTGTCCTAAACTATAAAACCATTATTTAACCATCTTATTAGACATCTAAAAAATACACACTGTAGGGTGCATTCACAACATTTAGCACACACATATAAAAAAACATGTGCACAACAGAGACGAGATTTTTTGGTTTGGCCACTAGAGTAGAAAAGAAGGGAAGGACGGAGGGCGGGAGGAATACGTTGTTGCTTTTTGCGAAAACAAGAAAAAATAAAAACAAATCATATGGGCGCAAACGAGAACAGCGCCGATTAACGTGTGCAGCGCGAAAGAGACGAACGTCGAAAGCGACATCGACACAGCAGCGGAAAATAAAAACTACAAAATATGAAAAGTAAAAACAGAAGAATCAAAAGCACGACAGCGACAGAGACAGCCCAAAGCGACGTCTTTCAGCCACAAAACGAAACGTACGTACACGACGTCTCTGACGTCGCCACAACCACCACCGCACCAACGAAAAATATCGACAAAAGCAGCAAACGACACTGCTACACTTCACACACACACACACGATTCACAGAAACTCAAACCGATGACTGAACGAAGTAAAGTAGGGGGACATTGAACATAAGAAAAACCCCACACACAGGCACAATAACTCAGTGGGGGAAGTCGGCGCCGTCGTCGGGGAGGGAGGACTCAAACTGACAAGTCGAAATGCGTTGTCACAGTTTCGCGTAGTCCAATTTTCGCCACCATATTCTTAGTCCCGTTATCTGCCCCCTTATAGTTTGGGATTTTAACCCCTTACAGACCCTGACACCCAACTGTCGTACAAACTATTGTTTGTGCTACCCCACTTACCAGACATTCCCAATTGTTCCGAAATCTGTTTCCAAACTTGTGCCTTGCGAACAAAGTGTTTGTAATTGTAGTGCGAACGATCATAAATGACTGGATTCACTTTGACCGCCTCGATAAGGCTCAAATCGAACTGTTGTTCCATGTTTGCATCCATCTTCTCGACCATGTTGATGTTGGGTCGTCTTTCAGACTTCCCCAGCCCCAGCGTAATGACGTTAACTTCTCTGCAAACTTTAGCGCCTTTTTTTCTTTGGCCAAAATCGAAATTCTCTTGCTCACCAAACAAGATTACGTCTGATTCTTCCGACAATTAACGGCGACGTCACTGTGAACTGTGATGTCTTTGGTGATGATGTTATGCTCCGCTCAGCTTTAAGCAAATGTAGCACTCCTATTAGCGACAGCGTGCAAGGCAATCGCTGTGTTCTTTGGCTTAGATAAATGCCAGCAGTTGGAACAGGAATTCTTTTAATTTTCTTATTTTTTTCTGATTGCAAAACGTTTATTTTTGACACTCGCACTCGCGCGCTCTGGACGTGGACGTTACGACGACGTGTACGCAAAACTAACTGAATTGAATTCGTTGGAAAAAGCAAAGGCAGCGAATTGTCGACGTTCGGCTCGGCTACAGTACAGAGTACATCACGTCGTCGTTCGGCAAAGCAACAAAATTTCAATGAGTTGAAAGAAAAGAAAAAAAACTACACACAACCACACGTAAATGTGTGCAATAACAAGGTAAAGTCGCCAGCCAAACAAACAAAAAACAAAGGGTGTTTTTTAGGTAACGGAAATTTTGAAAAATCACAATAAATAAATTTTAATCAATTTTTTTTATTCGAAAAATAAATGCATGGCGTTAAAGTTTGTAAATGATTTCAGGCATATGGACAATTATATGCACCATAAAAAGGACGAAGTTGCGCGAATCGATGGGTGATTGTCAAAGTTTTCGTCGTTCCGTCATCCATTTCCTTAGAGAAGCATTTGTATGAGTTTCAATCTACGCTCGGATAGTACAGGGTGTATATAATATGTATAATCTAAGAAAATAAAATAAAAAAATTAATAATCAAAAGTTATTAAAGTTTTTAACCCCATGGTAGGTTTTGACCCACCCTGTATAAGTAGGGGCGTTTCGATGGTTCCAATTATTTTCAGCAGAATCGTATGAATATTATTAAAATGATTATCCGCATACCAAAAGTATTGTTCCCAGTTGTGCATTTGCACTGGAAATACCAAAATGGGGTGTCATCCACTCTTTGGTAAGCGCATATAAAGTCAATATAAAAAAATTATGGATTTCGAAATTTCAGCGATTTTTTGCGCTAGGAGACAATTATGAGGGTCCTTATCCCCACTGAAACAGGGTCATTTGTGTGGGTGGTACCAGAAGGACGTGGTTACGAATACAATTATTTGTCACTAAGGTAAGCTTTTAACTCTGTTCTTAAGCTTTAAGTTAGATCGTATTGATAGCATTAAAAATATTACACCAAAAATGGGCATATGCACAGGAGGTACCATAATGGGGCGTGTCAGCTACTTTTTTGTATACACGAGTATAAAACGATTATTAAAATAGTACGGTGTTCAAATTTTAATCCTATTCCAGGCATTAGGTGCAAAGTTATATGGGGTCTTATCCGCACTGTAGTGGAAGAACCAGAAGGGGCGTGGCTTCGAGTCCAATTTTTTATCATTAATATTGCGTTATAACATAATTTTTAAGAATTGATTTTTAGCGAGATCGTGCAAATTGTATTAACGATAATACAAGAATACCAAAAGTGGGTGTAATAGTATATTTTTGTGGAAGGACCAGAAGATATTGTCCATTTTCAATCCCAACTCGCTTGCTTTCCAACTAACTTCTAAACAAATAACTTCTACCAGGGTTGCTACCTATATTTTTGGGCCTGCAGTAAAAAATCTCATTAGAAATCCTTTTATTGTTTTTACTAATATTCTTCGTGTCAATGCGCTTTTGCATTCGAACAAACCAATTACCAAGACATTATTTCCAATCCGGTCGAGACACCTTCAAAACATGTTTTTTAATTTCTGTAGGCATCGCCGACGACGAAAATCGGTCTCTCTAACTTTGGCGTGTCCCTTGGTCATATTTTTTAATGAAATTCTGTAAATGTTTAAAACGTATCGTTTTTGGGGAAAAATTTTCTAAATAAAAATTTAATACAGGGCATCCAGCCGACTTTAACGTTTATTACTTGTTTTCTTAGGGAGTTTATGTTATCTGAAAGAAAAATGTAGTTTAAAGGCCTGTTTGTAGATGTCGTTCGAATGATTTTTTCGACCGCTAAACGACATACAGCTGATTTTTAATTTTCCATACACCCTCAGTAGTTCGGAACGAAAGTATTTTTGTACACATTTTGGTTTATGCATGGTACAATAAAGAAGGCCAAGTTTTGCTAATAGCTGATTTTAATTTAATTTAATTTATTTACATTTTCCGTAATTAAGAAGCCTTTCGGCCGATAAAGCTAATTACAGTAAACTACAGCTTAGATAGAATTAATATAAAGAAACATTTTAAAGTATTAAAAAAATTCAAGTTTAACAAAAATTCAAGTTAAACAGTTACTCAATAATAGTAGTAGGAAAAAATATATATGTATATAGAATATGTATTTAAAAATTAAAAAATGTTGTACATTTATGCAAATTCATGACATGATAATCAAAAACTAAAGTAGATGTTCCCAATTTAAAGAAAACAGGAAAAAAATGTTGACACACTTACTGGGAAGAAAATTCACAAAGACCATAATCAGAGCATTTCAAAAACTATTAAAAGAAGACAATAAGAGTTGTATAAGTAATATATGCTACTACAAAGATTCAAAGTGCCTAAGAAGCTTTTTGCGAAATGTTGAATCGGACATATTAAACGTTTTTAGATAATCAGGTAGCTTGTTAAACACTCGAGCAACTCTGACTCTAGGAATAATTAATTGGTTACTACGTGTGGAACGCGTGAATGTGAACGACTGAACCAGGAACTGTGGGCATTGGTTTCTGTAGACCTTATAAAACTGCAAAAGACATCGTATGTCAACAAGTTGATCAAATGAACAACCTAAAAATTGTTTTACAAACGATTGAATATGCGAAAAACGACTCACATGATACAAATAGCGCATAGCTGAATTAAAAGCAATTTTTATTTTTTTCATATATGTTTTTGCAGTCCCAGCATATACTTCTATACAATAAAGAATATTAGACATTACTAAGGCATGCAACAACTGCTTCTTAGCATAAAGTGGTAGCACAAAGTCTGTGTTGTAAAGTTGAAACTATGAAATTTGACAATGACGTTTGCAGAAGTTTGTTAAGGAAAAATTTGTTATCCAACATTCACAATTCTCATCAAACATTCACAAAAATGTATTTTTGCCATTCTCTCAAGTGACTTTGACGATCTAGCGAACTATTTTTGTTGTTGTTGGGCTAATGACTATACCTCGTTTATTGTACCATGGGTTAATGTACATATGTCGAACAGAACTGTCACAACCAGTCACATTTTAATTTTTCGTTCATTTAGGTTTCCGAACGTCATCCATAGACTGACCGTAAGTCTGTAATTCTTATAGAAAGTATATTTTCTCTATTGCCAATCGGTTTCTGGATATTATTAATTCACCGCCATCTTATCCATCAGAGTTTGTTTCTTGCCATACTTACATTATATTATTTCATTATACACTATATTATGATTCTAATAGTTTACAAGAACTGGTATTTCTAAGTTTATTGTAGTATGGGTGCAAATATTTCATGGTAGGGCGTTATAAATTGTGAAAATTCATAACGGTCACATAGATTTTGAAATGGAACCATCTGTGGATGATGGCTAGAGATTTTTTTCACGGTCTTTTTCATTGCCCCAGAAATCTGGAAATAATTTAAATTTTTGTGGGACTTTTGTTAAAAAAAATAAAGGATTCTTTCCATGAGCATGTAAATATGGTCATAACTAAAATTGAAACAAGAAACCACAAATAAAACTCTGTCGTGCTCAAATTAAGTTTTGCATGTTATGAGCTAATAAAAATTGAGTCTGCTAAAACTGCACCATATTGCACCTTATTTTCGTAAAGCGTCCATACAAAGGTTTATCTCGTTTTTAAAAACCTGCAGTTCTGGAACTCACATAATACATTCTGTTTCGACCTGATTTCGCAGAGCGTCGTTAGCGTCCAACAACTATTTCTGGTAAAATATTACTTCGACATATGTTATTATATAGCCCTAGCAAAATATTTCTTCCTACTCTAGAAGTATAAGGTCCGTCTAGGCTTAACCTGGTGTTTACACGAGAATACATTTCAACAGCATTACATTTACATTTTTAATTTATAAACCTACACGTTTTTCATTGTATTTTTCTTTGTCTCTGATTTTTTGAAGACAGTTCGCGGCCAATTAATGACGAGTCGTCATTATTTATGAGAGAACAGAATATAACATCATCGCAAAGGACAGAAAAAGTTCAAAAAATTTGGAAAATGGGTTTTTATTTAAGATTGAGGTTAATATTTTTAAAATTTGTCAAAATGGACACAAATCAAAATAGGAGCGCGAAACGCTGGTTGCTTAAAAGTTTGTTGTCTTGATAAGTCCGCATTTACACGTGCAATTTTCGCCTGCAATTTTGCTGCACGAGTATTGTTATGGTCGTAAGAAATAGCGGTAAAAAGAACGGAAAGAGATGAAAACTACAGAGGGCTTTGTAACTTCTTTTATTCTCGCAATTAGGTTGGCTGTAGAATAGTTTGACGTTTTTCTTTAATCGTTTGTTGTTAAAAAGTGTAAAATAAGAAAGGGGTTTGTTAAAAAAAGTTTTATAAAACAATTAAAGTAATCAAAAGGTCAGCAAAATTCATTTTTCTTATTTACTTTTATAACAATGTCAGTCAGCATGCATCTCAAATTTATAAAAATTCAGAAACAACAATATTAAAAGCAAGAATTTTAGTAAGTTCAAAGGTTTCGAATTGTACGTGTAAATGCAAGTTCAAAATTGTACGTGTAACCTCCTGAATGTCTACGCCACGCAAACATTTTTTCCATTTTTGACAACCAATACATAGGGCGTGTTCTATTGTTACTCGATTATTAAACGAGTAAGTGGTCGCTAAGGTGATAACTTCAAAACTTTACGAGAAGGAACTCATTGACTTTATGCATCATAAACCATTTGATTTGAAATTTTATAGTTTGTAGAAAAAGAGTTATTCCAGAAATGCTAAAAGAGAGGGTAATAACTGAGCTCGCTTAAACTCGCTAAATGTTATTCTTGAATAGCTTTTTTTCTAACAATTTGAATTATTTAAAACAAACGGTTTTTTACCAAATTGTCTATAGGTTTCTTTAAACCAAATAATTTGTATGTTGATGTATAATGGTGTGAAGATATCGCGATAGCGACCTCCTAAGCGAGTTGCTAATATTACACGGACATAATCACTTTTTGGTACCTTCGGGATCGAAACAGTACATTTTCTAAGAGAGGAAAGTACGAAATAAAAAAACTCATTCTCCGAAATGATTTGACTTTTGCGCTTTTGCTATCTAGTCTACATTATCGAGGATTAACAAAAAAAAATGCCGCTAACTTAAAAACAAATATACTTGCGTCTACACTGGCAATAAAGAATATGTATTGGTTGTCAAAAAAGGGAAAATTATTTGTGAACGTTTGCGTCCACTTTTGAACAACCTTCGTTGGTATTGTATCGCAGCGCTCTGTTTTGTAAACCAATATTCCAAAGAAGATTTTTTTACGCAGAATAGCAAAAATTGTTTCTGCACTGACTAAATTTTGGTAACATAGTAATAAAATTGGGATACCAAATCACTGATCCATATTCTAAAATTGGCTTGACCGGAGAAATATAAAGCTGTTTTGCAGAATATGGATCAGAAAACTCTTTTGTTCAGTGTTTCATAAAATAAAGACATCATCAACAGCGAACCTGATCTAAGTAGCTTGTGGAGAATTTTACTCTTTTAAAATAAAAACAAAAAATAATCATTTTAAACCGAAATCCCAAATATGTGACATCGCATAGAGAAAGGGGCCTAAGGGTAAAAAAATCAATTTTCATTTTTTTCTTTTTTGATGTGGACAACATCTGCGCATCGAATGAGACCGATCACATGCCCAAAAATTTTCCCTCCCAGAGATATGCGCGTTTTATGAAAGTGAAGTCGACGATTCTAAACGCAAATAGAAAGGGACCTAATCTTTAAAATGACTCCTGAACCAAACTGGTTTTTAACCTTAGGTCCGTTTCTATTCTGCGCGTCACATATGTGACAGCGCATAGAGAAAGGGACCTAAGGGTAAAAAATCATTTTCACTTTTTTTTTTTGATGACATCTGAGCATCGAATGAGACCGATCCCATGTCCAAAAGGGTTCCCTCCCAGAGATATGCGTGTTTTATGAAAGTGATGGTACACCAAAGATACACGTATTTATATCTTTAAAATGGATCTCCTGAACAAAACTGGTTTTTACCCTTAGGTCCCATTCTATTTTGCGCATCACATATATATTTTGTAATTAAAATACTGAGTCAATGTTCACGCGTTATCGCAGGTATTAATTCTATATCGGCTTCACACTTTGTGCATGCAAATACAAACCTTTTTAACGTATTCTTCCACATTACATTGACATCACTGTAATTTTGACAACTTGCTTACATTTGCATTTGTTTGTTGCTGTCTTAGCTGTCAACAGAGTCTTATAGTTGTTGCAATGTACAATTATATAAGGTAGAGTCATGTGAACAGCTGACTACAACTTTTTTATTTAGGGTTATGGCAGTATATTGATGGTCTATAATTGCTGAATATTTTTTTATATTCTATGTCGAAATTTATATTAAAAATAAAGTTAAAAACTTAGATACTAAATTTTAATAGCTTTTGTGGTTATAACAAAAAATAAGAAGAAAATAAATTTAAAAAAACAACAAATCATAACAAAACAAAAGAATGTAGTGTCAATAACATCGCTGTTCTATAAATAAAAACATTTAAATTAACCACATACGTGTGTGTGTGAACGAAATTAAATGTTATCGTACTGAAAAAAATGTCATTCAGACAGGCTTTTAATATGGTAGGAATTAGTTTAGTGAGTCGCTTGCGTCCTCACTTTTCGACTTGATACCGAGGCAGCAAAGTTAAACCAAGTTGTATCCCATAATAAATTTTAATGTAAACGTTTGTTCTTCCTAGTTAAACCATAATAATGGAAAAAATAATTTTGTTCGGTTTATTGCGTTTTTGTATTGTATATTTCTTAATAATTTTCACACATTTAGCAGTTTCAATATTTTATTATTTGTTTTGTTTTTTTTTACAAGTGTCATATGAATTTGAGTTTGAAAATGGCAATCGCAGGGTTGCGTCTGATAATTTGTTGTTGGGCAAATGACTTTACAAATGTACAATAAACGAGGTGTAGTCACTAGCCCAACAACAAATAAACAGTTCGCTGTAATATCAGTCACTTGAAAGAAATTGCTAAAAAATACATATTTGTGAATGTTTGATTTAGAAATTTAGGTTTACAAACTTCAAAAATTGCCTTTGTCAAATTTCAAATTTAACAGTTTAAATTTCTGCGGGAAAAATTGTGAATCATCTGATAGCATAACTCTACCTTCTTGTACTATGAGCAGAGTTTGAAGCGTAATCGGCTCAAACGGCCGCCGATGAATTTTTGCTAAGCCCAGCCGCTGCCGATTAAAATCGGCTTCACTAGGCCGCCATAAACATCGGCTGAGACGTTATTAAAATTGTTATACATATTTTGAGAAAATGTGTTAAAACATAAATAATTTATCTCTTATATTAATTTTAAATACTTGTTACTGTAGTCACTTTAGCCAAACGCATTAATTTAACTAACAAATTAATTTTTCATTAATTTACATTGTATATATATATATATATATATATATATATATATATATATATATATATATATATATATATATATATATATATATATATATATATATGTATATTTATATATATATATATATATATATATATATATATATATATATATATATATATATATATATATATATATATATATATATATATATATATATGATCGTTGCTGCGAAAACTTCCCTTTTTCGATTAAAAAAAAATGATTTACTGTTCTGTCGCCGCTTATTGACCAAATTTGTGAAAAAAAATCAAGCCGTCCCCGATTTTTCCGATAATTTCTTATCGACTTCAAGTTCTGTCAGTGAGTTGGTGGTTAAAATCAGCTGAGCAGCAGCTTTTGAGAAATGTGTTAAAAATTAGATTTTTCAACGCATAATTGTCACTTTCGTAACTCTATACCTATAGTTACATTTGCAAAAAACATTAATTAAACCTCAAAGTTAGTTTTTGATTAATAGTAAAAACTCGCTTTAAATTTGTTTAGCCGCCATCCATCAAAAAACACCCGCCGTCAACAATTTCCTATCGACTTCAAACTCCAGCCGGCAATTGGGGGGAAATTGCCCCAGCTAAAGTGGATTGAAAAAGTTATTTGGTAAATATATTCAACGTTCAACGAGACAAGATCAACAACAAACAACAGCAAAGAAATAAGAAATAATTACTTAACGTGCAAATCAAAGGCAGATGCCAACAAACAACAAAGCAAAATAAATAAAATTGATGTAAGATAGAAAAAAGAAATTGTCAAAAAGAACAACAAAAGATTCCATCAAAACTGAAAAGTTCATTGTAAATAAAAAGTGGAAGTGGCACAAATTACAAATGATTCATTGTGCATGCAAAAACGCTCATGTTCCTGCGATAAAGAAATTAGAACTCGTTCCTTTGTTGTTAAGACAATATTGACGTCGAATTTTTGCGTTATCTTGTGGAGGGCGGATGGATGACGTTGACTTTCAGCTTCCAGCTATCTGGCCACCACTAAAAGAAAAGATAAAAAAGACTATCAAAATATGCGGGATGTCTGTTTGCATGCCACAGCAAGAAAAGTTGACGCGAATAAAAACACTAAAATCTTCTGTTCAGAACAGAAGATACCAAATCAAACATGTTTAATTGCCATCTTTTGCTGATAAGAAGAGAGAGATCTTAAAATACCTGTTCGTTCTTTTAAAGTAAAATTTCATAAATAATCGTCTCTTTTTAGATTTAAAGAATTTTAAACGCAAAAAAACACTGTGTCGTTAATAACTCATTTCGGACAAAGAAGAAAGTAAAACGGAAAACGGGTGTCGTTCGTGTGTTGGGCCAGTATTTAGGACTGGCATTATAGTGGTTGCCGCTATTGAGCTCCATGAACCCTCGTTCCCGCAGGATGAGCCACAATTACAATGACATACCGGTGGGTGTGTTTGCTGTGCAAAAATTGGCACGCACTTGTTGCCCACAGCAGCGCTTCAACAAAGAGACAATGTAAGTATTGCATTTTTACTTGATACCAGTTTGTTGTAAATCTCGAAAAAGCAATTGTGATTCAAAGTTAGTTTATATATTTGGGGACACGGAATATTTATTTCCAAAATTGAAATTTAATCAGCCTTTAAAAAAAGGAGGGATAGTCACATTCATCCTTTTTGCCTAGATGGTGCACAAATTGCTAAAACTGGATATAGAACGAGGTGATCAGGCGTTCTTAAAGCTGTTGGCAGGTATAGGTGGCTGTGCTTTAGCATCCAAATCTTAAGTAAACGAATTGCTTGGCTTACGATAGCAGAGGTGTACGATGGTCCTTAACCCCACACCAGGAACATTACTCCCTCTTCCTATATCCGCTCTCTTACTTTCCACTCACCAACGCAATACACTGTATATGTGACGCGCAAAATAGAAAGGGACCTAAGGGTAAAAACCAGTTTTGTTCAGGAGAGCCATTTTAAAGATTTAAATACGCGTATCTTTGGTGTACCATCACTTTCATAAAACGTGCATATCTCTAGAAGGAAACACTTTTGGGCATGGGATCGGTCTCATTCGATGCTCAGATGTTGTCCACATCAAAAAAAAAAGTGAAAATTGATTTTTTTTACCCTTAGGTCCCTTTCTCTATGCGCTGTCACATATGTTTGTAGTGGAAATCACCTGTGTGTTGGCCAAAAACAAAATGTTGTAAGGTTCAGAGTTATATCGGTAAACGGTGGTTCTGTGATCACCCTGAGAAATCAGGAGTCCCCACTCTTTCTGAGAAATCAGGAGACCCACTCTTTTTCTGCGGGTCTGTGCCACTAAATTCTACAAATTTCCTATATACGTGGGCACAGAAGTGAAAAGTTATTTTACAGGGACTTGGAATGTGGGAGCTGCCACCCAGAAAGTTTCAAAACACTTTGAACAAATCAGCCTTAAACAAAGGCATCCATTTCTTGCAGATACTCAATTGTGCTAGAATACAAACGCAGAATACAAATCGACAAGCCATGCATCGGTTTACTACGCCATAAAGCGGAATCATTGATTTACAATTAGTCGGTTATTTGGCGCAGTGTGAATTTCATTGTTGATTCTAGGCCGTCCGACACCAACCAATTGCTGCTGTTAGCCAAGATGCCTAAGAGGAGCCGGAACATCGATGTATCACCCACTATAACCACTCAAAATTACTGCAGGGTGTGCTGTTTACGCTAGAGGAGTCATCGGACCATTTTTTGACAGCCGGTTCTATGCACCGGATTGACCTGAAGAGCAATTCTTCGGCCACAACAACAACAACAACGACTGTGGACATCGCGCGCCTCTTTTTTTTCCTCCTCAATTGTATGAATTGGGACTGGAGAACTTGACGTTTACACTGCTGCAGCCACAACCGTTATTCTCAAGGAAGCATTTCCCGGGTCGCTTAATCTTTCGTTTTGGTTACACTGGTCGGCCAGATCACCCGATTTAACCGTCTCTGCCTTCATTTTATGTTTTTTTTAAAGTCGCGGGTTAACATCAACAAGCCTTACAGTCTTGAAGCCCTTAAGGATAATGGTAGAACCTGTCGCCGAAGTTCTGGCAAGCGTGATGAATAATGCCATAATACGAGCTCGTATAGTAATGAACTCTGGAGGTGGCCACTTGGACGTTATCCTTTTCGCAACTTGATGTAATAAACTCTAATGCATTTAATAAGAAAATACCAAAGGCATAACTAAAGTTTTTCATTTAAAAAAAGAACATTGGGCGATTATTTTTGCCCCACATTTTACATACATATAAATACTTATTTCCCCATGACCCGATTAAAGAACTCCGGCGGTCCACAGGGTTCACATGTACATATATGTACTTATAAGTAGATACCTTATGTCCCTAAATGTCCTTTTAAGAAAAAAGAGGAACATTTCTCAACTCAAAAAGCTATAAACGATATTATTCTTACGGGACAAACTATTTAGTGCCGTCTACAAACAACTAAATTATTTATATGGTTTAGAGATTAAGTGACCTCTTTAATTCCCTTAACAGCTCATTAAGATATCAACGGGAAACTTCTCTCAAATCAGTAAGCCGAGCAACATATAATTCTTTTACTCACTGCCTAGTATTAAATGGTGGGTTTGGACCCACCATTTTATGGAAAAGTTTTACACAAATTACATTACATAAATAAATATCTTGCTCGTAATGACGCCGGTAATTACGAGGTGGAAAACCAGGCGTTGACAAATTGGTAGTTGTTCTTACCCGGAGTTGAGAAATTGTTAGATGTTCCTACTCGGAGTTGAAACTGGATTTGCTCGTAGCATGAAGCTTTAAGCGTATTGCACGCAAAAGGTTACAACTTATGTGGGTTCTTTTTCTGCACAAATACTGGGTTACTTGTCTATGAGGTACCAGAAATGCCGTGGCTGGAAGTCTAATTTTTTGATACCAAGTTTGCGCTGAACTCTATGCTTTATTATTGATTTTCAGCCAGATCGTGTAAATAGTACTAAAGATATTACAAAAATATCAACTTTTGGGGAAATGGAACATTTGTTTGGGAGGTACCAGAAGGAGTGTTGCAATATGGTCCATTTTTGGACCAGGGACAAACTTTATATAAGTACCAAGGCCATATTTCTTCTTTTTCTTGAAACAAAGTTTGTTTTATCTCAACTGCATGTAGAATCTCCGTTTATAATACATATGTTTTTCATGATATTTCTGAATATACTTTCGACACTCGGATATAAAATGTAGTTTTTCAATGTCGTACGGGACGTCGAAATATGCGATAATACAAAGCAAAAACATGCAGTTTTGTGCAGTCGCAAAGTTTCTTATGTAATGTTTTTGGCTCTTTGTACCCTCAGAAAGATTTTAGTGAGCAAAAGTCAATGCATGATATCTCTCTTTAAGATATTTTATCAAAACAGAATGTGCAATAGAAATATTCAAATAAGAAAAGTTGCGCTTACCCGACTTTGCATTCGATTATTCGGATACATGTTATAAATAAATATAAAATTTGTTTACATAAGTTAAATTTGATTGTTCCCCTTATGAGAATGTGATAAAACAACATGTTTTCAAGAACTTTTGTTTTTACACATTGAACAGGGATTAACCGGCTCAAGACCTCTTGCTTCTATATTTAAATGGAAGACAAGTTTTTAACATAATGGCAAAGTGACATTGATTTTCGTGCTGCACGCTGCTTTTATCATGATTTCGGGTCCGTGACAACCTCTTCAGAAAGCTTTGCTGCAATTGTTGAAAGTAAAACCGAACTCTATAAGGCCAGGCTCTTCCCAAAGTAAACCTTACTTTTCAAGTTTTCTTCACACAATTGCCCACGAAAATACAACTCACACTTGCCACCTCTAAAGAGACCCCACATCGAGAGCCATAAATAAATTTCTTTTACAACGTGTGTGTTGTAAAAAGAGTTTAGTTGACTATGTCAACTTGTGTGCCGTGCATGAAAACTTGTCACGGACCCGAAATCATGATAAAAGCAGCACTTTGCCATTTTGTCTTCTATTTAAATATAGAAGCAAGAGGTCTTGAGCCGATTAATCCCTGTTCAATGTGTAAAAGCAACAGACCGAAATAAAACAAACGAGCTAAACAACTTTTGTTTTTTTCATCTCGGTTGACCTTTCGGGCAAACAGATTAAAACGATAGGGAAATTAATATAAGTTAAACAACATTATTACAATTTATACATGTACGAGGGCGACCGCAAAAGTAACTGGCCTAACATAAAAAGAACCGTTTTTTTTGGAATTATTATTGTTTATTTTTCAACATAATCTCCTTCCAACTCAATACACTTAATCAAACGTTTTTCAAGTTTTTTAATTCCATCCGAAAAATACGATTTTTCAAGACCTTCAAAATATGCCTCAGTTTCAGCAATAACCTCGCTATTGTACGAAAATTTTTTTGCCACCGAGAATTTTTTTTAAATTTGGAAACAAGAAATAATCAGAAGGAGCTAAATATGGACTACATGGTGGATGCGGAGCAATTTCAAATCGTAATTCGGCCAGTTTTTGTTGAGTTAAAAATGCAGTGTGTAAAGGAGCATTATCTTGATGAAAAAGAACTTTTTTTCTAAATGCGGTCGTTTTATCTTGATTTCTTCACTCAACCGATCCAACAATGCACAATAATATTCACTATTTATAGTTTTTCCTTTCTCAAGATAATCAATAAATATTATACCCCTTGCATCCCAAAATACTGTGGCCATTACTGTTCCTGCTGACTTAACAGTTTTCGCCTTCTTGGGACCACTTTTACCAGCTTCCATCCATTGTTTTGACTGTTCTTTGCATTCTGGGATGTAGTGATGGATCCCTGTTTCATCAACAGTTATGAATCGGCGCAAGAACTCTATTGGATTACGCTGATCAATCGCTAAAAGCTCCTCGGAATTGGTCCAACGGACGATTTTTTGGGGCAAAGTCAACAAACGCGGCACCCATCTTGCGGATAGCTTTTTCATGTGGAGTTCATCATGTTAAATACTCCAAACTTGTTTTTCGTGTATTTTAACTATAACAGCAAGTTATCCGAGCGTTATTCGTCTATCTTTAGTCACTTCATTAAATATTTTTCTGATGTTTTCAATAGTAGTAGCAGTTTTCGGTCTTCCAGGGCGTTGTTCATCTTCCGTACTTGAACGAACCATTTTAAATTGTTGAACCCAGGATTTCACGGTGGAGTATGATGATGCATTATCACCATGAACAGAATCCAATTCATCTTTGATTAATTGTGGCGTATAACCTTTCATATAAAAGTGTTTAATTACCGCAGGAAACTCTTTATTTTCCATTTTTCAAAAATTATAAAACTTGTTTACTTCAATCACCTGTAACAAAGAAAATAATCATTAAATATTTCGGAAATTTTGACAGATGGCTTATAAAAGATTGCTTGTAAAAAACAAAAAAAAGTTGCTAGTAAAACAGAAAATGTGCCAGGCCAGTTAGTTTTGCGGTCGCCCTCATATTTATTGAGCCTTTTTAAATCATGTTATTTTTGAATTAAAGATATGTATTTTACAGAAAACTTGAGTTTATAATTTACTCTAAGATTAATTGGGTCATGCTTTTAATATGAGGTGAATTGGTAACATTTAATATTTTAACATAATAAATCTAGATTGTCCTTTCTCCTGCGACTACAATTAAACAATATTCAAACGGGCGGCCCGCTTTAAGCACTCGGTATAATTTTCGATAAATCGGTACAATATGTTCAGCGTCCGTTTTTGTGTCCAAACCCGATAGTCGGTTTCTTAAAAATAGCTAAAAGCCGACATGGCGGTTTATCCGGTTTTTTTCTCTTGGTTCTTCAGTTTTTGTTGTTGTAAGTAAAAACAATCAAACTTTATAATTAGCAAGTCAGAATATGTAACTATCATAAGTATTTTGCCTAGGTTTACTTTTAAGTGTGCCGATCGACTGAGATTCACAAGTTGATTAGATTTACCAATATCTGTCCGTCCGTCCCCCTTATCGTCTGATGTTTATCTTAAGGCTGAAATTTGGCAGAAGTAGGTTTTTTTGGATAAAAGTCGGAAGCTGTCGGACTTCAATTAGCTCCAAATATAGGGCGATCTTGCTGGCCATGCCAATTCGAAAAACGGGAAATTACACGACCCAGTAACGCTTCCATTTCGCTTCCATGTAACATTGGAGAATATCAGTTCACGTTTTCATGCACTCCCATATAGAAGTATAGGCAAATGCTTATTTAGGCCCGGCTTACTAGTCCTATGTTATATCCAGCTTTACTTAAATTTAGAATAGGTCGTGTGGAGCGACTTAAACCAAACAAACCCAAGCTAGATCATATTGGTCCATCTTTTGAAATAGCCCTGCCGTGCTACATGACACATTTAAAGTTCGATCAAAAACAGCATTGTGGAACCTATACGTAGTTCTACTGAAATTTAGCCAGTCCAGCTATGTTTTAATAAATCCTTTCACGAAATATGTTTTTCATAAAGTCCCCATGCTCTAGAAGTCACATATTAAGACCGCCTTATCTATTGCGTTATTCCTAGCAAGATTTCGGTGATTCCTAAACACGACTTTTATTTGCGTGCTTTATATTTCACTTCTATTTAACGATTTTTTTTGTTGATTTAAGCATTTATTCAAGCAATATAAAAATAAATAAACTAACTATAACATTTTGTTACGAATATTTTTGCAGTTTGGCTTAGTTTGGTT
The DNA here is from genome assembly GCA_963513945.1 of Hydrotaea diabolus. Lineage (NCBI taxonomy): Eukaryota > Metazoa > Arthropoda > Insecta > Diptera > Muscidae > Hydrotaea > Hydrotaea diabolus. Next base: position 79,914,032 of record OY740720.1, read on the forward strand.
GCCGGTCCCTTATCCGAAAATCTGACACATTTAAACATGGACATGTGAGGACCAAAAACAATAAAGTTTTCACGCAAATAAAAATTTTAAAATTTTTTTAATTTTCAAAATCTGAGTAAATTTAGTGCCCGTTTAAGGTTACATTTACTTCGCTTCTGATTCGGAAAATATTTCCATAAGGCTAAAACGCTAGAGGCTAAAACTAGAATGTTTTAACTGATTTATTTTTCTTTAAAAAAACCCGACAGTCGGGTATTTCTTAACACGGGTTTGAAAAAAATCCGAAATGCCGGTTTTCTGACATTAAATACAAAATATTTTTGAAAGAGCGCATTAATCCGCAAGCTACCTAGATTAGGTTTGTTGTTGTTCGTCGTATGGGGAAGCAAAAGTAAGTCAGCAAAGTTAAAGCCAACACAGCACTAGACGCACGTTTCGCAAAGTATTAAGCCTATGAGTGAGGAAACAGGGGCCTCAATAAAAAAATTCCTACCATATTGACAGACTGGTCATAACATTGTTTTGACAAAAGATCATAAAAAAACAAAAAAACCTAAAAAATATAACAAAAGGAAAATGTTCAACACAAAAGAATGACAATTGAATGGTTATTTTCCCTTTACATTTCCATACCGTCCGGATTGTTTTTGATTTTAATTACTTAATCTCTGATTACAGATGCACCATAGTACATACATTGTCTCAAGCTCTACTTACCCATAAAAGAAAACATTTTAAATTTGCATGCTGTATTAGTTGAATGCCCTCCCCACTGGCTATCTTCTTTGTAACGATTGATTTTTTATAGCGTTATTTTTTATAGGATTATTTACTTTGAATACGGATCGTTACTGAAACGTGCTTTCCCCGCAAGAAGTGTGATAATGGCGTGGAAACATTCTTACATACCGTAAGCAAAAAAAATGACACCATCCACCGTCAATTATCATGTTTTGCAATTCCACATTGACTTGGAAGACGAGGGAACTGATATTCAAAATAGCATCAAAGTTCCCATTAATGCAGATGCATCTGTTTTTGACACTTATTACGTAAATTTTATGTGAATGCAAAATACAATTTTTCTTATCCCTCAAGTCGATCGAGGTGGGCGCGTACCCATCACGTGATGATAATCCTCAGAGCTCAACAGTTGACAGTAAAAGTAGGTTATAACTAAAATGTATGATACAACGAATATTAGCCGCCAACGTTTTTTTTGAGATACATGTGCAAATGTCCTTTTGCGACAACTGTGTGCCGGGCAGGCAGTCCTTGGCCAAAGGATTGCTGCCTCGGGTCAACTCGGTCCGAAGCAGCAACCTGCTATCGTGGTATTGATGTCCTTGTTTATCATTCCAAATGGTTCAATTTGTGTTGTAAAGTCTCTCCTAACACTCCGCTTTACAACTCTTTCGCTCAACATTTCTTGTTTATATTCCAGTTCTGTTTATATTCCAGTTTTGTTTATATTCCAATGTTCAGTCTGGGACCCTAGGATAACAGATTTCCTCACTGTAAATTACTATTTACTGAGTGTTCTTATCGATTTATTTTTATCAATAATTAGCTACGAGAAAGTTTATTTATTATAAATAAAACTTGGACCCTTCGGGTCCTTTTTGGACGTCCAGGCACCCCTGGTATTTTTTACTGTGGAAAATAGTTTCTTACATTTAAGGACCATTTCGTCTATTAGAAGGCTTACTTTTCTTATCTTTACCTTTGAGATTGATGCAAAATATACATGGTGGCGTACCAATTGTGCTACAATAAGAAGTTCAAATAACCTTTTTTATCAATGTATTTTATGTTATTTTTTATTTGTATTTCTTATTCAGCTTTACATAAATAATTGTGTTTGAAGATGATAGGCCGTAAATGACCTCCATGCTCATCCACGCATATGCGACACCTGATCAGAAAATTATTCATTGTGGCCTGAAGGGTTGAAGTTGGGATCGCTTCAATGATTGCTGGTTTAGTTTTGTACACCTCTTGCTTGACAAACCGTTTTCTTTAAAGAATTATGGCCCCTCAATGCAGCTTGGTGAAACTCGTTGTGGGTGCAGTTCCGTCTCGTGGAGTATTTGTGGATTAGATTCACTCCATATACGGCAATTTTGTTTGTTTACATTGCCGGTTTGATCAAAATGAGCCTCATCAGACATAAACAAGCAACTAATCAAGCTGTTAGGCCATTTTAATAATTTTTGGAAAAAATTCGATTCGAATAGGCAAATCCAGAGGGTTGAACTTGAACTTTGTACGAAAACAAGTTTAAATCATCATGAATTATCCTTTGTAATGACTATATAACGAACTGCAATTCGCGCCAAGAACATTCTAGTCGAAACGCTTGGATTTGCCTGCACTAACGATGCTGCAGCCGTGATGTTGTCTTAAACCCAATCATAGGGATCTTAATGGTACGGTCTTCCTGCAGTGCATCTAGATTCGGCAAAAATGTTTTCCAGCATTCAAAATAGTTCACCTCCTCGGGAAGTTCCACCAAACTGCCGCCTTATTTTCCTTTGGTCGAAAATGCAGACTGCAATCCATGGTACCGCTGCACTATCCAAATCCACTTTTGCCTTCTGCACTGTGCGTTTATTGGTGGGATATCTGTGAATAATCAACTTGTGCTGAAAGGGCCAAGCCAGTTTAAAATACTAACTATGTGTCGCTGATGCCCTATAATGGCTGGGTGCGGTTTTTGCCCCCCAATTGCACATTTCTGGCTCCATTCTCAAACTAACATTACGTTCACAAAAATTCACTACTTTATGTGCTTTAAAAGCTGGTAGACATATCGGTTTGCATTTCTTTAGAAAAGAGCCCGGAAAAAACCAAGCATAGCGTCCGATACAATAGCTTTGTTGAGAAATCTATTAGGTGTCTATGCAAGGGAAATGTATTTGTCGATAAGTCAGCTACGATTCAACCCTTGGAAGGCAAAATCACTCTTCGTCGATAGGTCAGCTATGATTCATGCCTTGGAAGGAAAAAATTGCTGAAAAAAGTAAAGGAACCCGTATATATAAACGAATCTCCCTTTAAAAATAGAAAAATAAGAAATTGTCTTCAATGTCGCTTGGCTTTGGAATCTACCAAAGCGCAAATACTAGTGGAATTTCTTTAACATCTTCTCCGAAAGTATTGGCCGAAACATTTCTTCTGATTATTGTATTAAGGAGGTTACCCTAGATTAAAAAAACGCTCTTTCTTTTTTATGCGACTTATCGAACGCTTGTTTGTTTTACGATATAAGTAAGTTTCCGATAATCACGCACAACTCAAAAACTTCATTTATTAAGTGCCCCAAGATCGTTGTTGTTATTTCATATATTAACAAACTACATTGTTACTATGATCCCATCTATTTCCTTTTCAAATCTTTGTATTTTCATTTCAGTTTTAAAGTGTCCACCTTTGTGCTGACTTATTTGGCTTACACCTGCTATCACATGTCCCGCAAGCCGATATCTGTTGTAAAATCTGTACTACACACAAATTGCAGCGACAATGTGGTGCACAATGCGAGTTCCAATGACTGTGGCTATGCACCATTTGGTAAGTAACATCAGATTAATTTACCAGCACATCTACTATAGTTTCTTGCCTTTCCTTTCAGATGACTCAAATGCTCCTGCCTTATTTGCTATTTTGGATTCGGCCTTCCTATTCTCGTACGCTGGTGCAATGTTTGTTTCGGGATTTGTGGCAGAACGTGTCTCACTGCGATACTTCTTGGCTTTTGGCATGATCCTGTCGGGAGTTTTCTCATACCTTTTTGGTGTGGCAAAGACATGGGGTATTCACACTATGTTCTATTTCGTATTCGTACAAGCATGTGCTGGCATCGCACAAACCACTGGTTGGCCAGGTGTGGTCACACTGGTGGGCCGTTGGTTTGGTAAATCTAAACGTGGTCTAGTATTTGGTATCTGGAACAGCCATACCTCGATTGGCAACATTTTGGGTACCCTCATAGCAGCTCGTTACGTGGAAACTGATTGGGCTCTGTCGTTCATTATGCCGGGTATAGTTATTGCCTCAATAGGATTTTTGCTGTTTCTTTTTTTGGTTGACAGTCCCGAAATAGTGGGATGCAATCCTCAACAGTCTGTTGCAACAGACCGTTCTCCGCCCAATGACTCGGACATTGAAGACAGTGACGTTGCTCATGGTCCCAACTATGATGCGGTCAGTGCTGAATACGGGTTTTAATATAGCCATTTTCATATTAATTTTTTTTTTAATTTTAGGAAGTTAATTATCGCCCCTCTGAACGCACACCTATTTTGGAACGTACAAATTCTCATGCCGGCCACATTCATGCTCAACGCCCCATTAGCTTAAAAGATGCTTTATATATTCCCGGAGTTGTGGAATTTTCCTTATGTTTGTTTTTCTCCAAATTGGTTAGCTACACATTCCTCTATTGGCTGCCTATGTACATACAGTCGTCGAGCACATTTGGACCATCTTTGTCGGCAGATATATCAATTCTCTTTGACATTGGTGGTATTTTTGGAGCTATAGTTGCTGGCATGGTATCGGATATGTCAGGCATGTCAGCCACAACGTGTTCCGTAATGCTGTTTTTAGCATCACCTGTGGTATGTATTAATTCGATATAAACATTCAGGGCCTCGTTCTTTATCTTTTCACTCGATTTTCATTGCTATTACAACAGCTTGAGCAAAATTAAAATAATGTTTGTACAAGAGAGGTTTACATTTTCCGATAAGGTTTAAATATAAAATTATAAAGCTCATAGTCGTGACTAAGAAAGTGACAAACATGATAAAGAATATGGTCCCCGAAATTCCTTTGTACCTGACAGCGAGTATGTTGCATTACTTTATGTGAAAGCTGAACGAGTTAGGAAGACCGGAGGATATAACCTTTCCATTATTCGGAGAGTTAAAGGTACTAGGAAAGGATTAAAAGGACAGAAAACTGGGCAATATGAAAGAGTGTAAAAGAAAAAAAAACAATACGTAGGTTTAGATAACCGAAAATGGTACTGATATTCCCAGTTCATAAATAAAAAATATAAATGCACATAATTTAACTGTAGAAAAGTCAACTTCGTATCGATACTTTTGAAGTGCTACTGATACTTGTTTACTCGAAACCCTACTAAATGAAACTTTACATTACCGAGTACCACGACCTCAGTGTCGATACGATAATAAATTCGGGAATATATCGTGTTTTCTTAAAAAAATTACCCCAAAATATAAAGGTGGATTTTAAAATAACGTAGTCAATATCTTTGGAACTCTTAAAAAAGTTGGCCTTGCCTCTGATGATAAATCTTGCTATGCTTAAAAATGCATGCGGCATTTTCCCCTAGCACGCCATTATGTATAATTTTGACATAACTTTATTACTTTAATACCGGCTGCAGACTTGTATTATAATATCTGGATAATAATTTTCATTTTGATAAATGTTACATCAATATGATGTCCCATATTTTTACTTATAATGCGTTTCTTTCCCGACAAATATCATTATTACATTACTAATAGGTAATGAGATACGGACTTTCTTAGTTAAGAGTTGTATGGGTAGTGTTACGTCCCATGCTCTATCATGGCCTAATACACCTTGTAAATATTTTCGTTTCAAACATATCATGATGTGAACATTTTTTTAACGATCCCCCAAATATATAGAAATATTTTTAGAGATTGAAAAAATGTTTACCTCTAAACCAATCCGGCCCATTTTCAATACCAACTGTTTCAGAGTATACGAGGGTTGCTATTTATAAATCATTGGAAATGGTTTTATTGTTTTTCAAAGGAGAATACTCCTTAAGATCAATAAACTTTTGCATGCGCACAAACCAATTTTCGAATCACATTTTCCACTCCGATTGTGTCACCTGCAAAAATGACTTTTGAACGCTTCAACAGCTGCTTCGGGCTATGAAAAACATTGACCACTTTTTTTTCCTGATGCTGTATGGTAGATGGCCCATCTATTCGACATCTTAAGTGGTCAAATAGCTCATCGTTTCAGCTAATGTGTGAGAGCTCGCATTGCCGTGATGCAAAATGACCCGTCTTCTCTTATTATCTTTACTAATTTCTTCGAACACTGTTGGCAATGAGATGGTTGTGTACCACTCAGAATTGACCTCCTACGTTCCACTAAAGGCACTGTGGCAACATGGCCGGTTATACCGAAAAAAACGCAATCATTTTCTTCGATGTACTTCTTTTCCGAACAACTTTTGTTGGATTTGGCTCGTCTTGAAAGAACCAACGGTCGATTGCTGTTTTGTTTCGGTTTGATAAGCATAGATGCATGATTCGTCACCTGTGACAATGTTATACACTGCCTTTGAGCTACCGCAGATGTACTTTTTCAACATCTTTTTGCACCAATCCATACGAGCCTTTTTTTGAGCATTCGTCAAATTATGTGGGATCCAAAGAGAACATCAGTCACGACAAAGTGACTGAAGTTGGACGTCCTTCACCAAATTCATCCTGAAGCGAACGGCGTCCGAGACTGAACTCTTGGTACCAGCAATTAACAGTGATTTTTGATGGTGCTTCATTGCCAAAAGTCGAAACAAGTTGATTTAAACAATCCTGCCTCCCACGCCGAAAATCGTAAAAAATCATTGCACGAAAATGTTCACGGGATAGTTCCATTTTTTGACTGAGATGCATTTTTCAACACACTGTAAACAAAACAATTCTCGTCCTCAAACGACAAAACTTTCTGAGTAAAGTTAAGCTAAAAAATGTCAAAGATTCCAATCGAAGTTTCCAGTTTGAATCTGGTAACACTAATATTGTCAGAACCCGAAATATAAATAGCAACCCTCTTAAACACATATCACCGCAAAATGTCAATAAGCATAGCTTCTAAGTATATTGCAAATTGCAGTTTAAATCGTCTAAGATTTTTAGAACGGCCCAGTATTGACCAGGTATTATTATTATTTTTTAATAGAAGACCTTTTTTTGCAAAGTGGCAAAGAGTTGTATATTATCATGGCGATTTCTGGTCCCTGGCGACTCTTATCAGAAAGCTTAGAAAATATATACTTTATGGTGTCTCCTAATTTCGAGATGTTGAAATTGGAAAAACGAAGTGATCAGACACTTCATGTAATAAAACTGGTAGCGGTCAAGAAACAATGGAACTACTAATGGAAACTAACCTGCCAGGCTGTGTAGATGTAATGGAAAAAGACCAATTTCCTTCTGCAAATCTCGCAACACGTTCTAGTGACCTTATAGAATTCATCGCCAATGAACAAAAAATCGCGTATTCTCTATGATTTCTTAAGCCATACTAATCAGTCTCTTAAGAAAAAGAAAAAGTTTAGTTTGGTCTATCCTAATTTCTATTGAAAAATCAGAAAAGACTAGTAGACCCTCAAGTAGGGATAAAACTGACCTCGTCAACTTTGAGGGGTTGTATCAGTGGATACATTACAACGTTATAGGCTCAATCTTAATGACACTCACTTATCCATTAAGATTAAAAGGCCTTAGCTGCCTTCTAAGACGTGGAAGGACCTCTTAAGCACGAAATGATACTCTTAATCCTTCTGGCTCTAGAATACACTAGAATCGACCCTAAAAAACTCAATAACCGGACTACATGCTGAAAACCTAATATAATCCACTCGAACGGATCAGAAAGGAACGTGGTCACGGGTGATCCAAGAGGAGGTGCCATTTGTCCTATTCTTTGGAACTTAAGAAGCAAATAATGATAGATCTGAATGGGAATCAAAAGAATCATCAGTGAATTTATGGAATTGTCACTAAAATCCTTATCAAAATGGAAAAAGAACAACGGAAAAAGAACAACTAATCTTAATAAGGGACAAAAGCAGGTCTGAAAGCAAATCTCAAACTTCGCTTGAATGTTTCTTGTCGTCTAAGAGAGCTGTCCACACTGCGTTTGGCAAAAGTAAACTTAGTATTGTGACTGGAGTGATCACAAGAGGCAAAATTGTCATACGAGTATGTGTATATCTCAACATTGCTACAGTAGAAACTGCAATGATGCAAAACAAAAGCCTTGCATACCTTGGGACTAACCATTCGTGGCGACCTTGAACAGATAGCAAACATGTCTGTGGCTTTCATCGGTAGCATCATTCTCTTTTTGCACTGCTTTTCCTTTCTGCGGTATCACAGTGGACGTCCAAGTAGATAAATAAGAAGTCTGGAACTGCTTTTACGTTTTGCGGTATCACAAGGGATATGCAAGATGAACGTGATCTCCCGAGCAGGCATGTCATTTTACATAACTTACTAAACAAAGTGTGCATTTTTGTTAAAAAAGAAGTCTGGAAGACATAAGGGAAAATGTTTATCTATTCTATCTAACTCTATCCTCGAAGATGGCACACAGGAATGTGTAAGGCTATGCCTATTTCCCAAAGGCCCACTAAAAGAAGCATGAGAATGCATGATGGTCAAAGTTCAATATTCTATTAGAAACATAAATAAATTTAAATTAATTACACTAAGCAAAAAGTTTGAAAAAAAATTAATTACACTAAGCAACAAAATCTGAAATAAACCAACGGCAGAAGGTTTGGTAGACAACTAAGCTGGTTTGGGGCTGCTAAACACGAATCTAGCCGAATCTCCGATTTGGCAGATTCGCTCTAGTTAAGGAGATATTGACAAATACCGTTATTTTCGTTTTTTTCGAACAAAAGGACCGCTTAGCTTTGACCTTTTCAACGATATGCAGCGCTTTTATTTTGAAAAGAATTGTTGAAGATATAGACACAATTCTAGAGAAATTTCGATTTTTTGTTACAAAAAATTACTTTGAGCTGTCTAATTTTTTTTGGATTCTTTACCAATATTGTATTTTTACAAGAACTCCATTTTAAGCGTATTCAAATTCGCTACACTTTAGAATCATTTAAATTTTATCTGACTGAGTAATTCAAGATTTTGTACGAAATGGGAACTTACCGCGTTGTGCGATTTTTGAAAATCGGTTCACAAATAAAACAGTTAGTGGTCCTTTTATTCAAAAAAACTAATATAACGGTTTATGTGAATAGCTAGAGTAAATCTGGCAAATCGGAGGCCAGATTCGTGATCAGCAACACCAAATCAACTGAAGTTGACTATCAAACCTTATAACGGAAATTTAGTATTGGCCAGTGTTATTATTGGTTTGTTCGAAAAATGGGAAACATTATTTGTATTACAATTTCATCTATGTGGGTGTCTTCCCTGGTTTCACAGTAGCTCACTCTATTACAAAATTTCTTAAACCTTGGTGACGTGTTCTTATGCAATCTTACCAATGGCTTGCTCGTTATTCGTCTTCCTCAGCAAGTTGGCTAATGGACATAGCCGAGACCAAACCGAATACCGAACTTAGCACTCCAAAAGATCTATTGTGGCGTGAGCTGTGTGGTATGGCACGCCATCTTGCTAAACAAAAAATGTTCTATCAGAATATTTTTAAAGCAGTTGGGTCAATAATGCCACAGCTCCAAAGCACCATACGGTCACCTTCTAAGGATGCATTAATCACTCGCGTACGGTTTTTTGAACCATAGTTTCTGTACATTAGATTGTAAACATAGCTGCCGGGAAAGATGCTTTTATGTCCATTTCAGGTTGGTCTAAGCCTAAACCGAGGAGCAATAACGAACTGGTCTTGCGCCTTAAAAATTATGAAATTCCTAGTTTTTATTGTGTGTGTATTTTTATTTCATATTAAGGATTATTGTTAGGGCCAAATAATGATGACTTTATTTAGTTTCGCGTGGTATAAAGACGTTTTCAAGAACACCTCCACAGGGAAAAGTTTGTCGGAAAGTTTGTAAAGGGTAGTCCAACTAAAACGCACGTGGTTTTATTTACAATTAACAGTGAATGAAACAACAATTTTTCAGAGAAATTGTCAATCAAATGCTCGCCACGGCTTCGGTGGCATATCTCAATCCGATGGTCCATATTTTCAAAGACTCTGAGACATAATGAAGGTTTATGTCGTAAATGTGTCGAATTATTTATCGCGCAAAAGAGTCTTTGTTTTGTTGGCTGTGTGGCAAGTGGCACCAACCTGTTGTGGAACCACATAACGTCCAGGTCCATCTCCTCAATTTCTGGCCACAAGTAGTCCGTAATAGCGAACACCATTCACGGTAACTGCTTGGCCGACCTAGTTTTCAAAGAAGTAATGACCAATGACGCTGCCAGCCCAAAAACCGCACCAAACAGTCACTCTTTGTGGACGCATCCGGCTTTTTAACAATCACTCGTGGATTCTCATTTTCCAAATGCGGCAATTCTGCTTGTAAACAAATCTACCGAGGTAAAAGTGTGCCTCGTCGCTGAAGATGATTTTCGTTGTAAAGTCACCATTCACTACTGCCTGTTCAACCAACCATTCGGCGTATTTACGACGCTTGAAATAGTCAGTAGGCTTTAGCTCTTGAGTCATTGAACCTTGTTAACGTGTAAGTTCAAATTTTTATTCAAAATTCCCATCAGTGATGTTCGTGAGATATCACATTGTTGTGCACGACGACGAGTCGAGGCTGACGACTTCTCTGCCGCACTGTCGCCAACATCATCAATGCATGCACGCGTGCACAGGTGTTTTCTCAATTCCTTCAGACCCGGTTTGCTGAAATTTGCGTACAATTCTTCCGATTGTGGACACATTTGGTCGATTATGCCGGCAAAAAAATGCATTTTGATTTGAACGTCCATTTTCATAAAAGGCTTCAACAATCTTAACACGCCGCTCAATTGAATACCTCTCCATTAATTAATTTCTCAAACTCTAAAAGAAAGAAATGCCAAATTAAGTTGGCCAACAAACTTGACGTTAAGGTGTAACATATTGTAATGTCGTATTAAACAACTTTGCCGGGCACTTTTTACATGTAAATTTAAAAATTATTATTTTTTTCTATTTAGCTTTTATTGTATCAACAATATGGAGCCACATCTATATTTATGACCGTATTCCTTTTGATGGTTTGTGGGTTTCTGGTGAACGGTCCCTATGCTCTAATCACCACATCGGTGAGTGCTGAACTTGGCCAGCACAGTTCATTGGAGGGCAATTCCAAAGCCTTGGCCACTGTTACAGCTATTATAGATGGCACTGGTTCTATAGGTAAGTTTCCATCTCTATGCAATGTACAATCAAACACTTACACATTTTATCCTTTACCGCCAGGTGCCGCTGTTGGACCTTTCATGGCCGGTATGATCTCGGGCAATGGTTGGCAAAATGTATTTTATATGCTGATATTATCCGATATTATAGCTATGCTTTTATTAGTACGTTTAGTTAAAAAAGAATGCACAAGAAGACTACGAAGATCACGAATACGCATAGAATAATTATTTTTTTTTAATTGCTTGTATGTGTATGTAAATATTTATAAACAAATGACGACAAATTAATTGCCTTCTCAATCATATCCGATCATCCATCTGTTTTATAATGAATATTATCGTAGTATTACGAACGAAAAGGTTGGACTTTTTTTTGACTTTTTGTTGCATCACGTTAATTTTAATGACTGTATGTACATTCGTACATACTTAGAATGTTTTTAACATGGTTTGTATTTATCTCGAGGCTTAGTTTAACTTTTTTTTTTGTTGAAAAAGGAGCCACCGTTTTTTATCGTAAAAATATCGTCTATAAATTTATTTGTATACAACTCATAAATAAATTTTACTTTTAAGCATTTAATATACACTAAACGAAACATTCTAATTATTGGAATTTTTTGTAACACCTAAGGTAAGGTATTCAAGGTAAGGAAATAATACCGAATTTTTATTAAAACCTGAAATATATTGGTAAATGAAAATTAATAATAAAAAGGAAAACTTAAAAGACACAAAGCATTATAATACATTTATTTTTACTTAACCATAAAATACAAAGGATATGTATAAAATAGAAATTAAGGTAAATGTCCTTCGCGGCTTTACCGTCACATACACACTTCTTTTTCATGACATCTAAGCAAAAATGTTGCTGAATTTCGAGGTTGTTTTGCATATGGGTTTATTTACATATAAAGAGAGAATAATTTTAAATCTTTTTCTAATTAATTAAAAAAAAAATATTAAAACACAGGGTGGCTGATGAATTTTGCTACTTAGTAGGGACATAAATACTGTTACATTATTGAACATACCCATTTCAATAGTAGAACTGAACATACCCCGTTAAGATCATATGGGTTTTGAAAGCAAACCTCAATAGCGTTAGTCTGTAACGGGATTTTAAAATTTGTTCAACTTTCATCATGGAGTGGTCAGATAATGAGAACCGCATCGCTGCAATAGCGCTTTTCAAGTGTGAAATGAAAAATGCGATATTTTCAAAACGCTCCGGCCACTAGGGATTAGCCGCATGTTCGTCTACCGTGGCATACAAATGTTTGAGGAGACTGGAGATGTAAAAGACCGCCACCGGTCGGGCCGCCCACGCTCTGTTCGAACACCAAGAATTCACAGAAATCCGCTCGGAAAACCGAAAATCATGTTCCGTGAGATTAATATCCATGAGTCGAATTCATAAAAAAGACTTGGGACTTGGGGCTTTAGACATACCGGACATTTATTGACTGCAGCTTTAAAAAATAGGATTGAAAAATGTAAACGTCTTTTGGTGAAGCACGCTGATAACTTGCACAAAAAAGTTTGTTCACCGATGAAAAAATTTTTACCGTTCAGGAAAAATTTAACAAGTGTATGCCTAAGGAAGCATCTGAACTGATCCCAAGGGTGGAAAAGGGTTATCACCCAGCTTCAGTCATGGTTTGGTGGGGTGTCTCTTACGATGGGGTCACTGTCCTGCATTTCTGCGAACAAGGAGTCAAAACATCGGCCAAAGTTTACCAAGAAACCGTTTTGGAAGCTGTTGTGAAGCCTCTTAACAACCCCCTGTTCCAAAACCAGCCATAGACTTTCCAGCTGGATTCTGCGCCGGCCCATAAGGCTAAAAGGTCCCAGGCCTGGCTTCGAAACAATTTGCCAGCGTTCATTTCCTCTGAAGAATGGCCCTCAGACAGTCCAGATTTGAACCCATTGGATTACAAATTGTGGACGGTTTTAGAGGACAAGGTTTGTCACAAAAGATACCCCAACATTGGATCTCTTAAGACTGCTTTGGTTCGAGCTGTGGCCAATTTTCCAATGGACGAGGTTCGTGCAGCTATTGACGATTGACCAGTGCGACTTAATTTGCCACAGCTATTCATCTCACGGGCCATGATTTTCTGTTTTCGGAGCTGAATTCTGTGAATTCTTGATTAAACGGCTTTGGTATCATGCTGTGTTCGAACAGAGCGTGGGCGGCCCGACCGGTGGCGGCCTTTTACATCTCCAGTCTCCTCAAACAGTTGTATGCATCGGTAGACGAACATGCGGTTAATCCCTAGTGGCCGGAGTGGTTTGAAAATATCGTTTTTTTTCATTTCATACATGAAAAGCGCTATTACAGCGATACGGTTCTCATTATCTGACCTCTCCATGATGAAAGTTGAAACAATTTTAAAATCCTGTTACAGACTAACGCTATTGAGGTTAGCTTTCAAAACCCATATGACATTAACGGGGTATGTTCAGTTCTACTATTGAAATGGCTGTGTTCAATGTTGTAGCAGTATTTATGTCCCTACTAAGTATATTAAGAAATTCAAATGACTTTTTTCAATGTATGGAACTCATTTTTCTTTTATTCATGTTAAAGCTCATTCAATTTTATTAAATATAGCTTAATTAGTTTATTAGTTTTAATGGAATTTAGATGGCCGCCATGCTCGTTAATACGTGTGAGGCATCTTACCAAAAAGTTGTTCATTACTGCTTGGACAGTTGAGACAAAAAAAGCCGCAATTGATTCTTGAATGGATTGCTTTAGTTCATTCAAATTTGTTGGGTTTGCTTTCTAGACTTCCTGAAGAAACGTCAGAAAAAGTCAGGTGCAGTAAGGTCAGGCGACCTGTGGGCCAACGGACTGTGAAGTTTCTGGATATCAGCTTATTGGAAATTGGGTCTCGTCAGACATGAAAAGACAGTTCCGTTCTCTTTCACCATTTGAAGCATCTTCTGGTAAAATTCCAAGCGAATCGGGAAGTCTGCTGCGTTCAGTTTGTTGGCCATTTGAATTTTATATGGGTATAAGTCCAAATCTTTGTGCATAATTGACAGCAATCACTGTTTGCTTATACCCATTTGAGCTGAAAAGCATCTTGTCGTATATTTTGGATTGTTTTGTATAGCAGCAGCAATTGTTTCCTTCGTCCGAACTGAAGGGTTTCGATGGTAAGGTCTTCTGTTGAGTGTCCCATGCTCGGCAAAATTGTTACAAGTCTTATTATGGTCCATCTGCTCGGAGGATTGCCGCCAAACGTGCGCCTATACTCTCTTTGAACTGATACAACGGACTCCAGTGCGTGATAGCGGCGAACAATCCAAATTCTTGTTTCTGTGTCCTGGTGTTTTTTATAGTTATTCAAAATAAAAAATTAACCAGATTTATTAAATAGAAAAAAGTTATTACATTTTTTTGGTAGCAGCTTTCATCAGCCACCCTGTACAAAGCGTTGGCTGCCGAAATTTTTTTATGAAACGAAAGGACAATCTGTGTTTAAATTTCAATTTGTTTGCAATTATTTGGACTTTTATCATTTCTTTGATTTGGTTTTAATTGTTGTTTGGAAAATATCAAATACAATTTAAAAAAAAATTATGTATATAAGGATGCCACAACGTTGCTTAACGTTCGCACGGCACGTTATGGGCTAATGAGATTTTGTCTTAGATCTATTACAAGTTATATGGATATTAACAGACGAAACCCAATAGTATATGTGAACGCTATAGTGGCCATATGCTTTGAATTCGACTTAAACCTCGTTTATTTTAAATAATAAAAACTTTTAAGAAGAAACTTATTCAAGAATAACCTTTAGTGAGTTTAAGCGAGCTCGTTTATTAACCGCTTATAGTATTTCTTAACTGTTTATCTAAAAAACTGCAGATTTTCAAATCAAACGGTTTGTGATTTGATAGATATTTCAAAAATTGTGCTTTGAAATTATCGCTTATTCGTTTTATAAACGAGTACCAACAGAACATGCCTGGTATATACTCGTATATCGAATAGAAGCCACACAAACTTCAATTCCGGTTTATGTTCTGCCGCCCTAGAAAGAAATTAAATCCGATCTTTCTCAATATTCGCATGGTACGTTATTAGACACAAAGTATCAATAATAATTAGGTGTAATAAGTCGATTTAGACGTTTCCGTTGGTCTATCTGTTCTTGTAATCGAAGTGCAAGTATGTACCGATCTTGCTAAAACTTTGCTCGTTATTATGTTTTTGGCTTATGACGGTAGCTTTTGAGAGCAATCAAACTGAGTTCTGATATAGCCCCCCTTAGGTTTTAATCGATCGATTTCGGTCTTTATTGCCCTAACAGCGAAAATTTTGATTGCATTTTAAAAAATGTTAGTTTCTGGCGTTATTTTGCACTCAGGCTAATATCGTACGATGATTAGATCGGTGCAAATCTTTATATAACCCCCATACAAATAAATACACATATTCGACCCAACGGTGGCCAATTTTTTTTTCAACAAAATATGGTTTGAAGCTTTAGTTTTTACACAGAATAAACATTGTTAAAAGTGAACCAAATCTTAATATATCCCCAAACAAATGTTCCTTCTGATTTTGGGTCTATCCGATCTTAATGCAATTTTGTCCAACCGTCCTGAGACCGGAAAAATCAGATTACAATAATAGGACAAAAATTGAGTCTAAAGTGTGTGGTGAGGATTTCATGTAGACAATCTAGTCCGACTTCAGACTATTATTTCTCGTTCGTGTTTGCGTTGCGAGTGACCTAATGCGCTGGCTCGGACATGACGGTCGAATCGAAACAAGTGCTTCAGCCTGAGGTGCAATATGCTTTGCGGCAATTCTTACTTTTTCGAGTGTGAAATAACATAAATACAACACACCTACATTAGTGTTTATTAAAATTCAATAATTTGTGCATAAATAATGGTAACATTTTTTAATTTTTATTGACAATTAAATAAAAAAACATATCGGCCGTTCAATTATGAGGTATTTTTTTTCAAAATAGAAAATCAAAAAAAACTTCAAACCAATCGTGGAATCTTTATTGTTCATTCTAAAGGATATTTTAGCCAATTATATTTTTAATATATTTTCCTTCAAAGGTTGGCCGGAAAGTTACTGACACGCGTAATGTAGCTTCCAAAACCTGAATCGTAGATGATTTGTCATCATAGGTTTTACACTTTACGTAGCCCCAAAGAAAAAAGTCTAAAGGTGTGATATCACACGATCTTGAAAATGACCTCTCAAAAGATTAATTATTTGAGTAGATGTATGGCAAGTGACACCGTCCTGCTGAAATCAAATGTCGTCAAGATTAAGGTCTTCAATTTCAAGTAGCAATACGTCCGATTTCTTGGCGCGATTGCAAGCACCATTCACGGTTACGTTCCGGCCAACATCATTTTTAGAAAAATGTGGACCGATGATTCCACCAGCCCATAAACCGCACCAAACCGTGGTTTTCTTTGGGTATAATGGCATGTCTTGAACCTCTTCTGGTTGCTCTTCAGCCAAAATGCGGCAATTTTGTTGTTGTTCTTGTTGATGTTACAACAATATATCGCGCCATTTGAACTGGATGCGTTTACAGAGACCTGGGGGTCAGCTGAGTGGGACAAATGTCCGGAACGTTAGCATCAATTCATTCCTAATAAGAATTGAGGCGAGAGAATTGCACCATCCAGATCTCAGCTGAGCCAGAACCACGAGCGTCTGCCGAGGTAGTACCTTCTCCTCAGGTGAAATATCCGGGGGGCTGTTCCCCTAGCACTACATTCACACTGTAGATATATACTGCTGCTGCGGCTTCAGATAGCTGTTGCATGTGCAGAGGATCTAAAAAGGCTGTCCAATGTGACCCCAAGGATTTTGGGGTAGTTGGTAGTCGGGATGTTGACGTCATCGACTTTCACATTGAGTGACAACCGCACCTCTGCGGTCCATGTAGTAAACAGTGTTTCTGATGATTTGGAGGCGGATATTTTCATATTCCAGGCAGTGAAAACATGTGCTAAGTCAGTGAGGTAACAGTGGTTTTTCTCGCATATGTTATCCACTTTTGGTCCTGACGCCAGAATTAAGCAATCATCAGCGTACGACATAATTTCAACGCCGCCTGGTAGTGCAGGAATTTTATAGGTAGAGGTTAAACTGAGCCGGGGATATCACTCCTCTCTAGAGAGCTACTTGGTTGATCATGCGGGGCTTCGACTTCCTGTCTCTAAATTCTACATATGACTGGCGCCCACAAATAGTTTACGATCCACCGTTTCAAACTGGGTGGAAGGGACGTTTCTCCAATGTCCTCGAACAGAGTGGCATGATTGATCGTGTCCATGGCTTTTGTGAGTTCAAGAGCCACGAGGACCATCCTGTCGTTTTGTTTATTGTCTTAGCCGTTGAGCCAGAAATGGGCCTCATCACTAAACAAAATTTTGATCGAAAACAGCGGATCTTCTTCGAAAAAAGCCCAAACACTAAAAATGCGACGGAAGATCGTTAGGCTTCAATTCCTGTAAGAGCAGTTTTATATACGCTTCCAAACCAAGATCCTTCCGTAAAATGCTCCAAGTTGTTCCATACGACAAGACAAGTTGTTGGGAACGGTGCCGAATCGATTCCTGGGGGGTTTCACTTACACTCTCAGCTACTCCCGCTATGTTTTCAATACTTCGTGGTGGATGTAGTCTATTAGGTTGGGTATTATCCAATAGTGAAAATTGGGTTGCAATGTTGGTGGTTGTAATCCGAATAGTGCGTTCGGTAGGCCGATTATGTCGACCATAAAAAGGTCTAAGCGCACGAAAATCGTTTCTCACCGAATGCTCATTAATATTATACGAGGGTTGCTATAATTATTTCTGGTCTAGGCAACACTAGGTTTTGCCTGGCGCCACCTGACATTTCCATGGGAAAGTTTGACTTTTTTTTAGCATAAACGTACTCAGAACGTTTTGACGTACGACCATCATTTGTGTTGTTTACAGTGATTTGAAAAAATCAATTTGGCAAAAAATGGAATTAGCTCGTGAACATTTTCAAGCAATCATTTTTCACAACTTTCGACGTGGATTATCACGACAAGAGTGCATCGATTAGCTTAAATC